>OY728152.1:1554877541-1557281973 GCA_963277665.1 Viscum album | reverse complement strand
TTTAAAAATTTACAATACTATGGGTTAAATTAATTTATACCCATGTTTTAATTTTTATAAAATGGTTTGAAAGGAATCATTCCGTCGTGTTCCATACATGGTGCCATATGACCATTTTGACAAAATTATGGTAAGAATATTTTTTATCTTATACATTGGGTGTGGCAATTTTCTACCATTATAACATCTTCGAAGCTTCCCATACAAGATTATAAAAATATTTTCAAAATAAATGTTTTATTTTGTAATTATATTACTTTTAAATGATTTCAAAATAGAAAGAGATATTTCTCTAAAAAATGTTTTGATTTCATATATGTCAACATCCTTTGATGGATTTTAAGCTTAATTGAATTTGATTTGTTTTGATACAAATCTTACATATTTTATTGAAGATTTTGTGATATGTTTGACTATGGATGTGTTATATTCATACCCTTCATGGTTTTTGGAAATAGTATTGACATTTCGTATGCTAGTTTTAATACGCCTGTTTATGTTATGTTTAAACGTTTTCTTATGAGGAATGCATTGGACTTAGTAAGTGATGGGTGGAGCCCGCTATAGCTCGTCGATGCATTGGTAGGTCTCATGAGACAAACTAGCACTACAACATAAACTGCATTTAGCGGCGGTTTTGTGGCGGCGGTTCACACAACCGCCGCTAAACATTTTTCTAAAATGGTTTCGCGACGGTTTTTAATAAACCGCCGCGAAACCCATATTTTTTTTTAAAACTCCCGACCCTTCCCTACCCCGACCCCCGTTCTTCCCCCAACCCCCCGTGACCCCGCGCCCCGCCCTTCTTCCCCCAACCCCCCGGCGACCCCACGACCAGCATCTCCGACGACCTTGCAACTTGCGTCTCCGACATACCCCGCGACCGGCGACCGACGACCCCCCTTCTCCCGACGACCCCTTCTCACGGCGACCCGAGGTTCTTCCCCCGCGACCCTAACTTCTCCCTCGACCCCCGCGACCCCAGCTTCTGCCCCAGGTTCTGGCGAGCCAGAACCCTAGATCCGGCTCCCCACCCGTGCTGCCGACGACTGGTTTCGTTGTTGGTGTTTATTTGTGGAGGTAGTCACCTGCATTGATTGATTTTTTTTGAATTCACCTGCATAGATTGATTTCTCTATGTCTACTGCTTGACATACTCATGTGATTATTCATGAACCATATAAAATTTCATAATGAGAAAATTATTTGTGTGGATACAATGTTGATGCATTATTTTTATGATGATACGATAGTGTTTTTAAATGAAAATGAGAACAGTCTTGGATTAATTAAAAGTTATTGGTTAGTAATTAATTTGGAATTAAATGATTAATTGGTGTAAAGTTAATTAATAGACTAGGGTAAATTATAGATTAGGGTTATGTTAATTGGATTAAACGTCACCAATGATCACTTGATAATGAATTAAGAGGTTGATCATTGATATCTTAGTTGGCCAAGATCTAAGAGTTTTACTTCATAATATACTAGATATGCGATATATATAAGTGTGACTATCCTTGTGGTATTATTTTATATTGATGGGGGTGACTGATTGTGATTTTTATATAAAAGTTAAATGTATTTCAAGTTGTATTATAGGTTTTACTAGATATAATGACCAAGTTTATGATCCATGAATCGTACCCATAGACCCGGCCATCTGGTGAAACCTATGGTGAGGGTGTTATTATCACTGAAGGTTAGTTCTATGATAGGGGTGAGGACTTATGATATGTCTAGGATGATTTGTGTTTTTTATTTTTACAGGATTTTTAAGGGATTTGGTACTTGACTTGGGTTTGATTCAATATGTATTTATTCTCAGATGTTGAAAAATAGGGATATTGATTTGGGGTTGCAAGGTAATATCATATTCAGCCTAGTCTTGGGATGATTTGGATAATGTGGAAAAATGATTCATCCAGGTGAAATAATAATTGGATAGTTATCAATAATAATCCTTATAAAGGTTAGTTAATCTAGGAAAAAGTGACCTTTGATAAGATACTTATCATTCATTTGAGATAGGGATTTCATGTTAGCATAATTATTTTACTCATAAGGAAATTAGGATGATTGTAAGTTTTTAGAAGCATGGTTGGAATGCATGGAAGTCTTGATAACTAAATTATACACTAAGATATGAGTAAAAAATATAAATACATTCAATATTAATGGGGTTTTGGGAAAAGGAAACCTTTTCAAGGTGATTCACAGATGGGGTGTAAGGAAAGAATTCTAGGAAATGGATACACTCGTACTAATGATTTAAGGTGGTGATTTTGTAAATAGGTGATAAGGTTGGTTGATTTGGATCTTAATTCATATGTATATCATAATATAATGGGATAATAATAAAATATCAATGTGGTAAGAGTGTTCATCTGGGGTTGAAATCAAGGGAAATTTCATCTTGACCATGTAAAGTGGTCTATAAAAATCCACTAGGGTGAGATATTGTGGGAGATCTAGAAATTATGGAGAAACATGTAAGAGGGTTGGGGTAAATTCATCTAGTGATCAGCTCACACTTCATTTTGGTGGGTACAAGTACAGACATTGATGTGATAGAATTTCAGTAGTGTGGGGAAGCCTGGTGTGAACAAGTGGTGTTATGATTAATCAGTGATTATAGAATGATTATATGATGATTTAATGGGGTATTTTTTATAGTTTTCATGGTTGGGATTTTATTCCATGACCATTCAAATGAATAGGGTGAGGTGTATTTCCCAAATAATTAATCTAAAAATAGAATAAAGTAAATAAATTGAGTCAACTTTCTATCATCGAATAGTGATTAAGATATTTAATGATGGGAAGCACCGACAACAACATATAGGTAATTTAACTCCCTATTTTAAGTGAATAAATGAAATTTTAATCATGGAAAATGGTGATTGATTTGTGTATTTTATTGTGAGGATGGTTCCGAAATCTCCCATTGTGGATTCTCCCACTCTTAGGGTTTCCTAATCTACATTGTAGTGTCGATCCCCTTGGTTTTGCCAATAGGAACTGACCACATTGTCATGACACGTCAAATTGATTATATCTTTAAAGTTGGTTTATGGTCTAGTTAACACCCTAGTTCATCTCTCAAGGATAATTGATAGGTTTATAGTGTGTATTTTTAATAAAAATGACTAAAGTTCATCTCTCAACTATTTATTATCAACATCAAATGAAAATTAAAGGTTTAGGTAATGTTACTATACCACCGCACAAGAGGATATCGATAAGGCACTACACTACCCTGTGGAGAGCCAATCGGAACACCTTTGTTCCAATCCTCTCCACAACTCATGGCCCAAAATTCTTAGCACCACCTCACCTAGTTACCAAAATTATAATGGTGACACAAACTCATTGTCGCTGAAGGGATACATAGATTCCAACCACATTCTCTGACCTACATCAATCCAGAACTCAAGGCCCAACAGCCTCACTCCATTTCAAACATCCAAAGCACAACCCAAGCATAACCTTCATCTCAAGGTATTCAACCATCCAAAACCTGATCCAACACCCATCACCAAAACTAATACACTAATATGGTTCCTACCTGAGACCATCCAACTTGAAACTCTAGCCACACCATTAATCGATTACTTTCCTTCCATGGTTCTCAACACCATATTACTTACTTCTTCACCACAATTTTCTAGTTTTGAGAACTTCACTCATCATAAAAGAGGTCAACAGAACCTCAACTCAACCTTCAAAACTTCCCTAACATGTTTTCCAACTCACAACATCCATGAAAACTCCACCCAATTCTAGCATTCATTATTTCTGCCAAAACTACCCAGATTTGTCACACTTTCACCATCCATATCTCAACCAAGGACTACTTGGTTCTTCTTCAAAACTCATTCACATTACTAGGATAAACTTATCATTTCAACATTAACTTGAGGTGCCTCGCAGCCCACCACATCCATTCCTTTTCTATCCAACTATGCCTTTCCATTCCTGCTAACTCACTCCGTTGGTTCCCAACTTCCCCTATTGGCATGTCGCCCCTCTACCCAAACACGAAGCCTTCTCACTTAAGGTATACCTCCATCACCTACACACACCATATCGAAGTTCCACCTGGTCTTCCCTAAGAACCCCAAACATGTCCCTTATAGGTTTCTATTTGGAACCTTGATTCCTCCACATCCACTCTACAGTTTTCTCCACATTTCCATGACTAACATAATTCTCTCCACCTTAGGAGGGTCATTATCACTAATTTATTCAAGAAATTCAAACACCATGTCTCATGCTTCCATCACAAGATGAACCCCAAAACTTAAATGTGGCCATTTAGATTTCCCTAGAACAATAAAACAAACATTACCCATTGTGAAAATGGTTTCAGTGAATGTAGTTAACTTGATTTAAAATGCATTATGATCAGTTTCGATCACACATCAAAGGGGTGTTGTTTGAGGCAACATAAATGTGTGATCGATGGTGTTATGATAAGTGTGTATCCCGATATTCTTATTGCTCCTAAATGAGGTGTTGACGCTGTCTCCTATGGACCAGACTTGTTCAGTTGGTCTGAAATGGTAAATGTGGTCAATGAATCATCTTTATTATATTATGCATACTTTATGGCCAATGGTTCATCTTTATTATATTATGTTTCTGTAATCTTACACTATCGTATATTTTGTGTAGGCACATTGTGATATACATGGATAAAAGCTGGATCACATTACCGAGGAACACATCTCAATATGTTAAGGGTTTGAATGGGTTTTTAGATTTTGCAATTTCTAATCGATCCGTTGAAGGGAGAATAAGATGTCCATGTCCTAAATGTAAATTTAGAACATGGTTGAAGAGAGATGAAGTTTATGAACATTTAATACTGAAGCAATTCCCTGAGCAATATTTGTGTTGGATTTGGCATGGAGAATCAAACAATACTGAAAGATTGAGGACTGATGTTAATCCACAGAATGAGGTCCCAAGTTCTTCGACAATGGAAAATGAAATGCAAAACCTCATAAATGATGCTTTCGGCACTGCAAGACACCACTATGAGCATCAAAACATATCAGAACAACCAGAAGAGGGTGCTACAAATTGCAACGTGACAAGTGATGTTTCTGAGACTGTAACACAAGCAGATCAAGATTGTAACATATCATTGGATCCTCTTGATTCTGTGGAGCCAAATGTAAGGGAAAACTTCAGTGAGGAAAATGCATTTCATGATTTAGTTGCCGATGGAAATCAAGAGTTGTATAGTGGGTGTTTGAAATATTCAAAGCTTTCATTTCTACTGAAGTTGTACCATATCAAATGTCTATGTGGAATTACAAATAAGGCAATGTCCATGTTATTGGAATTGATTCGTGATGCATTTCCTGAAGCAAAAATTCCAGAATCGTTTTATGATATGAAAAAAGTTGTTAACAAGCTTGGTCTGAATTATACAAAAATACATGCGTGTCCCAATGATTGTATGCTTTACTGGGGAGAGGATTCAAGTAGACAGAATTGTAAGAAATGTTCTTCTTCTAGATGGCAGTCAAAGGGTGATGTTGGAAGTATGACTGAACATAATTTCACGGAGAAGAAGAAAAGGAACACACCTGCAAAAGTTTTGCGTTACTTTCCTTTGAAGCCTCGATTGCAAAGATTATTCATGTCATCAAAAACCGCCGAACACATGAAGTGGCATGCTGTAGATAATAACAATGATGGGTTAATGAGACATCCACGGGATTCCCAATCGTGGAAGACATTTGATTCATTACATCCAGATTTCTCAGCTGATCCTAGGAATGTTCGATTGGGATTGGCTGCCGATGGATTCAACCCATTTGGGACTTTGAGTACGAGTTATAGCATTTGGCCAGTTGTTTTGATCCCTTATAATCTGCCTCCGTGGATGTGTATGCAACAAACATCTTTTATCATTTCGA
Source organism: Viscum album (assembly GCA_963277665.1). Taxonomy (NCBI): domain Eukaryota; kingdom Viridiplantae; phylum Streptophyta; class Magnoliopsida; order Santalales; family Viscaceae; genus Viscum; species Viscum album. The sequence continues at coordinate 1,557,276,040 of OY728152.1, read as the reverse complement.
TGATTATTCCTGGAAAACAAATGCCTGGAAATGATATTGATGTATACCTGCAGCCTTTGATTGAAGAATTGCAGGAGTTATGGAGCAACGGTGTTGAGACATTTGATGTTTCTTCTAAAACAATGTTTAAAATGCATGCTGCTTTAATGTGGACCATTAGTGACTTCCCTGGGCTTGGGAATTTATCTGGTTGGAACACTTATACGGGTTTGGCTTGTCCCGTTTGTAACTTTGATTTCGAGCCCAAACGGCTACCTCACAGTAGAAAATGGTGCTTCTTGTGCCATCGAAGATTTCTTGATGCATCTCATAGATTTCGGCTGAACAAATCAAAATTTAATGGTTGCATTGATCGTAGACCACCTCCAAAGTTGTTAACCGGTTCTGAAATATTGACACAGCTTGAAAATGTTAAAACAGAATTTGGGAAGGTTCATCATTTGAATGATAGCGGAAAACGAGTGCGAAGTGCATCGTCAAGTGAAATCAGAACGCAACAATGGAAGAAAAAAAGTATATTCTTCAAACTTTCGTATTGGGAATTTAATTCTTTGCGCCACAATCTTGATGTGATGCATATTGAGAAGAATGTATGTGATAATTTGATTTTCACATTACTTAATGAGCATGGAAAGTCGAAGGATCATCTCAATGCTCGCAAAGACTTACAAGTAATGAACATAAAACGTGATCTCTGGCCAGATGAGAATGAAAAGTATGCTCCGGCCATTTTTTCATTGAAAAATAGGGATAAAGATACGTTCCTTCAAATTTTAAAGAATGTGAAGGTATCTGATGGGTATTCGAGTAACATCTCGAGGTGTGTTGACTTGAAGAATCGTAAGTTATATGGATTGAAAAGTCACGATTCACATGTTTTGTTACAACAGTTACTACCATTGGCATTGCGTACATTATTACCTGAAAAAGTTACTGCTGTTGTACTCCATTTCTGCACATTTTTCAGACAGTTATGTGAGAAAGCTCTACATCCATTTCAGCTGGACAACCTACAGGAGAGGTTTGTATTGACCCTTTGTGCAATGGAGATGATCTTCCCTCCATCGTTTTTTACTGTCATGATGCATTTAACTGTGCATTTGGTTGACGAAGCTAAATTAGGAGGCCCCGTTCATTATCGATGGATGTATCCAATTGAGAGGTATTTTATTTATATGTTTCCAGTTAAGTAAACATTTTTTGGCATTTAAATAAATGCATAATATTATTATTATTTTTTCACAGATATCTTGGGCATTTGAAAGCATACGTGAGAAATAAAGCTCAACCAGAAGGCTCTATTGCTGAAGGCTATTTGGCCGAGGAGTGTCTCACCTTTTGTTCCAGATATTTGGATGATATTGAGACAAGATTTACTCGAGTTGGACGTGTTGACGACACATCAACTCAATCTCAAATGCATCAGAAATCAAAAATATTTCCTGCTATTGGCCGATCAGTTGGGAGGACCTCATACGCGACACTAACAGAATTGGAATTATTACAGGCACATAGATATGTGCTGCTGAATAGTGAAATTGCAGATCCATTTATTGAAGAGTTGAGGATACAAACAAAGAGACGAATGAGAAGCCGAACACGAAATGAAAAAGATATAACGAAAGCTGTGAATAAAGAGCTGGTAGAATGGTTTGCACGACGTGTAAGTTTATAAATATTGCAATAAATACGAATATTACTTTGACACATACAATTTGCAAATCTATTAAATTATATTTTTTTTTTCAGATCATGAATACTGATACTCGAGCTGACTTTTCAGAAGATTTGAAGTTTCTTGCTAGAGGTCCTATAAAACAAGTTAGAAAGTTCAACGCTTATAATGTGAATGGTTTTAGATTTCGTACAGTCGATCGAGAAGTGGGTTTGAAAACACAGAATAGTGGTATTTTTACATTTGCTGAAGTGGAATACTATGGAAAGCTGCATGATATTATTGAATTAAACTACCACGGGCATTTTTCTGTTGTTTTATTCAAATGCAAATGGGTCGATTTTATCAGAGGTGTTAAAAGAGATTCATTGCAATTTACTTCTGTAAACTTCTCTCGCTTGATGGATGTTGGTGATCGTGAACTGCATGATCCATATATCTTAGCATCGCAGGCAAAAATGGTATATTATGTGAATGATGTTGTGGATGAAGGGTGGAGTGTAGTTACTCACGTAATACAAAGAGATTTGTATGATATGGGTGATGAAGTGGAAGATTTGACCTCTGCAATTGAATTTCATCAACAACAGGAAGCAGAATTATTTGTCCATCATGATATTGAAAATATTGGTCTAGCAAGGATGAATGAAGTGGATGAAGCAATGGAGCAGGAAACCGACATGATTGAAGGGGAAAATGATTGTATGTACAATTATTTATTCATTCAGCAACTACTTGTTTCATTTCTGTAGTCATTCATTATCATTGTTATATATATATTGTTTGTTAATACTGGGCATCTATTATCATTTTTAATTTTTTTTCTGCATGAATTTTTTGAAATATATATTCTGAACTTAATTTTATTTGATTAAATGACAGGAATGCCAAGGAAGAAGCGGTACACTATTCCTTCTTCTTCTGCGACAGATGACGATCCGTCTGTCCCCACAGTATCATCTCCCCCTGCACCATCTCTGACACCATCAGTGGATGCCTCATTAGGGGATGAGTCATCGCCTCCCCCTACAGGAGCTTCAGCATCGGGGCAGCGACACGCCCACTCCAGTTCATCACGGACATTCTGGAGGGTCGCAGTCATAGGTACAAATTTTAATTAAATAAATTTATTGCATTTTGTTTATAGTAATTGTTTGCTCATTGCAGATGAAGACAATGAAACCGTGGAAAGAGACATAAAAAGTTCTGATGTTTGGAACATGCATGGCAAGAAGATAGTGGTGCCATTTGATTCTTATGGGGTCCCGACGGATGACGCCGCAGGTTTACTTGGTCAGATTATAGGTCAGCTGGCAGCGGAGCCCGTTTCCCTGCCTATTTCGTATGATGATTGGAGGCATATGCCTCCAAACTGGAAAAATGAAGTTTATGATTCTCAGATAAAGGTAATTTTATTACTTTATGGTTTAATTGAATGTCATTTTACTAATATATTCAAAATGAATTTCTGTATACAGATGTTCTTCCACTTTACCGTTGCTGATGTGATAGCACGGAAGTGGACATTGAAAAATCTTGGAAAAAAATGGAAAGATTTCAAATGGAGGTTGTGGTGTGATGTCAACGATTCTTCGTTGACCGTGCAGCAGATGTATGAGAAGATACCCAGTGGGGTACCGAAAGAACAGTGGAAGATTTTTGTCGATAGACATCGTGATGAGAAGCGGATGGTATTGAAATATATATTATTATATTATCATCATTTTACATTTATAAATGTACATGAAGAGGAGATAGACATTGAATACAATACTATTAAATTGAATTTTATTTATTTCAGGATCTCTCAAGAAAGAATGCTTCAAACCGGGCGAAGCAGGTAATCCCGCACACTGCGGGTTCAAAAAGCTTTTCAAGAAGCCGAATGTCATTGGTAATCTTTTAATTAGTTTAAATATTTATAAGATAATATTATCTATTTAACATATTTGATTGATGATTTATCTTTGTTTAATGCAGTCACAGAGTTTAGGGCATGAAGCATCCCGAACAGAACTGTGGCTGGATGTTCATAAAAAAACAGATGGAAGTTTTGTTAATGAACCTGCCAGAGAAGTTGGGGTATGAAGTCAATTATTTATTATAATAACTTAATATCAGTTTTTACTGTGTTAATATATATTGATATTTGATTTATAGGTGAAAATTAAAGAAAAATGGGATGCCAATCCTGGGCAATCCTACTCAGTCTCCCAGGATGACCCGGTTGGTCAAGTCCTTGGGAAGGAGCATCCTGGTAGAGTGCGCGGGATGGGTTTGGGACCCGTACCATCTGAGGTCTTTCGCATGCCATCAGGGATTTCGGCCTCATCCACTCCTGGTTATAGTCATTTCTTACCTGAAGATGCTCAGAGGGAGATGTCTGCTCTACGAAACACAGTTCACCAGCAGGGGAATCAGATATCTGATTTGCAGAAAGAGTTGCTTGAAATACGTCAGCATATGAGCAGATATGCCCCCGGTGGTAGTGCATCGGGTAGTGGTGAGCAGGTAAATCACAAAAAAATCAAAATCATTTAGTTTGCAAACTTTTATTGGTTTTAATTTTTATTATAAATATGCAACAATATTTAATTTTCAATGTAATGTTCTTACAGGTGGCAGCAGGTGGTAGAGATGAAGGTGGAGAGGGTGACGATGCAGCATCAGATGATGAGTAGTAGTATTGTTGATGTGTTGAACAAGTATGATAACAGTTGGTTTGTAGTAAAAGCATTTCATTTGCTGAAAATTATTTCTTTTTAGCACTCTAGTGTTGTTCTCTATGTATTAAGATGGTATTCTGAGACTATGTTTGGAGTAATTAATGTTTAATTATCATAAAATCAAGAATTATTACCCATTTTAATTGTAGATGATATATTACACCATTTAAAGGAATCTGATAGGTTTTTTATGATTGATATATGGTCTAAAAATCACCTGAGGTGGTTGAATGATGAGGTTATCTTGAATACATCCTTCCCTCATAGGTTTGAATACATCTGGTTTGTGGTTATATCATTCAGTGTTATAATAGAAGAAGATATATAAATGGGGCTCACAATATATATGATCTTTGAATTCATATACTAGTTCTTAGAAAAAACCAATCTATGCCATGTCTGAGTTTCTATGACTAATGGGATGGGAATGACAGAAGGAGGAATAAATGGATGATCTAAAAAGGAAATAGGAGACGAGGCTCCACATATCACCACCTCAACAGAGGCATCACCCATTGTCTTTTATGGAGGGTTGATTTCCTTAACATATTCTGTCCCACTATTGGGATAGTCATCTCTAAGATGATGGTGCTTCCTCAAAGTCTCACCCAAGTCCTGAATCAAATCCATTGTTTCTATGGAAAGAGGGGGTAGTGAAGAAAATGGACTGTCTACAAGATGAACCAACCATATTAGAACACCACCTGGATAGGATGATACCCAAGACTGGGCATAATCATGAGTAAGAAAGGTGTGAGAATCAGTATAAAAAAGAATGATCTTAGCATAAATGTATTCATGAACCAAAATCATCTAGAATTGGTAGATGATCCTAGGGTTTTTAATCATATAGAGGAAGGCTCACTACCAAAATTCACATAGTATTAGGGGTTAGAATTGAAATTTCTAGTAATCTTGGACCTTTTATTATCTAAAATATAGGAAACTTGATGAGAGTGATTTTCCTTGACAAAACTCAAGAAAAATCACAAAATGAAAATCCTTTGTAAAATAAACAAAGGAAATTAAAAGGGGAGAAGGCGGGAGCCTCTTTTGGTTGTAAACAACATGCGATGAAACCCTGGAAATTTTCATGAAACCAAAAGAGCCTAGTGACATGATCATCTCATCTCACTAAATCCTATTGGCATGTCATCCTCATAATGCGAAGAGCCTCAGACAAGTCCAGAAGTTCCTCTTGCCCGCAGGTGTGGTTCTTAGTGGAGAATCGGCCTCATCCTCAGATCCTCTTCTATCTGAGTTTGGAATTCTAAGATTTTAGATCATGGATTGTGATGGATTTGTCCTCACTGGAGGACCATTTCCAGATCTGGTGGTTTCCGACCACAACGAGTCTTTATCCGGTGGTTTGACGAGGAGTATTTGTGCATTGCGGTTCTGTTGCACGATGAGGTCCTACCACACAAATAATTTTGGGAGTTTCTTGATCTGAGTGGTTCATGGAAACTACAGATCAAGTGTTTTCTAAATGGGGGAGTCCAGATCTGGTGTTTTCCTCCTAAGACGGGTCTAGGCCGACAAACAGTGGCAACACGATTCACTTGCTTGAAGAGATCAATACTGTCAGACCCAAGCGTCTGACATTGTAAGTTTTTTCTTCTGATCTTGATATTGTTTTTTTTATAGATTTTGACTACTGACTATTTTGTTTCTATTTACTTGTTATCACTTTGTTGTATCATTGTAATTTGGTTTTGTTTTTGAGCAACTAATAAACTGCGTGCGTGGGGTGGTGTTATTGTCATTCAGTAGGTCCCAATGGGACCGAAGCTCATAAATACCTGTGTCATTTACTGTTTTCTTCACCTTTATATTCTATTATATGGTTCTGAATTTTTTTTATCGAATTGAAAAGTTCTAGATTCAGTCCTTTTTGTTGTTTGATTTTGTTCGCATCACCTCTCAACCACAACAAGTGGTATTAGAGCCTCTCTGTCTTACTTTGGATTTTAATTTTGATTATTACTTCTAGTTTTTTTAAATTTTGGTTTCTTGCTTGTTTTCAACAATTATCTCTGTTTAATTCGCAGTTTTTTAATTAATTGTTACTTTTTATTGAAACCATTACCTCTATTTGAAAATATTTGTATTTTTCATCCCATCGTATGTGTATACCCAGTGAGATTGGTCGGTTCTTGGGGGAATACTCCTAATGTTGTCCCCAACCACTCGACATCTACTCATCTAGATAAACATGTCTACAATGCGATATAGAATTGAGAAATTCGATGGATACAAATATTTCAATTTGTGGTGAATTAAAATGAGGGCCTTGCTCATATAGAGGAATCTATTGTGATAAATGTTAGTTTTTAATCTCAAATGGAAGAATCCATTTTAGAACCTCACTACCAAAATTCACATAGTATTAGGGGTTAGAATTGAAATTTCTAGTAATCTTGGACCTTTTATTATCTAAAATATAGGAAACTTGATGAGAGTGATTTTCCTTGACAAAACTCAAGAAAAATCACAAAATGAAAATCCTTTGTAAAATAAACAAAGGAAATTAAAAGGGGAGAAGGCGGGAGCCTCTTTTGGTTGTAAACAACATGCGATGAAACCCTGGAAATTTTCATGAAACCAAAAGAGCCTAGTGACATGATCATCTCATCTCACTAAATCCTATTGGCATGTCATCCTCATAATGCGAAGAGCCTCAGACAAGTCCAGGAAACCTCACGCTTCCCCTTTAGCTCTATAAGGAAAAACAGATGGAATTCTCCCTGAAATGATCACGTTTCTCCATAAAACCTTTTATTGGTCATGCAACACATCACCAAGAGGTAAAGTGATTTTTTAAACAACAATCATACAACCTCTCAAGATCCCCAACTTTTGTAAAATAGACAAAGGGAATAAAAGAGGGACATGAAGAGAGCCTCTTGCAATTGTAAATATGGTTCTCCTTAAATCTCTAATTAAGGTAGGATATTTGAGTTCCCTCATTACTATTTTAAATATGTGATATTATAATACTACTATTTCATCTTGGGTGGAAGTTAAGATATTTCCTAATGAAAATAATTAATTGGATATATTAAAATTAATGGGAAGGGGTGATATCAAATGTGCTTTAGGTTTTTCATGATATTGCTTTTCTATGAATGTGTGTTGGTTTTTGTTTATTATGAATTGTTTTTACTTCTATGAAATTATTATTGTTTCTAAAATTTAATTTGATAAATCACCTCACATTAAAATGATAATGTCTTTACTTATGGTAATTGAATTTCCTATCTGTAAACAAGGAATCATTGTCTTTTCCCTTTTCTTGTAAGGTTGATTTAATTTGATAGTTTGCATAATAGATGGAATTATGGTTATGGTTACTTTATGAGTTTGGATTATGGATAAGGTGATGATTTGTGATGCAAAAATTGTGGGTTGGATGTGTTTGAATTTTATAACATTGTGTCTTGTCTTGTTAGTTACTCAGTAGTTATGGAATTCTTGAAATGGTAAATCCTAGTAAATGAATGATGATGGATAAATTAGTGGGGCAGTGGTGTAGCAGATGCAACGTATTTTTTTTTCCAGTTCAACGTTTAGCGGCGGTTTTAACCGCCGCTAAATGCCATACCTGTGAGCATTTAGCGGCGGTTTTAACCGCCGCTAAATAACCGGGAATCCGTTAGCGGCGGTTTTAACCGCCGCTAAATGATGAACTGGGCAGAATTTAGCGGCGGTTTTAACCGCCGCTAAATATATTATGTTGATATTTAGCGGCGGTTTTCACCGCCGCAGAATAGGCGCATCAAACGACTGAATTTAGCGGCGGTTAAAACCGCCGCTAAATAAGATACCCATATAACCGCCGCTAAATGAAGAAAAACCGCCGCTAAATGCCGGACATACGACACATTTCTAAAACCGCCGCGGAATCGAAAAAACCGCCGCTAATAGATTGCCGACGCCAAACTTAGCGGCGGTTTTTGTAAACCGCCGCCACACAATATAGCGGCGGTTTAAACCGCCGCTAAACCGGAAAAAAACCGCCGCTAGGATCGGCCTTTGTTGTAGTGTATGAAGCTTTGAAAAGAATTTTATTGAGAACCCAAGGAAAATTATTTCAAGTTAAAGAATACAAAATAGGTTGCTACATAAGCATGGAAGTTCAGAACAATTTTTCGAATAAAATATTTGGTCATATTGGAAAAAAGAACATGAAGAAATTAATTAAAAAATAGGATATGAGAAATATTCTAGTTTTGAAATAATACACAATAACTACTTGTAAAAAATTTCAAAAGGGGAAGATGGTGAGTAAAAGTCACAAGGGTGTCAACATACAAACTCAAAGACCATTGGAGATGGTTTACTCTGATGTTTGTTGATCTATAACTAAGAAATAAATATTTAGATATAGATATTTCATCACTTTTATTGATGACTTCACTAGAATGACTTTAATTATGTTTATGTCTAAAAAATCTCAAGCCATATGCATGTTTAGAAGTTTTAGAAGTCTATATGAAAAGTAAATATGTTTTTATTTGAAAATACAGAGACCAGACAATATTAGTGAACATTCCAATAAATAGTTTTTATAATATCTTGATAAAAATGTAATTAGACATGATTTCAATGAACCCTATACTTCTCAACAAAATAAAATGACTTAAAGGAAAAATAATAGACTTATTAATATAGTTCTAAGAATTATAATAAATCATGTCATTTGAATATAATTTTGGATGAAAGATATTTCTACTTCAAGAATTATTCAAAATAGATGTCTATTGAGGAAAAATTTAGATATTAATCCATATGGAATGTGGTTCAAGAAAATTCAAAATCTGAAACAATTTTGAGTGTTTGAGAGTCCTAGTTTGATCAATAAAAAATGTATAAGTGGTGGTTAGTTTGATGAAAATGATAGATATTGAATTTTCATTTGTTATACAAAAAATGGAAGTTCATAAAAATGTTACAATAAAAAATCTAAAATTATAGTTGACTATGATTATGCGACCATATTTTATAATGAAGAATAGAATGATAAATTAATTATAAATATTAATGTGGATGATGTTATCACCATTGAATCTACTTCAGTTGTGACGCCCTAACCCCTCTAGACCAGAGTCGGTGCATTAATTGTTACATTGGCATAGTTATAAGGAATTAAATCCCAAAGGAATGATCAGTTTATTATTCTTGAATAAACTAGATACATATATGTAACTCAAATTACATTGGGAAAGGTAACAAATTATAATACATAACAAAAACTAATAAACTACATCCAAGGAAACTAAATAAGGTATCTCCTCTTCATAACCTGATAATGGTAAAAAAGTGAAAAGGGTGAGCTCAAACACCCAGTAAGGGTTACAAATAGTAGAAGCATGAATCAATAATAACTTAATTATAAACAACTTAGCATAGTCAATATGGCATGGTGAATAAATGAAAAACTCACACCATTAATAAACTGAGAATGAAACTGCATCCATATATTTTCTCATTGTGAAAAACTCATGGATAGTAATAACTAATAATGAATAAAGATAATTATCATTAATTGGATGTCATGTATCTGGAACATGATACCATAATAACATTAAAATAGTTTAGTTCTGTGGGTAGAAATCCGTCTGATTTTTGGAAACAAACTTGAAGGGTTTGTCGCCAAACTGATTGTCTCATGAGACCTGTCGATGCATTGAGGGGCTATAGCGGTCCAAAACCATAACTGCATGTCCAAATAATTATTTATACATATATTCAACATAAGATAAATATTCCTTTACATTATGTGTATATAATAGAGGATACTGATTCATCAATATTTCCACAATCAGAACAACATTCAAAATAAATACCGTATGTAAAATGGTATATGGATTAGAAAATAATAATATCCATGATATGAGAATATGGAAATTTAAATGGAATATAATTTCAATTGAAAAGTGATCTCAAATGGGAATTAGGTACACCACATAAGAAATATTAGGTGCACAATACTAATAAAGTTACAACGAAGTGAAAATTGAGACAAAGCTTGTTACCTTGTTGTAATCAATTGAGTCATATGACCAAAAGTTAATAACTACAAAAATAATCACATAATACCATGAATATGAAGATAATAATGATACTATATATAAAATTTCAGTACACCAATACCACATATAAGAAATAAGAGGCGAATAATGGAAATCCCACAGAATTGAAAGTGAGATGAGAAAACCCCTTACAAACATTTTGGCATGGTAACGACTGTTCTTGCAAGGGATTAATGAGAGATAAAGTGGTATCCCATTATTTATATATCATAAGTAAAGTATGGGGGAGGTTAAAAAAAATACCCCATCATTAGGAATTAAAAATAAAAGGGCACAACATAGGGGAGATTCTTGAACAAAAGTGAGAGAGAGGATCCCTTACCTTAGCTCGAAGGTGTTCTCGATTGTTCTTAACGGCCTGAATAATAAAATTTAGATTCATTAATTAATAATTTAATAACCTCATAAACATTTAATTGATATGTTATAACCTTATTAATTTCATTAATGGCCTTTTTTATGGGTTTAAGAGATTCAATTTTATTGTTTTGGAAGCATTTTCTTACTTGGTTTTCATGATTCGTTTACTTGTATTCATGAATGGAAGTTCATTTGAAATGTGGTTAAACATAAATAATCATTATTATATCTTATTAATGAAATTATAGAGATATAAATTATCTTATAATGATTCCTGTTATATACCTTGAGGATGAATCATTCAACGAGTTAATGATAAACCCTTGGATTTGGCTTGGCGGTTTTGTGCACAATGAACTTATTTTGTATTATTATTCAATTTTATGAGTGTGTAAGGATTCAAGAACATTAAACATGATAAAATACATATATTATGATTTGGTTAAACCATTTAAAAGATTTCATGAGAAGTCTTGAAGATATCAATGCAAATTGAAAACCCGTCTTCCATGAGTGTGATAAATTAACACATCTCGGGTGGTGATTTAATCTATTGTATAAATGGAGGGGAAAAAGAGATATTATAATGAAATATTACATTAACACAAGGAAAATATAGTACATGTATGGTACTATAATTATAATGGAATTTTGATGAGGTGAGGTGAGAAGAGAGAACAAAATAATGGAACTTGTAAAAGGAATTGAAATAAAAAGGAAGAGAGGTTCACCTCTTGAGTATTCCTCTTTGAGAAACTCTTTAAGACCTTTGATTTTGGAATTTTGGTGAGACCATCAGGTATTGGACGTGGGGGAGGAGATTAGGGAGCTATTTGAGAATAATTTAGGCAAGGCTTGAAGCTTAAGTGGCGTGGGAGGAAGAGGGGGGTGAGGTGTGGTTTATATAGTGGAGGGGAGGAGACTTTTCTTAATATTATAATCATTAATTTATTATTTCTTCTCAAGGAAAGAAATAACATGTATTACTTGACTTAGAATAGTAATAAGAGAATGTGATTTTTATATTTTGGTTCTTACATCACTCATGACGCTAGGAATAGTTAAATTAATTTATAATGTATTTATACGGTAAATTAATGTATTTTACTATTCACCAAAAATTCAAGTATTTCAGAAAAAAACAAAAAATTCACCCTAACAATTTTTCAACGTTTAGAATTCAAAAATGAAGTCCATTTTTTAAAAATAATTTTATAAATATGATTAATTTAATATTTAATTAAAATCATTATTTAATCGAAAAATATAAACACTTAAAATATTCAACTTCATTTTTAAGGTGCCTAAGTTTATTTATACATTCATGGGTATGGATCCCATTTATAAAAGTCATATTACTATTCATAAGGGTAAGTTACTACTCATAAGGGTAGGTTACTATTCATAAGGGTAGGCTAAAATTCACCAAAAATTAAGTTAATTATACCAGACTCTAAATATCATCCAAAACACAACCGTGTATTTCAAATTTTTAAAATTCAAATCGCAGAGTTAGAAAATTTAAGTTTAATGGCTAGGTTATGACTATATCCTATAAATACCCAAGTTTTGTTCCATATAATATCAGTGATTCATGAAATATAGGATATAACTGAAATTTATTTAAGAGAAACATACCATAAAATGTTTGGGGTGTTATATTAGTGGTTGAATAAGATGTATAAATTATATTAATTCTACATGATGATGTAGATTTAGCATATTATAATGACAGGGGAATGAATTTGAGAGCCATAAGAACAAATTAAAGACTCAAAAGTTAGGTTGATACTAAAAAATCATAGGGGATTAGATTTAATGGGTATAAAACAATAAAAATCATGGAAACTGGTCAAACTATTATACTTTCAAAAATTGAACCTAAAACTATTGATGAACCTTTAGAGAAAAAAGAATGAATTTAGGCTAGGAATGAAGAGTTGGACCAAAATTAAAAAGAATAAAACATGAGAGCTTATACCTAAATCCAAGGATAATAAAATTATTGGAAAAAAATGGGTTTTAGGAACAAGTTAATGAAAAAGGTGAAGTTGAATGAAATAAAGAAATACTTGTGCGCAAGGGGTACTAAATAATAGAGGGAATTGATTTTGATAAAATATTTACACTGCTTTATAGACTTGAGACCATCCAAAATTTCCTTGAAATTATATCCCAAAGAAGAATTAATATTTTCTAAATGGATATAATTTTTTTCATTTTTAATGGCGAGATAAATGAATAAGTTTATATAGAGAAACCTAAGTGTGTTATTATTAATAATGATATAAGTAGAGTATTCAAATTGAAAAATTATCTTTATGGATTGAGAAAAGCTCCATGATATTTGTGTTTTAAGATGGATGAGTAATTGAGAAGTATGAATTTTAAAATGGGATAGGTATATAAAATATATATATAAAGAAGGCCAACAACACATAACTCATTATGATTGTGTATGTTGATGAAATTATCTTTTATAGAAATGAGGATAAATTTTTTGAAGAATTTTCCACACAAATGAAGAATACATTTTAGATTTTTGTAAATGAAAATTTTATTTGGTTTATAAATCTCCCAAGATACTGGACACATTTTCATCTCAAAATAGAAATATTCCAAGGATTTATTAAATATTTTTGTAATAGAGGAATTAATATGAGTGTCTATACAAATTAAGGTATGAACTAAGGGATGAAGGAAATAATTTTTTTAATGATTATGAATTCATAAAGTTGGTTAGTAGTCTACTATAGTTGATTTAATCATGACCAGCCATTGATTATGCAATTACTATTTGTTCTAGGTATCAATAAAATCCAAATAAATCAAATTTTATATAATAAAATAGAATTTTGAGATATTTATTAAACACTTTAAGTTATTTCATGTTATATAAGAAGAAAGGTGAGATGGATTTAAATGGATTTACAGATTATAACTGGGATAGTGGTATTGATGGAAGAAATTACACATCATGTATAAATTTTTTAATTGGTGAAAGGTGTGTAGCATGAAATTCTTATAAGTAATTACCAGCTACCTTGAGAATCATTAAAGTTGAGTGTAGGGTTTAATGACAAGAATCTTGAAAAATGATTTTAATTAAGAATAAACATCTGGGCATGAATGTTAGTGATGGATACCCACTAGTTATTAGTTGTGATAAGAAAAGTGCTATAGATTTTTACAAGAATCTAGTGTAACATTCTAGATCAAGTTTCTGGTTGTAAAATCCCAATATTGTAAAAGGAAATACTATGTTCTATAGCATACAAGATACGCCACACCGAGCTTAAACAAAAAACTAAATATTATTATTGAAATAGGTTAGTTATAACCTAGTCATTGAATTGGTGGGTATTAATAGTAATAAATAATTTATGAAAAAAATACAAATCTATAAATCAATATGAATTTATTGGTTTGTTCTTAGAAAACAATTACACAAGTTTTTTATTAGTCATTTTCTTAAAAAATGAATTTTTCTTCTTTTTATGAGTGAATATTATAATTTCTAGAATTTCTATAAAATTTATTTGAAAAAATTAATTTTATTTTTTAATATATCATGTTAATTTTATTTTAAAATGAATTTTTGAGAATTTTCTGAATATATTGATTTTTCAAGAAATAGTGAAAAATACTAATTTTTATTGAAAAATATATTTATTTTAAATTATTTATATGCAAAAATTATGTTTTGGATTAATTTTAAATTTTAAATATTTTTTTTATTTTAAATAATCCAATTATGTTTTTAAATTGATTTTATACTTTAATTTAGTATAAAATCATTTTATATTTTAAAATAGAATTTTTCTAAAATACTAGTTTTTGTTGCATTTTTCCGAATTAATTTTGAATTAAATTATGAAACTTCTATGAATATAATTTTGAAAATAGATTCCATATTTTAAAAAATTGGGTCAAAATTTATTAAATATGTCTCTTTTATTTTTGGTCAATTTCAATAGTAACTTTTGTAATTTTGGTTACCATAGTAAAGGGTAAATCAGGTAATTTAGGTTAAAAATAAAATGATAATAACCATTAAATAAGAAAAAAACTTACCCAAATATTATTGTATTACTTTATCTCTACCATAATCATCAAAGGGTATAATTTATGACATTTTGACACAACTTAGATAAGATTATGAACTTTATAGTATTTTATTGAAAGAAATGTCAAACATGTCACACTCTTGTTTTTAATAAGTTTAATATTTTTAATATGGTGTCATACAAAGGTTATGTTTAACTATTAATATAATTTTAAAATATAATATATTTATATTCATCATGGATTTTTTTACTAAATAAATAATTACCTTAAATACTTGCACAATACTGATGCAGTAATTATTTATTTAATAAAAAATCAAATAAATGATATTGAAAATATTAAAATAAATATAATTTTAGATAATTAATGCGATAAATGATATTATAAATGACCTTTACATTCTATTGATATAATAAGATATTTTGTTTGAATTATGAGTGTTATATTGATATTATTAAAGTTAAAGTAATGAATAGTTATAAAAATTGACATTATTGATATTTTATAATAAGTATTGATTTATTTAATGATATAAAATTCATAAAATAATGAAATTCACAAAAATAATTAAGATAAGGTTCAAAATATCAACTATGGTACATTTATGTATAGTTTATATTTTTATAGTAACAGTATTGACCCTCAAAGAGTAAAATTCCATTTTGTCAAGGTAAGAGTTAAAGGGGTTAAATAAGTGTTAAAACAAAAAGATAAGGGTAGAAATATAGTTAAAACTCATCTAATTTTTATTTTATTAGGGTATTATGAACCATAATAATATTATATTATAAATAACTCACTTTTGAGACATTTGGAATTAAAAATTTATTTATATTAATTTAATATTTTGAGAAATGCCAAGAGTACCCCTCCCCTCTCTTATAAAAGGGAACATATTATTCTCATTTATAAACACTTAAAAACCATTTTATTTTAGATAATAAATGACCAAATACATTACTAGAATATATCCCCACATTTTATTGGTCTTGGTTTAGGAATAATACCAAACTTATAGGGATTAATGTGTTAAGAAAAGGAGGTTTTCCAAATAAAAGGTATAGTTTTAAACTTCACATTTTAGTTTTATTTCTTCTTCCACTTCCTTAAAATATTTTTAAAATATGATAAAATAATAAATAAATTATCCTAAATATAATTATATGTTATTATAATTATTTTATGACCCATATCTATCTTATTTCCCATCAAATGGGAAAATAATTCATCATTCGTGTGTACGATAAACTATCACCTCACGAAAAATGTAATTTTTTTGCATAACCATCTCTAAAGAATGGTTATAATGATGTAATTAATGTATATATATGATGTTCATGATATATTTATCAATATTAAAATATATTATATCACATAAATTCTTAAATTTATAGTCTTAGAAAAATGATAATGTCATTCGTGCGTACGTGTGGACCACCACCTTCATGAAGCGATGTGAGTTGGTTTTCATCACTACATCACATAGATGATATATATAAGTATATTTAAAGAATTATTATGATATATATTATATTATTATTATTATTTAAATATAAAATACTTCTTACCTTATTTCTATAATGACATTCGAAAGATGGAAATGTTACTCATGCGTACGTACAACCTATCGTCTTCATGATTGTAACACAGTTCATTTTTCACATCCATATTTAATTAATAAACTTAAAAGTATAATTTATGTATAAAAATTATAATTATGAAATGATTATTATTTTTAATATGATGTAATAATGAACACATTGACCATAGTAAACATACAAAATTCATTTTGGACTTAAGTACCGAATATCGTCAAAATGGCCGACATGAACTTAAATGGTTAAGAAATTGTATATAACATGGTAATAAGTGATATAGAGGGAATAATAAACTTTAAAAAAGTTATTAATAAAGTATAAAATTAACATAAGTTTATTATTCCATAATATAAAGGACATAAGTGATGAATCAAACTCAAGGTAAGCTACTTTATTTTAAAACCCCTCTTTTAAAGTTCCACTTCAATAGTTTTTAGAAAAGTGAGAAGGATTTTTTTAACCTATAAAAATGAGCTTATTTTTTTACTGTAATGATTCATTAATTATTTTAATTTTTCTTTACAATTTTACATGGTTGTTTTCAAGTATTTTTTCCTTTGTATGTGCATAATTTTTTAAAAATATATGATTTAAAAATGAAAAGGTTATTTTTCTTAAGAATATTTTTATGATGCAAGAATTAATGTTTTATGATTATGAAATGGTTCTTAGGTATTTTTTTATGATCAGTGATTTTGTTATAAACCAATTATGGGTGGTTCCAGGATAAACAAAGGATGGGTGGTTACGTTACTAACTAATGACAGGTGGTTCTATGATAAACCAAGGATGGGTGGTTACATTATAACCTCTAATGAATTGGGTACTCCAGAGATTAAATTTGACCATATTGGTTATTTAATTTATAATAATGATATGGAAAATTATTTTCTAAGATACCTATATAACTTTTATATTATTTTTAATAAGTTTTCATTGATTTTTTTGAATTTAAAATGGTAAGATAATGATCTCTTTGAGTAGATGATTCCTTTTTTAGGGTAAAAGGTATGTTTTAAGAATTTTTTTTCATGTTTTTCACTGGACTAACGATTTTACTTATTTTATGTCCATTTTGAGACTTTTTTATCATTCCAAGTTTTAAATTTTTTTTCACATGGTTTAAGGGAGAGTAGGTACAAGGATGAGGTCAAGAAGAAAAGTGTGTATATTTGTCACCAAAAAGAAATCATGTTTTATTTTAAAGACTTTTGTTTGGTTGAAAAAGTGGATACTGAGTATAAGTATCCCATTTTAATGTATGGGTTTAATTGTAAGTTTTTTTACTAATTCTATAAAATTATAAAATAAAAATATCCTTAGTATTGTAGTAAAGTGAATTATAGTTTAAATTCACTAGATTATGTAATGTTTAAGGCCAGATTCTTATAATTGTTATTAGAGGAGGGTTTAGATAACTTTGGTGATTATGAATTTTTGTAAGAATATGTTAAGTTTCTTGGTATATTATTTTAGTAAAATAATTATTTTGTAAATTTTACTGATCATGGAAAATGAGTTACAAAGGGAAGGATCAGGATACCAAACAATATTTCTATCTCTTCCTAATGATATGTTAGTAGTAATTTTTACAAAGTCATGTATTTATGATTTTGAAAATTTTTATAACATACAAATATAATAATTCTGTTATTAAATATAAAATAAATACTTTATACCTTAAAATCACTATGGTTCATGGGTTTCTTTTAATAAAATCCTAATTCCCAAATTTTCTCTTCTTTCTCAAAAAGATAAATATCATCATGGTATTTTCAAATATTTTAATCTATCACCTAACTTTGAAGTATATTATGATTTTAATACATATTATGAATAAGGATACCCTTATACATCCTATTTATATTTGGTTTTAAATTATAGTCTTACGGGTCAAACTTATAGTATTTTAAAATCCCCTTTG
This sequence comes from Viscum album, assembly GCA_963277665.1. Lineage (NCBI taxonomy): Eukaryota > Viridiplantae > Streptophyta > Magnoliopsida > Santalales > Viscaceae > Viscum > Viscum album. Next base: position 1,557,257,594 of record OY728152.1, on the reverse strand, counting down.
ATCAAAGGTTTCAAAAAAACTTAGTCTGAGTGTTTTATAAAAATAATATTTTATAAGATGTTTTGAAATTATTTTTCATATAAAAATATTTTTCCAAAAAATTTCTCTTCCAACATCTATAAAACCCTTATTTCACAAGGTTCATTTAGAGAAAGGAAGCATGTGTCTTTAAAGTATCTCTAAATCATTGTTGTGATGTGTGGATGTAACTACCCAATGTTTTTAGTAAAATTTGTTTCCTAAATAAATGTATGTTTTTATATTATAATATAAACATTCAATATATATATAAACTAAAAAATAATTTGTTCCATTACTAAATAATTTTACATTAATTTTCAATGAAACCAATTAAAATTCCAAACATTACCGCTAGAAAAAAAGAAAAAAAATAAAAAAGTTAAAATGGGAGAATATGGATCACTCCAATATACTAGAATCATCACCACTACTGCAAAAAATATAGAGAAGAATCAAAATATTATTAAACCAAAAAAAATTATAGAAAATGTAAACATAGAACCATGTGAGTAATTGAGTTGAATATTGAGTGAATGAATATAGTAATATATATAAATAGTAATGTGACTATTGAGAATAGTAATGTAACCATTGAGAATAGTAAATTGACCATTGGAATAGAAATTTCACCTCAAAATAATAAATTTTGATATAAATAATATTTATCATAATTAATTTAAGTAAATATAAATTTTATATTTCAAAAAAATAAATATCATTATTAAAAAACTAAGAAAATGTAAACACATTAAAAAAACTGTATTTTAAAGTATTTCGTAAAACTCACAATTTTTATATTAAAAATTAATATTACATATTTTATAAATCGATTTTTATAAAATTAAATCATTTTTGAAATCATAACATTTAAATTATATAAGGGTTATTTTTTGCTAATTTTCTAAATTACTTCAATTTTTAAGTGAATAGTAAAACTATTGTTTTTCACATAACTGATGTAACTCAAATTACATCATTCATGATATAATGATGACTTAATCCTTTATATAATGTAAGATTTGTACATGGTATATTTAATTTTATAAATGGTTCATTAAAATATAATAAACTCAATTTCCAAACCTAAGAATAACTTTCCAAAACCTAAAGTAAAAAACTGATTCCTTAAAATAACAAATTTTCTTTCTTTCCACTTTACTTTTTAATAAAATAATGAATTATAATTATAAAAGGTTTTTAAATTTTGAAAATAATTATATTATATTAATATATAATTTATATTTTCAATAAATAACCATTACAAGTTTTACCTTCGATATATTATTTTATTCAATATTTTATTCTAAAAACAACCCTCCCCTTAAGTATAAATAACCCTTATCCCTAACCTTGGAAACCACTCCTCCCACCCAATAAAAAGTCCATTATCTAACCAAATCCTCTATATAAATCCCCTTATAAAAATTAAGGATGTTCTAGAGTAATCAAACTCCAATCACTAAGGAGTTATAGTTCCGTAAAAGAGATGATAAACCGAGGAGAGAGTAAGTCTTTATTAACTCTTACCTTTTTTCTTCTTCTCTTTATTATTTTTAACCTATTACTTTCAAAAACATATACTAAAAAATTAACTATATAATAATTTAACATTATATTAATTATTTTAACCTACTATAATTATTATATTTATGAAAAATATAAAAGTCATACTCCCCTTTCCCACTCTTTTGACAACGTCCCGTTAAAGGTTGGTTAACCACCTATAGAGACATTTCTAAGAACATTCTTACAACCACCTTCACAGATGAAAAATATGAATTATATATTATATATAAATATTTAATTATATTTATTATATTCCTCTATAATTAATTATTCTAATGTATTAATTATAATAAAATAGAAAAATCAAAGTATAATGGGAGATTTGTAAAAAAGACATGATTTCAAAATGCTTCAATTTCATAAAAAAACAAACAAATGTAATTAAATTATTAAAATTGATAAATTGTTTTATAAATATATATAATTAACTTCTGTATCATTGATTTAATAAACATAATTTTATTATTCAGTAGGTTCAAAAGAGTCAAAATTAAGAGGGAATTAAGGTAAGAGGATTATTGAACCCAACTCTATTTCCTTGGGTTTTCCCTCTTTCTCAAAAATTTCAGTATGGATATTAATTTAATTTTACTTAAATATAATTTCATTATTCTTCCCTTTTCTTTTCTAGTATATACATTTTTCCATTTTTTTATGAAAAATATAAATATTTTTCCAAAAGAACTCTTATTTCCAAAACACATCTCGACTCCCTTGAAATTGTTTCTTCTTCACTCAATATTGATGATTCTTATACCAAGTATGGTTTCCCTTTTTAATTTTGGAACCCCAAAGTTTATTCAAGAATTTATGCTTTATGAAATTCTTATGAAACCCATTCTTTTCCATGGGTTAATTTATGACTAATATTGTTATATGTACTATGTGGCATGAATGAATATGTAAATGTCATGATGTGACGGGTGGGCCCAAAATTATATAGATCTTCAATGAATTGGGTAATTTGATTTATCTTATGATATAATTTAAAATATGTTTGAATATGATGATATATTTTCTCACAGTGATGATGTTATGAGTATGAACATATGTTATGCGTGAACATGATGTTATCTTTGTTCACAAATATGTGCTTTATTTGACCACTAAGACATGATGTTTGTTATTTATACATTTACATATTCTATGACTTGATATATTTATTCCTATAATTATTATGATTATGATCCTCTTCTTATGTTATGATGATGATGATTATGATCACCCGCGTTAATTGATTAATATTTTTATTTATCCTCTTATGAGGTTTTTGGATCATCCATTTTATTGTTGTTTACCCTCATGTGGTTACTTATACTAATAAGAATAAGAGGGCCACTAAGAATCTTGAGAAGAATGAATTAAATAATATTTATGTTTTATTTTTTAAAAGTTATGTATAAGACTAATTTTACAAAGACACTAAACTGTTTGATCCGAGATTTGTAATGATATTTTATTATTTATCTTAAAAATGATGTAATAGTTATGTAAGAAAAAACCGGGTCTCTATATTTGGTATCAGAGAATGGTTTAGTTATTTTGGGAATTAGGATTAGATAACTTTAGTTAAAACCTTTAGGATAAGACTAAGTATATGTAAACATCCAAGAAGCTTTGTTTTAGAAAAATGATTAACATAGGGATCCCATAAGACATGCCTTTCGATGTGATATCAAAGTAGATATGGAGTTCATAGAATGTTCCCATGGTTATGGTGATAAAAAGAGAATAATGAAGTTTTGAGATAGTTTGTCAAATGAAAAAGGTGTAAAGAGGATCCTACTACCCACATGTCAAAAATGTGGGAATAAGAATCATTAGAATTACCTTAAAGGGATGGGAAAATGCTTTAAGTGTGGGAGAGAAGGCCATCAAGATCATTAATGTCAAAGATAAATAAAGAATTCAACCAATATAGTGGATGAAAGAAGGTAAAATCATAATGAACCTATTACGGTTCAATGATTCAACATTATAGATTAAGGGAACTACACAAGATGGTGAAATAAACCTTGAGTCTTTGAGGTTAATCAATTCAATAGCCACCAAATCCAAAGGAGAAAGGGAAATATTATTTCATCAATACTACTGAATTGGAGTGAGAAAATTAATTCATACAAGGTTCAGTTATTATTCACTCAATAATTCCAAAAGTTTTATTTAATATTGGTTTTAGGAATTCCTTTATATCCAGAAAGTTTTCTAGAACTGTTGAATCGAAGACCCAATACATTGAAGTAGATATATCTATAAAAACACCTAGTGGTGCAATAGTTACAACCCACATGTTAGAATCTTCTCTTATTGGAATATATGGGAATATTATTCTAGTGAATATCATAATACTTACCTTGGTGGAATTCTATGCTATACTGGGGGTAACGACCTGAAATTTTGAATAAATCTTGTTTCCTAATTTTGTGTGTTATTTTATTTTATTTTTATACTAAACAAAAATGTTTCATTTGATAACATGAGTATAATTAAAATGATACCATTGGGTTTTGAATGTTATATGACCATTGGTCAATATGACCGCTGGAAACTAAACGTTTTGATGATTGTCTCTAAATACAAGTAATCTTGGTTAATTAATATAGAAAGAAGATTCGATGGCCTCACCCAGTAGTCTTGGACCGATCGAAGCCCATCTAACAGAACTTGGGAAGGAGGTAGTACCACTGGGCTTTGCTCTGGACCAAACCCAAGCTGAACTTCATCGTGTGAAGCTAGAATGGGATCGCCTTTGCGAGAAGTTCAAAATGATAGAAATTACTACTTGTGCGAAGTTGTCCGAGCCTCCCTCAGATTCTCTTACCTTAGCACACCTTACACTTAGGTCCTATGCTGGTGTGATAAGGGGCTATGTAAGGAGACCGTAACTTCCTTGTGTAATCCTTTGTTTTGAATAAAAAATTGGGATTTATTCTTATGATGAAGTTTATGAATTTTCAAATGTCCGGATAAATATAGTATGCATATTTTTGATGAATTTTAGAAAAAGGATATTTTAAAAATGTTTAGGTAAACCTTAAATAATTAAAAATGTGTAATGATTTTCAAAAAATGTCCTTCTACAATTATGTTCAGTGCGAAATTTAGAGTCTAATAAGATCAACTTGATTTTTGATGAATAGTAAATTATGAATAGTGATTTTATGATTAGGATTAGTAATGTGTCCAAATGGATTAGTAATCTCACTTAAAGAAAGTATTAATATAATCTAGGCACCTAGATTAAGTAATGTGATTCAATAAAATGGTTAAATAACGGTTTCAAAAATTATTATTCAAGTATTAGTTTTTTCGGGTGAATAGTGATTTTTAATTAAAAATTTAATTAAAAATATTTAGAAAATTATTTTTATAAAATGGATTTCATTTTTGAACTCAGAGCATCGATATTATGTTAAGGTAATTTTTCTGAAAAAAATGAATTTTCGGTGAATAGTGTATTTATTTAAAAAATAAATTAAAAATATTTAGAAAAATATTTTTATAAAATGGAGTTCATTTTTGAAATCAGAGCATTGATATTTGGTTAAGTTGAAATTTTGGGATTTTTCTGAGAAAGTTGAATTTTCAGTGAATAGTAAAAATACAGTTTTAGGGTTTCGGTATGTTTAATGACATCATAACTGTGTCATGATGATGTCATGAGATATTTTAAGGGTTTTTCGGACAAAAGTGATGAATTATTGTACTGTGGGCCCCATGTGGCCTAACTCCATGGTAAATGCCATGGGAGAGCACATGGTTTTGAGAAAAGCACTTTTGAGGTGTCCCTTGGCCATTAATGCCTTGTCCCCTCACTTTCCCTATAAATACCCACCCTTTCCTCCTTTAGTTTTCACTCCCAACTCTCCCCCAACGAAGTTCTGGTCTCCTTACCTACCAAGGAGTCCTCCGAAGGTGCCCCCAAGCCCTCAAGGTCTAAAACTTTGAGTTTTAAGAGTTACATTTTAAGGTAAGGGATCTGATCTCTCTCTTTCTTTTCAAGAAATCTCTTTTATGTAATTTCTTTTATGCTCCATGTTCTTATGTTAAAGGGTGTTATTTTATACTCCTCTTACTACCCTTTTCATGTTCACATAATGAGAGATCCCCTCTTACTCTCATTATTTCGTTTTATGAAGTTTTAAGTGGCGCCGTTAGGCTGCCGAAATTTTTGTAACAGATTCTTTCTCCCTTCTCATTTTTCAAGATCTATTATCATGTAAAGTATTTAAAGTTCCTTTTTATTATGTTGGGGTATGATATCTAAATTTATCATACTGATCTTTTATTATAATATGATGAGAGACCCCATTTGATCTCTTCAATTCAATATTTTGAAGTTTTAAGTGGCACTGTTAGGCTGCCGAATTTTTAAGTGGTTCTTCACCCTTCTCGTTTTGAAGTTCTACTTTCATGTCAATTCATTCAAGTTCATTTTTGTTATGTTGGGGTATGATCTCTAAATTTATCATACTGATCTTTTATGATCATATGACGAGAAACCCCATTTGATCTCTTCAATTCAGTATTTTGAAGTTTTAAGTGGTGCCGTTAGGCTGCCGAATTTTTAAGGGATTCTTTCACCCTTCTCCTTTTCAAAGTTCTAATTCCATGTCAAGTCTTAAAAGATCATTTTTATTATGTTGTAGTATGATATCTATATCTATCATACTGGACTCTTATGTTCATATGATGATAGACCCTATTTGATCTCATCAATTCATTTTTTGTTGAAGTTTAAGTGATGCCGTTAGGCTGCCGAATTTTTAAGGGATTCTTTCACCCTTCTCCTTTTCAAAGTTCTAATTCCATGTCAAGTCTTTCAAGTTACTTTTTATTATGTTGGGGTATGATATCTATATCTATCATACTGATCTTTTATGTTCATATGATGAGAGACCCTATTTGACATCATCAATTCATTTTTGGTTGAAGTTTATGTAACGTTGTTAGGCTGCCGAATTTTCATAAGAGAAATATTATTTTTTTCTTCCTTTCATGTTCTTCATTTCATATGGTATATTTTCAAATTTCATTACCATGTTCTTAAATCCCTTATATTCTGTCCCTCTACTATTTTATGGGTCATTTATGATTGTTTGACCCATGTCCCCTCTCTTTTCAACGTTTTCTAAAACCCTGTAACGTAGCCGTTGTGCTGCAGAATTTTCATCTCAAAATGCCTCTCTCTTTTTCTCAAAATTACTTCATGTTATTAATTGAATACTCAAAGCTCTTATTTCTAAAGGGTTATTCACATATATACAAAAATGTTCTATTTTAAATTCTGGGATTTACATACATGAAACCCGCTCTCCAGTTCCATGGGTTTAAAGTGACGTAAAGATCACGTCTTTAAAGCAGTTTTTAAAACGTTATGATTATGAAATGAAACCCATTTATTTTATGTTATATGGGTTATTTATGAAATTTTTGATGATGATATATGTGGCTCACATGATAAAAAATGAAAATTTAAGCGTGCACCCTGATAGTGCTCCAATGCATTGGGTAATGATGTAACCACTAGAGATTACAATTTTCGCGATATCTTGGTGAATAACCTTGGTAATTTTCAAATGACACCTTGGGGATGGACCTTGGTGATATGCTCATGATTGTCTATGTTAAATTATGTAGCCACATCTTCAAGTTATTAAAAACATTATTTTTATTATGATATGCCTCATGATTTCTCTCTCATGCTTTAAAGTTCTTTTCATGACCTTATTGAAGTATCTCAAGTTCACATGTAAAATGTTTCTCTTGTTTCCCTTACTGGGCCTTCTGCTCACCATTTATTTTGATGTATGTCCCCAGGTTATGAGATGTAGTAATGAACCTAGGATGAACATGAGGAGAAGCCTTTCAAGTGTTTAAGAATAATGTTTTATGTTTTCATGTTTTATGTTCCTGGTTTCCAAGACACTAAAACTTAAAGATCCTCAGTTTTGTTAAATGTAATGAAAATTTATGTCATAAAAAGGCGGGATTCTATAGTTGGTATCAAAGGATGGTTTAGTTATTTGTGGAAATTAGGATATGAAAACTTTAGGAAGAAGCCTATATAAAAGTTTATATATAGGAAATGTTCCTGGTATTTTGGTGAGTATTGAGTAATGGGTTGCCAAGCAAATACATCCCTGTCTGGATACGAGTAGGTAGAGGTGGCTCTGGCACAGATGTACATAGGGGTAAAACCCAAAAACACCACTTTGATCTAGACTCAAACAGGAACTGGTACACGACAACGGGCCTTGCTGCACTCTTGGTTACGACACTCTCGGGGGATATGCTTTGGTAAATTCATAAGCTTATTATGAACCATTATTAAAGGAACAAAGATAAAATAAAATAAAGATTCACATAAGAATATATGATCATGGATAACCAAGATGGGAACCTAGGGGATCACACGTTAGGGTATACTTTTCTTCTACAAGTTATCCTTATATGCTTTAAGTTTCTTTTCATGATTATTAGCTAAGTATTTAAGCCCCTAATTATACTTTCTATTCTTAGTTAATGGTGGTAAATGGAAGAACATGTCCCAACAACCAATGTGATAGGAAATGCGACGATTTCTGTATTAATATGACATAGATGATTAGGGGATTAAAAGATGATTATTATTTTGGAATACGTTCACTATTTTGGAGACCCTATATGATCGAGGTAAATATATTACTACGGTATTTTCATTGAGGAGTAAGGTTGACTTATATTTTGAAGAATTGATGAATTTAAGGTGGACTTATAGTAATTTAGGTTACTTATGGGAATGATTAACCAATCTTGGGTAAAATATGTTTAGGTTAGCTACTTTTGTTATAAGATGTTAGGAGTGGTTTATGTTGTTTGGATACGAACGATGAAGTTTAATTTGGAAGACTATGTTATCAAGTATTTGGGTTTCAATCTTAGTTTGGTTTATTTTAAGGAATATTAAGGACCGTTATTTATGGAATGGTCTATGATGAACTTTGGGTAGTACCGTGGAATTTTGAAGATTTAAAGAAGTTTCCCTTCCTATGGGATTTTTTATTTTTGAAGAGTTGTTTTATCTTACCCTTTCTATTTTTGGGATAATAGAAGAAATTGATAGTTAATCTTTGGTGGATTATGTGATTCTCTAGAAGATGATCCTTGTGTTTTGATGAGACCAAATAGTTTTGAATTCTCATCGTTTGGAGAAAATATTAGTTTTGGTAGAAAATTATTAAAGGATGAAACTCTACATGAAGGTAGGTATATTTTCTTATGTTTTTGTTCTATGTAGTAAATGAATTCCTCAAAATTATAAAAAGGAACGTAAAAAAAAATGTTGTTGGTTTACGTTTCCTACTAGGTAATCAAAGACCGTTTACACACATCATAAGTTTGGGATTTTCTTATGGTTAACTTTCTCCTAATCACGTTTTCTATCACTCTCCCCCAGAACATGACCCTTTGTTTTTTCTTCCATGTCCATGTTTTCCTCCATGGAATCCTAGTATGGGTTAAATCGGGTGACCTTTTTACTTCCCTTTATTTCTTTTAAAGTAATAGTGTTACTGACTCCTTTTCCGATGTGGGACTTTCAATGAAATTTCAAAACCAAATTTTAAAAATTGAGAGGAAGCAATTTCTTAAGGGGGGAAGATTTTAACGAGCCGAAATTTTGAATAAATCTTGTTTCCTAATTTTGTGTGTTATTTTTTTTTATACTCAGCAAAAAATGTTTCATTTGATAACATGGGTATAATTAAAATGAGACCGTTGGGTTTTGAATGTTATATGACCACTGGTCAATATGACCGCGGGAAACTAAACGTTTTGATGATTGTCTCTAAATACAAGTAATCTTGGTTAATTAATATAGAAAGAAGATTCGATGGCCTCACCCAGTAGTCTTGGACTGATCGAAGCCCATCTAACAGAACTTGGGAAGGAGGTAGTACCACTGGGCTTTGCTCTGGACCAAACCCAAGCTGAACTTCATCGTGTAAAGCTAGAATGGGATCGCCTTCGCGAGAAGTTCAAACTGATAGAAATTACTACTCGTGCGATGTTGGCTGAGCCTCCCTCAGATTCTCTTACCTTAGCACACCTTACACTTAGGTCCTATGCTGGTGTGATAAGAAGCTATGTAAGGAGACCGTAACTGCCTTGTGTAATCCTTTTTTTTAAATAAAAAATTGGGATTTCTTCTTATGATGAAGTTTATGAATTTTCAAATGTCCGGATTAATATAGTATGCATATTTTTGATGAATTTTAGAAAAAGGATATTTTAAAAATGTTTAGGTAAACCTTAAATAATTAAAAATGTGTAATGATTTTCAAAAAATGTCCTTCTACAATTATGTTCAGTGCGAAATTTAGAGTCTAAAAAGATCAACTTGATTTTTGATGAATAGTAAATTATGAATAGTGATTTTATGATTAGGATTAGTAATGTGTCTAAATGGATTAGTAATCTCACTTAAAGAAAGTATTAATATAATCTAGGCACCTTGATTAAGTAATGTGATTCAATAAAATGGTTAAATAACAGTTTCATAAATTATTATTCAAGTATTAGTTTTTTCAGGTGAATAGTGTTTTTTAATTAAAAATTTAATTAAAAATATTTATAATTTTTTTTATAAAATGGATTTCATTTTTGAACTCAGAGCATCGATATTATGTTAAGGTAATTTTTGTGGATTTTTCTGAAAAAAATGAATTTTCGGTGAATAGTGTATTTATTTAAAAAATAAATTAAAAATATTTAGAAAAATATTTTTATAAAATGGAGTTCATTTTTGAAATCAGAGCATTGATATTTGGTTAAGGTGAAATTTTGGGATTTTTCTGAGAAAGTTGAATTTTTAGTGAATAGTAAAAATACAGTTTTAGGGTTTCGGTATGTTTAATGACATCATAAATGTGTCATGATGATGTCATGAGATATTTTAAGGGTTGGCCGGCCAAAGGTGATGAATTATTGTATTGTGGGCCCCATGTGGCCTAACTCCATGGTAAATTCCATGGGAGAGCACATGGTTTTGAGAAAAGCACTTTTGAGGTGTCCCTTGGCCATTAATGCCTTGTCCCCTCACTTTCCCTATAAATACCCACCATTTCCTCCTTTATGTTTCACTCCCAACTCTCCCCCAACGAAATTATGGTCTCTTTACCTCCCAAGGAGTCCTCCCAAGGTGCCCCCAGGCCCTCAAGGTCCAAAACTTTGAGTTTTAAGAGTTACATTTTAAGGTAAGGGATCCGATCTCTCTCTTTCTTTTCAAGAAATCTCTTTTATGTAATTTCTTTTATGATCCATGTTCTTATGTTAAAGGGTGTTATTTTATACTCATCTTACTGCCCTTTTAATGTTTACATAATGAGAGATCCCCTCTTACTCTCATTATTTCGTTTTATGAAGTTTTAAGTGGCGCCGTTAGGCTGCCGAAATTTTTGTAACAGATTCTTTCTCCCTTCTAATTTTTCAAGATCTATTATCATGTAAAGTATTTCAAGTTCCTTTTTATTATGCTGGGGTATGATCTCTAAATTTATCATACTGATCTTTTATGATCATATGATGAGAGACCCCATTTGATCTCTTCAATTTAGTATTTTGAAGTTTTAAGTGGCGCCGTTAGGCTGCCGAATTTTTAAGTGGTTCTTCACCCTTCTCGTTTTGAAGTTCTACTTTCATGTCAATTTTTTCAAGTTCCTTTTTGTTATGTTGGGGTATGATCTCTAAATTTATCATACTGATCTTTTATGATCATATGATGAGAGACCCCATTTTATCTCTTCAATTTAGTATTTTGAAGTTTTAAGTGGCGCCGTTAGGCTGCCGAATTTTTAAGGGATTCTTTCACCCTTCTCCTTTTCAAAGTTCTAATTCCATGTCAAGTCTTGCAGGTTACTTTTTATTATGTTGGAGTATGATCTCTATATCTATCATACTGGACTCTTATGTTCATATGATGATATACCCTATTTTATCTCATCAATTCATTTTTATTGAAGTTTAAGTGATGCCGTTAGGCTGCCGAATTTTTAAGGGATTCTTTCACCCTTCTCCTTTTCAAAGTTCTAATTCCATGTCAAGTATTGCAAGTTCCTTTTTATTATTTTGGGGTATGATCTCTATATCTATCATACTGATCTTTTATGTTCATATTATGAGAGACCCTATTTGACATCATCAATTCATTTTTGGTTGAAGTTTATGTAACGCTGTTAGGCTGCCGAATTTTCATAAGAGAAATCTTATTTTTGTCTTCCTTTCATGTTCTTCATTTCATATGGTATATTTTCAAATTTCATTACCATGTTCTTAAATCCCTTATATTCTGTCCCTATACTGTTTTATGAGTCATTTATGATTGTTTGACCCATGTCCCCTCTCTTTTCAACGTTTTCTAAAACCCTGTAACGTAGCCGTTGTGCTGCAAAATTTTCGTCTCAAAATGCCTCTCTCTTTTTCTCAAAATTACTTCATGTTATTAAGTGAATACTCAAAGCTCTTAATTCTATGGGGTTATTCACATATATAAAAAAAATTTCTATTTTAAATTCTGGTATTTACATACATGAAACCCGCTCTCCCCTTCCGTGGGTTTAAAGTGACGTAAAGATCATGTCTTTAAAGCAGTTTTTAAAACGTTATGATTATGAAATGAAACCCATTTATTTTATTCTATATGGGTTATTTATGAAATTTTTGATGATGATATATGTGTATCACATGATAACAAAGGCAAATTTAAGGGTGCGCCCTGATAGCGCTCCAATGCATTGGGTAATGATGTAACCACTATAGATTACAATTTTCACGATATCTTGGTGAATAACCTTGGTAATTTTCAAATGACACCTTGGGGATGGACCTTGGTGATATGTTCATGATTGTCTATGTTAAATGATGTAGCCACATCTTCAAGTTATTAAAAACTTTATTTTTATTATGATATGCCTCATGATTTCTTTCTCATGCCTTAAAGTTCTTTTCATGACCTTATTGAAGTATCTCAAGTTCACATGTAAAATGTTTCTCTTGTTTCCCTTACTGGGTCTTCTGCTCACCCTTTCTTTTGATGTATGTCCCCAGGTTATGAGATGCAGTAATGAACCTAGGATGAACATGAGGAGAATCCTTTCAAGTGTTTAAGAAGAATGTTTTATGTTTTCATGTTTTATGTTCCTGGTTTCCAAGACACTAAACCTTAAAGATCCTCGATTTTGTTAAATGTAATGAAAGTTTATGTCATAAAAAGGCGGGATTCTATACTGGGCATGGATTGTGTCTCATTATATAGAGCGCACATAAAATGTTGGGAAAAAGAAATATCCTTTCATATTCTGAACCATAAAATGATATACAAATTCAATGAATATCCTGAACCTCCTTTGGAAAATACCTCAATGTTGTGGGTGTTGATACCTTTTAAATAAGAAAACCTTACTCAAATAGTTGAGTTAATGGAAGGTATAAACCTAGAGGAAATTCCCATTATTAGAGATTACACTGATGTATTTCCTGAAGAGTTACTTATACCACCCCTAGAGCATAAGGTAGAGTTATCAATAGAGATTATACCTAGATCTACACATTTATCAAAATTCCCCTACAGGATGGCCCCATCGAATTGGAGGAGTTAAAGAAGTAGCTACAATATATTTTGGAAAAAGGGTTCATACACCCTAGTGAGTCACCTTGGGGTGAACCTATGCTATTTATCAAGAAGAAGGATGGATCAATATGACTATGTATCAATTATCAAGATCTCAACAAGATCAGCATAAATAAAAAGCACCCTTTTATAAATATTGATGAATTGTTCAATCAACAACAAGGAGATCAATACTTATCAAAGGTGGATATTTTTTATGTATATCATTAAATGAAGGTGAATAAAGAAGATATTTATAAGTATTATTTTTGTATAAGGTATAGGAACTATGAGTTTATAGTGATTAGCTTTAGACATACTAATTCCCCTACAATATTCATGGATTTGATGAATAGATTCATTGTCAACTACCTTAAAAAATGTGTGGTAGTGTTTATTTTTGATATTCTTATTTAAACCAAGAGAAGGGAGGAACATGAAGAGAATCTAAGGATTGTGCTGGAAATTTTAAGGATGTATAAAATGTACTCTAAGTTCATCTAGTGTAACTTCTAGATGAAAAAAGTCACATTCTTAGGGCATGTGATCACAAGTGAGGGAATTTTTGTGGACCCTTAAAAAAGGGAATTGAGGAATAGACCAAACCCACTAGTGTCACATAAATATGTAGTTTTATTAGATTGAATGGTTACTACCAACATTTTGTGAGGAATTTATCATTATTGTCTATCCCATTAACCAAGTTAACATAGAAAAGGGTAAAGTATGTTTGGATGGAAGAATGTGAGGAAAAATTCAAAGAGCTCAAGAAGAGGCTAATCACCGCACCTATACTCATTCTACTAACAATTGGAGAAGGTTTTGTGATTTAAAGTGATTCTTCAAAGAAAGAATTATGTTGTGTACTTATGAAAAATGGTAAAGTGATAGACTATGGCTCATGACAATTGAATATCCATGAGAAAAACTACCTGGTGCATGATCTAGAGTTAGAAACTCTAATATTTGCTCTAAATATTTGGAGGAACATTCTCTATGGTGAAAAGTGTGATATATATACCGATCATAATTGTCTAAAGTATATATTTACATAGAAATATCTCAACATGCTTCAAAGAATATGGTTAGAGATAATTAAGAACAATGATTTATCTATTCACTACCATCCAAAAAAGGAGAACAAGGTAGCTAATGCTCTTAACAGAAATGAACCTTCCACTCTATCCATGATGCATATTGAGAAATACCTTATCTTCATGAAATGAAAAGGATAAATCTAGAAATCATAATGGCAAGGAATACATCCTACCTTTCCTAAATTATTTCCCAACCATCCATCTAACATAAGATCAAGTAGGCATAAAGGGATGATCTAGAGATACAAAACAAGGTGAAAGAAGTGAAGGAATGGAAGATACACGAGTTCTATATCAATGATGATGGTGTGATTTGGTTTGGAATGAGGATTTGTGTGCCTTCATCACCTGAGATAAATAATGATTCATTATATAATGAACATAGCTCATATTTATCCATCCATACTAGAAATAACAATATCTAGTGCGATCTTTGAGAAAAACTATGGTGGGAAAACATGAAGAAAAATATTGTTGAGTACACCTCAAGATGTTTGGTATATAAGCAATTTAAATCATAAAGACAAGAGTCCAAAGGTATGATACAACCATTGACTATATCTATGTGGAAATGGGATAATTTAAATATATAATTTGTCACTGGTATCTAGAAAACATATAAAATAAATAATACGATATGGGTAATTGTGTATCGAATCACCAAGATTTCCTACTTTATCACTATTTGGGAAGACTTCCTACTTGAACAACTTTCCATGTTATATGTGAAGGAAGTGGTGAGGATACATGGGGTACCAATTTTGATTATATCTGATCATGATCTAAGGTTCAATTCTAAATTATAGAGAAATCTTCAACATGATTTGAGCACTGAATTGAATTTTAGAATGACTTATCACCCCCAAACTGATAGTTAGTTTGAAATTACAATTCAGATGTTTAAGGACATACTAAGAGCCTAATAAATGTAATTTAAAGGAGGATGAGATCAATATATACCATTGGTTGAGTTATCATATAAAACTAGCTTCTACTTGAGTATTCAAATGGTTTCATATGAAGATATATATGGGAAGTGTTGTAGAAATCCAACTTTTTGGGATGAATTTGGGGAATGAAAGCTACTTTGACCTGATCGTGTGCAAGAAATGGAAAAGAAAGTTCAAATCATCCAACAACATATCAAAACTGCTCAGAGTCAGAAATAGAGCTATACTGAAAATAATTTAAGGGACTTAGAGTTTGATGTTGGATACAAATTTTTCCTTAGAATATCATTATGGAAGAGATTTATGTGGTTTGGAAAGAAAGGTAAGCTTATCCCAATGTACATTAGACCCTTTGAGATCCTTGACCACATATGAGCAGTGGCCTATCATCTTGCACATACACCAAGTATGGATCAAGTTCATGATGTGTTCCACATATTAATCCTAAGTAAGTACATACCCAATACATCACATGTATTAAATCCATATGTGGTAAAACAATAGAATGATCTATTATATGAAGAGAAGTTAGTGAAAATCTTGGACCTTAGAGACAAATTTCTATACAACAAGACAAATCACCTTGTTAAAGTGTTGTAGAGGAACCATAAGTATGAATAGGAGACTTAACGAGAAAAAAATGAAACAAAAATACCCTCACCTATTATCAATTGATAATACAAGTTAAAATTTTGGGGATGAAATTTCTAAAGGGGGGAAGGATGTAACAACCTAGTGTGTTTAGTAAAATTTATTTCCTGAATAAACGTGTGTTGTTATATTATATTATACACATAAAAAATATATAGAAACAAATAAAGAATTTGTTTCATTACTAAATATTTTTATATTAATCATTAATTAAACCAATTAAAATTCCAAACATTACAACTAAAAAAAATAAAAAATAGAAAAATTAAAATGTGAAAATATAGATCACTCTAATCTACTAAAATCATTCCCCCCATTGAAAACAATATATAATAGAATAAAAATATCATTAAACCAATAAAAATTATATAAAATGGAAATATATAACCCTATGAGGAATATAGTTGAATATTGAGTGAAATAATAAAGTAGTATATATAGATAGTAATGTGACCGTTTGAAATAGTAATGTGATAATTAAGAATAGTAACATGGCTGTTGGAAAACCAATTTGACCTCAAAACAATAAATTATGATATAAATAATATTTTTTCATGATTAATTTAAGTAAATATAAATTTTATTATTCTAAGAAATAAATATCATGATTTAAAAACTCAAAGAAAATATAAAAACATTTTTAATAAACTATATTTTAAAGTATTTCATAAAAATAATATTATTTATATTAAAAATAAAATTACTTATTTTAGAAATTTATTTTTATAAAATTAATATAATTTTTTAAATCAAAAATTTGAAATTATCCAAGGGTTTTGTTTGGTAATTTTCTGAAATACATCATTTTTTTGGTGAATAGTAAAAATACAGTTTTTTACATAACCAATGTAACTCAAATTACATCATTCATGATGTAATGATGAAATAATAATTTCTAGAAATTTAGGTTCTACCATGGTATATTTAATTTCATAGTTTTTTTTATTAAAATACAATAAACTCAATTTTCAAACCTAAAAAGAACTTTCCAAAACCCAAAGTCAAAAGTGATTCCTTAAAATAAAAATTTCTCTTTATTTCCATTTTACTTTTTAATAAAGTAATGAATTCAAATTATAAAGGTGATTTAAAGTCTTAAACTCATTATATAATATTAATATATGACTTATATTTTCAAAATGTTTATATTACAAGTTTTACCTTAGATATATTATTTGTTTTTTCAAAAAACACCCCTCCCCTCAAGTATAAATAACCCCTCTCCCTTCCATTGAAAAACCACTCCTCACACCCATTAAAAAGACTAATATCTTACCAAATCCTCCCTTTAAATACCATTAGAATAATAGGTATATTTTAGAGAAATATAACTCCAATCACCAAGGAGTTATATTGTCATACAAGTGAAGCTACACCGAGGAGAGGGTAAGTCTCTATTAACTCTTTCCTTTTTTCATCTTCTTTTTCTTATTGTTACGCGATTAATTTAAAAAAAATATATTAAAAAATATATTATGAAGTATTTTAACATTATATTAATAATTTTAGCCTATTTTAATTATCATTTTATGAAAAATATAAATTTCATACTTCCCTTCCCCGTAATTTTAACAACGCCCCATTAAAAGTTGGTTAACCGCCTACAAAGACATTAACAAGAAAATTATTATAAACACCTTAATGGATGGATAGTATGAATTATATATAATATATAAATAAGTAATTACATGAATTTTATTCTTTTGTAATTAATTATACTAATTAATTATTTACATTTAAGAAAATAGATAAATCAAAACGAAACGAGAAATTGTTAAGAATGAAATGATATGAAAATGCATCAATTTCATCAAAAAAAATATTAAATGTAATTAAATGATTATAATTGAAAAATATTTGTGTAAATTTATTAATTAAATTATGTATTAGTGTTTTAATAAGAATACGTTTATTATTCAAGAGGTGAAAAATCAATGAAATTAAGTAGGAATTAAGGTAAGGGGATTCTCGAACCCAACTCCATTTCCTTGGGTTTTCACACTTTATAAAAAATTTTAGTATGGATATTAATTTAATTTTACTTAAATATAATATCATTATTCTTAACTTATTTTGAGGATATACATGTTTCCAACTTGGTTTTACAACAAATATAAATAATTTTTCAAAAGAACTCTTTTTCCAAAACATATCTCGATTCCTTTGAGATTGTTTCTTCTTCACTCAAGATTGATGATTCTTATATCAAGTATGTTTTTTATTTTTTCATTTGGGAACCCCCAAAGTTTATTCATTAATGTATTATTTATGAAATTATTATGAAACCCATTCCTTTGCATGAGTTAATTTATGACTACAATTTATATACATTCTATGTGGCATGCATGAATATGTAAATGTTATGATGTGATAGATGGGCCTAAAATTATATATCCCTCCAACATAGTGGGTAATGTGATGTATCTAATGATATAATGTGAAATATACGTGATCGTGATGTAATATATGTTCATAATGATGATGTTATGATTATACAAATATATTTTTCCTGTACATAATGCTAACTTTGTTCAGTATTTGACCATTATGACATGATGCTTCATTTTTATGCATTGCCACATTCCATGCCTTTATCTAATGCTTCTTATCATGATTATTATGATGATACTATGATTATGTTATGATGAATATTATTATTCTAACAAACATTATATTTATTCATGTTCTTATTTATCCCCTTACTAGGCTTTTCTCTCACCCCATTTTATTTATGTATATCCTTAGGTGATTATTTGTACTAAGGAGAATGCGAGGGACACTAAGAGGATAGAGAAAAATAAATTAAATAGTATTTAAGTTTTATTAGGTAAAATTTATACATAATACCAATTTTCCCATGACACTAAACCATTTTATCCTGGATTTGTAATGCTATTATGTTGTTTATCTTCAAAATGATGTAATAATCATGTAAGAAAAAGTAGGGTCACTATAGTGGATCTTATATCGCTGTGAATAAAATTGAAATAAAAGAAAATGGACGTCCTGATAAAGGTATGACTTTTTATCTTGGAATGGTTTTATTTTAATCATAAGGAGCTGAAATATTAAACATAGAGAAATAAAATACTTCATAAATTAATAAGTTAAGGTAATTAATGGTTGGGATAAAAAATGAAATGCAAGAGATAACATTTTAGGTTAAAAAAATTATTTAATGTTGAATATATTATCATTATTTTTGAGGATTATTCTCATATTTCTATAATTTTATAAGTATTATATTAATATTACTTTATATAATGGACAACCCACAAGATGTGTGAAAACCCATCGTGTACAGTAAGGCTATGAGGATTGAACACATAACTAAAGGGTGACAAGGGTGAGTCACCTACCTCTAACCTATGTGAAATCCTGGTTAGTGTGAAATTTAGTTTTTAGTTAAATGATTTAATAGATTAAGAATAATTTGATTTTTGGAACATATGTTTTATCTTATAGATATCAATGAGATTGTAAAATTATTTTGTGATTAAGTGATTAATGTTATTTTAGAATGTGTTCACTATTTTGTGAATACTATATCATTATTGTAAACAGAATAATATGGAATTTTATTTAAGGAATAAATGATGAATTATATTTTGGTAGTATATATGATTTTATAGTGGATTTATGGTAATTCAGGTTATTTATGGAAATGGTTAGAATAACTTAGAGATTATATGATTTAGGAAATTACACTTTTGGTATGAGCCATTAAGAGTGATTGATCTTATTTGGAGATAAATATTAAAATTTATTTTGGAAGTCTACGTAATCAAATACTTCTAATTTTTGGGTTTCAATATTATTCTAGAATATTTTTGAGGAATTTTAAGGATAGTTATATTTTGAATGATATATGTTGAAATTTTGGAATTACTATTTAATTTTGGAAATTAAAGAAGTTTTTCATCATATAAAGGTTTTTTCTTTTTAAATAATTATATTATTTTATACTAAACAATTTTGTTTTTATTAATTCCTAAAGACATGATGATTTGTTTTGTTGATTTTATGCTCCATAGAAATTGATTCTGATCCTTCAGGCATGAAAAATTAATCTTTAATACTCATCATTTAAATAAACAAATGTGATTGTGGTGGAAATTTATTAAAGTATGAAACTATAATTTTCACGTAAGTATATTTTCTTATTTTATTAGTATAGGTATTAATTAAATTCCTCAACTCTAGTAAAATTATTTTGAAAAAAAGATGTTATTCATTTAATTTTCTTACTAAGTAATCAGTGGCCTTTTAACCAATCATAGAATTATGGTTCTATGATGGTTAACTTTCAAATGACCATGTTCTCTATCACTTTATGGTTAACTTTAAAATGACTTTGTTATCTATCACTCTATATCAATCATTGGGAATTATCATTTCTCTTAAATTTCCATTTTTTTATATATGGAAACCTAGTATGTGTTATCTCAATTTAGCTTCATATTTTCTTTTCTCTCTTTTCAAAAGGAAGCTTTACTAATGCTTTCTATGATGTGGGATTCCAAAATATATATTTTGAATATTCAAACCTTAGTTACATATCTCAAGTTTAAAATTGCATGAATGCAATTTCTTAAGGGGGGGGGGATGTAAAATCCCTAGATTTTAAAAGAGAAAACTATATTCAATATCGTATAAGATATGTCACATCAATATTAAACTAAAAAATAAATATTATTATTTAAATAGGACCATTATAACCTTGAAATTGAATTGGTGGGTATGAATTGAAATAACTGATTTATGAAATAAATATAAAGGTCCAAATCAATATTAATGTATTGGTAAGTTCTTAGAAAATAACTACACAAGTGTGAAGATAGAGAATGGGTGAGAAGAATAATTTCAAACATGGAGATACCTATGTTACCTAGGTCTAGTGTTCTAGTGACGTTTCATGTATTCTTTTGATCCTAATTGGGAGATTGATGCAAAATCGGCGAGAGTAGGAAAAGAAGATTAATATAAGTATGTGGAACTAGATCGAGCTCTACGTGCCAAAGTTGTTACTTTTTCTGATGCACTACAAGGTTTCTACTACAGAGGAGATCTTGATCTAGTTCATCTATTCATCGAAAATAGGTAAGAATATGGAGTTTTATCTATTTTTAATGATATGGAAGCTATCAAGTAGTACTTAGATCTTTGTATGTTCTTGGTTCTTGGGAATATCTTTTTGGTGAATGGTGATACACCATGGAGTAATAAAGATCACAAATCAAAGCATGGTAAATTCTGGGATTTGAAATCCTAGAATATGGTTCCAATTGGGGGATGGTATTTCCATATTATATTTGACTCTATGGAAGATATCAGAAAAGATTGGAATTGTAGGAGTATTACTCTGAATTCATAAAATTTTTAGAATCTCAGAATGGGATATGCACTTTAACCCATTCAATTAGAGGTAATAAACCACTATGGTCTAGATTCTTCTACATGGCCTCAGCTGATTTTATTGGAATATACAAATTCTAAGTGATTTAGCCTCTTGTGTGGTGTGCTACTTAAGATATACCAGAACCCCATGAAGGATGATCTTGTCTTCTTTTCTCATTTTCTGGTGGAAGTCGACATGGATCCCAAATATCTTGATATGATTCATCTCATTGTTAATGATCAAAAACTAGAGATTGGGGTAGAATTTGAACTTAGGCCTCCATATTATGAGTACTAAAATATTGTGGGTAACTCTATATCCAATTGCAGAGTCATACAATGGAAATATAAGCATCCAAATACTAGTAGTCCTAAAAAATGTAAATAAATTTTCCAGGGAAAGAAAGGATGGGAAATAAATTTGGAAAAGGGTGAACACTCGGGTAAAGAATCCACAGTGAACAATATAAATGAGACTTATTTCCCTCTTGCTACTGGAGAGGGGTTAAAAAATACCTATTACACTAAAAATAAATGTCTGAATAAAGTGTTAGAGTATTTAATTGTTTTTCAAGTGGATGGATCCTTGAGTACAAAGGCTTTCAAGGCTTGTATAGAGATCCTGAATCTTTTTACTGGGTTATAAAATAAACCTATACAATAGGATCTTCATGGTTCACCTATAAAGAAGAATATTATTTCCAAAAGGGAGGAGGTAGCTTCAGTTGTGGTTCTGAATTCCCCCTCTGATCATGTTGATGATTGTGGAGTTTCTCAATCCAAGGATGATTGGGCTGCTCAATCTCCTCATTCTCCAGTGAAGTCCAAATTAAATATATCCATGAGAGAGGGTATGATTAAATCTGATGAAAATGAAACCACTTTAAGATCAATCAAATTACATAGACTAGGTTTAAAATAACTTAGTGTCTCATGATTCTACTGTTACTTTAGAGGATTGATGCATTGAAGATCATACCACTCTAGTCCAAAGTGAAAATATCCATGTGGAAAAACTGATTTCAAATACCCTTGTAGCTTCAAAGAAATTTTGGAAATGTATAGTTGAAGATCAGGTGGAGTTGGTGGCTATATCTCTTTCCCCTGTCTCATAGAGTGCACCTACAGCTATTACAAACTCAAAAAGTCTGAATTATTGCAAGGAAACCAACATTTACACACCACCAACTATTGGAGCTATGATTTCTGATGGAATTTACAACATAAGATTAAAAAAATACTTACCAAGCTTCTGGTGGTTCAAAAAAATCCTCTAGAAATAAAAAAATAGTAGGAAGATGGAAGATGGGACATTTCAAATCAAAATCATGTCACAAATGAATGTTTTATTCTATAATTTCTAAGTATTGGCTAACTCTCCAATAACCAATACCTTGCATAGAAATATTCAAATTCATAAACCTAAAATATTGAGAATTTATGAACTAAAAACCTTATTTTGTGATATTTTTACTAATCTGAATAAAGTTTATTTTATCTTTTTTTTTTATCTCCAATAGTTTCTCAACCTTAGTGTAAATGCTTTGAGTGTTTGCACACACCTTATTAGGTATTTTTTATTTCATCAACATTGATGAAAAAATGGTCACTTTCATCTTTTAGTATAATAATGTGAAAATAGTTGGATCCTTTATTTATGGAAATAATAGGTTTCAAGAAAGGTTTAACTTAGAGGAAATCATTGGGAATATCAAAGAATTTATCTCTAACCAATGGTTTATCCTTGGCGATTTCAATACCATCCTTTCCCCTAGTGAGAAATTTGGACCTGTCCATTCACTGATCTCTCTCAGGGAATTCATGGCTTACATTGAAGGTAATGGACTAAATGATATTCCTATAGTTGGAGCTAAGTACACTTGGTTGAGGAAGAATCTCAATAGACAAATTTGATAGAAATTCTACCAATGACATGGCCTTAGATAGGTGGGATTCGATTTCTATCATTACTCTTCCCAAACTAAATTTTGATCATTATCCCATTCTAGTTAGTTTCAAGAATAGGGAGAAAAAATTTCCCTAAATTTTTATTTTAACAATGCTTGGGCTCAACACATTGAATGTTATAATCTTTTTATAGACTTTTAGATAAGCATGAATTGTGGAAATGAGGATTCTTATTTATTATTGAAGTTGAAACTCTTAAAGATTAAACTGAAGAGTTAGATAAAATAGGTATTTAGTGACTTGGATAATGAAATTTTCTCTCTTGAGACATCTCTTATATAGATTCTAGAGGATACCTCCAAAGACGACTTCAACAGGGATCTCTCCAAGGAGGTTAGAATCAAATCTTAATTCTTTCATTTCCTCGAAGTAAAGAGTTATTAAAGAAGCTTTTAGAAATAAATAGATCCAAGAGGGTGATAAGAACACTAAATTTCTTAACTCTATTCATAGATTTAGGAAATCTAGTTGACCTATTTCCTTTCTTAAAGTTGTAGATAAAGTCATTAACAATAGTGAGTGTATTTTAGAACACATTTTTTCATATTAATCTAGTCTCTTTAATGACACTAATTTAATGGGGGATTTAATTGAAGGAATAATTCCAAGACTTGTTACTCCTGAAAGAAATAATTTTATCACAATTAGACCCCTTGTATTTTAGATTGAGGATGACGTTTTCAGCCTCAATGTTAATAGTGTTCCTGGTCCGAATGGATTCAACAATTTATTATTTCAAAAATATTGGGATGTGATAGAAATTGATGTTTTCAAGATGATATTATTCTTCTTTATTAAAGGAACCATTCCTTAGAGTCTTAATTCTCAATTCATTACCTTGATTCCTAAAGTTTAAAATGCTTGTCAACATCATCTTTTTAGGCCCATTTCTCTTGTCAACACAATCTATAAAGTGATTATAAAAATTATTGCTAATAGGCTTGCTAGGATTGTAGAAAAAGTTATATCATGGAATTAGTTTGGCTTTATCAAAGGCAGAACCATTCAGGATTTCATTTTCACTACTTTATAATGCACTAATATTCTCAAAAAGATGAGAAGGGGGTGGGGTGGGGGTGGGGTAGCATTGCTATAAAATTTTATATTAAGAGAGATTTTAACACAATGGACTAGAACTTCATTTATAAGGTTCTTGAAAGATTTTGGATTAGGAGAATCTTTATCAATTAGGTTGCATTCCTTTTTGTATCTTATCACATTTTAGGGCTCATCAATGCCTCTCCCAAGGGATATTTAAGTGCTCCAGGGGGTAAGGAAATGTTACCCTCTCTTAGAAATCCAATTCTATATTGCTAAAGATTACCTTATATGGATTCTCTCACACCATGTGACATAAGGAAAGATCAATATAATTCAATCATCTAGGTTTCTTAATGATCATACACATCTTTTATATACTAATGACATAATCATTTTTTTATGGGAATGAAAAAGTAATATTCAGTTACTGAAGCAGGGTTTAAATCATTAGAAAGGTATTTTGGGGAAAACCATTAGTTGGGAAAAATCTTATATATTTTTTTGGGAAAGGGTTCCCTCTTCTTAGAATGATTTTCATATTTTTAGAGCTTGGAATCAGATAAGGGTCCCTACCCTTCAATTACCTTAGAGTTCCTTTACTATGGGTGTGGCTAAAATCTTTTTATTTCACTGGTTTTATTAATCAAATAAAAAGTCAACTTTAATCTTGGAAGGAGAAGAGTTTATCTATGGATGACAGGATCAGTCTTTTGAAATTTACTGTTGTCTCTAAGTTTTTTATTCTAATATTATTTATAAATTTTCTAGAGGGTTGATTAAACTCCTGAATTTAATCATTAAAAATTTCATCTAGAGTGGCAGTATATAGGAGTGGAGGCTTGTCACTATTCCTTGGAATTATTGTTGTAATATCTTATCCATTAGAGGTATGGGAATCAATAACATTAGTTATTTAAATTAATCTCTTAAAGATTGATTCAATTGAAATCTCATTAATTATAGTTCATCTTCTCTTATCTTTCTATAGGCTATATTCTTGAAAATATTAATGCAAGGGAATGTTTCTTACACGGTTTCTTCCATTTGTCCAAATATTAAAGCATATTATGTTAGTATCATGGATCTATCTTGATGGATTTTCAATAAGTGATACTATATAAAATTTTTGTTTGAAAATTGTAATGGTTCCTCTTCTATTGACCACTTTCATCCTTTGGACTCTTCTATTGATACTCAGATCACCATCAAATATTTATTTGAAATTTCTAAGCCACATTTGTAGTTTGAAGTTAAAAATATTCTCATAGAATACTAATTTTCTATTGACCTAGTGTTTTAGTTTAGGATAAATCCATAAATGGTATTCTAAATAGTAAATTATTTTATAAGCATATTTCTAGGGACAATGATGGTGATTTCAACTGGATTAAAAATTTCAACAAGGCCTTGATCAGACCATCTCAACTCACTCTCATATGGTTCCTGACACATAACATAATACACAATTATATTTTCTTACAATATTTTGGTATATCTATATGTTTCAGGTGCTAATTTTTCAATAAAAATATAGAATATGTTGGACACTTATTTTATAGCTGGGGATTGTATTTGTTTAATCAAAAAAATTAATTTTTCTCTACTCCTTCTAACTGTTTGAAGGTTGTACTTATAATGTGGCACAATACAAAACTATCATTTATAGATTGGAATTATTCACAAAGATGCAGATATCCTCTCTGAACATCATGGGTGATTTTGATCTAATGATCAAACAAGTCAATAGAAATTATACCATCAGGAAGGAATAATTTTCCCCTCTCATTAGTTACGTTAGAGGATTGATTGAAGAATTCCCTTTTGAACCAAAATTGCATCACATACCTCGATGAAAAAATGCTCATGCTGATGCATTGTTTAATTCACCCACAATACTAGCTGACCTCAATAAGGAAGAAGTGGTTTTTTGTATCATGCACTAAAGGATGGTCTCATCAGTCATCATTTGTGACATGGAGAAAATCAATCAGGTCAACACTACCCTAGAGAATGATGAATTGATATCCACCCCTAGATGGATGGATCCCATAGTCTATTACCTCTAAAATGGGACCCTATATCTAGGTTGAGCCGAAAGGGAACAAACTTGATGCCAAGTAGAAAAATTTACCCATTAGGATATAAAATTTGAGAAAAAATACCTCTAAAAACAAGGATTTGATAGAATCCTCCTTGGATTCATTGTAGGAGACCACCATGGAAAAAGTCCATACATGATCCTACGACACTCATTAGGTTGGGATAAGACTCTCCCACAAAATTATAATCCTTGGATAATACTGGAAGAAAATGATATAGGATTTTGTGGAATTTCCTAGGAAATGTCATGCATATCAGATTCATGTAAAATTCATCTATCAACACCCAAAATTGCTACATTTAGTTAAATATTCTAGTCCATTTTCCATATGAGGTATGCACATTGTGGGACCATATACCACAAAAAAAAACTAAATAGTTTAAATAAATATTTACTACTACTGAATTATTTTCCAAATGGGCTAAGCCAATACCCCTCAAGGAAGTCAAGACAAAGAATATCACCAAATTTTTAAAATGTAATATCATTATTAGATTTGGTGTCCCTCAAATGATATTTAAGTACAATGGAACAAACTTCTTTTCTACCTAATTAAGAAATTTTACCAGGATTACAACATAAAATCTTACCATTCATCCTGCTATCATGTTGTGGAAAATGAAAAAAAAGAGGCCTTCAATAAGACTCTATAAAATATACTAAAAAAATGGTGGATAGGGACAAAAAGTCCTAGATAGACAAGATCCTTCATGATTTATTAACCTAATGTGCCCCCATATACACTTCCACATAAGTGACTCCATATTTATTAGTTTATGGGACCAAAGAATTGTTTCCCATATAAGTACAATTTACCTCAATCTGAATAATTATTTGCAGACAACTCTCAGATGATTAGCAATCACAAAAGAGAAAAAATGATCTGGAATGATTCAATGAGAAATGTTTTTGTACATTTCACAACCTCAAAGTTCACTAGAATGTAATTTCATGATACTTCAATAAAAATGTTCACCTCCACTCATTTATTCATAGAGTATTGGTATTGGATCTCAGAACCCCAATGATACTAGGAAAGAAAAATTCAAAGTTGGAAACTAAGTGGGAATGGGTTTACATCATACAAATGGTCCATTCAAATTAATCTTACTCATTGGTCATGATGGATATGGAACACGTTACACCCCCCATCAATGAAAGGTTTCTCAAAAAGTACTTTGTATACCTATATTAAAGCATACTAATTCATGGGTGAAAGAATTTAAACTGAATGCTATCATATATTATAGAAACAGGACTCTAAATTGAACATCATTCTATATCCTAGAAGAAAGACTCTAAACAACACAACATCATAATTCTTGGAAGTAAGAATCTAAAATACACAACATCCTAAGTCCTAGAAGAAATTCTCCAAACTGAAAAACATCCAAAGTCCTATTAGTAAGACTCTGAATTTCAAATAATCTTTCATCTATACTACGTTAAATTAAACATCATATAATACATTCTCACTACATGACATTAAACTTATGGGAATATGTACTTACCACATGACATTAAACAACATGGAGAACATTACTTCATAGACAGCTCACTAAAATTGAGTTAGATCTATGTAAAAAAAATGAACTACTCCCATCCCTATGTGTGACCAAAACCTACATAGAGAATTTTTTCATTTCCATTCAGGAACTACGTGTGTCATGATTATTTCTATCATAGTATATGTAGTGGCACCCAGATCCCAAATCCTAGGTCAATAAATAATATCAATGGAAAAAAATTCCCCCTTTGCATATGGGTTATACCCGAGTTGAGAGTTTTTCATTCAATAACTATGTGTGACTTGATTCCAAATATCACATGATACATAGTGACACCCAGATCCCAAATCCTCAGTCCATCCACAATATAAATAGAACTTCCCCTCTATATATAGGTCATAATTTCATGAATATTTTTCTATTCAAGATCTAAATGTGGATTTATTTCTTATATCACATGATATGTAGTGACACCCAGATCTCAAATCCTAAGTTTAGTCACAATATCAATGGAAAAAATGACCCCTTTGTGTATGGGTCAGACCTGCATGAATATTTTTCGGTAAAGAACTATTTTTGGCTTGATTCTTTCCATTACATGATATGTAGTGACCCTCAGATCCCAAATCCTAGGTCCAACTGCAATATCAATGAAAAATAATGCCGCTTATGTGTATGGGTAAGATATTATTTGAGAGTTTTCTATTCAAGAACTATATACGACTTGATTCCTTCTATCACATGATACATAATGGTTCCTAGATCCCAAATATTAGGTTTAGTTTCAATATTAATGAAAAAAATTTCCCATTTACATATGGCCCATACCTGTGTGGAGTGTTTTCCATTCAATAACTACAAGTATATTTATTCATATTACTATAAGATATGTAGTGACACACAGATCTCCAATCCTGGGTCTAGCCACAATATACAGATTAATAAAAATGTACTCCTCCCAGCATATGGGATGGACCTATACAGTGAACTATCTAAGAACTAGGTGTGGATTGATTCCTTCCATTATAGGATATGCAATGATTCTTGGATATTTATTCGAGTCCCAACCATGAGTTATCATCAGTTCCAATCATGTCCTTATATGAGATTCAGATCTATTTTGAGGATACAATCCATAGTAAATTGCGAACAACTCCATGTATTCCCCATCATGTACTCTTACGTAGCTTAATCAACTAACCAGTTATCCCTTTTTTCTCACACTGATCATAGCTTATTTGAGCTTAGGGAACTTTAAAATCTTACCTAGATGGAATGAATGAGATGCATCTTGGATAGGGAATTTTTTCCTAGTTACATTATGTTAAACTTCATGACCACATCCTAGTCACATGACGTTAAACCTCACAAAAACTTCTTATTTTCATGATGTTGAACTGCATGATAAGGGGTATTCATGCCAAAAATTGCACCCATGGTGACAGTGTAAACAAGAATTTAATGTCTTATCCCTTTTCCTTTAAAATATGTTCAACACATTCTGGAATAGCCTTTAGGGTTATCGAACCCTTCTTGAATCTTACATTCTCCATGAACCAACATCATATATTTGATATGTGAGATGATACTGTTGATTCCAAAATTGGGGGTGAACCGAACATCCTGAAAGCATCAGGGACTGCCTCACAAAGATGAATCGCGAAGCTCCTGGAGCCTGGTGACCGACGCCAAGGAGCCCCTTCGTGACCCACCGTGAATCAAGGAGGTGGGACGGCTTCGCAGGCCCCTTTGACATTCGCGACCCATTGTGAAGACCCACCATGAAGCAAGGAGGCGGGAAGACTCCGCGATCCCCTCTGACATTCGCGACCCACCGCGAATTAAGGAGGCGGGATGGCGCCGCGAGCCCCTTTTCTCAGGTATTCATGGAGGAAGGAGATCCCCAGGGGACTCAGGTCTTCATAGAGCACTTATGCTTCACAAAGTACCCTCCATGTGTATGTATCCCAAGTGACAAGGCCGGGTCACTGTGCATTTCTAAGCAGATTACTTTGCAATGCTACACTTTGAAAGGTACCCTTGCTTCGCAAGGAATTGCTTTGTGAATCCCTTTCCACTTCACAAAGCTCCTCCCATATGCACTTATGCCCTATCCCTATCTTAGGAGACTATACTTCACAAAGCACATCCCTTCATGGAGTCCCTCCACTTCATGGGGCACCAGAGATTCACAAAGCTTCTACCCGTGAACCCCTTTGCTCTGGGACTCCTTTTCCCGTGCGTCCCTTCAGGTTTGCATGAAGCAATTTCAAAGCCCCTTGGATGATACTTCCCATTTCATTTCTTCACCTCATGCTTCTTCGCATAGGCACAATAACATATATTGATTCTTCGCATAGCCATGATAACATGGCCCCCCTAGTGGTTCACTCCATAACCCCTCCACCACGGCGTTGCCCTTCCCTACTCTTCACCAAGGTGTAGAGGGTACCAGTTATGTAAGTCCTAGGAGTGCAGAGTGAACCCTCCCTTGTCTGAGCTGCAGGACGTTACACTACCAAGCGCCATCGTTCTCTTCACATGACATTAAACTATGACTTCCCCCCATGCATCCTATGCGGGGAAAGGGAAACCATCTTGTTGCAAGCCCCTATCTTTTCTTGCAGGAGGTAGCAACCCTACCCCTCCTTTATTTAGTGCCAAATACCTCTCCCATTGGGCTTGGTCACCATCGGGCCACCATCCTTGAGTAAGTGCCAATACACTATTCCTATTTGGGTTATTAACCAAGCATAAGACCCTGTTTCCTCTTTGGGATGCTAACCACACATGAGCCCCACTTCACTTCCCACAGACGTACCTTTCACGATGTGATCATTAGGTCTTTGCTAGCTCTCGTTTCTCACACCGAGCATGAATCACATGGGCTTAGTGTAATCATAAACTATAACACCTTGGGAAGCCTAGAGTGTAAGCCCCAAACACCCATCCTGAACTATGTGGTCTTTGATCCTTGACAAGGCAGGGTATGTAGGAAGCCTCCACGAGGTTCAAGCCCACCACCCCGGTCTTTCCAACCTCCTTCACATCGGTTCACCAACACCATGGGAATCCTAGAGTATAATCCCCAAACACCATCTTGAACTAAGATTACTTTGATCCTTTCCAAGGTAGGGTATGTAGGAAGCCTCCACGAGGTTCAAACCCACCACCCCGGTTGTTCCGACCTCCTTCACGTCGGTTCACCCACACCTTGGGATGCCTAGAGTGTAAGCCTGAAACACCAACCTGAACTACGTAGTCTTTGATCCTTTTCAAGGAAAGGTATGTAGGAAGCCTCCATAAGGTTCAATTCCACCACCCCAGTCATTCCGACCTTGTTCACGTTAGTTCACCAACACCTTGGGCAGGCTAGAGTGTAAGCCCCAAACACTATCCTGAACTACGAGTACTTTGATCCTTGCCAATGTAGGGTAAATAGGAAGCCTCCACGAGGTTCAAGCCCACCGCCCTAGTCATTCCAACCTCCTTCACATCGGTTCGCCAACACCTTGGGCAACCTAGAGTGTAAGCCCCAAACCCCATCCCGAACTACATGGTCTTTGACCCTTGCCAAGTCAAGGTACTTAAGAATCCTTCACGAGGTTCAAGCCCACCACCTCGGTCGTTCTGACCTCCTTCACGTTGGTTCACCAACACCTTGGGCAGCCTAGAGTGTAAGCCCCAAACACCATCATGAACTATGAGGACTTTGATCCTTGCCAAGGCAGGGTATGTAGGAAGCCTCCACGAGGTTCAAGTCCACCACCCCGGTTGTTCCGACCTCCTTCCCATCGGTTCACCAACACCATGGGCAGCCTATAGTGTAAGCCCCAAACACCATCCTGAACTATGAGAATTTTTATCATTTCCAAGGCAGGGTATGTAGAAAACCTCCCTAAGGTTCAAGCCCAACACTATCAATCTGGACCCCAGGTCCTCATTCATGTAGGTTCACCAACATCCATATCTGAACTACGTGGTCTTTGATCCTTGCTAAGGTAGGGTACGTAGGAATCCTCCCTAAGGTTCAAGACCACCACCACCATCCATTGGTCCATACCATCTTCATGTTGGTTCACCAAAACCCAACTTCAACTATGTGGTCTTTGATCCTTTCCAAGGCAAGGTACGTAGGAAGCCTCCCCAAGGTTCAAGCAGAACACCCGGTTATTCTGACCCCCCTTCACATCAGTTCGCCTACACCATCCATCTAGACCCAGGTCCTTATTCACGTCAGTTCACCTTCATCCCAAATGATGTTAAATTATAAAATCCACACAGCGGTAAGCTGTTGTGTCCCCCAGTCAGCTAAAAGATGTTGTGTCCCCCAGTCAGTGGTAAGCTGTTGTGTCACCCAGTCAGCAGTAAGCCGTTGTGTCCCCCAGTCAGTGGTAATCTGTTGTGTCCCTCAATCAGCGGTAATACATTGTATCTCGATCAGCGGTAATCCGATGCACCCCCCATTCAATAGGAATCCATTTTAATCCCCTTCGCTGGGAGCCACATCTTTGGTCCGTCCTAGTTGTGTCAGACCAACCTGGGCTACTAAGCACACATAAGACTCATACACATCATTAGGTTGTTGTCCTATGTGTACACCCCAATTGAAGTTCATTTCCTGACCTTTACCTTGAGACTATGTGTATCGGGAAGGTCATTCCCCAACCCAGAGGTTCCACTTCCTCTAGGTCCCATCCATGCGTTCATTCTCACGGGTCGCCTCCTAAGATGTCCCATCTCCCTCCTGAACTACAAAGACTTTGATTCCCTGCCACGAGGATACGTAGGAAGTCTACTTGAGACTCAATCCCAACATTAATATCATCCTCTCAGTGGTTCCATCTCATTTTACACCCATTTCACTCAACACCCCATAATCCATCTTGATTATTACCCGGGCCACCAAATCCCGGTGAGGTCATGTCAACCCACCTACATCAGTGTGTCCTCCAGGGGTTACACTCATCTGATCCATCTCTGATAGATGTTAAAATTGCGGAATACCCTGTGTTAAACATGAGAAGCTGATGAAAACCTCAGATACATGCCTATGGCATATAATTCCTCACATTCGACGCGGTATGCCTCGGGCTTCCGCGCCCTCGAGAATCCCTATAATAAGGGGAAGAAACCCAGACGCGCCAGTGTTCCAGTGTCCAGACATGCCAGTGATGCCCAATGTGACTACTCCCCTGGCCGAAGGTTTCTTCCCTGACCGGACCCTTTGGAATTTCCCAACAGAAGCAGTGTAATTAACTGGTGTCCATGAAGATATGGTGCTAGGAATGGTTTCACGAAAAACATCTAAATTCTATAAGGGAGACCTGGAATAGGTGATGAGTTCTGAGGAGGAATCCTTAGAAGTAAGAACTAACATCCCATCATCTCATTTTGATCAAGGAGAAAACGTCCCTGAACAAGTGACGGATGCTTCCTGTATTTGGAAAGTGGCAATGCGGGGCAACAAAACCACGCCTTTCATCCTCAAGCAGACAGACATGCGCGCCCCGACGAAAGCATCGAAAATAGAAATGGTGAACCCAACATGAAGTTATTATTTTTAATATGAATATTAGTAGAGTCTGAGGCATCTATGGACTAGCGTGTCATAAGATCCAGTTATCTGATGTCGGGTCCCATCAAGAAAATTGCGAGCCTGGTGTGAAACTCACCAGAAGTTGGGGCAGTAAAATGTGGGACATCCCATTCTATGACATTGTAAGTGTGGACCCCTATTACCGGTCATAGAAGATGGGATGGTGTTGGGGAATTGGTCGTTGATTCCTTTTTCTTTTAGCACTGAAAAGTTAATCTCCCTACTCTTCAGGAATCAAGTTTCTGCACTCAGAATGAGATCACTGCTTTCCCACCGACGCAAGGGCAGGGGAAATGCCAACACGACAGTCCCACGTGGCTCCGCCTCTTCTACAATGGCTTCTAAACCCACAACCATGGGTAACCCACACCCCATATCCCCATCCGAGGTCATCCAATGAAGGGTGATCAAGGACCTCGTACGCC
This sequence comes from Viscum album, assembly GCA_963277665.1. Taxonomy (NCBI): domain Eukaryota; kingdom Viridiplantae; phylum Streptophyta; class Magnoliopsida; order Santalales; family Viscaceae; genus Viscum; species Viscum album. The sequence goes on along the minus strand of OY728152.1, from coordinate 1,557,223,623 downwards.
GGTATGAGGAGGAGGGCATTATCCCGACTCAAAATATGGCTCGCTTGGAATTAGAGGCGTCTGCACCTCGTTGTCAACGCCAATCCTGAGGGACACTAAGGTAGACGATGCTTTCTATGCTGACATATACCTATTTTGGGAGCCTCTCCCCAGAGTTCTTTGATGACTCCCTACCCTACGCCTATGAGGTAGGTGATGTCCGAGCCAGCCTGGTCAGAGTCCCATTCCAGGGGCTCCCAGTGAGGGCTCCCACCTGGCTACGTCAGCGCCGCCACCCAGTCTTACTAGACGAGGAGTAGGTAATCCATGTGCCTGCACATCTGGATTCGGTCCGTTCGACCCGATGATAGCATTGGGCATAAGACGAAGAGGACGTCTGCCAAGGGGCGTCTACATCAGCAGCTACTGTGGACCGAGCCATCACCGACACACATCACCAGTTCCCTGTATATGCTAAGCAGGGGAACTTATATGCCCAACCTAGATTGAGGCCCCAACCACCCCATGGGAAGGCTGGGTCGACTCTCTTGGTCATCGGCACAGGCAGTGGCCGCCACGAACTAACCCGCATCGATGCCACCCAGTACGGAGGTCCTCCCCGTACCGCTACCACGGAGAGTGAGAGCCTTTCACACTTCGAGGCTTGGAATGGAGGGCCTCCTCGTTCCAACTTCAGTCCAAATAAGGGTCCTCCCTATGGCAGTGACACTCATCACGAAATCCTCTCTCGTTCCCACTACACCAGGTATGGGGTCATTCCCCCGCCACCGACCGCCAGTGTGGGGGCATTGCACATCCGATCTCTCTTCAACCTGGGGATCCTCCCTGTGTCCTCTTATCATCTAGAGAAGGTCCTCCTCACCTTAGCAACTGGAGGGGTGAAGGCCAGCCTCGCCTCACTAGCACCCAGCACAGAGGTCCTACTCGTGTTCAGCTAGACTGGTACAAGGACCTTCCTCATACTGAGGTCACCAGGGAAACAAGCATGGAGGTCCTCCCCATGATCCTTCTAGTTACAACGGAGGTCTAACCTACTCCATCACTACCCATGGAGTTCCTCCCTATGCCCCCTTTGACATCTTTCCCGGTGCTCCTTGCACCCCGACTTAGTCAGGCGGAAACCCTCTCCGCCCCAGCACTAGTGCGACCTAGGGACCTCATGTCAGAAATCTGCCCTATTCTGAAGAGACATCCAGGGGCTGGAAAGTGGGTCATCACCACCATAAAAAGAATTATGAGAAGGTTCGGACAAAGTTCAAACCAGTCCGCTTCTCAGACTCCGAAGCAGAATACAACTCAGCTCGGGAACCCTCCCCTCACTCATCCAAGTCAAGGACTGGGACAAGAATAAGGCGCATCAGCCTAGTACTCCTGGAATGCGAGGTCCATAGGATTCCCACCTCCCTATGTAGGTATATCCAGGAAGATGAAAATATGGTGACCCCGCAGGTCACATTGTGCAATCACCATCATCATCACCAGAAGCTCTCTTTACCACGACAAGAGATCACAAAGAGCTATTTTGGGGACCAATGGTGGGAAAGCAGCATCGCGGCCTATTTATAGTAGCCATAGAACCTAATCTTGGAACTAAGACCGTCAGACCATCTTATCATGACGTAGAAGCTAGGTCTCTACACTCTTCAGAGGATAGCCTTAGATTCAGCGGCCAGTCAGCCCGCTCTCCGTACTCTCCACTGGCCAGCCTGATGCCCCAGCGGTCTACCTCAATTCTGCTGCCAGTTCCTCTGACGCCTCTGGTTGATGAGTGGGGTAATGAATGGTTAGAACCTAAATCTGAGACAAGGAGCTTATGGAACATCCTCATAGTGGACCACCTCCCCGAGATGTTCTGGCCCGTGGCAGCACCGAATTTCTGCGCGCCGGAATCCCTCACCCAAGGGGAAATTGAGTGTTTCTGCCAAAACCTCTGGGCGACGCACTTTCACCTTCGTAATCAGTGAGTGGTTTATCCCAGTAACCAAGCGCATTTCAAATTCCTTGGTGAGCAATGTTGTATAACTGATTTGGCTGCACTCCCTGTGGCCCAGTGCCCTGAGTCTCCAGGCTGTTGTAAGGCCCTCCAACAACAATGCGTTTAGAGTTTCAAGGTACTCCTCAAGGTTATCTAGGAGGCTTCTCCCCACATGCCAATCCATGGTTGGGGGCAGTAATCTTCCCTCATCTTCAGTCCCATATGGAGGCAGCCCGAATCACTAGGTGATATCGAGGTTATGCCCCCAGGAAGGGTCACGATCAACATGGCGACATAGTGGATGAGGAGGATGAGCTAGAGCTTCTTGATGGGGATCTCCACCGAGGGTGTACCACCACTACTGGACCCATTGAGAAGAGTTTCTCACCAAAAGAGGAATCTACCGGGTCTCCCCGCACCCACTGAGTCATTAGTACTCAGTCAGAATTCCGGTAAGGGTAAAGAGCATGTTGAATCTTCCAAACACTCTGACCCATACACCTCGGTGTAGAAGATTGAGGAGGACCCTGAGAAGGCCACATTATGCCAACAACTAGCCAAGTAGAAGAAGTTGGTCGATGGCCTCCTGGATGAACGCGTTGTAGAACGACGACCAGACTACGACAATACTAGACCAGTAAAGTTGGGGCAGGAAAAACATCCCCTTAATGAGCTGCCTCCAGGTAACCCTGACCATGCTGCTCCCGCAGACAGGGTTGAAGCAGGAACTTACGTAAAGAGGGTGTCGTATGTTTCTCCAAACCCTCCTGAATGGTGCAAACATCCAAGGGACCTAGCTCAGGATCTCCCAGCCACCCTGAGGGTCGTTCCACCAGCCACTCTATGAGCCGCTGGGCCTGCTTACCATGTTGAAAAACCTTCAAATGCGCTCATGGTTAAGGATCCATGTCAGGACAGGGACCCCCACCCAGATGATCTAATTGTGGCACTCATTTCCCTCCTAGAGGATTTGGAGACATGACATGTGGCAATACCACCTGATGGCAATCCATATCCAGCATGGGTGGATGATATGCCTACACCACTGGGTTTTGGGAATCCCACCTTTCCCCCTTCAACGGGAGAGGGGACCCACCACATTATCTATCCTAGTTCACCTCAAGGTGTGGGCCCTTATTAGGGACTCCAACACAGTAGGAGGCTTCCAAACTTCGATGATTTGTCTAGACATTAGAGGGGCCTATGTTTTCCTGGTACAACCAGCTCTCTATCGAATAGGTAACCAGCTGGGAGGACCTCCAAAAAAAATTACTTTACCAGTTCAGCTCCACCACAGAGAAGACAAGCATCGCAAACCTCTTCAAGTGCCAACAGAGGCTTGATGAGCATGTTGCAGACTTTATCACCCGATGGAAAGGACTTACATAATCCCTTGACATTTAACTGACTCAGGAGAAATTACTGACAATGTGTGTGGGGAATGTCAAGATGGTACTGGTTCCCTCTATGATCACCCAGAACTATCCTAGAGGATTCTGAGACTTCTTCGATAAGGCCCAACGCCTAGAAGAATCCCTGAAACAAGCCAGCCAGGCATGCCTGTTGCCCCTATAATTCTCGCAAAGAGGGCTACCAGAGCCAATCCCATTGTAGTGGCCCAAATAGAGGCCCCCAGACGGATGGAATTATTACCAGTGGAGCCACCTCTACAACCTCACAAAGGACCGCCACCACAGGTGTAGCCTCCAGCCCAGTAGTGGCCTCCTTAGAACCGGCAGGTACCCCCGTGTAATGCACCACCACTGCCTAAGTGAGACAATTAGGCTCCGCCTCCTCGATAGGCTCTTCCAGACCCTTATCATGGCTAGGCTCCAAGGGCCCCCTTTCCGGACAAAATAAATCAGACCTACACATTCAACGAGAATTAGGTCCCCATCTATTTCCGAAGTGCCTTGGAATAGAGGATTGTGTATTTTCTTGAGTGTAGAAGGCCAGAAGAGGCACACCTCACTGATCTCCCAAACTACTGCCCCTATCACTGGATCCTAGGGAACACTCTCAAGTAATGCTATGTGTTCAAAGTATGTCTTCAAGACCAGGTCGATAACAACATAGTCAGGTTGGGCCCGACCCCGGCACAAGTGGCATGCATCATTGTAAGGCCAGACAGTAGCAACGATAATGAGGGCGAGTGGAAAAAGGTTTCTAATTGTGGGTATCAGAAGTATGATGAATGGATGGATCGCAAAATGGTTTCCCATTCCAATGGGATCATTCGTGCATGCCTAAATCATCCGGAGCCTTTAGAAGCTGCGACCACCAATTCTGCATCATCATCTCAACTGGCCTCTTCCTAGAATAGCAAGCATCGACGACGTAAGGGAAAGAAATGCGCCCCACCAATTCCATCATTGTCCCGTACTCTGGGCGACTTCATGCCCCCAAAGATAGGGATTCCTCCCAGAATCCACCCAGTAGTGGACGAATCTTCATTTGACAGTCAAGGGTATACCTTGGTTAACACCGTGGAGCTTGTAAACCCCTACATGAATCCCAACGATGGGGAGTGCCAGGAGGACCTCCCTAACATCCCCAAATGATGCCAACGTCGGTGGAGCCATAACCATATGGGTCATAGAGGCACATCAGTTGTCACCTCCATCCAGACCGTGCATTCCACTGAGACTAGACAACATGCCCAACATAGAGCTTAGCACACACAGCCTCCACATCTAGCGCTATCAGGCCCGCCTCCACCGCCGTTTGTGATACTGGACCGAGAAGAGTCACCGAGACCTCGCCTTGATCAGCCACGCTCCACCGCAGAATGGTCTCAGTCAGCTGTCCCCGACACAGTAGTCACTCTGCATGCTTCGACTAGTGAGCAGTGAGATATGCCTAGCACCAACCAGTCGTCGGCCCAGCCAGTAGGGTCCACCATACCACCTGTCATAAAGTGACCTCCTACAAGTAGAATTTCACTCCTAGCGTAGATGTATGATGTTCTCAAGAATCTTTCCATCATTCTAGTAAGGCTCTCTATCATCAAGGCCATTCACTTGTCACTAGATATGCGTGAGGCTTTCACCAAGGATTTAAGAAGCCCCCTCTAGTTCGAGACAGAGGTAGAATCTGCAGAGGCCTTTCACGTAGAGGCTCTCGAAAATGCAGAATGACAGGCCATTTTCTCATTCTCTGGAGAAGATGAATGTTCTACCATACAAAGGCACATTAGCTCACTATACATCACCGACTGGTTCAACGGTGTGGAGGTTCGCCACTGTCTTTTTGACACAGGCTCCAGGATCAACCTTATCCTCACATGGACACTATGAAAACTGGGGTTATCCGAGGATGATCTAACCCCCTCTGACCTGAAAATCCAAGGATATGATAGGATATAGTAGACACCAGCGGTAAAGATCTGTTTGAAGACCCATTTCAGTGGCCTAGTTGCTAGTACTGAGTTTATGGTTGTCTCCCAGGACACCGCATACAATGAATTGATGGGTAGACCATGGCTCCACCTGCACGCGGTGGTTTCTTCATCGTATCACCAGTGCCTCAAGTACTCCCTCAATGGTCGAGTGGGCGTTCTCCAAGGTGACATGTCTCCTTTTTCCTCTTGTGAAGCCTACTATCTTGATGCCGACTATTATAAGAGCAAAGAAAAGAAGATTTAGTTCAGTGAGGTCGAGCATTATGTGGTTGCAAACGACCCCTGGGTAGGTATGGATGGCACCTACATCTTCTTGATCCATCGATTTGAGGCCACAAACCCCGATATGGGGCAATGTTTTGCTGTCTCTCGAATAGGGGGAAGCATATTCCCTAGTCCAAGATACATTGGGAGATTACTTCATATTATTATATGAATCAAGCCTCGGTGATCCCTGAGCCTCCTACCCCCATAAGGTATCAGGATTTCCACACCATAGCAACGACAGTAAGTTATATGTGACTATTTCATCAGGCTGGAATTAACCAGCTCAACCCGATATACCAATATTTCTTTGACACCATAAAGCGTGTCCCCTTGAGACGAAGACCAGAAGAGATTAGATTGATAGCCTTTATTGCTATGGTTTTGGCAGTACTGGAATCTCTCGATGTAGTGACCACTGCTGCTCAGGCTGGTACTAGCCTCCCATCAGAATCTGGTGACCCAGAGGAAGCCCCTCCCACTAGGGATCCATTCGAAATTGAAGAAGAGGATATGAAGGATGCTCCCCTCACCTTTGAAGAGGGAGTCTTCACCACAGTTGATGGATTGGTATAGGTGAACCTAGGTAGTGAGGCAGATCTGAGACCCACATTGATCAGTTCTTCCATTCCTCTCAAGGAGTAGCAGAGGTACATAGACTTCCTGAAACAACATTATGATGTATTCGCCTGGAGCTATGATGAGATGACAGGGCTAGATCCTTAGGTATCCATCCACCACCTTGGTCTCTCGACAAATCATCGCGGGTTCAAGAAGCCTCCTAGAAAGATGCACCCTTCTCACAATGCCATGGTCAAGGCCGAAGTTGACAAGATCATCAGAGTCAAATTCATCAAGGAGGTCCAGTACCCCATGTGGCTATCAAAAATTGTGCAAGTGAGGAAGAAGAAAAAACAGATCAGAGTCTGCATCAAATTTCGGGATCTAAAATGTCACTGTCCAAAGGATGGTTTTCCCCTTCCTATGACAAAATTGTTGATTGATGCTACGACTTGGTTCCAAGCCCTCTCCTTCATGGATGGTTACTCCAGATACAATCAGATCTGGATATCCCCTGAGGATGAAGAGTCTACAACCTTCATGGAACCACAAGGTAAGTTTTGTTACTAGGTCATGCCCTTCAGCTTATATAATGTTGGTTCCACCTATCAGCGGGCCATGCATCACATATTCAATCCAATCCTCAGGAAATTGGTGGAATGTTATGTGGATGATCTGGTGGTAAAATATTTCCCGCACCAGGACCATCTCAAGGACCTTGATAAAGTGTTCGTCTTCCTCCGTTATTGCCACTTGAAGATGAACCCATTGAAATGTGCCTTTGGGGTCACCTATGGGAAGTTCCTTGTCTTTGTTGTTAGGTAATGGGGCATCGAGATCGACCCAAAGAAGATCAAGGCCATCATCCATATGCCTCCCTCGAGCAATATTTGGGAGCTTCGAGGTTTTAAATGCCACTTAGCCTACATACACTGATTCATTGCGAATTTGGCTAGCAATTGAAATCCCTTTTCTCAGTTCATGAAGAAAAGAATCACTTACGAATGGGACAAAGAATGCCAGACCACGTTAGAGGAAATAAAGTAGTATCTTCTCCAGCCTCCGGTCTTGATGCCACATGTCTCCGGAAATCCTTTGGTCCTTTATGTGACCGCTTTGGAATGATCTCTTGGCACCATTCTTTCCCAGAAGAACAATGAGGGGACAAAAAATAGCTTTTACTGCCTCAGCCGCATACTCCTCGATACAGAGACCAGATACAACCCCATCAAGAAGAGTTGACTTGTGCTAGTATTCATAGTACAGAAATTACAGCATTACTTGCAGCACCACAAGGTACAGCTGGTGTCTCGAGTAGACCCACTGAAGTACATTCTGAACCACCCCATGTTGACAGGCCTTCTAGCTTGGTGGGCAGTGATTCTTCAGTAGTTTGATATCAGGTTTGTCCCTTAGAAAGATATTAAGGGGAAAGAATTGGCATAATTCCTTGTCTCCCATCCAGCTCTTGTTGACCAGTCCTTGGATCTTGATTTTTCTGATGAGGCAATCCTCTCAGTAGATCATGCCATGCCGTGATGGCAGATGCACTTCGATGGTGCTTCCCGGAGTCCCACCGGTAGGAGGCTCAATGATCCCGGGCTCAACAGGGTAGGCCTGGGTATTGTCTTTATTACCCTAGTTCAAGCCATTCTGCTGTACTCATTTTGGTTGTTAGAAGGATGCACCAACAATGAGGCAGAGTATCAGGATCTTATTACTAGCCTCGAGCTGGCCCTCGATATTGATGTTCCCCATTTACATGTGAAAGGGGATTCCAAACTAGTCATCAAGTAGATCAATGGTGACTACATCGTCAGTATGACGGAGCTCATACCATTATTGGAGCATACTCTCCAGCTAATGGCCCAGTTCCCATCTCCGCCGGAAGTTACTCATGTCCCTTGATCTCAGAACGGTCGAGCTGACACCCTGGTCGGCCTGGATACATCACTTGCAGAACTCGAGTAGGATGATCTGATTATCCATGTGGCACATTGGAGAGTCATTTCTCCTGTCACCTAAGGTGATGACGACGACCTAATGGTGAGCTATCTTACCACTGGAGCCACCATGCCAGGACCCCCAGGTCCCTCAGATGCAGTGGTTGAACTGAATCCTGATTGGAGAGCCCCCTTTGTGGAGTATCTCTAAAATGGTTACCTCTCGACTAATCGGGACAAGCGCGAGCGAATATGACACCGTGCACTACAGTTTTCCCTCTAGAGTGGTCCCAATCTTGAGAAGATCTTCTAAAAGTGCGGGTTTGATAGTGTTCTCCTCCATTGCATCCAAGGCATCAAGATTTCTCAGGTCATGTAGAAGGTTCATGCCAGTTCCTGCGAGGCTCATCAGACCAGGCCGAAGCCATCTCACTATATCCAGAGACTGTGGTACTTTTTTCCCTCCATGATCCATGATTTCATTGAGTTTTCCAAGATATGTCATGCTTTCCAAGTTCCTTCCAAATTCATACATCGAACACTGGAGCCTCTCCACACTACCAAGTACTCTTGGCCCTTTGCAGTCTGGGGACTAGATGTCATGGGACCATATCCACCGGTGACAACTCTCCAGTGTCAGTTCATCCTGACCGCTACAGATTTCTTTTCCAAGTGGGCAGAGGCAGTCCCGCTCAAGGAGGTCAAGGCCTATTCTATCATCGACTTCATGAGCTCCAATATCATCTACCAGTTTGGATTCCCTCACGACGTTCTCACTGATAACGACACCAAATTTCGGGAGGTTGAGTTGAAGAAGTTGTATACCAAGTACAACATCCGTTCTAACCATACCTCCCACTATCAGGCACAAGAAAATGGGAAGATTGAGGTTTTCAAGAAAAACCTATCAAACATTTTGCATAAAACGGTTGGTGAAAACAAGAAGAGTTGGCCGGACAAGCTCCCTAACGCCCTATGGGATTATCGGACGACGAATCTTAATTCCACCCAGGTGACCCCATACTCCCTGGTGTATGGAATTGAGGTCGTCCTGTCTATCAAAATTCAGTTGCCTTCATTATGCACGATGGTCTATGACCAGCAGGTACCAGATAAGGTAGCCGAAATTCATCTGGCTAAATTGGTAGCACTTAACGAGAATAGGCTTCGTGCCCTACACAATATGAAAAGGCATAAAAACAAGATAGCCATAGCTTTCAACAAGGAGGTTCACCTCCATTCTTTCTTGCAAGGTGACCTGGTATTGGCGCTCCAAACACCAATGATACCTGGAAAGAAACCACCCAAGTTGGAGCCCAAATGGAAAGGACATTACATAATTCACAAGGTTTACCCTAATAGTGCATACTCCCTAGTGACCATGAATGGTGAGCGTATAAATCCTCCCACCAATGCCAAGTTTCTCAAGCAATACTTTGCCTGAGCCAGTCTAGTCCTACACGACCTTAAAATGTATACGGTCTGACATGAACCTAAACTGTTTGGTCTTGCATGACCTTAAGCTGTCAGGTCCTGCACCACCCTAAAATGCTTCTTCCCGCACGAGGTTAAACTGTTCATCATCCTCACCACACGAAGTTAAACTACATGGACCTTTAGAAATACATGTGGCTTGATTCTCATCTACATTGGATATGTAAGAACGCTCAAGCATTTCATCTCGATCCCAGCCCCCAAACTCTTCTCTTTGACTAACCCCCTGGGTATAGTTCTCTCGGAGGATCCTTGTATGATATGGTGCAGGATTCATTAGCCCCACTCATGTCAGGATTAAGACGGTCGCACCATGTTCCCACTCTCCATTATTCTATCCAGTCACGTCCTCACCACACGATGCTAAACTGCATGACCTTCGTGAACTACATACGAATTGATTCCCATACTCATGGGATATGTAGGAACACCCGGACATTTTGTCTATTGGCCCAGCCCAAATGCCAGAATCTCCCCTCGGGTCAAGACATATGGTGCGGTGTAGGATTTTTCCCCAATTCACGTTGAGTTCATCTCGATCCCGCCATACGTCCCACTCCCCGGAGGTGTCTGCATCTTTCATAGATGGGCACAACTATGCTTCACCCACTCATTTTATTGGGACACCATCATCTTTACCATCCAAAAGGGCCCCCGAATGGCAGGGATGCAAGGCCCAAGGACTCTTCTACCACTTTAGGCCAACACCCTCAAGGATGTTGAGCAACAAATTGATACAAGTCCCGTGTTGTGAATATTTTCAATGGTCGATACTCATTTTTTGTTCCCATTCCAGGTCACTACAAGAACTCTATGTTTCAAATATGATCAACATCTATCCTTTTTCATTAGATCCACCCCAAGATGTCCCAAACATTGAGTGTAGTGGTTAATTATACCCTATTGTATCTCTATGCGGCGAATTCCCTTCAAGCGATGCCAGTTCTCAGACCCTTACAGGGAAAAATTCGAGTTTGACTCCTTATTTCCCACACCGAGCATTGCTCACGTGGGCTTAGGAGCTGTGATGAGGTGGTAGCCACACAAGAGGTCATATGGATACAGTTGGACAGGACGCCCAGCCTCAGGCCCCTTGGTATTTTTTAGCCCCTTGGCCTTTTCTAGCCCTTGGCCCAAGTTCCCATTTAGGATTGTGTGGTGTGGTGCAGACTCATGTCCTCATTCACTTCGGGATATTTCACCATGCCACACACATCCCCTTGAGACATACCTCCCTTCATTTATCATCCATCCTGTGAGAACATGCCCTACCATGCTTCACGTGCCCCATCATTTGGGTTCCCGTCATCCTCTATACCCAGAAGGGCCCCCGGATGGCATGGACGCTTAGCCCAAGGGCTTTCCTACCATTACAGGATGACGTCATCAAGGATTGAGGGTGGAAACTTGATACGAGTATCGTGTTGCGAATATGGTCAACGGTCAATGCTCAATTGTTTTACCCAACCTTAAGTCACACAAGGGTGGATACTGTGTTGTAAACCTAGTCAACAGTTGTCCGAAATCATCCTTGCTGCATTGTGTTCTTCCAAAAGCATGACGATTCTCCCTTTCTATCACACACATATGAAATTAAACTAGGCATATTTGGTTCGAGATCTATAACCTTAAACTAAGATCACATTCGTCCTCACTGTAAGATGTTAAACTGCAAGTTGGTCGAGACTTTCCATCTAAGGCCTAGCCTCAGGCCCCTTGGCCTTCTTGGGCCCCCGACCCAAGTTCTCACATGGGATTGTACAGTGTGGTATAAGATTATGTCCTCATTCACACCAGGTTACTCACCACACCGTACACCTCCCTTGTTTGGGGTAACTTACCCCTTTCTTTGTCCTCATTACAAGACGTTAAACTGCAAACTGGATGGGAATTCTTGTCTGAGGCCCAGCCTCAGGCCCCTTAGCCTTTTCAAGCCCCTGGACCAAGTTCTCACTCCGGATTGTACTATCTGGTATGGGATTATTTCCTCATTCCCGTCGGGTTACTCTCAGCGCCGTACACTTCATTTGTGCAGGGTATCTTACCCATTTACGTCCTTACTACATGACGGTAAACTGCACATTACCTCCTTCAAGAACTAACTATGGCTTGATTCCAATCCTCATGGGATATGTAGGACCACCCGAATGTCCCGACTTCGGGTCTCGCCCCATCTCTTGGAGATCTCCCTTTCACCTTGGCCCCTTGGCCTGCCCTTTCCCAGGGAGGGGAGTATATGGTGTGGCATGGGACTATGTTCTCATTCACATCAGGTTTTTAATGACCACACCATGTACTTATACCTCCTATGAGTTCTCTATCCCCTTGTTCTATAATCGTATTTTAAAGTCGACCACTTTCAATATGAGCCCCTCGATCCTCCTCAGTGATTCACCAATGTGCCCAAGGGTACTCTGGTCTTGCACCTAGAATGTCAGATTGTACTCAGACATACTTTCACCCATTTATCAGGCTTCATGTTCCCCTTCATTAGGGCTTCCATCACCTTTCAAATCCAAAGGGACCCCCTAATGGCATGGATACTTGGCCCAAGGTCCCTCCTACAATTACAGGCCAATATCCTCAAGGGTTCTAAGAAAAAAATTTATACAAGTCCCGCATTGCAAATTTGGTCAGTGGTCGATGCTCATTTGTTGTTCCCATTCTAGGCTAATGCGATATGGATGCTATGTTTTGAACACGGACAACAATTATCCTCTATCATCATGCCAACCCCTTCAAGCCTTGAATGTTGGTTTCATGATTCACATCCTTCTCCACCTCATCACATCAGATAGAATTTCAACACTCCTGAAAATATCCCTCAGTGCGCATTCACAGGTTAGTAGGAAAAAAGACATGGTAAAGGCATCATTCAGGGATCCGCACTGGATTTCCTTTGAAGTGCATTCCAAGTTTTTCAAAAAACCTATTCTGCCCTTGTTTCCCATACCGAGTTTGACTCACGTGGGTTTAGAGATCAGGTTGAGGTCTGCACTTATAAGGGTTTCACTTCTCCTTGGTCCAAGATCTAAGACCATAAACTAAGATCTCCTTTAAAACTATGTACATCTTGATTCCCATTCCCATGGGATACAGAGGAACGGCTAGACATCTTTTCTTGGGGTCCATCTCGAGTTCCACTAATTTATCTCTTCTGTTCGGCCCCTGGGTCTTTAAATCTTATGGGACTGCGTGGCATGGTATGGGCTTTTGTCCTCATTCACATCGGTTTTGTGTTAGCAACACAATGTAATACCCTTTCAAGGATTTATCCCCCTAATTCCTGTCCCACATGACATTAAACTGTATGTAGTCCCGCATGACGTTAAAAGGAACCTTTAAGAACTACGTGTTGCTTGATTCCCATCCTTATGGGATACGTTGGAACACTCATACATCTTGTCTTCGGGTCCAGCTCAACTGAGAGCCACCTTCTCCTGTCCCATATCCTCTAATTTTTCCTGGCCCCTCGACCTGAGGTTTCTTTTAAAAAATCACACATGGTATGATGTGGACCTCATCCTCTTTCACATCGGGTATGCTTTATCACGCTGTGCACATTCCATTTCAAACCTCACCCTTCTTGTATATGTCTAAGACATATGACATTAGACTATGATACCTAGTCCCACATGACTCTAAACTGTTACTTCTATCCTGCACAACGTTAAAAATGAATGGTTGGTCCCATCAAATGACCCTAAACTATGACATTATCGTCCTGGCCTCACGATGAAAAATGAAACTGCACCATTATATCCTCACTCGAGGAGGCATCATGTTTGGTATTAGTCATGCACCATACCTTTTGTCAATTCCTGCACACGGATTGATTTTTGTGGTGATGCCTGTAATTTCTATCCTAGGTCCATCGCCACACAAAAAGAAAACACTCATTCATCCTAAAGAACAAAAAAGATCTATCAAATACCACTTCTTTTTGAATATGGGACAGACCCACACAACCTTATTATACTTGGAACTGGTATCCCACTGTGCCATCTTAAGAACTATGTGTAGCTTGATCCTCGTCCTCATGGGATATGTAGGAACTCTTGTGCACTTTTCCTTGGGCCCAACTTAACTTTCATTTTCGGTCCTTCGACCTAAGACCTTCCCAAGGAACACGTGGTGGTCGGAACCCCAGGTTCCCATTCATGCTAGGTTTTATAATTACCCCACCATATGTCTCCCACGTTTCCTACCATCCATGTTCCGAGCTCTATGAATATAAACTAAGAACACTCCACATCCTTGCCGAAATATGTTAAGCTTCACAACATCTTTTAGAACTATGTATGGCTTGATTTCTATCCTCATGGGATACATAGGAATGCCCAAGCATTTTTGTCTCCGAGTCCAGCCCCAGGAATCTACAAATCCTGTCCCTTATTTTTTGGCCCCTTGCCCAGAACTCATCTGGGAATATGTGGTGTAATGAATACCTCTTATGTTATCGTTCACATTGGGGTTTTCAATAGCCACACCATGTGCTTCCCATATCTTTTCCCATGTTGGTCCGAGTTCTATGACCCAAAACTAAGATCTCCCTATGGGAACTGCGCGTCACGTTTGGCTGTTTCTCTGACCTGTGCAAAATCCATTGAATCAAGCCCACCTTAATGGTCCACCCCAAGGCCTTAAGTTGAAATCATGCAACCCCATGACTCTTGTCCTTGGAAAGGGACTTGACTACCTCTATCTGATACGTCTTATAGTGGTATTCAGATGAATTTTGACAAAGAGCCCGAAGTGTGGAATTTTCATGGGGACATTACCCTCGTTCCATTTCCAAGATTTGTGAGCCCGTTATTTGGATCCTCATACTCTTCCACCTCCTAAGGGACCCCCTTCACGACCTACTCTCATGCTGCCTTAGCTAACCTACCGTTTTGGTCCAACGTCCCTAAAGACCCTGGATGGCATTTGCAATATGTCCTGTGTTTCAAACATGGTCATCGATTGACCCTCATCTATCTGTCCCCATTCCATGATAACATGATATGGATGCTGTGTTTCAAACAGGGTCAATATCTATCCCCTATCTTCACGCCACTATCATTGTGGTCCAGATCTCGAGCATCATGATTCAAATATTTCCACTTCCTTATGTTCAAGTGGAATTCCGACATACTCAGATTTACGCCTCTACGCATCTAGGTGCGCTATATTGGTGGGTCAGCATCTGGGGGATGTCATTCACCAAGTGTCCCATAATCCCTAACATGTGCCTCTATTCTAGGACAGTCCCATAACTACTTCTTGTTTTCCACATCGAGCATGACTCATGTGGTCTTAATAGTTTTGGTAGGACATGTACTGGAACAACCATGTCACACACACCTTTCCTCATCCCGCATGACATTAAACCGAATTCTTAAAACTACGTATGGCTTGATTTCCATCCTCATGGGGTATGTAGGAATGCCCGACCACTTTCATTTGTGCCCAGCCTAATTTTCACTCTTGGTCCCCTGACCTAAAGAGTTTCCTACAGGGATATGTGGTGTGATCTGGACCAAGTCCTCATTGACGTCGGGTTTGTAACTACCAAACCACATACTCCCTTTCTAGTATCTTTCCTTTCCACCCCATGTCCTATCGTATAACGTTAAAATGCATGAGTCCATATGTCCTCAACGCATGAAACTAAACTGTGGTTCTACCCTAAACAAGTTCAGGATGCCCTATGTTAATCATGGGATACGTCAGTTCCCTCTCCCGAAAGGAATCTTCCTACCAGTGTTGATCCCTAAACAAACTATTCCCCAATAACTACATTTGGATTGATTCCCATTCTCATGGGATATGTTTTAAGCCCTAGACATCCCGTCTCCGGGTCCAGCCATAGGAACCATAATTCCCACTTCCCCCCTCCTTTTTCGGTCCCTTGACCTGGTCTCTTTTGGGAAAACACGAAATTTAAATTTTACCCTAAACAAGTTTGGGATGACCCACAATAACATTGGGAGGAAACACTTTCCTCATTAGAGAGGTCCTGTTAAGAAGTATGTTTGATCCCTGATCAGACCTATGTACCCACCTAATGTGTTTCCACCCTGGTAGAATAATTTCAAGAGTGCTGGACTCAAGTCAAACAACCTATCACTCCACTCTCCATGCTTTCACTACTGGAAATTTAGGCTATAGCCACGGTTTCAAACCGTGGCTATAAGCCCGAAAACCATGGCTATAGGTTATAGCCACGGTTCAACGGACCGTGGCTGGTATTGGCGTGGGTATAGGGAAATACCTATAGTCACGATTTCAATTCGTGGCTAAATGCCTGTATCCACGGTTCAAAGCGTGGCTAAAGGGCTTTAGCCACGGTTCTAAACCGTGGCTAAATGGATTTAGCCACGGTTTGAAACGTGGTAGGACAGTAATCCATACAAGTCCTATTCCCATGGTTTTGAACCATGCCTGTATAGTTTTAACCACGGTTTGAAACCGTGGAAATAGACCTACAGCCACGGTTTTAAACCGTGGCTGTAGGCCTTCCCATTTCATAAAAAAAACCCATAGACCCCCCTGAACACCCCCCTCCACCCCATTACCCACCTGGATAGGCCCCCTGCACCCCCTTGAATATCTCCCCCGCACCCCCATGCACCGCCTGGACAACCCCCTTGCACCCCCACTGGAACCCCATGCCCCCCTGGATAGCCCCCTTGAACACCCCCTGGACAGCCCCCTTGCACCCCCTTGCACCCCCTGGATAGCCCCCTTGAATACCCCCTGCACCTCACTGGATAGCCCCCATTCCCCCATCAGACAGCCCCCCTGCACCCCCACTGGACACCCCCTCATCCCATAGACAACCCCCCTAAACACCCCTCCCTCCCCCTAGACACCCCCCATGGACCCCCCCCCCGGGCAGACCCTGGACAAGCAGACCCCCTTGTACCCCCCCTGGATAGCCCCCTTGCACCCCTAATGGACCCCCATGCCCCCTAGATATCCCCCTTGAACACCCCCCCCTGTACAACCCTCTTGCACCCCCTTACACCCCCCCTGGACAGCCCCCTTGAACACCCCCTGCACCCCCATTCCCCCTGGACCCCCATGCCCCCCTGCACCCCACTGGACAACCCCACTGGATAGCCCCACTGGACAGCCTCATTGGACACCCCAAGAACCCCCTGGACAACCCCCTTGCACCCCCACTAGACCCCCATGCCCCCCTGGATAACCCCCTTGAACACCCCCTGAACAGCCCTCTTGCACACCCTTGCAACCCCATGGACAGCCCCCTTGAACACCCTCCCTGCACCCCATGCCCCCCTTGGTCCCCCATGCCCCCCTGCACCCCACTGGATAGCCCCCATGCCCCCCTGGAAAACCCCCCTGGACACCCCCTGCACCCCCCTGGACAGCCCCCTTGCACCCCCACTGGACCCCCATTCCCACCCTGGACAACCCTCTTGTACCCCCCTGGACAACCCTCTTGCACCCCCCTTGCACCTCCCTGGACAGCCCCTTGAACACCCCCCTGTACCCCCATGCCCCCCTGGTCCCCCATGCCCGCCCCCTATCACATATATTACAGGCACTTTCTACCAGAAATCTATTTGATCCCAATGAAATTTCACCCATTCTCATAGACATGCACATCAAACACTTCACAATGTTGGTCCTCAACAAAAAAGAAGACACTATCACCAACCAAATATCCCCATCATTAGGTTCAAAATGTATCGGTCCTAGAGTACCAAATAAACAGTATTATCCCTACCATATAAGAAGCTTCAAAGTCCCTCCTTATGAATCCCCACAAATCATCCACTCATTTAATGTAGGTAATATATAAGTAGATAAAATCAATATTTATGTGATACTGTTTTAAAAGTCCATCCCTAGAATGTGATAACAAGTTCAACTATTATTGTAGGGAGCCTGATCAAGGGATGACTAGTGACTTTATACCCATAACAAAGGGGTCCCTCTTTAGGGATCTTTCCAGCAATTTCCATCACCAACACTGCATGAATCAATATCCTCTACATAAAGAAGGCCACCCCTTATAGGCTCCTGCCCATGATATTTTGGACTCAGCCCCCCCAGGAAGCTCGTAGAATGTAATAGTAAAAAATACCAGGACATGACAACCACATTGTTCACACTGAAGAATCCCACTGGTAAAATTTTATGAGAAATAATGATTTCATAAAAATATTTGTTCATACATATCAAGACCTCTTGTAAAATATGGTGGTTTTCTATAACTAGATGAAAATATATTCCTACACCTTCAAAAAATGTTAGTAAAACATAGTTTAAAACAATGAGCTAATGAAAACCCCTGATCATACCTATCAAGCATGTCAGTCATATTTGGTAGAATTAAAGGAGAAAATTTAAATCCATGCTCATGAATATGAATAAATCAGTAAAATATAGAGAAAAGCATTGAGAATATTCAAATCCCAACTCATTTCCAAGAAGACGTTCATTAAAATTTGATGCAAACAACTTGCAGGTGAAAATACCTCCTCCTTCTTATCAATATTTTCATTCATATATGGAAGTAAGAAATTAGAATATGGAAATAACCTCTCACACATATCAATCCAGACAATCAAATAATATATAATGAAATGAGAATAATTCTGTTGTGCTGTTGACATCCATACAAAATGGCTGACAAGAGTTGTGTTGCCAGATTTTATGGGAGATGATCCGTATGGTGGGATCATCAAAGTAGAAAGGTATTTCAATTTTTTTTGGACGACAGAGGACATAAAATTACACTGGACGCAACTTTTCATGGTTGGTACCACACTATACTGGTTTTTGTCCTGGTACGGTGCAACGCCGAACTTGTCACGAGAAATGTTTAAACCTGCTCTAATGGACAAGTATGGGAAACCGACTGAGAAGGAACCGTTTCATCAACCTAGTGCATTGGAGGAGCAGTTTGTTTCCACTCTGCAATAACAGGGAAAGGTAATTGTTAACCTGAAATAGTAGAGGAAGGTCGTGGTTAAGGTGGAAACAAAATGCTAGTGGTTTCTGTTTGTACAGAATTTGTGAAGATAATGTTGAAAAGAGTTCAAACAAGTGATGAGGGAGAATGTTTGGGGATACGAACAGCTCAAAAGGTTGTACAGAAAATGATAGTGGTTTCAGTTTGTACAAAATTTGTGACAAGAATATTGAAAAGAGTTCAAACAAGGGCTGAGGGAGAATGTTTGGGGATACGAATAGCTCAAAAGGTTACAGATGTTACTATCCAGTTCTAGAGAAGAATACATTTCTTTCTGTTTCATTTAGGAAGTTGGCACTTGGTTTTTACCAGGTATCATCTTTGGAATTGGTTATGATTCCCACAGATTTCCTTGAGGATTGAATAAAATTTGTTGCTCGACTCTGGTTCTGGATGCTTCATGGAAAATTGGGGGCTCAAAGTGTAATTTTTTGTAGACTATGTGCTGCTTTTTCACATAATTTTATGTACTTGAATGGATGTTTATTTCTCTTTTATCTGGATACTTTGATGTTAATGCTACACTTGTTATGCTCCTAATGAATCGTCTATTGCCCCAAGGATCTGTTTTTCTCTATTTCAGGCACTGCAACAACATCTGTTTACATGATCTTCAACAAACTGAATAGTTTCATCTTATCTGTTGTAATGTTCCCTAATCACTCTTATTTGTGTTCTTTTTCTTTACGGGTTCTGAGGAAACACCAATGTTTTATCCCGGCTAAGATAGTTCAATTCATGGAGTTGACGACATATGTGTTTATGTGAACCTCCTTTTCATGTTTTCTCTCTCTTAAAAGTTATTCTTGAGTCCCAGCACATTGACATCTTATACTTGGGGGGGGGGGTTGTCACAATGTTTTTATCTTGTATGTTCTTTACATGCTGGTGGATAAAATTCAGCTTTTTAGGTGACATGACTATGGGTAGAGGCAGGTCCATGCTTATGAGGGGATTTATTCCACATGGAGATGCTATCATTTTAAAATTCGGTGACTTTTAGGAAAATTCATGCCATTTTAGACAGGTCTCTTGTAATGTGTGTTTTTTATGTGTTTTTGATGTCTCTCAAATAACATATTTCATCACACATTTTCCAAGTATTCCAAATAAACTATTAAAAAGACTATTTTTTGTCTTTTCCATTGATATTGAAAAGTTCTTCTTATGCCAAAATGCTAGGGGTTTTAGTTTGTACAGAATTTGTGATGAGAATGCTGAAAAGAGTTCAAACAAGTGTTGAGGGAGAATGTTTGGGGATACGAACAACTCAAAATGTTGCAAAAGTAAGATACAAAAGGTTTCTTAAAGAGGGAAGGAATAGGGGATCATGAAACCCTCGCACCGAAAGGAGACTCATTGTGTTTTGAATATTGAAGAAGTGGAGGAAGTGAGGGAGTTGGAAACAGGTTGGTGGCATGATGGTGCAATGCCATAGCTAACATTACTATGTGGATTCCCTTGCACAACTGATGAACTTCTAATAGAGTTATTCCTACTGTTTATTTTTCAATGGAGCTTGGTCAAGGCCCTTTCCAGGTACTGACAGGTTGCTAAAACTTTTTTGCAGTCATGGTATACTAGCAGCGATGGACATGAATGCTCTTGAGGCTATTGTGGGACTCAGGACATAAGGGATGGAAAGTCTATTTCCTCACTGGAAAACAAAGGGTGGCATGATTTCTTGGAATAATGGTCAGGAGGTGATTTCAGAAATAAAGATGCTCCTAGTTTTGGCCAATATAGATGCAGCTGAAGATGCATCTTTAGCAAGAAGTAATTTTGATCAACTTTTTGGTGGGTATGAATGATCTTTTGAAGTTTCCAACATTAGTAGGACGACGATATGGACTAGCTATGATTTTTGGTGAAGTGATCCAGCACTGGGTTCTGAGAGAAGGGTTTAACAACTCATTTCAAAGAGCGATGCAGCCATATATGATATGTTGTCTCTATAATTCTTCTTACTCCTACAGAAATAAAAGACGTTGATTTGTTGTTCATTTTACTTCTACTTAGATATGGTGTGCGACTACTTGTTAGGCCAGAGTCCTAATGGATTATGATAAATAGTTTGAAAAAATTCATGGCGTTCTATTTCTGAAAAACATTTATACTTCCAATTCTAGAAGAAAACCACTCAAATAAGTGTCAGAATAAAAATTTTCAATAACCAATATGGAACCACTTATATAGAAACACTTATCTTAAGTGATACATGATGTAAGTAGTAACGGATCCTAAGTGAGATTTCTGAAGGTGGAAGGGGGGCTGTTGCGGGTGCTGGGGGGATGGTTGTAGGTGCTGGGGGAAGGGGGATGGTTGCAGGTGCTGGGGGGATGGTGCAGGCTGATTTGAAGGTGGAAGGGGGGGCTGTTGAAGGCTGGAATGTTGGTGGATGCGGGCTGAAATGAAGGTGGAAGGGGGCTGGTGTGGGCTGGATGTGGCTGGAGCAGGGACAAATCACGGAATTAACGCGGCGTGACCGCGGAATGACCGCGGCATGACCACGACGTGACTGCGGAGTGACCGCGGTGTGACCGTGGCGTGACCGCGGCGTGACCGCGGCGTGACCGCTGCTGTGACCGTGGCATGTTGGCCCGGTCCAGCGACATCCGTGGGGCATCATCTTTTGGCCAAGAGCGAAGGGAGCGGGAGGAGGCTGGAATGATGGTGGAAGGGAGATGGTTTTAGGTGTTGGGGGGATGGTGTGGGCTGATTCGAAGGTGGAAGGGGTGGCTGTTGCGGGCTGGAATGCGGGTGGCAGTGGATGAAATGAAGGTGGAAGGGGGGCTAGTGTGGGATGGATGTGGCTGGAGCAGGGCCAAATCATGGAATTAATGTGGCGTGACCGCGGTGTGACTGCGACGTGACCACGGCGTGACCGCGGCATGACCGCGGCTTGACCGTGGTGTGACCGCGGTGTGACCATGGCATGACCGCGGCGTGTTGGACCGGTCCAGCGACATCCACAGGGCAGCATCTTCCGGCCAAGAGCAAAGGGAGAGGGAGGAGGCTGGAATGCTGGTGGAAGGGGGCTGGTTTCATGTGTTGGGGGGATGGTGCAGGCTGATTCAAAGGTGGCAGGGGGGGTTGTTGCGGGCTGGAATACTGGTGGCAACGGGCTGAAATGAAGGTGGAAGGGGGCTGGTGTGAGCTGGATGTGGCCGGAGTAGGGACAAATCATAGCATTACCATGGCGTGACCATGGCATGATCGCGGCGTGACCGCAGCGTGGACCGCGGCGTACCGCGGCGTGGCCGCGGCGTGACCGCAGCGTGTTTTCCCGGTCCAACGACATCTGCGGGGCAACATCTTTCGGCCAAGAGCGAAGGGAGCGGGAGGAGGCTAGAATGCTGGTAGAAGAGGGCTAGTTGTAGGTGCTGGGGGGATGGTGCGGGTTGATTCGAAGGTGGGAGGGGGGGATGTTGCGGGCTGGAATGCTGGTGGTAGTGGGTTGAAATAAAGGTGGAAGGGGGCTGGTGAGTTTTCGTAGACAGCGCACCTCCGTTGGAGGGGTTTTATTATAAAAACATGACTTTATCAAATGAAACAATTATATTAAAGAACACTTATTCAAGATATGCAATTCAATATAATTAAGCATAATTAAGAAAGAATCTAAATTCAATTTAAAGTATTCTTGAATTAAAGAGGCTAGAAGAGGGATCCTACCTCAAGGTGGAACCAAACCGTCCACTTCGACTTTTGGAGATTTTTAACTAAAAGTTGTTGCTCCACCACTGGGTATACGCACCTTCACACATTAAATGTATTTTACAAAAACCTTCAAATTAAATGGGCAATGTCTCACATAAAATTTAAAGAGGAAGGTGGAAAACATAAAAAACATTGAAAACAAAGTAGAAACGCGAACCTGGATGTTTGTTTATGCTTTCAAACAACAGTATGATTCGATCTTCAACAGGTGCATGAGGTGCTGTCCAGATTTATTCGTGCCCAAGAAACACAAGAAAAATGTTATTAAATAGTAAAATAACTAAAGGAAATAAAAGAAAAAAAGGGAAAATATTTTTTAGGATTCAAACCCTGAACAGGGGCTGTTGTTAACCTATCCATAGCTGCACCCCCTCCACCCTCCCCCTACCCCCCTGCCCCCTGCCCCCTGTCCCCTGCCCCCCCTGCACGCCTCCATCTTGCACCCTGCCCCTACCCCCTGCCCCTGCCCCCCCTCCACCGAGACCCTTAGCCTACACAGCCCCCCCCTGCACCCTGCACCCTGCCCCCCCGGCACCCCCCTCCCCCTGCCTCCTGCCCCCTACCCCCCTACCCCCCTTCCCCCCTGCCCCCTACCCCCCTCCACCCAGCCCCTTAGCCTGCACAGCCCCCCTGCACCCTGCCCCCCCTCCACCCTCCACCCTGCCCCCTGCCCCCTACCCCCCTCCACCCTGCCCCCTACCCCCTGCACCCCTTCACCCTACCCCCTACCCCTGCCCCCTTCCCCCCTCTACCCAGCCCCCTAGCCTGCACAACCCCCCTGCACCCCCTGCCCCCTGCCCCCTGCCCCCTCCACCCTGCCCCCTACCCCCCCGCACCCTCCACCCTGCCCCCTGCCCCCTATCCCCCTTCACCCACCCCCTAGCCTGCATAGCCCCCCCTGCACCCGCCTGCCCCCTCCATCCATTCCCAGTTACTAAATAATGTTTTTGTATTATGTACAAGTGTTTTATGAACCTCATTTTCCTATGATACTAAACATTTAGATCCTTGAATGTATTATTATGTTATTTATCTTAAAAATTCTGTAATAGACATGTACAAATAGGTTGGTTTTCTATATAATGACATCCCAATTTCACTTTACATGGTTTTACATGAATATGATAACAAATACCACTATAAGCACAATACATTATTGAGTAAATATCATTGTATACATTAAAATTCCAACACCTAAGGAATATGGAACTTTCTCCATGTATTGCCACTCTTCTTCCATTGTGAGTTCTTATGCCTTAGCCAAGTTGAAGTGGCATGCAAGATGGGTAGTCACTATTTCTCATCTATTCATGCCCAACCTTTTGATGATCCTATTGATATGATCTTTTTGTGTTATTACTAAAATCTAAATTCTTATTTTCCATTTCTATACTTATCCACAATATCTTCTCGAATTTCTTGGGATTTTTCATCTCAAAACCTCCAAAAAATTATCCATAGATTTCTAAATCATTCAAACATATAGTCCAAGTAGAAACATGTAATTGAGATACAATATGAAATTTATGAAGGTACCATTATCACATTTATTTCAGTAGAAGTAATTATCTCTATTGCAACTATCAAAGCTTTCATCAGTGATAAATGATTCAAATTTCTGATTCCACTATCACGGTACTTGCTTTATTATATACAAGATTTTATACAATATACAAACCAAGTCATGGATCCCAATTTCTGGTACTCATATTGGTTGTTTCATTTTGATTTATTCATTTAAACTCACCATGAAGAAAAGTTGTCTTGATGTCCACCAAATCTAGAAGCATATTTTCCAATTCCACCATACTTAGAATTTTTTAGATGATATAATGCTTATATTTAGTGAGAATATTTCTAAAAAAATAAACTTTTTCATTCTACTAATAACACATTATTACCATCCATAATTTTTATCATTTATAAACATCATTCTATTAATTAATTTAATAAACCCACTTATTTTTAAGTTCCTTTTTACCCACTTAAAGTTCAACCATATCTGATTTTATTTAACTTCAAAGAAGACATATCTTTATTCATGGAATATTCCACTAATTTGAATAAAAAAATCATAGTTTAATTTGGATTTTCATGTTTCTATTCATTCAATAGAAGTATATAATTCATTTAAAACCCCATACCTTTGAACCAGTATCCTAATTTTGGTTGATCTCATCAACTGAATCATATTTTCTAAACTACTCGAATTAGTTCTTCCTACATGTACATGAATTTCTATTATTTGAATGTTTAACATGTACTTTCACTGCTCCCATCCATGATTTAGCTATACATAAACTCTTTTGATGAACAAATGATGGTTTTAATTTTTATAATTCAAGTTCCTTCACTATTGGAATCTGAGTTATTTGGAATTTATTAACTTCTAGTAACCTTACTATTATCAATATGGGATTTAACTATGGGTTCTTCATTAATATCATTCCCAATCAAGTTCGAATCATTCAACAAAACTATTTAATTTAAGAAAATATCTCTCCTTTTGAGGCTTTTTTTATTCATCATCCCACAAATGATATCCAAAATAATTATAATCATATCCAAGGAAGAAACACATTTTATATTTTGATTCAAGTTTGTCTCATTTATGAGAATTTACATGTATATATGGTAAAATACATTTAAATTTTAGATATATAACTTTAGGTCTCTTTACAGACCATGGATCCTTCTGATTTTATTTCCCTTTTTCCAATGGTAGACTTTTATTAGTGATATATACCATTGTGTTGAGATCCTCTTACAAAATCACCTTAGGAATTACTAAGTGAATCCTCACACTCAAAACATTCTCTATCTGTGACCTATTCATTCTTCCAGAAAATTCATTCTATTGTAATGTTCTGATCACCATCATCTCATGTCTTATTCCATTATTTTGATAGATTTTATAGAAATTGAGTCCACTGTACCCACCTCCATTGTCTATTAGGAAACAATTCAGCTTTTGATTGTACTCCCATTATGGAAAAGCATTCCATGAAGTAAATAGAAATACATAAAATTTTTAATTCTAAAAAAATTATTACCTTTCTAGTAGCATCATCAATGAAATTAATTAATTAAATTCAAACAACAAAGTATTTCATAGGGGTAGGTCCCCAAACATCTTCATAGACAAAATCCAACTTTTGGTTTCTATGATTCTGAAAATCTAAGTTGAAAAAAACTTTTCTCTTCTTTCCTAACACAGAACATTCACACTTTCCAATTTATTTATGATCAAGATTTGTTATTATGTTATCCTATAGAACCTTTAAATTTTTTTTCACTAAGGTGATTAAACCAATAGTAAAAAAATTTAGATCATCAAAGTAATAATTATAAAAATTTCCCCTCCAGTTAAATTTATAGTGAAGTAGAGAGTTCCATAATTTACTCCTTGTTCAACTACCATTGATCCATCAGTAAATTTATTTACCCTATTTTCAAAACTAGTCCTAATGGCTACATAATTATGTTTCCAAATTAAAATTAGATTTATTCACAAATCATGGGTGTTTGAAAATTACATTAACTTTAATAATCATCCCTTATTTGTTTATATGCTCAGTTATACTTTTCCAATAACTTCTAGGGATTTTCCATTCACTAGATGGGCACTTCAAAACATCCTTGATACATAATTAACCATGTATATTAGATCACCAATGGATTAATAAGAATATCTGGAATCAGTCACCCAAGATTATACTAGAGTATTCACACTCAGTAAATAGAACTTGGTAACTTCCGTTATTTAAATAGAATATAAACTATTTGACATTGACTAATTTCACCCCTTACATTAGGTAATGCTTTTTACATCTAATGAGATCACTATGTTTATGGTACTGGGGTTAAAACCCAATATACTTTTCACATAGAGCATGGGAGTAGAAACAATACACTATGTTTTAGTACTAAGTAGTAAACCAAATCCACTATTCTTATTGTATTGTGATGTAAAACAAATCCTGTATTATAGGAAAAAATTATCTGTGAGCAATCAATTTGGAACAACCTATGGGAAGATACAATATTGGAATAGTAATAATGTTTTTAATACAGTTAGTTTGAACCAACATTCAACAATTCATAAACTGAAAAAAGAGATAGAAAAGGAAAATAAGTTATTATCTATGTGTAGAGACGTAACTCTCTTGAAATTAAGATAAATCGTAGAGAATATAGTAGTCCCAAAAATAGGCCCTTGCTGAAATCCCAGGGAGGAGCAGTGGAAAGAGTTGAATTTCAGGAAACCATATCTTGTTGTGTAGAGATAAAGAAAGAAATTGTTAAAAAATATAAAAAGATTCCAATTCATCAAGAATAATACCTTTCATGTTTCCATCACCTGGAATAAAAACCCTTTCCCATAGTACAATCATAGCTTCAAGCTGTCCTGACACCAAGAGGAAGTATCCATCAAAGCAGTTTGATGACACAAAGGATTGGGGAATCCCTTCCACTTGAAAAAACTATAGGAAAGGAAGAAATGATAATCTTATAAATTAATACATTGACATATATATATTCTTTAATGGAAACTCACATAGATCCATAGCTCCAAGTTGGCCGGGCACCTAGAGGAAGTATCCATCAAAGCAGTTTGATGATACAAAGGCATGGGGAATCCCTTCCACCTGAGAAAACCTTGGGAAAGGCAGAATCTGCATACCTGTATGGAATAAAAGATGGACCTGTTTGAAAAAAATATGAAAAAAAATATGGACATAAATCATAACACTACAATGAACAAACCACTTCAAAGGGACACATACAAGAGTATCAAAATATAATTATCAAAATGAAATAAAGAAAAAAAAATATTTACATTGTCAAGATATGATTCCTACTCCACAAGGAGAATACTATTTTATTTTTATTCAAGGAATCAAAAATTATTACAATTTACTAATACTGATTAAATAATCCATGTTAATAAATATAGTATAATCCATCCAGTGAAACTAGATGCCATGTCTTTTAATCTCTATGAGGATTGATTCTATATATCTCATAGCTTCACAACTATCTCTCCATTCCATCAAAGGATCCCACTACCTAAAATCATTCACCTAGTACATTGTTCACATTATAAAAATATCATGAGAAAAACATTATGTTTGATTCATTAATAAACTAGTATGTCACCACACTACAATGTACAAAACCCTAAAAATGAACACAGACAATAGTATTGGAAGAAAATGATTGAAACATAAGAATTAAAATGAGAAACACAAATTTAACCCCATTGTATCAAACTCAATAAAATTCAACTTAGTATAATGGGGAATGTGTAGAAACATCCATATCCTACTTGTTACCTGAAAAAATTGAGCCTCTTTCTAGTATGTTTATGATTACCCAGTGTGAAGAAGAGTTATAGAAGCTAAGGTTACTCAATTCAAAATTAATTAGAGTTAATATACCAATAGAGTGTAACTCCTAGTAATAGGATAATTTATCTACTCTAATGAATCCACATCAATAATAATGAACTGCTCAACTAATAACGAAGGTAATAGATGAAGATTCATACCTCAAATCACCACATAGGAGGTGCTCCGGAGGAGGAGATGGGAAGGAAGCCTCGGAGCAGTGTCGACAGGGAGGTGAGGTGACCGCAGGGAGGTGAGGTGATCGCAGGGAGGTGGGTAGGTCATGTTGGCAGGGAGGTGGGCTGGCAGTGCTGGAGCCGCGTTGGCAGGTAGGCGTCAGAGCCACATCGGAGCCGGCAAGGAGGTTTGCTGGCTGCGTCAGAGCTGAAGGGGAAGGAGGAATCATGAGAGGAGAAATAACGAGGGGAGTAAGGGAGGAGGGGAGGAGGAATCCCGAGGAGAGTAGGGGAAGAGGGACAGTGAGGACGGTGAGGGAGGAGGAATCACAATGTGGGAGAAAGAGAAAGGACAAAAAGGGAGGAGGAATCGCGATGTGGGAGGAAGGGTGAGGACAGTGAGGGAGGAGATTCACGATGCAACCGGATCAAAATAATTTTGACATAACCTATTACCATGCCCAACTATTTGGGTGTGGATATATCTTATCTATAACCACAGATCATTTAAAGTGTCACTATAGATCCGTGGCTATAGATCATTTTTTAGTAGTGTTTGCACACCCTTTATTCGGATCCTTATCCTCTTTCAGGTCTAGAGGAACCCTCTAACAGTATGGATGCATGGCCTATAGCTCACCTACTATCCTAGGCTAACATTCCAGAAGATTAATGGATTACATTTCGAGCCAGGCCCTGTGTTTTGAACATGGTCAGCGGTCGGCCCTCATTTTCCCTCCCCATTTCAGGCTAACACAATAAGGATACTGTGTTTCGAATGCGGTCAACAATTATCCTTCATTGTCATGCCACCCCCACAGTGTTCTGAATCTTGGGTATTGTGATTCACACCTTCCATTACCCCCTGTTTGGTTTTATTCCAGCACCCATGGCGTTACCCTATTCGTGCGCAAGAGCACACCAGGAAAACGGTAATTAGACTATTCTGAGAGATTCATTCTCCAGTCAAGTCTATCCCCCCCTCTTCCTAGGAATACAGAATGGTTGTTCAAACCCCAGATTCCCGAAACTTGGTCAGCACTCTTATGTTCAAACGAAATAACGTATCAATCATCCCTTGTTTCTTACATTGGGCTCAACCCGCACGAGCTTATGAATTGATCACGGGACATTTCACGAGTATAACAGATGCGTGTAAAACCGGTACTAATAACAAGACTCATGTATGTTATAGAATCCAAATAATCAAAGCATGTAAGTGAATTATAGGGTTTGTGATCTTTACAACACCCGAGGTTCTACCCCTCCCATGGATAGATTAACACCATCAAAAGAAAGATGTAGCTCTACCACCCTCCAGCTTGTGGCATCCAGGATTTGCTACCACCTGTTCGATTCTTGCTCCTCCTCGACAGTAATGGGGCACAATTAATCAGTTGCAATCTGGGCCCTCTCTACATTGGTCTGGATGATGGTCATTTCCTCGGAGGCTCGCCTCAGGCCCTATTCAGCCTTTACCAGCTAGGCCTTCAATCATAGTATCATCCCCTATTGCGCATTAAGGGTGGATGCGTGCTCGTTCACCTGACTCTGCAGTCACTGGACATCATCTTCAGTCTCATCGAGCCTCTTGATGTTCATTGCCTTCATCCACTACCATCCCACACCAAGGCCATGTTTGTACTCCCAAATCTTCCCCGCCATGAGATCTTAGACGAGCAGGTGGGGATGCCGAGCATCCATTCCCCCAGCACACAGTTCATGCAGTCAAAAAAGAAGTCTATCCATCTCATCCAGTCATAGTGCTTGGTGGATGTTATTAATGAAGTGCGTAATCAGCTTCCATGATCGACGATAGACTATTTTTCTGTCCTCTTCATCAGAGGCTGTTTTGTCCCAGTCAGTACAGTTTGTAGTCTCATATGTGGGGAACACCCTTAGGAACTCTTCAACAGGGTCCACATCTGGTGTTTAATCGGGCATGGTGGGACCTGGGTATCTGATCGATCCTCATCATCTAATCCCACCTCAATGATCTCGAGAATCACCCCACTCATGGTCCCACCAGTGATTGAGAAATCCACTGTTCGTTTAGTCTGTATATCCTCCTCCACGATCACTGACATTTCTCTAGTAAGGACACCACCAGAAGCCCCGACCAACCTCGCTAAGGTGGCACATGCCATTTGAAGAACTGTGATCACCAAAAAGGGATTGGACGTCGTTTGACATGGTCAGTGGATGACAATCCTGAATTTGGTAGAAGAGACTTACAGAGATCGAATGCCTGGTCTCGTTCTTGGGTTGACACCATTGGGACCCCGAGGCGTGGCCCCCATATATTACTCGAAGATCTGAAAGCTCCAAAGTGGTCACCTCAGGAATCCTGGCCCCACTAGATGTAGCAATTGATTCATCCACTAGTATGGATCCTGAGGCCCCCGCATCTACATCCACTATGGGACAATAACGGGTTCTGTGAATTAGGATTTCCTGCACAGTTTAAACGTTAATGGAGGGTCCAATGCAGTTTGGAAATGGATCCTAGGTAGTGGATCTGGGATTTTACCTCAAGTGCCTCAGTGTATTATTCAAGATTTGAACCTTGTTCCCCAACTTCAACCTCCTCCAACGGGCTCCCTCTATCATCCTCATCCCCCCAGGAGGACTCATCTGATTCTTCTGAAAGAGGGAAGAGCTACCTCAGTTCAACAGAAGAAAATTGTGGAGAGACTGTATGATCCAACACCACCTTGACATGGTCTGTCATCAGAAATGGGACACCCCAAGAATTTACAAAGTCCTCCATCTTTTCCAGGTACTGCTCTGCCTCCACCCAGGGCACATCAAAGTCGGCCCTATCCCCGAAAAATCCATCCCGAGATGGTTCAGGTGTTGCCACATCTCAGGAGTGCGGAGGAACTATTTTTTGACTTCCCATATATCCCAGGACTCCGAGAAGGAAACATCCTCCAGCATGTCTAGGTGATGCAGTCGCTTCCTTGAAGCCTAAGTGGATATCCTGCGGAATCCCCTCGGTGGCCTCCCTTATGGGTAACTTTGCTCTTCTAGGGCCATCGGGTCTGTTGCCGCTGCCTCACCCTCAACTGGTGTGGGACCCATTTCCATGGTGGCCCCACTACCAAAGGATGTACCTAAATCCTTCCATCCTCGGCCTTGAGGTTGGGGAGGTCCACCATTACTGGCCTAGATAGTCGGCTGCTTTAGCATTTCCCCCGGGTAGGCCGCCTCCCAACTTTGGGCATACTCCTTGACCAAACCGAAGGCAGCGGTGAGAGGAAGTAGCTCATTTCTCATCTTTCCATCCTCTCGAGTGAACATGATCCACATCTTCCTCATCACGTATGTATGTTCTTCAAGGCACACCCCTAGGTAAACATGGGGGGTTAGTCACTGCATACACCAAAATTGCTGGGCAAATCGGTGCGGGATGTACGGCTCGCAAATGGACTCACGGTCTACCCTCACCACTAGGACTCCACCTCGAAAGGACAAGAGATAAGGCTAGTGATCTTATGTCCCTCATCCATCATCTGTGAAGGCCTCCGTTGGCAGCATGAAAAAATGGAAGTTTAAATCTTATACCTTCTAGACCCGGTTTAATACCGATGGTATGGTCAGCTTGGCTGGAAATCTCCCCACGGTGTTCAGGATGGATGGGAAAAAGTCTGATCCCAGAGGATAAATGGGGTTTGGGTATTCATAAACCCCCCTAATGTGCACTTCTATCCACCCGTACAGAAGGTGGAATGACCCACATATCCTCTGTGGCCTCTTCCCCTCACTGATGTGCCAGAGAATTTTGTACATCTTGGAAAGCATAAGGATTCTGAGATTCACCCACCCTCTAGTCGCTAGCATAGAGGCCATGATGAAGGTGCTGGGTTGGACACTTGCATTTGTGTCCCTCACTGGCAAGATCCATCCACTGATGAGAGACATGATGAATGCTGCCAACCTGACTATCAGCTGCTTCTTGATACTAATGATAAACCCCTAGGTTTTCTACTGGATGTCCTCCAAGAGCCGCCAGTACGAGTGATCCTTGCCCCAATTATCCACCTTTGAAAAAGTCTAGGGCCTCACTGGGAACCGTCTGTTTTCTAGGAAGTTCAAAAATTTCTTGAACCACCGACTGAAGTGGACATCTCTCACCACTTCCTTGTCCTCTCCCAGCACCAGTCTCATCAACACCATTTCCAGTGGTGACATCTGCTCCGGATCCTCCCACACACCCATAAAAGGGTGGAATTCATCATACATCGCTCCTAGTATTGGGACCCCCGATATCTGATGCACATCCCATAAACTGATGCCAACCTCCCCGGGACGTAGGTGGAAGGTATTGGTCCCTGATGACGACCGGCTTAACAGCTTTTTCATCAACTGATTTGGTTGGTAGATGTCAATTTGAGAGGTCTAGGCCGCCTCATACAGACCGACTCTCCTTAGCTCTACCTCGAACCCTTCACACAAATCAATTACCCAGTAAGCCTAGGCCCAGTTTTTCGTGAAGTTTCCTCCTTGGCACAGGTCCCACTCATCAGACCATCCCTTATTCGGGTTCCTCAACGCTGCCTTTACAATTGTTTGGTATAAAGGAGGGGACGTCTCCGGCTGCAATGCTTTCCCGTCAATGTGGTTCTAATGATTGTATAAAAAATCAACAGTAATGGGTGTAAAGTTCTCCTGAGCATGGCCATTAGCCGCCCTGAACCACTGAAACTGACACGATGTGCTCCTGAACTAGTAGTATAGCTTGTACCTACTTGCTTTAGGGATGAAGATGTCATCCCTCAGTCTAAATCCATAAAAAGGCATCCTATTACACATAAGGTAGTCCCTTTTTCTTTCAGACAATAGCTGCACTAGAGAATTGTGGTCGGAGTGGCTCCGTACCAACTCCCCTAGACCCAATCTGTTCTCCATCTCTTCCCTTCAGGCATCGTCTGCAAGGAACCCCCTGACGACCTCTTAGTGAGCCATCATGTCCTTAAAATTTAGATAATTTTCGGACCAGATCGCGAAGCTTGACCACAGAGATCGGTTGCATAGACCACTCATGGACCTCGATCCGAACAACAGAATCATAGAGCCAATCGCTGACCCTCAGACACAAGTCACAGAGCACACTAACGTGAAGTTGAAGATTAGCTGTGCGCCGTGAAGCAACATGCCTGATTCGCGGAGAGCAATCGTGGAGTACACGGAGCTTCGGGAATCGAGAGAACTCAATGCCAAATTCATAGATGAGAGAAAAGGAAAAAAGAGAAGTCATCCCCACTATTTATAGGCAATGACCCCAGGTGCTTTGTGGTGCGTCCAGCCATGGTGGTCTTAACGGTGTGCCCAGCCCGCACCTCGCCGCTCAGCTTCGTGGGAACCAAAGAATTTTGGTGATGGACCCTCAGACTTGGATTCTCGTTTTATCCATGACTCCCAGTCTGAGGGGGGGGGGGGGGGGTGGCATTTATTGACACCAAAATTGGGGGCGAACCAAACATCCTGAAATCATTAGGGACTTCCTTGCAAAGATGGATTGCAAAGCTCCCGGAGCCCGGTGACCGGCGCCAAAGAGCCCCTACGCAACCTGCTGCGAAGTAAGGAGGCTGGACGGCTCTGTGAGCCCCTTTAATGTTCGTGACCCACTGTGAAGACCCACTGTGAAGAAAGGAGGTGGGATGGATCCACAAGACCCTTTGACGTTCGTGACCTGCCACGAAGCAAGGAGGCGGGATAGCTCCGCGAGCCCCTTTGACGTTCGCGACCCACCGTGAAGCAAAGAGGTGGGATGGCTCCACGAGCCCATTTGACATTCATGACCCACCACGCATCAAGGAGGTGGGACCGCTTTGCGAAGCCCTTGGACGTTTGCGACCCGCTGCGAAGACCCACCACGAAGCAAGGAGGTGGGACTGCTCTACAAGCCCCTTTGACATTCGCAACCCACCGCGAAGAAAATTTAGTCTTCGCGCAGAGCACACACTACTTCGCAGCTCTTCTTGCCTATAAATACCCAGCTCCCCTCAAGTCTAGGGACGGACTCTCCGACCTTTCACCTTCCTAGCTCTCGAATCGAAAAGCACTTCCTTATCTACGAACCATGAGCTCGTTAAGGTACTTTTTATCCATGAAGTACCTCTCCCTTGGACTTAATTGATCCCCTCTTCTGAGAGGGATTCCTTTCATGAAGCCTACATGTTTTTGTGGAGGAAAGTGATCCCCAAGGGGACTCGGGTCTTCACGAAGCACTTACGCTTCGCGAAGCACCCTCCATGTGCATGTAACACAAGTGCCAAGGCGGGTTCACTGTGCATCGTGATGAACATTTCTTCGCAATGATATGCTTTTCAAGGCACCCTTACTTTGTGAGGCATTGCTTTGAGAATCCCATTCCACTTCACGAAGCTCCTACCATATGCACCTACGCCCTATCCCTAGCCTTGGAGACTGAACTTCACGAAGCACATCCCTTTGTGGAGTCCCTCCACTTCATGGGGCACTAGAGCTTCACAAATATTCTACCCATGAACCCATTTTCTCTACAAATCCTTTTCCTGTGTGGCCCTTCAGGTTTTTATGAAGTAATTTAAAAGTCCCTTGGATGATATTTTCTGTTGCATTACTTCACCTCATGCTTCTTCACATATGAAAAATAACAGGCATTTCTTCTTCGAATAGCCACGCTAACGTGCCCCCCCCCAATGGTTCGCTCCATAACACCCCTACCATGACATTTCCTATCCCTAATTTCACCAAGGTGCAGAGGGTACCGATTATGTATGTCCTAGGGGTGTGGAGTGAACCCTCCCTCGTCCGAGCTGCAGGATGTTAAACTGCCTAGCGCCATCATCCTCAGCACATGACATTAAACTGTGACATCCCCTCATGCATCCTACACAGGGAAAGGGAAACCATCTCGGCATAAGCCCCTATCTTTTCTTGTAGGAGGTAGCAACCCTACCCCTCCTTTATTCGGTTCCAAATCCCTCTCCAATTGGGCTTTGTCACCATTGGGCCTTCGTCTTGGAGTAATTCCCAATCCCATGTTCCTATTTGGGCCGCTAACCTTGTGTAAGCCCCTGTTTCCTCTTTGGGCTGCTAACCATGCATGAGACCCACTTCACTTCCCACAGACACACCTTTCGCGACATGATTGTTAGGTATTTTCAGCCTCTTGTTTCTCACACCGAGCATGACTCATGTGGGATTAGAGTAATCATCGACCATAACACCTTTGTCAGGCTAGAGTGTAAGCCCCAAAAACCCATCCTAAACTACGTGGTATTTGATCCTTGCCAAGGCAGGGTACGTAGGAAGCCTCCACGAGGTTCAAGCCCACCACCCCAGTTGTTCCGAACTCCTTCATGTCGGTTCACCAACACGTTGGGCAGCTTAGAGTGTAAGCCCCAAACACCATCCTGAACTATGAGGACATTGATCCTTTCCAAGGCAGAGTACGTAGGAAGCCTCCACGAGGTTCAATCCCACCACCCCAGTCATTCCGACCTCCTTCACGTTGGTTCACCAACACCTTGGTCAACCTAGAGTGTAAGCCCCAAACACCATCCTGAACTATGTGGTCTTTGATCCTTGCCAAGGAAAGGTACGTAGGAAGCCTCCACGAGGTTCAAGCCCACCACCCCTGTCATTCCGACCATCTTCACGTTGGTTCACCAACACCTTGAGAATCCTAGAGTGTAATCCCCAAGCACCATACTAAACTATGAGGACTTTGATCCTAGCCAAGGAAGGGTATGTAGGAAGCCTCTGGGAGGTTCAATCCCACCACCCCAGTCGTTCTTACCTCCTTCACATCGGTTCACCAACACCTTGGGTAGCATAGAGTGTAATACCCAAACACCATCCTAAACTACGTGGTCTTTGATCCTTGACAAGACAAGGTACGTAAGAAGCCTCCTTGAGGTTCAAGCCCACCACCTTGGTCATTCCGACCTCCTTCACATCAGTTCACCAACACCTTGGGTAGCCTAGCGTGTAATCCCCAAACACCATCCTGAACTACGAGGACTTTGATCCTTGCCTAGGTAGGGTACGTAGGAATCCTCCATGAGGGTCAAGCCCACCACCCTGGTCATTCCAACCTCCTCCACATTGGTTCACCAACACATTGAGTAGCCTAGAGTGTAAGCCCCAAACACCATCCTGAACTACGAGGACTTTGATCTTTGCCAAGGAAGAGTATGTAGAAATCCTCCCTGAGGTTCAAGCCCAACACTATCAATCTGGACCCGAGGTCCTCATTCATGTCAGTTCACCGACCTTCATATCTGAACTACGTGGACTTTGATTCTTGCTAAGGCAAGTTATGTAGGAAGCCTACTTGAGGTTCAAGACCCCCACCACCATCCATTGGTCCTGACCATCTTCACGTCGGTGCATCAAAACCCAACTTGAACTACATGATATTTGATCCTTTCCAAGGCAAGGTACGTAGGAAGCCTCCTGGAGGTTCAAGCCCAACACCTGGTCGTTCTGACCCCCCTTC
Organism: Viscum album; assembly: GCA_963277665.1. NCBI lineage: Eukaryota > Viridiplantae > Streptophyta > Magnoliopsida > Santalales > Viscaceae > Viscum > Viscum album. The sequence goes on along the minus strand of OY728152.1, from coordinate 1,557,187,220 downwards.
ACATCGGTTCACCTACACCATCCATTTGGACCCCAGGTCCTTATTCATGTCGGTTCACCTTTGTCCCACATGATGTTAAACTATAAACCCCACATAGCGGTAATCCATTGTGTCCCCCAGTCAACGGTAAACCGTTGTGTCCCCCAGTTAGCAGTAAGCCCTTGTGTCTCCCAGTTAGCAGTAAGCCGTTGTGTCCCTCAATCAGTGGTAATAGTTGTATCCTGATTAGTAGTAAGCTGCTGCATCCCCCATTCAGTGGAAAGCCGTTGTAATCCCCTTTGCTGGGACCCACATCTTTGGTCTGTCCTAGTGGCATCAGACCAACCCAGGCTTCTAACCACACATAAGCCCCATACACATCATCAGGTTGTTGTCCTATGTGTACACCCCAATTCAAGCTCATCGCCTGACCTTTACCTTGAGCCTATGTGTCTCGGGAAGGTCATGCCCCAACCCAGAGGTTTCACTTCCTTCGGATCCCATCCACAGGTACATTCTCACGAGTCACCTCCTTAGACGTCCCATCACCCTCCTAAACTATGCAGACATTGATTCCCTACCATGGGGATACGTAGGAAGTCTCCTTGAGACTCAATACCAACATTACTGTCATCCTCATGATAGTTCCATCTCATTCTCCACCCATTTCACTCATCACCCCATCATCCATATTGATTCTTAACTAGGCCGCCACATCCCGGTGAGGTCATGTCAACCCACCTACATCAGTGTGTCCTCCAGGGGTTACACTTATCCGATCCACTCTAGTCAGTGTTCTGATTAGTCTGATCCATCTTTACTGGACGTTAAACTTATGGAATACCCTATGTGAAACATGGTAAGATGAAGGAAACCTCAGAGACATGCCTATGGAATATAATTCCTCGCATTAAATGTGGAATGCCTCAGGCTTCCACACCCTCGAGAAGCCCTATAATAAGGGGAAGAAACCCAGACACACCAGTGTTACAACATCTAGACACGCCAGTGATGCCCAACGTGACTACTCCCCTAACCGAAGGTTGCTTCCCTGACCATACCCTTTGGAATGTCCCGACCGAAGCAGTGTGATTAACTGGTGTCCATGAAGATATGTGCTAGGAAGAGTTTCATGAACAACGTCTTAAGTCTATAAGAGATACTTGGACTAGGTGACGAGTTTTGAGGAGGAATCCATAGAAGGAAGTACTGACATCCCATCATTCTATTTCAATCAATGAGAAAACATACCTGAACAAGAGATGAATGCTGCCCACCTTTGGAAAGTGGGAATGCGGGGAAACAAAACCACACCTTTCATCCTCAAGCAGACAGACGTGTTCGCCCCGGTGAAAGCGTAAGAAATAAATACAAAAAAATTACTTGAGTTGATACCCTTCTGCTGGAACCCAATGAACCTTGAGATTTATTGATCATGGTTCTCCCTTATAGTAAACTGGCAATAGGGAATGGATAATCCAAAGGGACCTATCTAGGATTCATTAGTAAATTACACAATACCTAAGAGCTTGTACCTAGAGGATGTTTGGCCCTAGAGGAGAGCCCCCTTAAACCTAGGAACTATTATCCTTACTACGTGGAATATGGGCTTCTATAATTATTAATGGTTAAGTTTTATCCACTAGTTTTCCCTACCATCTAGCTCAAATATTATTGGGTTATGATTTACACTCCCCATAACCCAACTTTCAAGAGGATTTGAATACTCTTAATGTTACACATCATTTCATCATACCCATTGTCAAAGAAATATTATCACATTATATTCATGTACCCTTTAATTTTAAGCTATGTACCTCCCATGAATACCTATCTTCCTTAAGATTCAAAATCCCTTTAGACACACCCTTTTAAAACATCACGCCTTAGATACATATTTTCCTCATGTACAAGAGGGATAAAGAATGACTCAATGGTTTATGAATTTTTATTCCATGTAATGATGGTAAGACATTAAACTGCATGCCATTTATATCATAACTATATGTGTCTTGATTATTGTTACAACAATATACATAGTGAAACTTAGATATTAAATCTTGGGTCTAGCCATAATGAAATGAATAAAAATACCCTTCCCTTTAATAAGGGTTATAACTTCATAAGGGATTCTATTATTTTAAAACTATGTATGGATTGATTCTAATACTATGGGTTTGTAGTGATTCATGGATCCTCTATTTGAGGCCCATCCATGAAACGACCTAGTCTCATGATATTAAACTGTGTGAAAAGAGGTATTAACATTGAGCTAACTATCCCCTATAATGATTGTGTACTCAAGAATCAAATTTTTATCCCTTTTATTTGTAATGTGTTTGATAAATGCGGACATAGAGTTTAGAGTACTCTAACCTTTCATGAATATTACACTATCCAGGAACCAACATCGTATCTTTGATATCTGATTTGATACCAACTAATTAATTAAGTTGATATCATTCTCTTGGAACCCTATATACCTTGGGATCCCTTTCTCCAAGTACTTCCCTGTATAAAACTGTTAATAGGGGCTGGATAATACAAATGGAAACAAATAGGATTAAATGGTGAATGAAACAATGCTTATGATATCATGCCTAGAGGCTTTTTGGTCCTTGAGGTGAGGTACCCCTTAAACCCAGGAGATATTATCCTAACTGCATGTAAAATCATCTTACACCATTATCAATGGTTGAACTTTACCCACCGGTTTCCACCTCCAGTTAAATCATATATTCTTGGGTTATGATTTAAAACTTCTATAAACCAAATATTCAAGAAGAATAAAATACTCTCGATGGTACACATCTTTGAATCATACCCATTGTTAAAGAAATACTATGACATCATATCCTTACACCCTTCCATTTTAGGGTACGCATCTTCTGTGAATACCCAATAACTTTGAGTAAGCCACTCCTCTTGACAACACAAATCTATTTCATTTTGTTAAACTACGTGACATATGATCAATACTATAAGACCTAAAATTTATTTGAGCAGGACATCCAATCCATGAATCTATAATAGGGATGAATTTTTCACCTCCATACCAGAATAAAATATGGAAATTTCCTATCCTTTCATATATGGCCGATCTATGTAGAGGACCCTTTATCTAGTCTTGATGTCAAGAATCAATAATGGGATAAAAAAATTCCCCTCTCCCCTGCATAGAAGTCATATCTATACAGAGGGATTTCCTTACAGGGGACAATGAGGCCATGATTCCTACCCTTACAATACGAATAGGTAAAAATAAGGAATCTAAGGCATAAAATTAGTATGTACCACTATTTAAAGATGACCAATTCATATACACTCATTATTACTATGTATGAGTTAAATCTGTATATGAATTTCTTTCTCATGATAAAAATATGTTTATGAAGGGATCTAGTATATGGTTACCCATTAATAATCTTATTCATGGATAATAGGTACTTCCCACATCTAAATTCTTCTGACCAATGAAAAGTGTTCCCAAGGATATCATGTACAATTTCATGTCGGTTCATACATCCTTACTACATGATGCTAAACTAAAAGGAATATTTCCTTGTCACATGATGTTTAAATGTACAACAAATTCATACCACATACACAATGAAAAATTATACAGGATATCATCCAACATCACTCCTTATCAAAGAACCATAAGAGCCTAATCATGGTCAACCAAATTTTGGGGTTATTCCATCATTATTTTGAGAACCTCAATCTATAAATCATACTTCATGTCTTGATCACCTTAGGTTGCTGAAAACCTTCCTTGTACCTTGGAAAGAATAACTAATCTCTCTGTTTGACCATTTTTGGGAAAAAATCCCTCAAGCTATCATTGAAGCATTTTTGAGGTGATTGTGTTTATTGAAAAAGTGGACAACTGTGCTGTGATTGTTGACAAAGAAAACCATGACATACAAATTTGTTGACAAAGGGGATTTCATGGTGGCATGATGAGTTCAATAGCCATGGTTAATGATCAATGTTTGATTCAAGAACTTAGAAAAATGAATTGATTATCTGGAGGTGGTATAAAAAGAACAGATACAAGGTGGCGCCGTTTTCTAGTGTTTTCCAAATTTTTGGGCATGAAAATCAAAAAATAAAGAAAAGTGTTTTTGGAAAAGGGAATTTCACGCCGAGGTCTTGGAGGATAGAAAACTTTCACGCCATATGTTTTTTAAGATCAAATCATCAAAATATGGCAAAGGGATAAGGGTCGCGCAAGTATTGGTGTGGTCGCGCAGGTGACTTGCGCGCCGTGAAGTGACTAGCGCGCAGATGCATTGGATGCTTGGGAACTTGCACACCTGTTGTTTTCTCAAGATCAAAAGATCAAAATATGGAAAAAGAAAGAGGGTTGTGCGTCGCGCAAGTGAATTTCAGGAGAAGAGACCTACGCACCGAGACTTGCGTGTCGAGGGTAGACTTGCGTGGCGTCGCGTAGGGTGGTCAAATTGCCTATAAATACTAGACCACCCATCCTCATTTCTGAACGAAGTTCAACACTTTGAGAAATCAGAGCTCCCATCACGCAGGTGTGGTGGTCGTGCAAGTGGTGGTGTGTCACGTAAGTGGGACTTTCATGCCAGATTTGAAGAAGTGCGGTTATTGTTATTTGTGCACCAATTTTGGTTTGGGCGTAAAGGGAAGCGAGTCACGCACATTTGGAGTTGAAGAATCTTGTGTCACGCAAGTTTTTGAGGGGGACTTGCATGCCGATACTTTTGCGCCGGATTAGACTTGCGTGCCAAGTAAGGTTGTTTTTCCAGCAGTGTTTTCGGGCTGTGTGGAAGTTGGAAGTTTTCCCGATACCTTCGGTGCAAAGAGAGATTCATCTACGGGTGAAAGTTGGACTTCAACAGAGCATCTACATACAGAAGAAGATGCATTCTTTCATGCAAATGAAGAGACCTACAGGTATATAAACTATGAGTGGATCCTTTTCGGAGTAGTTAGCAAAGAAAGAGGAAGAAGGTGATCCTCTCCACCGGCAGTGAGCCAGAGAGAGAAACATGGAGTGAACCTTGAGAAAGCAGTGAGCTGACCCTAAACCTTGTAAAGGCAGTGAGCCTGGGACAGAGTGACTGTGCCCGAACCCTGTAATCCACAGTTAGTGAAGTTTAGTAGAATTAGGTACGACCAAAAACCTGTCGGTGTATGCTCCTTGGACGTAGCCCTTAGTAGTGAACCAAGTAAAAATTGCTGTGTCCTGTGCTTTCTTTACTTTCTGTTTATATTGTGAAATAGGGAAAAGGGAGAAGAGTGTTTTTCTTAACTGCAAAACAAGATCAGAACCAACATTAATTTTAAATTAGTCATACCCTGATTCACCCCCCCTCTCAGGGTATTCAGCCTTGTGGACCTAACAATTGGTATCAGAGGGAAGGGTTGATATTTGTTCTTCTCTCAATGGAGGTCAATAATCATAAAGGGATTCCAATATTCGATGGAAACAATTTTTAGCTATGGAATAATCGGATGCAACACTACTTCCGATCTTTGGGAATAGACGTTTTCACAACAGCAATGCATGGCATAATAACTGATCTTAATAGTGGTGCATTATCAGAGGCTGAGAATAAAGAGTTGGATGCTGATGCCAAAGCAATCAATGCCTTGGGGGGGGGGGGGGCTATCCAACACTATATATACAAAGGTGATGTCTTGAAAAACATCACATGCCATGTGGGAAAAGTTATTGAATATATATGAAGGGGATACAAAGGTCAGAGAGGCAAAGCTGCAAGTGTTGTGGAACAAGTATGGAGATTTGAGAATGAACCCGAATGAGTCTGTTGATGCATTCTTCGACAGGGTAAATGTTGTAGTAGAAGACATGTGAGGTCTTGGAGAAGTTATCGAAGACATAAAAACTGTCAAGTGCATCTTGAGGAAACTTCCACCTCGGTTCAATCCAAAAGTTTCAGTGCTAGAATATAAAGATCCAAAAGAGCATACATTGGATAACCTACACAACACTCTTGTTGCATATGAAATGAGAAATGATGATAATGATGCTGTGGAAAAGGGGAAATCCAAAGAGGTGGCATTCAAGGCCTTAAAAAAGATCACCATTGAATACTCTCAGGAAGAAGAAGAGAAAGACGAGGTAATTTCATTCTCCTCATCAAATCTTCAAAGAGGAAAATAAATGTTCAAAGGGAAACTACCTCTTGCATGATTTAGATGTGGAAAGGTTGGACATCTCACAGCCAGATTCCCCAAAAAGTTTCAAGAAGAAAATGATGAAGATGATGATGAAATTCCCAAGAAGAAATCTTCAGCCTATGTGAAAGGGAAGAAGCAGTTCAAGAGAAATTTCTTCAAGAAGAAGAATCTTCTTTCACAAGAAATAGATAGTTTAGATGAGTCTGAGGTTGAAGAGGTTGAGGAAATAGATAACTATAAAGATCATGGACAAAATGCAATGGTGGCTATTGTCGGTAGTGCTCAAGAATAGGAAGAAACCGACACTGATGAAGAAGAAGATGATATTGAAGGTAGAGTTGACATGGAAGCTGAATTAGAAGCAGCTCTTGAAGAGATAGATATTTGGATAAAAAAAAGAAATCCAAAAAGGTGGTACATGATGCCAAACTCTACATGCAATAGTAGGAAGATGAGAAGTCAGAGCTTGTAAAAGAAATAGAAAACCTTAAGTCTTCAAGGCCAAAGAGCATGGAAAAGGTTGATGAGCATAAGCTCAAGATTGAAGAACAGAAAAGGGAGATCGATGGCTTGAATGAAAAATTGAAAGATCACATCAAGCGTATCGAAGAGATTGAAGAGGAAGTTTTTGGTCTGTGGAGAAAAGTTAAAGACCAGGAAAAACCTTTGATTCCTAACACTTTCCTGGGATGGCAGGTTGTTACGAAGACTGAAAAGATGAAAGAGGAGCCTAGTAGTTTAGCAGGGAAGAAGCAATAATTGAGATCAGAAGTTAAGGATGTTTCAGGGCTTAATCAGAAACAAAAATCTGTGACAATTGAGGTCAGACCGCAAGCACCAGTCCCAAGTTTGAAGGTTGATTTAGGCATAAAGCTGAATCAGAATATTCAAAGATCCCAAGGGGAAACTCGAAGTGCTGAAGTACCACAAAGGAATGCACCATATATCAGGTGTTATTGTTGCAGGAAGATGGGACATTAATATTATGTGTGTTCCATAGCCAAGAGATATCAAAGGGAACAAGAACAAAGGTGGCAGCCAAACAGAGAACAGTTGTCCAGAACATATTTCGAAGGACACTGTTTTTGGTGTAGAGGATTTGGACACATGGCTAGGTACTGTACTTTGACCATACAGAGAAATGATCCAAAGCAGAATCCAAACTTTTGCAAGCAGCAGATCAATAAACCCATAGGTGAGTTAAAAATGAAGAATAGATTTACGGCTTTGCAAGATGAAGCTGGTCCATCATACCCTGAGAAAGAATAGAAGTCGCAATCTATTCTGAGTGTGAAGAAAAAATTATGGACCAAGAAGAAGAAAGAAGAAAAGGAAGTAGTTGTGGAAATTTCCCTTAAAGATTTAGATCATTCAGGAATATGGATCCTTAACAGTGGTTGCACATCCCATATGACAGGGAACAAGGATCTCATTACAGGCATAAAATTTGACAAAGAAGAGGTTTTCAAGTTTGGAAATGATGAATGGATAAAGATTGTTGGTTCCAGAAAGGAAAAATTTGGGGGAAAAGAAATGAGACATGCTGATGTCTTGGTAGTAGAGGGTCTTAGTCATAACTTACTCAGTGTCAGTCAACTATGTGACTCTGGGCTCTCTAGCTGATTTACTAAGAAGATGTGTGTTGTGAAATCAAAAAATGGAGTAGTTATTCTACAAGGAAAAAGGACAAAGGGAAATCTTTACCTTGTAAGCGGGGAAGAAGATATGTGACTTTTATCTAGAGAGGAAGAAAACCAGCTGTGGCATAAGCGACTTGGTCACCTATGTCAACCATCCATGGAAGATCTGGTAAAATGTGATGCAGCTAGAGACCTTCCCAAACTATCATGTGATCGTACTCATACATGCGATGCTTGTCAACAAGGGAAGATCATCAGAAATACATATAGTCCAAAGGAACAGAAATCAACCAGAGTGCTTGAATTGGTGCATGCTGATGTATGTGGACCTATCTCACCACGAGCCATAAATGGGAAAAGATACTATGTCCTTTTCATTGATGATTATAGCAGAATGTCTTGGGTATTTTTCATTACCCATAAGACAAAAGTATTCAGTTTTATCAAGTAGTATCCGAAGGAATTAAAAAGGATTCTTGGGTAGAAAATTTTGAAGTTTTGTTCAGATAATGGTACAAAATTCACAAACAGTCAAGTGGAAGACTATACCGAGAAACACATGATAAGGCATCAAGTTTCATCACTGAGAACTCCCCAAAATAATGGAGTTGTTGAAAGGAGAAATCGGATCATCAACAATATGGACAGAATAATTCTTATTGATAAGGACCTACAAGAGATATTTTGGAAAGAAGCAGTTTTGACATCGGTCTATATTTCAAACAGGTATCTGTTGTGTCCGAAGCAAGGAATGGATCTTTATGAAATGTGGTATGGAAAGAATCCAACGTTTAAATACTTTCCAATATTTGTAAGTAATTGTTTCATTCTCAAAAAATAAAATCACAGGAAGTTTGAGTCACGAGGAGATGAGGGGATATTCCTTGGCTACTCTGAGAAAAGCAAAGCATATAAATGTTTCAACAAAAGGCTGAGAATTTTTTTTAAGAGAAATGATGTCACTATCGTCGAAAATGAACAGAATACTCAATGACCTAGTGAACAGTTTTTGGATGAAAGTGATGAAGAGGTAAGCAAAACAGGGGGAGTAGAAGTAGTAGAAGCTGAATCAGAAGAAGATACTGATGATGAGCAAGAGGAAACAAAGTCTGTGTCTTCAAGGAAGCCAAAGAGTTGAGCTGAAATTGATAGGAAAAATATCATTGGTGATCAGAAAGATCCAGTTCAGACTCGAAGAATGAAATAATTACAGAAAACATCATTTTTATCTCAGGTGGAGCTAAAATGTTTTTCCGATGCAGCTGAAGATGAAAACTGGGTTCAGGCTATGAATGAAGAGCTTGATCAGATTGAGAAGAACCATACATAGGAATTTGTTTCGAGGCCAGCAGACAAGAATGTCATCGGGACTAAATGGGTCTATCACAATAAGATGAATAAAGATGGAATAGTAATTCAGAACAAAGCACAGCTAGTGTGCAAGAGATACTCCCAGATAGAGGGAATAGATGTTGATGAGATATTTTCATTGGTTACAAGGTTGGAGACAATCAGATTATTTTTGGCCATAACAGTGCAAATAAAGTTCAAAGTGTTCTAGATGGATGTCAAATTTTCCTTCTTGAATGGAGTTCTAGAAGAGGAGGTGTATATTGGGCATCCAGATGGTTTTCTCATTCATGAGGATGAGAAAAAAGTTTACAGTCTGAAGAAGGCGTTGTATGGGCTGAAACAAGCACCAAGGGCATGGTACTCAAGGCATGATCAATACTTGAAAAATCTTGGTTTTCAGTGTGGAGGAGTTGATTACAATCTCTATTTAAGCAAAAATAGTAATCAAAGGATGATAGTGTTGGTTTAGGTCAATGACATAATATTTGGTGGATCAGATGAAGCTCAGTGCAGACAATTTTCTGAATTCATGAAAAATGAGTTTGAAATGTCAATGATTGGTGAGCTAACATTTTTCCTTGGTCTATAGGTGACACTAGCAAGAAATGGAACATTCATTTCTAAATCTAAATATGCCAAGGAGGTTCTGAGAAGGTTTTAAATGGAGAATTTCAAGGAAATGAAGACTCCGGTTGCTACCCGGATAAAATTATCAAAAGATGAGGATGGAAAGGCAGTTAATATCACAGAATACAGGAAAATTATTGGAAGTTTGTTATACTTGACTGCGACAAGGCCTGATATTGTTTTTGCCACATGCCAAGTAGCAAGATATCAGAGTAATCCCAAGGAAAGCCAGATAATTTCAGTGAAAAGAATAGTTTGGTATATCCAGGGCACAGTGGATTTTGGCTTGACATATACTGACAAATCTCAGACACAGTTATTGGGATATACTGATACAGACTGGGCCGGTTCAGCCGATGATAGAAAATCAACGTCAGGAGGTGTATTTTATCTTGGTGGATTGTGTATTTCTTGTCTTAGCAAGAATCAAGATTTCATTTCATTGAGCACCGCAGAAGCTGAGTATATTGCGGCCACTCAAGCATGCACATAGTTATTGTGGATGAAGCAGCAGCTTGAAGATATGGGAGTTGAAGTGAAGTCTCCAATCAGAATCTAGTGTGATAAATAAAGTGCTATAAATCTCTGAAAAAATCCCATCCATCACTCAAGGACAAAGCACATTGAGATAATGTATCATTTTATCAAGGAGAAGGTTGAGGAGGGAATCATGAAGTTGGAGTATGTGCCTATAGAGCTACAGGTTGCAGACATTCTGACAAAGGCCTTACCCAAGGAAGATTTTGAGAGGCATCGACTGGATCTGAGAGTTCAGTTGACTCCCCGCACTTAAAAGAGTATGGATGTGGAACCCACCCCCTCTCCCCGAGGTATGATGTGTTTTTCCCTAATGTGCTGATATGTGTTCTCAACTCTGTTACAGACAACAAATGAGTGACCTTTGGGTTTGTTGACAAAAGGGGAGAAAATAGTGATTGTTCAAGGGGGAGACAGTGTAGAAATTTGATAAATCGTGAATGATATGGGGAGAAGCTGACATGTGGAGCAGCGAGAGGGGGAGAGCAATGAGAAAGGGGGAGTATATTAAATCTGACAATTATAGAAGTGATCGATCAAAGAATAGATATCACGATAGCTGAGGATCGTGATAAAAGCAGAACAGTGGTGTTAGAAGAATATTTCCAAAAATTGGTATCATTTTGGTGAAAATTGGTATCAGTTTGGTGTCAACAATGGGTGTAAGAGACTAATTGATTCATTGATGAACTTTTAATTTACTCTTGTTTCTCACATCGAGCATTGCTCATGTGGGCTTAGAGTACGTGTTGAGTAAATCCTTGATCGCTATCAAAATCACATTTGGGCGAATGGTGGCTGAAGAGTTAACGATGTATCTTTTTATGGAAGAGTTTTCAACAAACCCAAAGGGGGAGATTGTTGGGAAAAAATCCCTCAAGCTATCATTGAAGCATTTTTTAAGTGATTGTGTTTGTTGACAAAGTGGAAAACTGTGCTGTGATTGTTGACAAAGAAAACCATGACATACCAATTTTTTGACAAAGGGTATTTCATGGTGGCATTCCAAGTTCAAGATCCATGGTTAACGATCAATGTTTGATTCAAGAACTTCGACAAAGTAATGGATTATCAGGAGGTAGTATAAAAAGAACAGATACAAGGTGGTGCCATTTTCCAGTGTTTTCCAAATTTTTGGGCCTGAAAATTGACAAATGAAGAAAAGTGTTTTTGGAAAAGGGACTTGCGTGCTGAGGTCTTGGAGGATAGGAAAATTGCACTCCATATATTTTTTAAGATCAGATCATCAAAATATGGCAAAGGGATAAGGGTCGTGAAAGTATTGGTGTGGTCGCGCAGGTGACTTGCGCGCTGTGAAGTGAATTGAGCGCCGATGCGTTGGATGCTTGAGAACTTGCGCGCCTGTTATTTTTCAAGTTCATAAGATCAAAATATGGAAAAGGAAAGAGGGTTGTGTAGGTTATTGGTTTGGTCACACAAGTGAATTTCAGGAGAAGAGACTTGCACGCCGAGACTTGCGCGCTGAGGGTAGACTTGTTCGGCATCGCGTAGGGTGGTCAAATTGCCTATAAATACTGGACCACCCCTCCTCATTTCTGAATGGAGTTCAACACTTTAAGAAATCAGATCTCCCATTGGGCAGGTGTGGTGGTCGCACAAGTGGTGGTGTGTCACGCATGTGGGGCTTGTGCGCCAGATTTGAAGAAGCGCGGTTGTTGTTAGTTGCACACCAATATTGGTTTTGGTGTAAAGGGAAGTGAGTCGCGCAAGTTTGGAGTTGAAGAAGCTTGTGTCGCATAAGTTTCTGAGGTGGAATTTTACACCAGTTGTGACTTCCGCGCCGATACTTGCGTGCCAGATTAGACTAGTGCGCCAAGTAAGGTTGTTTTTCTAGCAGTGTTTTCAGGCTGTGTGGAAGTTGGAAGTTTTCGCGATACCTTCGGTGCAAAGAGAGATTCATCTACGGGTGAAAGTTGGACTTCAACAGAGCATCTACGTACAGAAGAAGATTCATTCTTTCATGAAAATGAAGAGACCTACATGTCTATAAACTGTGAGTGGATCCTTTCTGGAGCAGTGAGCAAAGGAAGAGGAAGAAGGTGATCCTCTCCACCGGCAGTGAGCCAGAGAGAGAGAAACAGGGAGTGACCCTTGGGAAAGTAGTGAGCTGACTCTAAACCTTGTAAAGGCAGTGAGCCTGGGACAGAGTGACTGTGCTCGAACCCTGTAATCCACATCTAGTAAAGTTTATTGGATTTAGGTATGACCGAAAACTTGTCGGCATATGCTCCTTAGACGTATCCCTTAGCGGCGAACCAAGTAAAAATTGTTGTGTCCTGTGCTTGATTTACTTTCTGTTTATATTGTGCAACAAGAAAAAGAGATAATAGTGTTTTGCTTAACATCGAAACAAGATAAGAACGAGCGTAAATTTTAAATTAGTTACACCATGATTCACCCCCCTCTCAGGGTATTCAGCCTTGTGGACCTAACAACCATGTAATAAGTGGATCTGTATAAGGTCCTTAAAACTATAAAATAGAGGCATCTTGGACCTACAAGAAGGTCCTTCAGATCCTTGTGATCCCTATAATCATTACAACATATGTCATCACCTTAGAGTGATTCATTATCATCTTGGGAATGAATTTATCATACCATTATTCATAACCCTAGAACCCTGAACCATGATTTACAAAACTCTCATATTTTTCATACAAGGATGTTGAAGTAATATTGACCCTTTGAATCCTAATAAGGATGTTTTCTAACACTTAAATCATGTCATGTATATGTGTATCATGACCTTAAACTATGCTCAATTTGGTCAAAGATGTACGAACTTAAAATTTTTCCTTGAATGGTCCAAATAGAAAGACCCTAAACTACTATTCAAAGATACATAAATATTTCTAGGCTAAAAACCCATAGAGGGAGGTCTGAGCAAAATTCAAGTCTCTAATAACTCAACTCTTCATCTCTAGAGTTTAGAAAAAAGGTAGAGCATAAATGAACAAGGCATTAATCTTAGGGGCCCCACCTTGTGTCCCTTTTAAAAATCGATCTATACTCACCAGAATTCTTATCCAAGGAAAAATTTAGAGAAATTATTAATCACATTCCCTCATTGTGATAATGTGTTCACTATGCAGTGAAACAACTTTTATAGTTCATGAACCCTTCTTGAATACTACATTTTCCATAAATCACCTTTATTTATTTGATATATGAGTTGACATAAACAATTCCTTGAGTTGATATCCCACTTCTCAAACCACATAACCTCATGTTATTTCTCCTGATTTTACCCTCTAGAAATATGGTAATAGGGACTTGTTGATCCAAAAGGACCCTGATAGAATTCTCTAGTGAATGAAACAATTACTAAGAGCTTGTGGCTAGAGGATGTTTTTCTCATAGGATAGACACCCCTTAAACCAAGAGTTATTGTCCTGATTGCATAAAATACAGTCTTCTGCTGTTATCAATGGTTGACCTATACCCACAAATGTCTACCTTTATTTGACTCAAATGTTTGTAGAACATGGTTTAAAGTCCCCATAACAAAACTATTCAAGAGGATAAAAAATTATTGATGTTACATCAATATGTATTGTACCCTTCCTCAAAGAAGGAATACAATCTTCCATTTCTGAACTTTTTTATGGACCATAGAATGTGACTTAAAACCACATGACATAGGTCCGGAGCTTGTCAATCAGAAAATAAACTTCCACAGGGTTACAAAACCCTTCTTGGATAGCTCTTTTTTCTATATCATGCTTCATTATCCAAACTATTGAATATTAAAAAACTTTTCATGACCCTTAGAAAGAAGTGGGGACCCCTCCTCCAGATCATGAACATAACCCATATGAGCCCATGCATAAGGGAATATGATCAAACAACTAGTGGAATTTCCTTCTTATAGGAAATTACCTCAAATACTCATGGGCCTGAAAAACACCACGGTAAAACCCATCAGCTTAGGGTGTTTTTTTGTTCATCCCCATCATGTATTCCCCATTCCATATTCATTGGTTCAAGATCTAGGACACATAATTTACACAAAACCATATTCCAACTATCCAAGTGGACTCAACATCCCTAACATTTTACCATCCACCAATACCCTTTAAAGTAAGGATACAGGGTGTCACAACCCATTATGGATATTCATCCTCCATGTTTCCTACAAAAAACATGGGGTTATGGAACCCTTTATGAAAAATCATTCTTTATAATATCAATTAAGAATTAAGGGTGTATAGAACCTTAACGAAAAGTCTTTCTTTAAAATACCATCAAGGATGAAAGGTTATCAAACCCTTCATGAATACTCATCCTTAACTACCAGAAATAGAAGGTCTGAGATAAAAGACCCTAAAGTATAACAACAGAAGGTTTAAGCTAAAACACCATAAACTACAATAATAGAATGTCCAAGATAAAAGAACCTAAACTAAAGTAATAAAAGGTTTGAGATAAAAAAATCTATACTAAAATAATATATTTTCGAGTTAAAATACCCTAAACTTGAACAATAAAAGGTTCGAGCTAAAATAACCTAAACTACATCAATAAAAGGACTAAGATAAAAGACCCTAAAATACACCAATAGATAGTCTGAGATAAAACATCATAAACTAAAATAATATATGGTTTAATATAGAAGACCCTAAATTATATATTTTTTAGTTTTCAATTACTTAATAATCCAATTGTAATAGACGCAATGATTACTATATTGAAAACATGAAAAGGGAACCCTAGAAAAAATTCAAGTCTCTTCTTGATGGAAATTAAAATTTTGAAATATAGGAAATATTGAGAACTTATGAAATAGAAAACTCATAAATTTTTTTGGATGAAACCCCATAAAAGGTTTTCCTAATAAAAATCTAATTCCACACCCACTAAGAATTCCCCATATAAATATTCAGAAAAAGTTAGGGTAATAAAAGAAATATACAATTCTTGTAGGGATTATTATTTTCCCATAGTAAGAATCAATATATGATAACTAAGTCCACAAACTTAGAAAGAAATTAGAGAGCTATCCCTCCATGATATTGTTCACCCAAATTACCCTTTTGAACTAGGTGATCCAAAGATGACCAGACCCGATACATAAATGAGGATTCTTAAGACATTAATAATTTATGGAACATTATCAAGAGATATTTGTTATTACTAAATAATTTAAATCCAAGTGTTTGGTTTTATTTGTTATTATACAAATTATGGGTTCCTTTTATTATCAATATGATATCAAGTTAAGGAAATTCCATGCACATCATGAATGGAATAAATATTGGTAATGACATGTATTTTCTAGAAGAATTGTTCATTGATAATGTGAAGAGGAAGAAATAATGTCTATATTATGGTGTCTATCCATGTTTCTATAATAAAAAAAATCTATGAATGGATTATAATAAAATTAGATTAGATGAGTTTTCTAAATCCCCCAAATTTTGGAAAGATGCATCAATTGAGAATTTAAGTGTTGTATGCTCCATTTCTCCAGCCACCACCTGAGGATGAAGAGTCTCAATAAAAGAAGATAACCCATCACCTCCTTTATGAGTGGTAACTAATAATAATGATGACATAAAAACATGTGACCTTAAAAGATCTATGATTGCTTCTTATTTTTCTATCTGTGTAGTCAAATCACCTATCTGGACATGTAGCTAAGATACCTTATAACACATCTATTCAATAAATTATAAATATTCTCTTATTAATTAGTCCATAAAAGTATTGTCATAAAAACTACACAAGTCCCGCTCATTTATGGACAATTTTGGATGATCCAAAACAATATGTAGCATGATATAATATAATCACTGGTAGTCAAAGCCACTGACTCCCAACTCAAGAAATAGATGGTTAAGATATTCCTCTTGGTCATGAATGTTCTACATGTAAATATCCATAATTAGGGTTTGAATTTTCTACCAAATTTTTATTCATGGTATCAAGTCTATTGAAGGAGGGATCAACAGAGTGGAGAAGGAAGTATAAGGATTCTTAGTTATTTCTCCCCTAATCAGTACATCATCCATCACTAGAACTGAAGGGATGACTTCCTAAACAAACCCTATCATGGTAATGGGAGGTTCAACACCATAGTGAAAGTGCTTACTTGGGGGATCCCAGGAGTCTTGAAACAAATCCATTAATTCCATATATAAGAGGATTAGGGAATCATAGGGCTTTTCCACCTGAAATATCAGTCAATTAAATACACCACTCAGGTAAGATTACACCCAAGCCTGGGCATTGTCAAGATATAGGAATATAAGGGAATCAATAGGAGGAGGAATGAATTTAGAATTTGTATCACCATGATCCAAAATAATTCAAAATTAGAGAATGATCCCGAGATGTCATTCTCCCCACATGCCAACTAGGGGAAGAGGGGAAACTATCTGAATATAGAACAACGGGCAATAAAATCATGAATGGTTATATGGATTGCAAATAATTAGATAACCTACATGATCTGTAATAACCCCATCCTAGAGAGAGATTTTATAAAACCTCTTTATGAGAGAGCCACTACCATTATCAACAATTATCCTAATCAGTGAAGGATAGGGAATGAAGTTGAAATGATCATGCTATCTAAACATATTAATTAACTCATTTGGACCAAATATCATCACCTCAACCCCAAAAAAGTTCAACAGTCTGGGATGTAATGAAGCATGAACGATATCGACAGTTTCATATATTTTGAACACCAAAAATTATCTCATATCTTGCTAAATAAGAATTTAAAAGGGATTCCAATTTAGTAGGGGATGTTTCTATATTGGATATAAACATTGAGGTGATAAAGTTGGGCTAGGATCTATATAGTTAGATTATGAGGCCACCCCTATGCTAATTAGGATTCCATAACTAAGTTACTTACTTGAACGCCCAAGAAAGCATCCATGATTGGGAAAATTCATTCATTCAGAAACATATCCTAAAAAACTTCTAATTGAAGACTTAGGGATACCTCTGGTCTCACTTGGTATCCCTATGAGGCATGCTCTCTACCTTAACAAATATCCCAATAAGAGGCTGTGTAGTCTTAGAATTTTCTAGAAGGACAACTATAGAGGCTTATGGTATTTTTCTATGCCATGCTATGAAAAGGAATATATTGATCCAATAATTGAAAGAAATAAGCGAGTATAAGTTTATCTCCTTTGTTAATTTCTACTCCACAATAGAGATCATGTCTTGCACCAAGGGTTGAGTTTGTTCAATGTCATCCAAAATTTCCTTAGTAGGAAGGAATTCATCATACATCTCCCTAATAAGAGGTATCCCTCCCAATAGATAAACTTCCCACAGGCTGATCCCTACTTCACCATGGAAGAAATTAAAGGAGTTAATACCAAAACACCAATAGCTAATAATCTCTATGAGGATTTTTTATTGATGAAACATGATAGATTGAAAAATACATGTATCCTTATAAAGATAGATAGCTCGTAGTTGGTCGAGGAATTATGAGCAACTCTACCTAACCCATAATGTTCATACCCATTCAACAAAGAAGTTACAACCAGGATGAAAGTCCCACTTTTAACTCCTCAAAATTTTCAATGATAAAACTGGTTTGTCAGAGTAGTTATGATCAGCTAGTTGTTGGGAGATATCATGACAATATATACCCAGAGGGGAGTTGTCCAACAAATAGGATATCCTTTGGAGAATTTCCATGAAAAATTTATTATCTTCATAAATTTTCATTCGAATTCAATTGAGGGAAGATAAAAACTAGTTAGATAGAAGATTATAGCTAGATGAAGGAATAATGTTATCATCTAGAAGACCAAATCCATATAGAGGAAGCCTATGTGATATAGGGTAGTTATGAATATCATCCATAATAATCCCTTTAAAAACCTTATTTTCATAAAATGCCTATTACTGAGGGTTAACATTATGATTCCGAACAATCATATCCTCAAACTAGATACATTAAGAGACATCTTAAAATTAGATTCCATCTACATAGATAAACAAAAAAAGAATAAAATAAGTACATAGCTTAGAAAACATTACATTAATCACATGATCCACATATGGGTTTGTGATCACATGACCTGATATATGTCTCATGAAATGTGTAACCCATGAAGTATCTCACAATCACATGATTCACTGTAAGACTTGAGATGGAGTAACCATGAGGAAATCACATGAATAGTGTAATGATCAAATGATCATGTGAAAAAAATTGATAGTTCATGTGAAGCATGTGGGAAAACCATGCACCTAAAAAACTGAATCAAGGTTTATTCAAATTATTATGAATTTATTTATATATTGTTTAATCAAGATCCAATACAAACTCAATCACATGAAAATATCATGCAATTGGATCTCAAGAGTAGTTATCATGATAGGGGTTACACGAAGCAGTCTTGTGAAGTATTCTTGTGAAGTAGTATCATAAGAGAGGATATTGAAAGATATATAAAGGTTTGAGTCACTGGTGAAATGAAAGGCACATCACTCCTCTATTTATAGAGTTCCCCCATAGAATACCAAAGATCGTAGGGAAGAAAAATTGATACTCGGAGCACTGGACAATGGAATCCTAAAGGACACAAGTGGGAATTTACTTTCATAGAACCGAGTCCTAATCCATTTAGATCACACTTTCAATAGGGGTATTTATTTATTTCCACCAAATGATCTTTATCAATTTTAGAATCGGAAAAATACCCAAATAATAGGTATTATTTTCTCTAAAAAATTAAGGAAGGAGTATCATGGATACATGAATATCATGCGACTAGGTTATATGGATCACATGACCCCAAGGAGTAAATGTTATCACATGAACCTAGGAATATCATGTAATTGGATCATTTTCTCCACATGAATGGATAATGATCACATGAATCCCATTCAGTGGGTCTTTTTTATTAAGAAAAGCCCCATAAGACAACCTGCTTCATCATGAAAAAACCTTCAAACAATTCTTCCTGATTATATGAATTTCCATCAGATGAGTTCCTACAATAAGGTAAAATATCAACCAATAGATGCCTTACAATCACCTAAACCCCCTTATAAAATAAAATATGAAAAAGGAATAAGCTTCATGCGATGAATGTTATGTTGATTTCCACATGTAGGTATTATATGACTCACACGATCAATTCAATGGTCATTTGATATCCTTAGGGGCATATCATCCATGATGCATGAAATAATTTTAGTATGTGAATTTAATCATACGAGATCCATCAGATGTATCCCTTCAATCATGTGACACCCCTTTAAATCCCAAGAAAATTTAAGTTACTATTCATGAAAATGCTCGAATTCCTTAGTGAGATCCAGTATTGATCATGTGATGCCTCGATAAACAACCAACGGGAAAATTTCAAAGGTCTTGGAAAATAGAAAATAAAATGATGAAAAATGTAGAATCCTCATCTGAAAGGAAGTTACACTATTTTTCATGACTATGTTAGATGATGTCTTCATGATCAGTCCATTGATCACATGAAATCCATGAAGACATACCTGCCTCATCTTTCCAAGGCCACATGACATTTTACCTCCATCATGTGAAGGGTCTCATAAAATTCCATTTGATCACATGGAACCCTGATAGAAAATTTATGGGTGATCACCATAGTATTTTAATTAAAAATGATAAAAATGTGGTACCTATAAAAAGATGAGATTTAGGAAATTTTTCAAGTTAAGGCCCTCCAACAAACCAACTTAATAGTAAGAAGGCCCCCAGATATGTCCCAAATTATCATGTGAAATCCTATAAACATGAATCCTAATTTCATGAAGACTCCCAAACATGTTGGATTGATCTTAAAAAGTCCCTTTTACATGTTTATTTTATTATGAAAAATCACTTTGACAATCCATGTGTCTAATAAATATGGAGATAAATGAGTGATCTCTTGGTCACTGTTTATCACGTGACACAAAGATAATTACATGGATGACACATGGTGGTTTCATGAAAAAAATGTGATGCTACATCAACTCAAGGTCATATCTATGATATATGCACCATGTAAAGTCATGTAGATCCAGGAAAACAAGGCCTATAAATTCCTCTTCCTTGACACAACAAAATATACACACATGAGCACAAAGGTGAGAGAAGACTTATCGAAGTGGAAAGCCACAAAATTGCAAGATTCTTATACTAGGTAAACCTAGCGAATGACTTAAGGGATTTTTAATAATGTATATATTCTTTGCATGATCACCCTACTGATCACATGATGGAATTTCAGTGCACCATCCAGATTATTGATAGGAAATTTCATGTATCAAATTGTTTATGTGATGTCTTAACATTCCAATCCCTAATAAAAATTTAGGAATATATATGATAAAGAATAAAAAATATAAAATAATTACATGAATACAAATAAACTATTTTTTATAAAATGAGATAATTAACCTCACATGACCTATTCATTAGTCCAATGAAATCACTCGGTCATGTCATACAAGTCATGAAACAACACCTAGATATGTCAGGTAGGTCATGTGATTGTCCTCTTGACATGTTAGCTGAGTTATGTGACAACACCTGAGAATTTCATCCAAGCAATGTGAATCCATAAGGTCATGTTATCCAAGTCACTCAAAGTAAACCGAATATATGATCCAAGTTACGTGAAGTCCTATGGATATGTCATCCAAGTCACAAAAAGTACTCCAAACATATCAACTTTGATCATGAGACACCTTAGGATGTGTCTTCATTAATCACAAAAAGAATCCCAAAAAAATTGAGATAAATCATGTGGAAACCCTAGACATGTCATCCAATTAATGAGAAATCCTTCGAACATGTCCACCAAGTCAAACAAAAGTCCTTTTAACATATTATCTAGAGCATAAAGCATCCCCCTGACATGTAAGCCTTGATCACAAAAAATTCCCTAGAAATTTATTTCATTCTCATGAGAATAACCTCACACATGTCATCATTGTCATGAAAAAACCCATTAACTTGTCACCTCAGATCATGCTAAGCACCCTGGGATATGCCAACCTTGTCAGGCAGACACTCAGGACATGTATGAATGACACCCAGAACATGTTGTGCATACACTCAAGAAATTTCAGGAAAACATCTTGTACATGTTAGGATAACACCGTAGATATTTCAGATAGACACATAAGACAAGTTAGATAGATAATTAGGACATTTTTGGAGGAAAACCCCATAAATTATGGCCTAATATACCAGGAGTACTTGGGAATGTTCCCTAGAACCATGTGAGCCCAAAACCTTGAGTCTTTGGCTAAGAATTACCCTTTCATATGGGAAGTGTCCATAACTAGTTAGGAATGGATACTCATACAATCATACGGGTATTATGGAATCCTAATTACTTATAGACATGATGAACTATCCACTCATGGTTAGTAATCTTTTTCTTTTAGAGGGTAAGGGTCAGATGTCTTCCAATGGGAATCTACCTATGTATAAGTTCCTCCACCAGACACTATAACCCATGGTACCAAAACTATACTATGGTTTTATCATTCTTCCTCATCCATTAGTGGATTGAGATGCTAATTGAACTAAAAGGACTCTAATTCTTTCTATAAGATGGATACATAGGAAGCCTTCTTAAGGCCTGATCTCTATATCAAACAATGCATTAGGGTCACCATAATTTATAAGTCCCATATCCATATGCAGTGATTCCGATCTCTTGATTTCCCTTGTTTCTCATACTAAGCATGACTCATATGGGATGAGGTATTTGAAATGATCATATCACTCATATCATAAATTTTCCCTAGCTTGGGAAATCTTAGTGTGTAAGCCCCATTTAGTTACATGATACAATTTCCCCCATACTAGGTAATAAAACTCAATGTATATCCTAAATACTGTAATATATTGGTAAATTATGGTCAAATAAATTTTATAGGAATTAATTATCAATCACCTCCTATCAATGGGTTAAGGATAGATAAAAAATAATGAATTTGATTGTTATAAGTAGGATATATATGACTCTTTCCTAAGGATAAATCTTCATATATGGTTTCTAAGTTCCCTAACATATTTCCTTTTTATATGATGTTAAACTACACAACTTGGAATTCAATGAAATATATGGGTTTTGATTTCTATTATACATAAGATTTCTAGGACACCTCATAAAGGTTCAATCCCATACTCAAACTACCAATCACCTCCAATGATGATAATAAACTCTAGAGTGATTTTTTATAC
The DNA here is from genome assembly GCA_963277665.1 of Viscum album. NCBI lineage: Eukaryota > Viridiplantae > Streptophyta > Magnoliopsida > Santalales > Viscaceae > Viscum > Viscum album. The sequence continues at coordinate 1,557,164,684 of OY728152.1, read as the reverse complement.
AGCTTAAAAATATAATCAACCACCAATTTCTAAGAAATAAAGGAAAATGGATGGAGAAACATATATACATATAGATGGTCTCATTAATAGACACCCCTTTACATGAATAAGGACTAAAAGCCCAATAATTTAATTAGGGTAACCCATCTTGTATTAGGATTTGGAAGAGATTCACAAAAATATTTTAAATATATAAGAGAGTCCCATAGTAGGAAACAATCCACCCCAAAAGGGTTAAATAAGCCTGAACTTACATATTGTTGACCAATGTGAGTTCCAAAGTGTCATTGGGGTTGACACCCCAAATGAACACCAGTCTTTGGAAAGTAGGTTTGTACATTGTTATGGACGTGGGAACTGTTGGGAGTTTCTATGTGAGATGAAAATTGAAAAATCGACGGGAATGATATTGTAACCATAATTGAACCCCCCATAATCAATCTTCAGAGAAAATACCACATTTTACACAAATGAAAATGGTTAACCTGACATAAAATCATGTAATGACAGAATAAATGGATCATTATAGGCATTATGAATTATATCTCCAAAACTTGGAGAACCATACTACCTTTGAAGGAAACAATATGTTACGACTCAAATAATGTTTGAATCAAAAGAACATGAGAGGTATTTCTAGAAACGGTCCTTAAAATATCATGAAATCTAAGATGATTATCCCACATGATATAAATAGGGAAGTGAATACATGATTCCAAATAAAAATGGATTATAATAAGAAGCTGGTCTCAATAGATCAGAAATTGAGATATTTAACCCTTACATTTGATCTTATCTTATATGGATGCACACTAACCACCTCACTATTTAGAGTATATCCTTTAATAAGGGGGTTAAAACTTTATTGGATAGTATTTCTAGAATATTAGAACCACTTTAAGGTGTATATGAGTGTTAAATAGGTTTGGGTAGAGTTTAGGATGAAGTTAGGGGATTATGGCATTAAGGGAAGTGATAAGAATAGATATGCTTTTATAAGTGAAGGAGATGGATTTTTTGTAAATACATATACATTTTTTAATAATGGGATGTCACTATTAATGTATATAGCTCTAAAATTGAGAATTAATGGATAAGATAACTGATATGGTCAAGAAAGGCATCAAACACACATTCCCACACATGTTTTAAAAATGTTTGAGGTCATTTACTCTTATTTTACTTTTATCATTTTCACTTTCAACACGGTAACTAGTTTTTACCTAAGTAAATTATCATTTAGGATTAAAAAATAAAATGGTACATATTATATACTTCAACCTACTGATACAATTTTTTAAATTCATTAAATTTGACTCAATTTCTAAAATACAATGAAATTAATTTTAAAATAATAAGTATATAATGTATTAAAAACAATTTATTGAAAAAAATACAACTTAATTTATAAAACATAAAATATTGGTTTGTAAGCTTGAATAAATATTTTTTTAATTTATTATATAACTTATAAAATTCAAATTATTTCTAGAAAATAGTTTCATAAATTTTCAAATCATTCCTATAAACAAGTGTGTCCAAAAAAAGCAAAATATTTGTAAAAACAATATATTAAACTATTCAACTAAAAATCATTTTTTTAGAAAAATATAAAAAATTAATCTTAAGATAATATTTATTAAACAAATTTACAAAATAATTTAATTTTTTTAAATTTACATTACAAAATTTATAAATTTTCTTTTGAATTAAAAATATAAAATAAAATGAATAGTTTTTTATAGGAAAACGACTTTTGATATATTAATTATTATTTTTTCCATTAATTACTAATAGATATTGTGTTAATTTATTATCAGTATAATCAATATAAATTTTTATTATTTAATAATAATAAAATTTGTTCCTTCATATAATATTCCAATTTATAGAAAATACATTTTTTAAGCATTAAGTGATTTGAGAAAAAAATGATATTTCAAAAAGCATAAAACTTAATGATATATCTATACAAATAAATATTTTATTACATATTGATATAATAATAATTTTTAATTACATAAACCATTATGATATCCATATAATACCTAAGAATTAGATATGGCATGGTTGTAGTTTTAGGTTGCAGTTCAACTAGTATAAATCTTATAGAAATCTCCTAAGCTTGAACTAATCATGTATATAGTTTTGATCAAACCATAATTACTCAAGTTTGAATTGGAATTGGTCCATTGAAAAACCTTTCAAAGATGCCTCCCTTATTATATAATTCAACTGATATTCATAATGAATACTTTGACTTTTATATGTCATTTCTTCTTACTTTCTATATTGAATTTTTTATATGGTTACTTTAAACTATACTAACCAATTTAAGAGCTCTGTTTGAATAATTATACTTATTATTCAAAATATATCAATATTTTTTAATTTATCTTTATATAGATTTTGTAACATGCTATTTAATAAATTATTTATTTAATAATAATATACAGTGAAATATTTGGTTGTTACATTATTTCCCTTAAATAAATGCATCATCACAATTTAAATTATTACTTAATAATGAAGATAGATAAGGGTATCTATATTATGAAGAAATATTTAATATTATAATGAGGTATCAATAACATATATTCACTTATAATTATCATAATTCCAATATCGTGTTTCTTCGAAACCATTTGATTTAAATACCTCTTATGTTATAGAATGAGAACCTATTTTATTTTTACTTGTGTTAATAGTTAGAATTATTTGGGTATATTATCATTAATTAGTTTTACATAATGAAATATGATTCCCTATTTTCATAATACAGACACCACACACACCTATCTATCATCCCTAAGTTCTTCAACTTGGCTATTTCAACAGAAAGTGTAGGTTTAATGATGAAGTTCGTAAAAAATGTTTCTCCTCCTTATAAGTCTCATTGAGATCCACACCCCTCCGATCCCTTTATGGAGTATCCACCACTATAGAACCAGGCTTAACCCTCTATAACTTATCCCTCACCTACATCTCCAACCTCAATAGATAACCACCTATCTCCTCACCCACTTATTGCACCTATCCTTGCCCTTCCCATTCAATTAGGACCTCCTACCTAAAGGTTATAATAGGATCGGAACCCCACCAATTCTTATTTGTGTGTCTCATAATGTGGCCAAACAAGGCCATTTAATACTCAAACTCTTTCCCATACATGATTAATGTAATCACATGATCTAGTGAATTAGACCTAATTATTGAATTGCTCCCAACCCCATGGTCCTTAGGAGACCTCGTTTTTCACCTAACCACAATGTACTATTTCAATATCAGTAGTGGAGGGGGGTTTTATTATAAATGCACCATTATAATGGAGAATTCAAATTCTCTAGAAACATCAAGGTCTACATACGATGACAGTTCACCGATGAAAAATGAAAAATATAATATGTTACCATCATCTGTTGTTGCAGTGACATTAATATCTCTCCATGAAAACTTCTAGTTATTGTCTCCACCCCATCCATTTTTCTAATAATTATGATGTTATGTGTAATCTAACCATGATAAGTGAATATGAAGACTTTATTGAAATTGTTATTCCTTTACAAAAATCATGTAAAATACATCTTAAGAAACTATAATAAGATTTATATCCCATAAAATTAAATTTAGAAAAGAAACAATCATACAACTAGATGTTTTATTTGATCAAAAAAAAATTCAAGGTTACACACCTATAAAATAATCTAGATAACTCAGAGAGGATAGAATAAATATCCCATATTCACGATTCTAAAATGGATGATTTAGTTATCATAATAAATCTCATTAGTAGTTATTGAACAAGATCTACCTTGTTACCTTGGTTTTTGTGATTGTTCACACATATGATACTTATCACCCTTTGGATTATGACAATCACTAGGATAATGTCCATGTTTTATTCTCCTAAGGTATTGAACTATTAATTGTTATTTTTGATGCATATTTCCCACTCCAATCATGATAATTATCCAATTAATTTTCCTATGGAAGTTTGATACTTGATGACCCCCTCTTTCACAAGTAAAGAATCTACCAATACCCTTAAGGCAATTCCCTTGGTGTTAATTCAATATTTTTTGGCATATATTTGATTGAATATTCCTTCTTTCATCATCTTTATTTCCTAAATTGTCACGATTCTTCATCTTTCTCATCTTTGGAACAATTATTATTTCAATTATGGTTACATTTTTAATCATATTTCATGATATTTGGTTTGAAATAATCATTAGGTTTCAGATTCTATATCATATTCTAGTGGGTTAATTATTGAGACAATCACTATATTGTCCCTCCCACCCATTGTTGACATAGTTCCTTCTGGTTCCAACTATCACTAAAACTAAAAAGGGTTAACATGAGTGGAAAAAATTTAACATCATAGGGTAATTAACATAATCAATAACATAAAAGGGATTCAACATTAATTTTTTTTACCTATTTACATCATCATGTTAGCTCATAATTCCTTTAGTTCAAACTATATCAATCTTAGTTCAACCTATGTTAATTTAAGTTTGGTTATATTATACTTATCAACCCAATCCATAAAAGTAACTAGGAAATAAATATTTCTAAGTGGTTATTCAATAGAATATGATCAACCAAAGAATATCCCCATAGAGTGTCCATATAGGTTTTAAATATTAGGACCATTCATCATGCATTATAATGATGATCTATTCTATGCTCAACTAATTATTTTCAGGGTGACTAACCCTAGGTGAATTTGTTCCATAACCATATCCACTTTCCAGTATCCAGACGAGGATTTATTTATAATAAACCACCTACTTGATACTTTACCAGTATTTCCAAATATCTTACTATATATTGACTCATATATAGTGTTTTGAGTAAGTTTATATAACCTTAACACCAAAGTTTACTAGAAAAATCTCTAAAAAATAACTAAACCTTAAATCGGATACCAACCGAGGTTATCCAAACTATATATGACTTAATTATAAACCATTTCCATAATTAAAAACAATACATTAAATGATAAACTCAAAAACATGAGAATCAAGATGTTTAGTGTATTTGGATACTAGATACACAAGCTACTCATTTTATAATGTCTGTGAACATTTCCCTATAATTTTATCATACCAGAACTTCTTTAAAAAATCTCCCAATTTAAACACATCCTCATCCACTAGTAAATAGAAATGTAAGAAAGGGGTGATGTCAGACAACTAGTAAGGGAAAATTAAACATATCAATATTCTACAAAGGGTTTGATCATAAAGAAAAATGGGAAAAAATAATGTAATAAATCTAAGATTAAAAAATCATGAAATCATAAAAATGGTTTATATGGAAAAATATGAGAATAAATAAACCCATATGAGTAAACATATAACATGGTGTAAAGACTGGGAAATAATGATAATTAAAAGATGATCTAGGGAGAATATCATAGTCACATATCAAAGAAGTATAGAACCAATATAAGCATAAGTGTATAAAAATTTGGATCAGGTATCAATTTTTTTCCCATTGTGTATTAGGAATAACAAACCATTTCCCATAGTGGATTAGTGATAAAAGATTATTTCCCATAGTGGATAAGGTATCAAAACTAACTTTCCATTTTTAATCGAGCATTACTACTCATTTCACCATTATCTTATGAGATATAATGCTGTACCCAATTCATTGGTGGGATATATAGGTCCCAAACATCACTTAAAAATTAAATATACACATATATTCCATAACAAAATATCTAACCATGACAACATTAAATTATAGGAATAAAATTTTTATCCAATTACATTTAGAAAGGTGTCACATAAATAACCACATAAAACAGATCGGTTGATACAAAATTCAATCAACCAAAATATTAAATTGATAAAATAATTTAGAGGGTTATTTATAAAACATAACATAATGAAAAATAGATCCCTTTGGAGATAAAGATGAAAATAGAAGCCTAATCATAAAAGAGAGTAAGAAATATTATCTTTAAAAGAAAATTATGAAGATCACATGAATTTATATATACTTGTATTTAAAAATAATAAAGAAGAATATTTGTAGAAAGTAAAAACATAAAGTGAAATGAAATATTTACTTGAGAGAAATCAACAATTAAGAGGATGAGAATTATTCCAAACATATTATAATTTATAGAAAAGAAAATAGTTCATGGAATAAGATTTTAATTATGAAATCATTTTTCCAGAGATATAAAAGTAAGTATCATATTTAAAATGATATAATTGAATTTAGGGGACATTAAAGTTTGAATTTCAAAATAAACCTTATAACTTAAAGAAATAAATTTTAGTTACCAAAGTCCCTTACGAGTCTAGGTATGTTTGAATTAAAAGAATATGAGATGGATTTCCAGTAATGATCCTTAAAATTTCATGAAATATAATATGATTATCCCATAGAAAGTAAATAGGGAAATGAATACACAATTACAAATAAAAAATGTTATGACTTAAGGGATTAAAAATTGAGACAAGTAACCCCTCCCTTTGATATTGTCTTCTATAGATGCTCTATAGCCTCCACACTACTTGGATTATCTACATTGATAAAGGGGTTTAATAATTGAGGGATGATCTATTTAGAAGCCCACAACCAAATTAAAGTGTCTGTGAGTATTTAGGAAAGAGTTGGGAAACTTTGGGTTCAAACTCAGGCGGTTGTGGTGTGAGGGGAAGTTAGGAGAGGTGATCCCCTTTTGCAAGTGAAAATGAATTTATTTTTTGTGAATACCCATAAATATTTAATAATGGGAAGTCACTCACAAAGAAAGTGGCTCAAAAATTGAGAAATAATGGATTGAAGAAGTGATAAGGCTGATAAAGGCCTCAAAAAACATTCTTAGGCATGTTTTAAACATGTTTTAAGTCAATTAATCTTAGATTTTTTACTTTTAACATTTTATCTTTTACTCTGGTAACTAGGTTTTTCCTAAGTAACTTGTCCTTTATTCTTAAAAAATAAATTGGTAATTATTACTAAATTTAGACCTAAAAATTATAAATTTTAAATCAATTTTTTTAATTTCTAAAATTGATAAAAATTAATTTTAATATAATAAGTATATAATGTATTAAAAACAATTACTTGAGAAAAATGTTACTTAAGTTATAAAAAATTAAATATAGTCTTGTAAACTCGAATCAATATATTTTAATTTATAACATAACTCATAAAATGGATATTTTTTCTATAAAATGGTTTCATAAATTTCCAAACCAATATCTAAAATAATAATTCCATAAAAGGAAAAATATTTTAAAAAATAGTTTATTTCACAATTCACATAAAAATAATTTTTTTTGAAAAATATAAAAAAATAAGATTAATCGAATATTTCCATGATAAATCAAAAAATAAAGTTTATTTTTAAAATTCAAAATCCAAATTTTATAAAATATATTTTTAATTAAAAATATAAAATAAAATGAAATGTTGTTTTATAGGAACAAGAATTTTGGTATGTTAACTATTATTATTTTTCTATAAATCACTAATTAATTGAGTGTCAAATTAATATTCATATAGTCAATATATATTGTTATTATTAAATCATTATAATATTAGTTCCTTGAAATAAAACACCAATTTTCTGAAAATACATTTTTAAAGAATAAATTAAATGGAGAAAAAATAACCTCTAAAAAGTATAAAAATTATTTATATATCTATACATATAAATATATTATTAAATATTGATACAATCATAATTTATAATTATATAACCTCTTATGATCTCTATGTAAAACCTAAAAATAAGAGATGTTATGGTTGTGGTCTTTGGTGGTGGTCTAGTTAGCATGAATCCTGTGGAAGTCTCAAGGATCCTAAACATATCCTGTATGTGGTTTTGATCAAATTATAATTTCCCGATTTCTTCTTAGGCTTGGTCTAGGAAAAACCACAAAAAATTTACATTGATTTTGATATTAAAATAATGGGATTTATAAGGAATAATTACACTTCTATATTCCTTTTCATATTACTTCATTTATTGTTTTTTATATGGTTAATTTATTTTATATCAGCTAATTTAATAGCCATGTTTTGATTGTCATATTTATTATAAAAAATATCTCAATATTTTTATCTAAATTGGTATAGTGTGTTAAATAATATATTTAATATATTATTTATTTAAGGATAATACATAGTGGAATCTTATATAGTTACATCCCTCATAAATTTTAGGGAACCACACTTTGGTTTATAATCGAATCACTATAATTGGAACCTCTTTATAATGGAGAATCTATGTATTAGTCACCACTATACATTTTTAGGACTATTTATTCATATTTCTTAGAGAACCATGTAAAAAAATTATTTTTCATCTTATATATTCTTTCATCTACCTACATATGAAAATGAAGAAAGAATAAGAGAATCAAGATCCTAAAAGGTCCAAAAGGTAAAGGGACAAAAAGTAAAAAAATTGAATAAAAATTCCCAAACACTAATTCACTCATCTCTTAGATTCAAAAATATCACAAAGTGGTCCTAATGATTGGTATTTATGGGAGGTTTACCTCTATTTAATTCTATACTTTATAGTTGTTATATTTTAAATATTTTTATTTTGTTCTTGTATTAACAATGAAGTATAGTTTTAGTAAAGATTTGTTTATCTAAAATAAAAATTTAGTCTCTTATAAGACCATATTGAACATGAGAAAGAAAAAAAGGAAGTTGAGGCATATATCCATCTGGTTTTAATAAGATGAAAATTTAATTTCTCGATACTATGATAATAATCTAGAAAAACATATCTTGGAAAGTGATAAATATGTGGATCAAATTACCACAAAGGAGAAGGAAAACAATCTTACCTCATGTGGATCAAGGAATTCAATTGATAATGAGGTATTTGAAAATTATTATAAAAATAATACATAAATATATAATCCATGTATAAGTGATCATAAATTTTATAATCAATAATATATTTATTTTGAAACATTAAAATATACAATAGAAAAATTTCCTAATAAATAATTGCTTTTAATTGTATAATTTTTGAAATTCATCATGAATATATAACTCATAATGAAGTTGAAATTGAACACATAAATAATTATTTTCTATCAAAGGTACTAAATCTATCCAAAAAATTTGCAACCTTTGAGAAATGAAATTTGGAGATTAAAGTAACTTCCTAATTTTTGGAAAATAAATGGTTTACTAAGATCAAGAGAAATATGAAGTCAAAATGAATCTTAAAGATAATATCCCTACATTTTAGACTAATAATAAAAAAATATTGACTTCAACAATTTAAAATTGGATGTTAAATAAAATCAAATCAATTAACTTGACACATTGTTAATTGATATGGTTAAAATTCATGAAGAAGGAAATGAAAGTATGCATAATAATTATGATTATAGAGTGGAATTCATTGAATACTAAGAGAATTTTCTCAATATGAAATGTTGATAATTTTAAATTAAATTGTCTATGATTAAGAATACACATATTCATATTTCATAATTTAAGATTAAAGGATCTAATACCATTGGTTTTCTAAAGAGGTTTCCTTTGTGAAAAGACTTCTATTAAGTGGAAAAAAGATTTTTACATCATCAATAGATCATTATCAAGTAAGATCAAATGAAAAGGTACCATCCATTATTATCTCTAATAATTATTATAAATATATATTTATGGTTTGTGAAGGATTAAATATAAAATCCACAAAAGTTTGGATGGATAGAGTATGTGAGAATACTAACACCATTCCTATTGTTGATAGAAAAAGGAGTGTTGAAATTGGATCCCCAATAATAATCAAACCAGCGGTCGAGAAATATTAAAAAAAACTGAGAAAAAAATATGGATAGAAAGAAATGAAAGTGAAAAGATCAGTATTTATAGGGTCTTTTTGGTATTTCAACAAATTTAAAAATTACATAATGTATTTCTCGTAAAATATTCTAAATTATAATGTAGTAAAGAATCCAATTTTAAGGGAGTGGAAGTCAAAGAAGAAGCAATGCCAACAGATGAGAAAGAATCTGTATACAAAAAATAGATTTGATAAACTTAAATATATATGTGATAATTGAAATAAGAGTGGTAATATGAATGGTTAATTTACATATCAACATGTAGAAAAGCTAAATTGGATTAAAAGACCACTGAATATGGTGAAGAAAGAAGAATCATCCGTTGGAAAGGAATAAAATAAAATTAAAGTTTCAAATCATAATACTCATAAGAAATTTTAAAAAAGGACAAGTGAGAAACCCTTAGAGAAAAATCTTAATGATAGTTATATTCAAAACAAGTCCAAGAATACCATAAGGCATGCCACATATAAAAGGTTTTATGTGAATAATAACACTCAAAAATTTCCATGTTGAGACTCCAGTAAGGCAACTAGTGTACCTAATGATTGTCTAGTAATATAGAAAATATATTTCTACAAATAAATGAAATTGTAATAAACACAAGTAAGGGGTTATTAAAAATTAAAAGAGAACATTCCACATGAATATTTAGCATTTCATAAGAGTTTTTCAACAAAATAATTCCCTTGTCATGGAAAATTTATATGGGAAAAATCCAAAGAAGCTCATCACAATGCTAAAACATATCTAAATATTCTTTCAGAATAATAAATAGCCCTTAAATTAGTTAATAATTTATTATATATAAAGTTTATTGATAAGAAATTTTCTCCACACAAATGAAAAGAATACGTGAGAATATTTATGCTACAAAAAAAAAAATCAGACAGGAAGAGAAGATATGGAATCATAAATAGAGGAATATAAAGGTTGGAAATTATTTCTAATCTTTTCTATTAAAATTAAGTTGAAAAAAGATCAACATTATTCCATTAACTTTTTATTTTGTATTTTTGGTCATAATACAAGTATTTTAAAGGTGAAAAATGGTCTTAGGAGGAAAACCCAAGTATGAGTGATGGACATTAATTCTAGATATACCAAATGAAGATGTCACTATCTAATATTGATCTATCAACTAATATTTAAGAATATATGATTATCAGATTATCTTTGATGATTTTAAAGAAGTGGTTTTTAACCACACTTGATGACAAAATAAAAAATATTCCATCTTAGTTTGATATTGAAATTTGTATTATAAAAAAACATGTATTGAAGAAGATTATCATTTTTGAGGTTTTAAAAGTCATAAAATCCTAACAAACTCAAGTATAAGATACATTTTTCTGTACTCTTAACATAGAGACCCCATAAGATATCTTTTAAGAGATTCATTATTACAAAGATCATGGAGAGTGTCTCTTTGATGGGGAGTCAAGTGAAGAAGGTTCAAAAATCCCCCAAAATTATCATTTCATATGAATATAAATTATTCTATAATGTTCTAGAAGTAGTGTCTTGAAAATTATGTTTTTATAATTATAACATCATTGGTAACTTAAATCAAGTTATACAAATTATTTGATAGAAATTGATTTAAATTAATGAAATTAAAGTATACTTTTTAAAGAACATTTAGAGAATCTGACTATAACTTTAATCATACCTTTCACTTGAATGTTTTTGAAGAATTTATTTAAGTCTATGTAGAAGTTTCAGGTTGATTCATTATATAACATATTTTCATCACAATTGCTATCAACCTTGAAAATAATTGGAAAAATTTTAATAGAGGTAAAAAGTTTTTATTTCATTTGGTATCAATTTCAATTTAAAATGGTCAAATTAGGTGTCTAATTCAAATATTGTTGTTTTATACACTGAGTATGGATCATGTTGACATAGAGTGATATGATTTATGAAACATTTCTTAAGAATGAGTTGATACCAATTTCCCTATTACTTTGTATTTTGTTATAATAAGTGAGAGAAAATGAAATGAAGGATTGATGAGAAAGGGGTATAATATGAAGGAAGATATCACATATTGAAATAGAATTTATAAGGTTTTTCCAAAAAATATAAAGGGGGATATTGTTGAGACCTCTTCATGCGCGTTTTATTTATTTTCAAGAAATTATTTTTAAAGAATGTCAATATTTTGATAAATAAAATGTAACTTATATGTTGAAAAATGATGGTTGATGAAGAGTTTTTGAAGGGTGGTATCATGATCACTCAGGTGACCACATGAAGAACCATGTATCTACTTCATGAAGTAGATGAATTAAAATGAACCTTATACTTTAGGTAAATCTACTATGAGAAAGTGACTATATGAAGAGAATGTGACTGCATGAAGGGTTGAAAATCTATATCATGGTAGGTTAAGTGATTGTGAGCTCACATAGTATATTTATTTTTCATATGATCTACTTTATGGAAGATTAAGTAGTTGAATAACTTGTAATTATCAAATATCAGTATGAAGATAATGACATGAAATTTTTTACTTTATTACACGAATGAAGATAAGTAGAAGGAGACAACCAAATATGGTCAATGAAATGTTTGGTTTTATTATAAGGGATGCATGAAAACATGTGTAATTGAATTAATTACTTCATACCAAAAGTTTTACAAAAGTATAATTATATATGTGATTGGTTACATAGTTGAATCTATAGAACCAAATTTACTACTGAGTATATGAATTGTTCATGTAGGAAAATTGGCCAGTATGAGAATGAAAAATTTATTCTAATGAATTATTGTATGTTAATGGAACACACATGAAAATGAAACATGTATTTAAATGAATATTCATAGGTTAATGGTTTACATATGGGAATTTGGATACTTATCAGATCACATAGGTAAATGGATCATATACAAGATTTTTATATAGAGGTGAATTTTGGATGTAATAATATTCATGAAAATAATGATTTATTTTGTTTTAGTACTATATATGAGAATTTTTCACATAAAAAATATTCTAGGTATGCTAAGAGGTATTTGATATAGCATGAATAAAAAAGTGAATAAGAATGATAAAAATAAGTGATCTTTATTTCATATGTTATAATGTGATATGTGATTTACTAATACTTATATAATTATATTATTATCATGATAATTATAAAAAATTAAAGTGAAGGATAAAAATGGAAGTGTAATTCATTATATCTAGGAAGCTGTCTAAGTCTTCATGGGTTTTTTTAAATATGAAGAGGATTTTGTGGAACTTATGGGGAGTATATGATGTCACGAGAGAAAAAATAAAGCCATGAATACATCATTATATCTTGTAAATATTAATTCATTCATGTAATTATTTAATTAATTCATATAAATCACATAGACAGGAAGAAGGAGAATCCATGAAATTAGGAAGAAGAGAGTGTGGGGTTTGTACTGCAAATAAAGGAGACACAATTGTATTTATTAGAGAACCACACATAATGATGAGGCTACATCCATTACTATATATTAACATATAGTTATTATGTGTATTTAATTATATATTAGGTTGTCTGATAATGTTTATATCTTGGGTGTAACACCCAATCTTCAATTGTAGTAAGCTTTTTATTCTAGAGAAATAATAACACAATGCACATTGCTATATTCAAGAATATGATTAAAAAATAAATGTTCATTTTTTTGAAATTTTATTTAATAAAATTAATATATATTTTTAAATAATAATTTAAATACTATATTAGGATAAAATTTTAGTATTTTTCTATAAAAATTTATTTTTAAGTGAATAGTGAAAAATATTTATTATTGTAAAACTGTCTTTTTTTATATAATAATCAAATTTAAAAGTACCATTAAGTTTTAAATTTTATTATAAAGGAAAATATTTATCATTTAATTATAAATAACTTAATTAATTATATATTAATCAAAATTATATTTGATTTTGGTACAATCTCATTTTTGTGTTTAAAAGCACATTTTTTCGAAAAAAAGTTTTTGTCGTATTTTGTTGGTTTGTTTTTAAATTTAAATATTAAAATTATAAAAATTGAATTTTATGAAATTTAATCCATAAATTTAATCATCATTTCCAAATTTTTTTAGGATGAAAATTTCATTTTTGTTCAATATGGATAGTAATGAATGTAAAAATTCAATAATACAATAAAGGATAAAATAAATTAACTCGGTGGGGGGGGGGGTTAAATAAAAAGGATAATCTATAACATTAGTTAAAAAACTTTTCTAAACAATATTATATATTTATATTTAGATCCTATATCTTTATAATTTTTTAAATAGTTAAATTTGGATCCAAATGTCTTGAGTAAGGAATTAATATGTTCTAATTTTTTAAAAATTCCAATTTGTCCTCTCTTTCCCTTAAAAAGGACACCACCTCTCTTATATTACTCACACTACACAAGGATTATATATTATATAATAAATATCAAAATAAATCCATAAAATCAAAACCCAAGATCTATAGGTCTTGGTTTGATCAAAATATCAACCTTAAAATGATTAAGGTGTAAGATAAAGGAGTTTTTTTAAAGAAGAGGTATATCTCTTAACTAAGTGTTTTCATTTTATTTATTCTTATATATTTCTAAATTATATGTTAACCATGATTATATAATAAAATAACTATATACCATATTATTATATTCTATTATTTCAATGGATAAACCTTTATTCATCTTTTTCTCCATCAAAGGGGAAACAAAAGAATCCTTCATGCGTATGTGCATACTACCACCTCGTGAAGCGATGTATTTAATTTTTCACCACCACCATTCATGGATGGTTATTATGCTTGATATAATTTTTATATATATTATATTTATTTCATAAATATTATTCTATAAATAAAATATATCATTTAACGTCTTACCCTTCCACCCGTTAAAAAATTATAACGTCAGACATGTGAACGTGTGGACTACCATATTCACATAGAAATGTGATTCATTATTATTATATTATATTAATTAATGATTATAAATTTATATATAATGAATATATATGATATTTATATCATTATTAACATTATTAAGTTGATTTAATCATGATAATGATTCAATAACTAGAATTACCAAACCAAAACTTACATGAAAAAAGAAACAGTTAACACTCAGAATCAAAAACATTAATAAGGAATTATTAATAAATGGATGTTGAAATTTATTTATAGGATTATATATGATATAATAAGTATTTATAAGGTTCCATTATATAAGTATACTAAATTTTAATTTATTATATAAGAGGGTAAAATCACTTACAAAACATGTTGGACCTAAGGTAGGGGTTTATTTCATAGTCTCATCTTTATTTGGGATTGTTTATGTTTAAGTTTATATTGAGGTAATTACAAGATTCTTCTAAATTAGACCCCCTAAATTTTATTAAAATTTGGTTATTCATTTAAATTAAAATTTTATACTTTCATTTTCCTCTCTCTATCTCTCTATGTTCTCAAAATTCTAAAAGAATGTTTTTAAAGAAAATTTTCTTTGTTTTTCTATTCAGTTGGGAATATTTTTATTCCATGTTCAAATTGTACATAAATTATTTTCAGGAATGTTTTTAATATTCTAAAATAATTTTTAATGTCATTATTACCCATGTTTTAATTTCTAGAAAATGGATTAAAATTAATCTTTTTGTTATTTTACAAACGCGGCATTTTTTACTGATGGTGTGAACAAAATATTCATTTTAATGTAAACCACATAGAAATATTTTCCCACCATCTTGGATAATATTTTATTTAAAGAATAATTTACAATTTTAAATATTTATTTCTAAATAAAATGTGTTTCCAAATATTTTGAAATATTATTAGATTTTAAATAAGTGATTTCAAAATGAAATGGGTATTTTTTTCAAGAAATGTTCTAGTGATATTTTAAAAGGATTTTCATTTATATAAATATCCTTTAATAAATATTATGATTTATTAAGGATATAATCTAATGATATCATCCACCATATTTTTCTATATTTCTTATAATCATTTTGACTTAGAAAAGTATTAATATTGTGTATTCTAGTTCTTTTGGATGGATATTTATTGAATTTTATGTCTTGTTTATCAATTTGTCTTATTTATTCATATGATGAATGCATGGGATTTATTAAGTGATGGTTGGGGCCCAAAATCATGTATCCTCTTGATGAATCTATAGGTATCATGAGACAAAACATGTTATGTATTTTGGCATATTCCCTACCCTTTTATGTATGATATCTTCGTATGAGGTCTCAATGGTAATTTTAAGATGCTTGGAATTATGAATTCGATCATTATGAAAGCAGTTATTGATGTCGATGTGATTATTTGAATAGTTATGATATCCATGGATAAGTTTCAAGATCTTTTAATTATTTATATGGAATTATTTGATCATCATTTATTCCAGCCATATTATTATTTCCTTATTTATTCTATGATAGCCTCCACTGTACACATTCCCTAACAGAGAATATATGCTCACCCAATTTTTTTACTTCCTTTGTATTTCAGTAAGTGTAATCTAATTGATATTCAAGGATATAATATAGGTAATAATAATGTTACCAAATAAAATACTAGGAAATATTTTATTCTTTCAAATTAAATGTTATATTCAAGCATGTATCTAGTTTTCTAAGATTACTAATATATTTGATCCCTCAGGATGTGATCACTTGTATCTAGTGATAATATAATAATATAACCATAATATTTTGGATAATAAGGAAATTATTGTTATAGTGGGAGTAGTTAACACCAAGAATTTGGGAATTTTAAATGAGAATAAGTTTAGGATTATGATTGTGGATCTAGTCAAAGATAATGAAGGTTGAGATCGAAGGGTTTTGAATTACAAATAATTTTGATAATTGAAGAGATTAAATTAATGTGATATTTTCTTGAATATATATGAAAGATAATAATTTTGAAGAAGTTAACCATAGATATAAATTTGATTATATATATAATTTTTATTTAGATGAATAAGTGTGAGGAAAAAATGTAAGTAGAAAGAGGGGACTAACACTATGATTAAAGAGAAAATATTATGATGTCAGAAATATGGTGACCTAACTTTATGATAATTAACCTTATACACATGCTATGATTTGAAGATAAAAAGTATAAAACCCATGAAGAGCATATAGACTGAAGAAGATAAGATAAAAGAATTGGAATAAAGATAAAATATTATAAGAGTGTTGTGAATTTCTATTTGAAATGGAAGAAGAATAAGAAGAATGATTAACTAATTCGGAAATTAAGTAAATAAGAAGAAGATGGATATGTGTAGTTTAATTTTTATAGAGAAATAAGGAAATTTCAATTAGTACAAGATAATAATAAGTGAATGAAGAAGGTTTCTTCATGATGATATTCGAGTAATAATAAAATAATAAATAAGAGAATAAAGAAGAAATAATATGAAATAAATAGGAGTCAAAATTGGTGGATAACTCTCTTGGTATTCAAGAATCAATTAAATAAGTTATACACTATCTACATAGGTAGTACAAAGACCCAAAAAGGATCTTTAGTTGGATTATACTATCACCAATCCAAGGAATCAAGATTATTTTCTATCACCCTCTTAGAGTTTAGGGAATTGAACTTCAGTCCAGGATGGTTTTTAAACCAAATCACTATAATTGTAACCTCTATATAGTATTTAATATATATATTATTTACCACAACACAAAATAAGGACTATCTACTATTTTTTAATCTTGACCCTTGTAAAAAAATTATGTGCTATACTTCACCTGCTTTTATCTACTTGCATATGAACACGAAGAGAGAACAAGTTAATTAAGATCCTAACATGTTTAAGAGGTAAAGGTATAAAAAGTATTAAATTGGATAAAAAATCCTTTACATTGATTCAATCCCTTATGGTGTTGATAATATCCCAAATTGCTTCTAATATCCACCAATATCATCGTTCTATATATCGATCATAGATTGTTTACCCACAACTGATGAAGTAAGAAGTATTATTTTTAGCTGTAGCTCGTACAACATTATATACATATCCACTAAAGTGCACATATAGGGGTTAAGTATAAACTCAATAGGATTTTCCCAAGTCTCTAAAATAAAATTATATATGATTAATCTAAAAATGTAATTTCAATGAAAGGTTTATAAAAAATTTAATTTAAAATATATTATCAAAACATTTTTAATAAAAAACTCATTATTTAGATAGGAAATAAGAGAATAATAAAATATAAACTATATTTTAGTTCAATCATAATATATTAATAAATATATGATCACAATTATGTCATAAACACGAGATAAGTATTTAAAGAATAATAATATTCAACATTTTCTAATTATAAATAAATAAAGAATCCATAAATATTAAAATTATAGTTTTACATAATTTAACAATTAAGAAATATGTATCACATGTTTCAAATAATTTTTTATATAAAACTCAACCCTCAAGATAAGAAATTAGGTTTGATATATTTTGACCCTTTTTTAAATATATGATTCCAAAAACTGACCTAGCAAAACCCTTGAACTGGGCACCCAAACCAGTCTTGCAGATACCCAAGGGGAATCTATGGTCCCTCAGATATATCAACAAGTATAATTGTTATCACATAAGTGCACATGAGAAAAACTTCACCTAATAAAAAAAAACAAATGAAAGATAGTTTATACCTATAATACTAAAATGAACATTTCATATGTTAGTGTCCATTTATAGAAAAAATAAGTGGATAAAAAATTTATAAAAATAAAAATAGAGAAAACAGGAATAAATTAAAAACTCTGTATAAAATATAAAAAAACTATGAAATAATTATTGGATACAAAATATAGGAGGATGACATGAATGATACAACTACTAACCAAAATAGAAAACATAAAAAAACTCCAAGATACCCAAAATGATCTCCATATGACCTCTTGGTCACCACCTATCTATAATAAAATCTCAATTATAGAGTTATAAAGCACCTAAACCTGCAAAAAAAACTCAGGTCTACCATGTATGATAGTCACACACAGGTTGTGATAATTATAGAGTGTAGTAGGAATTAACCAGAGATTCCATGAATTTCTTTTTCTAAAACAGAATGTAAAACTAATTTTAAATATAAATATAAAATATGTTTTTTATTACTTTAAGAAAAACCAAACAAAATATTTTATAGAAACATCTATTTAAAACCAAAACATGTTTTAAATAAATGTTTAAAAACCTTTATTTAATCATCCCATTTCAAAATAAACCCATTAAAAATATATTTTAAAACACACCCAAACCCACACCAAAGAAAATTAGTTTAAACCAAAAATAAACACCCCCACATAAATGAACCAAATCAATATAAGTAAGAATATAATAGATAAGAATAATGAAAAATGCATTACAAAAGAGAATTTCAATACTGAAACAAAATAGAAATGAAACTAAATATAATAAAATAGTAAAGGATAGATAATGATGAGAAATTATTAAATATCCCATGGTGGAACCCTAGACATAATCAGGTTGGAAGAATATACAAGCCTATAGATACATTCATATGTCAATAACCATCCATTTTCCCTCAACCATCCTCACCAATGTCACTTACATAGAGAATCTCTATACCATAGTGGATCTAGTGCATCTAATCAGGTATAGATAGTAACTATATATATTTTTTTCACTAAGATTCCTATGATCCCCATGACTAGTAGAGGTATGAGGTGAGGCAAATCAACCAAACATAAAACGGAATCAACTCATCATAATGACATAATCAAATACCCCATTTTAAACCTATAAATGTGAAGTTACTTATTAGATCAAACGATGATAATCATATAAACTCATGGGGGATTCCATTGGGGGGGGGGGTAAATCACATTAAGAAAACATTTTAAATATAAAAATCAGGAATTTCATTTAAAATTAATATAAAATTTCCAACATACCTTGGAAAGTCCATTTCAAAATTTATGACATTTATAAACTCCATTTAATGTTACAAATTATCCTAGGAGTTCTATTAAGAATGTCTATTTTTATAAATCCAGTTTAAAAAACCCTTTGAAAACCGAAGGAAAATTTAAAATTACTAGCTTAAATCATGTAATCATATAAAATAATATATTTATATATATCCATACACTTATATATGTATGACTAACCATATATATAGGTTCATATCCACACACACACACACACACACAGATATATATATATATATAAATTAATATGATGAACTGTGAAAATAAAAAAAGTAATAAATTTTAATCCATCCATCAAAATCAAGGGTTTCAAAAAAATAAACCACCATAAATCCTTGAGAAATAAGAAAAAAGTCAAACCAAAATGTACTAATTTTTTTAAAAACCATTTAAAGATATTTTAGGATTTATAAATCTATTTATAACATAATAAAACCTCTAAAAAATAATGTTTTTTTGGAAAACACATATTTAAAACTCAAGAAAGAATTATATTTGGATAAAAAGTAAATACACATAACCTCCTACCTCAAAAAAAGTGTAGATGTGATAAAACTTTGAATACGGGATGAGGGAGACCCAAGTATCAATCCGCATACCCTAAAATACAAGAATCAAAATACAAAATAAATCCCCAAACTCTTGTATTCTTCCATGATAGAACTAAATCAAGGGAGTATAAGAAAACAATAAATAAAGGAAGACAAGAAGAGTAAAATAAGAAGAGGAAAATAGGAAAGGGTTTTACCTTGACAAAGGACCATCTAAAATTAAAGGTGAATGCCAGCAAATAGAGATGTGTGTGTGTTTGTGGGGGGGGGGGGGGGGTCATTTCCTAGACACCCATGGTCTTTATTGGACAAATTGTGGGTGGATAAACCATTTTTTGGTATTAATATAGAAGGGTTTTTTAGGATATCTAAAATTTTCAATGTTTTGGGAAAGCCACAGAGTTCACCAAATTATGCACCAACCACACACCCCACAATAGACTCACCTATAAAACCACATAGTTTTTACAAATGGTTTGTGAAACCATGAAACAACTATGTAAAATTTTTATGCTAAAAATTATAGGCCTCCACATAGTTTAATCCATGGTTAGAAGTAACTATGCGCTAACTATGTTACAATTATACAATGTTAAATATATAAAAATTTCTTACAGGTTCTACCTAAAACTCAAATAAAAAACCAAATATCAATAAATGAATAAAATAATAAGAATATGAGAGATTGGGGTGTGGATAACTCCCCAAAAGACAATTTTCTTCCCTTAAAAATTCCTTGAGTTCTGAAATAAAGTAAGAATGAATACAAATACCCCAATTGAAATGGGAAATATAACTTTAATAGGATATCTAAAATTCCACCAAAATCGAGTGACACATTTAAAAATTATATTATAAAAATTGGAATCAAGAATTAGTATATCAAAAACTATACACCACAATATAGTTGTGTCATAGAGAGGATGAATCAAAGCATCATGGAAATATGAGGAATAAGGCCGACTAAGAATGATGTTTCAAAATACTTTTGGAGAAAAGAAATGTGTATTTTTGGAATTTTTTTGAATATATGTATCTAAAAAATGAATCTATAGAGTCCATACTTTTTATTACATAATATTTTCAGTACATTATAGAAAATAGATGATATTTTAAATTTTAGTTTCTTAGAAACAAGGTACATAATACATGAACACTTAAAACATTATTCTAAACAACTTGAAAGGATTATTCATTGGTTTATACTAAGTTATTTTAATACATCTAATAACCTAGGGACATACATCAAAGGAATGGTTGAGCATAAGGTCAATTAAGATAAAGTAAGGGGAAACAATTTACATGTGATCTTGAGGAATATCAATAACACGAGGAATATCATTATGGGATGAACAAGAGAACATGAATAAAAGAACACATGAATCATAATAGGAGAACATGAGACATATAATAAATTAAATAACATGAATCATAACTTGGAAATGTTGATATAATATTTAATTTATAAATTCATAATCATATCACTATGTTTAATCACTAACATATCGTAAAAATTACTAAGTTTATTTTCCAGAGTATTGTATAACATGTCATATCTTGTGATTCAATAATTTACCCAGTGCATTAGAGTGTTATCAAGGTGAAAATTTAACCTATATTAATTTTATGTGATCCTTATAGATAATAATAAAAAATTTCATATATTACCCATGGAGAATAAAAGAAATGGTTTTCATATTAAGATCATGGAGTTTTTAAATGTTCTTAAAACATGATCATTATGTCATTTTTAGCCCACAAAAAGGGAATGTGGGTTTTATATATTCCAAAAACATAATAAAATAAATAAGTTTTATATCTTGGTAAATACCCATGTAAAATAAATTGGTTTAGGTTTTATCAAAATCAAAATAAATGGTAATTGCTTGAGGAGAAGAGACAAATTTTGAGAAGTAAATTCTGCACCAAAACGAGTCTAAAACATGGATTTAGAAAAGGTTAAAAAGAGAGGGTATATGGGTATTTCATTGATAAAACATAATTTTTTAGTAAGGTATTGAATAAAAATTAGATAAGAGATATTTATCTTAACATTTAAAATATATATAGAAAAATAGGTTCTTGAAATGAAGAGAAAAGAAGGATATTTCCCTTACCTTGAAAAGTGACTCCAAAAAAATGAGGACTGGGACCTTAGGGGATTTATAAAACCTTTTAAGGACTCCTTGTGAGTTAAAACTATCAAATATTGTTTTTGGATTAATTTTAAGTGGAACTAAATGGAGAAGTGGTTGTGTATTTATAGAAAAAGTGGAGGATTTCTTTATTAATTTCCAAATATAGGACTTAGAAACCTAGGTTGTGGAAAATGAAAATCTATAGGGCTGCCCATGGTATTTTCCTATGGTATTAAAAACATGGGATAAATTTTATAATATTTTAATATATAATATTTGAGAATAATTTTATATTACTTATTTTGGAAAGGAAAAGTAAAGTTTACTCAAAATAACATTTTTAAAGTTATAGTTTCTATTTTTGAATTTGGAAGTTAAATTATAGATTTGGAAATTGATTTAAATATATTAAAGTACATGATATTAAAAAAATAACATATTTTAGTTTTTGGATTGTGGTTAATTAGTTGTTACATCATTATGAAATAATTATGAAGTCATTAAATGTACCGAAAACTCAAACTATATTGTTTCTATTCACAAAAAAATAAAGTATTTGAGAAAATTTTCATGAATTCTCCCGAACCTAATTTAGACATAGTGATTTCAAAAATGATATTTATTTTATCAAAATAAATCTTTAAATATGATAATTATAACTTTTAAATATAAAAATATTTATTTATTAAAAATAATAGAAGATTCAAAATGCATAGTAAAATTTATGACCCTTGAAAAAAAATTATTTTATAAAATATATTTAAATAAGAGTGTTTATATCACACTATTTCATTAAAATAAGTATTATTCATAATATATTAGTTTATTATAAATATTTATATCTCTTCATGAATGTAAAAGTTCTATTCTAATAATCCATTTATCAAATTCTATCTCAATTTTATAAATAAAAACGATTCTAAAAAGGAATTGATGGAATAAATTTTTTATTTAAACCAAGTAATTACACACTAAGGTCGGGACATATAAATCCTTATTACACCCACATATTCCCTAAGAGTAAGGTGTGTGATGGTGTTAGTTTTATGGGGTGCCTCAACTATCATATACTAAGTGGTAATCTCCACTAACTTGAACTTATCATATATGAAATTTTGTTCAAGAATCACTTATTGATGCTCCGATTTGGATTGGTCAAGGGAGAACCCCAATGACAATACCTCCCTCATAAGCTCTAAAAAATTGGCTTCTAGTGGAATGAATCTACTAATTCAGTCCATCGACTCTTATTTCTGTTTCAATTATCCTTTTTTATATTTTACATATAGACACTTATTATAACATCAATTTTTTTATCAAGATTATAGTTCCAAAGGGTCATATTTTCCAATGGTCATAATTGAGAAATGGTCATATAATAGTCGAATCCAAAGGGTTAAATTTCCCTTTATATTTTCTTCATTATTAAGTAGATATGTTTTTGTTGTGTATAATATAATATAACACACATTATCTTAGGAAAAAATATATAAATCAATAATTTTGGGTCGTTACGTTCTTTCCCACTTAAGAAATTTTGTCCCCAAAATTACAACATGTTCTATCAGTTGAGAAGAGATGTAAATACTTCTACCTCATTGTCTCATATGGTTCCCATGTTTCTTCTTCATATTTATGGTTCCTCCACACCACTTTTATGAGGTGGGTAGTATTATTTCATAGAACCTTGTCTCTATGGTCCAATATCTCTACTAATTGATTCTCATAAGAGAGGTCATGTTCTGGTTATACCACCTTCAGATTCAATACATGTGAAGGGTTTGGTATGTACTTACTCAAGAGAGATATATGGAATAAATCATGAACTTCTGATATATATGGTGTATGTTCTAGCCGATAGGCCACTGATCCTATGAAATCAAGGATTTCATAGGGGCCAATGAACCTAGGGATAAGCTTCTATTTCTTCCCAAATCACTTGACTCTCTTCTATGGTGATATTAGATGGAAATAATTGTCCATAACATCAAACTCCAATTACCTTTGACGATTCTTAGCATAGATATTCTTCCAAATTTGATCATCCTCAATGTGTTGTTGGATGGAATAAACCTTTTCTATTATCTCTTGTATATGATCAGGCCCAAGAAGTATTCTCTCACTAAATTCCACCCAAAAAGTAGGAGTTCTACATTGCTTCCCATATAGAGTTTCATAGGGTTCCATTTGAATATGTGAATGTAAGATGTTTTTGTATGATAAATCAACTAATGGGAGATGTATATCCCATACACATTTAAATTCCATTGATCATGTTCTCATAATTTCCTCGAGTATTTAAATAGTCCTTTCATAATGGACATTAGTTTGGGGTTATAGGACATACTAAAATTCAATTTGGCACCCAGATAAAGTTGAATAATTATCTAGAATATTGATGTGAACATTGGATCAGGATAAAAGAGGAAAAACATTAGAACTCCATGAAACATAACCACTTCCTTTATATAAATATTGTTACGTTAGTCAAGAGATTAATATTACCAAATATTAATGAAATTTGAAGTCTTGGTGAGACGATCCACTAGAAACCATATCACATTATTTATTTTGGATATTTTTGAAAAACCAGTGGAAAAGTACAGAGTGATATTTTCCCACTTGCATGCTAGTATGGGTAGTGATTTTAATACCCCTTTATAATTTTTTATATATTAAATCACTTTTTGACACACCAAGCACCTTGTAGTGTAGTTGAAAATAACCCTTTTCATGTTATCCCACTAATAATGATTCCAAAGGTCCCTATACATTTTGTGTTTCTAGTATATATGTGGAAAGTTAATCTATGAGATTTATCCATCATATCCTTTTTTATTTCTAGAATAGGTGGAACACATAGCCTTGTACAAAATTTCACTACAACTTATTGATCCATATTGAACTCAAGAAACTTCCCATTCTTCACAGCTTCTATCTTATTCTGTAACATAGGATATTCTTTTTGATATTTTCTGATCTTCTATAGTAATGATGGTTGAGAAATCATTTTGGATAGGGTTGATTATGTACCTTCTCTTATGATTAAAATTCTTGGTTTTACTAGGTATTTGATCAAAGTATCTCCATGAATCCTCATCATTTCTAGAACAATTGGATATTTCCCACTTATAAATCATCAAATTTGTTATATCTTCCAGGATGATAATGAATTGAACAATCATAGTCTTTAAGAAGTTCCAACAATATCCTCTATGTAATGTTTAATTCCTTTCATGTGAAAATATATTTAAAACTTTATTTTTCTGTGTATATATATGACATTTCTACCTATAAATATATTGCCTCGATATCTTTAGAGAAAAAACAACCACAACCATCTCTAGGTCATGTGTAGGATAATTATGTCCCTAATGCTTCAAATATTAAGATAAATAATAAACCATCTTATCATTTTTCATGAGGTCTCACTGAATCCCTTTTAGATATGCATCACTCAAAATAAAAATTACCTCTCTAATAGAGGGTAGAGTTTACATAGGTATAGTAACCAATCTATTCTTTAGCTCTTAGAAACTTTCTTCACACTCCATTTTCCAGACAAACTTGAAACCTTTTCAAATTAAAATGGTTTGTGAGTTATAAATTTGTGATAAGTTTTACAAAATCATTCTATAATATCCTAATATTCCAAGGAAAATATGAATCTCAGTTAATGCTGTAGGATGAGGCCACTCCTCTATAAAAATTGTCTTAATAGGGTCAATTTATTTGCCTTAATTGGTTACAACGTTACCCCAAAAAGAAACTTTTTTTGAACAAAATTCACATTTTTAGGACTTTCCAAATTGCCTCTCCTTCCTCTGAGTTTTAAATATTACCCTTAGATGATCCTCATTATCCTCATGAATTTTAGAATATATCAGAATATAATTAAAAAAAACTATTACAAAGTTATCAAGGTAGTCATTAAAGAATCTATTTATCAAATCCATAAATATAGTAGGTGTATTGTTCAAGCAAAAGGGTATAACAACAAACTCATAATTCCATATCTTGATCATAATACAATCTTTGAAATATATTCTTTCTTCACCCTCAATTGGAGATAACCAAATATAATATCAATATTTGAGAATAATTTATCCCCATGAAGATGGTTAAATAAATCATCAATCTCTTGGATAGGTTACTTGTTCTTCACTATGATCTCATTAAGTTCTCTATAATTAATGAATATCCTCATTGATCCATCCCTATTATTCAAAAAGAGAACAGGTGATACCCAAGGATACACACTTGGTCTGATAAACCCATTCTCTAAAAGATATTGGAGTTGTTTTTTTTAATTCCTCTATCTCCATATTTTCCATTCTATATAGGGTCTTTGATATATTCTTAGATCCTGGTATGAGTTTAATAGAGAACTCTACCTCTCTTTCTAGGGGTGGTCCAAGTAACTCATAAGGAAATACATCAATGTATTCCTGAATGATGGGGGCATTTTATAATTGTATAATTTAATTTACTTCTTAATATTCACAAGTAATCTCCATAAAGAAGGACATGGGAGGTGATTTTAGACAAATCTTGTGTCAAGATATCTCTCCCTTGAAAAAAACTATAGGTTGTCTTTTCATGATTGCAGATATTTCCATGATTTTACAGTTAATTTTAAAATTATAATTTGAGAGATAGTACATCCCTAATATAATTTCAAATTATAGCATGGGAATGACTACTAGATTTTCAAGGAGATTGTGCTCTCCAAAGTCAATACAAGAGTTTCTATATACTATCGATACTTGGATAATACCTCCAGGAGTCTTAAGAGATAACTCTACTTCTATAAGTTTAGATATTTATTCTATATTCCATTAAGACTTAGAGTAAATAAAAAAGTGCATAGAATGAGAATAAAACAAATTACTTTCTAGCTTTGAGAGAACAATGAGAGTACTTTTCACCACATCATTTGGAGCCTCTATTTCAACCATTGTGATAGAAAATTCCCAACCATCCTCTCTTGGTCTATGCTTGGGTTGACGGAGATTCCCCTAAATTACCTTCTGATTTGAATAGTGATTAGAAGAGTTCCCAAGCCATCCATAGTTATAACATGGGACTTCATGCTGGGGTTGCACCATCATCCCTTTATTGTTAGTGTTGAGAAGTTGAGGCTTAATCTCAATATAACATTTCTGAAATATATGTCCATCTCATAAATACTTTTAACATTTACCTCTCCTAAGAAAATATTTACCCAAATTATTCTTCCCACATTTGTTACATGTATGAAGTTTCACTTTCTTTCCTCCTCTTCCATGATAAAAGTTTGTCCCTAAGCTTGGATTTATTGATCTATTCTTTTCATTCATTATATGGTACTACTTCGTATCTCCAAACTCCAGTTCAAACTTTATAGTACTTTTCACTATCTCCTCACAACTATCATTGTCTTGATTAGCTATATTATTTCATAGATGTTGTCTTAGTTCACCAATTTTTTTTTAAAAAATTCCATTAGGATCTATGAAAAAGATAGAGGTGTAATGGTAAAGTCTTGTGAAGTTTATCTCATAGATTCCCACAGATTCATTTTCCTTCTATTTCAGTTCTAGGAACTCCTTCTATATTTTCATTTTCATTGAATAAGGGAAATATTTATTAAAAAAGGATCCCCTCAACTCTTCCCACTCCATAAAATCAATCTCAATTATTAGCTTCACGTTTTCAATCAGTGTCCACCACGGATCATCATCTCCCTGTAAGCAGTACAAAACCAAGGGTAATTTATCTTATAATAAAAAATGGAGCACGAAAAAAATAATTTTTATAGAGATTATCCATTTTCTACCAATCAATGGGTCAGTAGATCTATCGATAGAAGGTGGCCATTTAAATATAAAATAATAAATAGAAATTTTTTTCCTTAGGTGAATCTGGTCTCTTGGCTTGATTCAAGTTATTTTTCATAACTTGAGTTTCTTTATTCACAATTCTCATGAAAATTTACATTCCAAATTCCATCATAGAGACATCAACCTATGATCTGTTGCACTCACCATTTACATAATTCCTCACATTTCTCGCCATTCTATAAAATAAGAAAACCTTATTGATAAATTTGTTTCATTTAATTATCTTATAACTTATAAAGGGATTTTATTTCATAAAACATCATTCTTAAATATGTTATTCATTAATAATAATCTCATTTTCTATATATCCTTCATAATGTTTCATAAAAATCTTGTGATAACCAAACATATCCCCTAAGAGTGTCAAACTAGGAGTGAAGCAAGTCCCATTGTCATGCACTAGTTCCCATTCAGGTATATCTCAAAGTGGTTATTTTGGGATATACTATGTGATACATCTTTCCCAAATCCAGATCCACTTGTTTGTATTTCGATAGATATTTCTTTTCTTGGAAACCACTTACTTAATACTTCACCCAAATAACAAGATGTTTTATTATATTTGAAAATTTCTATATGGTTCTTAATTGTAATGGCCCAAACCTCTCAAGTCCATTCCTTTGTGAAATGTGGTGCTGGAGGTGTTTCGGGAGGTCAAGGTGACTTGGGGTGCGTTTGGGTGGACTTTTAAGGAAAGATAAAGGGAAATTGATTTTGCATGATTGGCACACGTTTTGGCTAAACCGTACGGCCAAACCGTGCAAGGTTGGTGTTGGAGGCAGTGGCTAATGCACGGTTAGCACACAATTTGGCTAGCCGTGCAGTATAACCGTGCGAGGAGTGTTTAGTGAGGTAGAAGCTAACACACAGTTAGCGCACAGTTCATTAAACTGTGCGGACTAACCGTGCGGGCACTTAAAGTTAGATTCAGAAATTGTGGATCTGAACTATTTTGCCTCTAAATGGTTCGTTTAATCCCCTAAGCGGCCATAACTTAGGATTACCCTTCCTTGGTGGTATAAGAACCTCTCCCAAGCGTTTTGGTGGTGATCCGGAGGCTTTTCTTGGAGAATCGAAGCTGGTTTCTTGAGTTATGTGATCGTTCTTTCTTTATTTACTTGATCTACTTAGATCTACTCATCCTCTTCTCTCGGTTTCTTAGATCTACAACCATTATGGGTAGATCTAAGCATGTGGATTTCGAATATGATGAGCTTTGGTCTTGGTTGTGTTAGGATAGGATATCTAAGGAGGATTCGTGGAGAATCGACCTGGTTTCTTGAGTGTTCTTCGACCATCGTGGTTTCGTCAAAAACCATTGAGGTAGGGATCTTACCTTCGTCTCTCTCTCTCACTTTTTTGCATCATGCGGGGTGGGTATTCTCTTATTTTATGAGATATGGTTGAACCAGTAAATAAAGATAATAACTGGTTAAAGAACGGGTTTGGGGAGAGTTTTTTTTGGTGTTTTTTTTTATTTCCATCAATGCTTCTCCTTTGATTATGTTGTGAATTGAATGGGCTTATGCCTACTGAAAATCACGGTCATTGGGAAGCTTTTCTTACACTGTTAGATGTTTCCTTGTTTTTCTAGATTGTTTCATGGATAGAATTCATAGAAAGTGGAAATTGGTTAATCATGTAAAATTGGATGATTAAATGAATACCTGGAACCCTTGTATGATCACCCCAATTGAATTAAATAAGTGAATGAATTTTGTGGGTGCTGGTTGGGGTTTAATTATGTGAAGGGGTGTTTCATGGGTTTTTGTAGAATGGGTGAGCAGTGGGGCTGCAGTTGGCTTGGTTTGTTGGTTGGAGTGTATCATATGGTTGTGACCGGCATCGGAGTTGTGGTGAATGGTATTGAAGGGATAATGATGCGGTACAAGTTTTGTTTCTGAGGTGTTTGTGGTTGTGGTGGTTGGCAGCAGGGATTAAGGGATGAGTTGTGATTATGAATAAAAGTGGAAGAGTTAACTAATGAACTGTGGGGCATGGTAGTTGATTAAATACGGAAAATCAATGGAATTTATTGGCTGATAAAATAAAATGGTTTTGTGTTTCTTGTGTTTTCCCTAACCTTATTTGTGGTTGGCATGGATATGTTTTACGAACGTTTGATCTGGTTCGGTTGTTGTTAGTTGCTCGGTAGTTAAGGAACTCATAAACTAAAACTTTTGAAACATAAAAATATTAATGGGGTTTGGGGTCGTTCATTGTGTGCATACTTTCGTGGTAGCAACATCAAGGAATGTGCTCAGATCTTTTGTGTAGAAGCCTTAGGATGGGATAAGTGGTTGATATAATTATATAAATCTGTACGTTTTATATTTATTTATGCACACCACCCATGTTGAGCACCACGTTCCGATCACCCATGGGATGGGGGGGTGAGATTCCCAAACATCCAAAGGATGGCTGGTTACTGTTCTTCCCTGTGATCCCTATTCCAGGTTTTATATCCCAAGATCCTTCAGGAAGGTTACGACAGATGTTTCCCAAGAGTCTTCGGGATGTGATGTGATGTGGTTCCCATATTTCTTCAGGATGAGATGTGGTTATGGCCAAGGATTGAGTTCTGGCGGAATGCGGGATGAGATGTGGTTATAGCCGAGGATTGTGTGCCGGCGGGATACTATGAGCTTTGTATAGCCAGGTTGTGGCACTAGATCGAGCTTTGTATGTCCAGGTTGTGGCACTAGCTCAGGAAGAGGGGGAAGCATCAGAGCGTTAGGCATGAGGGCTTGAGCAGTATTCAGTGGGAAGGTGGTGCGGGGTACCCATACTTTGATAATATTACTATACTACTCTATTGACTTGCAATACTTGGTGAGTGTGTCTTGTAAGGTTGGGTGGATAGATTCCTTGCTAGGCTTTGGTTCCTTATATTTTCTCATGGGGCATTAGGATGTCTCCCCAACTGTGCACGAGATCTTTAGGTTTCCCTACTGAGTATACTTGTATTCTCACCCTACATTTACTTTCAGGTTTTCAGGAGGACTTCAGGGACTGTGCGAGACCTTGATAGTCAGGCGTTGGAGTTTTTCTGGTTGCTATTTTTGCTTTCCTTTCTTGGTTTCATGCTTTGGATCTTTTCTTGTACTTGTAATTTTGTTTCAGTATTGTATAAAACATGCATATGGGCTTAGTTTTGGTTTTATTTTCATTTACTTGTTCTCTTTTCTTTTGGTGTTTGACTCATCCTATTTCCCGATCTTAATTAATAAAATGGGTAATGCCTCCTATAATTGTTAAAACTCATACCCTTGGTGCTATTTTCCCCTACAGGGCCTTCTGGAGGTAGGACTCGGGGGTCATTATCTCCCTTTCACCATTGCCAGCTCAGGAGGGGCATCTTTGGTGGGAGGAGGTCGTGACATTACTAAAGGTTTCAAATATTAATTTACATAAATAAATAAAATTTCCTTTGATAAACAATTTGTCATACAACCTTTTAATACATAAAATTTTCATTACATTGTATAAAACAGAGGATCTTTCAAAGTTTATTTTCTTGAAAACAAGGTACATAATACATTAAAAATTAATACATTCTTATAAAAAAAATTAAATTTATTCTTTATTGGTTCATACTAAGAAATTTTATTGCATATAATAACTTGTGAACATACATCAATGGAAAGGGTGATCATAAGTTCCAGTAAGGGAAAGCTGGGGGAAACAATTTACATGTGATCTTGAGTAATATCTACATGAACATGAGGAATATAATTATGGCATGAACATGAGGACATGAGAAGTATCATAAATAAAATAACATGAATCATAACTTAGAAATTTTGCTATATTATTTAACTTATACATTAAAAATCATATAACTAAGGTTAATCACCAAGGTGTCGTAAAAATTACCAAGGTAATTCACCAAGGTATCATATAACATGCCATATTTTAAGATTATATCCTTTACCAAATAAATTAGAGAACTATCAAGTAAAAACATTAATATTACTTAATTTAATGTGTTAAACATATATAATAATAATAAAAATTTATAAATAACCCATGTAGAATAAAATAAATGGGTTTTATATCAAAATCACGAAGTTTCAAAAAGCGCTTAAAAACATGATCATTATATCACTTTTATCCCACGGAAAGGGAATATGGGTTTTATATATGTCAAAACTAGAATAAAATAAATAAATTTTAAATATTTGAGAGTAACCATGGAAAATAAAAAGGTTTGTATATTCACAATAAATAAATAAAAGGAATTTCTTGAAGATAAGAGAGAAATTTTGAGAAGTAAATTCAGCAACATAACAGGTATAAAAAATGGTTTTAGAAAAGGGTAAAAAGGGAGGATACATGGTTCTACTATTGTTAAAACATAATTTATCAATAAGTGATTGAATAAAAATGAAATAATATAGTGTTAATATAACATTAAATAGAAATATACAAAAATAGTTTCTTGAAAGGAAAAAAAAGAATGATATTTCCCTTACCTTGAAATGTGACTCCTAAAACATGAAGAATGAGACATTGGGGGCATAAGGAAACCTTGGTAGGAATAATTTGTAGGTAAAAATATCTTATATTTGTGAAAGATGAATTAGGAGAGAAATTAAATGAAAAAATGGGTGGGTATTTATAGAAAAATTGGATGATTTTTTTATTAATTTCCAAATATAGGCCTTGGAAAATTATTAAACATACCGAAAAACTAAAATTGTATTTGTACTATTCATGAAAAATAAATTATTTTAAAAAATTCTCATAAAATCACTCTAACCTAATTTTTACATTATTATTTCAAAAATGATCTTTAATTTATCATAATAAGTCTATAAATATGATAATTCTAACTTTTAAATATAAAATTATTTATTTATTAAAAATAATAGCAGATTGAAAATGCATTGTAAAATTTCTGACACTTAGAAAAAAAATTATTCTATCGTTTTTATTTAAATAAGAGTGTTTATATCATACTATTTAATTAAAATAATTATTATTCATAATATATTATTTTATTATAAATATTTATATCTTTCCTTGAAAGTATATTTTTTGTTCGAAAAATCAATCCATCAAATTCCATCTCAATTTTATTAAGAAAAACCATTCTTAAAACAGAATTGATAGAATAATTGTTTTTGTCTAAACAAAGGAATTAAAAGCTAATATTGGGACACATAAACCCTTATTACACCCAAGTATTCCCTAAGAGTAAGGTGTGTGATGGTGGTAGTTTTGTGGGGTTCCTCGACTATCATCGACTGAGTGGTAATCTCTAATAACTTAAACTTCCCATATAGAAAATTTCATTCAAGCTTCATTTGTTGAAACTCAGCTTGGGATTAGTCATGGGTGAACCCTAGTGATGATACTTCCCTCCCAATATCTATTTTTTATTCAAATGGAATGAATCTACTAGTTTTTTCTATTGACTCTCATTGCTATATGAAATATCCTTTGTCAAATTTTACTTATAAACACTAATTATAACGTTAAAATTATTTTCAAGCATATAGTTCCCAACTATCTTATTGAAAAATGAGAATAATTGACCAAAAATCATATAATAGTTAAATACATTATGTCACATTTCATTTTATATTTACGTCATTATTAAAGAGATACGGTTTTTTATGTATAATATAATATAACACACATTTTATCAGGGAAAAAATATTATTCAAAAAATTTCGGGTCATTACAGAATATATCTCTAAAACAAACTCACACTTGATCAATAAAATTGTAGGAACCCATTTTTTTATGAGGTACATATATTTTTTTCAGTTTAAATGTCGTTTTATGGCTTTATGTGAATTCTTAACATGATCATGGGTGTTTTAGAGGTGTCTGGGGCTTGTTCGGAGACCAAGACAATGTTTCAGGCTAGAAATGGTCTGGTGCACAGTTTGTGCATCACATGCACATGGTTAGGCAATAATGTTAAATAATTATGAGAAATTACTGGTTTTGGAAAGTTATTTTCCATAGAGTTACCGCATGGTTAGTCAAACCATGCAGGGTAACCATGTGGGGAGTCCCTCTTAGGTAAAGAGGTGCGCATAACTTCCGCACGATTTGGGAACTTGTGCAGGTAAACCGTACGACCCCTCCTGTAACATCCCAAGTAAGTAATGAGTAATATATATTTTTATCTATGTCTATTAATGAATTAGATAGTGTTTTAGAGGCTTAAAATGAACATAAATCCAATCTTAAGCATGGAATACCCTAATATTTTTAAAAGATTGTTTTACTGCCTTTTGATGGAAAACCATTTTTAAATCTATCTTTTGACAATTTTATAAGCTATGTTTTTCAAAATAAACTTATTCTTTATGATTGGGACATCAAAATTTACTTTGTGTAAATTTTTGGTATTTTTCAGACAATGTTCATTTTTTAATGAATAGTGAAAAATAATGCATTTTACATCAAAACTGCTTTTTAATCTAATTTATTTATATGATTAGATTATCTTTTGAATTTGTTTTAAATTGAAATTAGAATATATTTTTACCATTTAATCCAATGGTGGTCATTGGAATCAATTTCACTTTGAAATTGGACTTAAAATGGTGTCAATCTTTTGATACTTATTGTTTCATAAAAACACGCTATTTGTCATGACAGCGGGAATTAATTATTAAATTAATTAATGTGACTTATATGTTTTGAATTTTGTAAAATAGACTTCAATTTTGAATTCGGAATATCAAATATAGCTTAGGGTGAAATTTTGGTATTTTTCTGAAAAACTTCAATTTTTGATGAATAGTGAAACCACTAAGTGGTACTTATAAAAACTGATTTTTCATTTAAATGAAATTTTACCACTTCTGTGTTTTGAATTTCAAAAATCCAACATACATGGTTTTAATTAAGAAGTAAAATGTGGTTCAATGAGATTAAAATAATTTTTTGGTGAATAGTGACTCTTAAGTTCTTAATCGCGATTAGAGGTAATTAGTGCAGTTTAAGGTAAAAATAATGCTTTAATAAAATGAGATGAGCTTGACACATGTCATACCCTCATTGGATGTGTCATGGCCGACCAAGAAAATCCATGGGTCAACTTGGGGACTGTAAAACCCCGAGATTTTATGAAAAATATTCTTTTCATTAATGTCTTGTGTTATACGCTACACCAAAAGGAGCTTTCACAACACACATCCTTGACTTGCCTTGCATTACACGCAATCACGACCTTCCTCGATAGCTTGTGTCATACGCAATACCGAGTTTCACTAAACAACGATATGCTATTAAAATATTATTAAAACTAGCCGTTATGAATAGTAATAACCACCTTTTAAAATTTTAGAAATTTTAGATCTCAAAATGGACTTCATTTTTGGATTCGGAGTATCGAATTTAGACTAAGGTGAAATTTTAGTACTTTTCGGATAACTTTCATATTCTGATGAATAGTGAAAAT
Organism: Viscum album; assembly: GCA_963277665.1. NCBI lineage: Eukaryota > Viridiplantae > Streptophyta > Magnoliopsida > Santalales > Viscaceae > Viscum > Viscum album. The sequence goes on along the minus strand of OY728152.1, from coordinate 1,557,128,842 downwards.
TACTAAATTATAATTAAAAACAACTTTTTAAATCGAAATAATTAATAGTGATAAATTATTAATTTGAGTGGTTTTAAAGTATATTTAGAATATATTTTTACAATTTAATACAATGTTGGTCATTGGATGTAATTTCACATTTAAACCAGTCATAAACAAGTGTCAATCTTTTGATAGTTATTATCTCTTAAGAACACGCTATTTGTTTTGACGATGGGAATTAATTTTTAAATTAATTAATGCAACTGATATGTTTTGAATTTGATAAAATAGACATCATTTTTGAATTCATAATATCAAATATGGCTTAGATCTAATTTTTGGTATTTTTCTGGAAACTTTCATTTTTTGATGAATAGTGAAACCACTAAGTGGTAGTTAAAAAACTGAATTTTTCATAAAACTTAATTTTACCGCTTCTGTGAGTGGAATTTCGAAAATCCGAGAGACACGGTTGATGCCAGTAAGTAAAATGTGGTTCAATGAGATGAAAATAATTTTTTGGTGAATAGTAACTTTTTAATTTTTTTTACCACGGTTAAAAGTAAATAGGGTAATTAAGGGTAAAAATGATATTATTATTACCCTAAAACATGTCCTAATTCTATTGGACAAGTGTAATTCGACCAAAAACAACCTTAGGAATAAAATATGACCATTTAGGCCTACTTGGATTAGATTAGGACATTTATTATTAATTTATTTAAAGAAGGGTTAAAATAGTTAAAATCAAAGTATAATAACTAAATAATTTTTAATATAAGGTTATACATAAGATAAATTCGACTATAAATATTCATTAGAAATATAAAATAATTTCCTACATAATGATATTTTATTTTTAATTTTTAGACTTTAAATAATTTAATTTATTTATGACACAACGATGATGCAGTAATTACCTTTTCAAGAAAATATTAACATAATTGATGTTATAAATGCCCAAATAAATGTAATTTGAGACTTTTTATGACTTAAACTAATTTTATAGCATAATATGACATGTTATTGTTGATTTAAGTAACTTGGTTTGAACTTATCATTCTGCTATGAATTTCATAAAAATCATGAACCAAATAGTGTCAAAATTGACATAAATTAGTTTTTAAAACAAATATTATATTATTAATTGTTATTTTATTCCTAAAAATCTAAGGTTCAGCCAAATGACTTAGATAAGGTTATATATATTAATAATAAACAACTTGGGGTTCGTTTGGCTTGATATAGTAAGTTTATTGACCATATAGTGTAAGAAAACAAAAAGACACGATAAAAGTTAAATTATTTAACTTAGAGTTAAATATAATTGATAAGGTTAAAATAATAAACTAAACTTGTCTAAATCCTATTGGATGAGAGTATTTCGACCCATAAGCACTTTAGCTTCTAAATAAGACCCTTTGGAACCATTATAAACCGAATTTGACCTTAATATAAAATAATATTTTGAGATTTTCCTAAGGTGCCCCTCTCCTCCCTTATAAAAGGGCACCTCCTCCCTCTCCTCCTCACACAAATTTGAGCATTCAAGCTCGGACAACCCCTGCCAAAATATCTTCTCCACTTCCCTAGTGTCATCCTAAAGGTCCTGGTCTTCTTCAAATACCATCATTAGTTCTTTAAGTGGAGGTTAAGAAAAGACGCGTCAAAAAGAGGTAATATCCATTACCGATCTTTTTCAATTTCTTTCTTCTTCAACTTCTTCTTATTTAGTTGTTTCATGATAAAGTAATAACATAATTATTTCTTATATGCTGATATGTTATTATAAATATGAAACAACTCTAATTAACCTTCTATCCATCCTACAGAAAAAGGAAATCACCACGCGTGCATACGTACGAAATACCATCTCCACTCCGTGGTGTAATCTATTTTCCACCACCAACTTAATTGGATGGGTATAATGGTGTAATGAGTAACTATATATGATTATTATAAAGTGATATTGATACTGAAATAGTATACATACACTTCAACACAAGTTCACGATCATGAGAACGATATCATCGCTCGTGCGTACGTACAGACTACCGTCTCCACGATGCGATGAGATTCATTCTCCATGTTAACCATTTAAGAATGATTATAAAGTATATATAAGAAATAATAATGAAATATATGACATTATAAAGCTACTGTATTTATGTATATATGTATGTAATCTACTTACTTCCATTCAAGACAATAAGGAAAGGAAAACAACGTTCATGCGTACGTACGGACTACCGTCTCCATGAACGGTGTGTTTCATTTCATTTATCTATTATTATATATATATATATACTGAATATATATGATATATAAATCATGTTTTATATTCTGGAAGTAAGTAAATCATGATATAAGTAATAATAATGTCAAGAACAACAAGTCCAAACACCTACGATAAATGAAACGATTTTACCAAAAACGCTTCTTTAACATGGAATTTACAAAAGAACGGGTAATATAAAGTCATAAGAGAACCATATATGATATCATAACAATGAATATGATTCTATAATAAGTTAATGACATTATTTAAATCATTATACAGGAGGTTCGGACACTTACGAAGCAAATCGGACTTAAGGTAAGGGAAAATATCACAATCTCTTTTTTTTTCCGAGATTTTTTATACTTTGAAATTTACTGGGGTGTATTTTATCATCCACATAAATTTTTCCTCAATATGTAATATTTATATCCTTATACAATAGTTTATATCCAATTTTACCCTTCGGTTAGTTTTTAGTAAAAGACATGAAATGAATCTTTTGTCGTTTTTCGTACGAGGTACTTTTTGACTTTTCCGACAAAAGTACGAAGACTGTTTTTTTAACTTATACGGAATGAATGGATTTTTAAAACATTATTTCCAAGAATATTCCTTTACAAGTTTTCAAGTTTATTTTTAATCATCTTCTTTTAGTTTAAAATTGTATGACATGTTAAGAAAGGAAAAGTGTTTTTGAAGTAGAAAGGATATTTTCCTCAAGAATGGAGTTCAAGTGTTTTATCAAAATTATTTTCCATCTAAGATAATAAAGGGTTCTGTTTTTATCCCTATTATTAAATTGATTTGATTATTTTGTGATGGAATTATTTTTATGAATTCCTTTATCGTATATGAATTGTTTTATGATGTCATGATATTTAAGATTCCCATTTTTATTACATGGGTTATGCAATGATGTATGGTTTATGATTTTGTGGCACACATAAGAATGGTATCATTATGAGGTGGGTGGGACCTATATCTCCCTCCAATGCATTGGGTAAAGATTTTATATCTCATGAGATAGACATGACTAGAATGGTAGGTTATACCGGTTCAGTGAAACAGGACATAAACGAGGAATGAACTCGGTTCAGAAAGGGACTTTGTCCACTAAGATAGTCTTGGAAATGAGTCTTGACTAACAAGAAATGATTCTCTATGATTATGTGTGTATGCCACAAAGTTTCATGTTTTAAGTTATGATTATTGGGATTTCATTTCACTACTATGATTTATCCCATGTTATTAAATTATGATCTCTTTTGCAGGTTAAGATTTCCAAAATGTTATGTTCTTATGAAAATGATGTGATGGATATTTCTTTTGTTTACCCTTACTGAGCATTTGAGCTCACCCTTTTATGTTTTCTTTTCCCCAGGATATAAAGAAAGGTTTTAGGTAAAAAAAATGGAAGATCTTTATGGGAGATGTTGAAGATCTTTCACCACGACTAGAAGATTATATTCTGAGTTTCCAAAGACACTAAACTATTATGATCCTTGTGTGTGTTTTTTTGTTATGTACTAAGTATTCCGCAAAAGTAATGTAATGTCCATGTACGTCAAGCTTTGGGTCTCTACAGTTGGTATCCAAGGAAAAGTTTAGTCAACCTTTGGAAACTAGGATTCGAAAACGTTAGTGAGATCCCTAGAGATATTTCTAAGGTATGTCTGGGTATATCCCTAAGGATAAGTATACGTATAGGATATAGTCCTAGAACTATGTTAACGATATTAGATTAAACCAAAGATGTTATATATTGAAGTTACTCCCCCTTTATTATGATTTTTGCCTCTCACACTATTCTTTTTGGGTTTTAGAAAATGGCTGGAAACAAGATGATTCACGATAATGGAGGATATGATGGAAAATGGAATGATATTCTTCATGAGAAACCAAATGAAATGGGATTTGGAAGTCCAAACATCATTATTATGCCGAATCAGCAATCTCATAATATGATCAATAAAGTAAATTTTGGTAAGTTTCCTGACTCGGCTAATAAGAGAAAGATGGAGTTTCATGATGATCATAGAGGAAATAAAGTTCAATTTCCCCTATGTAAATCATGTGGGAAGAGGAATCAAGGAGAATGTTTCAAAGGAACTGGAAGATGCTTTGGGTGTGGAAAAGAAGGTCACAAAGCCAGTAAGTGCAAAGGAAAAGTTTCAGTTAACACTAGGGATGAGGATAATGGTATTGCTACGACATCAACAATGGTTAAATGTTTTAAATGTGGAATGTACGAGCATTATGCAAACCAATGCCCTAAGGGAAAGTCTCATAAAGAGAATCAGTATGGTCGTGTGGGTAATATTTATATGGATGATGATGAAGAGACTACAAATGATATGTGAGATGAAAGAATTGTTGAAGCTCGGTCAATGGTTTAAGAATGTAGTGGAATGATTACATGTTTATCATGTGTAATGTTGTATAAGTAATATCATGGTACTATGGAATAAAGAGACATCTAAGTATTGTTACACTGTTGTCTTTCCTTGAGTTTTGAAAGTGTATGATTAATGTTACCAGTATCCATTAAAGGTTATTCCGATATTTTTGGAATGTAGATTATATGCGCATAATGAAGGGATAAGGAGAAAATTAAATGTTTGATAGTATTCATGAGCTCATGACTGATATAAGGAGAAGGTTATATCATGGTTTGAGGATATATAATTTTTGGATTTTGGTATGTGGAAAGAGTTAACTTTTGACAGAATTCATATTTTCAGTAAGGTTTAATGGGTATTCATTTTTCAAGAGAATACATCATTAAGGTATTCAAATGATTGGAATGTGATCAACAAGATATATGGGGGGGATAAATGATGGTATTCACATGCTTGGTTGACGATATTTCAAGTTATCGTTTTCTTTATACAATGAGATTGGACCGAAGTATTTTAGATAAGCCTGAAGATTGGAATGGATTATGTTAACCATAAGTTAGTATTGTTTAAGGATAAAACTTTTTTTTGATATTATTTATGTGATGTTATAGTAATGTAGTTTTAGAAAAAGGACAACCTGCAGGACGGGCGACAGTCCATCGCGTCGGACAAGGCTGTGGGAATCGAACCCACAACCGAAGTGCAACTGGCCATTATCACCTACCACTGACCTACAGGATGTCCCTGTTTAGTAGAAACTAGTTTTATTTTATTAAGCAGTATGATATATGAAGTATAAGTCCATTTTATGAACTATATATGATTAATCTCAATATAGATGGACTTATGTATTTTTGGTAACTTTTCTAACCTTTTGTTTAAGACAGATGGAAAGACCCATCATTCTATCACATGATCTGCTAATACATCACGAATGACAAATTCAACTTCATTTCTTTAAGGGATGAAGTGGAAATTGTCCAAAGAACGTCAAACAGTGAGACTATACCAAAATCATGAAAGTATTTCTTCTAATTCCAATTTAATCAACTTTAAGGAAATGATCTTGAAAACGAAAAAAGTTATCCTAGTGCTCTTATATCTGATGAATCAGATGGTACCTTAGATCATCACAAATTTATGGCTTTGTGATTGCTGGATTTTCCATAGCCATGTTCTCTACCACTCTCCATCAGAACATGATGGTTAGATTTCTCATCCATATCCATATTTTCACATATGTGGAAACCCAGTGATTAGTTTATTTGGGTAATCGTTGCATTTCAAAGCCAAGTTTTGGTATTCCTTTTTACTATGTGGGTTTCTATTAAAGAAACTTTCGAGTAGTAAACCATTTATAACCCCGACGAATTTCGAGGGCGAAATTTATTTTAAGGGGGGTAGAATGTAACACCCCGAGATTTTATGATAAATATTCTTTTCATTAATGTCTTGTGTTGTACGCTACACCAAAATGAGCTTTCACAACACGCATCCTTGACTTGCCTTGCATTACACGCAATCACGACCTTCCTCGATAGCTTGCGTCGTACACAATACCGAGTTTCACTAAACAATGATATGCTATTAAAATATTATTAAAACTAGCCGTTAAGAATAGTAATAACCACCTTTTAAAATTTTAGAAATTTTATCTCTCAAAATGGACTTCATTTTTGGATTCAGAGTATCAAATTTAGACTAAGGTGAAATTTTGGTACTTTTCGGATAACTTTCATATTCTGATGAATAGTGAAAATTACTAAATTATAATTAAAAACAACTTTTTTAAATCGAAATAATTAATAGTGATAAATTATTAATTTGAGTGGTTTTAAAGTATATTTAGAATATATTTTTACAATTTAATACAATGTTGGTCATTGGATGTAATTTCACATTTAAACCAGTTATAAACAAGTGTCAATCTTTTGATAGTTATTATCTCTTAAGAACACGCTATTTGTTTTGACGACGGGAATTAATTTTTAAATTAATTAATGCAACTGATATGTTTTGAATTTGATAAAATATACATCATTTTTGAATTCATAATATCAAATATATCTTAGATCTAATTTTTGGTATTTTTCTGGAAACTTTCATTTTTTGATGAATAGTGAAACCACTAAGTGGTAGTTAAAAAACTGAATTTTTCATAAAACGTAATTTTACCACTTCTGTGAGTGGAATTTAGAAAATCCGAGAGACACGGTTGATGTCAGTAAGTAAAATGTGGTTCAATGAGATGAAAATAATTTTTGGTGAATAGTAACTTTTTACTTTTTTTTACCACGGTTAAAAGTAAATAGGGTAATTAAGGGTAAACATGATATTATTATTACCTTAAAACATGTCCTAATTCTATTGGACAAGTTTAATTCTACCAAAAACAAACTTAGGAATAAATTATGACCATTTAGGCCCACTTGGATTAGATTAGGACATTTAGTATTAACTTATTTAAAGAAGGGTTAAAATAGTTAAAATCAAAGTTTAATAACTAAATCATTTTTAATATAAAGTTATACATAAGATAAATTCGACTATAAATATTCATTAAAAATCTAAAATAATTTCCTACATAATGATATTTATTTGTAATTTTTAGACTTTAAATAATTTAATTTATTTATGACACAACGATGATGTAGTAATTACCTTTTTAAGAAAATATTAACATAATTGATGTTATAAATGCCCAAATAAATGTAATTTTAGACTTTTTATGACTTACAATAATTTTCTAGGTTAATATGACATGTTATTGTTGATTTAAGTAACTTGTTTCGAACGTATAATTCTGTTATGAATTTCATAAAAATCATGTACCAAATAGTGTCAAAATTGACATAAATTAGTTTTTAAAACAAATATTATATTATTAATTGTTATTATATTTCTAAAAATCTAAGGTTCGGCCAAATGACTTAGATAAGGTTATATATATTAATAATAAACAACTTTGGGTTCGTTTGTCTTGATATAGTAAGTTTATTAACCATATAGTGTAAGAAAACAAAAAGACACGGTAAAAGTTAAATTATTTAACTTAGAGTTAAATCTAATTGATAAGGTTAAAATAATAAACTAAACTTGTCTAAATCCTATTGGATGAGAGGATTTAGACCCATACCCACTTTAGCTTCGAAATAAGACCCATTGGAATCATTATAAACCGAATTTGACCTTAATATAAAATAATATTTTGAGATTTTCCTAAGGTGCCCCTCTCCTCCCTTATAAAAGGGCACCTCCTCCCTATCCTCCTCACACCAATTTGAGCATTAAAGCTCGTCAAAACCCTGACAAGATATCTTCTACACTTCCCTAGTATCATCCTAGAGGTCCTGGTCTTCTTCAAAGACCATCCTTAGTTCTTTAAGTGGAGGTTAAGAAAAGGCGCGTCAAAAAGAGGTAATATCCATTACCGATCTTTTTCAATTTCTTTCTTCTTCAACTTCTTATTCTTTAGTTTTTTCCTGATAAAGTAATAACATCAGTATTTATTATATACTGATATTTTATTATAAATATGAAACAACTCTAATTAACCTTCTATCCATCCTACGGAAAAAGGAAATCACCGCTCGTGCATACGTACGGAATACCGTCTCCACGCCGTGGTGTAATCTATTCTCCGCCACCACCTTAATTGGATGGGTATAATGGTGTGATGAGTAACTATATATTATTATTATAAATTTATATTGATACTGAAATAGTATACATACACTTCAACACAAGTTCACGATCATGAGAACGATATCATCGCTCGTGCGTACGTACGGACTACCGTCTCCACGGCGCGATGAGATTCATTCTCCATGTTAACCATTTAAGAATGATTATAAAGAATATATAAGAAATAATAATGAAATATATGACATTATAAAGCTACTGGATTTATGTATATATGTATGTCATCTACCTACTTCCATTCAAGACAATAAGGAATGGAAAACAACGTTAATGCGTACGTACGGACTACCGTCTCCATGAACGGAGTGTTTCATTTCATTTATCTATCTATTATATATATATATATATACTGAATATATATGATATATAAATCATGTTTTATATTCTATAAGTAAGTAAATCATTATATAAGTAATAATAATGTCAAGAACAACAAGTCCAAACACCTACGATAAATGAAACAATTTTACCCAAAACGCTTCTTTAACATGGAATTTACAAAAGAACGGGTAATATAAAGTCATAAGTGAACCATATATGATATCATAACAATGAATATGATTCTGTAATAAGTTAATGACATTATTTAAATCATTATACAGGAGGTTCAGACACTTACGAAGCAAATCAGACTTAAGGTAAGGGAAAATATCACAATCTCATTTTTTTCCGAGATTGTTTATACTTTGAAATTTACTGGGGTGTATTTTATCATCCACATCCATGTTTCGTCAATATGTAATATTTATATCCTTATACAATAGTTTATATCCAATTTTACCCTTCTGTGTGTTTTTAGTAAAAGATATGAAAGGAATCTTTTGTCTTTTTTCGTATGAGGTACTTTTTGACTTTTCTGACAAAAGTACGAAGAATGTTTTTTCTAACTTATACGGCATGAATGGATTTTTAAAACATTATTTACAAGAAGCTTCCTTTACAAGTTTTCAAGTTTATTTTTAATCAACTTCTTTTAGTTTAAAAATGTATGACATGTTAAGAAAGGAAAAGTGTTTTTGAAGTAGAAAGGATATTTTCCTCAAGAATGGAGTTCAAGTGTTTTATCAAAATTATTTTCCATCTAAGATAATAAAGGGTTCTGTTTTTATCCCTATTATTACATTTATTTGATTATGTTGTGATGGAATTATTTTTATGAATTCCTTTATCGTATATTAATTGTTTCATGAGGTCATGATATTTAAGATTCCCATTTTTATTACATGGGTTATGCAATGATGTATGGTTTATGATTTTGTGGCACACATAAGAATGGTATCATTATGAGGTGGGTGGGAACTATATCTCCCTCCAATGCATTGGGTAAATATTTTATATCTCATGAGATAGACATGGATGGAACGGTAGGTTATACCGGTTCAGTGAAACAAGACTGAAACGAGGAATGAACTCGGTTCAGAAAGGGACTTTGTCCACTAAGATAGTCTTGGCAATGAGTCTTGACTAACAAGAAATGATTCTCTATGATTATGTGTGTATGCCACAAAGTTTCATGTTTTATGTTATGATTATTGGGATTTCATTTCACTACTATGATTTATCCCATGTTATGAAATTATGCTCTCTTTTGCAGGTTAAGATTTCCAAAATGTTATGTTCTTATGAAAATGATGTGATTGATATTTCTTTTGTTTACCCTTACTAAGCATTTGAGATCACCCTTTTATGTTTTCTTTTCCCCAGGATATAAAGAAAGGTTTTAGGTAAAAAAAAGGAAGATCTTTATGGGAGATATTGAAGATCTTTCACCATGATTAGAAGATTATATTCCGAGTTTCCAAAGACACTAAACTATTACGATCCTTGTGTGTGTGTTTTTGTTATGTACTAAGTATTCCGCAAAAGTAATGTAATGTCCATGTAATTCAAGATTTGGGTCTCTACAGGGACACCATGGAGCCACTTTGGTTGGGAAATGACATAAATAACTTTTTATTTAATGTAAAAGTAAAAATGACACAAACATGATATGTTTTACTAAAACAATTTTTACATGGGGTTATAAAGATCAGATTTTTGATTATAAATAGTAATTGGAAAGCTAAAAAATTTCCTACATCATAGTATTTTTTTTATAATTTTTAGACCTTAAATAAATTAAATTATTTATGTCATCATGATGATGCATCGATGACCTCATTATTTAACAATTTAAATAAAATGGAATGATAGTGTAAAATCTAAGACCTACACATGGAAAAAACCTATTGGATGGGTGAATTTCGAACCCTTATCACATTATCCACGAAACACATCAATGTGGGACCTGTTAAATCTGAATACCATTTTAAAATAAAGTGACTTTTCTTTACCTTCCAAGAGTTCCCCTCTTCTCCTCTTATAAAAGGCCCCCACCTCTACCTCCTTACCCACACTCCCAAAGCCTTTGTCTCGGACAACACCTGCCTATTTTGTCTCTCAACATCCCTCTCTTACTCCTTGAAGCCTCACTTTGGGCAGAAGTCTTCCCAAAGAAGCCTTTGAGCTCAAACCAAATGGAGTTACCCGATTTTAAGGCAATGTCTTCACTTGAGTCCTTTTGTTTTATTTTGCTTCTCCATCCCCCTAAACTCTTTTTATTCATTTCTTTTGTAACAAATCCAGTATCTTCAATATATTAGGATGTTGTTATAAGAAGTATTCGAGCTACACTTACACACACCTACATATAATGGTTAAAGGACATACTGTTTCCGTGGATGGTGAATTTATGCCTCCCGAAACGATGATTGTTCAATATTATTTTAACACCTTCAAAGGTGGCCATTAAGATGTCACTATATTTATATATGATATATAGTATGTTTATGTTTTCCTTAAGCTTCTGTATTTTTCATTTTGGGCATACCTTTATGGTTTCCATTATGGGTAAACACGATATCTTCATTTAAGGAAGTGCGGACTACCGCCCCCTCAAAGTGATTTGATTCGTTAAATACCATATGTGGGACATATAAAGGATGTAACTATGATATTATATATGATATTATACTGGAATTATAATATACCTTTATATCATTATGATTCCATTCTATAAAATATGAAATAGAAATGAAAGTAGCGTTCATGCGTACGTACGGCTTACCGTCTCCATGAACGGTGCATTTCATTTATTACCTCTAAATGATTATGTAATATTATAAATGAATGTATATAATGGATATATATGATATATACATCATGATTATAATTCTGGATATAATGGATACATGAACTACTTGTAATTATAAAGTGTTTATTTTTGACTCAATTACCAATGATCGTTAAAATGACCGTTATTAACTTAAATAATTACATAGTGTTCATGACATGGAAATAAGTGATATAAAAGGAATAATGAACTTGAAAAAGGTTCTTAAGCAAGTGGAAATTAACTCAATTTTATTATTCAGGACATTAAAGAACGATCGAGTCAAGTCGGACCTAAGGTATGGGACTTCGTCTTAATCTCATTTCATTGAGGCATATTTTGTTTTATACACAACCTTCTTTTATACGGTGTATAAACCCCTTTGACTTTTACGTTTATCCAAAAGGAATATTTTTTATACGCAATGTTTTACTAAACGACAAAAGTAAATTTTTTTGTCGTACGTATGCGACGACAACGACTTCTCCGCCGCCGTGACCGTTATTTGAGTTTCGACTTCCTCTACAAGCCATACCTTTTTTTAAAAGAAAAATAAATACCATGTTTTACTTTTATTTTATTTTGGTATTGAAAATGGTTTTCATAATGTTTTTATATCAATGTGTTGTATTGATATCTTGTGATTGAAAGGTGGAAATGTTATGTTTCCTTTATGCATGTTTTATGTGATACGATTATGTTGAGGTTCTTGGGCATTATTATGAAGACGGGTGGTTCTGTTATAAACTAAGGGCGGGTAAGCCCAATATAGCTCTTTAATGCATTGGGTAACGTGAAGGAGTGTAATGTTAAGGTCTCTCCGAAGCGATTTAAGGAATATACTGTGATGGGGATTCCAAACGTAACCAAAAGGGTTACTCCCTACGTAAGAATGTTATGAATGCCTCAAGTTACCTTTATATCTTATGATTTATACGATTTATTCATGATTTTATGAGGTATGTTAAAGTGCTTATGTTTTATGGGTAAAGTATGATTTCATTATTATGTATATATGTACCCATGTTTCCTTTCCATATTTTTATATCCCTTACTGATCTTTGTATGCTCATCCCAAGTTTTTTTGAAATGTTTTTTACAGGTCAAGGGAAAGGTACATGATATGATGGTAGTGTCAAAGAAGTGTCAAGAAAGAATCCATGTTTTATTTTAAATATGTTTCCATTGATGGGAAAGAAGAATACTATCTTTATGTAACCACTTTGTTTATACGTGGAATGTAATGCAAGTTTTATGATCTAATTATCTAAAAATCTCAACCCAAAAATATCCTCAATGTGTAATCTTGTAATAACTCAAGATTAAGTAAGGTTTAAGGCTGGGGAATTATAGTTGGTATCAGAGGTCGGTTTAGATAACTTTAGGAGTTAGAATTCTATTAAATTATTATCCAAAAATATATTTTTTTCTGGTCAAATTGAAGTGATATAGTATTTGAAGATTACCATGTTACTTCATCTAAGACATGTTCGTTAATAATGGTTTTTCATAGAGGAATCAAAACCACTTTTCTGGGAAGGCATACAGAGGGAAATGACCTTCCAAATCAGCATCCTGAGATGGTCGGAATTGGAACTGATCAGTTTGTTGCAGTGATGGCTCAGTTGACTTAGGTGAAAAATGATGGTTGTTTTTATTGATGATATTTTGTTGTTTTCTAAAAGTAAAGAGGAGCATGAAAGACATTTAAGGGTTATCTTGCAAACCTTAAAAGAAAAGAAACTGTATGGAAAATTCAGCAAGTGTGAGTTTTGGTTGCAACAAATTTCTTTCCTTGGTCACATTGTTTCTAAAGTTGGGATAACTGTTGATCCTGCAAAAGCAAAAATTGTGGAAGATTGGCCAAGACCCACAAATGTAACTGAGATTCGTAGTTTCCTTGGTTTGGCAGGCTATTACCGAAGTTTTGTTAGAAATTTTTCACGGTTATCTAGTCCAATGACTAAGCTAACTCGTAAGGGTGTTAAGTTTATCTGGACAAAAGTATGTGATGATTTTTTTCAGGAATTGAAAAGAAGATTGGTGAATGCTCCAGTTTTGGCACTACCTTCCAGGAATGGTGAGTTTGTTATCTACATTGATGCTTCATTGAAAGGACTGGGTTGCGTCCTAATGCAGAATTATCAGGTAATTGTTTATGCTTCACTACAGTTGAAAACTCGTGAGGTAAATTACCCTACACATGATTTGGAATTAGCTGCTGTTGTTTTTGCTTTAAAATTTTGGAGGCATCATTTGTATGGAGTAAAGTGTGAAATATATACTGATCACAAAAGTTTAAAGTATATATTCACTCAGAAAGAGTTAAACATGAGACAGAGGAGATGGCTAGAATTAATCAAGGATTATGATTGTACAATTCATTACCATCCCGGAAAAGCAAATAAAGTGGCTGATGCTTTGAGTCGAAAAAGTAATGCTTCATTAGAAATGTTGCATTTGGAACGTGATCCTCTGGGTAAGGATTTGAAGAACTTTGGCATAGAAGTTGTTGGTGCAGGAAGTTCTTCTGTTTTGTTTCAGGTATCAGTGAGATCATCTCTATCAGACAGAATCAAGCAAGCACAGAAGCAAGACAGTGAGTTGCAGAAAAAGGTAGAGTTTGTTCAGAAGGGTAAGTTGCCTGAATTCAACATTGATAATGATTGCGTTTTGAGATTTGGGAAGAGATTGTGTGTGCCTTGTGATTCACAGTTGAAGAGAGAGTTTTTATGTGAAGCTCATAGTTCTCCGTTTTCAGTTCATCCTGGCAGTACTAAGATGTATAGAGATCTGCGGGAGTATTACTGGTGGGATGGAATGAAAAGAGATATTGCTGATTTTACTGTGAAGTGTTTGACATGTCAACAGGTTAAAGCAGAGTGGAAGTTACCAAAAGGGATGATTCAGCCTTTACCAGTGCCAGAGTGGAAATGGGAGAATATATCCATGGACTTTGTTGTGGGATTACCGAAGACATCTCGAGGTAATAATGCAATCTGGGTTATTGTTGATCGCTTGACTAAATCTGCTCATTTCCTTGCTATACGAGATACTTTTTCCCTAGATAAACTTTCCTGTTTGTATCTTAAAGAGATAGTCAGGTTACATGGAGTTCCCCTCTCCATTGTATCTGATCGTGATCCCAGGTTCACTTCTAACTTTTGGAAAGGCTTTCAGATGTCGTTGGGTACTAAATTAAATTTTAGTACAACATTTCATCCTCAATCAGATGGGCAGTCAGAACGAACAATTCAGACCTTGGAGTATATTCTATGAGCTTGTTCGATGGATTATCAGGGAAGTTGGGACCAACATATTTCTTTGGTTGAATTTTCATATAATAACAGTTTTCCTTCCAGTATACAGATGGCACCATTTTAGGCATTATATGGGAAGCAGTGTTGAACTCCAGCTTTCTGGGATGAAGTGGGTGAAAGGAAGTTGATGGGACCAGAATTGGTAGAAGAGATGGCAGAAAAAGGTCACCTGATTCAGAAACACATGAGAACAGCTCAGAGCAGGCAGAAGAGTTATGCAGACAACAGGAGGAAGGATCTATCTTTTGAGGTAGGTGATCATGTTTTTCTCAAAGTCTCACCATGGAAAAGTCTGATGCGATTTGGTAAGAAAGGAAAGATGAGTCCAAGGTTCATTGGACCATATGAAATTCTGGAGAGAGTTGGATCAGTTGCATACCGGGTGGCTTTACCTTTGAGTTTATCTCAGGTACACAATGTTTTTCACGTTCCGATGTTGAGAAAGTATATGCCAGATCCATCTCTTGTTTTGAGTCCAGAGGTAGTTCAGTTGGAAGAGAACCTATCTTATGAGGAACAATCGGTCCAGATTCTTGACCACAGGGAGAAAGTGTTATGGAATAAGGTGATTAATCAGGTAAAGGTTTTGTGGAAAAACCACATGATGGAAGAGGCAACATGGGAATCTGAAAATGCAATGAGGGATAAGTACCCCCATTTATTCGATAAGTAAATAAATTGCGGGGACAAAATTTTCAAACGGGGGGGAAGGATGTAACATCCCAAGTAAGTAATGAGTAATAGATATTTTTATCTATGTCTATTAATGAATTAGATATTGTTTTAGAGGCTTAAAATGAAAATAAATCCAATCTTAAGCATGGAATACACTAATATTTTGAAAAGATTGTTTTACTGCCTTTTGAAGGAAAACCATTTTTAAATCTATCTTTTGACAATTTTATAAGCTATGTTTGTCAAAATAAACTTATTCTTTATGATTGGGACATCAAAATTTACTTTGTGTGAATTTTTTGTATTTTTCAGACAATGTTCATTTTTTAATGAATAGTGAAAAATACTACATTTTACATCAAAACTGCTTTTTAATCTAATTTATTTATATTATTAGATTATCTTTTTAATTTGTTTTAAAGTGAAATTAGAATATATTTTTACCATTTAATCCAATAGTGGTCATTGGAAATAATTTCACTTTGAAATTGGACTTAAACTAGTGTCAATCTTTTGATACTTATTGTTTCATAAAAACACGCTATTTGTCATGACAACGGGAATTAATTATTAAATTAATTAATGTGAATTATATTTTTTGAATTTTGTAAAATAGACTTCATTTTTGAATTCGGAATATCAAATATATATTAGGGTGAATTTTTGGTATTTTTCTGAAAAACATCAATTTTTGATGAATAGTGAAACCACTAAGTGGTACTTATAAAAACTGATTTTTCGTTTAAATGAAATTTTACCACTTCTGTGTTTTGAATTTAAAAAATCCCACATACATGGTTTTCATTAAGAAGTAAAATGTGGTTCAATGAGATTAAAATATTTTTTTGGTGAATAGTAACTCTTAAGTTCTTAATCGCGATTAGAGGTAATTAGTGTAGTTTAAGGTAAAAATAATGCTTTAATAAAATGAGATGAGCTTGACACATGTCCTAACCTCATTGGATGTGTCATGGACGACCAAAAAAATCCATGGGTCAACTTGGGGACCCCATGGAGCCACATTGGTTGGGAAATGACATAAATAACTTTTTATTTAATGTAAAAGTAAAAATGACACAAACATGAGATGTTTTACTAAAACAATTTTTACATGGGGTTATAAAGATCAGATTTTTGATTATAAATAGTCATTGGAAAGTTAAAAATTTCCTACATCATATAATTTTTTTTATATAATTTTTAGACCTTAAATAAATTAAATTATTTATATCATCATGATGATGCATCGATGACCTCATTATTTAACGATTTAAATAAAATTGAATGATAATGTAAAATATGAGATCTACACATGGAAAAAACCTATTGGATGGGTGGATTTCGAACCCTTATCACCTTATCCTAGAAACACATCAATGTGGGACCTCTTAAATCTGAATACCATTTTAAAATAAAGTGACTTTTCTTTACCTTCCAAGAGTGCCCCTCCTCTCCTCTTATAAAAGGCCCCCAACTCTACCTCCTTACCCACACACCGAAAGCCTTTGTCTCGGCCAAACCCTGCCCATTTTGTCTCTCAACATCCATCTCTTACTCCTTGAAGCCTCACTTTGGGCATAAGTCTTCCCAATGAAGCCTTTGAGCTCAAACCAAAGGGAGTTACCCGATTTTAAGGTAATGTCTTCACCTGAGTCCTTTTGTTTTATTTTGCTTCTCCAACCCCCTAAACTATTTTTATTTATTTCTTTTGTAACAACTCCAGTATCTTCAATATACTAGGATGTTTTTATAAGAAGGATTCGAGCTACACGTACACACACCTACATCTAATGGTTAAAGGACATACTGTTTCCGTGGATGGTGAATTTTTGCCTCCCGAAACGATGATTGTTCAATATTATTTTAACACCTTCAAAGGTGGACATTAAGATGTCACTATATTTATATATGATATATAGTATGTTTAGTTTTTCCTTAAGCTTCTGTATTTTTCATTTTTGGAATACCTTTATGGTTTCCATTATGGGTAAACGCGATATCTTCATTTAAGGAAGTGCGGACTACCGCCCCCTCAAAGTGATTTGATTCATTAAATACCATATGTGGGACATATAAAGGATGGAACTATGATATTATATATGATATTATACTGGAATTATAATATACCTTTATATCATTATGATTCCATTCTATAAAATACGAAATAGAAATGAAAGTAGCGTTCAGGCGTACGTACGGCTTACTGTCTCCATGAACGGTGCATTTCATTTATTACCTCTAAATGATTATGTAATATTATAAATGCATCTATATACTGGATATATATTATATATACATAATGATTATAATTATGGATATAATTGATACATGAACAACTTGTAATTATAAAGGGATTATTTTTGACTCAAGTACCAATGATCGTTAAAATGACCGTTATTAACTTAAATAATTACATAGTGTTCATGACATGGAAATAAGTGATATAAAAGGAATAATGAACTTGAAAAAGGTTCTTAAGAAAGTAGAAATTAACTCAATTTTATTATTCAGGACATTAAAGAACGATCGAGTCAAGTCGGACCTGAGGTATGGGACTTCGTCTTAATCTCCTTTCATTGAGGCATATTTTGTTTTATACACAACCTTCTTTTATATGGTGTATAAACCCCTTTGACTTTTACGTTTATCCAAAAGGAATATTTTTTATACGCAACATTTTACTAAACGACAAAAGTAAATGTTTTTGTCGTACGTATGCGGCGACAACGACTTCTCCGCCGCCGTGACCGTTATTTGAGTTTCGGCTTCCTCTACAAGCCATACCTTTTTTTAAAAGAAAAATAAATACCATGTTTTACTTTTATTTTATTTTGGTATTGAAAATGGTTTTCATAATGTTTTTATATCAATGTGTTGTATTGATATCTTGTGATTGAAAGGTGGAAATGTTATGTTTCCTTTATGCATGTTTTATGTGATACGATTATGTTGAGGTTCTTGGGCATTATTATGAAGATGAGTGGTTCTGTGATAAACTAAGGGCGGGTAAGCCCGATATAGCTCTCCAATGCATTGGGTAATACGAAGGAGTGTAGCTTTAAGGTTTCTCTGAAGAGATTTAGGGAATATACTGTGATGGGGATTCCAAACGTAACCAAAAGGGTTACTCCCTACATAAGAATGTTATGAATGCCTCAAGTTACCTTTATGTCTTATGATTCTTATGATTTATTCATGATTTTATGAGGTATGTTAAAGTGCTTATGTTTTATGGGTAAAGTATGATTTCATTCTTATGTATATATGTACCCATGTTTCCTTTCCATATTTTTATATCCCTTACTGATCTTTTTATGCTCATCCCAAGTTTTTTTGAAATGTTTTTCACAGGTCAAGGGAAAGGTACATGAAATGATGATAGAGTCAAGGAAGTGTCAAGAAAAAATCCATGTTTTATTTTAAATATGTTTCCATTGATGGGAAAGAAGAATACTATCTTTATGTAACCACTTTGTTTATATGTGGAATGTAATGCAAGTTTTATGATATAATTATCTAAAACTCTAAACCCAAAAATATCCTCAATGTGTAATCTTGTAATAACTCAAGATTAAGTAAGGTTTAAGGCTGGGGACTTATAGTTGGTATCAGAGATCTGTTTAGATAACTTTAGGAGTTAGAATTCTGTTAAATGATTATCCAAAAATATATTTTTTTCTGGTCAAATTGAAGTGATATAGTATTTGAAGATTACCATGTTGCTTAATCTAAGACATGTTCTTTAAGAATGGTTTTTCATAGAGGAAACAAAACCACTTTTCTGGGAAGGCATACAGAGGGAAATGACCTTCCGAATCAGCATCCTGAGATGGTCGGAATTGGAACTGATCCGTTTGTTGCAGTGATGGCTCAGTTGACTCAGGTGAAAAATGTTGGTTGTTTTTATTGATGATATTTTGGTGTTTTCTAAAAGTAAAGAGGATAATTAAAGAGATTTAAGGGATATCTTTCAAACCTTAAAATAAAAGAAACTGTATGGAAAATTCAGCAAGTGTGAGTTTTGGTTGCAAAAAATTTCTTTCCTTGGTCACATTGTTTCTAAAGTTGGGATAACTGTTGATCCTGTAAAAGCAAAAGTTGTGGAAGACTGGCCAAGACCCACAAATGTAACTGAGATTCGTAGTTTCCTTGGTTTGGAAGGCTATTACCGAAGTTTTGTTAGAAATTTTTCACGGTTATCTAGTCCAATGACTAAGTTAACTCGGAAGGGTGTTAAGTTTATCTGGACAAAAGAATGTGATGATTTTTTTCAGGAATTGAAAAGAATATTGGTGAATGCTCCAGTTTTGGCACTACCTTCCAGGAATGGTGAGTTTTTTTATCTACATTGATGCTTCATTGGAAGGAATGGGTTGCGTCCTAATGAAGAATTATCAGGTAATTGCTTATGCTTCACGACAGTTGAAAACTCATGAGGTAAATTACCCTACACATGATTTGGAATTAGCTGCTGTTGTTTTCACTTTAAAAATTTGGAGGCATCATTTGTATGGAGTAAAGTGTGAAATATATAATGATCACAAAAGTTTAAAGTATATATTCACTCAGAAAGAGTTATACATGAGACAGAGGAGATGGCTGGAATTAATCAAGGATTATGATTGTAAAATTCATTACCATCCGAGAAAAGAAAATAAAGTGGCTGATGCTTTGAGTCGAAAAAGTAATGATTCATTAGCAATGTTGAATTTGGAACGTGATCCTTTGGTTAAGGATTTGATGAACTTTGGCATAGAAGTTGTTGGTGGAGGAAGTTCTTCTATTTTGTTTCAGGTATCAGTGAGATCATCTCTATCAGACAGAATCAAGCAAGCACAGAAGCAAGACAGTGAGTTGCAGAAAAAGGTAGAGTTGGTTCAGAAGGGTAAGTTTTCTGAATTCAACATTGATAATGATTGCGTTTTGAGATTTGGAAAGATATTGTGTGTGCCTTGTGATTCACAGTTGAAGAGAGAGTTGTTATGTGAAGCTCATAGTTCTCCGTTTTCAGTTCATCCTGGAAGTACTAAGATGTACAAAGATCTGCGGGAGTATTACTGGTGGGATGGAATGAAAAGAGATATTGCTGATTTTACTGTGAAGTGTTTGACATGTCAACAGGTTAAAGCAGAGTGGCATTTACCGAAAGGGATGCTTCAGCCTTTACCAGTGCCAGAGTGGAAATGAGAGAATATATCCATGGACTTTGTTGTGGGATTACCGAAGACATCTCGAGGTAATAATGCAATCTGGTTTATTGTTGATCGCTTGACTAAATCTGCTCATTTCCTTGCTATACGAGATACTTTTTCCCTAGATCAACTTTCCCGTTTGTATCTTAAAGAGATAGTCAGGTTACATGGAGTTCCCCTCTCCATTGTATCTGATCGTGATCCCAGGTTCACTTCTAACTTTTGGAAAGGCCTTCAGAAGTCATTGGGTACTGAATTAAATTTTAGTACAGCATTTCATCCTCAATCAGATGGGCAGTCAGAACTAACAATTCAGACCTTGGAGGATATGCTACGAGCTTGTTCGATGGATTATCAGGGAAGTTGGGACCAACATCTTTCTTTGGTTGAATTTTCATATAATAACAGTTTTCCTTCCAGTATACAGATGACACCATTTCAGGCATTATATGAGAAGCAGTGTCGAACTCCAGCTTTCTGGGATGAAGTGGGTGAAAGGAAGTTGATGGGACAAAAATTGGTAGAAGAGATGACAGAAAAAGTTCAACTGATTCAGAAACACATGAGAACAGCTCCGATCAGGCAGAAGAGTTATGCGGACAACAGGAGGAAGGATCTATCTTTTGAGGTAGGTGATCATGTTTTTCTCAAAGTCTCACCATGGAAAAGTGTGATGCTATTTGTTAAGAAAGGAATGCTGAGTCCAAGGTTCATTGGACCATATGAAATTCTGGAGAGAGTTGGATCAGTTGCATACCGGGTGGCTTTACCTCTGAGTTTATCTCAGGTACACAATGTTTTTCACGTTCCGATGTTGAGAAAGTATATGCTAGATCCATCTCATGTTTTGAGTCGAGAGGTAGTTCAATTGGAATAGAACCTATCTTATGAGGAACAACCGGTCCAGATTCTTGACCACAGGGAGAAAGTGTTATGGAATAATGTGATTAATCAGGTAAAGGTTTTGTGGAAAAACCACATGATGGAAGAGGCAACATGAGAATCTGAAAATGCAATGAGGGATAAGTACGCCCATTTATTCGATAAGTAAATAAATTGCGGGGACAAAATTTTCAAAAGGGGGGAAGGATGTAACATCCCAAGTAATTAATGAGTAATAGATATTTTTATCTATGTCTATTAATGAATTAGATAGTGTTTTAGAGGCTTAAAATTAAAATAAATCCAATCTTAAGCATGGAATACACTAATATTTTTAAAAGATTGTTTTACTGCCTTTTGATGGAAAACCATTTTTAAATCTATCTTTTGAAAATTTTATAAGCTATGTTTGTCAAAATAAACTTATTCTTTATGATTGGGAATCAAAATTTACTTTGTGTGAATTTTTGGTATTTTTCAGACAATGTTCATTTTTTAATGAATAGTGAAAAATACTGCATTTTACATCAAAACTACTTTTTAATCTAATTTATTTATATGATTAGATTATATTTTGAATTTGTTTTAAAGTGAAATTAGAATATATTTTTACCATTTAATCCAATAGTGGTCATTGGAATTAATTTCACTTTGAAATTGGACTTAAACTAGTGTCAATCTTTTGATACTTATTGTTTCAAAAAAACACGCTATTTGTCATGACAGCGGGAATTAATTATTAAATTAATTAATGTGACTTATATGTTTTGAATTTTGTAAAATAGACTTCATTTTTTAATTCGGAATATCAAATATAGCTTAGGGTTAATTTTTGGTATTTTTCTGAAAAACTTCAATTTTTGATGAATAGTGAAACCACTAAGTGGTACTTATAAAAACTGATTTTTCGTTTAAATGAAATTTTACCACTTCTGTGTTTTGAATTTAAAAAATCCGACATACATGGTTTTCATTAAGAAGTAAAATGTGGTTCAATGAGATTAAAATAATTTTTTGGTGAATAGTAACTCTTAAGTTCTTAATCGCGATTAGAGGTAATTAGTGTAGTTTAAGGTAAAAATAATGCTTTAATAAAATGAGATGAGCTTGACACATGTACTACCCTCATTGGATGTGTCATGGCCGACCAAGACAATCCATGGGTCAACTTGGGGTCCCCATGGAGCCACTTTGGTTGGGAAATGACATAAATAACTTTTTATTTAATGTAAAAGTAAAAATGACACAAACATGAAATGTTTTACTAAAACAATTTTTACATGGGGTTATAAAGATCAGATTTTTGATTATAAATAGTAATTGGAAAGATAAAAAGATTTCCTACATCATAGTAGTTTTTTTATAATTTTTATACTTTAAATAAATTAAATTATTTATGACATCATGATGATGCAGCGATGACCTCATTATTTAAGGATTTAAATAAAATGGAATGAAAATTTAAAATCTAAGACCTAAACATGGCCAAAACCTATTGTATGGGTGGATTTAGAACCCTTATCACATTATCCTCGAAACACATCAATGTGGGACCTCTTAAATCCGAATACCATTTTAAAATAAAGTGACTTTTCTTTACCTTCCAAGAGTGCCCCTCCTCTCCTCTTATAAAAGGCCCCCACCTCTACCTCCTTACCCTCACTACCAAAGCCTTTGGATCGGCCAAAACCTTCCCATTTTGTCTCTCCACATCCCTTTCTTACTCCTTGAAGCCTAACTTTGGGAAGAAGTCTTCCCAAAGAAGCCTTTGAGCTCAAACCAAAGGGAGTTACCCGATTTTAAGGGAATGTCTTCACTTGAGTCCTTTTGTTTTATTTTGCTTCTCCAACCCCCTAAACTCTTTTTATTCATTTCTTTTGTAACAACTCCAGTATCTTCAATATAATAGGATGTTTTTATAAGAAGTATTCTAGGTACACTTACACAAACCTACATCTAATAGTTAAAGGACATACTGTTTCCGTGGATGGGGAATTTATGCCTCCCGAAACGATGATTGTTCAACATTATTTTAACACCTTAAAAGGTGGCCATTAAGATGTAACTATATTTATATATGATATATAGTATGTTTATGTTTTCCTTAATCTTCTGTATTTTTCATTTTGGGGATACCTTTATGGTTTCCATTATGGGTAAACGCGATATCTTCATTTAAGGAAGTGCGGACTACCGCCCCCTCAAAGTGATTTGATTCGTTAAATACCATATGTGGGACATATAAAGGATGGAACTATGATATTATATATGATATTATACTGGAATTATAATATAACCTTATATAATTATGATTCCATTCTATAAAATACGAAATAGAAATGAAAGTAGCGTTCATGCGTACGTACGGCTTACCGTCTCAATGAACGGTGAATTTCATTTATTACCTCTAAATGATTATGTAATATTATAAATGCATGTATATACTGGATATATATGATATATACATCATGATTATAATTCTGGATATAATGTATAAATGAACAACTTGTAATTATAAAGGGTTTATTTTTGACTCAAGTACCAATGATCGTTAAAATGACCGTTATTAACTTAAATAATTACATAGTGTTCATGACATGAAAATTAGTGATATAAAAGGAATTATAAACTTGAAAAAGGTTCTTAAGAAAGTAGAAATTAACTCAATTTTATTATTCAGGACATTAAAGAATGATCGAGTCAAGTCGGACCCGAGGTATGGGACTTCGTCTCAATCTCCTTTCATTGAGGCATATTTTGTTTCATACACAACCTTCTTTTATACGGTGTATAAACCCCTTTGACTTTTATGTTTATCCAAAAGGAATCTTTTTTATATATAGTGTTTTACTAAATGACAAAAGGGAATGTTTTTGTCGTACGTATGCGGTGACAACGACTTGTCTACCGCCGTGACCGTTATTTGAGTTTCGGCTTCCTCTACAAGCCATACCTTTTTTAAAAGAAAAATAAATACCATGTTTTACTTTTCTTTTATTTTGGTATTGAAAATGGTTTTCATAATGTTTTTATATCAATGTGTTGTATTGATATCTTGTGATTGAAAGGTGGAAATGTTATGTTTCCTTTATGCATGTTTTATGTGATACGATTATGTTGAGGTTCTTGGGAATTATTATGAAGACGGGTGGTTCCGTGATAAACTAAGGGTAGGTGAGCCCGATATAACTCTCTAATGCATTGGGTAACGCGAATGAGTGTAACGTTAAGATTTCTACGAAGCGATTTAGGGAATATACTGTGATGAGAATTCCAAACGTAACCAAGAGGGTTACTCTCTACGTAAGAATGTTATGAATGCCTCAAGTTACCTTTATGTCTTATGATTTCTATGATTTATTCATGATTTGATGAGGTATGTTAAAGTGATTATGTTTTATGGGTAAAGTATGATTTCATTCTTATGTATATATGTACCCATGTTTCCTTTCCATATTTTTATATCCCTTACTGAGCTTTTTATGCTCATCCCAAGTTTTTTTGAAATGTTTTTCACAGGTCAAGGGAAAGGTACATGATATGATGATAGTGTCAAGGAAGTGTCAAGAAAGAATCCATGTTTTATTTTAAATATGTTTCCATTTATGGGAAAGAATAATACTATCTTTATGTAACCACTTTGTTTATATGTGGAATGTAATGCAAGTTTTATGATCTAATTCTCTAAAACTCTAAACCCGAAAAGATCCTCAATGTGTAATCTTGTAATAACTCATGATTAAGTAAGGTTTAAGGCTGGGGTCTTATACCTCCTGCGTGTTTAAAAAAGGAATTAAAATTAAAATTAAATTTATTTTAAAACCCAACAGGTTTTTTTCTTCTTCTCCCACGGATAGAGGCTCACCCTTCGATCTCTCCCCTATGGCGCCTAACTTAGGAATTGAGCCCTATTCTTTGTCAGTTATCACTTTTTATCATCGTTCATCTCTATGGATCTGTAATGGTAAGACCTACATTTCTTTTTAGCTGTTATTGATTATTTGGAACAATGACCGCACTATTTGGATTTAGGCTCATATGCCCTAATAATCCATTCTTCGTTCATTCTTTAGATTTCATCCAAACTGGGACAAATCAGGACACGATACTGGACGAGTTGTCTACCACCAAGGTGAGGTAGGTGTTATATACTTTATTTCAGATTTTATTGGTGTTTTTCAAGCATTCTAATGAAATTATATTTTTTAGACTTTTCAAAGAGGTCTTGTTCTTGAGCGAGTAGCTTTTAGTAGTTGTAGTTGGACTTAGTGACGTTGACCTTGGGTTCCGTTTTGGTGCGTTGGCACCCATTGCTCATTTCAAGGTCACCAAAGGGGTGAAACTTAAGAGAATAACTTGTTTATTCCTATTTAAACCACCCAAGGGGTGTGTGATTGTTCTTTCCTAGTTAGAGGAATCCATTAGATGCCTTGATAGCCTGAGTATCTTGGTTAGGAGATGTATTGACTCCTTGATTTTTGAATATCATGTTATGCCTCATTTATTTTGATAGCTTGGATAAAATGTAATGTGTTTATGTGGGTGGGTATACCTATATGTAAATGATTAATGGCATGTAAATGGATTATGTGGGAGGGTAGGTCCATATTTTTATGATAAATGGATTACATGAGTGGGTATACTCATGGCTTGTGCATGTTAATGTGTGTGGGTATACTCATATTTTTATAAATGTTTAATTGAAATGTTTGAATGCTTAGAAAAATGGTTTGATAGATGCATTGGACTGCTCTCTCCATGGATATGAAACGCGGTAGTGGATGCCTTGGGTGGACTCTGCCCTTTGGGTATTGATTCCATGGGATGCCTCAGGCCTTGCTACCCCATAGGATCCGGCTTGCTTGGGCTTGTGTAGGACTTGATGTTGACTTGATCCTAGGACCCCAACTAGTGCCTAACTGAGTTTCCACCAGGGATTCCAATGGGACTCGATGACATACCTTGGACATGATCCTTAGATATGACCCTCCATGGTATAGATATATTTATTACTTGGATTCCTTAGTTTGCTGACACCTTGAATCTAGCCCTCAGGGTCTACAATTCACTATACGGTGTGGCTATGGGATACTACTTCACAATACGACATGGTTGTGGGATTCTTGACTACTCTATACAGCGTGGATGTGGTTACAGTATATATATGGATGTACGAAATGGCTGTGTGACTTGTTTGTTACTTGTTATAGCTACCTTTTTAAGAGCTGACTCTCTTTTGCAGGTAGCCTTAAGGGATGTTCAGTTTTCTTTATAACACCCTTATTCCATGGGAATATGACCTTATTTACCAGTTTTTTACACTTTCTAGCACCTTTTTAGAATTACTGTTAGAACTGTATATACCTAGGTTGTTGCTTACTAGGATTTTTATCTCAAACCCTATTTGGGCCTCCTGGGGAACCAAAACAGATTATATGTTTCTAGGTGATGATAGGGGTAAGCACCCTAGTACAGTTTGTTGATTGTGGCTTTAGAGCAGGGGAGCATAGGACTATGCTGAGGCTTGCGATGCTAGGATACATTTTTGGTATTTTGTTCTTCTAGGGTTACTTGTATTGTATTTTATTTCCATGTACTATTCTGGATGATTTCTAGACACTTGTACCATTGTCATCATTTTGTATATGTGACACTTTTAGTTGTTGATATGTATACATGTATTTCCTTATCTTCGGTTGACTACTTATTTATTTTCTTCTTCTATGTTTTATATGATTGAATTCCACTGTGATACTCTGGTAATGGGGGCATAATATCCTCAGTGACTCACCTAGGCCCTCGCTGCTATTCGATAGACTCTGGCGTTTGGGGAGATGCACTTGAGGCCATGTGGCCAACCGGGCTTGGGGCACCATAGGGTGGCATCTAGGTATGGGACATTACAACAATGAGAAGATTAATAAGTAGATATCCATAGTGAATCTACTCAACATTTAGGAATTCAAAAACACGATGAATCCACAAAATGAAAATTAGGCTTTTCCCAAGGACATAACCTTAGAGAATCAAGAAACAAAACAAAAAATAACTTCCAATAAACTAAAAATTAATATTTATTCTATATGTGGGAATAAAAAAATTGATCATCATAAAAATAAATTCCAAATAAAAAAACTACTAAAATAATTAATTAACACCTTAAAACCCCAAAATGGGACTATGATCAAGATTCTGAGGTTGATAAGGGTTTCTTCCCCATGAGATTCTTCTACTTACAGAACTTCTATAGGTATCCCAACCATACACAATGGTGATGATTATTTGGAAAATATAAGAAATATGGATTATAATTCATTAACTGACCACATTATAAGCACATAAGGTAATTTTTCTACTTCTAGAAAGTCAAAACTAAAGAAGAAGATCCGCCCAAAAAAAGTTCCTCTAGCTTCCACATCTCATTAGATGGGGAAACTTCACTAGCTCTGAAATAGATAGGGATACCACCCATTGTTGTTTTCCCTCCACAATCCAACTCTTTTAGATAAGTCTCATCCAAAAATTAGTTATATTAGTCTAGTCTAGATTAAATGACTCTATAATTGAGATACAAATGAATACACTTAATGAATAAGTGAGTATTAAAAGAATCAATTAACACTATACTAAGAGAAAAAGGAACCAGATCATTGAAATGGTTGAATTAATCTTTCAAAATCTATTAACCCTTATGAAGACCCATGAATTCCACCGCTTTCTTCACCTTAAACTTCTTAGGAAGGAATCTCTAAGTGAAAATGATCTTAATGAATTCCTATATCATCCTATCTTGCAAATGAGTTGGGATGAATGTATTCCACTAGTCCAAACTAATCATTTCAAAATATCCTATAATAACTCTTTATCTCAAGGATTCATCCTAGGTGGTGTCATCAGCTAACCAATATATACTCACACCTCTATAGTTTTTTAGAAAATTTCTATGAGGAATACACATAATAATAAGAAAAACATGGTCTAATAAATAACAACTCAAACATAATTCATAACAAACCATAATTAAGCCTCAACAAAAAAAATTCAATTGAACGAATAAAAAATTAGCAAGAATAATTTAAAATCATTTTTAATAATATTTAAAATAACATCACATTTTAAAATTTAGAAATCTATAAAAACTATTTAGAAAACACTTCAAACAAAACTATTTAATTTAAATATTTAATTCTCCACTTGAAACCATTTTTGAACCACAAAAATCCATTCTTTAAAATATTTATAGGCCGTTGAATTTAAAAACTCTATTTTTCATTTTATAAAAAGTGAAATTTTTAAATTTTTGAACCAACTTTCACCTTTGAAAATTTTAATTTAAATCATAAATCCCTCTTAATAACAACCTAAGAAACAATAATATACCAAGAAAATATCTTTTAAATCATATCAGAAAACATCTATAAATAATACAAAATAAATAGGATCAAAGGGATCTTAATATAAAGTTTCCATGGAGGCTAGTGGAAACACATGGTTTGGATTCATGGTTTTGAGGAATATGCACAAACTATATAGAATACCATTTGAAGTAAACAAAACAATTCTCACGGTCTTAAAATCCTTTTCAATACCTTGTGGGGTAACCATGCTCCTTTGATTTTCCCTTCCCATTCACCTCCAAAAGATGATAAACCTCTAGATCACCCATAAAACTTCTATATAATCATATATATTACCAATAAAAATAAAAATAAATGATAATAAATAAATATTACCAAGAATTTTGGACTCACCACCAGAAAACCCATGGTAACTTGAGCCTTCAGATAAGTAATAGCTCATGATACTCTTCCTGTACCTACCCCATGAGTTCAGATAGTCCAAGTGTCTAATATACAAGACACACAAAACAAAAAATCGAATGCCAAGAAACCAGGTCTCTAAACAACATAAGTTATGATACCATTTTTCACAAAATAACTTGTTATAACCCTTGAACCGATCACCTGAGCTAACCCGCGACATACCTAGGGGGTGTCACTGATCCCATTGGGCAAATGATAAACAAGATGGACATCACATAAGCGTGTGAAAAAATTTCTCCATATAGAATAATATACAACATAGATATTCCACTATAAAGTAAAGAATAACCACTATGTATGTCAGAGTTCATGTGTTTAAGAAAAAATAAATAAAAAATTTAAACAAATCTAAACAGAGAATAACTAGAATAAATAAACAACTCAAAATAAAATATACAACAGTAGCAGTAGAAAGAAAAAATATAAAATAATAGAGGATGATATGGCTGATAAAAATAATAACCAAAATAGAAACCTTAAACAAACTCTATGATATTTACATGAAATCCATATCAACTCTATTTGAACACATATCCATAATACCCACTAACTTATAGAGTGATCAAGAAGATAAACCTATAAAATATATCAGACTTACCAATGTCAACTAGCATAAGTAGGGTTTGAGTATAACAGATATTAGTAAGATATCTCCAAAGAGTCTATGCATTTCCTTTTGTAAAATATACCATAAATTTTAGTTTTTAATATATATAGAAAATATTCTTTTATTACTTTAAGGCAATACAATCAAGATATTTTCTCAAAAAACATAATTAAAACCCAAAAAATCATAAAAAACATAGATTCCATTCTTAAATCATTATATTTCAAAATAAACCCTCTAAAATTATATTTTAAAACATTATTGAAATAAATAGAACTAAGTTATTTTAAAAAAATAAATACTTCAACATAAGCAGAAAAATAACAGATAAAAAGAATCAAGAGGGGAAAATATAAGATAATTTCAATAATAAAATGTATTAAAAATGAAACTAAATAAAGGAAAATGCTAAAGGATAGATAAAAATAGATAATTCCAAAATATATCATGAGAAAACCCTATACATACTCAGTTTGGAACCATATATAGGCCCATAAATTCACTCCTATGATAATAACCAATCAATATTCTGCATTTAGCCTCATCAATGGAACTCTCCGATGGCCTTTCTATACCATATTGGATCTTTTCCATTTAATAAGGGAAAGGAAGTAATCATATCTCATCCCTCATTGATATTACTTGGATATCCTTGAATAGTAGTGGTAGAATGTGTGGCACATCAATCAAATTTAAAACATAATAAAGTCACACAATCACATAATAAATTCCCACCTCCTCACACTTACTAATGTAAAGCCTTATATCAAATCAACCCATCATAATGACATTAAAACATAGGGATTCCATTGGGGTGAATATCACTTTAAGAATTTTTTTTTGATGATTTTCATCATGTATTTCATTTAAAAGTAATAGAAACTTTCCAACATAGTTTTGAAAAAAATTCAAAATCAATGCCATTTAGAAGATTCATTTAGAATTCCAAATGGGATTAAGTGTTCTATTTATAAATTATCATTTGGAAATCGATTTTAAAATCCTCTTTGAAAAAAAAATGATGATTACCAAATTCAAAGCTTAAATCAAGAAATACGGTATATATATCAATACAACTATATATGTTTATATTCACCTATATATATAGGTGAATATAAATATTCACACACACACACACATATATATATATATATATATCAATATTCATAGGAATCACCATGAAACCAAAAAATGGAAAAATCTCAATCCTTTTATCAAGATCAAGGGATTTAATAAAATAAACACCAAAAATTAATAACAAACAAGAAAACAAGTAAGAAAATGTCAATCCCTTAACTCAACCATACCAGAGAATCAATAATCCAAGACATTAATTCAATAATAAAAATCCATATAATAATCCATTATAAATTTAATCAAATAACTAACATACACCCATTTGATTTAAAAATAATTAGAAGGGGATTATATTTTTTATCAATCTATTTATAATTTAATCAAACCTCTATGAAACACTAATCTTAGGGGAAAAAACTTTTGATAGCACAATAAGGCATAAAGTGTGAATAAAATGAAAAGCTATGGATCCCCACATCAAATATAGTGAAGATGTGATGAAACATCAAACAAAAGAAGAGGGAGACCTATGAAGAAATTCACACACCATAAATAAAAAATAATCACCATCCGTCATTAATCCCCAACCTCTAGAGTTTACTTAATTTAGCATCAAATATAGAGGGGAAGGGAAAACAAAACATAAAATAATACGAGAAGAGGAATGGGGATTACAATGATAGATAACCACTTAAAACTGAAGGAGACAACTCCGGAATGGAGAAGGGAGGGGGGGGGGTAATTACCTCAGTGTACCTAGTACATCTCATCTTAATAGGGAGGAAAATAACCATTTTGTGTTTTAAACCCTAAGGATTCCTTTAGAAAAACCCAAAATTTTAATGTTTTGTGTATGCTTCAGGGTTTACCAAACCATGTGCCAACTATGAACCCATCACAAAACTCACCTAAACACTTACAAGGTTTTGGAAACTAGGATATAATGGATAGAAACAACACTATTAAAAATAATAGTCCTTCATACAGTTTAAATCATCATTAGAAATAACTATGTTTCAACCATGTGTTTATACTACAACATAAAAAATTTAAAAAATTCATTCGAGTTAAACCAACAAATTAATGAAAAAACAAAATTTTAATTCATGATTTAGATAATATGAATGAGAGAGGTTTATTTTTCACTTTTGATATCATAAATGACCTAAATCTCATTATAAGGTTTCACATATCCTGAAATTTATAACCCAAAAAAATTTATATTAACAATATAGTCACATGTTTATGGAAAACAATAATAAAACCTTTTCCATGATTACTCCTAAACCAAAAAATTAAATAATAAAAATATAGGGAAAACCCATTTCATAAAAAATAATTTTAAATGAAATTTAATAACATAAAAAATGTTGGGAATCATTTATAAAATCTTTATTTTAAAATCATTTTAAAATATTTTATAAAAAACTGTTTAATGGATAAATCAAAAGATGGATATCAAAACAACATTTTGCTCAAAATTAAATATTTTAAAAAATAATGATTTAAAACATGAAAAACTTATTTTCCAAAAGTCATATATAAAAAATAATTATTTAAAATTCCCCCAACAATCCATACATGGAATTGAACAAGATATGTATAGATTAGAGTCACTTTCCTAGACAAGATTCCCAAAATTCACTAAAAATTCTCAAATTGATGAACCTTTCAAAATGGACCATCAAGTACTATCATAAAAATACTTCATAAAACAAAATTCATCATCCTAAGAACATAATCCTCTATTTATATAAAATAAATTCACAATACATGTATTCCGAATGAATCATCCTAGATTGTAATGATCCTATATAACACTTGGTATAATAGTGGACGACCTCCAATGAGTGACACGACCTCCATGTGACTTATCAAAAACCCTATGTTACTCACCAATATCAAGGTATATATTAATAAGGGATCAATGGATTAAATTATAGAGAGTGGAATAATGTATATTTTATTTTGAAATGGATCAATCCAAATTTTATAGAACTCTTACTTAAAATATTTTTCAAGAGAATATAAAAAATAAAATCATTGAGGATTTTTCACATTATTGTATAATTATAATAATTATAATAATTATAATAGAATATATAGAATAATATATTCCATATAACTTAATGAAACAGTAAATTACTAACCTCTCACCACCTTTTATCTATCTCACCATCCAAAATTACACTATCACTAATTAAGAATATGGAGAGATCTCAAATATTATGATATATCAATCAGACCCTTTATATATTGATTAAAACACACAATTCCTATATAATATATCCATATAAATTAAATTTAATGAGTTTAAACCCTTTAAAATCTCAAAATTTTATGTGTATCCCTTTTATCCAAAATTCCACCATATTAATTATATGCATTAATTTCCTTTTATTTATCTTCCATAACATTAAGTAAAATCTCTATTTAAATCACCACTTCCTCTACCTTAACATCCATATTATAACACCACCATAATAATTTCATAGTGAATTTATTGAATCCAAATAATCCCCTAGTTTAATTTAATAAACATTATTAATAATATAAATCATTAATTTTAAATTTAAAATCCATAACTCCTCAAAACCATGTTGTAATTAACACCATTTTTATTAATATTATTGTTTTTATTCAAATAAATGTTATGAATTAAAACTGATTCAATAAAATGCGAACACATGTAAAATATTTTTATTAATGAAACACTAATATATTACATCATTACAAGGCTAAATACATCAACTACTATAGAAATCTCATTACAAGACCCAAAATAATAACCATAGAACCACCAAGTAAAACATGAAGTCCAACTATATAGTTAACATCCTTCAAATTTTCCATAATTTAAAAAGTTATGGTGAGAAATATACCAAATGAACTTAGAGTCAGAGGGATTAAGTGCACCATTCCTGTAGCTAAAAAAATAATTTTTGATATTTTGTAATGACTTAGAAAGGTATTTATATAATTTATGTGACTGTTTTAAAAAAATAGCCATTGGAATTTTTAGTGACCATTAGTGTTTTTATAACCATAGGGGTTTATTTTAATATTACATTTATATGTGTTAAAAATTTAAAATTAAATTAAAATAGAATTTTCAAATAATAAAAATAATGACATGTGATGATAATGTTTAATTAAGCTTCTAAAGTTTGATATTATAACCTTAGAATATAATAAAAAATATTTTATATTCCCCAATAAGAATGAAAAATAATTATAAAAATAAAATGGTTCAAAGTGATAAAATATATAGATATAAGTATATATATATATATTTCTTATGTTTAACATATTTTTATTAAAGAAAATTGTGATGCGAATACCACAACCGAGGGAATCCTTTAAGGCCAATCCCTCAAGGTCTAGTGGAGGCAAAACCATATAAATCCCATATCGAGCAATGAAACAGGTTACACATTCATTTAATCAACCCATTTATGGTTTAATCTAGGTATAGGTTGGGCCAAGGCCAAGGGTGGGATCCCATTTATAAGGATACCAGTGTGTGTGCTTGTATTTTTTGAGAAAGTAAACTGCATCCATCATTATAAGGCGATCCCAAAAATCTAATGGTTTCAATGTTGAATGAGTTTTTTAAATGAAGGATATAATCAGAGCTATCCATCTCAGACCAATCTAATCCTTTCCGTACCCTCTAATACCAATCTATATCTCCTTTTTTACTCCTATGAGTTTTATCCTAGCCCTACGATCAATCTTGGATGATCTCAACTATCACTTCATTCCTTGGTTGTCTTCTCTAATGGACACCAAGTCACGCTGCACTAGTAGGTCAACGACCACATGACTCATCCCCTCCCTTGAAGCCCCATTCACCATGGACCCATTTTGTTTTAATTTTACACAAAAATAACATTGATAATGGTTTAAAAATTAATCCAAAATGTTTAAACTGATTCCCTTTACACAACTTCCTTCAGAATCCATCCATAATATTTATATATATATTTCCAAACAACTCAATTCCTTAAGATTTTTGTATCAATTATTTTTTTGTAGTCAAGTTTGGATTACTTTTCATCTTTTTTTTAATAACAACATGTGATATAACTCTCTCTCTATATCTCACATACACACATATTTACACACCCAAGAATACCCAATCCTCATCCTCCTAAGTCCTCTATTTCATTATACTCGAATTCCAGAAGCCTCAACCCCTCGTTTGACCAAAAAACATGTAAGGGTTCAATTTATTGTATATTTGATTTCACCAAGACACACACACACACACACATATATATAAGTATATATAAAAATATATACATACCTATTTATTTATTTTAATAATTTTTTATATTTATTTTCTATCTGTGTTTTAAGAAATTCCTTATAAATGACTCATTCCTAAGGATTTATGAGAGGGTTTTTATTCGATGAAATTATTCTTATTTTACAAAGATATACACACAAAAACACACACACACACACACACACACACATATATATACATGTATGCAATTATAACTATCTATTTTCATAATACATAAAATAAGTGTTTTTGTTTTATTTTTTTTATTTTTAAAACCTATAGTTTGAAAGCATTTTAATTTTATCAATTTATATTGTTGACAAAGATATAAAAATAAAAATATGTATATATTTATATCTATCTATATAACTTTATGTTTTTCAGAATTTATATTTTTTTTAAATATTATCTATAAGCCTATACTTTGTAGGGTAATTATTTATTTTCATCAAAGGGATTGATTATGTTTTCAAACCATCATTCTATAAAATATGTATTAAGATATATATTTATGTATATATATATATATATATGAATCAATTTATTTATAAAAAGGTATTTACCAATTATTCACATATCCATATACAAAGATTAAAATTTATTCTTATTCTGTCATTTTATTGTTTATACTTATGTGTAACCTTAGTTTTAAAATGAAAATAGTTATCATTATATTTTCTAAACCTAATAATGTTATTATTTTATGTGGAAATTGTATTTTCACCCCTGGAATGTTATGAATCATTAGGTATGTCCAACATCTAAATTATAATTGAAATTCCATGAATTTTTAATCAAGCATGAATTTATTTTATTATGAAATTTTAATTATGACTTTCAAATAGAAATATATATTTAAAAGAATGTATTTATCCAAAAAATGTTTTTAGAGACACTAAAGAAAATTTTTATGACATGTTGTAAGAAATTTTATTTTATATTATTTAAAATAATTTTATGTATTTATTTTCGAAATGTTTTAGGTTAGTATTGAGAAAGACAGGTCCATAAAAAGTGTTTTAAATATTTGGAACTAGTATAATGAACGTTATATTATGGGGAGTGAACCAATAAGTCTTAATAGAACATTTTTACATATAATTTACGACTAGAATCATTATAGTTTTATTATGGTCTTCCAAGTATCATAAATAACCCATGAAAAACTATTATTTTCATTAGAGAAATCATAATGATATTTTAAAATTAATTATTTTATGAAACTATTGATTTCTAAATTATATGAATTTCAATGTTTTATAAATATAATTTTGAGTATGTATACATATTTATATAATTATTCAAATGAAATATTTTTATGAAATTTATTTTTAACATTTTTCAAAACCCTTTACTGGGAATATTAAATGATCACCTTATGTTTTTAAAATCTTTTTTATAGGGTTAGTAGAATTATATAATAATGTGAATTATATGAGGTGGCAGTTCATTGATGTATTTTCTATTTGGTTATTTTTTTTCAGTTTTTATGAAATGCAATATTTATATCTAATTCTAAAAATCCTACACCAAAAAAGGTCCTCAATTTTGTAATGTGTTGTGTAAATTTTCAGTTTATTTTTATTAAAAAATTACACAACATGTTTTAGCACCGAATCCAGAAGAAAGAGATTAGGATTCTATAAAATCCATTGAATTAATTCCCCTAAATTTATTCTCAAGTGTTAAATTCTAATAAACAAATACCAAATTAATTTATCTAAATAAATTCATTAAATAAATCATCAAAATCCTATCAATTTTAGGACAAAAAAATATTACCAATAAAATCTCCATATCTCATGTCAATGCGATATCACCCAATTAATTCACCAAGTATCATCAATAAATAACTCCAATTAATATCATGACAAAAAATGTAACACCACATAATTATGAAATAAAATTTAATCACATTCCATTTCAATAAGAGTTTAATAAATATAATTAAGTAGTTATATACTTTATAAAATAATCTCAAAGACAAAGGTGTTATAGTCCATGAATTTTGTAGATAATGATTAAGCTATATTACTTACTATATTATGGTGTACAAAATATCACATAAAAGTTTGGAGATATCATAGTAAAAGTTATGGTGCTTTAATATTGGTTAACAAAGGACGTTTATCGTATATATAAAAAGATAGAAACCACTAGCCACTTGTTTGTCACAAGTGGTAACAAGCAACCATTATAGGGTATAAATTAGCCTACAACCTAGAAATAAATAAGATACAAGGAGGTATCATCATTTATATATTATTCAACTAAGTGTTTAGGGTATATTACAAAAATTAAATGATTCGTATCACATGATTTGTTTCAATCACCAATAGTATTTTGAGTATATCACACTTCATGTTTTAAATAGTTATATAGTATTAATATTATACCTAATGGTTCATCTTTCTCATGTGATTATGTGTGATATTAATATAGAATATTAGTGATACTATTTAATGTGTTTTACCTAAGTATCATTAAACATGGTTTGAAATTATATTTTAGTTTCATTTTGAACAAGTGATTAATACTAATGGTGATCATGTGATGACTATTAATAATTCATACGATTCTCAGTATTGATAGTTTTTCTTGAAATGATAATTTTTTAGTTGATTACATTTAATTTTATGAATTAGGAAGGGAAAGTGAGATATTATTTTGAAGTGTTTTAGATAATTTATGATAACACATGGAGTGATTGTGATATAAAAAATAATGATTATACTTGAGACAGTGAAAAGAGTGAAGAGGGAGAGATATAGATAGTGATAGAAAGAATATAAAAATAGGAAAGTAATACTCATATAAGAATATACCATCTAGATAAATTTTTTTTATAAAGAAAAATAATATTGAGAGTGATGTTGAATTGAAACATTATTTACCCTTTATATAAATGTGTTTTATATATTACTTTATCTCATTTTTTATGAATATAATTTTAATGCGGTAATCTAAAATCCAAATATTTATTAATGAAAATGACTATTTCCACTTATTTTACTTATAATCAATGAAATATTATAGAGATATGGTATATGTAACAGTAAGTTTCATATATCATGGATGATACTCATAATGGGAATAAAGTAAAACTTTGTGTCTTTTATGTGTTCCAAGTTATCTTCTTTTATAAAATTTTATTATATAGAGGTAAATGTATATTAATACATAAGATAATATCTATATATAACTATTTTTACAGTTATAAGAGTGTGTCAAAAATTTTAATACCTTATTTACCATGCCCCTCAGAATCTATACTTAGTTTTGGATGACATCATTTTACCACTAAGAATTAGTATTAAGGACATAGTTACTGGAATATTATTTCTATCTTATTTTAATGGATTTACATTTCATACAACATGGATTCACTAATTAATCACAAGGGTATTATATCATTTTATTGGAATAACTTTTAAAAATGGAAGAGTATGATGTAATACCACTTGATATATCTTAGTGTGGAGGTACAAATTTCAATATTATATGGAATATATTTTTATAAGAAAACTTTTAAAAAGATTATAGAGAATAATAAAGAGTCTTGAGTGATTCTAAAGTTTTTAATTCACTGAGAAATGTCTTGTTAAAAATTATCTACACCGAGGTGATAGATTTTAAATAGTATAAAGCTATGTCATAAAAGCTAATAAATATCTGTGATAGTGATTTTAGTGTTAGATAGGATAAACTATCTAATTTGAGAAATACTTTTAATGCTATCAATAAGCCTATAGATGAATTTTTTGATTCCTTTTTTAATATAGTGGCTAATTTTGTCAGAGCTATAATAGGTCTTGAGAATACATTGTTGAAACACATACACACACACATTCAAAAGAATTTTAATGATATTATCCCTTCAAATTAATCCAAAAATTTATATAATTGAATACAGGGACTTAAAATCAATATCTATTGGTAATATACATAGTATATTAGTTTCTTATGAAACATATAAGCTTATTAAGAAGGTGAAAAGGCATCCCATATAAGTTTCTCTCAAATATATAGAGAAATTTTATGTGATTTACAAATCTAAAGAAGAGGAAAATGATATGATGAAATTTATCTCTAGAAGACTCAAATTATGTAAGGGTAAATTCAAAATAATTATCCATTTATATTTGTTTTTCAATGTTGAAATATATTAAATATTTCTATTAAATTTCCCACTAAGTATGAAGATCAAGAATTTTAAGAGGACTTTCCATATAGGGATTAATATAAGCATTATATGAGGAAGTAAAATAGGGTTTCATGAATATTTTAAGGTAGAAATAACTTATCTAATGAACATGGGTATGATGAGAGTTATTCAAAGAAAAAACATGATGAAAAAAATTTAAACTGGTAAGTAGGATGATATTTTTACAATTATTTATCGACAACATGTTACAAATAGTCTTATTAAAATTTAAGAGTTTGTTTTTGGTATTTTTGACATAGAAGTTGAGTTTGAGTGTTCACTAGTGTATATTTATAATCAAAGAGATGAATTTAAAAGGGATAATTATATAACTTGGGAATATAATAAATAATTATTATAAATGGAAAAATGGAATAAATACTTAGAGGATTCCCTTAAATTAATGAAAGATATCATATGCTATGGATGTATTTTTGTTCTAAATTTATATAATAAATATTATGAAAAAATAATCTATTACATGAAAAAACATGTTTTATGGGAGAAAATTGAGAATTATAGAGTTAGAAGATAATGTTTGGGATGAAAAAAAATATTAAATAAAAACACCAAATAACAATAAGTTTCTTATGTTTTAGAGTGATGTAGATGAAAAAATATATGAAAAGTTATGTAAACATTCAATGAAGTTGGGTGAGTATTTTAAGGATCAATGATATAGTGTGAAGGGAAAAGTCAGGTTGGTGTAAGATCCTCACACTACTCAACACATGGAAGATGAAACTAAGATAAAACTTGCGTAAATATAAAATATGAGAGTTGATATAAAAACAACTCCAATCAGTGTAAAATATAACATTACCCCCAAAATTTTTTACATTGGTGAAATTTGTTGGAATAATATGAGTCTATTTAGGGAAGAAATAATATTTAATAATCAATATGGTTTCAAAATA
This sequence comes from Viscum album, assembly GCA_963277665.1. Lineage (NCBI taxonomy): Eukaryota > Viridiplantae > Streptophyta > Magnoliopsida > Santalales > Viscaceae > Viscum > Viscum album. The sequence goes on along the minus strand of OY728152.1, from coordinate 1,557,088,339 downwards.
TTTTCACCAAATTGAGTTAATCATTCTCTAGAAATTTATTTTTATGTTGAGAGCAAATTCATAAAGAAACTTACTATCTAAGAGGTTTTGATAGAAGTACTTATAAAATATCTTATTCAACTAGAACCCAAGTGAAAATTAACTAACTAATCAATCTAATACTAGTAATTAGTTTTATATTTTGAATGAATTGGAAAACACCCCATAGGATATTAATCTAGTAAGGGTTATCAAAAAACCCTTACAACACACTATGTTTTTAAATGAGTGAATGAAAAGTTAGTGGTGGGGAAATATCACTTGGTTGAAGTGTATTTAAAATTTAGTGACAATTAAGGGAATATAATATTATATAGTGGGTGTTCATTACATATTATATTAAAAGTTTAAAATAAAACATTCTATGAGTTATTTAGTTATATAAAATAGTAAATGACATCAACTTCACTAGAAGTTATAGTATGATAAAAAAATATGGGAGTACTGTTATGAGAGTAAGGATGACTCTTGGAATATTATATTATATAAATGAGGATAAATGAGTTTTTTTACTCTTTAAGTAAGATGAATTTTTACAAAATATTAGGATATATCAATCAAGGTATCATAGAGAAAAATTTAAGGAATAAAGATGTATTTGATGTTTTAGAGTTTAAAATTGGCGGACAACATATCTATCAAGAATTCAAAAAAGATAAAATCATCAATAAGTATTACAAACTTAAGAAAAGAATAGTTATAAAGAAATAGATACAGTTCATAAATATTTTTATTTACCTATAAGGTAGAATGTAACAAAATTTGAACTATATTATCTTCTATTAATGATTGATTGTAATAATATGGGACTCATTATAGCCATGTATTTCAAGGTAGAAGTTATTGACTATCTAAATAGGTTTAAAAGGATTTTTATAAAAATAGTTGGAAATGGGGATCAATGAGATGACAATTTGATAGTGGAACTGAGTTAAAAAATCACACAGTGAATAAGTATATATTAAATAATGAAATTTCTCATCTGGTGGCTACAATGAGGACACCCAAATAGAATGGGGAGGTTGGAAGTATTAATAAAATATTAAATTAATTTACAATAACAATGTTAAACTATAGTTATTTTCTAGGATATTCTTGTAAAGAGTTAGTTTACACTACTATGCATATATAAAAATATTACCGTCTCTGAGAATGTGAAATAATGACACCTTATGATGCGTTGTTCAAGTATAAACCTACTATAAAGTATTTTTGAGTGTTTAGAATTATTTAATAAATATTAAATAATAAAATCAATTAATTTATATATATATATCGTATAAATACATTTTTCTTACACATTTCTTCAATAAAATGACTTACAGGTGTTATAATAAGAGACTCAATAAGGTAGTTTAAGTAATAATGTTATAATGGATAAATGATATAAATTCATGTGTGATAGGAGATATAAACATGTTAAAGAAAAAAAGAGATATTATATAATCCTTTTGTGTCTTACAATGATAGTATGGAATCCATGATGGATATTGATATTGAAGAAAAAATTAGAAAATAAATGAAAGTACAAGTTTCTTAAAAAATATACTCTAGAAGTAAACATGTTAATGAGAGGAATATCATGGGAGGTAAATCTTCCCCAATAAAAACCTGGAGGATGTTGAGACTCTAAATAACTTATCTATTAAATTTTATTTAGAGAAAATTTTTTATGAGGAAAACAAGGATGAAAATTAGATCAAATATATGAATGAAGAGTTTAACAAATTTAGAAGAACAATACCGAATATTTGGTTCCAAGAATAGTTCTTGAAAATTTCATAGTAATTAAATGGTTTTATAAGAATAAGGTTAATAATCAAGGAGAAATGATCAATAAGAGGGAAATACCTATTTCTATATAATCATTTTCACATAATCATAAGCATGAATAAAAATAAAATAAAAATAAATTTTGATACCTTTGTGTTATGACATGATCCTAGCATGATCTGATCATCACTAGATTTTAATAACTATAATTAAATAAGTAAGGAACCATTTAGATCATCCATATGGGTATCATAGATTATGTCTTGTTATTATCAAACCTTTATGGGCTAGTATGGATGGATTGAGTGATTTAAAATTCCTATATGATCCCTAGAAGAACATAGATTTGATCTGATCTCATTCTTCTATATATTTTCTCAATCTAAATCTAGAGAGAAAATATGGAAGAATTAAAATTAATGAAAGAAAATTCTTCATCCATGTTAAGTCTAAAATAATATTTAATACTTATGTTATATGTTTCTTAAATTACCTTTAGGTCCTTTAAGAAAATTAAACCTCACAAAAGACTGAAAACATTACTTATGAATTAAATAACATATCATAAATGTTATTCAAATTTCATCACATGTAAAATTATAAGTATATAACATAATAAAATACAAACCCTTAATTATTTTTGTTCCTCCTAAATATGTTTAACAAACCAGGATTACTAAATATTCATTTTTAAAACTATTTTTTCATTTATACTTATTTAAGCTTAAATAATTTATTATAACCATGACAAATTAATTAAATTATATTAAATTAAATTTTAAAAACATATAATTGATTTTTTTAATTATTTACCTATGATGATTTACACACAGTCATACACCGACCTATAGACACAGAGACCACTCCTTTCTAAACTATAAATTATTCAAATTAGTGGAACTTATGGATGTACTTTATGTGTGATCCCCTAGGCCCCTTTATAAATAGAATTTATTCCTAGTTACAAACCAAGATTGGAATATATCAAAATATCATATACCCTAAAGATACGAGGATAATTAAAAACTATGAAAATATCCTATAAACACCTACTATGTAAAATAATATCCTTATTAAGTGAAATATTATAAAGTATGATGAATATTCTAGGTCACCATTATTAAACTATTTATTTATTATTTATTATATTTTTTTGGATAGACTAAATTTAATCAAGAGACTTCCATCAATGTCAAATGGCCATGAATATATTCTACATATAATCAAAAGTAAAAAATCATGTCCTGACCATTTAATCAATTTTAAACCATTAAAGATGTGCTAAAAACTAAAAATAATTTTCCTTAAACATAAACTGTTATGGTTTTCATCATGTATTAAAGTAGGGGATAAATGATGTACATTGAAAAAATATGAGAACAATGCTATAACCTTTTCATAAAATATATAATCTGAGGAAATTACCATATATAGTATATTAAGAAGATATATTACTATCATGTTAAATATAAATCATTCATATATCAACTTGTATTCATGATTTGGAAATCAAAAATTTCATTTTCAATATGGGTCTAGGTATATAAATCTTACAACATGAATGGTACCTTTTAAATGGAGTCCTATATAAGTAAATTTTTATTAATGAACAAGCTTGATTTCAAATCGACGATGACAATGTTAATGTGTGTAAATTAGATAAATATTTTTATATATTAAAGTAAGTGAAAAGGTATCAATACTCAATAATTGACTCTTATCTAATACAAATAAAATTTTCTTAAAGTCTGAGTCAATCACAATCAATATATCAATAGGACATACAATAGAAAAATGAAAATGTTGGTGCATGTATATGGAATCAAATTTAGAGGATAAGAAAAGATGATTTTGGACAGATTATTACTATTAATAAGTGAAAGTTATATTTGTATCTAATTGGTGAATTTAATTTATTCATGTGTTTTTATAATGTTCATGAATAAAAGGACATTCATATCATATAGAATTTTAACAAAATATATTCTGAAGAGATTTGAGATGGAATAGTTTAAGCCAACATGTACCACTATTATTATTGGAATAAAATTTTTAAAGATGAAAATGATAATCTTATGACTGTTACTGGATATACAAAGGTTATTAGGATCTTAAAATATTTAATTATATCTAGGATAGACATTGTGTATTCTTATTTTATTTATTTTGGGTACTGAAGTGAACCTAAGGATAATTACATGGATGTGCATAAGAGAATACTCAGATATGTTTAAGGTATACATGATTATGTATTATTTTATTCTACAAATGAAAATAAAAATCCAATGAATTCCACTAATTCCTATTAGAAAGGATAAATAATTTAAAATAAGTCCATATTAAGGGAAACTTTATTATTAAAGAACAAATGTGTACATTGCTAAGTAATAAACATGAAAATATTTTATTGAGTATAGTTGTGGATCAATAAATTTCTGTTACACATGACTATAAATAGTTGATGTGGATAAAATAGAAATGTATTGATTTGAGTGATCAAGTGAATATTACTATATATATTATTTATGATAATAAAAGTGCCATAAATATGAGTAATAATCATTTACAAAATTCAAGGAATATATATATATATATCAGTATCATTTCATGAAAATAAATTTTGAGGAGAAATTTGTAAGGATTGTGTACTATTCCTCTGATGATCAGGTAGTTTACATTCTAAAAACACCTCCTCATAGAACACATTTTCAAAATCATATACTAAACCTTGGGGTTTAAATCCATTTGAATTCTTAATCTATATATGGTACTCATTCACCACCTTATATATTTTCATTCTTATATATTAATTATCACGAACAAAGTCGGGATGCCACCCAAACCGACACCTGACCCGGCCCACATTAAGGCCCGAAGGGAATTCTCGATCCCCACGGGCTAGCACAAGTTCCCAGGTATCAAAATAAACCTTGTGAATGATTTTACCTGAAAAAAATATAAAACAACCAACAAAATAAACCAAACCAAAGGTAAAAGTCACAGCCAAAAAGACCTTTAACAAAAACCAGATTTTTTGAGTCACATGAAAAACCAAAAACCAAACAACACTCAAAGTATGGTGACCCAAAAAAACTCAAAAACTATCACCCGATAAGAGGACACCACCCTCAATCCACCACCACAACGCCGCGTCAAGAGGCCTGCTAACAACATGAACCAACACTTCCAAATGCTGGACCCTTACCTATATCAGACATAAAAAAATCTACTTACACCCAAGGGTTTAAGTAGGGTGTGATCAATCACCCAACATGATGTCACCAAGAAAATATTCCACACACAAACATTAAAAGACAATTACATTTGCAATGATAAATAAAACAAAGTAATAAATTCTTACCAACGTTAGTGAAAACGGTTTTCATAAAATGACTTTAAAGAAAAGCAGTTTAAAGCAAACACGTGTTTGGGTAGTAACTCAAGTGACATATCATGTATCATTGGTGTGCACAAATTAACTGGTGTCACCAAAGGATGGGATAAGCCCTATGGGTAATAGAAATAGGTGGGACCCTAGAACGTCGTATCTCGGTGAAACGTGTATTAGAAACCACGACCCTTATAAAATGCGGATTAGAAGGCCACGACCCATAGAAAACATGGATTAGAAGAATAATACCCTCAGTCATCATATGTTTAGTTAGTGTTGCAATCATCAAACCTACTAGTGAAACTGGGACAAGCCATCTCCGGAACACTAGCTCACTAGTCCTAGTCCCCATACCCAATACACTAGGCTTCCCTTTTTGTGCTCACCAAAAATAAAAGTTCACATAACATGTCACATTAAGACTTAAGATCCAAACGAGGTACTTACGCACAAGAACATGTCATTCTCATATCTATATCCTCTTTTAAAACCACACACACATCAAAAACGTTTTATAACTTAACCTATGACGCTTTCACATTAGATTAAACTTGCTGCATAGTTTTATGAAAAACTTTTTATAATTAATAAAACCACTAAAAAAGTCATTAAACAGGTTCCAAACATGTCAAAAAATATTTAAAGGACAAAAAGTCACTCAAAACATCTTTCAAGAAAAACACACATTCAATACTATGCTAAAACATAATTTCACCATCCACACTTACTAACACACATAACACAGTTTGAAAAACACTGATAAATAGTCCAAAATAGGTTTTCACAATGAAATTAACAAACATTACTTAAAATAACTCTAAAAAAATAAATTCACATTAAAACTCAGTCAAATAAAATTTCACAGTATGTAAACAAATATACGAAAGAACTAAATTAATTAGATAAGCAAGAAAATGATTGTTAATTAATACTTGTGTGCGGAATCACCAACCGGTGTATCGAAGGTTCACAAAAATTGGTGCGTAAAGAACACTGCACGCCAACACAGTCCAAAAAAACCCCAAATACAACTAAAAAAAGGAAATAAAATAACACATCAAGAATGAACCACTCAGAACACAAAATCCAGCTGAAATCTTGCACCAATAGAGAAGAAGTTAACTAGAAAAAAATAAGGTCACTGCAAGGGTTGAGCCGAGCAGAGGGAGCCACCACAGAGCTGTGCCACACCGGAAACTCAACTCAAAGAGAGGAGGGTGGCTTGGCGAAGAAGGGGAAAGGTGGTGAGGCTGTTCGAATAAGGGAGGAGGTAGTAGTGGAGGAGTCCAGTGCTGGAAAAGAGGGATTCGTCAGACGTTTGGCTGGAAAGAAAAGAAGAAAAAAGGAGGAGGCTATATGAGAAGGGGAGTGCAGCCGAGAGGAGGTGCGGGGAATTCGGTGCTGTTGGTCAGAAACAGCGGGGCGTACCGCCGGTGGTATATTAGGTTGATGAGGATTCAGATGGTCTGGTGAGGAGGCTGTGTGGAAGGGCTTCAGAGAAAGGTGGGGTAGCGGGGTGTCGAGGCCGCTAGAGGTAGCATGGAATGAGGGAGGTGTGAGGGGTCACAGATGGGTGAAAGAGGGAGGCCGGTAGGAGGCTGGTCAGTGTGAGGAAGGCTAGGGCGAGGCAGTCTGGGGCACGACAGGCCGGTGCAAGGTTGGCCGGTGCAAGGCGGGCCGAGATGAAAGAGACGACACTAGAAAGGGAGTTGCAGCGCCTAGGTTTAGAGGATGCCATAGATGAATAGTGAACTACAGAGAGGGGGTGTGAGGGAGAGAAGAAATAAAAGAGAGAGGAAAAAAAGAAAAAGAAAAGAAAGGGATAAAATAAAATGAAAAAAAAGATGGAAAATGAAAATAAAATGAAATATAAAAATAAATTCTAACCTAAACTAATAATAATAATAATAATAATAATAATAATAATAATAATAATAATAATAATAATGATAAAAATAACTATAATTATAATAAATCTTATTTTTATTTGGTTATTTAATCCTCTACACACTGGGCATATTGCGTGTTAAACTGGAAATGCTACACGGCTTTGCCCGTGCCTTGCCCGCGTGTCAAACTACATCAATCCAACACTCACTTATCAGTGCCAAAAGCGAAAAACTCACATCAGTTTCGGCCTGAACTTCAACCAATCAATTAAAATAATGGAAAATAAAATTATGGGATAAAAATTAAAATTAAAAACATATCTCGATACAAAGTCTGGCTGTGACAATTCTCCCCACCATGAAAACTTTCCGCCCTTAGAAAGTCAATTTGAAGCCTGATTATAGAATAGAAATGGGTACTCTTAATCAAACCAATACTTCTACTCCCAAGTCTCATGTTCGTTATTACCATGCTACCAAATAATATTAACCAAAAAAATAGACTTTCCATGAAACACCTTCTCTTGAGAATCCACTATCCGCACTGGCTGCTCAATCACTGATAAGTCTGGCTCAATCTCCAACTCCTCCCAATTCAACACATGTGATGGATCAAGATTATAATCTTTCAATTGGGAGACATAGAATACATCATGAATCGACATCAACTGTGAAGGAAAATCTAACCTGTATGCCACCTTGCTAATCTGCTCAGTAATCTCAAAAGGCCCAACATACCTTGGTGTCAGCATCCACTGCTTTCCCAAGAGGCAGTGACCGAAGCAAGGGGCCACATTCAAGAATACTCTATCCCCCAATGAAAATTCAATATTCCTACACCTCTAATATACATAAGATTTGTGGAAACTCTGAGCTGTCAGCAACCACTTTCTAATCAACTTGACATTCTCAGATGTCTCCTGAACAAGGCTCGTTCCCAAGAGTGTGGTATCGCCTACCTTATCCCAACACAAAGGAGACCGACAAGGCCGACTGTAGAGATCCTAAAAGGGTGAAATTATAATAGAGGATTGGTAATTGTTATTAGAAGCAAACTCAACCAATCCCAAAAGTCTATCCCATGATCCTCTGAAATCCAACACACATGCGCGAAGCATGTCCTCCAGAATCTGATTCTCCTGCTCCTTCTAGCCATATGTCTGAGGATGGTATGCCATGATCATCTTAATATATGACCCAAAGCCTTATAGATCCCCCCCCAAAACCAAGATGTAAATCAGGGGTCCTTGTCAGAAACAACTACTGATAGAAAACAATGATGTATGACTACTTCCTGAACATGCAAATGGCCCATCTCATCCACCTTCGCTATATCTTTGATCGAGACAAAGTGATATGACTTGGTCAAATGATCAATCACTAGCCAAATAGCATTCCTTACTTGATGTGTATGAGGAAAGCCAATAATGAAGTCCATGGAGACCTCGTACCACTTCCAAATAAGAATGGGTAATGGCTGAAGTAGGCTAGATGGTATCTGATGCTCTGATTTCACATACTGAAAAGTGTAGCTTCTCGATACAAAGTCGGCTATGTCCCATCTCATACCTATCCACCATAACTAGCAAAGAACATCGTAATACATCTTGGTAGCACCAGGATGGAGGACCCACTGAGATTAGTGGCTATCCTGCATCACCATCTTCCGTAGATACAACAACACCACTGCACGACCCTTGAACCACAAGATCCTCTTGGGAGACAAATACCAATCAGAAGGAGTCTCCCCACTATGAAGAAACTACATAGATCACTGACACAACTCATCACCGGGATTCTTCCGCTGAATCAACTCCAAAAGAGTGGGAGTCAACTGAATGCTAGCCAAGAAAGTACCTCCTCTATGATTCTTGCTATCCAAGTGCCCCTGGGCGAAGAGCCCCATCAAATTCCACTCATCACTGGACTTCCTCAATGCTTGAATTGGTACCTTCCTGCTCAAAGTGTCATCCACCACATTACCCTTGCCCAAGGTATAGACAATGTCAAAGTCAAATCCCTGTAGATACTCGATCCACCTGCGCTGCCTCAGATTGAGATCCTTTTAGGAGAAAATGTAGGCTAGGATATTATGGTCATAATAGACCACAAATATCTCCCCAAAGAGGTAGAAATGCCAAGTCTTTAGGGCATGCATCACTGCTGCCAACTCCAAGTCATGAGTTCGATAATTCTTCTCATGCAGCTGGAGATGGCGAGAACCATAAGCCACCACATGGTTATCCTACATGAGTACACACCCAAGGCCCATACCTGACACATCACAATAAAACAAATAGCCCTTCCTGGACTCTATTAAGATCAACACAGTTGCGGTGGAAAACTGCCGCTTCAAATCCTCAAAGGATGCCTGACACTATGGTATCCATTCAAACTTCACCACTTTTTGGGTGAGTGTGGTCATGGAAGAGGCAAGATGCGAGAAATCCCAAAAAAAATCTGGAAATAACTTGCCAAGATAAGAAAACTCCTAATCTCAAACCCATTCCTTGGCTGTTCTCATGAAATAACTACACTGATCTTTTCAGGATCCACTGAAACCCATTGTTCTGAGACGATATGACCCAGAAACTTCACTTCCTTGATCTAGAATGTGCACTTCGAGAGTTTTACATATAGCCGGTGGTCCCACAAAGTTCCCAAAACAATCTGCAGGTGATGATCATACTCCTCCTTAGATCTAGAATAAACCAGGATGTCATCCACAAATACCACAACAAAGGAGTCGAGATATTGGTGGAACACCCTATTCATGAGTGCCATGAAAACTGCCAAATCATTTATCAATACAAAAGGCATGACTAGATACTCTATGTGACCATACTTGCTTCAAAAAGTCATCTTCGAAATGTCTGCTTCTCTCACCCTAATTTGGGGGTAACTCGACCCCAAGTCAATTTTGGAGAACCACTTTTCCCCCTTCAACTATTCGAACAAATCGTCAATCTGAGGCAAAGGGTACTTATTCTTGATGGTTACCTTATTCAATTTTTGATAATTGATGCACAACCAGAGGGTTCCTTCAGCCTTCCTAGAGAATAAAACTGGGGTGGACCAAGGAGAGATGATTGGGGGAACGAATCCTTTGGATTCTAAATCATCCAGCTCTATCTTTAATTCTCTCAATTCAGTGGGGGGCATGCGATATGAGGGAAGAGATATAGGTTGTGTTACCAGCACTAAATCAATCGAGAATTCCATGTACCACTATGGGGGTAAGCTTGAAGAATAATCTAGGAAGACCTCTGGGAAATCATCCACTACGCAGGGTAACCTTCCCTAAGAAACACCACCATCGTCCTCCAATGCGAGCGGTGACAAGTGATAAAAAGATTCCCCAACTCAGTGAGTAGAGGTCCCACACGACCTGACCGAGGATCCCACTCTCCATGAAATAATGGAGGACTCCAATATGGTTCCATAAAGCTGAATTGATGCCGATAGCAGTCAATATGTGCTTGAAATCGCACCAAACAGTTCATGCCGAGGATCACATCAAACATGTCCATATCAAGGACCAAGAAATCCCACTCCATCTCGACTCCTGAAATAGAGAGTGCGTACGACGAACACCTAAGGAATTGATCTCTCTTTTTACCCAATGGTGTTACCAACTCCATGGAAAAAGATAACAGTTCGATCAGTAGGCTCAACAAGTTCACAAGAAAGACATATATAAAAGAAACTAAAGCACCATTATCAAATAAAACTGCAGCTATAAAATATGAAATCATAATGGTACCACGAACAGTCGAATGTCCTGCATCAGATACCATTGGTGCCTGATCCACAACATGAAAATGTCTGGTCCTTGCCTGAGAATGACCACTCGCCTGAGGCTCTTTCCTGATCTGGCTCTACCCCGAAGACAATCTGGTCCTACCACCATGACCACCGAATCGAGTTCTTATCACCCTGGTCCCCTCTAGAAGCCACAGATCTAGTACCACTCTGGTAAGGGAATGTAGTCCTACAGAAACACTGTAGATGTCCAACAACTCCACATCCATGGAAAGGTCTGGGAGGTTATGGACATACAGGTCAGATGTTCCCTACCCTTCCACCCTGATGGCACACCACGGACCCTGCACCAGAAAGCCCTAGATGAAGTCTTCCTAGGAGGATGACCTGAGCTTCCACCACTCTTCTTATATTGCTCATCATGCTTCCTCTTCTTTTCATATGAACTGATACTGCCAAACCCTGACATTGATCCATAAAATCCCGAATTTCCCCTCTGGTCAATCTCGACCATGCAAGCACGATCGACCACCACGACATAAGTTCCCATCTTGAATAAGAAAACATGAGAGTGGATTTCTGGTCAAAGGCCCTTCTCGAACTTCTGAGCTTTCAAATATTCACTTGAAACAATCTTAGGCATGTACCGTACTAGCTCAACAAAGTGGTTTTCATATTCCATCACAGTCCGATCCCCTTGTGAAAGATCAATGAACTCCCGGGATCTGGCATAAGTCAAAACCTCAGGAGAGTACTGCTTGTTGAATACGGCCTTGAACTCCTTCCTACCCATATGATCATGCTTTCTAGCTTGAATAACTGATTCCCACCACTTGCGACTAGAACACTCTAGCTGGAATGAGGTACACTTCACCTTGACTTCTTCTGGCATGTCAAAGAACTCGAAAATACATTCTATCTTTTCAGGCGATTCCTATGCATCTTGAGGTTCTGAGCTACCTCAGAATGAAGGAGGTTTATTCTTCAGAAATTCCTGAGCTTTATCCATCTTGGAGATAGACTCATCTATTATAGTTAGAGTAGGGGTAGGGGAAGGAGTCACCCCACCCCCTATCCTAAAGCCTGAACAGCTCGGACAACGGCTTCTACCAATCTCTGATCAAGCGGTGAGGGATAACTCTCTCTTTCTTCCTTCTGTGGGTGCATGTAAGCTCTCTAGGGAGGCATCTTTCGGCAAAGAGAAACAATCATAAAAGAACAGAATCAATATATCATATCTAAAGAAAAACAAAATTTCCAGCAAGATAAGTAATCATAAGTGAACCAAACATGAAAAAAGTAACATCGTGTCTAAACTCTTCTTCTCTGCCCGATGTCTAGGCATAGTCTACAGTATGCATGTCCCACTTGGAAGAGAAGTCAAACAAGCATCCCGACACCCCATGGCGACTCAAGGTCTTCCATGAGGTGTGTTGGCCAAGCACCCTACTCACAACCAGAATTATAAGCCCCAACAATCCTAGCTCCTGTCTAACCAGACTAATCCCAAATAAAATAACTTAGATGAAAAAACCTCCTATGATACCATTTTGTCACGAACCAAGTCGGGACACCATCCGAACTGACGCCTGACCTGGCCCATGGCAAGGCCTGAAGGGTGTTCCCGATCCCCATGGGTTGGCACAAGTGCCAGGGTATCAAAATAAACCTTGTGAATGATTTTACCTGAACAAATAAATATAAAACAACCCAAAAAATAAACCAAACCAAAGGTAAAAGTCTCATCCAAACAAACCTTTAACCAAAAATATATTTTTGAGTCACATGAAAAACCATAACCCAAACAACACTCAAAGTATGGTGACCCAAAACCAACCCAAAAACTGTCACCCGATGAGATGAAACCACCCTCAAGCTGCCACCACAACACCATGTCAAGAGGCCTAATAATAACTTGAACCACCATTTCCAAACACTAGACCCTTACCTATATCAGACACAAACAAATCTACTTACACCCAAGGGTGTAAGTAGGGTGTGAGAAGTCACCCAACAGGATGTCACCAAGAAAAGATTACATGCACAAACATTAAAAGGCAATTACATGGGCAATGATAAATTAAAGAAATTAATAAATTCTTAACAATGTTAGTGAAAACGGTTTTCATAAAATGACTTAAAAGAAAAGCAGTTTAAAGAAAACACATGTTTGGGTAGTAAATCAAGTGAAATATCATGTATCATTAGTGTGAGAAAAGTAAATGGTAGCACCAAAGGATGGGAGAGGCCCTATGGGTACTAGAAACATGTGGGATACTTGAACGTCATGTCTCGGTGAAACGTGGAATAGAAACCATGACCCTAAAAAAATGTGGTTTAGAAGGCCATGACCCTCAGAAAAAGCGTCTTAGAAGACCAGGACCCTCAGTCATCATATGTTTAGTTAGTGTTGAAATCATCAAACCTGCCAGTGAAACCGGGACAAGCGACCTCTGGAACACTATCTCACTAGTCCCTGCCCCCCCACCTAATACCCCATGCTTCCCTCTTTGTGCTCACCTAAAATAAAAGTTCACATAACATGTCACATTAACACTTAAGAGCCAAACAAGGTGCTTACACACAAGAACATGTCATTCGTACACCGATATCCTCTTTTAAAACCACACGCACACCAAAAACATTTTATAACTTAACCTGTGCTACTTTCACATTAAATTAAACTAGCTGTATAGTTTTATGATAACACTTTTTTAATCCGGAAAACCACTAAAAAAATCATTAAATAGTTTCTGAAAATGTCACAAAATATTTAAATGGAAAAAATTCACTCAAAATATCTTTATAGAAAAACAAACTTTCAATACAATGCCAAAACATAATTGAACCATCCACACTTCCTAACACACACACAACACAGTTTTCAAAACACTGATAAACATCCCAAAACATGTTTTCACAATGAAATTCAGAAAAATTACTTAAAAAAAACTCTAAACAAATAAATGCACATTAAAACTCAGTCAAAGATAATTTTACAGTATGTAAAAAAATAGACAAAAGCATTAAATTAATTAGATAAGAAGAAAATGATTGTTAATTAATACTTGATTGCGGAATCACCTACCAGTGTATCGTAGATTCGTGAAAATTGGTGCGCAAAGACCACTGCATGCTAACAGAGCCCAAAAGAACCCCAAATACACCCTATAAGCAAAGAAATAAAATAATCACATCAATAATGAACCCCTCTAAACACAAAATGCATATGCAATATTTCACCGAAATAGAAGAAGTTCACTAGAAAAAAAAGAAGGCCACTGCAAGGGTTGATCCGGGCAGAGGGAGCCCCCACAGACCTATGCCGCACCAAAAACTCACTTAAAAGGGAAGAGTCCAGTGCTGGAAAGGAGGGAGCTGCTGGATGTTTGGCTGGAAAAAAGAAGAAGAAGAAAGGAAGATGCTACGGGAGAAGGGGGGTGTGGGTGAGAGGATGTGTGGGGCGGTCAGCATGGCTGGGTAGAAATGGAGGGGTGGACCGCAAATGCTAGATAAGGTCGAGGAGGATCCGGCTGGTCTGGTGAGGAGGCTATGCGGTAGGGCTTCGGTGCATGGTGGGGTAGCAGGGCGTCGAGGCCGCTGGAGGTAGCAGGGAATGAGGGAGGTGCGTAGGGTCGCAGATGGGTGCAATAGGGAGGTTGGTGCGAGGCTGGTCAATGTGAGGAAGGCTAGGGCTAGGCAGACTGGGGCGTGGTAGGCCGATGCGTGGTTGGCTGGTGTAAGGCAGACCAGGCCAAACAGGATAGCAATAGTAGGGGAGTTACGGCACCTAGGATTAGGGGAAGCCTTAGATGAACAGTATGCCGCGGGGAGGGAGTGTGAGGGAGAGAATAAATAAAAGAGAGAGGAGAAAAAAGAAAAAGAAAAGAAAGGGATAAAATAAAATGAAAAAAAAGATGGAAAATAAAAATGAAGTGAAATCTAAAAATAAATTCTAACCTAAATTAATAATAATAATACTACTAATAATAATGAAAAAAATAACTATAATTATAAAAAATCTTATTTTTATTCGGTTATTTAATCATCCGCACACCAGGAATATTGTGAGTTAAATTAGAGAAGCCACACATCTTCGCCTGTGTTCTACCCGCGCGTCGAGCGACATCAAGCCAATGCTCACTTATTTGTGCCAAAATCGAAAATCTCACATCGGGTTCACCCTTCCCTTCAACTAAACAATTGAAATAAAGTCAAATAAAATTATGGGATAAAAATTAAAATTAAAAACATACCTAGATATAAATTTCGGGTGTGATATTAATCATTAGGGTAGTTGTAATATTATATATGGGGTGGGGGAGGGGGTTATACTAGGGGATTATGATTTGATGAGAGTTTATCAATAAATTTTAGTTATTAATCATCTTATAATATTTATTACACAAATAATTTATTATATAGACATAGGTTTTATTTATTGAGATTATTTTCCAAGTATCATTGTCTTTTTTGTTAATGTGGGAGATTTTGACTTTGGGGGAGTTTCATTATTTAGATAAATGATTAATTTCATTAAAATTAAAAAGTTTCTAATAAATTCAATGTAAGAGGAGGAATTTGGATTTAATTTTTTAATGAAAAATTATTGTTTACCTTTGTTAGAAAATTGTGTGGTGATGATTGAGTGAATAAAACTATTAGGCATTAGTTTATTTTGATAAAAATATGTTATTATTATTATGAATGTGGTTGAATTTGATTTTTTTAAGTATTCATGTTATTTATCATGATATTTAAACATTTTTTTGATATTATTGAAGAGATTTCAAAGGTTTTGTAATTTTTTTCCATAAGATATTAAAACATCATAGGGAGAGATCTAGATTTATTGCTACTAATGGTAATAATATAGGGAATTTTATTAGAATATAATTTATTTTGAATTATAGGAGTGAATGAATATGTGGAGTTACTCAGGTTTACCACTAAATGCACTAGATGATTTATATCATATAAATTGATATAGGAAAATTAATGTGCATGATAAAGTTGAGTGTGAATACATGATTATTTTTTATAAATTTCATAGATAAAGATTGATTCATATCATTTACTATGTTATGATGTATGGAATATCAAAAAAAGTATTTGGATTTATCATAGTATAGATTATAGTTTTATGTTTTTAGTGAACAATGGAGTGTTTCTATATGATACAAAAAAAGGAAAAAATCCATGTGTGTGTTATGAGAGGTGAAAAGTAGAAATATCTATGCGTGAATGTGTCATTGGAGGAAACATGAAACTATTTCAAAGCATGACATATATCGAAACCTTTATTAAAATTGATGATAAGGAGTTGTATATTATTCATTTTTTATTAACGTTCAAGGGTATATATCATACAATGACATGTAAAAATTATAAGTTACATTTCCATTATAGATACATTTACAAGAATATGAGTCCTTAAGATGAAAAGTGTTAAATAATATTAATATTTGGACTTATTGTTTTACCTTATTTATGTGGTTATATATGATATTAATTTTGAATATTATTGATAGTGTTTTTAAGAGTTTGAGTATAATATATTTACACATGGAATGATCTAGAGTTTAATTTCATTTTAAAAATTTTATGAAGAATAATGAATATTTTAGGATGACCAAAAAAAGGTCATAGTTCATATGATCAATGTTTTGATTGAAAATGGTGAGTTTTTTTATATAATTTAATGTTGTAATTGGGGAACTAAAAGTGAGATGTCTATCTAAAGGTTTAGACACCATATATGATAAAATTCAGAGTAAGTATAATGGAACATATTCTTAGTATACTGAAGATAGTGAAGGGAGATAAGTGTGAGAGTATATATAAACAATTAAGTCATAAATATATAAGAAGATACATTCTTCATAGAGATCATAATATAAATAAGAAAACTATTTATAATGATGAAGTCATACTAAATGATTCTTATATTATTTAACAGTTTTTAAAAAATTAATTCCTCATAATTTTAATTATGGTAATTAGAATCTGTTTAGATAATTAATTATATTGTACTAATAATTGGAATCATATTTAAATATTATTTGATTTATTAGAATCCTATTTATTAAATTGTGGCTTGATTCATTAAAAATAATCACTAAAGGAAGTTTCAAAAATATAATGTGATTATAGAGATAATGAGTGACTAAGAATGATGTTTTGAATTTTATTTAAGAATAACCCATTTTAAGGAAAAAAATTTATACCCTCTTCTATTTTATTGGATAATTTGACACTCATATATATTAAATACAATATTTTTTTTTCATTCAGTGAGTACCACATAATGTTTTGAAATAAAATGTTGGATTTGGAATAAAATGGGTAAAACTATAGTTTTATCCTTAAAAAACTAAAATTAAGAAACAAAGATGATTATTGAGTGTAAAATGGAGAGTTTTCTTTTAGTTGATATTTTGATGTTGATTTGAGACTATTGTGTTTTTTAACTGGTAGGAATTATAAATGAATTAAATGATCTAAAAATAATATGTTTTTAATTTAATTTTTTCATATTTACTAAATTTTAAGAGAGTTTCTTGATATAAAACCTAGACCCATTTCTTCACTATATATAGGTAACCATAGAGATACAAAGATACATTAGAGAATGTGACTTCATTATAAAATTATCATTGTATTTTTTTCTAACCTTTATTATAATTAATATTTTTCACATCTCATAAAATATAAGTTTTTATCTTCTATGAATTAATTTCTTGAAATCAAATTCTAAAACATTGATGTTAAAAAAATAATGAAAAAAATATGGAATTGGAATAACTTTAATCAAATAATGAATTGTGTTTTTTCATAGAGAGAATATAAATGATTTAAAATTCCTCTATAATATTATAAGGTCGTAACCTATGATTCAATAAGTATAATACACATTTATAGAATCCTTATCTATAGTTAATTATGTGGAAATAAGTATATTGAATTTATAAAGGATGATTTTAGAGAGATTCTAGAGAGATGATTTTATTTCCTTTTTTAAGGTTTGAAAAACATTTATTCACATTGATTCATATTAAAAATAAGTTTTCTATGATTTGATCATAAAGAAATAAATATAAATCAACTAATAACATGATGATTTTAAATACATATTGGGATATATTAAAGAGATAATTTTCATCAAACTATACGTTCACTTTATCATATCATATACTCAATGATATAGTTTATTGAAAAAAATCATAATTATATAATTGTAGATATGATAAAATCACATGTTCAATACTTGTGGTCTATGGGTAACTTCTTCGCTCTATAAAACCTTTTCATAAAATAGTTCGATAATTATGATGATGGTGATGGCTTGGCGGTGAACCAACCAAAGAATTAGGACCATTTAATTCACCGTCAAAAAGACAAATAAGGGTCACATACAAATTCCATTTATGTGAGAGAATAGGGAGAACCATGTTCGTCCATTTGGTCTACTGATCTAATGGTCTCCATGTGACCATGTAACGACATGGTGGAGAAGGGTGTGGGGGAAATTCCATAGGAATCAGAACCTTCCGATCATTAGACCAAACAATAGCCATGGAATGGGGATAACATGAATGTGAGATTAAATTGTTTGGAGGTTGGGTAAATTTAATCTAAGATCAGGAATCAAATACATACAAAGGTAATGACATGTATTGGTTCATGTGTCGCAATGCAGAGGGTGCACCACATTAAACCCATATTGGCCAAGATATCCTAGGGCATGTGGTGGTATGTGGGTATCCCAATATGAGAACCAAAAGCAATATTTTTATTATTTTGACCTCTCATACCAAATGAAATATTTTTCTGATCATTTTAGTTATGTTTTCATTGTTTATATTAATGAATTTATATCCAACAATACTCATTAGCTTGTGATGACCTATCTCATACAGACCATTGATAAAATGCTTCCATTAGTGACATGGAATTTCCATGGTATTAACATTGACTACACATTGTGATTATGTAGAATGTTTATGTTGATATGATTGGTTATTAATTGAAAATAAGAGAATTAATCATTAAATTATTATTAACACCAAACATTGAAGATTATGATAACTTATACTACTTAACGATGTTGTGGAATACTTCTATAAATTGTGAACTTATGAGTCATGATGCATATTATTTCTAATGATATGAGTTACTAAGATTTATCATAGATGATGTAAATATATTATGATGATGGTGATAATTAAATGAATTTATATAAGGATATGGGTTTCTCTATATTACATTGAATACAACTTTTGACAATGACATAGGATTATCTCAATGATTCTGTGAATAACTTTTGAGGATGTGAATATGATCTTATGTTGTGGGTATTCATATTATTCTTTTATGGTTAATTATATAAATGACAAAAAATTATTACTAGACATTGATATATTAAATACATGGTGATATTAGAGGGATTTTTTTATTTCTTGTTTATTATATATAATTTATAAATTAATAATAGTTTGATAATGATATGGAAGTGTGATTATTTATATTTAATAAATATTATTTATGCAAGTGATATAGTTCAAGGAGAGGTTTATTTTTATGGTGGTGACACATGTATGTATCAAATCAAATTCCTATCGCTACCCCTGGGTTAGAAGAACTTTGTGGTGTACCTAAGTTTTTATTCCCATTCTCACCCCTTATTCTTGGCCTGAGGTAGATGATTATTTATCCAAGTATTTACACTATTTATCTCAAACATATTTTTCATTGTGGTGGATGATGATTCACCTGGGTATATACTCTTTTCCCATCCACATCTTTGGGTTCAATGTAAAGTAGCCATAAATGTATTACTATAACATGATATTGTGGTAAAACATAAGTGGATTATTGAATGTGTGATTTATGAATGGATGTGTTGTATTATATTATTATTTTATTTTATTAATGATCCATATAACATATAGATTCCTTTGGTAATTATTGAAGAATACTATTGGTGACACGTTACATTATATGACTACCATTTTCATATAGGGAGAATGTGTTCCAATATCTACTGAGGAAGTATTTATGTGCTATATCTTTAGATAGATTGTCATGACTCGACCCACCATATCCCACCTGGCCGGATGATGTCTAGGTGGGACAACCACAATCTTTCCTCCAATAGTCTAGGGGATGAAAAAAATTACTAAGAATGAATAAATAAAATTATAGGACTTAGCCTAATATACATATATTCACTCACATAACTATCTACATGCTAAATTGAAGAGGAATAATAAAAATATAAAACATATAGAGTAAGACCATGCATGAAATATCCTCTAGGAAATACATCAGATAATGAAAGTAAAAATCCAAATCAAAAAAGAAAATGAAAAAATACATGCCTAACTGGAAATGAAGTCCCAACCTGACTAAAACTAGAAAAAGAGGAAAACAGAGAGCGCACAACTCCATATCTTTAAGTCATTGCCACTATACACCATCAATTCATTGAAATATCACTAAGCTATATTGATGCATCTATAAATGTACCCATCTTATGCAAAAGATGCAATATCTTTGAGAAAATCAAATGCAATGGTGATTATATACATACCTATTAGGATTCACCAAAAACCACAAAGGGAGAAATAAAAAGATATGATAGAATTCATATTAACCCATAATCGATGAATATATATATATATATATATATATGTTCATAAATAAATATAGTAAATAAATGTTAGGTATCTCCATCTCATAGCCCAACCAAATTTTATGAGTTTACTTACAGCTCCAAAAGTCCATCTCAGATACCAATCATCACGTGAAACTTCACAAGAATATTTCATGATTGGACCACCCCTTATCACTGCACTCCACAACCAAGGGATTCAAAAATACCATGAAGAAACCCCTCCATACTGGAGGTAAGTATGGGAGAGTAACACTCTACAAATATATGACCTTTGAACTTCTATGGGGGAGTACCGACATTACCTATGTAAAGAGTATGAGGGACCCGTGCCCTGGTGCGATAGGGGAATACCAACCCTGACATCACTATGATGATACTGAACTAATAACTATCACCATTAATTTCCTCATTAGAAATAATCATTATATAAACACCTCACATCTTATCATGAATTCCACAATGAAGGCTAACATCATTTTCTATGTGAAAAAAAACTCATGTTAGGCTAATCGAGGGTCAAAATATGATCCTAGAAGAATGAGATATGATGGGAATAAGTTTATGGGGGAACTACCTAGATGCAACATTCTGATTTATTTTTCTATTCACAATGCTAAAGGAAGACTGTTAATAAGGTTAAAGTGACCATATAATAAAGTTTAAATGATATTTTGAAATATTATATTGAAATTGGTTTTTATATATGTTATAGATTGGTAAAGTTGATTGAAGTTTGAGGTTACTGCTGCTTGACATTTCATGTGAAGAATTTTTTTAGTATATTTGAAGAAGATAAAAATATATTTAAGATCTATAGTCATCAAGGAGGATCAATTTTTACATAAGATAACTATATATGTTGAATATTATAGGTTTTATATGAATTGGAGGAGGCTACCAGACCAAATAAGTTGTCTATATGAAATCAAGGAGTTGGATGTACATACAGATGAAGAAAATATATCTTTTTATGTTATCGAGAATTCATCCTAGATTTATTCTTATATGAATGGAATAGATATATCTCTTTTTTGAGAAAAAGAAAACTATACTGATATAGGTGTTGGAATTACATATGAATAAGTAGGGCACTATGAATATTCTAAATAATTTTGATAAGTGAAGAAGAGTTTGTGGGATTTGAATATTAATTGAAGTATTTATTTTTTAGTTGAAATAAATTTTGAAAAATAAATTTTAAATGGATGAAAAATATTTGGGATAATTTTAATATGGTTGAAGGTAATATATAGACGTCCTAAAGTGATTTTAGGTGAATTAAAATAGATGAAGATATTTTGAAAAGATTTTGAATTAATTTTAAAAGGTTAAAATATATTTCATGTGATTATTAATTTATACTAAATAATTTTGTATAGGTATGATCAATTTATAAATTTATTTGTAGTATTTTTAATCAAATTTTAGTGGTTTAGATTTTTTATAGATGAGTCTACAAGGCATGATTTTAGATTTGGAAGATATGAGTTGTAGCTTTTTATAAATTGGGAAATGGGTTGACTGTATAAGAATTACATAGATCCTATGTAAGTGTAAAATTATTATAAGAGTTTTTTGTAGATTTCATAGTGTACATAAAATAATAGTGGA
Organism: Viscum album; assembly: GCA_963277665.1. Classification (NCBI taxonomy): domain Eukaryota; kingdom Viridiplantae; phylum Streptophyta; class Magnoliopsida; order Santalales; family Viscaceae; genus Viscum; species Viscum album. The sequence goes on along the minus strand of OY728152.1, from coordinate 1,557,066,198 downwards.
GCTACGTATGAATATTACAGAGTTTTTCTAAGCTATGTAAGAGTAACACAAAGTTCCTGAATTTCATATTAGAGTAACCCAGAATCTATATAATAATAACTCAATGTTTTTTTAGGTAATATATGAGTAACTATAAGATATTTAAGGATATCCTGAGTCTGCATGAATCTACATAAGTATAACCAATGTTTGTAATGAGGTACATTAGAGTAAAATGAAGGTAAAAAATAGTAACTTGAGGCAATGTTAGATTAAAAAAAAGTTCCAGGGGATCATGTAAGATTAAATCATATGCTATATAGGAATATATCGAGGTTTTTGAATGTAATACAATATTATTTTATGGTTAAATATGATTAAAAATATGTATTTAGGTGAATCATAAAAATATAAAATAAACGATGGTTTTAAATTATTCATTTATTAAATATCATAATTCTTATTGGTTTAACTATGATTCAATATGAGTTTATTGTTGAGTTTTAAATAATGAGTTTTTATTGTGAGAATGTTACTTGAATACATGATATTATTCTATGTATATGATCATGAAAACATGAAAATAACTTGTGGGTCTTATAAAAATTCAATGAAAAGTTAAGCCATGTATTTTTTATAATTAAATGAGAAAAATTCATTGTAATTTAAAGTAAATATTTGAGAATATAGTTTATCTAATAATAAAGGATATTCAAAATATGTTTTGAATCTATTTAGGAATATAAAAGGTTGTTGAATTTAATGATTATTTTTTGAATAGTGTAAAAGTTGAATATCATAATGTAGAGTATTATGGATTTCTATATTCAAATTATATAATGTTTTCTTCATAAATATTATGAGTTTTTAAGATAAGAATAATGGCGATGAAGCTTTGAAAAAAGAAGACAATTTGGAAGTATGCTGGGATTATTCAAAGTTATAATTAAGAGAGTCGAAAACGATTTTGAATCATTGATCCTAAATATCCTGATTTTCAAATAAAAATTATAGATTGAGATATCAAACATTTTAGACATTGAAAATAATATATATTAAAGTTATTGAAGTAAAATATGTGATGAAACTAGTGATATTTTTATACAATATGCATCCATATAATATTTCTACAAGTAGGGAATGAGATAAGATTCTTTTTAGTATAGAATTGGCTCACTCATAACAAGAAGATTGTTCTTCATAAAGATTTATTATGCTGTTCACCATAACAAATTAGAGTCTGTGAATCTGTAATATGGGGTATTTAGAACTACAATATGATTATTATTAAATATTATAGGTTCCATGCATGTATTTTTTCCAAATTTAAAGGGTTTAAAGACATCCCATTACCCTTGGTTGTTCTTCATAATAAGATTTTAACCATTTATGTGATAACCACCACCATAAAATAAAGGATAGCTCACACATTGGGAGTGAGCCTCATAAAAATATGTCTTCCTTGTCTTGTTCTATTCTTGTGTTCATTATATGTATGTAATTTCCCTGTTTTATGAGAGTGTAAGATTATTTCACATTAAGTAGTGGATATTTAAAAAGGGAAATGGTTCTATTTTTTTAAACTGTTCTCACTTATTTCTTCTCACTTAGTTTGGTTACATTGATCCTTTGGGAATAACATAGATATATGTATCAAGAAGTAAGTTCAAAATGGTGGTTATGTGTGAGGGTATAATTTCTTTTAGGTTCATATTTTCTGTTCCCAAATTAATTTATAACTTTAACGGGGGATAATGTTCATGTATTGGTAACTTTTAATTTATATGATTTTGTTTTGTGAGAACCTTTATTTTACATCCCTTATTGTTTTCTTTTTGAGGATGATAAGTTTAAAGGGGTAGAATAGTGTAGTGACTATGGTTTTTACCAAGGCATGATTTAGCTCATTTTCAAATTCTTGATCCTTAGGTCCCAAAAATGGTGGAAAGGCAATTTTATCTTAGTAAACAATATTGGTATAATTTTATGATTGTTCCATTGATCTTGGGATAAAGTGTTTACCCTCTTTCAGTAGTTTGGTGACTTTTATGTGATTCTCAAATTTTAAGGGATATTTAATAATTAATAAATAAGTATATAATTATCCCAAGAGTATAAATATTTATATCTTCTCAAAAGAGGCATAGATAAAAATTTCTAAATAATATCAATATTTAAAATAAAGAGTTTTCTAGTATTTATAGAGTTTATGTGTTGAGGTTGGGGACCCCAAACCAAGATATTTTAGGTCTTTAATAATTTTTTTTTTATTTTAGCAACATAGAATTTTCTATTAAACCATGTAAATATTTTAGATAATATTTTATATTGTAGTTGTTGATATGTTTTCATTAAATTCATGAAGCAGATGATCGATTATATAATAGTAAATATAATATATTAATTTATTTTATTCCCCACATGTATGATCATGAATAATGATATGTAAATCCTAAACAGATACCTATATGAAAAATCCATCTCTACAGTTGTATTTGGGATGGGATGTTTACCTTTGAGAGGAAATTTAGTAATTTTACAAGATGGATAGTTTTTCTCATATATATTGGGTGGTGGTGAAATTAAATTAATATTATTTATTTAAGTAGTTAATTTTAATTATTGATTAATTTCATAAATGATTTATGATTAATGGAAGAAATAATAAAGGGTGTTAATGGAATAGATATATTTGTATATATCATGGATCTAGATATTTTTATACAGGGTTAAATAAAATTGTATTAGGAAATTATGGGAGTTTAAAAAAATTGATTTAATGATTCATTTCTAGGGGAGATAGGGGAATATTGATTGGAGAATTTATGTGGAGGATTTATGGTGGATTAATGAGTAGGTAAATTAGATGGTGTGTTAATTGGTTTTGAATTCTCCACCCATAACATTATTTTCCTATTTTATCTATCTCACTATTATATCTATTCTATTTTGAAAGATTAACCATCACAATTTTGGTAAAAGGATATGAAATTAAATAGTAGTAGAGAATGGGATTAAATAAGTGGTCTGTAGCGATCATCGAAGGGAATCGAGGCTTTTATTTAAAAACGAAGAATCCACTCTGAGATAGGTATATTTATTTGATTTAATCTTCAATATACTTTAATTAATTATTTAATATTTATTATTTAATGTTATTTAGATTTTATTAATTTTCAAGACTCAATTTTAACAGAATTTTATCATAACAATTTTTTTCTTAATTTCTTGATCCCTATGACATAGTTTTGGTTGAAATTCCTTATACAATTTTTTTCCTTCATGATGACATAATGATCAATGGTGAAATTTGATGGTGAATCAAAAATGAGTGGCTAGTCAAGGTTTGGATACTAAACCCTTATCCCATTCCAGGTGCTACATGTATCCTTTGTGTGGTATAGAGAAAGTGACCATGGTTGACAACATGACACAAGGAGGCCATAACCATTAAACACCTACCCCTTTCTCTCCCTTATGTATCTATTTGTCTCTCCTATGTGTGGCCGAATAGACTCTATCCCTAGTAGTGTCCACTGGAGGTGATAATAGGTGAAAATACAACATGGATGTATGAGCAACCAATTTGATGATGGTGGGAGGTGTGGCTTGGTATAGTGTCTTGATGAGGAGGAGACACCACAATAGTGACGTGTGAAGGTGGATGATGGTGTGAGGCCCAAGTGGTGGCATAACCAATGAACGAGGCTAAAAAATGACTATGATGACATATGAGGTATATAAGATAAATGATGTTAGGGTTCCACCCCTAACTACATGATCACCCTCTATTGGATGGATAAGTAATCACCACTTGGTGGGCATTGTGAGATGGGAGGGTGGGATTACCCCAAAAAAATGATATAGAAGTATAATTTGTACTAGTTGGGACAGGAGGTGTGGGTCATCTAGCCATGCCAACTTAGTGTGTAGCCCTCCCGAATGTGGGATCCAGTTGTTTCATTGATTTTGGATGATATATTGATCTGAACTTCTTGTCATGGGCTAGTACAATATGTGGGTTCCCTTGAGTAGGCTACTAGTTTCCTGTACAGGTATTTCAAAATTTCAGGTTGGGTTTATGCTTACTTATTCCTTTTATGGTAGGCACATATGGAAGAATGAGATTTATGTTACCCCCATTCATGTAATTACAAATGCCCCATCAGGGTGTTGTGTCTTTTCTAGTTCACCAAACGATGTTCCCTGAGGGACTCCATGTGTCATAGTACTTCTCTTATTTGTAAATTTTCACATATTTCTTATAGTTTATCATTTTTATGAAAATAAATAACTTATCCTGATAATTTTTTCACATAGAACATGCTAGTTCAATTCTTTTGGACATTAGAGGCCATTTTCAATGTTTATTTATTTATTTTTTATCACTATAGAGATAATAATTGGGTTTGGGATAGGTTATTTGAATAGACACAAGGTTGGTTACTCCTTTGGTGATGTACTAGTGGAAAGATATGGGCTACCATATTATTTACAGGTTTCAGCACTTTTCAACAAACTCAGGGTGTGAGTTTACCAAATTTTGGCATGGGTTTAGTCCTTCCATTGGTCAAATAATTCTTGGGTACAATATGTTACATTATAGTATGGAACTCCCAAACCATCTGATAATGTGTACTATAATGAGACATGTTGTTTATACATATATATCACATCTTAATAGAAGAATATTCTCTACATTTCACAAATTCACACCCAAGGATCATAATGGGTTAGTTCATTTGGATACTTGGTACACAATATTCTTATTTATTTAATTATCTTCAACATCATCTTTAAATATCTTCTCACATATTAATCCTCTTACTAATTCCCTACCTTAATATTTCTTCATAACCTGGGGAAGGAAACATAAGAAAAGGTGAGCTCAGATAATTTTTAATGGTAAACATAAGAGATATCAATCTGTGATCATATAAAGGAATAAGATAATAATAAGGGTATATGATCTTTAAAAACACCAAGGAAGTTTATACCCAACCTGTCATAGATCTTAAACATGAGTCATGGCATAGAACTTCATCATTTCGGAAAAAATGGAACCTAAGAGTGATAAGTCTACATAAATAAATAATAAACCATAATCCCATGTCATAAAAGTGTGTCACCATAATAAATATAGAAAACTGTTTCAAATTTAAAGGTTAAATACCATGAACATAAACATAGAGGATTATGATTTATCACTTAATTCTTATTGCGGATTAGGATGAATCCATTTCCCATAGTGGATCTGGACACACCTATTTGCTATATTGGATCAGGATGAACCTATTTCTTATAGTGGATTAATCCCAATGAATTTTTCCCATTAATATCTTATGATATATAAATTTTTAACCAATGTGTTAGAGGGAGATATAGGTCCCAACCATCTTATAATGAAAACCATACTTATGTGTTTCACAACATCAGAAAACATTCACCATTTCATCACATCAAAACCCAAGTAAAGAAAAAGGGTTTCATAAACATTTAATCAATTAACAAAAGTATAACCTATGAAAAATAAATGGGTTTAATAAACATTTCATCAATAAAAACATTAACCATAAAGAGAATCAATAAAGATGGGATTGTTCAATCATATCCCCAATAAGGCTTAGTTAACATCAAATTATGTCAAATTAAATGTAAAATGATTTTGTAATACCACTTGGTACATTTATTGAGGAACATATACTTTTCACATTCAAGAACACTTTTTTAAATGAAAAAAATTTTCAAAATATTTTTCTTTAAAAATATCTTTGAAAACATAAAAAGGAAGTTTTAAAAATTAATTAAACATTTATTGAGGAAAGTATCCATTAAATTTTGAAAATATATTTTTTAAAATCTAAAAATTTATAAAAAATTTTTATAATAATTTTCATTTAAAAAAACATTGAAACTTATAAAGAAATATTTAAAGAAAATAATGTTCATGAAGGAAAAAATTTTATTCACGTTATGCATGTTAAAAGAAAATTCTTTTCACGTTTTTGGTATAATCCAAAGATGATTTCTTGGAAAATGAAAAAAAATATTACATTCAAAATATATTTTTAAAAGTCAAAATTGGTAAAAATTTATTTAATAAATCATTTTTAAAAATTTTAAAAACATTTTTTAAAATATTTTATGGAAACATGGGTTTGGATGAAAAAGTGTTTTCAATTGAAGAGAGACATAAAGATAATTTTTCATAAAAAAATTATTTTAAATGCTTGAGTAAATAAATAATATAAAATGAAGGTAAACCCTATATTCTCATGAAATAAATAACGGAGAGGAAAATTCCTGAGTTTCTTGAGGGATAGAATATAAGATTTCATTTTTGGAAGAATAATCCTAAACACTCCAAATAAATGATGACATTCTAACATAAAACTCTTACCACTTTGGAAAAGTTGAATTTAATTCCAAATTAAATAATAAAATTAAATTAGTGATAGAATCTCATGAACATAAGTAGAATCATTATATAACATGTGAAAGATTCAATATATATATTGGCCCCAGTGTTGTATTTGTTTTCAATGACTTGTCAATATGTGTTTGGTAAGTTTATGATGAGGTAGTGGTGATGCCTGGTGAATTATTATGGATTCATGAAATGGAATTGTATTTCACACGTTAATAATTCACCAAATTAAACATGATGATCATTGTAGTGATCTTAAAATTGAATTTGAAATGTGAAAAGGATTGTGAACATTTTTTAATACAGGTGCTGACCAAGAAATAATTAATTGCATAAATAATAATTCCCATGCATTCAGTTTTTCATTAATAAAGATGGGAAGTCATATCCATGAAAAAATATGAATATATTTTTCATGTTGATTTAGAGAAGAATATTAGAAGAAGGTAGATTGTTATTTTATTTGACATGAATTTGTTTTTACTCTCTAAACCTAGCCTTTTATCTTAATCATTATTTGGTCCTTACATTAAAAAATATTCTAGCCCACAAGCCATCCAAGGAAAGGGATCAAACTTTGTATAATGTGGGACCAAGAGGTTAACCACAACAATGGGATCTATCCCTAAATATCCTGATGACAACATGGATGAGTGAAAGAGAGCGTATATAGATAGGTAGATCCGCTGTGCATGGAAACACAACAACACGAGAGAACTAGTACAAAGTAGTATTAGGAGGGGGAGGATGTTTATGATCCACTACACACAGTGCATGAATGATATATCACACCCAAAAAATTTTCAATTTCTATGTGGGATACTGAGATGAGTGTGGTAATGTTCCTCTTCTTAAAATATGTATAGAACGACATCCCTTTGATCCTTTGATCTTGGACATTCGATCAAAAAGGGATGCCATTCCCAACTCCAGCCACCCAAGGAGATCTAATTTTACAGAGTTCAGGCAGAATGCACCTACCTTCAAACCAATATGGTTGTGATTATTCTGCGGTCAAGATAAAGAGATGATGGGGTCTTACAATTTTCATGAAATCATGCATTCAATTACATCGTGCATACATGATGGAACTTATTTCATAAATCCATATAGGGATAGTGCGTTGCATATCCTTATTTTTTACAACACACCTAGAACTATGGTACCTTTATGGTTTGTGCATTTTGGTTGAGACACCAAGAAAATTTCACATACAAAATGTCTCACAATGTATAATAAGGACTTGTGCGCAAGAAACTATTTTCACAAGTGAATAAGTATTAATGCACTATTATCATGAGAAGGCAGTGAGAAATATGCTATCATGAATACATGAAATCACATTCATAACACAAAAACATTGAGTCTGAACTAAATAAATATGAATAGAGTGTTTGTGAATACAAGGTGTGAATGAAGAAACACAAGGGATAATGTGTACACATAATTTTAACAAAGGAATTTCATGTTGTACAATACACATTCATATGATGACATATATGCATGAGATATAGATGAGGTATGTGAATCTTAAAAGAAGTAGTTAAATGTGGTGAATGAATATACATGCATACGTACAAACACTAATATACCTAAAACAATATATTTAGTTTACATGAAATACATGCACAAAGTTTACTTGAATTGAGTTGATATTTTAAGATGTTCCAGTTGATATTGTGTGAGTAATTCTTTCAAAACATTAGTGAAGAATTTGTGTGCATATCTTACACAAATATTTTGAGAATAAGAATTCATTTAGAAATAATCATATCTTGACAATAGTTTCATTGAGGAAAATGATCAGTTAAAAGTGATTATAATTATTGATCTAGGACAAAAATCTATACCAAAGTTTTTTTGAAGAAACTTGAATAGGTATATGGGAAAGTGTGATTTAACAAGATCATGGTGGGAGATCATCAGATCATCCTATAGGGAATACATAATTTCATCAAAGGTGAAGTCTTTCAGTTGGTTCCAGAAGTAGTTGAAGTCTTCTGGTTGGATCTAGGAGTATATGGAGTATCTTAGTTGGAGTTGGAGTAATAAGTCTTTTGGTTGGATCCAAAAGAAAACAACAATTCTCGGTTGGAGCTAAAACTGTTGTAATCACTTTTAGATAAAGTAAAATTACAATATATAATCCCTATTGGAGAAAAACTACAATTAAAGGAGTATGTCTTTATTCCTTACCTTGTAAATACTATATATTCTTATTTATGTTGATTATTACTACAAACATGGTATGTTTGAGGGATAATATTGGGTGGGCCGAGAACAATAACAAGTTCAAGAGGTTTAATTAAAAAAAAAGTAATTTGAAATAATAATCCATTGATTAACCCATCCCATATTAGTGGTCTATCTAGAATGGGGATCTACAATATACAACACATATAATAATATAGGTTCACAACATAACATAAGTACCCAAAAGGAAAATTTGAGTCAAAAATCCCTTACTACTTGGTAAAATTTTAACTATAAACCCAATGAAAGAGAGATACTAACTTTTATTTTTAAACCCCACTAATTTTAATGATAAAAATAATAAAATACATTTATGGAAATTATATACAACACATAAAATAAACACATGGTGAATATGAATTGTGTCTCACAAAAAACCAAATCAATACAGAAATCCCCCACTGCTTTGGTAACTTTTGAATCACAAACCCCATGAAAGGGAGAAATTTAAAATAGATATGTAACTCCACATAAACTTTAGGGGAAAAATCATAAAATAAATACATGGAAATTATATATAACACATAAAATAAAAACATGGTGAATATGACATGTGTCTCAAATAAAATTAAAGTGATATGAAAATCCCTTACCCTGTATCTCAAATTCCTTTATACACATTAAAAAATCATGAATAATAGATATAAGTTTATTATAAATATATTATAGAGGAATAAAAAGAACACACACAAATATATATAATACCTTACATGGTTTATTGATGACCTTTTATTACCAATTTATTAACAATTCCATGTTAAAATCACATTTCAATTAATAACTACTTTGTTTTTCATATATGTTTTGATTTTGTATTTTTGGTACTTTTAATTTGATAATGGTTAAATAATATCCATAATTTTAGCAATTATATAAATATCATAAATATTCAGTTTATATAAATTTAAATCAATCCATAAAATCTTGACATAGATAATTAAATACACCGTTTATGGAGACAGTAGGCCGTACAAATGTATGAAAACTGTTTATGTTTTCTAGTAGGAGGGAATGAAATAAATGTAAATAGTATATCATAATTATAGAATAATTATAATTTAATATAAATATCACATATTTATTAAATTTATCCTCACTACCTTCCGTTTAAAGGTTTTGTGAAAATGAATCACATTGCTTCATGAGGTGTAGTTCACCGTACACATAAGCTCCATTACTGTATCACCCATAGAATGAAAAGTATGCATGTATTTTGGATATAATAATTTAATTTTTATATTAATGTTATAAATAAAATATAAATATTTTAAATCGATAATTATATCCAGCCTTGAAATTTGGGTAAGTAAAATAAACTACATTGGTTTGTGAGGTGGTAGTCCGCCATACACATGATCGACATTTTCATTTTCCATTTGATAGAAGTGAAGATGGATATAGGTTATTACATTAACATTATAACATATAATTATATATGATAAAATGGTGTTATTATATTTATTTTTTAATAAATAATTTAATGTTGGAAGATAATATTAAAAAATAAGGATCTTAGTGAAGACAATTACCTTCTCTTTGAAGAACGTCCTTTGGATCTCTTCTTAAAGACCATATTATTGCTCTTTTGGGAGGACCAGAAACTTGAGAACATGGATAAATATATCTTATCATTATTTTGGTTAGTTTTTTACAATCTATATATCTTTATAAGTTCGAATAAGTGAAGGGTGGTGGTGACCTTTTATAAGTGGGGGAAAGGAACCCATATGTAAACTATTTAGAAATTTCCCAAAAGAATCTAAAATCCTCAAGTTATTCACATGAAAATGATTCTAAATTAAAATATATTATAAATTGGGAATTATATATTGTAAATATGTCCATTAAATATTATTTATAAATGTTTTGGTTCATTTTTAAACCTTTTCTTTTTAGTTTAACCCCAGTAAACACATTTTACCTTAACCATGATAATTATTTTTTTATTGTTTTCACATTTCATTACTAAAAAAATTAAATTGACCTAATTAAATAATATAAATTATTATGATTAAAATTATGGAATCCATTTTTCAAAATTCCATTGACATAAACAGTAATATTTATTTATAATTAATCCTGTAGATGTTATCAAAAGCCCATTTTGAAAGAGAAATTGTTCAAATGTTTTCAAAGTTTTTATATAAAAATTTACTATGAAATTTATTAAAATGACCTAAATTGGATTTATATATACATAAATGAACGAATTTTACTATAAAAGTTATTTTAAAACAAAATTAACCTTTAAATTATATATATGAAAAAACAATTTTTTAATAAAAACCAATAATTTTCACTATTAATAAAAAATTAAAATTTTCATAAAAACACAAAAAATTCAATATAATATAATTAGGAAATTATTATTTCAAAATTTAAGCTTAAAATATATATTAAATTTATCAAAGTTTCAAAAATTAATTTTATTATAAGTGTGGAAAAGGCGACAAATCTCTTTTTAGAAAGATACAGTTTTATGCCTAAAATTAGAGTTATTCTTATTTCTTGTATAAAAAACACAAAATGAATGTTAAACATTTTATTTATTATAAAATATATAAATTTTATTAAAATAATTATAAAAATATATTTTTTTAATTTCTTGAGGTAAAACACATTAGCTTGCATAAAAACAATGTTTCAGAAAAAAAATATTTACTTGATTTTTAAATATTTTTTATTTTCATTTATAAAAAAATGTCACCAAATAAATATTTTTATATATAAGTTTAAACCATATATTTTCTTAATTTATTTAATAATTATCATACTCACCATTCTAATGTCTAGGTGATAACTATTATATTAATTAATAGTATTTCAATAGTATGTTATGTTTTGTTTAAACTTGATTTTACATGAAACACAATCTAAACTCAATGTTTCATGTAACATAAGATGAAAATAGTGTTGTGTGTAATTCATGAAAAATCTAGTGTTTCATATAAAAAATACCAAAGAGATTAAATTTATTTGAAAAAAATATTTCATAAAATCTAAGGGTGTTACATCCTACCCCCTAAATAAATTGAGTCCTCAAATTTTGGACTTGTGCTCAATAAAAAAGGGTTTGAAATATTAATATCTCATTCTGAGAAACCCACAACATAAAATTGGTTAATAAAACTTCCTCTTTAAAAAAGGTTAAGGTATGTGAAAGGGTTTTCTATAATTACATATAACAGGTTTCCAAATAGGAGAACATAGGTGGAAATGAACGGATGGACATAGAAGAGAAAAATAACACCCAAATACTGATGGAGAGTGATAAAGAGAATATCTAGGTGAAATTTAATGACCACAAAGACATAAATCCAAGATAGGTGAAAAGTCCATTCATTAATAAGAAATAAATGTAAATGTTTAACATTTTAATTCAAGATATCTTTCATAAAGTAGGGAAATATTCATGAGAATATACAAATACTTGATTTAATTTTATTTCATAATCATAATATCATACTTTGATTGTGTCTTAATCAATTTCCACTTTATCAATTACTCTAATATATGATTTTTTCTTGAATGAAATAATAATCCATAATAATATCCATAAAATAATATTTCATCCTATCTCTAGTTTTTATTAAATAAAAAATTGTTATTATAGGTTATATAATATGTATAAATCATCATATGGCGAATTAATACATTAATATCTAAAAACTCATCAAATGTTAAACTTAAACCATTAGATAAATTTTTAGCGTTAGAACCCTTCCAAAATTAAAAATCTAAAACATTAGAAAGAGGGTTACTAAATTTTAAAAATGAAATTATCATTAATCCCCCAAAAAACATTAAGTAACTCTAAATTATCTTATACCATACATGTTAATACCTTTATCATATATTATCTTAAAACATGTTAATAACATATGTTACCATAAAACATTATTAAAAAATACATTATTCTTTTTTATTATAATAGAACACATATTACTTGATATATTCCTTAGATCAAAAAAATGATGTAAACTCTATCAATAATATCATAAACCACTTCTTCAAAAAATCATTAATCAGTTACAAGGTATTCAATAATATCCAATTTACTTTATCCATATCTATCATCTCTTGATCCCAACATCACTATCTTAACATCGAGAACATATCAAGGGTTCTATTTCCTTTAATCATGTGTTTTCATGAATATAACATTTCTATTAAATCAATTTTATAGGTCATCATTAACATTCATCATATTCTTGAAAATCCTTAATAAAAATATGCTTTGGAACAATCCATTAATGTTTCATGAATTTAATAATAAAAATACCAATGATAAAAATGTAATTCTATTATCACAATACATAAAAACATCAATGATTCTACTTCACTCTTAAAACTTTAACTAGGATTAATTATCTTATTCATTAATAACTATTTCATTTCATATGTAATTTTTTTCTATTAATCATAAAAAACCATTACGTGTACTATATTTCAGACACTCTTATTGAGATTTCACCCTAATAAATTTATTTTTAATCCCATTATTTCCACATTTATAACATTCTACTATTGATGATGCCTTTGGGAAAACACTATTATTATCCATTTATTTAATTAAACTTTTAATTTTTGCCTAGTAATAAGAAACTCTTTGTCCTTATCCACACATAAACATATTATTTTTCCTTTGAGATAATCCTTGGACCACTTCCTCCCATGTTATTTACATATAGTAAACATATTCTTCTTTCTTCTATGGTCTCCACCACCATAACTCTCAATGAACTCTATCCTTCTATTATTTTGTGAGTCTGATAGTTGTTTAAGGTGCAAGTGGTTGACCATATATCATAATAACGGATTAGGAATAATCAAAATATCCTTTAATCCTGTCTTCACCCCATTTGGTTTCTCATCAACATATTGTTTATCATATTTAACATAAATCCAGTTCTTTCTGGTTCACACCATTGAAGAATGTATAAACTATGAAACCTTTTTTTCAGTCTAATACAACGTAGTTTTAACATAGGTCATTCATGTTCATTATATATTTAAATTATTCATGATGGTTTTTAAAGTGTTTGAGAATTTATAAATAATATCCCTCAAGAGTGTCAAAATAGTTGTGTAAAAAAAACTACTATAATTCACTAGGTGATGATAAATTCTAACTCAACGCACCCATTTTGGAGTTATTTCCCCTAGATTCCTCTTTACTAGAGACTCATCAACTTGTATTATCTTGAAAGGGATTTAATTTCTTAGAAACCACACATTCTATCCTTTACCAAAATTCAAAGACATTTTTCTATACTTTGACTCATATTTAGACTTATACTGAATCATATTCATAGAAATATACTTATAAATATCCTTAGGTATATCAATAATGTTTTCTCTTACTAGTTTTCAATGGTTAACTAAACCTTACCTCTAATACCAACTATAATGACCCATAATTTTCATACATAGACATCACATCTTAATTGATTCATATTCATTACATTTCACAAAATCACACCCATGGACCATAATGGTTTAGTGACTTCAAAGACTAGGTACCCAATATTCTTATTTAGTTAATTATCTTTAACACACCCCAAAAATATCTTCACACATAGTACTCCTCTTAGGCACACATTACCTATAAATTTCTTCATAACCAAGAGAAGGAAACATAAACATGGGTGACATAAAATGATCAGTAAGATAATAATAAGGGTATGTGATCATGAACATAACTTATGAAGTTCATACCCAACTTTTAATATATCATAAACATTTTTCATGGAATAAAACTTTATCATTTTAGAAAACCTGGCACGTAAGAGTGAGAAACCATCATAAATCAACCATGAACCATAATATCATTGTATAGAAGTGTGTAACCACCATAAATATAGAAAAACAATTCATATGTCAAGGTTAACTACCATGACCATCAACATAGTTGATTTGAACCTATCACATGTTTACCATTTTTGATAAGGATACACCTATTACCAATAGTGAATTAGGATACACCTATTTCCCATAGTGGATCAAGAAACACCTATTTCACATATTGGATCAAGATGCACCTATTTACAATAATGGATCAATCCCATCTACTTGTCTCAAATTTTTATCTCATGAGGTCAAAATATATACCCAATATATTGGAGAGAGATATATGTATCATCTATATCATAATGAAAAATATACTTATGTGTGCCACAACAACATAAAAAATTATTTATATAATGACATCATAACTCATGCAGAGAAAGTATTCCAAAAAATATCATTTATTCACCATAACATAACCCATGAAAAGAGGGGATTCATAAACATTTCATTAACAAAAGCATTAACCCCCTAGAGAATGAATAATAATGGTATCATTCAATCTTATCACTAGTGAAGCATAAGTAACAAGAATGGATTTCATCTTAAATGGAAAATGATTTTGGAAGATCACTTGTAACATTTATTGAAGATTATAGCCTTTCCACTTTGATTTGTGCAAAACATAAAACGTGTTCAAAATCATTTTCCTTAAAAATAACCTCGTAAATGTATAAAGGAATCTCTAAAAATATTTTAAAATTTTTTTTCAGGAAAATATATTTTCTATTTTGAAAATCAATTATTAAAACTAAAAATTCATAAAACATTTTAGGAATTATTATTTTTAAACTATAATTTGAAACGTATAATGGATGATTTAAAAAAATTAATGGTCATGATGACAAAAATTTTGTTCATGCTATATATATTTAAAAAATATTTCTTTCTTATTTTTGATAAAATTTAAATAGGGTATTTTTTAGAAAAAGACATGAAGATTACATTCAATTTTTTTTGTAAAAAGTAAAAAAAAATTCAAAATGTTTTTAATAAATATTTTTAATAACTTTAAAATCATTTTTGAAAATATTGTTAAAAATAGGGTCTTGGAAGAAAAAAGGGGTTTTGACTGAAGAGAGAAATAATTTTTTTTATAAAAGCATTATTTTGAAATTTTAAGTACATAAATATAGAAAAATTTATGGAAAAAATTAATTATAATTACAATAAAAGAGGATAATAAAATTAATTAGTTTCTTATGATATTCATCATAATATTTCATTATTGGAAGTGTAATCATAGACAATCCTGATAAATGATGAGATTGTAACATAAAACTCTATCCACTTTGGTAAATTTAAATCATAATCCACCTAAAAGAATAAAATTAAATGAAAAATATAATATTTTTAAATTAAGTAGATTCATTACATAACATGTCAATCTTACAATATATACACCTCATAGAATATTATAGGTGCATAACACAACTTATTCCCAAAATAAATAAATTTGAGAAAAAACCTATTACCGCTTTGGTAAATTTTGAAAAATAAACCCCATAAAATAGAAATCAGAAATGGATATGTATATAACAATAATTTTAAGTATAATAATCATAATATATATTCATGGAAATTATTTATACCACATAAAAGAAACACGTGGTATATATGGCTAGTGTCTCATAAAAAATAAGAGAGACATGGAAATCCCTTACTAATTTGGTAATTTTTGATCCATAATCACCATGAATGAGATATACTAAAATATATAATTAAATAAACGCAATTTACAGGATAATAATTTTAAAATACATTCATAGGTATTATATACATCAAATAAAAGAAACAGACTGTGAATATGGCATGTGTCTCAAAGAAAATAAAAGTGAGACTGAAATTTATTACCTTAAGTCTCGAATTCCTTTGTTCACATTAAAAGGTAATGTATAATAAATATAAGTTTATCATAAATATATTCTATAACAATAAATATATATAATAACATATATGTTTTAGTTTTTACCATTTATTACCCATTTATTAACAATTGCTTGTTAAAATCACGTTTCAGGTAATAAATGTTTTTTTCATATATGTTTTCATTTGGTTTATCCAGTACATTTAATTTTATCATGGATAAATAATATATAAAATTTTAACTATTATTTTAAATATTATACATATTCAGTAAATATGTATTTAATAAAAACCAAAAAATCTAGAGATACAAAATAAAATACAATGTTCATAGAGATGGTAGGCCGTACGTATCCATAAACGCTATTTCAATTTTCTTGATGGATGTAAAAAAGGATTTTAAATATTATATCATAATTAAATAATAATTATTGAATCATATATATCACATATATTAATTAAATTTATCCTTACTACCATCCATGTAAAGCGTAAGTGAAAATGAATCACATCACTTTGCGAGGAGGTAGTTCGCCGTAGAGACGAGCGACATTATCATATCCTTGATGGAATGGAAAGTAAAAATGTATATATGATTTAATAAATATATAAGTATATTTATTTCATAAATATTAAAGATATATGTTAAATCCATCATTATATAAATCCTTGAAATGTGATGATGAAAAATAGACTACATCGATTCGTGAGGCGGTACGCGATCAACAACTTCATTTTCCATTTGATGGAAGTGGAGATATATATAGGTTATTAAATTAACATAATAAAATCTGAGTATATTGGATATAATTGTGTTATTATATTCTATTTTTTAATATATAATTTAATTTTGAAAAATAATAATGAAAAATTTGGATCTTAGTGAAGACAATTTCATTCGCTTAGAAGCACCTCATTTGAATCTCTTATTAAAGACCATAGTGTTGGTATTTTTGGTGGAGAAGCAGATCTAAAAAATTGATAAGTATCTTGGGGGGAGATATTTTAAAGGTTTGGATGAACTAAAGGGATTTATATGTGTAAATAAGTGAAGGGATGTGGTATCCTTTTATAAATGGGGGAAAAGAACCCACTTGGAACCCACTTGGAAATATCCCAAAAGAACCCATCCAAATAAATTCATTCACATGAAAAAATATTCCAAATGACCCTATAATATTAATTTGGCAGAATATGTTGGAAATATATCTATAAAAGATTATTTTTACCAGTGTTGGGTCATTTTTAGACCTTATCTTTTTAGTTTATCCCCCAATAAACCAATTTTTACCATAACCGTGGTAATTATTATTTTTTTACTATTTTCACTATTAATTACCATAAAAAATTATGTTGAAATAATTGGACAATATAAATTTTTATTATTGAAATCATATAATTAATTATACCAAATTCCATTCACATAAGTGGAATTTTCTTTTGAAATTAATCCCATAAATGCGACGAGAAAGAAGATTTTCAATGAGAAAATGTTCAAAAGTTTAGAATGTTTTTAAAAACAAATTCCACATAAAAATGATTACAATGGAATAAATTGAATTAATAGATATATAAATTCACTAATTTTACTTTTAGAACCATTATAAAATAATATTACCCTTATAAATTCTCTAAATGAAAAGGTAGTGTTTTATTAAACACTAGTGTTTTCACTATACATCGAAAGCTTAATATTTTTAGAATAATAAAAACAATTCACCCTAACATAATTTTGAAATGATGATTTAAAAAATTAAATTTATTTTATAAAATTAATCTTTTAAATGTTCAAAAATATCTTTTTATAAGTGTACAAAACGTGATAAAATAACTTTTTTGAAAGATATAGTTTTTATGTATAAAATTAAAATTATTCTAATATCTTGTCTGAAAAACCCATAAGATGAATGTGAAACATTTGATTGAATAGAAAATATTTATATTACATTAAAATAATTAACCAAAAGTGATATTTTTATTTTATTGTGGTAAAACGTGTTTTCATTCATAAAAAAATTTAGAAAAAAGTTTTCCTTTATTTTTAAATAGTTTTTTATTTTTTGTTTTAGTTATTTTTCCACCAAAGTATTAATTTTATAAACAATTGTAAACCATAAAATTTGATAATTTGTTTTATCTTATTAATATTCTCTATTATAATAACTGGGAGATAAATTTTATATTAAATAATCATATTTTAATAGTATGTTATGTTTTGTTTAAACTCGATGTTGCGTCTAATAAAAGCATACATGCAAATCATTTTTTTCAATTTTTAAAAAGCTGGTTTATGGGTATCCGGTACCCCAACATGGTGTTGTGTACAATTAAAAATAAAAAATATATTAAATTTATTTGAATCAAATATTTCACAAAATATTAGGGTGTTACTTGTACTCTATTAAAGTTAGGTAATCTTTATTTTAATGTGAACTATTCAATGAGGTGTGGGTCCACCATCAAGGTTGAGTACTCTTGGTCTGACACACATACTTTACCATTAATCATTCCCCCATTTATAGATTCTATGAGGTGAAATAGATTTTTCTATGGTTATATAGTTTTAATTATCTATGAGACTCTTGACATATGATGTTGGTTAGCTTAGATGTGAAGATTGAAACTCTTTTATAATCCTATTTATTTGTTTGTCAGGAATATTTGGGTTCCTTTTTACTCACCCTCATCTTTGAAATGGGTTACAAGGGGACCAATGTTTATTTCAAAATTTATAATTTTGAGGCATCACAATGGGTATATATACTCATCCTTATATTTGAATCCGACCCACAAATATTGTGTTTAATACAAAAAACTGAATATTTTGTGATGATCATAATGGAAACCAGTGTTATTGAAGTAGGATCTTAGTAATTCTTGATGATGATATTTATAGATAGTCTTCTTATCATGAATCTTTTCATTTAGGGGTTTCCATTTTCCATGTTTTATATTAGTTTTTACTAAATATATTGAGTGTATGTTTTTCCCTTACCTTATGGTATTACATTTGCTATACCATGTGGACGTTTAAACTTTGTTTTAGATATTTATATATTATAGTTAGTCTGTTTTTTCAATTATTTTATTATTATAAAATATGTGTATACATGTGTTGTTTGAAAAATATTTAGGATACATCCTCTTATATTGTGTGATATACCTACTTGGTGCTAGTCACCAGCCCCTAGCCTATTGTCTGTGGGCTTGGGGTGGCCCACTCAACCTATCCATTGTCCCAGGTGAGGGAGTGATGGGCCTAGTCATGTCATAAACCATGGTTTAAGGATATATATCATATTTATATAATAAAATACATATTTTAAAAGTTATATATTGGTAATAAGAACTATGAATAACACTTCTTAGTAAGACTTCCCTCCCACTCCCTGCTAGTTAAAACCCTTGAGTTGAATAGAATAAAGAAATGAGCACAATGACTCAATGATTTTTTCATAGTGTTCAAATAAATACAATAAAATAATATTTATAATTAATACACCCCATTAAACAAGACTCCAATGATACTCCTTGGTTCTCAAACTTTTCTTAAACACTGAACCACAATTTTTTAATATTTTATTACTCATTATAAAGTTTTGTTTAACCTGGCACATAATTTTTTATCATTTTAAAAATTTATTTAATTTTTTTAAAATCATTAATTTTATTATACAATAATTATAATATATTTATGGTATATTATATGGAATAAATATTTGAATCATATTTTTTTATATAACGCATGCACTTTTGTTCAAATAACTATGATGTAGTGATATTTATTACATTACAGTTTAATTTTATTTATAATCCTTGATGTGGAAATGTTCATAATATCATGGTTTTTCTATATTTAATATTTCATTCAATATCACAATTTCAATAAATAATCATACCCTTTTTATACTTTCACTTTATATCACATCATATTTAAAAACATATGAAATCACATATAAAACTCTTTTTAGATACCCTTTATAACATCTTTTAGAGAATCTACCGTAATTTTCTAAAAGTTTTGTAAAAAACAATTATAAAAAAACTTATCCTCATTAAAATAACAAGTTTTTGTAACCTAATAGAAATTTTTAGCATTGATAACAATTTCTATAATCCACAATCGTATGCAAGGAGTGGTATCTATAAAAGCATTAATGCTACTCAAATTACAAAGGGATCTGGTATGATATCTATCAATCATATATATGTCAAAAACTATATATACTAGATATATCTTATAAATCATTAATTGTTATAAAATTCCCTTTGTTAAGAAATCAAGTGAATATGAGACATAAAATATTTCAATCTCATATACTCTTTATGACACATTCTCAATTCCCAAGTCATTGACGAAATAAGACATATGAAAAAATCTTATATCATTTATAGAAGAAGATAATTACATTACATGTCACATAACTAAATATATATTATCATGACATGTCAATACCTAGGAATATATTTACACTTCCCTGGTATCTATAAATATAGGATCTATATATTATATATTCCATACCACTAGAAAAATCACATCTTAATTAATAAAAAGAATACTCATGATCAATAACTTACCAAATAACCACCTAATTATCTTTGAATTAATGATAAAATAGTTATGGTATCAAAGTACTATTGTTCATGAAAAATATTAACTATAAACCTTAGATATTATGGATTATTATGAAACATGAAGCCATAATATAAGAATGAAAAAATTTATAAGATTCAATGTAGTGTATATAGTGGGTAATCATGAACAAAAAACATGTATTGCACCTCATGAGTGAATCTCAATATATCTCTACAATCCACAACTCATCCTAATTTTAATATGTATTGAAAATCTATAAATATTTATGATGAATATAGGTTTGGGATAAATCAAAGTCATACTTTGAGGTGTTAATTAAAATTTATTTGTATAAAGTACACAATCCAAATGAATGAATGATGAAATAGAGAAATTTTTTGGATAATGTAATAATTTTATTTTATTCTTATACTATTTTAAGTAAACTAACAAAACATACATAAAAATAAATCTTTACCATATAAAATATGAAAAAGACTCAAAAAACCTTATATTTTTTATTTTTTACTACTGGTGTTAATTAAAATACATCACATGCAACATTTATCAAATCTCTATACGGCCATTTGAAAAATCCTTCCACTAAACTATTTTAATATGATGACATTCATGGAGATTTTTTTCGAATAATGGTGTGATATAGGATTAAAAATCATTATGTTAAACACACTAATATTATATTAAAACTTATTTTATTCACAATATCTAATGTGATAATATCAATGAATTCTACTATTTTCAAATTCTTATAACACTTATAACACTTATATTGTAATTATACTAGAAATTTTAGATAAATAAAATATTTTGGAAATATATTTAAATCAAAATACTTATATTATGATTTTTAGTTACCATCATATCTCTAACACCATTAGGATGTAAATCCACTTTTAATTATATCAATATCAAAATTTATTTTTATGTTTTGAATAAATATGTGTTAAAAATATAATCCCATTATTCTCTTAGAAATTTTATATTTCTAAAAATTATCTCCCTAATACACCCAAACAGTTTCTGAAAAGAAAAAGAAAATTTATTTTTTATGGGGATTTTATCAAATAATCTCTATAACCATATCATATATGGAGTATTATTGTGTCTTAGATCAATATCCTTAGAAGTAAAATCTTTATTAAAAAAATACCAATAATGCATGGTAAGATATATTTCCCTCATATTAAAACAAATGACATGGAAATGACTACTTTTATGAATATACAACACCTTTTATCATATCATTTAAAACCATGTTATAATGTGGATAAAATTATAAAAAAGTATATAATAAAACCAGAATCATATTTATTGATATTAATAACTATTTTCAAATACATTTATCTTATCAACAAAAATAAAATTTAATGAAAATAAACATAAAAGTTTATTATAACAAAATACCTCAATCTTGTGGAATTCCGTTAAATTTAATATTTTTATATAAGAACCATTTCTAAATTATTTTAGTATAAAATTCATGCTTCCTTAATTAATTATTATCTAATTTTGAACAACAATACATTCTTATAATAATTTTTTAATGTATAGTTGGTATCATATAACCTTAAAAAGATTATAATTGATACTAATAACATTAATATTGAACATGGACTCTCCAAAGAGGTTATAAAGTCCCTTTAGGTATTCTATTGAATTTCATCTCTAATGTCTTGGATTTATATAATGGAAACATTAACCTTCTTTCCTAAACCTCCATTATTGATCAATTTTTGAGTCATTCTACTGATAACAAAACTCTTATCCTAAAAAATGATGTATTTTAATGATCATAATGCATCTATATTTTGATCTAATATATAAACCTAAGTGTTTTAGTAATAAATTATAAAATGGTGTATTATTAGTAGACTTAGAAAAGAAATAAAACAACAAAATACAAGAAATAGTTGACTTACTAGTGGATACTCAAGGGAAATATTTGATATGTTCAAAGAATGAAGTATAAATAAATTAATTACTTATATTAAATAAACAGTATCGTATGGAATTCATTTTATAGAATAAAAGACCATTGATAAATTAAAATGAATATTATACTATCTAGGAAAACCATGATGACTATATAAGACTTTCAACACGTTATCCAATCATACTGAGCCTTGATAACTAAAAAATAAAGTGAAATAATTATATTATTTGAGACTATAAATAACCTTAAATGGGTTATATGTTACAATTTGTAAAAAAAAGGAATTTCCACCTCATTTCAAAAGAATTATAGAGAAAAATTAATGAAATATTCCATAATAACTACAATAGTAAAATGAAAAATAATTACAGCAGAATCCCTATTAGCCCCAACTATTATGTTTCTAAATAATCATATTCTTGGATCTATATTAATTTCTATGAAGAGAAATTATTTTGTAAAAAATTTGATTGGGATCAATACTATGATTATGGATATCAAAGGGAGAAATTCAAAGCTAAGGATATCTCATTCATGTTGAAACCTCCCTTTGTTCTAATTCTTCCTGATCATATTAAAAATAATGCCTTTTGTTCTTGGATTTATTGTATTAATATTCAATAACTTATTCTTAGTACATATTGTTTTTTGGATATAATTAAAAATAGTGTTAGGTCTCTACCACTATATTCTTTCATCACCATATCTATAATTATTTGTAAAGAAAAAAATAACAGGGTATAAGGAATATTCATCTACAATTTTTTTTATTAAATAAGTTTTTGGGATAAGGAATAATCGATTTATTAGAAAGTGGGAACTTATTATTCTCAGAGTTGTCTAGATCAAGGCATAAGTCCCTAATTACTTGTTGGATTTAAAGAAAATAAGTTTTCAAGGAAGGGAACTTATTTTTTATATAATGGAATTAGGATATTATATCCTTAATATTATTAACATTTCTCATCTCCTATTAATCTATTTTTTTAAACTTATTTAACTATTTTACATAGGATCATATCTTTGTTTATTTTACAGAATTACTATATATATAGGTATCCTAAAGTATTCACTAACCATCATATAGGGTTATTTAATAATTATATTATTTATTTCATTATATCATTTAAAAATTTTCCTTAATAAAACTTATAGAACCAGAAGGAATAATTCATTTAATCAATAGCTCCATTGATGAAAAATCAAAGTCCTACCTATTATACAACTTTATTTTTTTCTATCCATTTGGTTTTACATGCATTAATTTTTCAACTATGTACTTAAATATTTTAATCTAGTTTATTGATTTATTCACGAAGTTTAATTAATTTTTTTGTTTTTTATAAAATTATCAATTAAAACCCTTTAAAAGTTTCCTATTTAGGCTTGTATTTTACCTTTTTGGAAAAAAATTTGGTATCCGAGATTTCCTCTCATATTTTATCAGTCACTAAAAAACAATGTTTTAGTATCAAAAATTAGTTATTGATCAACTAATAACTCTAAAAAGTTAAGAGTAAATATTTAATAGGAAATTTTTTAATTTCATTAAAGATAATAATAATTGGTATTGGAGACTACTCCTAAAATATTATATCTTTTATCTATAATAATATAGCGATAATTTTTTTGGAAACCATTTTTTATTATTAATTACTTTTAAAATATTTATCAAATTTTATTTTCTTTTATTTTCTATTTATTTTTTGTATATATTTTTCTATATTAGAATGATAAGATAGAATACTTTATAATATATTTGAGTCTTATAAATTTTATTATCACACTATGAAATTAATGAATTAATTTAAATTAATTAAAATCCTTTACTATTTATTAAATTTCTAATTTTGATGGGAAAATTTCAATTTATAATATTCTAGAATCTTGAATTAGTAGTGATGTACTGAAACTTGTTTCATCATGGTGCCCTTATCATGAAATTTAGCTAACTATCAACATTTTTCCACATTAATACACTACTTTTTAATACCCTTTGAAGTATACAACTAAAAATTAAAATGATCAACCTCTATTTTATGTAGTATCTAGATAATAAAAAGTAGAAGTAGAACAATAATAAATAATATCAATAAATATTATCCCACTATCTGTAATTCCCTGACCCCCAAATATCAGATCCAATTCATTATTTTATTCTATTGGAATGATTATAAGGAATCAAATCCTGATGTACTGATCAGTTTAACTTTCTTGGAAGACCATATTACTTTCATTATACCCATAAAAAAATGGGAAAAGAAAACATAACATGATATAAAATGAAACAAACATAATCCTTTCATTATTATTCAAAGTTTTCTTCTTCATAACCTAGGGAAAAGAATCATAATTAAGGGGTGAGCTTAGATTCTAATTAAATATAAATAATACAGTGGAATCATAAATAATAAGGCATGATGAATAACTAAAAGTGCACATGCCATTAAAAATAAACTTGAGCGTAATATGGTAGGAATAAAATATGAATAAATAATGAAATAATAAAGCATAAAAATGGATTTTCTAATAGTTAAATTATCACATGGACGATAAAATACTAGATTCATAATGGGGGATTGCATAATACTAGACATCAAAATCATACATTTAAGTCCTTATGCCAAGAAAATACATAAAAGGTTAAAAACCAAACTACTTTGTTTCATGAGACCTACCGATGCATTTAGGGGTTACAATGGGACCCACCCACCACTTAATATGTCCAATAAATTCCTTATATGAAAGCTGTGGAATATAAATAACAAAAAAATTTATATTAAAAAACTAGAATATGGAAGGTGTATAATTTAAATATAACCAATGAATGGTATAAAATTAGCACATATAAAAAATTTGATCATAAAACCATTAATAACATATGGTAGATTGAATCATAATATATAGACCTCAATGAAGTATAATATTAAACAAATTATGTTGACTTAGATAAAGATACTTTTAAATGAAACCATTGAAAAATTCATGAGGAAATAATATTTAAACATTCCAAAGTGTCCCATACCACATTAAAACATTAAAATAATAATCCCTTAGAATATCATGAGAATAATGAGACTCTTGATATGATATATTAAAGGGAATTACATAGACCACATTTAATGAATAAGTGGTGAATAAGGCATATATATCATAGAATTAAAAGTGAGATGAGAAAAAAATCCTTTTTTACTTTGGAAAGAAGAGTTCTTTGGGAAAAACATTTTTGTTTGTTATAAAATCATATTATAAACATGTATATACAAAAAAGGAAAATTTAATGACATTGAATTTATATTTTAGGCATAAATGATGTCCCATTACATTGAAATCATGTATCAAATGTTTTTATATTCTTTAGAAATAAAACATTTTAGTGCTGTTTAAGGAAAATATTAAAGAGATTTTAAATATGAATGGAATTGTTTGTTTTCATTAAACAAGAAATTAACAAATATAGTTCTTAATTATAAAATTTTTTATTTTAGGAAAATAATAATGGCTTAAAATAGATTATATTGTGTACTGGAAAATGGGTGAAATTTATGAAGTTCTCTTTAATCGGGCTTATTTATCAGGAAGAATTGAGAACAGAACCATTTTAAAACGTATACATCCCTATAAAAGAAGGATTATTTTATCTAGATATATGATATTTGATGATATACACAGAATTTGGAATAAATATTAATAAATTAATAAGTATTACATTTGAGTAAAGGTAGAGAAAGAGTAACCAGAAGGAAAAATGGGGGTTCAGGTAGAATCCCTTGCCAGTTTGTAACCAATCGAATCATATGCCCCAAAATTAATAATCATCAAATGATTAATTTAATACAATGAAAATAAATAAATTCATGATATGATACATCAATGGGTAATATACATACACCATACACATGAAATAATGGTGAATAAGTAATATCTCACAAAAATGAAAGTGAGATGAAAAAACCTTACTACTTTGTAATCAATTGAATCGTATGTCCAAAAATTAACAATCATCCATTGAATCATTTAATAACATTAAAATAAATATATTAATGATATTATATATCAAATTTTACTATATATACACCACATAAAATAAATACGTGGTAATAATGGAAATCTCACGGAAAAAAGTGGGATGGGAAACCCCTTATCTTATGTCCCAAACTATTCGGAACTTGACCTTAATGTCCTAGATAATAAAATTAAATGCATTAATTAATTAATTAATTAAATTATATATATATTTTTTATTTATTATAATTTTATTAATTTCATTTATGTCATTTTGGATGAGTTTTAAGAAACAAATTTATCACTCGGGAGCATTTTTTCCATGGTTTTCATGATCAACATACTTGTATATGATTATAGAAGTTCATGTGGAATGGATATAATTATCAAGAATTGAATTTATATATTATTAATTAACATGAATAATTTTAAATGTTTATATATATATATAATTTGGTTACATGGTACGAGGATGAATCATTAGATAATTCATTTAGTGATAATCGTTTAGATTATCACAACGGTTATTGATCATAACAAACTTATTTTGTTTTCTCCTTTAGTATTATAAAAATATGTTACTGATAGAACATAAAAAGGGTTGTATTATAAATTTTACAATTTATATCAACCATTTAATGGGTTTATGAATATATTTTAAGAATAATTTGAAGAATGAAACTTTATCATCCACAATGGTTGTAAATTGGCACATCCTTGACGATGATTTCATTTATAAGATAAAAGAGGGAGAGTAAGTAGATTGATAATGGTTATTAAATAAAAATTATATAATCCTAGTATATATATGATAAGGGAGTTATCATAATCAATTGGATATAGGATGTTAGGAGTGAATAAGAAACGATGATAAATTGAAAAGAAATTAAATGAAAAAGGAAGAGGATTTACCTCTTGAAATAACCTCATTGAGAACCTTCTTAAGGGAAAGGGTTTGGGTCATTTGGAAAGAAAAAGGGATCCTAGATTGAGGTATGAACTAGGGAAGAGTATTTGGGATGAACTTTAAGAGTTTTTAAAGAATAGAGGAGGGAAGAGAATTGGAAGTGAGGGGTGGTTTTTATAGTGGAGGAGAGGAGGGGTTTTCCATTATTGTTATCATTTTTTTTATTTTGGCTGAAAAAATGAAAAATATTGATTATTGTGACATAAAATAGTAATAAGTGCATGTTATTTTGAACCAATGTCCATTTAAATCACCCATGACTCAAGAATTATGCATAAATTCATTTATTTATCATATTTTGTAAATTATAGAATTTCACTATTCGCCAAAAAATCATGTATTTCAGAAAAATCCCAAAAATTCACCTTAACTATTTTTTGACATTTTGAATTAAAAAAAGGACTCCATTATATAGAAATAATTTTCTAAATATGTGAAATGTAATTTTTAAATAAAATCATTATTTATATGAAAAATATAGATTTAAAATTTAAAAAAGATTTTATAATATTTTAAAAAAATAAATGAGGTCTCATAAAATTATCCTAAAATCATCAAAAAACAAAATAGTTATTTAGGAAT
Source organism: Viscum album (assembly GCA_963277665.1). Lineage (NCBI taxonomy): Eukaryota > Viridiplantae > Streptophyta > Magnoliopsida > Santalales > Viscaceae > Viscum > Viscum album. The sequence continues at coordinate 1,557,037,742 of OY728152.1, read as the reverse complement.
ACATTTTATGAAAAATAATTTTACTTTAAATAAATTTATTAATTTAAAATTGTGATTTAATATGTATTACTCACAAAAATACCAAAACATAATTATTAATTTTTTAAAATTCGCTCTCATATATAAGGTTCCTAAAATTTATTTATACATTCATGGGTGATGTTACTATTAATAATGGTAACATTAATATTCATAAGGGTACATTACTATTCATATGGGTCAAGTTACTATTCACAAAAAAATTTAGGTTATCTTATTAGACTCTAAAAAACTTACTGATTGGATTGATGTATGTCTATTTTTAAAAATTCAAAACACAAAAGTGAAAAAATTATTTTTCATGGCTATGTTATAATTATCTTGTGTGCATAATTATAATAACAAAGTGTTTTTTCATAAAGACTCAGTGTTGTGTGCATTACATGCTATATATATTTCTAAATTTTATGGGTGTTACATTCTCCCCTCCTTTAGTAAATTGCATCATCGCAATTTGAAATTTCACTTCAAAAGTTAATTATTGATACTTGAAAATTACCTTTTGGGAAACCCACATCAGGAAAATAATTAATAAAATATTATCTTAATAATGGGGAATGAGAAATTCATAGGTTCCTACAATAATATACATTCGAATTGGGTAATATTTGTGTGAAGTGAAAATATGTTCATAGATGAATAATCTAACCATCATGTTCTGATGGGGAGTGATAGCTAACATGGTCATTAAAATGTTAACCGTCACCGAGTCATAAATCTTATGATCTATTAAAAGAAAATTGATTTCTCAGAAAGAAAACTACATAGACAATTTTTTTGTTTCAAAATATTTTTCCTTGAGTGGATGGACTCCTTTACTATCTAGATAAGAAGTTAAGAAATTAAACATACTTTATTACTTTATATGTCATAAGAATAACATTATACTTCGGTTATTCTTCAATCTCTTTTCTCTTAATTCTATATAAATTGTAACGATCTCTCAAGATGAATTTTTATGCCTGAAGAATTTTAATTAACTTATATAAATCACAAATCCCACAAAAGTATAACTATCTATTCCTCTTCTCTTTACAAATCAATCGAATCCAAAATGGTTAGGATAAGATAAGACAATTCCCCCCCCCAAAAAAACCTTTATATGATGAAAAGAAAATTTAATCTATAAAATTAAAATTTAAGGCTCAAGGTTCAACATAGAACATTTTTAAAATTACAATCATTTTTAAAAAGAAAAACTCTAGATTATAACACCAAAATTAGAAGGATTTGTTCATATAGTCTTCCAATTGACATCGATAACTCTTAATCTCTTATACCAAAGATTTAATTTTGACTATAACATAATCTAAAATATATTCTACCCATTTCCAAAAATAACTTGGATGACCATATGTCCATAATAAAATCAAATTTGACTCCAAAATACAATTCAAAATTTATTCCTCAATATATTATATTTACCAATGTCTTATAGGTTTCCCAAAATTGTGAACGTCTTTCAAAATAAAATTAATCACATAAATAATTTTCAAGTCCCAAACATATCTATTTGATAAAAAAATTCCCTAAAATAAAAACAATATTTATCCATTAGATGTTTTAATGAAAATAATATTTTTCATAACAAGGACTTTATGTAGGCTAGTGTTAGGTTCTGCACCCTTGTCTCCCTTCGGTTGTGGGATCAAACACCATAGCTTTACCGAATGTAGTGGGTTGTCACACGACATGTGGGATGTCCTTTTTCTAAAACCATATATCTTCTAAAATAAATATGATATACATCATTGAAATAAGTTCAATTATAAAACATTATTTTAACTAGTATTTTCCATACAACCTCAATAAAGAAAAACATCATAAATTTATATTTATGTAAGGCCTACCTTGGTCTAGAGGTTATCCTAGAGAATAGAGAATTGTATCAGGTAATTCCTAGATCCCTTAAATTTAAGTAAAATGACTACAAATGCATTATTATGATCATTTTTTCCTACTATTGTACTCTTAATTTTTTCTCAGTAATTATTTTAATTATGTCTCTCCTTCCCATACATAAAGCATTTATCCATTCCTTAAAGACACTTCCCTGTGTGTCTCCTTCCACATTTCATCCATGCTGGTAGTCAAAAATTATTTTACCCACGGTCTCCACTACTCAATTTCTTAGAAAAATCATTTCTTATCTTCTTTAGTGGATTTGGGTGTTGTTAAGGTATATGTTGTTAATAATATTTCGAGAAAACTGATTAGGAATAAACGCGATATCTTTCACTCCCATAAACATTGCATTTGGTTGATCATCCCCACCAATTTTTCTATCATGTTCAATATTAACATGAATCCTTTGGGTTCCATCCATTAACTAAAAGAATAATACATAGTGTGAGGAACAATAAAAACAATGAGAAAAATATATAATCATTTATTGAATACCACGAAAAATTTATTTCAACCCAAAACACCTTAGGTTTAACCTAGGTTATTAATTTTGATTATATATTCAAATAATTTGTAATGGTTTAAAAAAAAAAAATTTAATTATACTAAGCATATCCCTCGGGAGCGTTAAACAAGGTGTACAGTAAGGCTCGTCCTCGTGTACTAGGTTATCTCAAGTTAAGCTCGAAACACCTTTTCAGAGTTGTTTCTCCTAGATAAATCTGTGTCAGAACCATATCTACTTGTTGTATCCACACAAGGATGTATTTTCTAGGAAGACCCACATAATCTATAAATTTCCAAAATTCTAGGTTGTTCTTGTATAGTTATTTATAAAGTCCATCATAGGGTTTTGTTCACTAGTCTACATTCTCTAAATCTAGTTTTCCAAGGATTCTACTAAAATTTATCTGATATCAACTACAAATCCCTAACCCTAGAAGCCTAGATCTAGTGATTTATTTTATTACATTTACATGATTATAAGGAATCAAATCCCAAAGGACCAATCATTTTAACAGTCTTGGAAGACTATATTACATTCATGATACCCATAACACATTAAGAAAAAAATATACCATGATATACAAGGAAATAAACATTATCTTTGAAAGCTTATTCAAAATTTTCTTCTTAATAACCCAGGGAAAATAAACATAAGAAATGGGTGATCTTAGATGCTCAATAAGGGTAAACAATACGGTGGAAGAATAAATAATAAGGCATGATGAATAACTAAAAGTACGCATGACATTAAAAATAAACATAAGAAAAATATGGAAGGAATAAAATCTGAATAAATAATTTCATAATAAAACATAACCATGGATATTCTACTAGTATAATAATCACATTTACTATAAAATACTAGATTCATAATTATGTAATGCATAATGCCGGACATCATAATCACACCATTAAGGTCTCGTTCTAGGACCATACATAAACAGGTAAAAACCCAAACTAGTTTTTTCACATGAGACTGACTAATTAATAGTGGGGATATAAGGGGTCCCACCTATCACTTACTAAGTCAAAAATATTCCTCATATGAAAATGGTGAAACATAAAAAAATATAAATATTTTTATTAAAAAACTAACATACAAAATGTGAATAGTTTAACTACAATCTATGAATGGTATCAAATTATCCCACAAAAAACAAAATAATCATCAAAACTTCAACACCATATGGTGGATGATATAATAAGAGATATAACTCAATGAATTACAATATTAAACAAAGTATGTTGGTATAGATTAAGATACTTTTGAATGAGACAATTGAAAAATTCATGAGGAAATAATCTTTAAACATTCCAAGGTGTCACATACCACTTTGAAATATTCAAATCGTAATAACATAGAATATCATGATAAAAAATACTATTGATATGATATATAAAATGTCTTCATATACAATAAATTAAAATAATAAGTGGTGAACAAGGAATATTTATCATATAAGTAAAAGTGAGAGGAGAAAAATCCCTTTTTTTACTTTGGAAAGAATAATTATTTTTGAAAAAACATATGTATTTGTCATAAAATTATATTATAAACATATATATCCCATACAAGAAAATTTATGGAAATTTAAATTATATTTGATTTATAAATGATTCCCCACTGAAGTGAAATCATGTAAAAATAAGTTTTTTAAGATTCTTTAGAAATAAAAATTTTAGTTTGGTTTAATGAAAATATTAAAGAGATTTTAAAGAAGAAATGAATGGTTCATTTTTATAAAACTAGAAATGAAATTATATTGTTTTTAAATACAAAATGTGTGATTTTATTAAAATAATTATGGCTTAAAATATATTATATAGTTCACTTGAAAATTGGTGAGAATTTAAGAAATTTCCTTTAATCGTGATTGTTTATCCGGAAGAATTAAGAATGAAAACATTTTAGAACTTGTATATCCCAAAAACATATGGGTGATATGATTTGGATATATGATCTTGGAATATAAAAACATAATTTGGAAGAAATATACAAAAAATAATAAGCATTACATTTGAGTAAAGGTAGATAAAGAGTAACCCGAAGGAAAAATGGGGGTTCATGTGGAATCCCTTACCAGTTTGTAATCAATAAAATCATATACCCCAAAATTAATAATGATAAGAGGATTAATTTTATACCATTAAAATAAATAGATTTATGATATTATACATCAATGGGTAGTATACATAAATCATACACAATAAATAATGGTGAATAAGGAATATCTCACAAAAATAGAAGTGATATGAGAAAACCTTACTACTTTATAATCAATTGAATCGTATGACTGAAAATTAACAATTATCCAATGAATCATTTAGTAACATAAATATAAATAGATTAATGATATTATATATCAAATTTTAGTATAAATACAACACATATAAGAAATAATTAGCGAATAATGGATGTTTCACGGAAAAGAATGTGAGATGAGAAACCCCTTACCTTATGTCCGAATGTGTTATGAAATTCACCTTTAAATCCTAGACAATCAAATTAAATCCATTAATTAAATTAATAAATAACTTTTTTTATATGTATTTTATTTAGTATAATTTTATTAAGTTCATTTATGGCCTTTTGGAAGAGTTATAAGATACAAATTTATCGCTTGGGAGTGTTTGTTTTCATGGTTTTCACAATCAACGTACTTGTATATGAGTATAGAAGTTCATGTAGAATAAAAAGAATTTTCTAAAATTTAATATATATATTATTAATTAAAATACCTAAGTTTAAATGGATATATATATCATTTGGTTACTTGGTATGATGATGAATAATTAGACATGTCATTTGTGATAATCATTTATATTATTACGACAGTTATTTATAATAATGAACTCATTTTGTTTTATCATTTAGTATTATTTAAATATGTTACTTTAATAACATAAAAATGGAATTTAATTAAAATTTTACAACCTATAACAACCATCAAAATGTCTTCATCAACACATTTGATGGAGAATTTGAAGAAATAAACTTCATTATCCATGAAGGTTGTAAATTGGCACCTTCCAGACAATGATTTATTTTATTAAATAAAAGAGGGAGGGTAAATAAATTGTTAATTATTATTACATTAACATGATTTAATTAAATTATATTTATTATACTAGATTTATCATGATTAATTTTATAGAGGAGTTCAGTAGAGAATAAGAAAAGTAGATAAATTTAAATGAAATTAAATGGAAAAGGAAGAGGATTACCTCTTGAAATAACCTCCTTAAGGAAAATGGTTTTGGTATTTTGGAAGGACCAAGGGATCATAGATGTGGGGAGGGGATAAAGAATATTATTTGGTCAGAACCTTGATAAGAATCAAGGCTTAGAATAAGTGAAGTGAAGAGGGAGTGGGGGTGATTTTTATAGTGGAGGAGAGGAGGGGTTTTCCATTATTTTATTCATTATTTAATTATTTTGGATCAAGACTATGAATAGTATGGATTATTATGACAAAAAATAGTACTAATTTCATGTGAGTTCTAAAAACTATCCATTTACATCATACACGACTCATACATAATGCAGAAATTCATTTATTTTGCATATTTTGTAAATTATCAAATTACACTATTCAACAAAAATTCAAGATTTTGAAACATCCCAAATATTCAACCTAACCATTTTTTGATCTATATAATTAAAAAATTGAATCCATTTTATCTAAATTATTTTCTAAATATTTTACATTTAATTATTAAATAAAATCCATATTTACTTCAAAAATACATATTTTAAATTTGAAACTAATTTTATAAAACATTCAAAAATTAACTGAGGTATTATAAAATAATCATAAAATTTTAAGAAAAAAAATATTTATTTATGAATAAATTTTATGAAAATTAATATTATTTTAAATAAATTTATTAATTTAAAAATTTAATTAAAAATTTATTACTCACAAAAATACCAACACTTAATTTTTAATTTTTAAAACATTTACTCTCATTTATAAGGGGCCTAAATTTTATTTATATATTCGTGGGAGAGGTTAATTTTCATAAGGGTCAATATAATTTTCACAAGGGTAACATTACTATTCATAAGGGTATATTACTATTCATGAGGGTCAAGTCACTATTCACCAAAAAATTAAGTTGATCCTATTAGACTCTAAAAAATTTGCTGATCACAGCAGTGTATGTATGTTTTTCAAAATTCAAATCACATAAGTGGAAGAATAATAATTCATGGCTAGGTTATAACTATATTGTGTAAATAATTATAATAACAACGTTTTTTTCCTAGAGACTCAGTGTTTTGTGCATTACAAGCTATATTTATTTTTAAATTCTTGGGGTGTTACATTGTTGAACAATTCAAAAGAATATGTGAACTATAGGACTTTATGTACAAATTTCTTATCATTATATCCTTCATATAATCAAGCTATATCAATGGTAATTGAGATAATATAACAATCAAACCTCTATGATATTTGGAATAGTTATTTTAAAAAAGTGTATAAGAAATAAATATTATATAATATATTACCTTTAAATATTATTATTCTGTAAAAGATATTAAAAGATCTAATAAATAAATATTTTCTTAATATCAAAATATATAAGAATAAATTAGACTACCAGAGTCATCCATAAAAGATTCATCTTTCGAAGAAAAATACTGTGTTGATTACTACTCCAATATATTCAAACATAATAGATACACACATGATATAGAATCAATCTTGATAGATTAAAGGGAATAAAGCTAATATTTTTAAGGGATTATAATCATTATATGAGAAATTAAATTTATTATATACTCAATTCATCATAATTGATGCTAATATATTATCAATGTCTAAAAAAGCAAAGGATATAAATGTGAAATTCATTAAAAATACACCTTGAATGGTAAAAATAAATTAACTAGCCTTAAATTAAAAACTAAAAACCTAAAAAAGATTTTGTCTTTATTTACAAAAGGATGGAATAAATTTTTTAAAATCATTTCTCTCCAAAAATATCTAAAATATAGATTTGGTATAATATATTCCATAAAAAATAATATGAAATTCTATTGAAATTAATTTATTTTGAGTAAAAAAGAAACACTGTTATGTTTATATTTCCACATTTATAGACATACCTATCAAAATTTCTCACTGATGAAAATATAATATTTTTGTATAACTCAATATTTCCTCTATAAAGACATGATAAAATCTAATAAAAATTTCATATAGAAAGAATAAATGAAAGAATAGGTTTTAAAGTAATTATGTTTGACAATATACACAATAATTAATATTTGGATAAAAAAGTAAATCCCATATAAAAATAAATATGATGAATTCATATATATAATGAAAATCACTTATTAAACACATCATTAATAATAAAACCAAATTTAAAAAAAATAATGTGTTTTTTAAATATTCTTAAAATTATAATTAATGAGGTATTGATCCATATATATTAATTATCATTTTTTGAGATAAATTTGTTTTAGAATTTTTAAAAATAATTATCATAGAGATTTTTTATATTATCCACTAAATAGATTACTAATTATTATACATAATGGATGGATCTTATGAAATGTTTTATTTTCCGATGTATTCATTTACTTTATTATGTTTATTGAGTTCCCATTCTAATCCTATAAATATAGTTAACTCTCTCATATTCGATCTCAAAAATTTAGAGTACCTTAATCAATTCTATTTTATCTCTATAGAAATATCTCTATTCCAAGTTTTACGTTTTAAAAAATGATATTTCTTTGTGTTAACTCTCTCTTGATGTTTCCTTCCCTTATTCCCATTTTCATATTTCTTCTCTAAAAAACTTATGGAATGAGTGGAATGAATAATTTTATTTCATTATTTTTGATAGTTTATCTCTGTGAAAAAAGTTGGGATAAAGGTTCTACATTTTATTCCTCTATCATAGATGTTTATTCTTAGAGTAATTTGACAATTATTGTTCTTGAGAAACAATAAACCAATCTTTTCCTTCCTTTTCCTAGTCGAATTCTGTTAAAAATGGACTCACTATGAATTTTATTTTGATGTCCCTTAATTATTGGAATATATGAAAAGAGATAAGTGGATCTAAGGGGAGACAATTATATTAAATGATGATAAAATAAATAGATATGTTTATATATGGGAATATTTCCATATAATTTAGTTTAATTTTTTTTATTATTTTTTAATGTTTTTTTCTATAATTTTTTTATAATATGAAATGTATTAGTTTTAACTTCAAATTTTTTTACACAAAATTTGTTGTTTTTATATTTATATATTACTTGTTCTAATAAAAAAATACATATATTTTAGGAAAGTAAAATAAAATCCAAAATGAATAATAAAATAATAACGCATTACAAAAATAAAAGGATCCACCAAATATCACTCATGTTTTTAACTTTATAAAGTTATATAAAGAAAGGAAAATCTAGTATAAAACATACCATTGCTCAAAATTTATATTTTTTTAAGTTAATAACCTATAAACAAATTGTACAACATTAACTAAAAAAACTAATAACTCCACTACATTTAATAATAATATTTTCTCACACAAAGAAATATGGTAAAATCTATCCAAAAATATGGTTTCTGAAGTGTCATATTTTAATTCCATGAATTGTTTTGGGCATAGTGGTTTGTTTTATATTTTTATAAAAACCATTTACTTCAATTTTAAAGTAATTTTTTATTAAATATATGATATTATATATTATTTTTTTTTCTTTCACTTTTTACATTTTATAAATATAAATGTGTCCATAATTGGATCACATGTTTCCATTTTTTTAAGGGGGGGGGGGGGTTGAGACAAATTTTTATTTTATCAAAAAGAAAAAACAGACAAAGATAGTAATAGGTAATTAAAATAGTTTATGAAATCCACCATCACGAGGACCCATGTTTTTTCCTGATCTTCTCAGTGATCCTTCATTCTTTATCCTAAAAATCTTTCCAATTCATCCCTTGGCCATGACCGCATCCACAACCCCTGAAGTGAAGAGATTCCAAATCCCGCACTTGCTGGAGAATACATTCGATGTCCATGTCATCCGTGTCTGAGACCGCAAATAACACCTTCTCTTTCCTTTGATGCCAGTTCAACCCTTCCATATACCCTTTTGTGAGTTATATCTTACTATCCCTTCTTTTAAGAGTTATCTTGCTACCAAGAATCATCCAAATCATCATCATATGTGGCAAGGTGGTGGGTTTTCGCCATTGAAGTGATCTATTCTACACTTGAGGATCGTTACACTACTTCAGTGGAGTGGAGACCAATTTAGTATTTTCTCCCTTGGACACCATGGAACCATCATCAGGTTTTCCGGCATGACTAATGAGAGAGTCAAAGATAGAAAGATCAACCTACACATGATTGGTAGAATTTTCAAGATAATGTGTGTTTCATATCATAAAGGATTTTACATCCAAAGGATCTCCTTCAATTATAGTATACACTTATTTGGAGGTAAAAATAGATTTCTTTCCCTCTTGGATAGTGAGAGGTTCTTTACTAGGGTATATTTCACAATTTCTACTATATTTGTTAAAAATAAAGGAGACCACAACATCCTTACTGGAATCCGAAACTATAGAATGCACATAGGAACCCAAATGATATGAAGAAGAGCCAGGAACCTTAGAAGAAGATCCGTCAGTTTCCACTCAGGTATTAATACCCTCAATGGAACTCGACATCAAAGGTTTTAGCAGATCAGACATCTGTGGGAGATCTGCTGGTCCCCACTCAACAATATCAACCCATGACCGCATGATTCCCTGCACATTGAGATTATCTAATAATCTAGGTTCTGGGGGATTTATATCATCTATAAAATTATTTACTAGGATTGTGTATTTACCTAGCATAGAAAATTTCTCCTGAGTTTAGGAATTCAAGGGTTTATCATTACTGGAGGAACCAGATTTCATGTCCTTATTCCTTTTAAATTACGAACTATTATATTATCCACATAATAAAAAAAATAAAAAATGATAGACCTTCAATAGTTTGATGTGTCATATCCAATGACATTACATTCTAGGTAGAACTAGGGGAGGTTCTAGAATTCAAATTTTAGTTCATGTTATTCCTCATTAGTAAAAATGTAATCCTTATCTTTCAAAATGGAACATAAATAAAATTCCAATATGAATCTAGAATAATGGCCATATCTAGAAAATTCTGTTTCCTTATCCATTTTTATCATTAATTTTATTAAGAAATCAATTTATTACAATATCCTAGGATTATAAAGAATCCAGTTTAAACCAAATACTTTAACCCTAGTTTGAAATAATGTGTTACCGATTTATTAAGGATTGAACTTGTGACCCCATTCCTAAATGTGCAGCACTACAGGCTTTAATGAAATTAAACCATAGCCACATTGTCATTTCTTTAGTCCTTTAGAGGGTAAAATAAAATGGAAGAAACACTTCCCAAAAGATATTCACTTTTAGGAGGCGAAGCCCCATATGTATAATAATTTCTACGTAAGGTAGTCAATATTCCACAGTGTAGATACATTGGGTAGGATGAGACGAGATACCATGGAATTCGCCCGAATTTCTATCCTCTCTGAGATCACATCCATATTATCTTAAACATGTGCAACAGAACACTTCTGATGAATATCAATAATCGAACCCTTAAATAATATTATAAAGGTGGATCTGAATCTATTATAACTAATATGAATATTTTTGTTACTCATATGGGGAGAAATCCAAATTTATTTTCCATTGGGTGATAATTTAAGTTGTAATATCCATGATTCCTTAAGGGAAAAAAGTTTAATGGGGTTGAATTTTTTATACTATGATATTTTTAATAATCACAATAGTGGGATAGGTGAGTTGAAACAAAACTTTGTAAATGAAAAAATTAGAATAAACATAGATAACTTTTTTAGTTTCATTCAGTTTTTCAATTCTCTAAGTAAACTCTTTAAACCTTTTATGTGTTTTGTTTATACATTATTGTGTCATTCCTTTAGATTATAAACAAAGGAAGATATTATTGTCTCATCATTTAGATAAAAAATTCTCATCCTTAGGAATGACATATTTTAATGATCACAAGAAACTTATATTTTTAATATAATATATTTTACTAAGTATTATTAGTGATATAGAATAAAACAAAAAATAAATGGAATAATGAAAAAATAAAAAATTACACAATAAAATGGAACTAGGTGACTTACCAGTGGAACCTGAAGGAAAAAATATGATACCTTGAATGGGAAAAGAATAATTTAGTTTATGAATTATATAGAATCAAATTAATTGACCAAAATTAATTGACTAAAATATTTAAACAAATATAAAGTAGAAAAATGAATTCTAGAACATTTAATAAAATCATAAAGGCTATTAGATAGTTCTATTAGGTGTTTCACACCAAATGGACCTTGATGAATAAATAAAAAGTATAATGACTATATTTTTTAGCTAAGTAACACCTTACAATTATTATATTTTATAGGATGAGAGTGTTGGTTTAAAGATAAATTTCATATACAATGTATCTAAAATAATTTTTCACTCTATTAGAAGTTTTATTTAATAATAAATTTTATGTTTTGGATTTTTATGTGAATTTTTATAATCTTTTACCTTAAATTATGGTGAAATTATATAAAATTTATATGTTTCAAAACATTTAAGAGCTATGTGAAGTACATTCTACCGAATTTTAGTGCTTGGTGATAGTGTATAAAGTTAAATAAATTTAATGATACATATTAAGGTTACATCCATCGGATGATGGAGGAACATGTTTGATACTATTGTAATTGATATTAAGGAAATAAAAATTAAATTTTTAGAGTTTTTTATGAGAATGTGTATAAATTTTACCTATGGATTCAAGGATTATTGAGAATTAATTTTTTTGTAAAGTTTATTACTTTTAAATTTGTGTTAACATATCATTTATTATGATCACTCAAGTTTATAATATATTTCTAGGCATTTTAAGAGTTACCACCAAAAAGTGTATTTGTAAATATTAATTATTTTCTACTTATAATCATTGTTTGTATGAAATATTGTGATCAAAGAGATTTTTTCTTATGGAAGATGGATTGTATGGACTAGTTAGTAGAAGAATATAGGGGATAGGAAAATATATCTCTTCCCACTGGGTTATAATTAATGAAGCTTAGGGTTCTTGAGATTTCCTATCGCAGATTTGTGTAAACAAGGGATTTTGTGGATATGACGATATATATTTCCCAAAATTATTATTATCAATGAAATTATGGGCTTGGAATAAGGATACCTAGGGTCAGGTTTGTAGATCCTTTCATCACTTTACATAAAAGAAAATGTTTTAATGGATTTTAAATATATTGATAAATAACATCCCTCAGGGGTGTTTAACTTTTCACTCAACACTCTTAGTATTGTTTTTACATTGTTTTTTTTTATATTTATTGAATTTAGGGAACAATAGTTTAAGTAACTATAGTTTTATTTATACTTCATTTATATTTTGAAATGTTATATATTTTGAATTGATAACTATTTTTTTTTCTGATCAAATTTTATTATTGAGTGGTTGAAAAATTTATAGTCACATTTAAGTCTACAATTCCCTACCTATTGTAGATTTATATCTACATATATGGGAAAATATTTATACATTTTATCTTAATTATAAATGGACATATATATTTATCTATATTATTTATTGTATTTTATATTTTCCATTTGGTTATCATAATTTAGAAATTTTTCATTACACTAATTCTGTATTAGAGGAAATTATTTTTTGTTAGATATGAAAGGTATTATACATGAAGGTATTTTGGTTAATTTAAAAATATATATACCACATACTTGTTTCGGTAATAACTATAGATAATGGAACAATCAGTTGCATGTATTTTTTATAAATACCAAAGTTGAGAATTATCTCATGATTATTAGATAATGTAAAATTTTAGAGAAATATGTTGATAGATTTACTAAATATAAAAGAGAAGAGTTTAAATATAACTTACATGTGAGGAATAAACTTATATATTCTATTCAAATAAATATTTACAATAATGTATCCTCTTGTAAGACTACTAAAAATATTTGTATAAATATGGAAGTAAATGATTTCCTAACTTCAAAAGTTCTTAATACAAGGAGATTTATTTTTATATATAATTATTGAAGGTTTGTTTTTATTACAAATGAATGGATTTATCAAATTCACTAGTGGTTTATAAGGATTTTAAATAGCCTCTAGTCACTCAGAGAAAATGAAATCTAAAATGATCAAATTTTAAAAATTATTATTGGTATCCTTAAAAGGAGTGAGAATCCAAATGACCTATTATAAACTACATGATGCATGTCAATAAGCTCATACTTGATTATATTATTATGCATCTTATACTCTGGGAGAGTAGATTGAAAATATATTCTGAAAAAAGAGTAAATATAATGGAGTTTCTTCTAAAATGACATCCAGTACTCTACATTCAATATGTAATACCTCAAAAATAATGTATGTTGAAAATAACAAGTAGGAAGAGTTTGGATGATAATTATTTGGAACCTATTTATAGACAAAAAGAAAATATGGAAAGAATTATGTTTACAAATCAAAATTTGTATAGATATTAATACAACGATACTAATATTGTAAATTAAAAATATGATAAAAAAGATTTTTTAGATACAATATTTTTTGGGTAAAAAACCTAAAAACATTTTAATAGAGTGCATGAGACTCAAATTAAAAGATATAGATTTAGAATAAATTCTAAAAATAAGGATATAAATTATTTTAGGACCAAGAATGATATATGGAGTGTGATTGAGGACTCAAATTCTAAAATTTCATAAGATGATAGTGATATTAATGAAAAGAATAATGGATTATATACTAAATTTACTTATGAAAAGTGAATTATAGGAAAAATGTTGGAAGATTTTTTTTCTGAATTATCTTGGAGAGGATAATTATCATTTTCTTCTGATGTTAAATCATAATCATATGACAATAAGAGTGTTAATCAAACATATTATGAAAAGAAATTATATCTTGAATAATTTGAATACTTGTTCCAAAAAATCTACAAGAATTATTAAAATATTAAGAGTGGATTTTTTTAGAATAATAGTGATCTTGAAAAATATACGAATGAGTTAAAATATTGGAATATCAATAATTCAAAAATTATTTCATAGTTTGATAAGTTAAAAATAAAATTCTTAATGTTAACTTTTGAGAAGAAATAAGTACATGTATTTATTTAGGAATATAAGAATGATTTTTAAGATAATGCCTATAGTTAATATCTTTAAAAATATTATTTAAAAATTTATTACTATAATAATTTTTGATGATAAGATGTATAAATAGCCTATTACTAAGATAACCACATCCATATTAAAAAATAAATCCAAATAAATTTGAAATTATCTAATAAATTAATTTTTAATAATTAATTCCTGTATTTTTTATGATCTTCCAAAGAGATGGACACTGGAAGAATAAGTGTTTTTTGAAAAATGATCAATGTTTTAGGAAAATAAGTGTTTAAATTTCAAATGTTATTTTTATATTAAATACAAAACAGTTAAAAAATTTGAGTAACTAAATTAATCTTCACCAATAATTCCTTAACGAACCAGGTTTAGATTCCACAATCATAATTTTTTATCTAATGAAATTTATTTGTATTAGTATATAGTCTCTAATATCTGGAATTAGTAACTTTTATATGAGATTATTAAAATTTATATGTTTTTAATGAGTTCTTGTATAAGTTTCATTTTAATAATTTTCTTAAAACATAAACTCTTTTGTTTTGGAGATGTTTTGTTTTTGAATTGATCATTTTTAGTATAAAAGACTATAAATATTCTTTATATTAAACTGAACATCAAAAAAAATATCGAGTATATATTATAAAATCATTTTTGTTAAGAAGAATGTCATGTTATAAAAAATGATTACTTATGAGAAATTTTATCTCCAACTTACTCCTTTGTTGCATGATCTATAGATTTGTTATTTAAGTTACTTTTCACACTTTATTATTTTCATATACCATCATTTTATTATTATTATTCCTTTATCCATTAATTTCATTAGAAGGAAACAGATATTGGAAAAAGCTTTAATGAAAGATTAAATTTAAATATTTCTTTACTATTTTATATATTTTAAATTATCTTAAAATGTTGAAAAAATAACTCATACAGGATGATTATTATTTTAGAATGTTTTATTTTATTTTCCCTCCTACTCATAATTTTTTTCCAAAGAATCAATTTTTTATCTGATTTGTTACAGGGAAAATCAATTAAAGGTAAACCATCATAAATTATCTACCCTATTATTTCATTAAAAATTAAAAGGGGGAGGAATATATAATTTATACTGGATTTTATTAAAACTTAAATGGGGATAATTAATTTATTTTACTCTTAAAAACTTATTTTAAGAAATCTATCTTACTCAGGTTATCTTTTCCATGGTTTTCTTTTCGATAATAAAAAAAAGGATTAATTTAAGAAGATTATGTTTTTTCTATTTTTTACTAGTTTATCATACAATTGATATTAGAGTATTTTTAAGATCTATTTTTCAAAGGGGGATAATTTTTATAGAAAGGGAATAATTTTATAGGATTTTGGATGATCGATTTTTTATTTAGAAATTATAGGGAGACTTTAAAAAATCTATCAAATATAACATTTTCATGAATTTATTATGATTTTTAAAAATGGGAAGATTATTAGGTCAAATACAATAATCATTTAATTAGTTTTTTGAAAATCACAATGCACTTTATCATGATTTTGATATAAAATTAATTTTCATGATTATTTTTTTGATATGAATGTTTATTTTTCATTACCTCAATGCTTGATGTACTTACTCAAACTTAAAAAGTTTTAGTACATTATGGAGATTTCTAAAGTGAATTAAAAAAATGTATAGTATATTGTGATGAAAATTATAGTTAAGAACATGATATGATATATATTAAGTCTATAATTATTGGATGGTAGAGGGATATGTCCGATGATATTGCAATTAACATAAAGAACTCAAAATATGACCATTAGAGTTTGTTATGAATATTTCTATAAATTCAACCTATATATTTGAGGATCATAAGTTAATTAAAGGTAATAATAATATTATTTATAGTGAATCCTGGATAATATATACTTTCTTCTGAGTGCTAAAATTTGAAATATTTTTCCAAGTCTACTAAGAACAACCATATGTGATGTTTTCTTTATAAAAATCATAGATGTTCTATTTATAATCAATATTTATATAATCCTTTTTGATTAATAAGATTTCATTATGTGGTATATGGATTATATGATATGGTTTATTGAGGGATTATAGTTTTAGGAAGACAAATATCATTCGATAGGGTTATAGTCAATGAAGCTTAGGGTGATTGAGCTTTTTTATGTTCGATCAGTGTGATCCTGAGATTATGAGGATAAGAAGACATATACTGTCCCATGATTTTATAGTTAAGGATGTTCTAGGATTGTAATGAGGATAAATAGGATAGGATTTTAGATCCTCTTATCCCTTTGGATAAAAGAAAAGGGTTCCCATGGATTATAAACATATTGGTTAATAATATCATTTAGGGGTATTTTAGTTTTTACTCCATACTTTGAGAATGATTTCTAAATTTCATTCTCTTTTTAATTTTTATTGTTCTAATTACATTTATTAAAATATAGTTTAACTATATGTGATTTTATTTCCTTTAAAGTTATATTTTTTTACTCTGATATATTTTGAATTGATCCGTAATTTTATATTCCAATTAACCTATCTTTTTGAGAGGGTGAAAAGGTGTTAGTCACGTGTAAGACTATAATTCCCCATCATATAGTTCCATTTCAACCTATTTAAGAGAATATATAATTTAACATAAAATCTATATGTTTTCATAAAAGGATTATGTTTTAATGATTATTAATGAATACATGTTGGAAAAAATGAAAAATAAGATAAGATCACAAGTTCATCCACATTAGCTACACTATCTATATTCATCAATATTTAGATTTCAGACTCTACAAGAAACACTACGGGGATATAATTCAAAGAAATGGATTTGAAATGTAATGATAATTAAATAATAGAGAGAAATGGGATAAAATTAGAGATAAGAAGATATTATGCATATCTACACCTTCCTTCCTTCCTTCATTCTTCTTCTTAATCATCTTTAAAGATAAATCTTTTTATTCAAGGATTTCATGTGTTTATCTTTAATCCTTTATGCATTTTAATTCTTTATTTTTCATTCAAATCAAAAATTTTCAAAAACACCATTATTTAATTCCTCAAATGATTGATCTGAAATTATATAGAAATGAATATGTCCTAGGTATAATGCCAATTAATCTTTTAATATTTTTAGTAAATAATCCTTGGGGATGAGTAATTGTTTTTTTGTAGAAGGTGGGAAATAATTTTACTCAATATTGTCTAAATTAAGGAATAATACCCTCTTAACACTTTGGTATAAAATAGAAAGAGTTTAAAAGGACAAGAAAACATTATATATATTTATTAAATTGGGGAGTAGGGAAAACTTATTTGGAACCTATTTAATATTTCTCATATGATTCCCAAATTTATTTAACTTTATCTATTTTAATTTGGAACATATATTTGTTTACATTAATTATATATCAATCCTATAGAATTCCCATATATAGAGAGTGAGATTAAATTATACATTCACCAATATTTAGATTCATTCAATATCCATATTCTCTATTACTTTTTCAATTTTTAGATATTTTTCAAAAAAAAATTGAAAAATCCAATGGCACAAAATAATTTATTTGAAATGTGTTTTTTTGGTTCAAAGACTAATATTTATTTACCCATTTATGTTATTATACATAATTTTTTTTCACTATGTACTTAATGTTTTTTAAATATTATATATTTATTTGAATGTGAATTTTAATTAAGTTGTTTTTTATAAGAATTTCAATTTAAACCATGTCTTGAAGTTGTATAACAGAGTTAATATTATACCATTACAGGACATTATGAACAACACAAGTTAACTATTATAAACTAAAATATATTTATTCTTATTTTCTAATGATAATATAAGCCCTTTCCCAAAAAATCAAGGCCTATTTGTTAAGAAAAAATGGTCAAAATTACATAATTCTAAAAATTGGTAATTTACCTTGATCCCACCGCAAAAAAGGAAAAATATCATCAGGTAGCTGATCATACCATAAGAAAGTATCGCAATTGACACCCTTATTTGAAAGAACATCCTTCACTGAATTGGCCTCCCTGTAAACATGTGTGGTAATATATTCCATGGAGGAGTGAGAATCAAGGAAATTGATCCATCTGTTGGTGAGATTCTAGGACAAATGAGACGATCCCATCTTGATGGCAGACATAATAGTGATAAAGTCACTTTCAAGAAACTTGTTGTTCCACCCTCGATTCTGTGCTTCTTCCACAACAATTATAATGACCATCATCTCTACCACAATTTTGGCAGAGATACTACAAGTACCCTGAAAGCATCTAAGGACCTCTTTCCGATGGTTCCTAAAAGAAACACTATAACCAGAGAGCCCTAGGTATCCTTGTGAGGAACCATCAGAGTTGACCTTGCTCTAACCAAAAAATGGTTCCTGCCATAAGACTTCAAAATTACTAAGCGGAGGTCTAAAATTCCCTTTAACACTAACCCGTCCAAGGATAGACATATCATTCATTGAAATAAAACAATAACATTTATTCAGAGTTCAAACCTCTCAAATAGAAACAAGAGTCAATGAAAGTTCATCACTCACTTTTAAAGAATACCTACCGTGGATAATTTTATTCCTATAATTCCAGATAAAGTAGATCAACTCAGCTGCAGCAACATAAAAAAGACCCATAATCTATGGAGACAACATCCGACTATTCCATCTCTGAAGAAACCCCGTATGGAATCCACCTGAGGTAAAATAATTTAAAAAATATCAACAACAGCTTTACACATTGATGGATCAACAAAAAAACTAAGAAACAAGTGATCCACATCCTCCCTGTGTTGATGACAAAGAACACAAATGGAACTCTAAGAAATACAACAAGATTGAAGATAATAATCAGTTGGTAGCTTCCCATGAGACACCCTTTAGACAATAATGGATCGAGAGGGCCCAATGAATCTCTTGTGCACATATCCAATCAATTGATCAATAATGTTACAATTTAGAGAGGGCTTGTAGAATAATTTAGAAGACAAAATTCCTTGGACAACAGGTTCCTATACCAAAAATTATGCTCGATTAGAAAAATAATGACAATTAGTAGTGTTGATGATATTGCTCGGGAGACCCTCCATTATCTCAAGTTGGTATTTGATATTAATATACAGATCCAAAGTACTCAACTCATCAACCAGAGATTCAAAAAGGTGATGACCAGTCCAATTATCCTTCCAAAAAGGGAGGGAAGAATTTCTATAGACCAACCACCTAGATTTGGAAATAATTGAAGCATAAGTGGATTTAAAATCATTACATACAAAGTAATTAATATAACATAAAATTCAATTATTAAGTCGATGCCTAAACATAGCCCGAAGAAAGTCGAGAGCCTCAGAATCACCATTTACAATTCTCTATATAAACGAAACTTGCAAGGAATTATTGAAGGATTTAAGGCTATTAATGCCGAGGCCCCCTGCATCATAAGGTTTACAACATTTTCTCTAAGAAACCATTGAGAACTTACTATCTATAGTGTTTCCACTCTCGATGAAATTCTTAATATAAACAGTGATGATATTAATGAGAGAAATGTCCCGTTTATACACCATAAAAGAGTAAAAGAACTTAGAGATAATAAAATCCCTCACCAGACAAACATGAACAGCCATCAAAAGAGATTTACCTTTCTAAGTAGCATGTTGTATTTTGACCTAGATGATGATATCTGAGAACTATGCGGATTTTGGTATCCCCCAAAACATGGGAACCCCCAGGTAAATAAAGAGGAACAATCCCTCCTGAATGCCCAAAGTTCTGATAATGTCAATCTTTCTAGGGACAAAAAATTACTTCCAAAATAAACAGAGGACTTACTCCATCTGATCTCTTAACCAGAAAACTTCTTGTAATGGAGAGATCCTGTTTGATATTGTTGATGTTTCTTATATCCCCTTGAGTAAAAATTATGATGTCAATAGCATATAATAAATGAGTAGGAGAAATTAATCCTCTTCCATCACTAATATCTTTCAAATTGCCATTACCATCCATAATGGAAAGAAGTCTGCTAAGATAATCTTCAGCTATTGAAAAAACGATCACAGAAAGTGGATCACCTTGACCTACATGTCTAGAATAGTCAGAGTACCCCTTAGGAGATCTGTTAATCATAACAGAGATGTGTTCATACCCAAGAATGGTTTTAAACCAATCAAATAAGAAAGTTTCAAATCCAAACCTATGGAGGATATCACAAATGAGTTCCTAATCCATTGTATAAAAAGACTTTCTATCATCAAATTTGAGTGCAATATTGCCTCCTCTAACGTGTTTTTTGAGAAATTTGACACATTTTGAGGTAGTAATGAGACAATATGGAATGAATATACCCTTAAAAAAACCAAAATTATTATTGGAGACAATTCTGGAATTAATTGAGGTCAAACTCATAGCCAAAATAGTGAAAATGATTTTATTAATGCTGTTGACTAATTCAACTGGACCGAAAAGGTGGATCTCATTGGCATTTTCCACTTTTGGAATAAGACCAAGAAACTGTGAATTTAATCCATAAGTAATCAAACCTACTTTAAAGAAATGGGTGACTAACACGCATACATCAACATGGATAATATCCCAGAAAGTGTGGAAGAAGAGATTTCCAAAACCATCCGAATCGGGAGAACTATCAGATTTGAGACTGAAGGTGGCTTCCTTGATTTCAAATACCAAGGGAATAGAGGTAATGTAATGATTATCATCTTGAGAAATAAGTCTGAGAATAATACCCTCTACAGGATCACAAAGGGATGACGAGACATTAAAGAGGTCTTTAAAATAAGAGATCACATGTTCAGAGAGATCCTTCCTATTATCAATGATTTAATCTCCATTTTTAATAAAAGATAGAGGCATATAAACCTTATTTTTTTGAATTAAAAAATTTGGAATTTAGGTCACCATATTTCAACCAATTAACCTTAAAGGAATCCCTTTTTATTTATTCTTATTATTTTTTAATAATATACCCTTCTATAATATAATAACAACACCATAGATTACACCTCCATTGTATCACATACCTATCCCTAAAAATTTTTGGAGTTTGTGTACATATTTATTTTACATATTCATATTTTAATTCAAAATAAATTTTTATATATTTTTTGTAAATTCATGTGAAATGAGCTCTATATCTAAATCTATTCTTAAAGGAGAGTCTATAATCTCCTCATCATTAACATGAAGAATAATATTTAGAATATGAGTATAGATTTATGCTTCTTTGGATATTTTTCATCTAAACAATTCCATTTAAACACTACATATCTCATTTATTTCTATTATTAATAAAATAATTAATCGTTATCTATAATTTCCAATATCTTAGAAACAATAATTTTAGTATATAGGTGCAATTATTTCATTCTAAAATCATGGGTCTTCTTTAATATTTGATTTTTGATTGATGGATAATTTTTTGTTTGAGAAGTGATAATGGATTATTGGTATTTGAGGATAGTTTATAAGTCAATTTGGGGACAATGTTTGAGTTTTATCTAGGGTTTTGAGTATCGAGTGATGTAAAAGGGTGGTAAAACCTATAATTTAACACAACAGGTGGCACTGGGTACCTAGTGGATTGTCACCATGTACCCAATGAGAAGGGTATAAGCCCTCTAGGACTGAGGGTTCTACTGGGTAACTTATTGTCACAAGAACAAATTCCCAGTGTCCCCAAACTAAGTTCCCTATTTTATTTCAGGTAATTTTTTTAATGAGGGAAATTATTTATTTTTTACCCACTTTATATATCTCTTTCTTAGTTCTCGTTTGAACCAAATTCCTCCCAACCACATGGATCCCCTCCCAAGTTCTCATTTGGTTCCCCTTTACCTCTCCTTATTTTGATATTATTCAAGGTATATTATTGGGAATTTCTCATCCTTAAATCCAAGGCAAGACTCGACATTATCATCTCTTCCCCTCTTTCTCCATTTCCGGATTTCACTTCTCTTGTTATGGATTTTGAGTTGAATTCTACCAGATCATTGTGAAAAATAACATAGAACAGAGGGATTATTCTCCTCTAGATTAATAGAGGATCATATGGTTTTTTTTCTCACGTTTCATCATTTTTCTGGTTGTAATATATTTTTTATTGTTTGACCTATAATTATGTAGTTTCCATGGTCAAATTTATGGTTGATTATTTGGAGTTTTTAAGGGATTAAGGTTGATTTATTTTTTGGTTTATTTCTAAGGTTTATTAACTATGTTTTATTTTGGTTTTGGGATGTTATAGATTTATGGTGGTTATGAATTTTGGTATAAGATTTTATAGAATTTTGATTATATAATTTTAGGTGATTTTGGTGATCATATTGAACTAAAAGTATTTCCATTAATTTGGGAAAGTGGTCTTAAACATCTTAGTTTTTATTTTATATTCCCATAACATTCATAAATCTCTATTTTCATAAAACTATTTATTAATATAAACTTATATTTTTATAAATAAAAATAAATGGTTTTGAATATTAATTTGACATGATCATTAAAATGTTTATATTGAGTCAATGTGATGCATTATTTTGATACTAACATTCCCTCACATATTTCACAATCTTTTTTTACCATGTTTGTTTTTTAATCCCTATTATATATAGTTATCAATGTAAAAATATTTGTGTAACCCTTTTATAGGTTATACCCTTATCCATTAAGTCATAAATCATTTTGAACCCTATTTAAATATATTATTTTATGGGTAAAGGTTCCTTGGGCATGTCTTCTGTGTCAACAAACTTTTTTTTATTTCTTATAATCCCAAATCTTCCTATTGACACAAACCCTCTTGGAACATTATAGTATAGATACACTGATACCCCTTTTATTTTTATTTATTATATATAATGGAATTACCTCTTTCCACTTAAACTAGAATGAACCATAAGTCAATGAACCATTCTTAGCTCATGGCTATAAAAATTATTCAGTTTAAATTAGGTGGTTGGGTTTATGAGGTTGTTATATTTAATTTGGTCCAAAAAATTTATTGGTTTAGGTAACCACCTAACCTCATAAGTAGTTACAATGGATTCTCCTTAAATGGATAAAAGCGTGGGATTTTTTTATAAAAAGGCTTACTTAGAAATGGTTTATTATAGTGAATATTTATTATATAATTTTCTATGTACCTATATTTCCTTCATTTTTAATAAATATTATATGAAAAAATATTTTCCAAATGGAACTAAACTTTTCATCTATAATTTTTTTTCTTATATATGTTAAAATGGAAACTTATTTTAATTAAATGAAAGATAAGGGTATTGGTTTCCAATTTCCTTGATTAAACCAAATCATTGTTAGTATAAGACCGCCATGGGTGTTACCTAATTAGAGACAAAACTAGTCAACCAACACCAAGCTCATGTTTATGATGAATGAACCGAATATTTTCATGCCGTATGTTTCCTATTAGTTTTTGAGAAATTGGTTGATCATACCATTCAATTCACTAGGAAAAATACCAAAATGAATGATTTATATGTGATTTTATTTTATTATCTTGAGTAGATTATTATTTTTTCCATGGATACTTATTCCTACTATTTGGTAATGTGATTAAGGGGTGTTTTGTACATACATGATAAGTATATTTTTACTTATAATTTGATGTTTGTACTTATATATTACATTATATTGTTATTATTTTATTATATCAATCATGGCTATATCTTTTCCTAAAAAATATATTGCTTCCATATTATCATGTGTTTGTTGATTATTATTATTAATATGATTTTATTGACTATGGATATAGTTTACTACTTCTTGTATAGAATAATTTTTGGCTTAATTGATAGTAAACATGTATATTTTATCTATATTATATATTATTATCGACTACTTGGACAGGTTTTATAACAATTTATTTATTTTTATTTGATGGAATAGGTTCCAAGATTGTATCAGCCCTAGTATGGGATAGACTCACAAAACCCTGAATCATGCTTGTGATGGGATGTAATATTTCCCTAACTTATTATAACCTCTACCCCATTCCATTGGATATGATGAATGATCTCTTTTATTATCTTAACCATGTTTATATACTCAGGATGAGTCGCTTAGAATTTGATTTATTTATTAAATTATAACCATATTTATGGTTTTATATGACTACATGTGTATGATTTCATAGTTAATTATTTTTTCTTTTATAAGGGGTAATCTCAAAATATCATCTCAAATCCAGATTTGAGGATCAAATTAGGTGGTACTGGTATGGACCCTCCTAATATAGGGTTGAATCAATCATTTATAGTATTTATTTGTAGATTAACTTATTGTTAATTTTTTCAATGGTTTTTTTCTTAATTTTTTTTTCTGAATATGTATATAAATGAGTAGACATGTAAAGAAATACGTAAATTATATAAATGAGTGGACTTATAACTTCTCTTTTACTATTTTTTCAATAAAAATTTCACTTTAATAGCAATTGTAAAAATTTAGGTTATTTATTTTACTTTTTATTAGAGCATGATCATTCCTGCTTCATATTCAGAGAAGATGATGGTGGATGGAGACTTTTCTTGAAATGTCACCATTCATCTTTATTTATCCTTTTTATTAATGCATATCTAGCCTATTTTTTTTTGAGCGTAGATATTTTTTTATTTTTATATTAATTTTTTACGTTTTAATCATATATATAAAGATTGGTGTTGTGTTTCCTTTAATTTTTTCTTGTGAAAATTTTGGTTGGATGCTATGATTTTCGATTATTTTGGAATATCCTACTTTTGGATAGGTCATGACAGTTTTTAAGTTAAATTGTTTATAATTAATTACATAGATAAAAGTGGGTAAATTGTTCTCCCAATGTCTAAATTTTAACTGTGGTGATACATTCCAGCTACTGGGGATCAAAGAGTTCCCTTGGGGTAGTTTCACTATGATTTGGGTTTTTCATAATAATTTAGGTTTGTGGTTCTATAGAGTGTTATCAATGTAGTGTTTTTTGATTATTTGGGATAGGGAACATTTCAATTTAGATTGGATTTAGTAATATAACAATGTTAATATATAACCCATAAATGTAATCAAAAACCTCTTTATGGTTGAATCTTATGTTACTGAGGGTTGTCTGAGGACTTAGTAGGAACTACATGCTTGAATAAGGAATATGTTTTATTATATTGGGGATAACAGAATGGATCTTGGAAGATGTGTATAGGGATAAACATGAATTAATCTCATTTTTTAGTTCCATGAATCACGTTAGGGATTTCGAGGTAGTAAAACATAGGATGTAACATTATATCACATTCTTGTATAAATTTTTATATATTATAGTTAGTACTAGTTGGAATTTTGTATTAATTGAGAAATTAATGATACATATATGTTATGTGTCTTCAAAAACACGCACACATATATACCAGGGATAACTGGGTTAATATAAATAGATGTTTGATTACCTTTTTCGGATAAATATGTTTATTCTTAATGGTAGCTAGTCCTTCTTATATTTATGAGCAAACCTTTGGTTTCAATTTACATTTAACACCATGAATTAATTTTTTTTGTTTTTGTTTTATATTTTTATTTAATTCTAGTTTTCTAATTAATAATATATATGAGCTTATAAATAGTTCACATATTACATTTTATTATTTAGTACGCTACTTCTATTTGATTCTATTATATATTTTACCACATTAATATTCTTCTAGGAAATGTTTTTCATATTCCTTGAGTAAGGATGCATTTATAGAATTGTTTTTTGAGATATAGTATTCAAACATGTTACTCACTATTTTATCTTCTAGTACAATTGGAAACTATTTTTTGTTGATTTAAGTGATTGGAAAGAGTATATTGGGTCTTTAATGAAAAAAATATAGTCTATAAGCTTTAATTTAATAAAGGTCAAAATTATATAGTGGATTCATTTTCATTAAAAATTGGGTTTTCTTACTATTTTGTATTGGAAAAAACTTACTGTAGTTGAAATATATTTCAGTTTGGGATTTTAAAATGGAATTTGGTTTGGTGGAAACTATTGATCATCTAATATACGTTAAATGTGAGAAAATTTTTAGAAGAAAATGAATTGTTCTGAAAAAAATAAAATAAGATTTTGAATTTTATTTTGTTTTGGGTTTTTAAATGAAATCAAATCCAATATATGAGTTTAGTTAATCTAATTTTAAATGAATTTTGGTTTTTATATGGAAATCTGTGTTTTTTTTCCTAACTTAGTGTTTTTTAATTGTTTTTTTAAGAAATGAATCATATATATTTTTTGAAAAAAATCACGACTTTCTTATAGACCATTAATGAATGTATCTATTTAGTAAACTTGAAGATAATGGTAGGCCAGGAATAAGTATTCCTAGTGAAATTATTATAGTGGAGAGTTCCATATCCTATCTCTTGATTTGTTTATAGTAATTAGTGAATGGTAAGGGTGATGAAATTCCATTTATATTTTTTATCCCTAGGTGGTTTTGCATTTTTTATGTTTAAGTGTTTTTAATTTTCATAATGATGAATGCTATAAATATTTTTAGATTGATAGTGGCTGATAAGTTTTATTTATTATGGTTTGGTTACTTTGATGGTTATGGATCCTTGAATTCTGAGGTCTACCATAAATTTAGACAATTATGTAAATTATAAATTCAATGTGGAATGGTGATTGAGGATTGAATTGAGGTGTTTTTTGGGTTTTGTACTGGTGATATAATCATAGTTTAGTTTTTTAACATAGATTAAGATTCTTTGGTGACATGAAATGAATTTGAGAGTGAGGAATTATGAAATTAGTAAATTCATTTAGATATGTAATATAAACATATGGGTGGTAGGTATTTTGATGTATGTATCATATGAATTATTAGGGAAGAGAATTAATATGGTTAGGAGTTTGTAATAGAATGCATCCATGATATTAAAATTTATGTTCATAATTGTGATTCGTGGAAGGATAAATCCATGGAATAGTTTATTTATTGATTTTTGGTTGAGGGGTTATTTTTTAAAAACAGATTCAAAATTCTTTTTGGGAATTTAAGAATAGATTATAAGGTTTTTTAGGATGAAGTTTGAGTTTGGTTATGGGTTCAGAGATCAGGTGAGGTTTCAGATGGTACCACTAATAGTTTAACACTAAATGTGGAACTAGGTACCTAGTGAGTAGGTCATATGACCTATAGGTATATGGGTTCCAACATGTACCTAGTGTCCCTATACTAGGTTCCATATAGATTTCATGGTATTTTTTTATTAGGGTATTTTTTGTTATTTCATCCCAACTCAATATATCACCTTCTACCTTCACCCTCAAACCAAATTCCTCCTAGCCGTATGGAGGCCATACCAAGTTCTCATTTTGATCCCCCTTGTCTTCTATAATTATATATGATTTTAGTGTATTAATCATCATTTCTCAAGACTAAATCCAATTTAGGATTCCCATATCCTCTCTTTTTTCCTATCCTTCCTTTCGTATCATGATTTTTCTTCTTTAGCTTCAGATTTTGAGTTTCATTCTTGCTGATAATGGTGGAATATAAACTATACCATGGAGATTCTTCCAATATTTCTTTATAGAGGCACAATTGGGTTGGTTTTCCATCATTCATCTCTATTTTTATTAGAAGATATTAAAGTATATATTGACCTTGAATTCTTAAGTTTCTAAGGTTAAATTTATGGTTGATTCATTGATGTTTGTTGGGGTTGTGGATAAGGTATTTCAAGAAATATTTATAAAATTTATTACCATTTTTTAACAGTTTTGGGTTATTATATATTTATATTAGTTTTAAATTTCTCAACCTTATTTATCAAATCATTATTTCATGATTTCAAGGGATTTTTGTGATCATTTGGAATCAAAAGGTTTACCATTTATATGGAAAAGGTGGTCTTGGTCCACGCTATGGTC
Source organism: Viscum album (assembly GCA_963277665.1). Classification (NCBI taxonomy): domain Eukaryota; kingdom Viridiplantae; phylum Streptophyta; class Magnoliopsida; order Santalales; family Viscaceae; genus Viscum; species Viscum album. The sequence continues at coordinate 1,557,009,071 of OY728152.1, read as the reverse complement.
CCTGGGCTTTGGTTGTGACATTTATGATTCTATATTTTCTTAAAAGTGTTTAGAAATATTACATCATTTTATGTTAACATACATAAATTGATTTAAATGGTAATTTGATATAACCCTTGAAATTTTTATATTGATTTCATGTGATGCCTTTATGTGATACTCTCTTTCCCTGACTTATCTTTCGATTTTTTTTATTTTTTATTTAATCATAATTAAGTTGTAAACATGGTAAATAGAGATCTACATTCAATAAGATTAGTATAACCCATGTCGAGGTTATATCCTATGACCTTGAAATAAATAATCCTTTTACAACCTTTTCAAAGAAAACCATTGGATTTTATGGGAAATTCTGGAATTTATTCTATGTTACCTCACCTTATAGATAGATTTTAATGCCAATGATTCCTATTATACAAAAAATTCTTTGTTAATTATTATATATATGTAGTTACACTCCTTGAGTTTTATTTTTTTATCGATGATGGAATCCAATTTTTCAACCTAAACATGAATGAAGCATAATTTAAAGAACTAGGCTTTCCCTAAGGCTATAAAATTTCATTGATGATGATGTGGTGACTAATTTTCAGGGTGGTGAGAAGTTATTTGGTAAAAATTACTTTTTTGTATAGGTAACCACCTATACTCTACATTTGTAAGTCACTATGGTTTTTCTATATATGTATTAAAGTGTGGAAAGTTTTATAAAAATATTGTTTTGAAATGGTTCTTTTAGAAACACTTTCTTACCCAAATTTATCTTTACTTATATTTTATTACTTTTTTCCAAATGTTTTATCAAATTGGGTTTTCTTATTTTACTCATCTTTACTTCCTTAAAAACAATTATTTATTAGTTATATGTAATTGGAAAGTGATTATAATTAAATTAAAGATAAGGTTCTGGGTTTCTAATTAACCTGATTAAACCACACCCTTATTAATCCATTCCCACCATCGGTGTGCCCTAACTAGTTCCCACACCATAAAGGTATTTATAATGTTTTAATTGAACATTAAATTGCATTGTGTTTCAATATAGGTGTTTAGTGTTTGGTGGGTTATAACTTTTTCTTCACAAGGACTAAAGTGGTTGACTCATTCATGATTATATTTTATTCTCTTGAGAATCTTAATATTTTTCCATTTTTAACAATATCTAATATTTTATGTTATGATTAAAAGATTTTGTAGAAGTTAATTATGAGTATGTTATTGTTTTATTAAAAAAATATTTTCCCTATTTTATATAATAATATCTGTTATTATTTTATTCTATCAAGAATGGATATATCATTTCATGATAAGCATGTTGTTGCTATATTATCACAATTTGTTTTGTTGTTATATAATATAATGTAATATAATGAATACAAAAGTTTATTTATTTTTTTATATCTTGTAATTGGTTTCTTTAATAGGGAGAAATTTTATTTTCTATATATTGTATAATGTTGTTATATACTCATTGAGTAGATTGACTAACTAGCATATTACTGGTCTATAAGGGAATTGGTTGAAGTATTCCCCTGAACCTAGTTTAGTAATGGATTTAAACACCCTAAATCATTCATAGGATGGACTAAAATATTACCTTAATAATTATACCCATTTTCCTATTTTATGGGATGGGTTGTAAGATCCCCATGACTAGATATGCCTCATTTATTTACCCTAGAGGGGTTACTAGGACCCTACCTTATACACATCTACCCATATGTGTAGGTGTATATGATTATATGTGTAAGAAATAAAAAGAACTAATGCTACCTTACATAGGGTATGGTCATAAAATATTATCTTAGAACTTGATATGAGAATTGAAGTACATGGAAAGAGTATGGACCCTCCCTCTATAGGGAGATACAAATCAAAGATAAAATTCATTTGTGGGATTCCATGATATTTACTTGATATTATTCTTTTTTATATTTCCAAATATAATTTTTTTATATGTACGTAAATAATAATAAATTTACCAATATATATTTTTTGTATAACTATTTTTTTGAGATACCATTAGTGGTTCCCTAATAATAATTTTATAATCACACCTAGTATGAACACCACAATGGATGTGGAGGATCTTTTTTGCTATGTTTTAGGTATTATAAGTAATATGTGGTTATTTATTGTGCACATTTTTAGAGTATGATAATTTATTATATCAGATTCAAATCCAATAGTGGTGGATAGAGGTCATGTTCAACATATCTCCCATTCATCTAAGTTAATCCTTTGAATTTTTAATTTCTAGCATTGAATATTTTTAGGCCTAGTTATATTTTATTTTATCCTTGTTATTTGAATTTTCATTCATATATATACCAAGTGGTGATGTATTTTATTCCTCATATATTTCCTCAAGTCTTTTTTGATTGCACACTATTATTTTGGAACATCAAACATATGGATGGTTCATTCTAGTTTTTTTGGGAAAATGTGGTTTTGATTTATTATATAGATAAAAGTGGGTAAATAATTCCCCCAATATATACCATGGACCTATGATTCAAGTATTAAGCCCATGGGGATCAGGGTAGGGTAGGATCACTGTGATCATGGTGGAATTAAAAAATTTAGATCATGAAGGTCATATTATATACCATCATAGAAGCATTAATGTTCCTAGGTTTCTTTTAAAAATTAAGTTTCATGAACATAAGAATGAGATAATATTCAACTATTGAATATTTATTATTCTTCTAAAATTTACCAAGACACATTTCTCAAATATCTTTACAAGTTATCTATTCAATAAGTGACTATGCTAATATATAAAACTTTTCTATTTTTGTTAAGAACCATTATAAGGTTTATATACCTACAAAATAACTTCCATCATTTATGTTTATCCTTTTATAATATTTATCTAAAAATAATGTTAAATGATGGTTCTATTTTATCTGAAAATATATATATTTTTGAAATTAGTATCATTTTTTACAAACATTTATTAAATAAAATTATTAAATGTTATACTACCAAATTGATGATTTTTAATAATTGTCATCATATTTATTAGTTAGATAAAATAAATATTTTAATAATATTATAGTTTCTTTGGAATTTATCTCATTACGTAGAGATTTAGTTAAAAAATCATGTCAATCATAGCATATATGACTCTTGGATAGTTGAGTTTAAAACTACTTATTGAAATTCATTAAGTGGATTATCTCAACTCCAATTTTATGAGTACATATTCCTGTTAAGGTACCCCTAATACTTTTAACATAAATACAATATCAGATACATGTAATTAATCCCATTAGATCCATCCATATTATTCTTTCCTTACAAAATATAATTCATAGGCACTCAACTTTAGCTTGATCTATCCATTTAGATTATTAATGTCTTAATAAGAGATGGCATTGACTATAATATATCATTTAATATTTTTGAATGTTTAATATATCTAAATTATATCTAATTTTTTCTTTACATGTATGCATACTTATAATGATTTAGTTTTTTACCTTATACATTTAACCAAATTAATATATTTCGTACATATTAATGTATTTCACTTTATACAACTATTGATTTTCACTACTTATCAAAAAATAGAATTTAATTATATCTACACATATAAAAATTCATCTCATGAATAAGTTATATGGAATAATTTATTATAAATTTTTAGAATTATACAAAACTAAAATCTCAAATAAAGAAAATATGGCGTGATTGGTATGTGATCCCAATTTTGCTAGAATAGAGCCCAAGTTCCCATGCCATTGAGAAGTCTGACCCAAATTTCTAAAATCCATAGATCAATATTCATGATAGAACTAAATTCCAATACAATAAAAACATCTCATATGTATAAATCATAATCAAACTTTTATTATTAAATTTATACAAAAAAATCATTTTCATGGTTGAACAAAACTAAAATTTATGCCTCACATACCATGTAATATATTATTTAAGTTATGAAATTTATAATAAGTAATTTAAAAAATATAAAACACTTATTAATTCATAATATAATCACATTAATCTCACTAATATTTAATAAGTGTGTAACATTTAAATAAATTGACATTTCAAATATTTTAATATTAGATTTGCATGTATCAATATTTTATAGGTAAATAATTATAAACCCTTTAAAATTTAGAAATTATTTTTGAGTAATTCCATAACCTAAAAATATAAAAAAATTATAATTATATCATAGATATTAATTCTTTATAATTAATAATTTAGAAGGAATTTATATAAACACCTTTACATTAAAATATATGATTCTATAAGAAATATAAACCACACAAATTTCTTAATATATTGAAATGTTATATTAATAATATAAATAATTTATAGTTTTTAATATCATATATTTTATATTTATTTAAACAATCGATAAAATCCACCGAAACCATTTTCCCATATTTAAATTACAATCTAATATAAATAATTTTATATGAAAAATATGTGTCATAATTTATGAAAATTTAATAAATTAATAAAAACTCATTATAGATTTAATTTTTAATTTACAAATTGATTTATAATTTTAGAATATATACTTTATATTAAAAATATTAACTTATTAAATATAAATTTAAGGATTTAATCATAGGTTTGGACAATCAATTGTTTTGTATGATATTTAAACAATTTAGGATTCAGTATGAGCCTTGTTGACCGTAGTTGATAGAGTTTTTTTAATGTAAAAAATACTTATGGGTTGTTATTTTAAAATGAAATTTTATTTTTTAGCTCTAATTAGGGGTATTTTGAGGCTTGAGATTTAGGTAAAAAAAAAGAGAGTCATAATATCTCTAATATGTGTATCTACATGTGGTTTGATGTTCATGTAGTGATTTGGGGCTTTAGGTGTATCTTAGAGGGGTGGTGTTCTGTTGTAATTATAGTAGAATGACATTGGGTACCCGATATAGATACACCGTGTACCTGACGAGGCTAAAAGAATCCAAGGACCCCCAAGGGTTCCACTGGGTACCTGATGGTATCCTATGACGATTTTTTATTACTTTTTAATTTTTTTTCTTATTTGGAACACTTTTCACCTTTGGTGCCACTCAATATTACACCCTTCTCCCGATATGATTTTCATTTCCCCCACTTCGTATACACCTTTAAAAGGATTCATGAAGCTCATATTTCACTAGATTGATGATGCATGTGATATAGGTGATATCAATTTTCTAGGCTAAAGTAATACCTAGGTTCTCCCATGATATTTTGTGTGTATCACAACTATTTTTCTAAAAACCTTGTTTTATGTTCTATTTAACTAATTTTTAAATTTGAGGAGAATGGTGATTAATAGAGCCATTGTAATTCCACAACACTAGAAGCCCAGAGTCAGTGAATTATTACATAACATTGGCATGATATAAGGAATCATGTCCCAAAAGACCGATCAGTTTAGTAGCCTTGAAAGTACTAGATACATTCATAAGTTTTACATTAAATTATGAAATAAAAGCATTAACAACATTATGTCCCCTTTTTAAACACACTTATATCTTTAGCCTATCCCTTCAGGTCAACCATAAAATACCTATTCACATCCTTGGAAAAAAACATAGAAATCGATGAGCTCAGATGATCAGTAAGGTTAACAATATAGCGAAAACTTTCATAAATAAGCATAAGCATTTAAGGCAATGTATAAGACTAAAACAAAAGCCTTTTAAACAGAAACTTCAACCTAATATTGAAAAGATAAAATCAAATAATTCAATTTACTTATTCAAATGGATATTCTACTAGTTGAATAATCAAATGCAATATCAAAAGATACTTTCATAATGATGGAATGCATAATGCCAGACTTTATAACCACATAGTCAAGGCCTTGTTCCAAGAATACAAATAAGATTTTGTTAAGGCCCTATGCCAAGACACTAGATTGTATCAGGAGACCTAATGATGCATCGAGGAGCTATAGCGGGCTCCACTCACCACTTACTAAGTCCAATGCATTCCTCATATGAAAAGGTTTAAACATAACATAAACATTCTTATTAAAACTAGCATACGAAATGTCAATACTTTATCCATAAACCATGAATGGTATAAAAATAACATATCCATATTCAGACATAAATCATTCAATACAATATGGAATATTTTATTATAATAAATCAACCTCAATCCAGAATAATGAAGGATATTGACATTGATGAAGTTAATTGTCAAAAATATTTGAGATAAATATCCCCCTTTTTCTTTAAAACATTTAAAAGTCTCACTATTTATCAAGAAGATATTTAAAATAGATTTTTAAATCAATGTTTCTCATAACAATTTAAAAATTTTAAAAGGAATTTTAATTTTAAAACATTAATTTCCATATAAATAAAACCTTAAAACCATTTTTGAAACATGGACATTAATGAGAATGATTTTGAAGAATAAATTTTTAAAACATTTAAAATGATATCTTAGTTAGAGTTCCTAAGAAATTGAGAGATGCTTGAATACCAATAATTTAGGTAATAAAAACATTATAATATCATGGGAATAAAGGGATTGATGATATACTATGACAAAGTATAGTATATACACCAAATAAAAGTGGATTGGAGCACAACAACAAAGAAGTCTCAATGGAATATAAGATGGGATGAATTCCTTTATAAAGACCGTATCCTTAGGTTATGGATAAATCAATGAAATAATTATGAGTGAAAAATATAAATACACTCAATATTATTGGATATTTAATGTTAATCAATCATATGACATTCACACATATTCTTGTAAAAACATTATCAATGACTTGGATGTTTAACTCAATGAATTTAAATTGAGTTAAAATTACTCTTACCAAGTTTATATTGATGACTTGAGAATTTATAAATGGATTGATTATGTGTATAAAAAGTATATCCATGAAAAGGGGAGTGGAAATCACTACATAAGTAAATAAATAGTGATTTCACACATAATCTTGGGGTAAAGTAATGAATGAAGTTTGCGTAAAACTGAAGGAGTAGAAATTGAAATTTGAAATTCCCTTATCGATTTGGTAACTTATGAAACATACACCCCATGAAAGAAGGATCATCCAATGATGATGTAAATACCCATAAATTAAATTATATTACACAAACAATACAATCATGGGTAGTACATAAACCACACAAAAGGTAGTAGTGGAAAATATAGCATGAATCTCATCGGGAATAAAAGTGAGATGAAAATCCCTTACCTTGTAATTTTCCTTGGTCGAGGGTAATTTAACCTCCTTTATAATAGTTAAATAATTTTTATTAAATTATACAAGAACTATATACATATATATGATATCATATATTATTCTCTAATATTGCTTTGTTAATAATATTTTAGTAGTATCATCGTTTCAGGTGTTAACTGATTCGTTTTACTTTATATGCTTGGATACGTAATCCACGTTTGTTATGAATAGAATTTATTTTATTCCTATACAAATTGTTATTATGTTCATAAACATTATTTTAAATCATAAAATGAAAATTATTCTTTAATTATTACAATGGGTAATGAATCTCATCGCATTCGTGGAGATGGTAATCCATACGTACACACGAGCGCCAATATCATTCTTTTGATATTAAAATCATATATAATTGGATGGTATATCATATTTCAATTATACTTATCATGTTATATTTATTATTTACATCATTTTATTCATTATTATACCCATCCAAATGATGAAGTGTTTGAATAACAAACATTACCACGACATGGAGACGGTAATCCGTACGTACGATCGTATAGTGACTTTATCATTTATAGGATAGATAGAATAATTAATATGGTTATAACTTTTTTATAAAAACATAAAACTATATATAAGATACTGGAGTTATTATTTTAGAATAGAAACAACAAAGAAAGAGTAAGTTTAAGAAGAAAAGAACTTGAAAGAGGTGATGAAATATTTAACTCTTCTTCGGGTTATTTCTTTTGATTTGATCAAAAGGGATCCTTAGGTTGGCTTTATGACTAACGTAAGGACTCTAGGATGAAGGGAGGAAAGTTGAGAGGGTATTTGAGCAAGGTTTGGCTGATCAAAATGGATTTGAAGGTGTGAATTTGACATAAGGGTAAGTGGCTTTTTATAAGAGGGGTGAGAGGCACCTTAGGAAAAGCAAGAAATATTATTTTATAATAAAATAATTTTCTATTTATAATGGCTCCAAAATGAATTATTTAAAGTATAAGATGGGTATGGGTCAAAAAACTCTCGACCAATTGGTTTTAGAGGGGTTTTGGTCACTAAATTAACATTATCTTTTAGATTTAACTCTTAGTTTAATAATTTGACATTTACCATGTCTCTTTGTATTTTTATATTATATAGTTAATAAACATACTATAAACTTCCAGGAGAACCCCAACTGGTTAATTTATGATACACATATCATTATAAAAGTCTTTTGGACAAACCTTAGATTTTTAGGATTATTAAATCAACCCAAAATATTGTATTTTCTTTAAAAACTCATTTATGTCAATTTTGACATTATTTAATAATTGATTTTTGTTAAAGTCCTAACAACATTATTAATTAAAAATAAATACATTTAATAAACCCTAACATTTCATATTAACCTATAAAATTACTAGAATTTATTAAGTATCAAATTAAATATATTTGGATATTTATAATATCAATTATTTTAATATTTCATTTTTAAGGTAATTACTGCATCAACATTATGTCATAAATAAATCAAATTATGTAATTTCTATAAATTATAAATAAAATATCATTCTTGAAAACTTTTTTTGAAAAACATTGATACAGAAGAAAGAATATTTTTGACTAAAGAAAGAAATTAAGTTGTTTTTTATTAAAAGAATTATTTTAGTATATATAGTTATTAAAGAGAGGAAAATTAAAGGGAAGAATGTATTATCTAGAAATAACCAATGTGTTTATTGATAGGTATATTATAATATTTGAACATCATAAGCATAGTCATAAATAATCCCAATAAGCAATGAGATTGTAACTTAAAAACCTTTTCCACATTGGAAACTTTTGAATCATAATACATACGAAATAAATAGACTTATATGGATATGAAAATACATATATAGTTAATAATAATCACCATTAAATATATTCATGTGTAGTATATACGCCACACATATGAAACACTTGGTGAATATGGCTTGTACCTCATAGATACAAAAGCGAGATATAAATCCCTTACCACTTTGGATACTTTTGTATTGTAAGACCTATTAAATAATAACATCAATTGAAAATTAAAATATCATGAAAATATGTACATAAATTATATAAAATTTCAAAGGATTATTATATACTCTACATAATAAATGAGCAATGAATATGGTATTTGTCTCTGGGAAATAAAGGAGAGACTAGAAATCCATACATATAAGTCTTAAATTACTTAATACTTGTTCAAAAATAAAATATAATAAGTATAGGTTTATTATAAGTCCAATATAAAACCACAATAATATATATCATACATTATATGATTTTCTTATGACCTGTTATTAACTGTTAATTAATAATTCCTTATTAAAATTATGTTTCAAGTAATAACTACTTTATTTTTCATGTGTGTTTTGATGTGGTATATTCGATACATTTAATTTTATCAAAGTTAAATCTTGTAAAAAATGTTAAACATGATATAAATACCATATAAATTAATTATATATTTATTAATAGTGATCAATAAAATATAATGACTGAAAATGAATTATACTGTTCATGGAGATGGTAGGTCTTATGTATGCATGGACACTCTTTCTATTTTCTCAATAGATAAAATTAAAGGATAGAAAATAATATATTCCCATTAAATTCATTATGTTTTGATATATATAAAATAAATTCATTATATTTATAATTATTACCTTCTATGTAAAGTGTAATTGAAAATTAATTCTCATTTCTTCATGAGGTGGTAGTCCACAGTACACACGAGTGATGTTATCATGTTACTATGGACTGAAAAGTATTAAGGTATATATGTTTTTATAATTATAAAATTATAATAATTTCATAAATATGATATATATACTTAAAATCCATAACAATATATATCATTGATAGGTAGTGACGGAAGAAAATTACAATGGTTCATGAGGCGGTAGTCCGTTGGACACACGATTGACGTTTTCATTTCCCATTTGATGGAAGTAGAGGAAAATTGAAGTTATTAAATTGAAATAATAAAATATAAGTGTATAATAGGTATTTTTGTTATTATATCATAATAATATCTGAATATTTTAAGAATTTGGAAGAGGAAAAAAACTAGAAATGCTCAGTTTAGAATGATACATCTTCTTCAGTTAACCTCATTAGGTGTACACCAAAAGTGTTTTTAGGATTGATTCCTAACAAAAAAAATTATATTGGATGTGATGAGGTAAATAATTAAATGATTTGGTTATTTCATGGACCAGCCAATATTTTTTAAAATTGTTAATAGGATTGGTGATAGGATGCCCTTTTATATGTGGGGGATATGACAAACATAGAATGTTTGAAAAGAATAAAGTGTTCCCTTAATTTTTATATTATAGAAGGATAAAAAATTGATCATTATCTAACCATATATGAGATATGGTGAAATTATTTTCATAAAATTGTATTTTTAAAAGTTTTTATGTTATTTTACCCCTTATATTTTTTTTTAAACCCTTGCTAAACCCATTTTAACCATAACCCTAATAATATCTTTTTAATGTTTTTACTACTCATTTTCCAAAAAAAATTAAGTTTGAATTATTATATGATATCAATTATTCCAATTAAAAATATGGAATCCATTTTTATAAATTCCATTCAAATTATTTGAAAAAGTTAATTTAATTTTAAACCAGTAGATGTGACTAAAAAGCGGGTTTCTATAGAGAATTATTTCAGAAATATAGAAAGTTTTAATATCTAAATTCAACATGAATTTGATTCCAATGACCTAAATTATGTTATAAAAACAAAACAAAACTAATTTTAATTTTTTAAACATTTATAAATAAAATTTATCTTTTTAGAATCTTTAAACGAAAAAGCAATTTTTCATAGAAGTCAACATTTTCACTATTCATCAAAAAATTAATATTTTTAAAAAAATGCAAAATATTAATGATAATTTAATTTTTAAATAATTATAAAAAAATGAAGTTATTTTTTCCAAAAGAAATTTAAAAAATTTTCAAAAATTAATTTTATTATTTTTTTTACAAAAAGAAATACAAATCATTTTTTTTGAAAATATATATTTTCAACTCATATAAATACTTTACTAAAAATTATATACTTATTTATAAATATATTTTATTTATCAAAATATTTATAATTATTTTAAAAAATGCATTTATTCCTATTCGTACCCCCATATTCAATGGATAAGTTATAATACTCAATAATAATAATAATATATATAGCAGTTTGTTAAAACATAGTGTTTCATGTAATGAAAGCTATTAAATAAATTAAATTTGTTCAAATAAAAATTCACAAAATATCACGGTGTAACAAAGATATTCATTCTTCAATTTTATGTGACCAATATTTATTTTTTATTTCGATGGGGAAACATAATTTTCATTTTAGAGACTTGTCCAAGGTGCGACCATAGGAATTATAGTTGAGTCCCCAATTATTTTTATTCAATTAACTTTTGTATTCAGTTATCTAGGTGGGATACCCTTGTGATATATGTTTATATATTATAAATGAGAATAATTATATATAACATGTTGATGTTTTATATTTTTTATTGTTATATTTTCACTATAAATTCTTAAAATTACACTAATGTCTGATTTAAATTTTTTCCCGTACATGTTATTATAAGTGATTATACAATAGTGTTGTCTCCACACGTTTGGTTATATATTCTTTATACTAGTTAACTACCTCTTGTGTATAGATAGGGATGATCGAGTTCATTTAGTGTTTCAATTAGAGTTCTTTATGGCCAAATTTACTCAATCAATTATAAAATGGCACTATAGAATTTTTTGGGTAGTTTCACAACCTGGAGACTTAGTAGTCAGAGATAAGAATGTTTCAATATTAGACATGACACATGCCTGGTGTAATATCCAAACCTTTTCTAGTTTAAAATATATTTATCTAGGGATATAGGTTTGTTTATCATGCATTTTTCTTTTCCTATTGAGATATATATTGATGTATGATGTTCTGAGTTAAGGTTATTTTTTATGTTTTCCCTCTTAGCACGGGGTGGCAAGAGCACATGTGTTCGTACATCATATCTGAAATGTTGGTTTATCTATACATGTATATGTTTCTTTTTTATGTTAAATGGATTTAAAAATGTAAAATAGTTTTTTAAAAATAGTTCCTATTAAATATATTTTTGAGAAAAAGGATGAAGAAATTGTAAAAAATTGGGTTTTATAGAATTAAAACACAAAAAATAAATTATTTAGTATATTATTAAATAAAATCTTATTGATTTATAAATTTATTTAACTAAATATGGTTTTATTATGTTTTTAATTGAAACGATCATGTTTTAATTGTTTAGGTATGGATAATTACACTTTATAGTGGGTGGGATTGGGTATTGGTTTCATACTATGGTTGATATAGGATATGAGTTACTTGTACATTGCATGTTTTGGATTGGGATATTTGGCTAGATGAGAGCACATTGATTGAGTTTAGTTAGTATATAATTATACCTTTGAAAGGAGTATTGACTCTTTAGAGTGAGTATAGGGGTTTTTAGGGAAGAAAGTTCTATGGGTTATGGTCGGTTCATGTGAGTTTTTGAGGTAGATGTGAACCCTCAAGCTGTTACGCTAGTTGGAGGGGGGTGTATTTAATATAGATCCATGAGTGAGATTGGTTTTTATGTTGTGTTACTCTAATATTAAAATATATGACTCTATCATCAATGATATGGTGAGGGTTTCTATTATTGAAAGGTAGATCTAATATGTTTAGTCTGTTATGTGGTTGAGAATCATAGTCCTTGTGGGAAATGTGAGTCTATTTTTATCCTTTATATAAGGAAAAGTATGTTGGTATTATTGTTGATGTTGGAGTGAAATAGGATACATAGTATATTTTGGGAGTCATGGGTAGATTCTTCAGATCTAAGAGTGAGGCTTGTGCAATTTGGGATTGATTGATTTTTTCTTAGGTGTTTCCTCTGTTATTTTTGAACATAGTCACATTTGGTAATCAAATGGGGGGTGTTTTGTTATTCTAGTAATAGATATGGTTTAGGGTTTGGCATGTGTTTTTGTTATGTAAAAAAAATAACCTTAAAATATGGTGATTCTAGTGGTTATTCCTTGAAGTGTTGAATTTCATATGATATATGGTGGTCATGGGAAGTGGGATGACATGCAATTCTTGTAGAATCATGTTTTTAAAATTTCTTGGATTTGGGACACAAGTTTCATGGAACCTAGGGGGAATGAATAGGTCATTGAGGGTTTACTATCTACTATGTAGATTATTTCATCAAATAAATTCCCAATGTATAGTCACCTGTTGAATATCTCAAAAGGGTAATGTATTAGTGAATAACCATGGGTTTGGGAATGTTATATATATCTAAGTCTGTGAGTAGTGTTCTTATATAATAGTGTAATATTGGAGTAAAGATTAAGATCCCATGAAAATAATTCTTATTTTTTGAGGGTATTTGGATGTTCGTGATGGGTTGGTGTATTATTATATTATAGAGAAGATTTTATTTTTATTAGTTTATTAGGATGGTTGAAGAGGTTAATATAACTTATTTGTGGTGAAGTTCTATAAATTCTAGTTTTTGGGGATGTATCAATTGATATGGGTTAGAAATTTGGAATAAGTTTGTAGGATCTTGAGGGGTGATATGTGGTTCAGCATTGAGAATTCTTGGGGATCTTAGATAGTGGTTAGGGGATATTTAAATGAGTTTGGTTTAGTTCCATTTTTAGTATGATATTTCCCTAGATCCAAGAGTTTTTTAATATTGGAAGTGATAGATGAGAGTTTGGAAGATCAGATTGGGGTCATTTAGGATAATTTTACCTCAGAGAAACTAAAGAGTTTTTGGGTTGAGGTTGTTAGGTTTCAAGGATAAATATTTGAGGGGGGAAACCCATTATTTTTTTGGTATCTATAAGAGATGGTATTGGTGGGATGATGGTATAACTAATCCCATTATGGAGAGAATCTGACTAGGTATGTGGTTAGTGAGCACTATTCTAGGTGAGTGGTGGTTATTATTAGGTAGTGTGATGCTAATATTGCCGGAAAGGAAGATGGGTGATTACCCCATTCAAAATAGTGGAAGGATGGGTGATATTTGGTTCGAGGTGAATACCTGATTGGAGAATTAATTAATGATAGTTGGTGTTGCCATTGAATTTGCTAATTTATGAGTTTTGAGATTAAGATATTAGATCTTTGACCAATGAATGAACTATGAGTCGTTTTTGGGTTTGAATGTAGGGAATTGGTTGGTTTAGGGTAGCATGTATAGGTAGTTGGGATAAAAAAATTTGGCTGATGTTGTGATGAATGTGCTAGGTGGGGATCATCTTTTCAATGATTCCACTCAGATTTCGGCATTGTGCTTGGTATATTATTCAATATCATAGAGAGACAATGTGGTTATCAAGAAGGATGAGATGTGAGAGAGATGATTATATATTTAAAATATTTTGTTGTTGGGTGATATGGGTTTCATGTCATATGTTCCATTCAGTAAACAACTGATGTGTATAATTGTGAAACAAAAAGTTTATGATATTATTATTTTTGGTTGGACTACAGTGGTGGATAGTTTTATGTAATCCAATATTAAATAAATAATTAGTAATGATGTAAAATTTTAAGGGATGGATTAGGTATCAGCAAGTCATTCTAGATGCTTATTGGTGGTGATAATCCATTTGGTGGGGAGTTTACAATAACTCATCAATTTTTACTTCATTGTTTTTGGGGGTATTTGAATTTTGATCTTTGGAGTAAGGGTATATTGAGAATTGGGATTTAGATCAAAAATATATTTGTTAAGAAATATCTACAAAGAATTTTTATGCATTGGTTGAATATTCTAGTGGTTCTTCATGGAATCAGGTATAGTTTGGTGTGGGATCATTCAACATAAATTGTATAAAAATGGCACCGTGTAATAGGTATAGACCACCAGGTACCCTGTTAGTTTGGAAGAATCTAGGAACCCTTTGAGGTACTACTGGGTACCTGGTGGACCACAACAGGGTTCCTAGTGGTATCATAGGTGTTTTTTTATTTTAAAATGGGAACCTTGGCCTCTATTGAGACACTTAAGCCCAAACCCTTCTTCCCTTATCCCTTTAATTTACCCTTCCCCTCTTCCCCTCTTCCACTTCTAAAGGCTAAGAGAGGATCATCTCCTACCAGATTGATAATCCATTTGAAGTGGGAGTTCTTTTTTTATGAGGATAAGGTAGGATCCAATTTCTCATTATTTTGTGATTTTTTCCTAAGTTTCACCGTAATCCCCATTTTAGATCTTATTTTTACGATTTCTCAATTTAACGAGAACATAAACAAAACAAGATGTCATATTGTAATAGTTTACTTTTATAAAGACAATTTAGGTAGTTACTTTTATATTTCACCATATGCCACATGTTTTTATGAAAGATACAAGATTTTTTGGGTTCTAAGTACATTATTTATAGAAGGTGGAAAGATGAGTCTTAGAGAGGTTGGTAGGATAGGGTAGACCCTACTTGGTATAAATTCATTATACCATGATTTGTTTAGTGATTTTATATAATCTCACTAGATAATCTACCAAGGGGATGAACTATATATTGGTTTAATATACCCTGTAGTTGTTTGGAGTCTCATAGTTAGTTAAAAAAGTCATAGGATAATGGCAGGTTACGAGGTTCATCATCATTCAGGTGATATGAGACTCAAATATAGGCTCCATCATGTGGATTACCTTTATAATTATATGGAAATCTTGTTATTTGTGCATTAGGAGCCCCAAAACCCCTTACCAGAGATTTTATGATGTTGTTGTGGGTTTCTTGGGTTAATTACTCTCCTATGAGGTGGAGTTATTGGTTGTTATTGGTCGTATGACTTAAGATGATTATTGATCGTGGAGTGATTTATGCATTCTTAGTGGGTTCTAGTTATGGTATAACCCTCAGGTGGGTTGATGTGTGAGATATGTCAAGGATTCCATTTTCTAAGGGAAAGGTGAGTTCTTTTTTCAACTCGATTGGCCTTCAGAAATTAAAACCTTAAGGTAGTTAAGGTATGAAAACTTATTTGATCCCTTATAGACATAGTGCATGGAAAATATGTGATACAATTTATGGGAATTGTTATAACTATGGATGTCCATTTATACCTATTAAGGTAAGTTTGATGATGATGTGAGTTCCTTGTGGACTTATAGGTTTGGTTAAGACTAAGAGGGATGCAATGCATTGGTGTAATTGAGTTAGATTAAAAATCTAGTTTTGTATTGATTATGGATAAAGAGTCCTAGAATTATCATGTGATATTATATATCCATGGGTTAGGCTTGAGCAGATTTATTATAGTGGGATTGGTTTGGAAAATTGATGATGACTTGTGTTACGGGGTATCCTCTAGAGATATACTGAGAGGATATTAAGGGAAAGATATGGTCTAGGTTTTGGGATATGTATTCATGATTTCTATTCCATGTAGGTTCCCTAACCATATTCTCATAGTCTATGGTGAGATATAATATGAGGCCTTTTTCTTAGTTAGAGGGTTTTGGCATGGACCGACCTAAGTGGAAGGACATTTCTATTGGATGTGTTTAAAAATCCTAAACATGGATGAGAAGGTGATTCCACAAGTTACATAGAGTGAGAGGGTATTGATACTTGATATGGTTATGAGAACTCAACCTGTGTGAGAGGGTTTTTGGTATGCTACGTGACATATGATTTACTATGTGTTGGTTCTAGGCATAGAAGAAGCATGTGATGGTTTGTGTTACATTGAAATTTATTTTAATAATCAATTCCCAAAACAATGAGCGAGAATATTTTAGGTCAAATTTATTTTTAATTTATTTAATATGTGAAGAAATAAATACAAGGGCTTATGAATTTTCTTCATTAATGAAGGTTGATCATCCTAAAATACCCATTCTGATTTCCTTCATTTCATTATGACGATACAAGTATGGAACCCCCCTTTCTATGATCCACATGTTCTACAATGATATCCAAGAAACACCACTCAATCTTTGGGTGTTGGCAGAGAGAATCAAATATCTTATGTTATTCTTTCTTGTTTTGTAATTCTTTAGTATTGAAGAAATATCTATTATGTTTATCATTATTGATAGGGAGAGAGAAGGAGGAGTCAAAAGATAACTTAATTGGTGCAACAATTCTATATTCCCAATTTTGGATGCAAAACAAAATAGACACACATGTCTATTTAAAGAGTTAGGATTTTGGTTAAAAAATTATTTAATTTCATTCCAACCATTAAATAAAATTTATTACCATTAATAAATTCTCTGACACATAATAATAATAATATTATTTTTCATTGTACCAACTTATGAAAATTCAGAAATAATATTTACCATATTATAAATAATTATTTTATCACTAGAATAAGACTTGGTCTATTCAAACTCCTCAGTATTTATTGAATATCCAAATAAATATTTTATTCATAAATAAGTATTTCATTTACATAATAATGAATAAATATTCAATAAAATAAAAAATATATTTATATTCACAAGCTAGAAAATAAATATTTATTTAATTAATACTATCAATATAACCTGAATAAAATTATTCATAAGTCTTGAGAATAATATTTATTCCATTTATTAAATTCACATATTTTCTAATTAAGATAAATAGATGCATATAGTGTGTGGACCTATGGGATCCTTTATTATGGGAATTAGATAAGTTTTCCTCATGTTCGTGATTACTTTCTAGCAAAAAGTTAAGGATCCCAAGATAAAGAACTTAATTTTGCAATAATGAAAACTACATATGAACCCTCAATGTGTAATATAATATTTTTATCATAAAATATCATCAAGATGGTTTTACGTCAGTTTCATCAACCTATTTTCTTGATAGGTCATTATTTTATTATTTAAAATCATTGTTACACCATGTCTATGGAATTTATGAGATATTTATAGTCTAATCAAAGAGACGAGAAACCAAATCCCATAAATATGGAAGGGAAAAATCCTCCATCTACTAATCCATTAATGACATGTCATTTATGACCCAAAAAACATACCCTACTTTCCACCAACACATTTAATGATTGTTTTCATTAGTAAATATAAGTGCACAAGTCCTGACATGAATCAATAATAATTAAAAATTCTAAGGATCATTACACATTCTCGTAGATAAGAATATTCGATAACACCAAAACATGCATAATTTGTACCATAGGGTATGTTCTCATAATCTCCCATATTCTATATTAACAAGTGGAAACTTAATGAGAAGAATCATCCTCCACTTATGGGTTATTGATCCTAATAATTTTATTACTTTGTGTCCCATCACAATACATTATTCAACCAAAGAACTATATTAATAATATTTCCATATAAATTCAAGGTTCTCATTTAAGTGGGGAACTATTATTATCATATCAATGAAACAAATACTTTGGGAAATTTTCACCTTAAATCTAGGAAGAACAATGAAAATTAAATAATAATATGTTTAATTAATATTACATTCATCAATTATACATGTAATTGAAGTAAAAATAGTTGGTCCAAGGACACTAACTCTAAGAAACTACCAATAGGAATAGATCTAATTATCTATGACTTTTAGTCCTCTATACCTCATATGATAATCATGTTTATTTTGAGTTAAGTCTTTTTTCAAGTATTCCTCCACATTTCCTCCCATGAAAATACTATTCACTAAAACCTCACCTATCTAAGAAAAATCACTCTTGATATTGTACTTACGAATTATGTGATTCATTTATTGATGTGACCTTGGTCTTTTACAAGATCCACCACTATAGTTTTATAAAAATAGTCTTTGATATGATATTTACTTCAAGGTTCCATGTCAAGCTATTTAATGAATTTTTTCATCCATAATACTTTCAATTCCTAAAAAGATCCAATATTATCAGACTCCATTATAGAATCTGTGACCACATCTTTATTTGAGTTCTTCCATCTCACAAAACCTCAATTAAAAGTGAAGACTTAACCAATATGTGACATCATTTCATCTTGATCAATTTCTAAAAAATCATATTCATATACTATAATTAATAGTTCCTCATATCCTCTATATTCTAGGAACATATCCTTAGTACACCTTAGGTACTTAAGGATAATCCTGACTGCCAGCCAATGTCGGCCACCTAGATCAGTTTTATATCTTCCCACCATAGTCAATGAGTAGGAAACATATGTACTAGTAAATAGCAGAAAATACATGAATGATACAATCTATAATTCATATGGAATCCTTACCATTATTTTTCTTTCCTCATGTGTTTTGGGACATATTTTTATGGAAATATGAATTCCATGTGATTCTAGAAACAATACCCTCTTGGATTGTTCCATACCAAATCTCATCAGTACCTTATCAATATATTTACATTGAATCAGGCCAAGAAACTTCTCAGATATATCAATATGGATCTTTATCCAAATAATATATGCTTTCGCTCCCAAGTAATTCATAGAGAAATTTTTTTCAACCACATCATAAAAGTCTCTAAGACTGGAATTTCACTAGAGATTTCACCTTTTTCGCTAGTCAATAGAGATCTATTCCGGTCAGGACTCTTTGAGGGAGATGGTTTGCCTTTATCTACCAGGGTTGTATCTCCAATTCCTGAATATAGTATTTATTCTCGATATTAGTGATTCCCTTGGGTCCTTCCTCTATTCTGATGATCTTTCACTTTGCCTAGAAGATACGACGATAATGAAGATCTGTGTTGATCTAGATTTGGACATATCCCATCTACCAAAGATCTTGCTACAGGTTGAAAGAATGGGGACCTGGTCACAACCCTTGATCTTTAATTCTCTACATGATTTCTTAAATTGGTTTCATATCCATGGGAATTATTTTCCCTCATGTCGTCGGTGGCACCAGATCCGACCAAAACTTATGATTTTGTGCAGTGGAACAACGGGTGATAGTATATCTTTTGGTGATGATCCCTCAGCTTCTGGGATGTTGGGGGATGTGACTTATACTCATGGGGGTTCATCGGGTGGACTCCATAAGGTGGTCACCTTTGGATCCTTGTCTTTTTCTCTGGATCCTGATATATAGACTTAGTTCAGGACCCTTGATTCATTTAACAATTCACCTCTTCCTATTGTTTTGTGGTGGACTTCTGAGATGGGTTCTCTACAGGTTTATCGCACTCCCTCCAATAGTGAAATACTTTATGCATGGATGGAGGGACCATTTGTGACCCGACATGGTATTTTCATGGATGAGTGTGAATCATATATTTTGTTGGTTGGATGATCTGCTATTCTTACGAAGCCCTCCTATAATGGATTTTTTCTTCCAGAGTTGGCTATCACTCTAGGTAGATGCAGGGGTGAGGAGGACCATGAGGCTATGTTTTCTTCAGTTCCGGGTGATTTGTCTTTGAAGGTCTCTTCTTGGACTCCGTCCAGGAGTTTGGAGAGTCCTAGAGGTTTGCATATCAGTCAAATAGTTGGTCAAATGGGTGGGTCTCCTCAGGAATGTGTGTGTATATCTCTTGCTAATAGGTTCAGTTCTCTAGTGAAAGCTTTGGAGGACCACTCTAAAGTAGTGGATGTCTCATATCTTTCATCTATGGGTGTTTGTACCCAATCTCAATTCAAGAGTTTTCAGAGTGGATATTCCGTTTGTGTTAATGGCTCATAGATGACTAGGGAAAAAACTAGGTGCCCCCAAGTTCAATGATCTATCTGTTTCTTTGGAATTCTGGAGGCCTATGATTGAAAGTTAAGAATTCTTTTATCTGTTATGAATTTCACATCTATAAGGCCTCAGTGAGGATCATTCTTAAACAAAAAAAAGTGTTTAAAAAATTGAGGAGTTTTTATAGAAAATTGGCCTTTAGAATTATCTAAATATGGATCCTATTAATCAGAATATCTTAGTTTTTTGGAGGGTTGAATGTTCTATGGTTTTATTGAGTGCCTCGAATAAAAAATTATCAGTGAAGGTCTCTTTTTGGAGTCAGGATTGAATCTTTTTTTTGTGTTTGTTCTTGGTGATAGAAAAAGGATAGAGGTGCTCTGGCAAGATCTTGACAAATTTGATATGGGTGGCTCAACATGGTTCATTAGGGGAGACATTAATATCATCTTGGACTTATAGGAAAGGAATGGAGGCGACCTTGTTCCTATTAGGGATATGTAAGAATTTAAATACAGTGTGATGTGTAATGGGCTTCCTAAAATGGGCTTTTTGGGGAGAAAATTTACCTCATGAAATAATATGAAAGGGATACGTCGTATCTGGAGTAGATGGATAGCTTCTTCTCCAATCCTAAAGCAACATCAGTTTTTTCGAACACAAGGGTTGATCATAGATTGAAAGCTCTTTACAACCATGCACTTATTCTTGTCTATTTTGAATAGGGATTAGGGTTTAGTAATCCCTTTCATTATTAGAACCGATGTGCGTTGGATAACGAATTAATCAACGCAGTCTGTGAATTGTGGATGAAACCCATACAAAAGGGAATATGTGTGGGACTTCAAAAAAACTCCACAGATTGAAATTAGAGCTTCGCTCATGGAATGGAAATAGATCAAAAATACTGTATGACATTAAAGTGTTGAAATATGTGATTATTCATATATAAGAGGGGATGAAACTGAGTTGGAATGATGATTTTTTTGGCACTTTGGTGGAGAAAAGCAATCAGTTAGCTGAGTTGATTTTGGAACCAGAGAGAATTGGTTATGAGAAGTCTAGGGAAACATGGTTTTGTGAGGTGGATAGTAATAATTTGTTTTTTTGGGCTTGAATTAATGAAAGAATGAGGATTAATACTCCAAACATATAGCTGGAGGATGTGTCTTTTTTACATGATGATAATATTGTGGGTGATATGTCTACTGATTATTTTAAAACTTTGTTGGATGAGCCTAATCCACTTATGAACCCGGGTTACCCATATGAATAGAAATATATTTTTGATGACATTCATGTGGTTTTTTCGCACACTATCAATGAATAATTTAAGAACATTCCTGATCAGGTAGAGATTTGGGATGTTGATTGAGCACTCAATGATGAGAGTGATTCAGGGCTTCATGGGTTTCCAGGATCCTTTTATGTATCGTTTTGGGGCCTAGTGAAGGGGGAGATGATGGAGGCAATTCTGGATTATTTCAAAGGTGGGAACCTACCCTAGGTTTCCTGTGATTCGACCTTGATAATCGACCCGAATATAAAAATCCATCTTCACTCAGTCATTACTAACCGACCATCTTATGTAACTTCCCTTATAATGTTTTGGCTAACATCATCAATAGATGGCTCCCAGTCTACCTTCCTCATTGGGTCTCGGATAACCAACATTTTTTCATAAAGGGTAGGTCAACTCAATCAGCCATTTCCATAGTTTAGGAGATGGTGAGGGATATTAATAGAAAAACCCATGGTCTTAATGTGGTGATCAAGGTTGATATGGACAAATACTATTACAAGACCGAGTGGAGATTTATAAATAAGATGTTGATCTATATTTAATTCTTAGGAATGGTTGTTGATATATTTTTTCTGGGCATTCTTCTCTCATTGGTTGGATATTTCTTTCATGGGGTAGTGGTGTGGTTTCTTCAAGACTACTTTGGGTCTTAGACAAGGGGATCTGAAATCTCCTAGACTTTTTGTGTTGGTTTAGGATACTCTTAGTTTTTAGGTGTAGAGAAAGATTTATAATGATATCTTATGGCCCTTAATTGATAGAGCATGATAGAGTGTTTTTTACCACATATTTTTGATGATATGGTATTTTTTCCTTACTGATAATAGAAGAAATATTTGTGAATTCAACAAGATGATGGACTTATACTGCAGGTGGAGTGTAAAGTCCATAAATAGGGACAAAATAAATGCATTCATTTCTAAATAGTGATCAGAGAGGTGGACAAGGAAAATTGAGGAAGGTCTTGATATGCAAAAAATAACTTTACCCATGGATTACTTGGGTGCACCAGCTGCAACAGGAAGGATTTGGGATCACCATTTTAATGGGTTGGTCCAAAGGATTACTGATCACAATAATAATTGGAAAACCTGATTTATTTCATTCGAAGGCAGTATCATGTTGGTTAATGGTGTCTTCTGCTCTATCCCCATTCACGTTCTTTAAGTGCTCAACATGCTAAAGGTAGTCTTGAATAATATTTAAAGGACCTTAACTAACTTCATTTGGGATTTTCATGTGGAATAAAAGCTTCATTAGGTATCATGTTATAGGATGGATAGGATGGTGGATAATGGGGGTATCAATATTAGGAACGTTAGGGATGTGATGTCCAGCTTGCAAGCTAAACATGAATGGGAATTTTTAGAGGGAAGTTCTATTTGGGCTAGATTTATGATTAGTAGATATGAGTCTTAGGGGTATCCCTCTCATAGGGGTGTTTATCATATTTTGTGTGGGATTTCATGTCACCTTACAGTTCTTAAGAGTCACTCCATGTGAACTATGAGGTGTGGGTAAATCAGTTTTTGAAATGAAAATTGGGTGGGGATGATGATTGTCTTCCTAGGCTTCCCTACTCAGAACATCTCATTTGATCGGGAGAGAAAATTTTAGGGATTTATCCAGGCCATCCTTGACCAGTTCCAAAGGGATATCTTAAATGACATCTGTATTAGGGAGGACATGGGAAGACTCATTTTTATAGGTACACATTCAGGCACATTCTCTTCTAAGGTTTATCAGTTAGTTAATTTGGTGGTAGATGGATAGGATGCATGGAATGAAGTAATTTGGTGCATTGGTATTACAAAAATGTTTAATTACTTAGTTTTGGGGATTCTTAACCAAGACCTACCCATGGATGGTCAGTTTCAGCAAAACCAGATTGTTATGGCATATAAGTGCCTATGTTGTAGGAAATCTAAGGCTGGATTGATGGGGAAACTATTCTTCACTAGTGACTGGAATATGACTATTTGGGATCTAATTGGTGAGTTCATCAGATTTTCAAGTAGGGAGATATATATTGAGTCCTTTTAAATATCCTGGTTTGAGGGCTTTGAGAATTAGGTGTAGGAGTGATAGGCTAGGGTTCTCATGGTTGCTGCCGATTTCTGGATGCTCTGGATGATGAGGAATCTGTCCCGACACACTGGTCTTGGTAGCTCACACCTAGGACTGATGATAAAGACTCACTGAATCATGTTTGAGTCAATTCCTCTTATCAAATGCTAGGATGGTTCGACTTCACTCTAAAGGTTCAAGGCCTGGAGGTATGCTCGGTCGATCTCACAAAACACACCGAGGTGGGGTATTTGGGTATGTTCAAATCTGCCAGTCAATGGTTTCAAATTGAAAGTGTATGGATCATATATCTTTTTTTATGTAGGGGGGGGGGGGTTCCATGATCTTAGAGGTACAGTTACTCTGGCCTTTTTCAATGTATTTGAATGGGCAGATTATCTCAGGGTGGAGGCTAAGGCAATGCGGAAGGGTATAGCAGTTTTTTAGAAGCATAATATTTATCTAGAATTGGTGGAGACTAACTCGATGATGTTTCATGGGGTTCTACATGAGAAGATTAAATTTCCATGGTCCATCAATTATCTGACCCATAAATGCAAGTGCCTTCTTCATCCAGTGGTGGCCATATCATATACTTGGTGTGAGGGGAATAATGTGGCAGATTTTCGGGTTTTTTGGTTGGATAATGGAGATCATTGTTCTATTTTTTCAATCTTGCCTTCTCTTTATTCTTTATGTAATATCATTTTGAGGTTCTATGCTCTCGGCCTAAATTATTTTAGGCCTCCCTAAACTGATTCTCTTTGGGAATTTCCTAGTTTGCAACAAATATTTTTGCTATGTAGTTGTAGTTAATGTTATATGACCTATATGATTTCTTTACTCTCTAATGATTTTTTCTCAATTTATATATCTTTTTGGGAATCTTTGGAATAAAAAACTCTTTAGTTTTTTCATATAGATATCTTCATAATGGTTCTTGATAAAAATGTCTATTTTTATATCTATTTTCCAAATCTCATAGTTATGGTAAGCCATAATTTAATGTTGAATTATGATGGATTTAATCATTACAACCAGTGAAAAGGTTTCATCATTCTCAATGACATCATGTTGTTTAAACCATTTTTCATCCAATCATGCCTTATATGTATAAAATTACCCTTCCATTACCAATTTCATCTTGAATACCAAATTGAAAAAATGGGATTTACATATACTATTGGCTCTACCCAATTCCATACATGGTTTTGGTACAAGAAATTTTGTTCATAATTCATGGTATCTTTCCTCTTGGCTACTTTTGTTCCACTTACTACTTCCTTTAGGAAGAAGACCATTATTATCAACTAATAATGAGTCACTGTCCTCAGTGAATATAAAACCTTAACTTTATGGTTCTATTACATCTATTGTAATCATATGTTGTACTTGTGCCTCTATAATAGTTTATTCTTCTATGGGGATTTGTAGAATGGGTTCCTATAATGACTATTTTGTGCCTCGATCATTGACGTCATCAAAGTATATCTCCCTCCCACTATATATTCTAGACATGTTGTCCCTCTGAAGAAATATGACGTGTATTACCACTATAACCTTTTTAATGAGGGGTTATATATGTAATATCCACATGCTTCCTTGGGGTATCTATAAAGGTATAATTTTTTCCTTGGGGTGAATGTTTGTTACTTAAAGAGGCCTTAATAAATTATTCACATCCCTGAACATGTAAATTTAAAATCATAGTTTTTTTTCATCTCAAAAAATCATATATAATACCATTTTTCAATTTTGTTGGTACTTGGTTTATTATATTTTCTTGGATTTATAATTCATATCTCTAAAAGGATAATGGTAGACTCTCATGAGTCATTATTGATCTCACCATGTCAAACAAGTTATGATTATTATTTATTACACCTTTCCACTAAGGTGTGTAAGGAGGGGTGAGTTCGAATAAGATCCAAAACTCTTATAAGTAATCAATGAAGTGTTGATTACGATATTCTATACCACAGTATTAGAATAGTTTCTTAATATTCCAACCAATATGTTTCTCAACTTTATTCTTTTATTCATTTAATTTATAAAAAAAATCCAACATATACCTCATTAAGTTGACATATCTGTATCTACTAAAATCATTAATAAAATATATGAAAGATGAGTACCCACCCCTTGATTCAATAGGAAATGGTCTAGACACATAAACATGAACTAATTCTAGAATCTATTCATCCCTTTAAAATTTCCCACTAAATGAGGATTTGTTCATTTATCTTTGTAAACATGCATGACATACACCAAGTGGTTTTAGTTAAAAAGAATCAAAATTTTCATCTTGATGCAATTTAGTCAATTTTTTTTCTTTTATATGACCTATCTAGTGATTCCAAATTTGTGTGTGGTATGAGTCATGTGAATTAAATTCATTATGTATTTACCTTACTTGGTTCATATAACCCAACACATAAAGACAATTTCTTAAATGTTCCTTACCAATTTTTTTTATCTTTATAAATAAAGAAACATTTTTTCAAAAATTTGAAAATAAATCTATCTGTATCTAGTCTGGATATAGAGAAAATGTTTTTTGCAACTATGGAACATAATAAAAACTCTTTAAAACCACGATCATTCTAGTTGGAAACATGAGGTGGTATTCCCAGATATCTATAACAGAATTTTTAGCTCTGTTGGATGCTTATAGATCTACCTCCCCTTTGTCAATTTTATGAATCTACATGGTTCCTTTATTTGAATATATATGTGATAACCAAAGGTTATATCTAATAACCAATAAATAGAAATATATAAATTGAACTAAATAAAAAAATTCACCTGCATATTACCCTTTCCACTTTTCCATGGTGCATTTTTTTATTCTAGTAGCCGTTCTTTCCACACAGGAAACAAACAAAATACTATTCATTTTTTTTCACTTGATCTTCCTCTTCTTAAAAGGTCATGAAGAAGCTTTGGGCTTAAAGCTCTTTTTTTATCCTTTATGTTTGTAAACCATAAGGACCGAAGGATTTTTATGCTCTATACTCTTATATACTTGTTTAATAAGAGTGAGAAGATCTGGTGGATACTTATCAATTTTTTATATATTAAAATTGATAAAAAACTAGAGAATCTACAAGGGAGTGATTCCAGAATGACACCAATGCCCTGTTTTTTTGGGAGTTTAAACCCTAGAACCTCTAATAACACTATATAGATAATGATCTTGAATACATGATTCTTAGCAGGGGAAAACAATCTATGATTTCTACGAAATAGAACCATAGAAATATCATACCATTCATATTTATCTATCTCCTAGTAAATACCATAGTGTTGATCAAGCATGTCATATGAATCCATGTTTTTGTGAGAATTCATGAGTTTAATTTACATATATTAAAGAAACAAAAATTTAATTTCAAACACATCATTCATATGATTCTCATAGACCAAGAACTCGTCTTCACTCACCTCATTTGCATAAAGATCAAAAAAATGAGGATTCAAGCGTGTAATATTTCCATTCATGGTGTAAGACAACCTATAGGCCACTATAAAATTCCTATAAGTTACTACCAGCTAGGAGGTTGTCTTTATCTAATATTGATTATATTGATAATTTATATTACGAGATTTACATTTTATTCTACAATTAAAAGATCACATTATTATTAATTCTATTGATTAAAAATTGGGAAAGACATTAATAAATTAATTTATTTTTAACAAATCTCCCACCTTTTTATCAATTTCCAATAGCCCTCACTATTGAACTTGGGATGTAAAGTTATATTGAAATTCTAGTGGTATGTATCCATATTTTACTTAGCATAACCCCAATGGGGGTTGGACAAACTACTTCAAGGTATTTATGTCGGTAGGTCATTGCCAACTATGGGCTTGAGGCTCCTTGATTCATTGAGTGGACTCCCCTATACTAAAATCATGATTTGTAATTCCTCAAAACGTTCCTCCAAATTACACCCAGTCTTGAAAGGGATACTCCTCTTGATTTAAAATTGTTAAGTTAACCCAAAACCTCTATATGAACTCCCTTTATAAAATTATGTGTCAAAATAATGGTTGGTGAAACCCTTAGTTCTATTCAATTTTATTCCAAATCAAGTAATGGAAGGCCAAGACTAAATTAATAATTATTTAAGGGATTTTTAATTAATTTTTCATAAAGATTTTATTGATTTATCCTTCACTTTTCTTGTTAATATTAAGTTAATTTGACTTAATTAATTAACCATGTTAGATAAGAAATTTATTCATAATTCATTTATTTAATTTATTAAGCATAAATTTCATCTTGTTTTATTCTTTACATGTCTTGTTAATATTAATTGGATGTTACTTAATTAATTAAAAAAGATGTATAAAATATTTAGGCATAACAGATTTATTTAAATTTATAATTTTCACATTAATTCATTTATTTATGTGACCACAGCCTTATATCAATAAAATAAATACTTTCAAAGAAAAAAATAAATATATAATTTAATGACAGAGTCACGATCTTTATCTAATAGTTCATTTATTGTGAATACATTAAATTAACCTATAATGTATGGGAAATAACTCTTTTTTGATCTTTTCACATGTTACAACATTCCACATTTACACCAATATATTACCTAAGTTTTAATCATTATGATTCCATATTGAACTTCCCCAACGTGCCTTGGGATAATCCATTAATTACATATATTTATGACTTACCTTCACGTGATAGGAACTAAAGGATTGGTTAAATGGGGAGGTCATAAATTTTATTGGACATAGAGGTGTTAAAAAATAATGGAAGGAGGGACAACACACATACCATAATATTTAATGTAATAATAAATAATAAAAACCCATGTAAAGAATTAAACTGAAACATCCAACACATGCATAGGTCTTGGTCAAGATCATTAATTTCCATAAATGCAAGAAATATGTAGAAATAATCGTCTAGTATTGTTTTCTTTATTCATTATTTACTATTATGATAAACATACCTGTATTAATTTTAAAAAAAAATTAATTAATTAATTATCTTTCATATTAATGATCATACAAACTTAATTAGAGATACCCATCATTTATGGTACTCATAGAAAAAAATAATCACAAATAATTATATATTTATTATAATAAGTTATATGGGCATTTAAAAAAATTTAAAACTGATTTTAAATTTTCGAACACATAATAGTATTCAATCAATATTTATGGTCTTAATGCTACAATTATCAATTTAATGTAATTTTGTTCTTTTATTAATTGGGAGAATACATGGCATGTATAACTCAACTAGACATTTTGTACCTCTATTTCCATGTATCCATGTCACATGATTGGGGATTCAGAGTATTAACTCTGTCAGATTACACACATGTAAATGAAAGATACACACCATATATCTACTTTCTATGTGCCAGATTGCTTTAGTCTACACATGGTGTGCAATAAATGTATCACATGTAATTAATTTGTTTCATAATTCATGTACAAAACACATTGTTACACATACAGTTCTCTGACTACTTTTCATGTTACCTAGTATTATCGGCCAAAGATTTTACACTTCTTTTTATGGAATCTCTAGTCAATCTTAAATTGTTCTTTAAACTTTAATGAAATGAATCAATGAATAAAAATGATTAATATTTCAATAATATTTTAATTAAAATTGGGTTAAAGGATGAATAAAATGAAATGAAAATGTAACCCCAATTGTGCATAGATCAACAATCAAATAAATAATTATAAATTTGAATATGAACCCTCGGATACAACTTGTTGGTTTTAGGAACAACATAAGTGTGTGATGGTGGGTGATATATTAATATTTATTTTAATAATCATTTCTTGAAACTGTGAGCAAGAATATTTAATTTGAAATTTATAATTAATTTATTTAATATTTGATGAAATAAATACCTATGATTAGGAACATTCTTCATTGATGAACGTGGATCATAAAAAAAACCCTTCCAGATTTCCTTTGTTTCATTATATGGATCTAAGGATAGAATCTCTCTAGAGGTTATCCACACATTCTCTAATGATCTCTAACCAAAACCACTCGATCTCTGAGTTCTAGCATGGTGAATAAGATTTCTTCCAATATTCATTCTTTATCCCACATTATTCAGTCTTGAAGAAATCTCTATTGCATTTCTTGTTTTTGATAGGGAGAGTGAATGAGGAGTCGAGAGAGAATTTTTTGTGTGCAAAAATTCTATATTCACAATTTTGGATAAAAAATACAACAGGAATAAGCATATATTTACATGTTAGAATTTTGGTAAAAATATTAGTTAATTTATTAATGGAAATTAAATAAAATTTATTACCTTTAATAAACTCCATGTAAAGTAAAAATAATAATATTATTTTGTAGTGCACCAACTTGTGAAAATTGATAAATAATATTCTCCATCATGTAAATAAATATTTTATCACTGTATGCGGTCTAGGTATATTCAAAATCTTCAGTATTTATTGATTATTCAAATAAAAATTTTATTCATAAATAAATATTTCATTCCTAAACTGGTTAATAAATACTAATTACATACTCATAAAAATTGAAAAATATATTTTAATTCACATGTTGGGGAATAAATATTTATTTAATTTATGTGATTGATATATCTTGAATAAATTATGCCTTAGTCTTGAGAAAAATATTTATTACATTAATTAAATTAAAATTGAATTCAACCAAGATCAACAAAAACACTTAGTGTGTGATCATCTTGTATTAATTATCGTTGGAATTAGAGAGTCTTTACAAAAGTACAAGTTACTATCCTAAAATCTGTCAAGAGACACAAGAAAAAGAACTTAATTTACCAATGACAACAACCATGTACAAATTCTCCCTATGTAATATAGTCCTTTTTTCACAATATCTCATCAAGAAGGTTGTATGATGGTTTAAACAACCTATTCTATTGATAAATATTTCATTAAAAATATTAAATAAACATGTCGTTACACCATGAACATGAAATTTAGGTGAAGGTTATATTCCAATCAAAGGGTTGAGATATCTACTCCAAAAAAATTCAAGGGACAATCCCTTCCTCATCTTATCCATTAATTACATGTCAATCGTGACACAACCAATGTAACTTACTTCCTACAAAAATATGGTGTGAATATTTTAGTTAGTAAATCTATGTTCATGAGTCATGTAGTTCATCAATTATAATAATAAAGTGTAAGGATTATTACACCCACTCATAGATAAGAATATCTTATGAAACCAAAAAATGCAGAATTCTTATTGGCACGACTGTTCTCATAATCTCTCATCTCAAAAATTATAAATTGAAAAATTCATGAGAAGAATCCTCATAAACGTATTATTACTCACACGTGATAGTCTAAATACTATATTCCCCATCATATACGTTACCCAACCGCATAACTATATTGAAAATATTTTCATAGCACTTCAAGGTTCTCATTATAGTTGGGAACTACCATGAACTTATTAATATAAAAATACTCTAGGATATTATTATATTAAATCCAGGTTGAATAATGAAAATTATCTAATAATATGAATAATTAATATTCAAATCATTGAATACACATGTAATCAAAGTATAATCAGTTGGTCCTAAGACACCAGATCTAATAGTATATGAAGAGGTGTGTAAACTGATCCTATTTTAGAGGGTGGAGGTATGAGACAAGGTTTGAGTTGTATTACATGACCTCACACTTTATGATGGGGAGGTGGTATGAGATATGGAATTATAGGCGATAAGACACCTCACATAGAGTAAGAAGGCAGTGGTGTGATTTGTGATAAGAGAACCCCCCTGAGTGAGAGGGTGGTAGTAGAACATATGACATGTGATCGATAATTGGTATGGGAACCAACCCCTAGTGGAAGGGTAGTGTTCAAGGATTGGTGGTAGGTCTTTACCCTAGGATTTATGGCCTACCATTGATTGAATTTCAAGATGAATTCTTCCACTAGCTTTGACTAGATATGTGAGGAATTCATCACGAAGGTCTGGTTATCACATGAAAACATGATGGGTATACTTTCATATTGTATGTTTATTTTATATGTATATATATGCATCATATTATGTTATATTTGGGGAAATATGTTGGTGGTTCCTTACTAAGATTATTTCTCACGCACTAAATGAGAACCCTGGTGCATGCATTGATCATCATGGTTCACTTTCTAATAACAGGATAAGCATGGGATTTGGTTGGAGAAGTTGGATGATGAATTGGAAGGCTAGTTTAATGATGATACAAGGGTTTATAGTTGATTGTCCTATGTATTTTTCATCAAATTAATTTTTTATTTGGTTGGCCTGGTGGGTGAACCATGTGATGTATGTTTATATGATGTGAATGAGTTCTATTCTATATAACAGGTTGATGTTTCATATTATTCATGGTTGGATATACAATAATAATACGTTCAATTACTTAGATGTTTGATTTTATTAAGTTAATTACATTTTAATGTATGTCATGATATTGATAGTATATTCATACCATGTTGGGTTATAGTCTCTCACTACTAGTTAGTAGCCTCTGGTGTATGGGAACATGCGTATGAGGTCACATGGAACTCCATATATAGTGTCGCATGAGAAAATTTAGTCATGTATTTATATATTTTCATGAATTTAAGGAAAATAATTTTTTTATAACAAATCAAAAAACCATGTTTTGTTTATATATTAACCAATGTTCTCAAAATTAGACCGGTTGTTGAACCACACATGGGAGCATTTGAAGGGATAAACAATAAGAATTATTAATCTAGGTTTTTGTACCAATTTTTGCAGTTTTTTTATTTTTTATCACATATTTTTAATTAATTTTAATATATTATTTAATTATTTTAAATAATGTTTTTTATTATAAAATATATATTTTTATCTTATTAAGTATTTATATATTTCCATTATAATTTCATATTAATATTTATATTTTAAATTATGAAATTAGTGAACATGAATCCAATACTAGAAAGAAATTAAAACAGTATTAAATATATGATGAAAATATAAAAATTCACAAGGTAATATATTTAAACATTATCAAGAAAAATCTCATATAAAATCAGATATTGGTGTTGTTTTATTTAATAAACATATATTTATACTAAAAAATTTGTACAAAATATATTTTGAAGTATTTATATATAGAGAAAATTTAATTAGAAATTTTATTATAATATCCCAGTAACTCATCAATGTAGTTACATAATTTTTCAATATTTTCAAAAAACTCTCCAAGTATATTTTAAAAAATTTCTAGAAAAAATCAAATAATAACCACCTATTAAAAACCATATTTGACTAAAATTGAGTTGTTTATTTTCCACCATCCTTTGTTCTAAGAGGAAAAAAATCTTAATTCCTTAAATAGACAAACCCCACAGATTATAATAGGATACCTACCAGTCAGTAGTTTTTGTTATCAAAATATTTGATTTAGTCAAATCTCAAAAGACACTACAATTAACCCAAAAGTAGTTCTTCACATGGGGAAAAATTACAAAATGTTTCTTGATGTTTTCTATTGTAGAAGTATTTCGAACAGAGACCTAAAAATTTATAATTTCAAACCATGAATTAGTTTTCTTCACCCATTCATGGTCTTCAATATTAAATATAATTTTCACATAATCTGAAATCATTTAATGTTAAAAAAATGATGTAGAAGCGTGGATATTTTGATGCACTGTTTTTAAAAGCAATTTCACAACCAATTTTTTAATAAATGGTGTGATTTTAAAAATATTTATATACCATTATCCTATAATTATAAAATAACATTCTTATTAATATCACTAAAAACCATGACTATTTTTTAGTCAATTCATCATGGTTATGGAAAAACTCATTTTAAAGATTCTTTATCTATTGAAACCTCAATGAAACCAAAATGGATTTTGATATGATAAAACTGTTTGATTTTAGTGGGAATAATTGTAATGAACAAAAAATATCATACATAGATATTACATATTTTATATGGATGTTAATTTCATTACAGAAATATACTCCTGATGATCGTAAAGGTATATTTCCTTTGGAAACATTAAAACGTAAAAAACTAGTTCATAAGAGTTATACATTATCTCTCACTTACTTTCTCATAAATAACACCCTTATTATACATATCAAACATAATTCCTATCATCATAACCTATAGAAAAGAAATATAAGAAAGGGTGTTCTCGTATGCTCAATAAGGGGAAAAATAGAAACATATAAACCTAATGTGAGCATAAGGGTATTTGAACATGAGTTTGATGTATAAAAACCATATCATATATATAAAAGATAAAAATCTCAAGTCATGGAATAAATATTAACAGTTAATAAGACATGAATCATAAATAAATAAAACAAGATGACATATGAGAGAATAAAATTGACATAAGACATGAAATTATAGCATACACATAAGAATAAGAAATCATTTCAAAATTAATTAGGGATCATTTACAAGGATATCATAGTGGAATGAGTTCACTCCCCAAACCTTCATAGTACTAAAGTTACACCCTAAAAAATATCATAGAGGACAAAGTACCATACTAAACTGGGTTCAAACCCCATTCCATTCTTATTAATATCATGAGATATAAATATTTAACCTATATATTTGAGTGAGATATAGGTCCAACCCGTACTTGGTTATAACAGGACCACCATCCTTTGTTATAACTTAAACCCAATATTAGGTTATAATGTAACCACCATCACATAATAAACATCATACATATGTATTCCATAAGATCATAAATCATTCATCATATCAAAACCAATGAAAATAAATGGGCTTTATAACACATTTTTCATATCATAACCCATGAAAAGAGAAGGGTTTCATAAAATATCCCATCATATCATAACCCATGGAAAAGAAACAGGTTTCAAAAGCATCCATTCATCATAAAAATAAACTGTCCAAATAAATAATAAGAATGGTATCCATGGACTATATCTCAATAAAATCTTATGTAAAATAAAACGACGTCATCTTATATGGAAAAATGTTTTTCAAATATCACTCACAATTTTTCTAAGAAAATAGCCTTTTTTCATTGAAAAGAAGTTTTTAAAAAATAATTTTTTTGAAAATACCTTTCTTTGTAAATATCCTTATATACTTATAAAATAATCATTCAGAATAAATTTTAATTTTTTTGAGGAAAATAACCTTTTCACTTTGAAAAAAACATTTTAAAACACAAAACATTTTAAAAATATTTTTGTTTGAAAATAAATTTAAAAGTTTATAAAAGAAGATTTAGAAAAATGAATGGTTATGATAGAGGAAAATATCATTCATTCTACACACTAAAAAAATATTCATTTTACATTTTTGGTAAAATCCAAACTTTCATTATTCTGTAAAATAACATGAATATTTCATTCAAATATTTCATAAAATAATTCAAACATGGATAATATTTCTTTAACAAATAATTTGAAGAATGTTCAATACATTCTTTAAAAATATAAATTATGAAGAAAAAAGAGTTATCAACAGAAGAAGGAAATAATGATTATTTTTATTAAAAACATTCTTTTGATCACTCAAGTAAATTAAGAGAGAAAATGAAGGAAAAAATATATTCTCGTGATATAACCATAGGAGAAGAAAATTAATGAATTTTATTTATGATGGATTATAATATTTAATTATTGGAATCATAAACTTAAACAATCTTGATAAAGGATGAGATTATACCACCAAACCCTTTACACTGTGGTAACTTTTGAATCATAATACCCATGGTAGTATAACATTAAATGAAACTTATAATATCATGAGAATAAATATATTCATGATATTACATGTTAAAGGGGATGTATATAATCATAATAAATGAATAAATGTGAATAAAATAATGTATTTCACAAATAATACAAATTGAAACAAAAATACTTTGCTTTTATGGTATATTTTGAACAATCAAACCTATTAAATTATATACACCAAATATAAAAAACAATTGGTGAATATTGAATATATCTCACAGATGTGAAAGTGAGATGAAAAAACCCTTACCTTAAGTCTCCAATTTCATCATAAATGTTGAATCATAATATAAAATAAATATAATTTTTTATACATCTAGTACCAGACCATAATTATATATATCATACCATATATGATTTACATATTAGGTTTTATTACTTAGTTATTAACAATTTCATGTTGAAGTCATGTTTTTAGAAATATCAACTTTGTTTTTTTGTGTATGATTTGATTTTTTAAATTTTTATCCTATTATTTTGATCATGGTTACATAATATCAAAAATGTTAAACATGATATAAATATCATATATACTTTCAGTATATATGTATTTAAAGTAGTCTATAAGAGTTATATATATATATATATATATATATAATTAAATACATCATTCAAGGAGATGGTAGGCTGTACATACATATGACTGTTGTCTGTATTTTCTTAACGGATTGAAATAAAGAAATGTAAATAATATATTAAAATTATAGAATAATTTTTATGAAATATATATATATATCATATTTCTATTAAAACTATCCTCATTAACTTCATTGTCAATCATGAGTGAGTCATATCACATCGTGAGGGGGTAGTTCATGGTACACACGAAGAACATTATCATATTCCCACATAATGTAAATTAAGAAGATATATGTGATATAGAAATTATATAAGTATAATAATATAATAAATATCATATAATGAAATTTAATCCATAATTATATTCATCTTTAAGAGGTGGTAATGGAAAAATTAATGACATTAGTTCATGAGGTGGTAGTCCGCCGCACACAGGAACGATGATTTCATATCCCATTTGATTAAAGAAGAGAATGATTTTGGTTATTAAATTAAGATAATAAAATATCTGTATATTTAATAAACTTAGGATATTATTTCATCATGATTTAATAATAATTTAAGTATGTGGAGGATTAAATAAAATAAATCACTTGGTTAGGGGTGTTTCATATTCTTTTGGTTTTCACCAAAAGGCCTCTTAAGTTGTATTTCTGTAAAAAATAAGGATTATAGGATGGTTTGAGGGAATTAAAGAGGTTATCTGGGTAGGTATTGGTGGAGAAAATTGTTTTTTAAAGTGTGAAGAGGATATGAGAGGGGATTGCCTTTTATTAGTGAGGCGAGTATCACACATTTCATTTTTGAAAAGAAAAAGGCATTTTGACATTTTTGACATGGAAAAAAGCTCCAAAATTTTACATTATAAAAAATAGAGGTGATAAGGTCAAAATATATTAATAAAATACGTTTGGAATAAGTTTATATGTCATTTACCACTTATCACTTTAGGTTAACCCCTCGTAAACCCATTTTCACCATAACCATGATAATTAATTTTTAATGTTTTTACTATTCATAATTTTTAAAAATATAGTAAATATTATTAGATAATATAAATTATTCTTATTCTAAATATTTAATAAATTTTTTTAAATTACATTCACAAAATTCATACAATTTAATTTAAAATTAAACCTATAGATGTGATGAGAAAGCAGTGTTCCAAAGAGAAAATATTCAAATGTTTAAAAGGTTTTTATATCAAAATTCAATATGAAAATGATAATTGTTACCTAAATTAGATTAATAGATATATAATTGAGATAAATTTACATTTCAAACCTTAATAAAATAATTTTGAATTTTCTAAATTCTTTTTGAAGAAATGCCAATTCTTAATTAAAACCAGTATTTTTCATTATTAATCAAAAAAGTTATCATTTTTGAAAATTTAAAAAAAAATCACTCCAAGATAAATGAGAAATTATTTTTTAATTTTTTTTAAGATAAAATTTTTAAAAGTGAAAAATAATTTTTAAATAAGTGCATATAAGGAGAATTTTTTTTAGAAAAATATAATCTTTATATATAAAATTGGATTTATTATTATCTCATGTCTAGAAAACACATAAGGTATTTTAAATTTTTTTTATTGAATATATTATATAAATTTAATTTAAATCATTCAAAAAAAGTTATTTATTTAATTTTTTGAGATAAAACATGATTGTGCATGTAAAAATAGTTTATCAGAAAATAATTTCCTTTATTTTCAAATGGGTTTTATTTTTATTTCAAATTAATTTGTCACTATGGAATTAAATTTATATACATATTTAGCCCTTATATTTTCATAATTTAGTTAATACTATTCGTACCCACCATTATAATAAGAAGGTGATAATTATAATATTAAGTAATAATATTTTAATAGTATGTCACATTACATTTAAACATAGTGTTTCATGTAACACAGGCTAAACTCAATGTCATATATAACAAAATATAAAGTCAGTGTTGCATGTAATGATTTATATACTTAGTGTTTCCTGTAATGAAAGTTAAAAGTTGTGTTTCTTGTAATGAAAATATCAAAAAATAATAAATCAAATAAACAAATATTTAAAAAAAAATTAGGTGTCACATTCTACCAACCATATATAAATTGATTCTTTTTAATTTTATTTTTTGTGTAAAAAAGTGTTTAATATTTTGAAATACTTATGTAGGAGACACACATAATAAAAATGTCTAATAAAAATTCCTCTTGAAAAGAGATAAAAGGATGCATGAAGGTTGTGGTGAATAATACAAACTAGGTTTCCAAATAAAAGAACGTATGTGGGAAGTGAAGATCTAGACAAGGGTGAAAAGCATAATATCCAAATAACGATGGAGAGTGAAAAAGATCACCGATCACAAGAAATTGAATGATCATGAAAAAATAAACAACCATAAAACCAAAAACCAAAGAGCTATGGTAAAGGTCATTGATATCACAAGAAATGATGATAATAAGACACCATTTTATTTTAAGATCAATTTACCCAAGTTAGTGAATTTTCATTAGAAGATATCATTTCTTTATTTCATTCTAATTCATATGAAAAATCTCATCCTTTGGTTTTTCTTTGATCAATTATCACATGATCTCTTACTATAAGAATTGATGATGATTTTTTTAATTCCTAAAGTAGAAGTGGAGCTTAATAATCATAAAATAATGATAAGTGATTTTATATATTTCTAGTTATCATAATTTTTTTATAATAAGTTATCCAATATGAATAGATGATCATATATTGAAGTAATACATTATTATCCAAAAACTCATCCAAAGATCAACATAAACCAATCTATTAATGATTATCCATATGACCCTTCCAAAATCTAAAATTTATATAGGTCACTAAATTTACCAAAATAAAATTAAAATTAATCCCCCAAATATAATTAAGTACATATTTATGGTAACATAAAAAAATATGTGAATACCTTGGTCATATATTCTTCTGAAGTATGGTAATAACTAGAATTTATATAAAACCTCAATTTAAAACATAAATTATTCCTCATTTATTGAATAAAAGCACATATTTGTAAATATATTCCATAAAGCTATTCATTAAATAAACTCAAAAAACGATAACATATACTACTTTATCCAAAAATCATTAACCATTTAGGGGGTTATCAATACTATCCATTTTACTTTATCCATATCAATCATCTATTTATCCAATAAAAACACCATATTCTGAAAATTAGTAATATACTAAGGTATATATTCCTTTAATCATGTGTTTTCCATAAAATATAAACATTACATTAAATTGATTTTATAGGTTATTAGTACTATTAAATATATTCTTTAAAATCCTTAATAAAATAATCAATAGAATAATCCTTATATATTTCAAGATCCATATGACCTAATTATTGAGTTCCAATATAAAAATACATAAATCATCCCAATTAATTCATAAACCATTAACTAGCCTACATTATTTTATTAATTAATATCTATTACCTCTAATATGTAACCTGAAACATTTATTAACATTAATCAACCTTAATTTAATCACACTTCTCATGTTTAACAAAATAGCTTCTAGAAAAACCCATACATTTCATATTTTTCTTATATTATCTTCATCATTTTTAGTATAACAATTACTTTTCCCACCATGGTGATTCACTTCATGATATTTCCTCCTAGGGAATAAATTTTTATAATTTTAATTCATTTTACATTCATAACATTTAACCATTGATGACGCCTTAGGGAAAACATTATTCTCCTCTATATAATTAACTAGAATTTCATTCTTCCATGCTAATCACTTACTCATTGTCTTTATTATATATAAATAAAACATTTTCTTATTCCCATGAGACATTTTTTGGAGTTATTCTTCCAAAATTCTTGACATATATTAAATGGAATATTATTTCCTCCTTGGTCTCCACCTCCCAAAATCTCAACGATCCCTTTTCCTCTCTTCTTTGGTGAGTCTAAGAGTTGGTTAAAGTGAATGTTATTAATCATATATACTAATAACTGATCCAGTAAAGTCACAATATTCTTCAATCCAATTATCAACAACTTACATTTCACATCATCAAATTATCTAACACATTAAATGTTAACCAAGTTCTATCTGGCTCTTACCATTGGCTATAACCAAAAATCATATTGTGAGCAACAATAGTCAAAGTGTGAAACCACATAATCATGAAAAAAAATCTATAGGGGGTATAAATTATTAAAATTTATTTTTAATCTATAAAACATTAGGTTTAACATAGGTTATTCATTGTAATAATCTATTCAAATCTTATATGATGGTGTGTAAGGAGTTTGTGAATTTATAAAGTATATCCCCCAGGTGTGTCAAATGATGTGTGTGGGAAAGACCATTTTTGTACACCAGGGGTTGATATAGTCCATATTAATGTTCCAATTTTAGAGATATTTTCCTTAGGAAACTCTATACTAGAAAAAAAATCCAGTTGTAGTATCTAGATAGGGATGTAATTTCTTTAAAACCACATACTCTATACTTTAAAAAAATTCTAGGACATTTTCTAATAATTTTAATTGTCCTTAGACTTATCCTTATACATATCACTAGTAATATACTTTGAAATACCACAATGGATTTCACTAATTTTTTGACATCCATGTTTTGAAAGGTTAACTAAAACTATCCATTGATACTAACTCTAAATACCTAAACTTATCATATAGAGATGTTAAATATTTTATATTGATATTTATTACATTACACAAACACACAACTTAGGATATTTAAGGTATAGTGAATTTAGAAGCTTGGATACATGAAAAAATGGTATATAAGTGTTCTACATCATCTCTTATATAGTTCCTCATAATTATCACCATTCGTAAAAATATACCACACAAAGGGTGATGTAAAATGATTAGTGAGTGTAAAAAAGGGAAATAAATAAACATAATATGAGAATAATTGTATGTCATCATGATAATGAGATATGAAAACTGTACCTGTCATATCAAAGATGAAAATAATGAGTCATGGAATAAATATTTGTGGTTCATAATACATGAATAATAAGTAAAGAAAATAACATGATCCATGAGAGCATAACACTGACATAAGAAATGGAATCCTGGAATACACATAATCATAGAAAATCAATTATATAGTATTCAAGGATCATTTATAATGCTATAATAGTGGAATTTGTTCACTCCTTAAAACATCATAGTAGTCAAGGTTCACTCCCAAGACTATCATAGTGGAAAAAGTCCCTTATTTTACTAGGTTCCCTCCATATTATAGTCATATTTATCTGATAAGATATCAATTTTTACCCAATGACTTGGAGGGACATATAGGTCCCACCCATCCTTGGTTATGACATGACCACCATACTTATTTATAATATAAAAATAGTACTTGGTTATAAGGTTAGAACCATCACCTAAGGCAAATCATACATAAATGTGTCACAAGATTATATAATGTTCATCATATTAGAACCCATGAAAAGAGATGGTATTCATAACACAATTATCATATGAGAACCTATGAAAAAAATGGGTTACATAAATCACATCATCATATCATAACCCATGAAAAAAATAGATTCTGTAAACATATATTAATCATAAATATAATCCATCTATATAAATAATAATAATTGTCACTCAGGATCATATACTTATTAATGTATAAGTAATATCAATGAATTCCATATCAGATGAAATAATTATTTTGAAATATCAATTTGAATTTTTTTGATGGAAAAAAATTTTAGAAACTGAAAAACTTTTTAAAACATAAAAAATTGTAAAATCTATTTCTTTGAAAATAACTGTTAAAACTTATAAAGGATTATTTAAGAATCATTTAAAAACTTTCTTGAGGAAAATAAAAATTTCACTTTAGAAAACATATTTTAAGACATAAAATTTTTTAAAAATACTTTTATTTTAAAATAAAAATTGAAACATATAAATAAATACTTAAAATAACATTAGGCATGAGAGGAGAAATTATAGTTCATTTTATACTATTTAAAATAAATATTCCTTGCATATTTTCTATAGAAGATAATGGGAATTGATTGAAAAACAACATGAATATTCCTTTAATTTTTTTTAAAAAAGTAAAAATTGGTAACAATATATTTAAAAATTTATTTGGATAATATTAAAAAAAATTGGTTTTTTTTTAAATTTGGTTATGGAAGAAAAAAGTGGTTTCGACTGAAGAGAGAAATATAATTTTTTTTGTTAAATATTATTTATAAATATTGAGTGAATAAAGAGAGTAAAATGAAGAGAAGATAAATATTATAATGAAATAACCAAGGGAGAATAAAATTTAATATTTTATTGAGAGATTTATTGTATTATTTCACAATTATATGTGTAAACAAATACAATATTGATAAATGATTTGATTTTAACATCAAACCCTCAAAACCTTGGTAACTTTTGAATTTTAATATGCAAGAAAGAA
Source organism: Viscum album (assembly GCA_963277665.1). Taxonomy (NCBI): domain Eukaryota; kingdom Viridiplantae; phylum Streptophyta; class Magnoliopsida; order Santalales; family Viscaceae; genus Viscum; species Viscum album. The sequence continues at coordinate 1,556,965,977 of OY728152.1, read as the reverse complement.
TAACGTTAAATTAATATTATAATATTAATTTAATAAATAAATTCTTTAAATTAAATGTAAATGGGTATGTATATAAACCACATAGAGTAATATTTGTGCTTAACATAAGGTATGTCTAAAAGAAGACAAATTGGGACACAAATTCCTTACCACTTTGGTATCTTTTGAATCGTAAAACCTATGATGGATATATCCTCAAATGGATTTGTAAATTTAAATATGTTTCACAAGAATAAATGTAAATGAAATTAATGGTCATTATATTTACCACATATAAGATAGAAGTCTCGATTATGGAATATATCTCCCAAAGGTTTAAGTGGGATGAAAAATCCCTTATTGTTGGTCTCTAATTCCATCTTACACATTATAACCTTATTTATTAAAAGAATAACTTTTTTACAAATCTATTACATAACCTTAAATATATATATCATACTATATATGATTTAATAATGATCATTTATTATCACTTATTAACAATTTCATGTTAAATTCATATTTCAGGCAATAACAACTTTGTTTTTCATGCATGTTTTTATTTGTTATTTTCCTATTCCTTTTACTTTTATCATGTTCCCATCATCCCGATAATGTTAAATTGATTTAAATATATTATATATTCACTATATATTTATTTAATATAGTCTATAAATGTTATAGATAGATTATGAAATACACTGTTTATGGAAATGGTAGGCCACACATATATGTAAACGCTGTTTACAATTTATCAATGTATTGAATGAAAGAAAGGTAAAAAATATATTACTATTAAATAATAACTATTATTTAATATATATACATATATATCACATATTCTTATCAAACCCATCCTTATTAACTTCCTAGTAATATGTGAACGAATCACATCACTTCGTGAGGTGGTAGTCAACCGTACACCCAAATGATGTTATCATATTCCCATAGAATAGAAAGTAAGAAGGTATATCTGATATAATAATTAAATAAGTATATAAATATCATAAATATCATATATAAACACATAATCCATAATTATATATTTTCTGAGATGTGGTAATGAAAAAATTAATGAAGTCGGTTCACGAGGCTATTGTCCACCATAAAAATGAATAATGATTTTATATCTCATTTGATCGAAGTGGAGAAGGATTTAGTTTATTCCCTTAAAATAAAAAAGTATAATTATATTTAATATAATTATTTTATTATATAAATATTTTTTAATAATAATCTAATGATAGTTAGGAATAAATAAAATAAAATTCCCAGTCAGTGGCGTTACCTCTTTTTCGAACAACTTCTTTGGGTTTACACCAAAAGGATTCCAAGGTTATCTTGATGTAAAAAATAATGATTCTAGGATGAAAGGAGGTAAGTAAGGAAATTATTTGGGTAGGTATAGGATGATAAAATTTATTTGTGATGTGTTTATAGGAGAGTATATGGTGTTTCCTTTTACAGGTGAAGTGGGTGACACACTTGTAATTTTTGAAAAGAAAAAGGAATTATCGATATTTTAAAATGAAAAGGCCCCAAAATAATAAATTATAGAACATTATTGGTTATAAGGTAAAAATATGTCAATAAAATTTATTATTTACAATTTTATAGGTTATTTTTCCCCATATCATATTTGTTTAACTCCTCGGTAAACCCATTTTCACCATAACCGTGACAATATATTTTTGGGGTTTTTACTAATCATTATGATAAAAAATCAAGTTTAATTTATTATATAATATAAATAATTCTGATTAAATATTTCTAATAATATTTTCCAAATTCTATTATTATAATTTGAAAAATTAAATTTAATATTAATCCCTCATAAGTAATGAGAAAAAAGTTTTCCAAAGAAAAAATGTTCAAAAGTTTAAAAAGTGTTTGAATAAAAACTCAATTTTAAATTTGATTAAAATGAGATAAATTGGATTCATAGATATATAATTGATCGTAATTTACTTTTAAAACTTTCTTAAAGAGTTTTTATGTTTTTAAATTCTTTAAAAGAAAGTAGAATTCTTAATTAGAACTAATATTTTTCAATATTCTTATAAAAATTTATCTTTTATGAAAATTAAAAAAAATTAACTCCAAGATAATTTTTATATGATTATTTAAGAAATTAATCCTATTTTTTAAAATAAATTTTCCTAAATCAGAAAAAATTTATTTTATAATAAGTGCACAAAAAGCGACAAAACCATTTTTTTAGAAAAATACAATTTTAATAAAAAATTGGTTTTCTTATTATCTAGATTTATGAAAAACAAATATGATGAATTTTAATTTTTTTTTGAATATATAATATTTAAATTCAATTAAAATAATTCTAATAAATTTATTTATTTAATTTATTTAGACTAAAAATATTTTTATGGATAAAAATAACTTTTTAGAAAATGATATCCTTTGTTTTCAAATGGTTTTTATTTTCATTTTTAATTAATTTTTCACCAAATAAACAATTTAGTATGAATTTTTATCCATAATATATTTATAATTTACTTAATCCTATTTATACCCACTATTAAAATGGCTTGGAGATAACTATTATATTAAATAATAATATTTTAATAGTATGTAACTTTTTGTTTAAACTCAGTGTTTCACGTAGCACAAGAAAAAATAATTATTGAATGTAATTAAAAATAAAATTAGTGTTGCATTTAAAAAATATATAAATATAGCATTGTTTGTAATGAAAGATATACTTAGTGATTTGTGTAATAAAAAATATCAACAAGATTAAATTTATCAGAAAAAAATCTTTCACAACATATCTAGGTGTTATAACAATAATTGTCGAAATGAATTAGATATAAATACTGACACATTTCTCTATAACATAAAATAAGAATTTATTTTAATTAAATATAAAATAAAAATTATAACTAATTTTTTAATTATGAAGAAATCAGTCCTTATCTTTAGAAATGGTTGAAAAATACACCTCAGAAGAAATCAATATACCCCTTGATTTAAAGGTATATACATGCTATATGATTCACACATAACACTTATTAGAAAGATATATACCTCAATTATGTTCTTATAGAATATTTAATATAAACAGAATAGATAAATTAGATCTTTGGATCAATGAATTTTTCTTAGTAATTGAATTACTGTAATTAAAATACTATAAAATGACCCAACTTCCATGATTTGAAATGGAGAAAATTGGGGAAAAATCCATGATAGTACACTATTTCCACAATTTAGTATGAAATGTAATTTGATCATATTATTATATGTGAATAACCATTGTTTTAGGAGAAACATAACTATTTAGTACCTACTTCCATGCTTTAATATCCTTTTCTATAGGTTTCATTATGGAGAAAATTATAAAACCATAGTCATTGGTTTCATTAATTGATGAAACTACCATGGTTTTATAACTATGGTTGTATCTAGTCATAGAGAAATAATTAGATAACCATGGAATAATTATAATAAAACATGAATCAATATTTATAGTCTATATATCCATGGTTTGGAAACCATATATATAATTATTTTTTATTTAATTTTTTTTCTACGGTTTATTGGAATTACAACTTCATATACTCTTTGACCATGGTTTTATAATCCATGGATATACACATTTTTTAATTATATATAATCAATACTAAAATAATTTTGAAAAATATATATCATTATAATATACAAATTAAAAATAAAAATTCTTGAATATAATCATTCTTGGAGAATAATAGACCATATTCATTGGAATTCAGACTAGTTTTAATTTGAAAGGCTATCATGAAATTATTTGTATGAGTTTTAATAAATAAATAACATGGTAATGAAGAATATTAATTATGAATTTAAGGATCATTATTAAAATTTTCTCATTTAACCAGTAGTTCTCAACTTAATCAATTATCATTGTCCTATGTTTTAATAAGAAATGTCTATTTTTAGCTCAATTTTCACCATTTGAAGTAAAATTACATTTATTTAAAAAAATTGATTTGAGAAAATAAACTTTAGGTAATTCCAATAAAGTAAAATTATTAATTTATATAAAATTAATTCCTATAAATTAATAATATTATGGAAATCTTTTAATTTTGTTTAGAAAAATATAGTTTGTTTTCTAGTTTTTGTGTATTTTAAACTATTTTATTAATGAGTTTTAATTATATAATAAAATTTTAATTTTTTAAGAAAACTACAGCTTATAATAATGTGTAGTTAATTACAATAGGTCATAAAATAACTATTTATCATTATACTACATTTTGATGATAGATCAATATCATTTTTCTTATGTTGACTAATTGATGCCTGTTTTTAAATTAACAAATATTAACTTAAAAAGACCGATTTTTTCTCATTCAAACAGAATATTCTATCTGATTGATGTGTATATCATTTTTATAAGTTAAAAATTAATTTAAAAATATTTTAATACTATTTATATATGATTCTTGTTCATTCACTTGGGTTTTAATGTGCAATACACAATTTTAACTATAAAAATAGTTTTAAAGTGGAATTGGCCATTCTAACCATATCATATATTAAATTTACATTTAGATTATTCCTAAAGGTTATAAATAAATTTTGGATCACCGTACCATATTTAAGATATAAAATTATTTTTTTATCATATAACAAACATTTTAAATTGTTTTAAATGTTTTAATTTGAAAAAAACTCACTTTCAATCATTCTAAGGAAAATGTAGTAGATTGTTATGAGGTTTATTTATATTGATAAAAAATTAATGAAAGATAATTTTTATATAATACCATGACCATAAAGTATTATTTTATTAATTTTTATCATGTTTTAATTATTTTCATGTCAAGAATAATGACTAACATAAGAAACACATATTTAGAAATTGAGACCAAACCGTGTGTCATATTGATACATAGTTTTTTCCAAATTATTTTTTAATAAAATTTAATTATAATATAGGTAAAAAATAGTTATATATCATTTTATTTGTTTTTATAGTGACTCAATTTTTTTACTATAATTATGATTTATATCAAAAAATAAGTTATTTCCCATTCAAACCAAAATACATGTCCTATTATTGTGCATTTAGTTCATAAACGTCAAAAATTAATAAATAATAATTTTTCAAGAGTATCACACAAATAAATTTCTTTCACTATTTTTTGAAAATTTAATACATATTTTAAATTTAATAAAACATTTGACCTTAAATACACACTTTTGGTCATTCTGAGAAATGTATATCGAATTGATCTTACATTTTTTGTGTTATTATACTCGATTTCCAATAATCTTTTTCATTTTTAGCAAGATAAATATATATGTATGTGGTTTTAGAACTAATATTTTTTGGTTTATAATAATAATTTGTTGTGATAATATTCCAAAACTATATAAAACCTTGATGAGGGTACTCATTTAAAAAACATGATTGAAGTGATCGTAATGAACAAAATAGTTCCTTATTTTCATATAAATTTTGTACAATGTTTTATATGAAACAAATATCCAAATTTTGACCTTATAATTTAATAACTAAGTAAAAGAAATATATATTTAGAAAATTACAATTAATTTTTATATTTATCTCCTTAGGGGCGTCACGAACTAAATTTCTATCCTTTTTGTTATGAATCTAGAAAATAATTTGGGCACAAGGGAATCAACCCCCAATATTCAATGTATTTTTTTTAATTAAATTCAATAGTTTTGAACAAACACAATTAATTTATATAAATATGTATTAGTATATATAATATTAAAAAAAATTTACTTGATTTTTTTTAATATTGGGAATACCAATGCACCCAAGAACATGTAAATATTATATCAAATAATTATTTTTTATTTGTATATGATGATTCTTATAATATAAATTCATTTACCAAAATAAAAAAAATAAAGATATTATAATAATTTCATATGATCCATGAATAATAATAAAAATATACTAGAAACATAGAACAATATTAATACACAATCAAACAAAAATATTTACTTATTGGACATTTGTTAAAGTGAGGAGCACCCTACTAGGGGTTTCCAACTATTTCCAACCATACTTGATATATATCATAATTATATGGACATTAGAGTTTACCAACATCTATAATGTTAGATACACTCATCTTTTCACTATTCAAGAAGTTAAAATTGACCTAGGAAAAAATAGATATTTATATATTTGAATTAAGAGTAATTTTATATAAAAAGTAATTATTTTAAGAAAAATATTGACCTATACTCTATCATTGATCTTATAATCAAGTATGCCCTATGGAACTAACTATATTTACATCATACCATTGCATCCAAAAAATGTGCCCAAAAAGTTATTTTGTTTTTTTTTCTATTCTATACAATTAATTTTTATCTAATTTTTGTTAATAAAAAAGTTTTCCTATAAATTCCATACTGCACAAATACAGGTAGGAAAATTCAACCTGCTACTAGAACATGCATCTAATACAAATTAGAGAAGTAAAATATTAGTAAATTAAATAAGAGCTAATATAAATAAATTAATATTACTAAATAAAATAAAAACCATTTACTTAAGGTATGATAGATATGTTTCTTAATATGATTAATATTCTAGAAATCATTGACAGTCTTTGTGCTAGTAGGAGGAATTTTACACTCAGTGGTAAAAATAAGAGAATTCATGGGTACATGGGTATAAGGAATAAACTCAAATGCTCTAGTAGTATATAGATTCGTATATATAGTTATAGTAATAAAGAAATATGAATTCTATGAGTAGTAAGTGAAAAAAGTGAGAAAAATTTATATATTTTTAAAGGGATGATTTAGCTTATATGTAATTAAGGTATGGGGTGAGCTATTAGGCCCAAAAATCATAGGCACCCTAGGCATAATGGAAGAAATAATAGTGGTGGAACATCTTATGGATAAGCCCTTTTAGGTAAATATCCCTAGAAACTATATAATTATGATATATAAACATTTATACACTCAAAATTTCTTATAAATATAAAAAATATATACTCAAAATGGTGATCATGGGAATCATTCCAACATAGATTATATGTTTCCCATTATGAGCAATCATTAATCTTACAAGTTCTTAATAATTAGACATGACACATAAAAAATTATTCAATAATTATATCAAATGGAAACATATAAGATTGATTTTTGAAATAATTTTCAAATTATTATTAAACTAAATGTAACCAAAGTAAATATTTTAAAATAATTTATTTTATACTTTAATGAAAATTGAAATATAATTATTATAATCAAGGCCTGAAAAATAATAAATAAATACAAAAAATTATATATATAAATTATAATTACCATAAATTATCTTATTTTTATACAAGCACTTTCAGTTTGAAACCACCCATTATAATTGATGTGTTTCAATCATAATATTTAATATTTGGGTGATCACATACATATGAATTCTCTAGGGAAATATATTCAGAAACATCATAGAATATATATCAATATTTTATTTTACCATCACTACCATAACATGGATTTAGTGGTTCATTTACATGAAATAAATTTTTAGTATGGTATACTAATATATATAGTTATTTAGTTTCAAGATAATATCCATGTAAACCACTAATATTTATCAACATGTATTCCTTATTGAGTCAATACTTCAAACCACTTGCAGTAAACTATAAAAAATATACCTTGAGAGAAAAAATACAAGATAATTGGTTTCTTCATTAGTTCATAATAAGATACACTATTGAAACAATATTACATGTCACTTGTAGAAGAATAATAATATATTTTGCAATTAACATGACCCTATATTTATTAATTATCATGTTTACCAAATAAATATTTATAATGAACATGTATCTATTAATAAAAATTAATTTTTACTCACATAAAAAAATATTTGAACCAAAATCAAGTTCTCTAATATCTTGAAATACCAAGTTCTTAGGTCAACTCACAACCTAGAATATTTGAAATTTAATTATTCTTAAACATAAATGTCACTATAATTAAATAATGTAACACATTACATATATGTTTTTGAGATTATAATCAACTAGGAAACTTATGATGGTTTGACTTTTCTCACCTAATATATGTTAAAGAATGAAGAGTTCTATTTATAATATTCTTATGACTACTATAACATTTATTAATGTAAAATTTATAAAGTAATCTTAAAAATGTATTAATATATAATAATTAATACTTAATGTTTCTTAATTAATATATATATCCATGGAATAATAATTAAAGAAGATGGTACAGTATTCATCTTCTCACTCTTAATGGATCAAATTAATAATTGTATATGTTCATGGATAACCACTAGTTTTGGATGCGATGTAATATATATCCCATTTGGGTCATATTTCTCATCTTAATTTCTCATAAGTTTATTCTATATTTTTAGTATCTCATGTCTTACAAGTTAGATATTTCAGAATTAAATTTAATTTTCAATTACTCGATGGGTCATATATTGATTATAGATTCATAATGGAATTCTAAATCTTGTAAAGCCGTAAATAGATGTTTTTAGAAGTGAAAGAGGCTCATAAAGAATCTCATAGGTTTTGGGATCATCTCATGGGTTTTATACCCATATTTTATTTTTTTAAAAGTTTATCCTTGGGAATATGGTTGGCACACAATTAATGCTAATAGTGTTGCCTAACCATGCGACCTAGTTTGTAAAGAAATAATATTTTTTTAATTGTATGAGGGGGACCAGAAAAATATATGGTGTGGTGAAGAGGTGAAAAGGGAATCATGTTGGTGGTGCATAGGTTTCCTGAACATGAACTATAACCGTCCAAGGAGGAAGTATTTAGGTAGTGCATCTTGCAAGGTTGTAACACAATTTTCCTAATTGTTCATCTAAATAATGAACCCCCTTAAATGGGAAAAATTACCATTTTTTCCTCAGACCCTTAAATATTCTTATCCCATTTAATCCCTCATTCCACCCTGAATCTCTTATAAACATTCCATCATCCTTCTCCATTTCTCCATGGGAGATCCCCCTCAATATTGGTTCGAATCAAAATTTATTTTATGTATTGGAATCCTAGAGGCAAGTAATCAACTCCATTAGAATACATAGTGTTTTTCATTTCCTTAATTTAAATTTTGGTTCTCTAGTTATGGATTTTGTTCATGGTTCCCATAGAACATGGTGGAATTGGATATTGGTGTTAAGGATTTTTCTCTATGTAGGAAAAAGTTATCTGATGTGGTCATCTACACTTTACCGTGTGTCGTTTCGAAAAGGTATTTCACCACAAATTATTTTTAAATATTTAAATATATAAATTAATTTATATTATATTTTTTGACTTTTTTATTAGGGATTATACCCACTTCTTGGTTAAGGAAATGTCATGTGGTGTTGGTGACCATTAGAACATGGTACCACTGTGACAAGATTAACTAGTAGGGTTTTAAGAAATATATATTTAAATTTATTTTTTTAATTTATATTTTTGATAAGTTAAAGTAGTTAATTTTAATTTAAATATAATTTGTTAAATGATGGTGTTTAGTTGTTAGATAGTATCTTCATGTGAATATAATGAGCTTGGATAAGCCTTAACACCTCCTTCTAGCACATTGAATAAATGTTTAATGGATTCCAAAAGGTAGGTGGTCTATCATACCTACCCTTTTAATATTTAATCCCAATACTTGGATGATGATCCAGATGTGATGCGATATAAGACTGGAATGCCCAGAGGTATTTCCCGAGATTTGGATTTTGAGCCATAATGATCTAATGTTACTTTATCTGGTTTCCTAGTGTCACTGGGATCCTTTCCTACTTAGGGTATACAAATGAAATTACAGGGTGGGTGCACTAACCCAGATATTTATATATTGTGATATTCCTAAGGATTCATGATGATCTCCTCAACTGATTCATTAGGTACTCCTTAGGGATGGGTAGGATGTACCATTACTACATTTCCCATACTTTCCTCAGCATGGGACTATTTGTACATTTATTTTCAATGTTGGACATAACGCTCGATGCATCCTTTCTTAGGATGTCATATATCATGCTCCTTGTCATTTATTCTGAATTGTTAGACATGATGATCAATTCCCCCATATTTAAGATTACAGACATGATGATACTCATAGTTAGTTAAGAATTATTAGACATGACACTCCATGCCTCCTTCATTTTGATGTTAGAAATGGAGTTCCTCAATGTTTATTAGGAATTTTTTGACATGTATCTTCACATCATTGATTGCAACTATTAGACATTCCATTCCATATACCCAGTTTGGATGCTTGGATGGATGCCCCTTATTTAAAATATGAGACCCTTATGATACATGGTATAGATATTCGACTAATTCAGATGAAGGTACAATTGATTAGGTTCATGGATCTTAGGATTTATTATAGAATCATATTAAATATTTTATTTATTTTTTTTAGTTGTCTCTTGGCTAAGATGAGCATATTTCATAGAATTCACTTGTTACAGAAAATATTGAAATGGTGTTTTTTATTTTTAGCTTTTAGTTATATTATTATTGTTATAGTAATGAGTATTTTACATATACAAACATTATATTTACTAGATATACCTGGGAATGTGTCAGTGGTGCTCTATTGAGTGTATTACTTACACCTTACTTGGGCTGCCAATTCTCTATGGTACCCGAGTATTCAATAACTTTGTTAAAGGAAGAAGATTGACTAAAGACATAGATCGATAGATTTAGAAGGCTTATATATGTCTGTGGAGATTAGGTTTGTGTTATGTATTGATGTAGGCATTAATGAAATGTGATTTTAATTTTTTATTTTATGTACTCTTATATTTGTGGTTGTCCTAGTAGGTGATAAATGTTTTTGTATTACATTAATGTTCAATCCTTTTATTCATTTCATTTATTATTATATCCATGTTAATATTTATTTATTCCATACTATATATTTTTTTCTATTATGGATGATTTTTGTTTATTTATGGTGGTTTATTACTATGATACAAGGGAATAGTCTCCCTACAGGCATACCCTAGACCCTTACTACTAGTTGGTAGCCTCTGATGCATGGGGTGGTGTTCTTGAGACCTTATCTCTAAACAATTATGTTACTTTTTATAGAGTTAACTAGGTTGAGGCGTGACAAGTGGTACACGAGATTTTCTTTTCATGTTTTAAAACTATTTAGGATATGGTAGATAGAAGAGTTAGGAATGTGTGGAAACAAATGATTGATATTATACTGTTGCATTGAGGACAATTATTCAAATAATAATTCATGGTTCCTAGGGATATGGGATTGCTGTTCTTGATGTGTGTTGTTATAAATTTATTTTATTTTCGATTTGGGAAAGGTAAGTTTTATACAAAATTAATGATTTATTATCAAAAAATTTCCCTCAGCCTATTAGTGAGAGGATACTATTTTATTTTCCTCTTAGACGATAGTGGTAATAGGTATCTCATGAATCAAATTTATTTTATAGGGTTCACATATTATAGGACAACTAGTGTGAAATTCTTGCTGATGATGGGGATAAATTCTTAATGTTTCAAAAAAAAAAACATAAATGGATTTTTCCCATATAGGTTTTTACGGACATTATACTCAATTAGAGTGATATATATATGTATTTCCTTTTGATGGAAGGTCATGTGGATATATGGTGATACTTTTTATAGTGATGATGTTGAATCATTCCTTATGCATTAGAGGTTCAGTGACCCATGTGGGTTGGTAGGGAACATGGTGCCTATGTTTTGGACCCATTAAAGGGGATTTTTACTTGTTTTAGTTATTTAAAGCATCATTACCATTCCATTTGATGTTTTCCCATAAATTTTGGAATTAAATTCTAATTAACCAATCTACATGATGAATGTATAAACATAGATCATTTGAGATGACTCTATGTGTATACCGTTGACCCTCATAAGTAAAAATTGGTATATAATTCCTTTTCAGTAGACCCCTTGTGGGTGTATCCCTTTTAGGTGTGGTTAATTAGATATTTTTAATAACATAAATTGAGTTTTCCTTTTAATAATGCTATAATATTTTACTTAAATGACCTTTGTTTATGGTTATCTAGTCAGATCCAATAGTGTGATGCTAATAGATACCTAAATGTTTATAGTGAACTAGAACCTTAAAAGGAAATTATCATATATGGATTTCTGGTGAGTGTAATATATTCTATGCTCATATAATGACCCTCTAGTGTATAGTCCCATACACGGATTCTCAAATAGGATCAAGTGCTAATAGCATTATAATTGTCTAGTGATTCTATGTTGATAGTTTTCTAACCCCTGTAGGTCAATGATATTTTCAACTAACTTCATTTTATCTATTTTAGATGGTGTTTTCAAGAATTTTATATTCCCTTATTTGAGGTGGGTGTTCAAATAATTCTTCATGGGATGTGATCTTTGTAGGAATATGACGTTAGGGCTAGGTGGTCATACCTAGTGAGCTCGATACGAGAATTGATTGGAAGGGATAGGTAGGTGACCAACATGAACTTAGTTTTCACTTGTACATTGGTAAGTCTATGGTTAGTTGGATGAAGTGAATAATGTGATGGGGGTTAGCCCAAGTTATTATGGATGCCTTTTTTGGAAGTTTTCTTAGTTGTACACTCGCGATGAGACCAATGCATGGGAGGTTCTCATGTTTTGTATTATAGGAAAGATGATACCTTTGGTTTCTTAGGAATAACCTAAGGTTATTTCCTATCAATATTTGATTCCATGTGAATTAGTGTTTGATTGAATTACCCTATTGAACAATGGTTATGTGGTTATATCTACAATATTGGTAAATGAATCTATGTAATGGGAGGTCATGGAACAAATCCTAGCATGAGAAAGGTGCATGATTTTCAAGAGGATTTCCATAGGAGATTCTAGATTAATATGATTGACCTAAAATATATCATGACCAGATTTTCCTTATTGATGGAAAACACAGAGAAGAATGATTCAGAAGGTGGAACATCGATGCAAATATGTGTATAGGTCGAGGATAAATGGTTTTGAATGTAATTATGATAGGTGTGGTGACCTGGATATTTGGAAAAAATAAAGTAAGTTCCTCATGATAAATTTATGGGAAATAAATCATGTTCTATGAGGTGGTTGACTTTTGGATGGACTTGGACAAACAATGGTTTGAGATATAGTTCTATGGGTGGTTAAAACATAGTATAGCCTTATTTAATGTTATCAATGATCAAGGAGATCTTTATAAACCTATATATGGAATCTTAGTAAAATTTCAAACAAAATGTTATCTTGTTAAATATATTACATCATCCTAAGTATTCTAAAAGATCATTAAATACAAACAAAGATATCTAAATGTCTTATCTACATTGATGAAAGGAGTCATTGGTAGTTTCACTCAAGGAGTAGTATTAGGTATGGTATATGTTGGGGATTTCACCATTTCCCATTTGAGGGTAGAGACCCAAGTTGTGAGTTGAAATTCATAATTTTCCATGGAAACCATTACGGAAAAGTAGGAACAAGCAATTTTTCAATGAGGTTATTAGGAGTGTGTGATTTTCTTAACAATCCAGTAATTATTTCATGAAATGGATGGGGGAATTGGATACAAGGATAATCATTTTGTTTCAATTGTGTGACTATAAATATTCTCTTATAGTGGGGACTAGGGTGTTGGTCCCTAGATTTTGACCCTCATATGAGAACGTTCATGTGAGGATGATACATGTCGTTGTGTTATCATTTTTGATTTCAGATTCCATTGGATAAATGAAAATAGGTACCATTGGATTCCTAAATGAATTATAGATACATGTCTAAATAAAGATATTGGCGTGTTATGAGGGTAAACATCAAGCTTGAGATAACTATTCTAACCCATGGGAATTAAAGAAGATATTTGTTTGTGTTTATACTGTGGCATGGAAAGGATTTTTTATAGGGGATGTTTTGGCATGGAAATGTCACTAGAAACTAGTTGCAGGCTTCGATGAGCATACTTGAAATGATCTTGGGGTAACTTGGGATAAAGAAAATATGTTCCGGTTTTGGTGATGTGTTAATGTTATAAGATGATAATTTAATGAATAGTCATTTGGAGATGGATTGACTTCATTTCTCTTAACAATTTATAAACGGTCTGTGAATAACCACCTAGGGAACCCTGTTGAGATGACATAGGTGTAGTCTAAGGGCCATTAAATGCTTTTCAAGGAAAAACTAGCATGACCATGAAAATATGGGTCGATTGGAATTTGACTGTTTAGATTTAACTGGGGACTTATAATAGTTTCCTTATGGGTGTTATTGGGTGTAGTGAGTTGAAAAACTTATTGGGGGAATATTTAGGAAACAATAGACATGATTTAGTAGGAAATTTAGATGGTGGAAACACAATGGTTCAGAATTGTCCATTTAATTTTTGAATCTATGGTGGGGAGAACCATATGCTAGTTGAGGAATCCAAAAGTAGAATTAATGTATACTATCTTAGATGGAATCAAGTATGTTTCAACTTGATGTCTCAATAATGCTTATAATATTTTTCTTGGTTATTGGTGGGTTAAGTTATTTATTTTTAAAGTAGTGCTTTGAATATGCATTGGGTGTTTTGAAATGTGACATGACTATTTGAGTGGGAATCCACGACTCAAGAAGGATAGTTTCTTCATTTGATATCCACCAAGAATTTTCAGGGATGAGAATCATTATGGTGGGGAGGTTTTGTCTTTCTATGTATTATAAGTTGGAAATTCCAAAATGAAATTCAATTTTAAATTATCGGATAGGTCAATTTTTTATTAGAGATTTGAAATGGAGTTATGAAGGATAGAATAACTAAAAGAGATTTTTTTATATTTTTAATGAGGCTTGGATGGAATCTTAGGGGTTTAGAGAGTTTTCCAATGATTTGGGACCCAAAATAAGAGTTTTGGAAAAGTGAAATCCTTGTAACACTCATGTAACATGGTTTGTGATAAATCTAAGACCTACCCGTGTGGTCCAGTTTGTAATGGAATAAGGTTTGTTTAACCATGTTAGGGGTACTAGAAAACTAGGGTTTTTGGTGAAATGGTTCAATGAGACACCCAAATTTGGTGCATAATTTTACTTACCATAAGTTGAAATTGTGCAAAGTGGAGGTGTTTAGAAAATGAAACACAAATGATTGGTGTATAGTTTTATTAACCATGTGGCCTAACAATGCACCTCATTAAAAGGAAAAAATTATCATTTTTTAGATCTGAATCAAATATTCTTCGCCAACTATTTCTCATTTCACCAAGAAAATCCTTCATGTGAGAACTCCTCCTCATTCCCTCCATGTGATATCCCCTCAATGTTGTTCGAATTGGACACCATCAGATGCATTGGAATCTTACTGGTTAGTATCTTACTCCATTTTCATCTATTTTTTATATTATCTCCCTCCTATTACTTTTATTTCTCCTAGTTAGGTAATTTAGTCCTAAATCCACTAGAGCATAGTTAAATCATATACTAGTACTAGGATTTTTCCCTACCTATAAAAGGGGTGACATGGGAGGATATCTTCACTTCCCTGTGAGTATTTTTGATGAGGTATGTCACCATGGTTAATTTATAAAGTTGTAATGATATAAAATAATTAATAATACATTTTTTAAAATAGTTTATTAGGTACTATGGCCAGTTAAAGGGTTGAGGATGTGCCACATGGTGTTGGTGAGTGTTAGGTCACAATTTTGGTGTAATGAGATCAGCCGATAGGTTTTTAGTATCTATGAATTTGAATTTAATTAGTTTCTTCATTTATAGATTTTTTAGTTTTATTAATTAACAATAATATAATTATAATTAATTAACTATTGGTTCTTGGTTGTGATATTGGTTCTCCACATGCCTCACATGAACTTGGATGAGACTTGGCACCTGCTTCTGACCCTTGGAATAAATGACTAAAGGATTATTAAAGGGGTACTTTCTATCATAGTTTCCCTTTAGTATTTATTTAAGAGTATGGAGGTATGCATATTTTCAGGCTCACTATTTTAGGTTACACCCCTATTTAAGTAAATTTTAATTAATTTTTAAATTAAATTACATTGGATAATTAAAATGGATAGACTCCATGGGTCACAAACAACCCCAATGTGCTATGTTCCTGTCTTGGACCCGATGGATGATATTGAGTTTCTTGAGCTTAATGAGTGGCCTAAAAACCTCTTGGAGGGTGTGAATACACTTGTTAAGGCATGTTTTCCCTTATATTGGCATTGGTGTACAAACATTAGTTAATAATGGACTAGTCTAGATGAGTAGACCAACCCTAAACAACGATATGAGGAATGAGACAACTGATGAATATAACCATTGTGGGAAGACCCCATATAGATGACAAGGACACACTACCCCTTTTTGATGCAAGGGGAAATGATGTTTCAGTGAATCAGGTGTTTTCTGAGGCCATGACTTGATGTAAAGGATCCCAATTGGGATGCCTTTTCTTATATGTGGACCTTAAGGATTCTACCAAGGATGCCTCTCCATATTATTGATAAAGGGTCCCAATTGAGTTTCTTAGTGATTGAACGAACCTAATAGAGTTTGTTATGTGTAATACCAAGGGGCTGTGGTAGTAATTATGGGTTTAAGAATTCAACTAACCTCTATCCTTAGTTGTTCTCTCACATTGTCACTCTTGATTAAACTATGACTTCCAGAGCTGCTTCCTAGTACTTGGTTGATGATCCTAACATGCGGTGATGTATGATGCGAATGCCCAGAGTTACTTCCTAGGATATTTATATTGAGCCTTTCTAATTTAATGTTACTTTATTAGGATTCCTAGTGTCACTAGGATCACTCCCTACTCAGAGAGTATGAATGATATTTTGGGTGAGTGTACTTCCCATGAGCTATATATATTGTGATATTATATGATATTAATGATAATATCATTGAGAGATTCCTAAGGTACGCATTAGGGTTGGGGTGGAACCACTATTACGACATTCCCTGTACTTTATTGGGAATGAGAATATTGAAAGAATTATTGGGTAATTATAGACAATATAATCCATTCCCCCTTGGTTAGGATGTTGGAAATGGTGATCGTAATTGTTTATTGGGAATTGTTGGACTTGATGCTCTAATCCACCTTAGTTAGGATGTTAGAAATGGATCTCCCTATCATTTATTAAAAAATGTTTGACAAGGAGATTTGTATAGTTCATTGGTATTTTTAGACATTCCCTTCTATATTCTGGGTATGGTTTCTTGGATTAATTCCCCTTATTTAAAAATTTAAAGCCTTATGATACATGGTTCTCACATCTGACAAATTATAATGTTGGTACATTTGATTAGGTTCATGGAACCTTGGATTGAATATGGAATAATCATATTTATTTTATTTATTTATTCTAGTTATGTCTCAACTAGGATGATAATTTCACATGAGAACGAACTTATGATAGTAGAACATGGAATGAATTTATTTAATTATTTATTCTCATAATTTAGTTATTTTTTATTTTAATCCATATGAGTAGTTAACCTTTAAATAAAATGTATTTACTGACTATGTATGGGACCATGTTGGGGGTTACCTACTAATTTTCATACATACAACCTCCTCAGTCTACTATTTCATATGGATAGTTGAGTAGAAATTAACTTGGTTATTGGCATAAGTTGGACCAAATCCCAGGACTGATCAAGTAGGATGTCAGTAAGATTTATGTGAAGATTGAGTAAATGGTATGACTCAATGTGGGTAGTAGATTCATAAAATTTTATTTTTGTTTCCATTATTTACTCCTATATATTTGGCTGACCTAGTGAGAAATTAGTTTTGTATGTATGACATGGTTTTCAAGCCTTTATGCATTAAATTTATTATTATATCTCGATTTATATTTATTTATTCCACCCTGTTTTTATTTATAAATATGGATAATGTTTTTCTTTTATGCTTTTTACTACCCTTATATAAGGGTATAGTCTCCCAAAAGACACCTTAGGCCCTCAATTTAAGTCGACAGACCCTGACATATGAGTAGGTGTGCTTGAGACCTTGTCATAAACCAATTCAGTTACTATTCATAGAGTGAATAGGGATAGGACCCAATAACCTCATATTGGAAATATTAAAATACATATATTAGAAATCCATGAACTCCCATAATAAATAACCTTCAACAATGGGTTAATAATGAAAGATCTTATTTGTTACATAATAATTAATGTTATATATATTTCTCTAGATGAGATCCATAAAATGATAGTAAACTATTCTATAAGTTCCTAGTATTTTTATATACCTTACACCTTATATTTTTCCTCTATGTATAATTTTAGTGGGTTTTAGAATCATCTGAAGGGGGTTATGTATTGAAAAATATTTGGGAAAACCATGTTGTTCTCTGTAAAAAATCATGTGACTTGTTGGAGAGGGGAAATAGATAACACATAGTAAGATTATAGTTAGAGATAACCATATGAAATTTCCCAATAAAAAATGTAACTCATAATAATGGAAAAAATAAAGGTTTCTTCAAAATTTATCAAACTCTGAAGTAAAACTATTTGGGTTCCCTAAATATATAGTTATAATCACACGATTTATGAATAGTTTGGTAAACCATGTGACCAAAAAATTGATCATGGTTCTAATTAATCTAAAAAATTTATTTTATCTTAAAACCACTCTATAACTTCTCTTTTATCATCCAATGTCAAGGGACCTCAAACCTAGGGACTCAAGTGGTTGTTCATGGAAGTTACAATCCCTCATAGATGTAATTTTGGTGTATTTATGGGATAAACTATGTATATTCATGGTAAGATGTCATTATTCCTCCATTATTTACATTTTTTCAAGATCACCTCTGCTATTCTTGGAAGGAATTATAGATCATTTATTTCATGGATAGATATATAAATTTTATCTTGATATGATAAATTAATATTTATTTATGAATCGATAAGTACCAAGATCTAGAGAATTATCATCTTACCTTGATTGATTCAAGATCCATTGGTGGTAGTGGTTTTATTTTATAAAGACTAATAAAATTGAATCCACTGTCATGTTCTTCATCATGAATCATGATTATAGAATCCCCATGTGTTGAGTTAGGTATTGTTCTAGTAATTGTTGGTGCACAAGCTTGACCCGGGTGATAATTCTCAATATCGAGAATCAATACTCTTCAGGTGTGAAGTCTTAACCACATAGGAATCTTATATAAGGTTGATTGGAATGGTTGGTATGTGTATCTGCTTGTATAGATATGAGAACCATTTTGTAATATGATATTTTTGAGATTTTTTATAAGGTGAGTGCGTATTCCTAGTGAGAGGTATTAATTTTGTGATATGATCGTGTCTTTTATACAATGACCTATAGTGTGAGAATTCATGAATTATGGAGGTTTTTCTCATGTATGAAAGTGATAGATAGATCGTCCTGGATTTTCCCCCTATAGGGGGAGAATTTACTTGTGTGAAATGGTGCTAATGATGAAGGAATATGTAGATAGGGTAGTGGTATGAATGCCTTGTAGCTGGACCCAAGATAGAGGATAGGATATTATATCATTTTAGCCTAACCCAAGGATTATCCATGGGTGTGAATACCTTATTGAACAACCTAGTATTTTTAGTGGAATGATCACATTGTGTCCTGACCCAAGGCTAAGACAGGGGGTGATAGGCTTATGGCCTAAATCAGGGATTGAGAGGTTATAGGTCTTGATCCAAGGCATGTATTCTTCTTATGTATTGGTCTAATATGCAATGAAATATGAGAAATTTTTATGGCATAAAGATGAAGCAGGTATGACTAGATCTCATGATAACCTTATAAGCACCTGAGCACCAAAGATATAATTCATTTATTTTTTTCCACATACCTTCCATCATGAAATGAACCTTTTATATATGTTTAATTTCAGGTAAGGATGAATTTATACTCTTCTTCTAGGTTTAAAATCTTACTAGGCATGTATATCTTAATGCAAACATAGATTTCATTAGTAGAGATCCAACTAAGGGAAAGCGTAACGACCTAGCCCGACTGAACATTAAGATGGTAGCCATACCAGTGAGTCACATGGCCTCAAGAACATCTTACAATATGATAGAGGATTCCAACTAGAAATAAGGTGTTGATAAAGTGATAGTGGGAAGAATATACCCTCATCTCAAAGTATAACAATGAGGTAATAAAAAATAAATAGAAAAAATAGCATAAACCATAAATAAAGAAAGAGAAATAGAAGAAGATAATTTAATAAATTAATAAAAGTGAATTACCAAATGCCAATTCCATAAAATTATTTATGTAATGTCATGTGTTACTATAAGGTACATGTAGTACAATATTACAATAATAAAGAAAAACCTATTGGTTAAATCTAAAAAAATCATATGTACGATACCATTCATGTGCTCCATAGCTACCATGTACATAGAACAACACTAGAAATAAATCCAAATACCTATGAGAAAGAAGATCTACTTGTGTGAAAAATAGCACTAGATTCGGGTGTGAGATATAAATCTCAGTAGTTCGGCATCCATGGTGACTAGGCCAATCCATCTCATGTAATAAACAAATAAGTAGTGTGCTCATATGTATCAATGAAGGGAAATAATAACAATAAATAAAAATAACTTTGTTCAAGATCCAAAACAAAAACTCATCCCTTATCACCTACTTTATCATAAGTCAGAATTATTAATAGGGTACTTTTACAACCTGTAATGTGTATACAAGGGACAAAGTAAATAAGGAAAACCTAGAATAGTTACACCCAAATATTGTGCTTTAGTTTGGGGTCTAATTAACATGTCATCACTCAGCATGCTAGTAAAATAAGGGAGAAGCATCACATGCACATAAGAAAGATAATAATAATAACAAAGAATATAGATTATGTAAACACAAAAATCATTCAATCGGTCCATCAAATCCTGTGGTGGGGTCTCGATCCCATACAAGGCGATCTAAACTGAATACCAAGTATCTCTATGAGAACATCTGATATAATCCAATACCATTGAGCCCATACAAGGGGATCCATATGAAGTCCCTTGTGTCGCTCAAGGCATGGTGAATCTGTGTCCATCACTGTTATCTCACATAGGGGACCAAATATCACCCATGTTCTGGAATATCCCTCTTTTTCATGGGTCTATTCATAGTTTCTCCCTAAGGGAACCACTATCACTCAGGATTATAAGAAACCGCCCAGCCAACCCTCACTTGGAAATCCAATGCATCACTCCCATCACATCGGTTCAAATCCCACCAAGAATGAGGATCCCATACACGAGTCCTTAATCTAGAACACATGTTTTCTCTTAAGCACATATCACGTTAATCATTTCAACAAGGAATTTCACAAGGAAAGGCATATACCAAATTAATCATAATCCTTAAAATAAACATTTCATTGCAAAAAATAAATAAGAAATCAATCAAATACATTGGTAGGGTCCCATGCATGTATAATGAGATATAAATAGAATCCCATGTATCACAATAAGAATATCCAATAACAAAAAACCATTTATTCTATCTAAGGTGACACCTAAAGTGTCCTTATTAGCACATAAGGCCTAGTAAACTCAGAGTTAGTCCCAGGTATCTCACATAAGGGACCAATTATCACATATAGTATGGTGTATCTATCTTTCTAAAGGGTTTATCCATGGTTGCCCCCCTAGAGAACCAGTATCACTCAAGAGTATAAAAAACTGCCCAGTCAACCCTCTCTTATCAATCCAAAGCATCACTTCCAGTTCATCGAGTTGTAACCAACCGAGCACGATGAGTCCATCCATAGATACTTAATATGAAACCCATGTTCTTTCCCATCCCCTATCAAGATAACCAATTATCCCAAACAAATAAAAAGGAATGAATCCATATATAAATTCATTCTATCAAATAAGAATCATAATTCCCAAAGCTATTCAATGTACATAACTAGACAAGTATATAGAAGGTGCTTTGGTTTGTTCTACATGTATGGGGGGAAGGCCTAGTCCATTCATGGATATAAAAGTGTAAAAATACTGAATTTTCACCAACAAAGCTCCAACCTATATGCATATGAAGAAATCAAACCATAACTATGTATGAGATCAATCATTATTACTAATTTTTAAGTTTAGAAGACAACGCACCTCATTCGAGGGGGTTTATTATAAAAACCTGACTTTGTTTATCAAAAAAATCATTTACCATATTTAAGAATTTAATTAAATGATTTAAATTTAATATATAAGAGGTAGAATTTTAGAATAAACTGCCCTACAAGATAATTAATTCATAAGGCTCATTGGAAGTAATCTAGGCGCACTAAGTAGGAAACTAAATCATTCTTAAATTTAAAGGGGAAATGGATTGGGATCTTACCTCAAAGGTAAGTGTACCAAGATGAACACTTTGGCACTTTAAGATTTCATTAGCGACCACATGAAGCTACTACTTCCCACCTCTAATAATATTCACCATGGACCATACAAAAGGACACCCATCCCCTATGCACATATTTTCATTGCCAAGAATATGTGCAAGGGGATCCTTAGCTATATGCTCATATATGCATATATCTGTTAACCATCACATACATATGATTTTTCATATTATACATTATTACACCTAGAACCATATATATATATTTATTATTATGGGTGAATATAAAAATAATGGGGGAACATATATATATTCCCACCTCTGCATACATGGTATTCTGCCTTCGATAGTAGAAACCTGAACCTGCCTCAAGGGAGAGCAAGACACTCTAAAAAATTAATTAGGGACTCAAAAACACTAAATAACTCCAAATATAATTATTCTAGATAAGGAAGTAAAAATGAAAACTTACCTAAAGAGATTAAAGTAACTTGAAATTAACTAATCTGCTTCACCTTCATCAGAAGATGCCGAAACATACCCGAAGGAGTCTCAAGAGATGCACCTCACACCCTAATAATAGAATAAAACCCAAAAGATTAACACTTGACCATTGGTTTTGGCCGAACATAACCGAGTGATGAGAGGGTGGATTAAATGGTATTAAAAGGAATGAATAGGGAACTAGGGACCTTAAATTGAATAATTTAATAGATTTTGGTGGAAATATAGTGGCGATTAGAAAACCAAGTAGGAGCCGAGTGGGGCAGGGGGTGTTGCACACCCAAGGCTCGAGGGAGGGGATGTATCATAATCTGAAGGGGGGAAGAGGGGAGACCTATATTTTTATATTCCTTTTATTTATATTTAAATAATTTTATTTATTTTTGAAAAACTGAACCACATGGTTGGGGTTGCATGGTTTGATAAACATTGCACCAAATATGCAACAACCTCTGGCTGGGGATCCATCTCACATGTTTTTTCCTTAACGGTTATCCAAACCATGTGAAAACCTTTCGGTGAACATTTTTGAGGTACTTACTAACTAGAACTAACTATGTGGTCTAGAAACATGCATTGGAAAAACTATGCACATCCCATGCGGGGCATATATGATTATATGATCTAAATTCACGGTCATTGTTGGGGGATGCACAGTTTCGATTCTTAGTTTAAAAAATGGGCTCTCCAGAAAATTCAAAAAATCAAATTCATTTGGATTTTCAACTGGTTCAAAACCACAACTCATTACAACCTCCCCACCTAAGAACTTATCATCCCTGAGAAGTCTTTAAGAACAACCTAAATAGTCACCCAACCTACAAGGGTCATCAATCTTTATTACAATAGTCATATTGAATTTCTAAAATCCCAACATGCCTCTGAGCATCATTACAATGATTAAACCACCAAAAATCGAGCAAAAACTCATTTTCCAACAGAAATACTCAGAATACCCTTACCTGATCTTGTTTAGCTGGAGACATGAACATGTCATCATCTTGTTAAAAAAATAGACCAAAGGTGCTCCCCACATTAGGATTTAATGTAGAAAGGGTCTAATTACAAACTATAAAATATACACCATTGGAATTATCTTACAAAGCACACCTCTAAGATTCCTAGATATTCTATTGGCGTGATTCCTTTAACGGGGTGAAAATGATCACAACTGAGGGCATACAAGAACCTGTTTGGTATGAAATGGTCATAATAAACTTCCTGTGATGTTCCTTGGTTAATTCATCACCTGACCATTCAGAATTGTCATGCCTCAACATGATCAATGGTGTAAACCAGATCCAACCCACTGGAATATTTACCCATGAAACATCTCATATGATCCCAAAATTGAGTACAAGATAACCTTAGATCTAAAGAATTGTAGTCTTAGGAAATAAACCTAGGTATTTGAAACTCTATATTCACAAGTGAGATGTTTCCATAAGGCCACAACATCTACTTAAAAACATCGGATGAGCCCAGAGTGGCATCCACATGGCGGCCAAGTCAAAGAAAGTAATAGATGGTGTGAAAGAGTCCATCCTAGGAATTCCTACTTGGGAACCCAAGTATCACATAAGAATAACCACACCTCGATAAGAACCATGAATTATGAAAAAACACTGAGAAAACGACCCAACAAATCCCATCATATTTTAAAGCTTTAACACCACGTAAGACCAATGCTCACTTAGTGTATTAAGGATGATGTCATGAGATGGGGAATTCTCATAGATAAACCAGAGTACACTAAGAGGTTTAGAATATTATTAAGAATAAGAAAAACTAAACCTCTATTGGTAAAATTCCATTGAAATAAGGTTAACTTCACCAACTAAAGCACCACCATACATGGAACCATGATGCCTTTACCAACTGAGGATTCCTGTGTTTGATCATGTTTTAAAAACAAAGTCCATTCGAGAACAATGATGTTTATCTGTTGAATATACATAGGAAACTACATCATATTCATGTTGTTGAGTTAGTAAAACCACAATTCAAGACTTACAGGCCTCAAGGAAATTCAATCTAGAGAAAACCATTTCCAAATGGCCATCCTTGGTTGTGCTCCTTATACATTGAAGGGACCATTTAATATATTTTTCATGATCATCCACACCTTAGGAGTGTCCTATACATCGAAAAAAGATAAATAGAAACCCATCATAAGTGTACTAGATCATATTTAGATCAGACACACATATGATGCTCCTATGAGTGATGCACACATACATCATAGAACTTGGCCATGAAAGCAAAAACCAACCTGACTAGTGTGTCAAAACACCCGATATTGTTGGAATGCCATACCAAGAATTTGGGTTAATTGATTCTTTAACTCATAGGTCACTCTACTATAGAGATGACCTAAGATTGTACTCAAAATCCCAAGGCTGAACGATTACGCTGAACTCAACTAGATCATTACAACACTTATCACTCAATGACACCGCATATGTAAATACATACTACCAAAAAGTTCCAGAAGAATATAGAACATACTTTATGCTATCAATAAGTTTACCTCCCTATGAATTCAAGTATTTTATGGCCTGAATAAGAGACTTCACCTAGATAATGGCGTACAAATTCATCAATAACTGAGGAAATGAAAGCATCAAACGAATTTCAAAGTGGCTGATCGTGCCCCAGGAATGAATAAAATTATAAAAAATGCATTAATATATTCTCAATACTTTATGAGGGGTAAAATATAGCATGAACACCCTTCCAAACAAGGGTTTCATTCAGAAACATGAAGTCCTACTAGGAACAACGACACTCGAATAGTACCAAAAAAAGGGATTGTTCGTAAGAATCCAAAAAGATATTTAAAGTGTTCGAGGGTGCTACCTACAAAGGATATCCCCTAACCTAGGAAAAATAATAAGCTTGTATGAAGTTCATGCTAACCAAAAATCCAATCGACTCAAAAGACTTCCATCAATCCATTACTAAAAATAAAATGACCTATGGATAGAACTCATGTATCTATTTCAAGGCACCCAATGATACATTCAAACTACCCATATATGAGGGTTTTAAACAAATGACACCACTTAAGGATCCATTTTAAAGTATGAAACCAAAAATATTTTAACCCAATAAACGTTTCAAAGTTTTTTTAAGAAGAACTAACTCTATCCATAAGGTAAAACTGGAAAGGTATTTTAAACCAATATCTCTGCCATTATTATTCAATGACATCTCATTATAATTAAGTAATTTCATTTAATAAAAGATTATTTAAAATAGTTAATTTAGTTAAAAATTCGTACACAAGAGTATCTCGAGTAGATTAGGAGGTCTTAAATTAATTAAATAATGTTTTGTCAAGAATAATCTACCAAGAAGTGGCAATGTTAAATAACCGTATTCATGTAGAATACTTACCCCCATTGGCTTGTATCTAGGAATTTAAAAGAAAATAAAACCTACATGGGTAATTTTATCCATTTTGGGTTCAACCAAAAGAAACATAAACATTTTTAAATATTTATATTTTGAAAACACCTTAACCGGTATTATTTTATGAACAACAAGCTACAACCGACCTACTTGGGTCCAGTTATGCATTTTGGAATTAGCCATACTGGTCATTAAGACCAAATAAAAGAAGGTATAACCCTTATAAAGGTAACCAAATTTTTTTTTCAAGATTTATCAAGATTTATATTTATTTAAGTTCTCAGTAAAATTATCACAAAAGGTGGTTCAGTTTTATGGGTTACCACCTCAATTTATAAATCACCAATAATCCTTACAAATTTGAAGTTGACTACCATTTAATCATTACCAAAAAATTTCATCCAATGCTAAACAAACATAGAAGAAAGATTTTTTTAGAAAAAAACTAATAAGTTACCTAAAAATTGTATTTAACCAAACATGAAAAAATAATCACAATTCATAACAACTAATAATGGCATAGTATATGCAAAAAAATAGCACACAAGGCACATCAACAATTTCAAAAAACATAACAATGTGATCTATGTGGCATTTAATATCCATGGAATATGAATTCAATGTGCCTATTATGATGTATTTAATGATACTTATTTTCCATACTAGTACAAGGAATAAATCCCATAAATCCCATAAATCAATAACCATCATAAAGTAATTCATACTAGGTGTGTGAGGATGTGATAATGGAGACATTATACCCTTATAGAAATGTATCAAAATTGTGTAATAAAAACTAAATATATAACAACAAAAAAAGCAACAAATAAATAAATAGAAACAACAAAATATTACATAATAACTAAATAAAAGTGAAATGGAAAAATCCAATTCCATATATCGATTCATGTAATGTCATGTGTTACTACAAGGTATATGAAGTACAATATAATAAAAGAAAATAAAAACCAAACAGTCAACTCCACAAGCATCCTAAGTATGAGAAAAGTCTTGTTATCCCATTCTCTCTTTTACACAATACAATAAAAGAAATGAATCCAAAAACCTAGGAGTAAGAAGATCTAATCATGTTCCAAATGGTGCCCAAGTAGGGTGTGAGATATAAATCTCAGTAGGCTAGCACCCATGATGTCGTGGCCAATCCACCTCATGAAATAAACAAATAAGAAGTGTTATAATATGTACCAATGCACGGTATGAAACAATTATATAATAAAAACTTGGTATGGGCCCCCAAACGTACACCCATCACTTATCAATTGCTTCATCCTAATATAGAAGTATGAATAGGGTACCTTTGTAATCTATAATGTGTATACATGGACAAAAGTAAACAAGGTAAACCAAAAATAGGTACACCCCCAACCCTATTTCTTGTTTGGTGGTCTAATTCACATGTCATCACTCAACATACTAGTAAAGAAAGGGAGAATCATAACATGTTCATAAGTAATCTCATAATAATAATAATGAATGAATCTTATGTAAAAAATAGTCAATAAATAAATACGTCAAATCTAGCGGTTTGGTCCTGATCCTATCCAAGGTGATCTAAAAAGAATCACAATATAACTATGAGAACATCCAATATAACCCCTTACCAACAATTCCATCCTAGTTTTTCCATACAGAGTCCCTTATATCATTCGAGGAATGGTGATTCTGAGTCCATCCTAGGTATCTCACATAGGGGATCGAGTATCACCCAAGGAATGGAATATCCATCTTTCCAAAGGGTCCATCCATGGTTGCTCCCCTATAGAACCAATATCACTCAGGAGTATACGAAACCTTCCAAAAATCCCTCTTATGGAAAATAAATGTTTCTCTCCGGATGTATCGGGTCATAACCCACTGAGCACAATAAGTCAATCCATGTATCCTAAATATGGAACCTAGTTTCTCTCCCGAACCATATTATATAAGCCATATCAACAAGTCACATAACAAGAAAATACATATAACTAAATAATCATAATCCTTCAAAAAACACTTATATGGAAAATCTAAACAAGAAAACCCTAAAATCATTTTATGGAGTCTCGTGCCCACTATGGAGATCTAAATAGAATCCCATGCATCACAACAAAAACATCCAATATCCCAACACCATAATGTCCATCCAAGGCGACCCAAATAGTTTCCCTTGTATCACTCAAGTCATGTTAAACTCTGAGTCTATCCCATCTGTCTCACACAGGTTACCAAGTATCACCCATAACATAGAATATCCATCTTTCCAATGGTTCCATCTATGGTTTCTCCTCTAGGGAATCAGAATCACTCAAGCGTATAAGAAACCTACTAGGAAACTATCACTTGGATAGCCATAGCATTGCTCACAACATGTCAATTTATAACTAACCAATCATGGTGAGTCCATCCATGGATCCTTAATATAGAACCCATGTTATCTCCCAACCAATATAAAGAGAACAAATTATCCAAACCACATTACAAGGAAATAATCCATATATATATTTGTGCTATCAAATAATCATCATAAATCCAAAAGATATTCAATTTACATAATATTACAAGTACATAAAATGTTCATTGGTTTGTTAAAAATGTATGGGGGGAAGGCCTGGTCTATTTAACGATACTGTAGGGGCCAAATTCAAACTTTTTATCAAAAAAGTTCCAATATAAATTCATATAGAGAACTCAAACCATTACTAAGAAGGATATCAATCACTATCACAACTCATTGGTGTTGGAGATAGTGAACACAATTCAATGGGTTTTATTATAAAAATGAGTCTTTTCTTATCAAAAAATACTTTAAAATATTTAATCATTTCATTAAATGATCACAATTAAATTTATCAAAGGAAGTGTTTTAGAATAAACTAACCAACAGGAGAAGAAATTCACAAGACTCGACAAATGTAATCAAGGTAAATTTAGAAGGAAACTAATGGATTGTTAAATTTAAAGGGTAACGTATGGTGATCCTACCACAAAGGGAAGAGTGCCAAGATTAATACTTTGGCACTTGGTGCTTTCATCGGTGAAAACTAAAAGCTTCTTCTTCCTACCTAAAAGCATATTCACCTTCACATATACATAGCGACACCTAGTCCCTTTTCACATATTCACATGTCTGTGAATATGTTCAAGGGTATCCTAACCTTGATGAGCATATATTCATATACCCATTAACACACATTCATGTATGATTATTTCATATTATATAGAAGCAAACCTAGCCCATATATATATATATATATATATATATTCCATGCCATGGGTGGATATACATGTAATGGGGAAAATTATATTTTTATATATTCCTACCTATGTATACATAGTAAGTCACCTCTAACAGCGAAAACCCCAACCCGCCTCAAGGGTGACAAAGACACACTACAAAATATAGTAGGGACTCAACACGACTAAAGAACCCCAAATATAATTAGGATGAACAAGAGAGAATATGTAAAACCTTACCTCAAGTACATATGGTATGATAAAATAAACTAATCCACTTCACTTTCGGCGGCAGATGCCGAAACTCACATGAAGGAGTCCAGAGAGACACACTAAATTCCCTAACAATAAAAGAAAACCAAATACAAATTAACCCTTGACCTTTGATTAGGTGGAATGAAACTAAGTGATGGGATAAACAAAAATAATTTAAAGAGTAAGTAATAGGGAACTATGGACCCCAACATGATGAATCTATGTGAAACTGGTGGAAATATGGTAGAGATCAGTGAACCAATGAGGAGCTGAGGAGGGGGGGGGGTACATCGCACACCTAGGGATCCAAGGAGGGGTGTTATTAAATATGATGGGGGAAGATGGGATACTTAAGTTTTTATTTTATTTTAATTTTAATTTTAATAATTTAATTTATTTTAAAAAACAATATTCATGGTTTGGGTCTCACAGTTATATAAATTGCGGGCCAACCATGCAACACCCTCTGCCTAGGGATCCATCCTGTACGATTTTTATGGAATGGTTAGCCAAACCATATGGTGAAAAATGTTTAGCTACTACCTAAATAGCACTAACCATGAGGCCTTGGCACATAGATTGTAAAAACCATGATTAGATCATATGGGGTATATCTTCCCCTCTGATCAGGACCCACATTCCCTACTGGGGGTTGCATAGTTTCAAACAAACTGTGTTCCCTATGTACACCATCCAAAATTGGGATTTCTATCCTTGGTCCTCTTGAAACATGATGATACATCCAAGGGATATCTCATGAATTCACCAAAGTCCAAAAAAACACATTTAAATATTAAAAAAATTATAATTCTGTTCAAAAGTATGGTTTTTAAAATGGCCCATCCAGTAAATGCAAAAATTATAATTCCTCTTGATTTTCATCATGTTCAAAACCATGGGTCGTTACATAAGGGTCCATTCATCAAGAAACTTACTAGATGGATCTTGGTGGATGGAAGAAATATAGGGATGGAATCCAAAATATTTATGTAGTTCTTTATTTTATTTTATTAGGTTATTATACATTATTTGAATCACTGCATAGGGAGTCTTTTTGATTATTTCCATTGTATAACTTGTATGAGATTTTATTAAAGTATACTGATATTATTTTAATTTATATGTATGGGTGACTATGAAAAAAGTGTAATTATTAAGGAATTATACTTGAGAATTGAGTTGGTTGTAAATATTATGTGTGACTTTTTCTTTGTAATTTTAATTTTTTATTGAGCGTTTTTGAGCAATTTTAAAGGAAAAAATTTACTTGGCATAAAATGGGTTTAATGATTTTAAAAGGATTTTGGTTTTAAATGGATTTTTAAATGGTGAGTTGTGATTAAAATTATAATTTTATCATTATAAAATAGAATTAAAAATTTTATGTTACATTTGGACTCTCTTGGGACTAAATTTTGGAAAATTGTAGGGTTTTCAGGGAATGGATTTAGAATGGGAAAATGGGTAGTTTATTAAAAATAGTTAAATGGAAATTAAATTTTGATTTTAATGGTGTGATTAATTATGTTGGGGGCCCAAAACTAGGAGAAAATAGATTTATTATTTTACATGGATTCTCATTTAAAAAAGGGTTTATGTATTTCAATGGTTTGAAAGTGTTTTCCCAAATTGTATTGGTTGAAAATGTGGTTTGAAATAGAATTCTCAAGGGTATAAATGGATCTGGGTACCAAATTGAAATTTAATGGCCTATTTAGAAATTTAAAGAGGGGGTTTTATAATATAAATATTGAACCCTCTTATATAAATCGGGTTTTCTTTGTTTGATATGATATGTTTCAAAAGTGTAAGTTTTATTTTTTGAGATTATCTTGAGTGGAAATGTTATAAATGAGTAGTTTGAAAAGAAGTTTACTTAGTGAATGGGATCAGACATAGTAGAATATTTTATGTTGATTATTTTTCTATAAATGGACAATTGAAATAAATATTTAGCATGTTATGTTCTATAAGATGACTTTTCAACTCTCTCTAATATGAGTTGATTAGGGTTATGGGATATGGAAATCTATGTGTACCCTGAGTGATATGTGAACCTCTTAATAAGTTGATCTAGTGGGGTGTTGATATGGGAAGATAACCTAGAGTTAAATTGGTTAATTTATGGTGTCTCAATAGACCATTGATATGTGGATCTGTGTATAAGAGATACTCTAGTAGTAGCATAAGGATGATGGTTTTCTTCAATGACCATAGGATTTATTCCAATTAGTAGAATGATCGGATTCACATTCATTGGAAGGCATGAAAATATATTATTATTCTTTCCTTGGGAGGTAAGGGAGTAGGAAAGATGGTGTTAGTTGTGTATTAGTTCATGGTATATGTTCCAAGACCCTTAATTAATGAAATTAGATCATTATGGGATTGATTAACTGGCCTATCTGTTAGTGTGTTACGATTTTGAAATTTAATCTTAGTGACTAATTTGGTGCCTTGGGGTGATTTTGTAGATGAGTTTGAGATTTTTTACCAACCAACAATTAATGATATACTATATATAGTGTTTCACCTAGTGAACCTGATAGTTTCATACAAAAGGGTCTATGGATAGTTTCATTATAATTTTTTTCTTAGGGTTTTAGCTTAGAAACCAAAGATGGGTCATGAAATGAGATGATACTATTGGGTTTTCATTATAATGGTAGATAAATAAAGAAAAATGGTGGTCTTGAAGCATTATAAAAGATTTAATTTTTTGAGACGCATGAAGATATGATATTATTATTCAGAATTACAAGGTTTGAGGGGACTTGGGTTTTCAAAAGGATCCCTGGAGGATATTATTTAGTTTTGTTGTTGATTTTGGTGTGAAATGTGGTTTGGAATTTTATTCAAGAATTTTAGGTGATGTTTATAGTGTGTTTGGTTAGTAATGACTTTGTAAAATATCCTAGGAGAAGTTTTTGGAGCCTCTAAAGTTTTTCATGGTGTATTTTATATGGGAATATAATGAAAAACTATTTAGTTCTCTTTGAACATCTTCAATGTTCATGAAAAAGTGTGAGAAAACCCTGAATTGTTTTGAAAAATACATAATCGAGAGGTTGGTCTAGATTGAAGTGAAAAAGTAGTGGAAATTCTTCAAAAATGAACTGCTACCTTCATGTGTCTAAGTATCCTTAGATGATGATGTGTTAAGGGGAATGTCTTGGTAGAGGTAGACTTGGATGGTGGTAAATAACATTAGTGATTTGTGATTGGATAATGGTTAAATTATGTGTGCCCTTGGGATGTGTCGTTTAACATCTATAAACCATTGTAGTTGTTCAATTTTCCTCCATTGATGATGTTGTTATGTAATTGGGTGGGACATGTGTTTGGAAGATGATTATAGCATAAGATTATAATTATTATGTGAGAGATGTTAATCCAAAGTTAGTATAATACATGGAATTTATAACCTTGGTATGAGGAATATGAGTTACTAAAAAAATATTATTTTATGTGGATCAATGAAATGATAAACCCAAGTGGCAGGGTTTTATCAATTTCATTTTAGGTTATTTTGTGATTAGAGGTGATCTCATAGATAGTGAACCTTAACAACAAAGGGTGAAAGGTGATGATATTGTTGGTTAAGTGGTTGGTTAGTAAATATGAGCATAAATTCGTTTTGACATATACACCTAAGTTACAATATTTTACTTAGTCTACTAGGTAAAATATATCAATGATTTGGATTTTGAGTGGTTAGTGATATGGAAAGAGTTATTAGGAGATAACACAACTACATTATGGTATTTATATATAGAAAACATGACCTATTATCATGAGGGTATTAGTTCCAACTTCCATGAGGTGAGAAGGGAGGAGATACTCTCATTAATTGTATTGGGGAGCTAACCATGGATTAATCAATATGTATGGTGATAATAGATGATGATTCAAGAGGCCATATATGAATATGTATATCACTGGTTTTGTATATTATTACTTTACCAATCAATGGATTAATTATGAGATTTAGGAACTTCATGGTTTACTTCCAATTTCTATTCCCATTTCAAAGTGGGATATGGTGATGATGGAATTTTATATGGTGTTTTCTAGGGCCTTGATAGGTCGATATAATGTTTTTTTTCATTAACTAGTTAATGATTGTATAAATTTCATTCCAATCTAAGAAAATATTTGTAAAGATGATTTGGGAAACTTTATGTTTGATAGATGATGAAGTTGTATTGAGTGATTGTGAGAATAATATCTTACTATAAATCTTGTTTCATGTAAAAGTTTTGAATGGATTATAAAAGTTTATGAAGACTCAGTTGAAAATGAGTATAGTTTATAATTTAAAGACTGATGGGGAGTCATAGAAGATGATCTAGATTCTAGAAGATATGCTTTGTGAATGTGTTCTGGATTTTCATGGGGTAGGTCATGTTCATCTTTCCATAGTCAAGTTTTATAACAATAATAGTTACCAGCCCCCAATTAATATTGAACCATTTTAATATCTTTATCTAAACTTGTGTTGTTCACTGATGTGTTGGCATATAGAAAATGAGATAAGTATTACCTGACTAACATTATAGTAGAAGACCTATAATCAAGTCCATTTAATTTAGAAAACATTGTTTACCACTTATACTAGGGATTAATCACGTGCCATATAGAGGAGATGAGAATTATAGTTTTTGTATGTGGGTGATTGTTCTTATGGGTATCACCTCAATTAGGGAATCAAGTATTACAGATGTAGGGGAAGTTGGAGATAGTTTTTGTGATGTTTTGATATCAGTGAGATTATCAGAATAGTGGCCTATCTATTGGACCAACCTCTAAATTATTGAGTTATGAATTACATGTTCAATGTATCTTAGTTTAGAAGTTATGATCCCTGTCTTTCACATGTGATAAATAATAAGGGTGTTGAGTTAGAACCAGTACATTATTTTTAGAGTGACCTATTCATACTACTGACCAAAGTGTGAGTGTTTTGAGGGTATGTTAATATGACTTGATCAAGTTATGTGGAAGCATGATCTCCTCCCATAGAAGAATTTGGAGGTGGAATTAGGAGTGTTGGATCAATGTCTGGAGTTATTGATAATGATGTCTAGAGACACTTCTTGAGTCTGATATGTTCTTATAGGGATAGATTGTAAGGCCCCATAATTTTTAGGAATGTTACATGTTTATTTCAACCCTTCTATAATTTTTTAAACCTATAATTTTCTTAGGTGATTTCTAGGGTAACATTAGCATGGTTTTGGTGGGTTTAAAAAAATATAATGATGTTTATAGATTGATAATATTATAGGAAAACTATGAGGTTCCCCATCCACAAAACTTATTAGAGAGGGGATGTTGAAGTATCATGGTTGGAAAACAGTTAGATCTAATCATGTTACATCCCCCAAAAAATCATATAACTCATAATAGTGGAAAAAATATGGGTGACACATTATTTAATAAACTATGAAGATAAACTATATAGGTTCCTTGAATAGGTATCAATCCTCATATGGTTGGTTCATGGTTTGGTAAACCTCACGAATAATCCATTAACATAATGTTTATTAGTCTAAAAATCATATTTTAAACTTAAACCCTCTCCAAAACCTCCAATTATTCATCCCATATATATGGGTCTCAAACCTAGGGACTCTAGTGGACATTATTAGTGTTTTTAATCCCTCCAAACTCTAATTCATGTGGATATATAGGTTTGGGTAGTGATAATTTAGGGAAATTGGTCATTATTCATCACTTATTTAGTTTTCTTCTATATATCCTCTCCAATTCATGGAAGGAATCATAGTATGGGTGTTCATGGAATGATTTATGAATTATTTTTTGATCTAATAAAGGATTTTAAATATTTCAATGGATAGGCATCCAAATCTAAATAATTTTCATCTTCCATTCTCAAAATCTAGATCAATTGTTGGTGGTAAATTTTTGTAGGTATTTCTAATCGAATTCAATCCCTTATCATGTTCTTATTATTAGATCTTGATTATAGAATATTCATGTGTTGAATTTGGGATGGTTCAAGGAATTAATATTTTGTGGGATTGATCTAGGTGGTAATTATTGGTATTAGGAATTAATACTCTTGATAGAGGAAGTGATTACCATATAGGTAACCTTTATAAGGTTGATTGAAATGGATGGAATGTGTTTGTGTGGGTATCTATAGGAACCTTTGTGTGATATGGTATTAATTTAATTTTATTATGGTGTGCGTTTGGTCCATGATACCTATGAATTTTTTGATATATATTTTCCATATTCAGTATACCCTACTAGGTGATAATTCAATCATCATGAATGTTTTTATATATCATCATGGTGATATGTTGATCAACATGGATTGGTTATCCCTCAAATGGGGGGGGGGATGTGCTGTTGTGACATGGTGCTGATAAAGATTTATGGGGCCTATATGTAGGGAAATGGTATGTTGACATTATTAACTAACCCAATAAAGAGGATATGATATGATAGTATTTTGGAATGAATTAAGGTTGATCTATGGGTTTGATAGCATTGTGGACCAACCTAGAAGATTCAAGGGTAGGATGGCCTTATGGCCTGAACCAAGACCGATCAAGGGGTGTAACAACCTATTATCCTAACCCATGGATTGATTTTTTAGGGGTATTGATATATGAAATGTGTTTGCATTAAATATTGATTATATATGTGATGATTTATAAGATATTAATTTCCTCATAGAGATAGAGTAGGTATGACTGGATATCATGGCCACCTGGTTAGTGCACAATCACCCAATATATGATTGGTTTATTTTTAATGATTTTTTCTTCTACCATGGAATACAAATTTTATTAATGGTAAATTTATGTTAAGGATACATTATTGGTGTCCTACTAGTTTTATACAAACACTCTACAAATGTATCTCGTTTTATGTGCATATTTCATGGTCAAAGATCATACTATGGGAAAGGTTCCCATGTTAGGGAGCTGAGAAGGTGGATCATGGAGGATAGATGAAATTATATGAAATAATCTAGACTATTTATAGAGCGTGTTAGTTTATTTTCTTTGGTTATAACACATTTTTTTACTTACCACACTTGGAGTATATTTTTATTTCCTTTTTATATATTTTCTTCTATTTTATTACAAGTTTCAGATGTGGTTTTCTAGGAAGTGAAATTAAACTTTTCTATGAATATTTTTATGTATTTTTCCATTGGGGGTATAGTATCCCCAATAAAACATTTAAGACATCATCATTAGTTGACAACATCATGCATATAGGGAGTTGTGTATGAGGTCATGTAGCTCTCCAACCTAGATTTAGTGATTTTGGTCGGGGCATTACTTATGCCATCAATAAGAACTTCCATATGAAGGTCCACTTTTAATAAATCACACCCATGAATATATATATCTAAAATATTGATCCCAATTGAAAAATAATGATTGATATATGTTTATGGATTTTATTCATTTCAGTTTTAATCAATATTTTTTACAATATATCTATATACAATTTATAAAAATGAATAAAAATCACCCTCAAATTTTTTTCATCACATGTTGGATCATTATTATAATCAATTAATTTAATAACATGCGATAATCATGTGATTTAAATTATTCCATATTATTCCATCAAGAATTTAATGTTTTTTATATATTTCTTATGTAACAATATAGAATATCAAGATCCTATGTCACATGAAGAAATTATTTTATCATAGAATGATTCATCATAAACCATGAATGATGAACATACCACTTAATTATACTATTTTTCTTATAATGAAATTTATTTTTTATTACACCAGTACATTAGATATCAATGTACACTTAATTCATCCTTTAATTTTGTAACACCCCATTATTTCATAGTATGATAGCTCATTAAAATTAATTCAATAGCTTTCTCTACACGCAACACTGAGTTCGAGCGCACCACAACTTAAAAACCAACCATTAAATAAGAGGTTATGAATTTTATTACCTAAATTTTGAATCTTATATACTCTATATAATTTTAACATCCATATTATGTGTTTCTAAGACATAATATAAGAACACATTCATTTTTTCAGATAAAAGAAATATTTTTAAAAAAATGAAATTTTACCACCTTTTAATGGAGAACCCTTTTTAAAACCAATATTTGAAACTTTTATACATTAAATTTAATGAAATTAAATTCTTCTTTAGAATCAGGAGAAAAAAAATTAGTTTGGATAAATTTTTGGTACTTTTCTGATTACTTTCATTTTTTGATGAATGGTGATAAAAACTATGTTTTAATATAAATTTTTTAATAGAAATAATTTATAGTGTTAAATTTTTAATTTTAATGGGGTTTAAGTATAATTAGATTATATTTTTATCATTTAATACTATTTTGTTCATTATATGTAATTTCACATTTAAATTTGACATAAACACATGTCAATCTTTTGATAGTTTTTACTTTTTAAAAACCCACCTTTTGGTTTCAATAACGGGAATTAATTTTAAATTAATTAATGAAACTTATATGTTTTGAATTTTTTAAAATAGAATTCATTTTTGAATTCATAATATCAAAATTATCTTAGGTTAAATTCTTTGGTATTTTTCTGAAAACATTCAATTTTTGATGAATAGTGAAAAAACTACGTTATTGTTTAAAACTGAATTTTTATTTAAATTTTTATTTATTTAATTTAAATTTATTTTAAGTAAAAATAGATATATAATACCTATATAAGTTCAATTTAATTTATTAGAGTCATTTACTAATAAAATTACATGTATAAATTTTTATTGAACTTTTTACCGTCTTTTACCCATCTTTTATGAGCATTTGCAAATTTTCATAAAACATAATTTTACCACTTATGTTAGTTAAATTTAAAAAATCCAAGAGACACAGTTGATATTATTAATTGAAATGTGGTTCAATAAGATGAAAATAATTTTTGGTGAACATTAATTTTTAACTTTGACTTACCATGGTTCAAAGTAAATAGGGTAATTAAAGGTAAAAATGATATTATAATTACCCAAACACATGACCTAATTCATTTTGGATAAGTTTATTTCGACCAAAAATAACCTTATAAATAAAATATGATCATTTAGGTTCACTTTTATTATATTAGGACATTTATTATTATTTTATTTAAAGAAGAGTTAAAAGTGTTAAATTCAAAGATTAATAATTAAAACATTTTTAATATAGGGTTACACATAATATAAATTTGACTATAAATATTCATTATAAATATAAAAATATTTCCTACCTAATGGTATTTTATTTATAATTTTTATACATTATTTAATTTAATTTATTTGTGCCACAATGATGATGTAGTAATTACAGTATTAATGAAAAAATCAAATAAATGGTATTATAAATTTTAAAATAAATATAACTTCAAAGTTTTTATGACATACACAAATTTTATAGGTGAATATGAAATTTTAGGGTTGATTAAATTTATCTTTTTATAATTAATCAAGTTGTTATGACTTTCAAAAAAATCAAATATAAAATAGTTTCAAAATTTACATAAATGAGTTTTTTAAAACAAATATTATATTATTAAATTATATAAGATTCAAAAAATCTAAGGTTCTGTAAAAGGGTTTAAATAAAATTATATATGTCATTATTTAACCACTTTAGGTTCTCTTGGAAGTTTAGAGTAATTTTATAAACCATATTGTGTAAGAATACAAGAAGACACGGTAAATGATAAACTATTTAACTAAGAGTTAAATCTAAAAGATACGGTTAAAATAGTACTCTAAACTTGTCTAAAACCTATTTTTTGAATGGTTTTTGACCCATAAACACCTTATACTATAAATAAATTATTTTTGAGCAATTATATACCGAAAATTATTTTATTATAAAATAATATTTCATGCTTTTCCTAAAGTGACCCCCACCCCTCTTATAAAAGGGTACTTTCCCTTCTCTCAAAATCACAACACTAAAGCCATTTGGCTTTTCCAAAACCTTCCTAAATATCCTCCAAACTTCCCTGAATTAAATCTAGATGCCTTACCTTAAACATAAAGGAAACATAAAGAGCCCTTTTGTTCAAATCAAAAGGAAACACCCAAAGTTGATGTTATTATTTTTTCACATCTTTCAAAGTTTTTTTCTTCATCCACTTTACCTTTATTTGTTATTTCCATACAAAAATAATAACTCCAGTACCTTATACATACTATGATGTTATTATAAATATGGTACAACCATATTCATTATTCTATCCATCCTATGAATGATAATGTCACCATGTGTGCATACATATAGCTTACCATCTCCACACCGTGGGGTAATTTGTTATTCAACACTATGTTATTTGGATGGATATAATGATGAGTAATATGTATATAAATAAAGAAAATAACATGATAATTTTTCTGTAAAATTAATATACCTTCCAATTCCACACCTTTTAGTCATTAAGGAAATGACAACATCCCTCGTGTGTACGTACGGCTTACCGTATCCACGACGCGATGAAATTCATTTCCACATTCACCATTCAACGATTATTATAAAAATATATATTATTAATAAGTATGTAATATATGACATAATAATTCTACTAAATATATATATGTATGTGTGTGTGTGTGTGTGTGTGTCTGTACTTACATATATCTTATTCACTTACTTCCATTCAAAATGATATAAAAACAGAAACATCATTTATGTGTACATATGACCTACTATCTCCATAAATGGTGTTCTCAATTTCATATATCTATTTACTATAAATATTTTTATTTAAAATATATATTATATATAAATCATGTGTTATATTCTGAAAGTATGTAAATAATGATATAAATGATATGATCAAGAATAACAAGTTAAAACACATACAATAAAGAAAGTGATTATTACCCAAAATGTTAATTTAACATGGATATCATTATTAAATGGGAATTATAAAGTCATAAATGAATCATGAATGATATAATAAATATCAATATGGTTCTGATATAATTTAATAACATACTATGGTCATTATATATGAGGTTGAATGTACCCTTGACCAACAGAAAGTGCAAGGTAATGGTTAATTTTACAATCTCTTTATTATACGAGGTTGTTTTTACGTAAGTATCTACTGGGACATATTTATTATCCATGTCCATGTTTCATAAAAGTTTTTTTGAAGGGATTATTTTTAAGTGACTCTTTTATTAAAATATTATTTTAAATGTTTTAAATATTTATTCTTCTAAATCATTCTCATTAATGTCCATGTTTTCAAAATGGTTTTAAGGATTTATTTATATGGACATGAAGGTTTTTAAAATTTTAATTCCATTAAAAAGTTTCAAAGTGGTATGGGAAACATTGATTAAATTTTTTTTAAATGTATTCTTTTTTAAATTGTGTGACTTTAAAATGTTTTCACAAAAAAGGGATATTTCTCTCAAAGAGTTTTACTAAAAATTTTCATATATTTCAACATCCTTTGATGGATTTTAAACTTTTTGAGGTTGATTTATTATGATACAAATAATCCATATTGTATTTAAGGTTTTTTGATATGTTTGTCTATGGATGTGTTATTTTTATACCATTAATGGTCTATGGATAAAGTATTGACATTTCATATGCTATTTTTAATACGAATGTTTATGTTATGTTAAAAACATTTCATATGAGAATGCATTGGACCTAGTAGGTGACGAGTGGAGCCCACTATAACTCCTCGATGCATCGGTAGGTCTCATGAGACAAACTAGGGTCCTAGAATAAGGCCTTGGAAAAATATTATTTTTAGTATTGGCATAAGGCCTTGACTATGTGGTTATGAAGTATGGAATTATGCATTCCACAATTATGAAATTGTATGTGGATATTGCATGTGATTATTCATCTAGTAGAATATCCATGTGAATAAGTAAATGGAATTATTTGATTTATCTTTGCTATTATATTCTGAATTTTAAGTTTAAAATGCTTTTGTTTTAGTCTTATTAATTGCCTTAAATGTTTATGCATATTTGTGAAAGTTTCCGCCATATTGTTCTTCTTATTGAGCATTTGAGTTCTCCCATTTCTTATGTTTTGTTATCCCAGGTTTCTAAGAAGTGTATTATTATTGATCAATAGGGTTAAGCTAGGGGATTAATGGCATTCTCAAACGATTAGTTATGTTGTGTTTTATTTTCAAATGTGTAGTGTGATGTTCATGTATGTAATCTATTTTCCAAGACTCCTAAACTCATTGGTCTTTTGGGACTTGACTCCCTGTAATCATGCCAATGTATTAAAATAATGCATCGTCTTTAGGCTTTTGGGGTCAGGGTGTTACTATTGGCATCATAGGAAATTTATCAGCAACCTTAGAAATAGATTTAGATAAATTCTGATTTGAGAACAATACCCTTATATGAACTTTGAGGATTAGCATAGAAGAACTTCCTAGAATTTTTGTAATGTGTAGATATTGTGTATTTTAAAAGCAATAAATCCCTATCAAGATATGAGCAGATAGAGGCAGCTCTGACATAGATATACCTAGGAGTGAAAACTTTGACAAGGAGTTTCGGGCTTGACCATGGGTATCCTGGTAAATGACAACAAGACTTGCTGCACTCTTGGTTACGAAACTCTGGTGGATATTTTTAGGATGGTTCACATTTTTTTAACAGCCATTATGAAGGATTTAGGAGTAAATACTTCCTCAAAGAAAACATGTTTTATGATAATATATTATATGCATAATCTTTTCAATTTACGTTAGGTATTTTACAAGTTTAGAATTATGCATTGTGATTCATAAAACTAACCTAGTGTATGCCATTATTTAGATATGGAACCTAGTAGATGGAATGAGAACTCCATCAATACACATGATCCAAAGATTAATAAGGATCATAACTTTCATGGTATTGAGAAAAAATCTAGAAAGGAAATAGTCTCCCATGTATTATCATTATATAAAGAAGTATTATAATGTGTTAATGTGATAAGTAAAGAATTTTCTAAGTCCTATGGATTTTAAGGGAATCTAGAGAAGAAAATAATGGTAGAGAGAAAGATGGATAAAGGGAATAAGGGAAAGAAAGATTTTTCCATATAT
Source organism: Viscum album (assembly GCA_963277665.1). Lineage (NCBI taxonomy): Eukaryota > Viridiplantae > Streptophyta > Magnoliopsida > Santalales > Viscaceae > Viscum > Viscum album. The sequence continues at coordinate 1,556,923,124 of OY728152.1, read as the reverse complement.
GATAAATGTGGAAAGAATCACATTGGAAAATTCTTGAAGGGAATGATAGTTTTTTTATAAGTGCGGAGAAAAAGGACACCGAATACCTGATTACAAGGGTAAGAAAAAGGATTAAAATGTACAATGATTCATCTTTAAGGACTTGGGACACTATGCGAATCAATGTCCAAATCATCAGAGTATACCACAAATAATGCTTTTGGATAATAATAAAGTTATTATATTACCAGAGATGAAGAGTAATGACTAGTGTTATTATGTTGATAATAAAGAATTATGTCATTTTATTATTGTATCAATGATGTATTGGTTATAATAATTATAGAGTATATAAGGATTGCACTATAGTACTATTTCATTAATGATTTGAGATTGTGTGGTACCAAGAAATGTGACTCAATAGAAAGTTAAACATTTTGAAAAATACATGGTTGAAAGAAAGATAAAAATTTAATATGGTCCTAATACTGAGGTATTGATTTTTGAATAAGAGATGATTAATTTGGATAAATTATATTGGATATTATTGACATCCTTGTAACTGATTAATGGTTTATTTATTCCATTATTTTTGGAGTTTACAACATTTTTGGATATAAAGAGTATATCCAGTATTATATAAGGAATAACGGAGCATACATGTAATCAATATGGTTTTATGGTAATTCAGGGTATTGATCTATTTCAGAAGAATATATGATGAAGGTATTCACATGTTATTACGTGGAAAAAAACTCCATTGTGTTTACCTTCCATATACATTTTGGACTGTGAATTTAGACAGAAGTATTTTGGATAAGTCTAAGAGTTGGAATGTATTAAGTTTGACATTGGATACTATTATTAATGTTAAACCATTTCTTAATATTATTTTTGGATTGTTATAAAATGGACAACCCGGAAGTTGGGCGACAACCCGTCGCGTCCGGCAAGGCCACAAGACTTGAACCTGGAACCGAAGGGTGACAAGGGTGTATCATCTACCACTGACCTACATGATTTCCAGGTTTTTATAATGTATTTTTTTTTAAAATAGTATGACAAAGGAATTATAAATTCATTATTTTTGGAAGACCATATGATTAGGATAAATAAAATATTATTGAATTCTATTAAATTTTGGAGTAAAAGATGAATTTGTGGTAGGAATTAGTTGAAGGATGAAACTATACTTGTCTAGTATATATATATATATTCACTTATTCTATAAAGAAATTAAATTTTAAACTTTAGGGAAGATATATTAATACAAAAAATGTGTTATCCTAGTACCTTATGTTTTTTTGAACTGATGATATTTTAAATCATCATAGATCGATGGCTTTGAGACCGCAATTGTATGCTTGTTTGTGGTGATGACCTCAATCACTCCCTATAAATAGTTACATTTTCCTCCAATTATGTGTCTCTAATTTCCACTAATGTTCTCCTAATAGAGATCATAATTTGTTGGTGACATTTTCATTTCCCTTTCCCTCTTATTAAGACTAAATTTTATTAACCCAATTTCCAATGTGGATTTTCCACAAAGGTATTTTTCTATTTTTAACCATTTATTTTCAAAGAACAATTTCAAATTGAGAGGGAACAATTTATTTAAGGATGGGAGAATGTAACACCCCAAGATTTCCTAGTAAGTTATCTCATTAAAGTAATTCAATTACTTGCTCTACACGCAACACCGAGTTCGAGCGCACCACAACCTACCAAACCAACTGTTCAAAAAGTAGTTATAAATAGTCTTAACTAAATTTTGAATCTTATATAATATATATAATTTTAATATCCATATTATGTGTTTCTTAGACATAATATAAGAACACATTCATTCTTTCAGATAAAATATGTATTTTTCAAAAAATACAATTTTACAACCTTTTAATGGAAAACCCTTTTTAAAACCAATATTTTACACATTTATATAGTTAATTTAAAAAAAATTAAATTATTCTTTAGAATAGGGGCATAAAAATTTATTTATTATAAATATTTGGTAGTTTTCTATTAAATTTCATATTTTGATGAATAGTGAAAAATACTATGTTTTAATTGAAAACAAATTTTTTTAATAAAAATAATTTATTGTGTTAAATTATGATTTTAATGGTTTTTAAGTATAATTAGATTATATTTTTATCATTTAATACAATTTTGGTCTTTATATGTAATTTCACATTTAAATTTGACATAAACACATGTCAATCTTTTGATAGTTTTTACTTTTTTAAAAACTTTTTTTTGGTTTTGACGACGAGAATTAATTTTTAATTAATTAATGAAACTTATATGTTTTAAATTTAGTAAAATAGAATTCATTTTTGAATTTGGAATATCAGAATTAGGTTAGGTTTACTTTTTGGTATTTTAATGAAAACATTCAATTTTTGATGAATAGTGAAAAACACTACATTATTGTTTAAAACCCACTTTTTTATTTAAGTAATTATTTATTTTATTTAAATTTATTTTAAGTAAAAATAGATATATAATAACTATATAATTTTAATTTAATTAATTGGAGTCATATTATTATAAAATTAGATGTAGAAATTTTTATTGAACTTTTTACTGTCTTTTACCCATCTTCTAGGAGCATTTGAAAATTTGGATAAAACTTAATTTTACCAATTTTTTGAGTTAAATTTAAAAATCACAAGAGAAATGGTTGATATTAGTAAGTAAAATGTGGTTCAATTAGACGAAAATAATTTTTAGTGAATAGTAACTTTTGACTTTTATTTACCACGGTTAAAAGTAAATCAGTTAATTAAAAGTAAATATGATATTATAATTACCCTAAAACATGTCTGAGTTCTATTGGATAAGTCTATTTCAACCAAAAACAAAATTAGGAATAAAATATGATCCTTTAGTTCCACTTGGATTAGATTAGGACATTTATTATTATTTTATTTAAAGAAGACTTAAAAGTGTTAAATTCAAAGTTTAATAACTAAAACATTTTTAATTTAGGGTTACACATAAGATAAATTCAACTATAAATATTTATTAGAAATATAAATCTATTTACTATATAATTGTATTTTATTTATAATTCTTATACATTAAATAATTAAATTTATTTATGGCACAATGATGATGCAGTAATTACTTTATTAATGAATGAATCAAATAAATGGTATTATAAATATTTAAATAAATATAATTTCAAAGTTTTTATGACATCCACAAATTTTCCAGGTGAATATGACATGTTAGGGTTTATTAAATGTATCTTTTTATAAGTAATTAAGTTGTGATGACTTTTACAAAAACAAAATACTAAATAGTGTCAAAATTGACATAAATGAGTTCTTAAAACAAATATTATATTATTAAATTATATAATATTCCTAAAAATATAAGGTTCAGAAAAAATGGTTTAAATAATATTATATATTTCATTAATGAACCAATTCAGGTTATCTTGGATGTTTAGAGTATGTTTATTAACCATATAGTTTAAGAATACAAGAAGACACAGTAAAAGTTAAACTATTTTACTAAGAGTTAAATATAAAAGATAAGGTTAAAATGTTAACCTAAACTTGTCTAAAACATATTGGTTGAGTTGTTTTAGAACTATACCCACCTTAAACTATAAGTATCTCATTTTGGAGACATTATAAACTTAAAATTAATTTATTATAAAATAATATTTCAAGCTTTTCCTAAAGTGACCCCACCCCACTTATAAAATGGTACTTCTCCTTATCTCAAAATCACAACTCCAAATCCATTTGGCTCAGCCAAAACCCAGAAAAATCTCCTCTAAAATTCCCTCACTTCAACCTAAATAACTTCCCTTGATCATAAAGGAAATATAAGGAGCCATTTTGTTCAAATCAAAAGAAAACACCCAAAGTAAAGGTTATTATTTTTTCACATCTTTCAAAGTTCTTTTCTTCATCCACTTTCTCTTTATTTGTTATTTCCTTAAAAAAATAATAAATCCAAGAAAATATACATACTATGATGTTATAATAAATATGGTATAACCATATTCATTATTCTATCCATCCTATGAATGATAATGTCACCATCCGTGCGTCCGTACGACTTACCATCTCCACACCGTGGTGTAATTTGTTATTCAACACTATGTTATTTGTATGGATATAATGATGAGTAATATCTATATAAATAATTAAAATAACATGATAATTTCTCTGTAAAATTAATATAACATTTGATCCAACACCTTTTAATCATTAAGAAAATAACAACGTCGCTCATGTGTACGTACGACTTACCGTCTCCACGACACGATGAGATTCATTTCCACATTCACCATTCAACGATTATTATAAAAATATATATAATTAATAAGTATCTAATATGTGACATAATAATTCTACAAAATATATATATATATATCTATATGTATGTAATTACATATATCTTATTTACTTACTTCGATTCAATATGATACGAAAATGGAGACAACGTTTATGCATACGTACGGCCTACTGTCTCCATAAACAGTGTTTTCCATTACATATATCTATCTACTATACATATTTATATTAAAAATATATATGGTATATAAATCAAGTGTTATATTTTGTAAGTATGTAAATCATGATCTAAATGATACGATCAAGAATAACACGTTAAAACACGCACGATAAAGAAAGCGATTATTAGCGGAAATGTTAATTTAACATGGAAATCATTATTAAATGGTTAGAATAAAGTCAAAAATGAATCATTAATGATATAATAAATATTAATATGGTTCAGATATAATTTAGTAACATACTATGGTCATTATACATGAGGTAAAACATACCCTCTACCAAGGAAAGTGCAAGGTAAGGGTTAATTTCACAATCTCTTTATTATCTAAGGTTGTTTTTACATAAGTATATATTGGGACATATTTATTATCCCTGTACATGTTCATAAATGGTTTTCAAAGGGATTATTTTTAAGGATACTTTTATTAAAATATCATTTTAAATGTTTTAAATATTTATTCCTCTAAATCATTCTCATTAATGTCCATGTTTTCAAAATTTGGTTTTAAGGATTTATTTATAAAGAAATGAATGTTTTTAAAATGTTAATTCCATTAAAAAGTTTCAAAGTGGTACGGGACACTTTGATTCAAAAATATCCTTAAATTTCTTCCTACTTAAGTTCTATGACTTTTAATTGTTTTCATGAAAAAGGAATATTTCTCTCAAAGAGTTTTACTAATCATTTTCATCTATGTCAAGATCATTTGACAGATTTTAAACTTGTTTGAAGTTGATTTATTATGATACAAATCTTCCATATTTAATTAATGGTTTTGTGATATGTTTGACTTTGGATGTTTTATTTTTATACCATTCATGGTTTATATATAATGTATTGACATTTATTATGCTAGTTTTAATATGAATTTTTATGTTATGTTTAAAACTTTTCATATGAGGAATGCATTGGACTTAGTTTGTGATGGGTGGAGCCCGCTATAGCTCTTTGATGTATCGGTAAGTCACATGAGACAAACTAGTGTCTTGGTACAAGGCCTTGACAAAATTTTATTTTTTGTCTTGGCATAAGGACTTGACTATGTGGTTATGAAATATAGAATTATGCATTACATTATTAGGAAATTGGCTATGGATATTTCTTGTGATTATTAGACTAGTAGAATATCCATGCGAATAAGAAAATGGAATTATTTGATTTATCTTTTCCATATTATGCTGAATTTTATGTTTAAAAGGATTTTGTTTTAGTTTTATACATTGCCTTAAATGTTTATTCTTATTTGTGAAAGATTATACTATATTCTTATCCTTATTGAGGAATTGAGATCACCCCTTTCTAATGTTTTATTTTCCCAGGATTCCAAGAAGTTTATTATGATTGATAAGTAGGGTTAAACAAGGGGATTAATGGAATTGTAAATGGATCATTTATGTTGTGTTTTATTTTCTAATTTGTAATGTAATGTTCATGTATGTAATCTATTTTCCATGACTGCTAAACTGATTGGTCTTTTGGGACTTGATTCCTTGTAATAATGCCAATGTATTAAAATAATGCACCGAATCTGGGATTCTGGGATCCGGGTGTTACAAATTTCTCATAAATATTTATAATAACTACAACCTGGAGTTCCTAACCATTTTTCTTAATTTTAATCATGTCAAATAACTAAAGAAAAAAATTATATGACCAATAAGAGAAATTAAAAAATACACTCATCTTTAATCAATTGATGTATCCATATTCACAAGAACTATTATATTTTTAAAAGTGGACGATTTTTTCAAAAAAAACCCCTCTAAATATTTTATTCATTAATTTCCCAACATACACTGTGGTGATTTCTATTTATCAACATAATTTTCAAAATATGGTCAGTCATTTCTATATGGGATTCTAATTGATGATAAATATTGATCTCCCATATAAATAAAACATTATCAATGATTCATTTTCCTCAATCATGTGTTTGTAATATGTTATAAAAGATAATTTTTTCATTATAATATATCCATAGATCTTTATTTATGAATTAAAATCATTTTTTCTCCATATAAGATAATCATGTATATGAAATTAATCTTTAAAAATATCATATGAATACACACTAACATTGTATAACTTATTGAAATATATTATCATTGGTTTTCAGTAAAAATTTATATTATTCTTAAGATATTCTATATTAAAAATAAATATGCACATAACAGTAAATTATTATTTTTCATGCTTATCCTATTAAGACTATTATATAGGTGAATAATGACAAACCAAATATTATTTATATTATAAGGCCCCGGCCTTAAACCTTACTTAATCTTGAGTTATTACAAGATTACACATTCAGGATCTTTTCAGGTTTAGAGTTTTAGAGAATTAGATCATGAAACATGCATTACATTCCACATTTAAACAAAGTGGTTACATAAAAGATATTATTCATTCTTCCCATCAATGGAAACATATTTAAAATAAAACATGGATTCTTTCTTGACACATCCTTGACACTATCATCACATCATGCACCTTTCCCTTGACCTGTGAAAAACATTTCAAAAACTTGGGATGAGCATAAAAAGCTCAGTAAGGGTTATAAAAATATGGAAAGGAAACATGAGTTCATATATACATAAGAATGAAATCATACTTTAACCATAAAACATAGGCACTTTAACATACCTCATCAAATCATGAATAAATCATAGAAATCATAAGACATAAAAGGTAACTTGAGGCATTCATAACATTCTTACGTAGGGAGTAACCCTCTTGGTTACGTTTGGAATACCCACTACAGTATATTCCCTAAATCTCTTCGGAGAAACATTAACGTTTCACTCCTTCGCGTTACCCAATGAATTGGAGAGCTATATCAGGCTCACCCGCCCTTAGTTTATCATGGAACCACCCGTCTTCATAATAATGCCCAAGAACCTCAACATAATCATATCACATAAAACATGCAGAAAGGAAACATAACATTTACACCTTTCAATCACAAGATATCAACACAACACATTGATATAAAAACATTATGAAAACCAATTTCAATACCAAAATAAAAGAAAAGTAAAACATGGTATTTATTTTTCTTTTAAAAAGAAGGTATGGCTTGTAGAGGAAGCTGAAACTCAAATAATGGTCACGACGACAGAGAAGTCGTTGTCGCCGCATACGTATGACAAAAACATTCCCTTTTGTCGTTTAATAAACACTTCGTATAAAAAATATTTCTTTTGAAAAAATGTAAAAGTCAAAGGGGTTTATACACCGTATAAAAGAAGTTTGTGTATAAAACATAATATGCCTTAATGAAAAGAGATTGAGATGAAGTCTCTTACAAAGTCGGTATCCTTGGTTTAAGGATAAATCAATTACATAATTAAGTGTGACAAATGAATACACTAAATATAAGTGTATATTAAGTGTAAAATAATCAAAGGTCATTCAAACATATTCAAAGTATGAAATATTCAATAACTACATGTTGAACCCAAAGAAATCAAAATTGGGTTAAGAAGTTCCCTTGACAGCCTAACGACGTCACATCAAAATGAGTTGATGAGAGATAAAAAAAGGGTATCTCATCACTTGGACATAAAATTTACATCAATAAGGATATATGAGAACATATCTCAATATAAAAATATGTAAATTAAAAGACCCAACATAAGAAGTCCTTTAAAAAGAGGAGGGTGAAAGGTCCCCTTACCGAGTTGGGTAACTTTCGAAACGTACACCCCATGTAAGAAGGGTCATACAATGAATATGTGAATACCCATAAATGAAATTATACTACACAAAGTGTATAATAATGGGCAGTACATACACCACTCAAAGGAAATTTTGGAAAATGTAGCATAAATCTCACGGGAATAAAAGTGAGATGAAAAATCCCTTACGAAAACTCGGCAGCCTAACGACGCCACATAAAACTTAAAAAACTGGATTGATGAGATCAAATAGGGTATCTCATCATATTGAATTAAAGTTTATAGAAATATGAATATAAAAGAACATCCCCCAACATAAAAAAGAGGAGCTTAAAAGAAGTGACATAAAGGAGAGTACTTAAAAAGAAAGAGAGAGGTTAGATCTCTTACGAAATTTGGCAGCCTAACAGCGCCACTCAAAACTTCCAAAATGGATTGATGAGAGAGAATATGGTCTCTCATCACATGAACATAAAAATTAAAGTAAGATTAATATAAAAGAACATCCCAATAACAAGAAAGATGAGCTTTAAAAGGAATGACATAAAAGAGTGTACTTAAAAAGAAAGAGTGGAGTAGGATCCCTTACCTCAAGTCCAACTTGTCTTGTGTGTTTTCTTTATATTCATGAATAATAAACATTGGTCAATTAATAATTGCCTATGTACCTCCTTTAGAGATTATTATTCAGTTCATATCACATATTATAATGTTATAATAATTGTTTAATATTGTTAGTTCATATCAGACGTTTTTGCCGATGTTTGGTACATGAGTCAAAAATGAACTTGTTTGAAAAAACGATTGCCCATGTAGTTATATGTAAATAATTTCCAGAATAGTATTAATGATTAAAATATCATATTTATCCAGTAAATATTCATTTTATACTATTACATATCATTTGGAGATAAAAACGAAAATCATCGTTCATGGAGACGGTAGGCCGTACGTACGCATGAACGCTACTTTCATTTTTTGTCATATTAATGGAATTAAAACAAAATGAGAGAGTTATATATATGTTATAATTCCTGAATTATATCCATAATTTATATATAATATATTAAATATATATCCATTATATATATGTACTTATAATATTACATACCATTTTGAGATAAGAAATGAAATGTACAGTTCATGGAGACGGTAAGCCGTACGTATGCATGAACGCTACTTCCATTTCTATTTCATATTTAATGGAATTAAAACATAATGATACATAATAGTATTTTAATTCCAGTATGGTATCATATATAATATCATTAAATATATCCTTTATACGTACCACATATGGTATTAACGAATCAAATCACTTTGAGCGGGCGGTAGTCCGCACTTCCTTAAATGAAGATATCGCGTTTACCCATAATGAAAACCATAAAGGTACTCCATAAATTAAAAATACAGAAGCTTAAGTAAAACATAAACATATTAGATATCATATATAAAAATAGTGTCATCTTAATGGACACCTTTGAAGGTGTTAGAATAATGTTGAACAGTCATCGTTTCGGGAGGCAGAAATTCTCCATCCACGGAAACAGTATGTTCTTTAACCATTAGATGTAGGTGTGTGTAAGTGTAGCTAGAATCCTTATTATAAAAACATCCTAGTATATTTTAGATACTGTATTTGTTACAAAATAAATGAATAAAAAGAGTTTATGGGGTTGGAGAAGCAAAATAAAACAAAAGGACACAAGTGAAGACATTACCATAAAATCGTGTAACTCCCTTTGGTTTGAGCTCAAAGGCTTCCTTGGGAAGACTTCTTCACAAAGTGAGGCTTCAAGGAGTAAGAGAGGGAAGGGGAGAGACAAAATGGGCAGGGGTTGCCCGAGCCAAAGGCTTTGGGAGTGTGGGTAAGGAGGTAGAGGTGGGGGCCTTTTATAAGAGGAGAGGAGGGGCACTGTTGGAAAGTAAGCAAATGTTACTTTATTTGAAAATGAGTTTCGGATTTAAAAGGTCCCACATTGATATAATTCGTGGATAATGTGATAAGGGTTCGAAATCAACCCATACAATAGGTTTTGGACATGTGTAGGTCTAAGATATTACATTATCTTTCAATTTTATTTAAATCGTTAAATAATGAGGTCATTGCTGCATCATCATGAGGTCATATATAATTTAATTTATTTAATGTCTAAAAATTATAAAAAAATACTATGATGTAGGATATATTTTTATATTTCCAATTACTATTTATAGTCAAAAATCTGACTTGTATAACCCCATGTAAAAATTGTTTTAGTAAAACATTTCATGTTTGTGTCATTTTTACTTTATCATTAAATAAAAAGATATTTATGTCATTTTCCAACCAAAGTGGCTCCATGGGGTCCCCATGTTGACCCATGGATTGTCTTGGTCGGAAATGACACATAAAATGAGGGTAGGACATGTGTCTAGGTCATTTAATTTTATTAAAACATTATTCTTACCATAAACTAAACTAATTACCTCTAATCACGATTAAAAACTTAATAAGTTACTATTCACCAAAAAAATTGTTTTTAACCCATTGAACCAAATTTTACTTCTTAATGAAAACCATGTATGTCGGATTTTTGAAATTCAAAACACAAAGATGGAAAAATTTCATTTAAACGGAAAAATCAGTTTTTATAAGTACCACTTAGTGGTTTCACTATTCATCAAAAATTGAAGTTTTTCAGAAAAATCCCAAAAATTCACCCTAAGCTATATTTGATATTACGAATTCAAAAATGAAGTCAATTTTACAAAATTAAAAACATATAAGTCACATTAATTAATTTAATATTTAATTCCCGCTGTCAGAGCAAATAACGTGTTTTTATGAAATAATATGTATCAAACGATTGACACTAGTTTAAGTCTGATTTCAAAGTGAAATTAATTCCAACGACCACTATTGGATTTAATGGTAAAAATATATTCTAATTTCACTTTAAAACCAATAAAAAATATAATGTAATCATATAAATAAATTAGATTAAAAAGAGGTTTTGAATTAAAATACAACATTTTACACCATTCATTAAAAAATGAACTTTATCGGAAAGATACCAAAAATTTACGCAGTAAATTTTGATGTCCCAATTCTTAAGAAGAGTTTTATTTGGTCCAATATAATTTATAAGTTTGAACAAAACTATATTTAATGACGGTTCGCCATCAAAAGGCGATAGGTGAACCATTAGTGAAAACGAGGGCATATACGCCAAAAATTGAATTCTTTCCGTATTTTAAGCCATTATCTTTTATTAGATAAATGTAAAAACATTTAAAAACATATATAATCATATTTTAGTTATTTCTATCCATTCCCACAAATACAACAACTACATGTTAACTACCATTTAAAATAATATTATTTTATTATTAGAGTACAAGGTAAGATTCCCAAGAAACTCGTTGTTACGTGTTGGGTACGCTATCGAGCATAGCATCCCCTTTAAAATCATATTAATATTTTATTCAAAAATATGGATAAATATGAAAATATAATATTCTTTATTTACCTGGGGTGTTACATCCTTCCCCCCTTTTGGGAATTGCGTCCTCGCAATTTTTAAAATTGAGCTTGGAAACATCCTTGAAAGTCTAACATCAGAACAAGAGTCGGTAAAACAATCACTTTAAAATAAAGGAAGATAAGTACAGAGGTCACCCGAGTTAACCCATACTAGGATTACATGTAGAAAAACATGGACATGGAAGAAAAAGCAAAGGGTCATGTTCTTGAGGGAGAGTGATAGTAAACATGTCTAGGAGAAAGTTAACCATTAGAAAATCACAAACTTGTGATGGGTTAAACGGTATTCGATTCCCCAGTAGGAAAAGTTAATAGACAACATTTTTGTTTTAAGTAAATTTTTATTGAGGAATTTATTCATAAGGAAACATAATCACTTATCATGTTGACTTTCAACTTTTACTAGATTCCTTAATCAAACTCATATTTTTTTTCCAAAAGACGAGTATTTAGGGAGACTTGTTCGCATTAAGAGTATTATAACCAACTTCTAGAGAATCACCTAATCCACCAAAGAGAACTATATACTTCCCATATCTTTAGACCTTAACCAAAACCAAAACCAAAAAGGTTAGTACAAGGCCAGATAATCCAGAAAAGGATAACCCTTTAAAAAGAAAATCTATGCTTAATCTCCAAAATTTGTCCAACAAAACCCAAAGTTCAACGAGGACCATCCGATAATACATTTGTGCATAAAATTATTCAAAGTAAACCAATCTATGATTGAATCCCAAATATTTTATGGATTTAGTCACATAGTCTTCCAAGTTAAACCGTAACATTTATCTCCAAACAATATCAGTTTCTCCTAAAGTCTCGTATTGAAAAGTAATTAACCTAATCACATATCCTCCATGATAGGTTAATCATTTTCATAAATAACCCAAAATCAACTTACTATTAATTCATAAAATCATATAACTAAAAATAATCAGTCAAACTAACCAGGTACTTCACGTAGTCCAGTGGTAGACGATAAATACCAGTCGCACTTTGGTTGTGGGTTCGATTCCCGCAGCTTTGTCCGACGCGATGGGTAATCACACGGTCTGCGTGTTGTCCTTTTTCCAAAACTATATAATTCTCAAATCATTCCCCAAAAAGAGATAAAATCATTAAAAATAAACATAACATAATTTAACCTCAATTTTATCTCATGCCTTTCACTTCCATCATAACATATAGTAACCCATAATTACCTCAATAGCAAGGATCATAAAAACTCTAATAGTTACCTTTATAATTATTACCTGAACTTCCACATCGATTGGTCATCTCATTCATTATGCATTAAAGATCATACCAAGGTTCAAGTGGTTGATCATGACTCCTTGATAGTTGGTTTAGAACAACCACGAGTTTCCACATTGAATCCCTCATTTTATCTAGTATCTTAATCATAGAACCACCACAGTTTTCTTCAAACCTGTTGTCTCTTTGGTGCCTGCTAGATCCATCCATTCACTAAAAATAAAAATGTCAGTGTTAGTATATCAAAAAAACCATCATGTACTAATGAGGAAGGTAAACACTAAGATACACTTACTCATTCACTTTATCTAAAACTAGGACTCTTTCTGAAATCCTAGCCATTATGGTAATGCCACTTATGCTTAAAGAATACCCTAACCTCTAAAGTTATCTAAACCGACCTTTGATACCAACTATAAGGCCCCAACCTTAAACCTTACTTAATCTTGAGTTATTACAAGATTACACATTGATGATCTTTTCAGGTTTAGAGTTTTTGAGAATTAGATCATGAAACTTGCATTACATTCCACATTTAAACAAAGTGGTTACATAAAAGACAGTATTAATTCTTCCCATAAACGAAAACATATTTAAAATAAAACATGGATTCTTTCTTGACACATCCTTGATACTATCATCACATCATGCACCTTTCCCTTGACCTGTGAAAAACATTTCAAAAACTTGGGATGAGCATAAAAAGCTCAGTAAGGGTTATAAAAATATGGAAAGGAAAAATGAGTTCATATATACATAATAATGAAATGATACTTTACCCATAAAACATAGGCACTTTAACATTCCTCATCAAATCATGAATAAATCATAGAAATCATAAGACAAAAAAGGTAACTTGAGGCATTCATAACATTCTCATGTAGGGAGTAACAATCTTGGTTATGTTTGGAATACCCACCACAATATATTCCCTAAATCTCTTCGGAGAAACATTAACGTTTCACTCCTTCGCGTTACCCAATGAATTGGAGAGATATATCGGGCTCACCCGCCCTTAGTTTATCACGGAACCACCCGTATTCATAATAATTTCCAAGAACCTCAACATAATCGTATCACATAAAACATGCATAAAGGAAACATAACATTTACACCTTTCAATCACAAGATATCAACACAAAACATTGATATAAAAACATTATGAAAACCAGTTTTAATACCAAAATAAAAGAAAAGTAAAACATGGTATTTATTATTCTTTTAAAAAGAAGGTAAGGCTTGTAGAGGAAGCTGAAACTCAAATAATGGTCACGACGGCAGAGAAGTCGTTGTCACCACATACGTACGACAAAAACATTCCCTTTTGTTGTTTAATAAACACTTCGTATAAAACAGATTCCATTTGAATAAACATAAAAGTCAAAGGGGTTTATACACCGTATAAAAGAAGGTTGTGTATAAAACAGAATATGCCTCAATGGAAGGAGATTGAGACGAAGTCCCTTACAAAGACGGTATCCTTGGTTTAAGGATAAATCAATTACATAATTATTTGTGACAAACTAATACACCAAATATAAGTTTATATTAAGTGTAAAATAATCAATGGTCATTCACACATATTCAAAGGATGACATATTCAATAACTACATGTTGAACCCAAAGAAATAAAAATTGGGTTAAGAAGTTCCCTTGACAGCCTAATGGCGTCACATCAAAATGATTTGATGAGAGATAAAAAAAGGGTATATCATCACTTGGACATAAAATTTACATCAATAATGATATATGAGAACATATCCCAACATAACAATATGTAAATTAAAAGACCCAACAATAGAAGTCTTTTAAAAAGAGGAGGGTGAAAGGTCCCCTTACTGAGTTGGGTAACTTTCGAAACATACACCCCATGGAAGAAGGGTCATACAATGAATATGGGAATACCCATAAATGAAATTATACTACACAAAGTGTATAATAATGGGCGGTACATACACCACTCAATGGAAATTGTGGAAAATGTAGCATAAATCTCACGGGAATAAAAGTGAGATGAAAAATCCCTTACGAAAACTCGGCAGCCTAACGACGCCACATAAAACTTACAAAAATGGATTGATGAGATCAAATAGGGTATCTAATCATATTAACTTAAAGTTTATAGAAAGAGGAATATAAAAGAACATCCCCCAACATAAAAAATAGGAGCTTAAAATAAGTGACATAAAAGAGAGTACTTAAAAAGAAAGAGAGAGGTTAGATCTGTTACGAAAATTTGGCAGCCTAACGGCGCCACTCAAAACTTCCAAAATGGCTTGATGAGAGAGAATAGGGTCTCTCATCACATGAACATAAAAATTAAAGTAATATTAATATAAAATAACATAACAATAACAAGAAATATGAGCTTTAAAAGGAATGAAATAAAAGAGTGTACTTAAAAAGAAAGAGTGGAGTAGGATCCCTTACCTCAAGTCCAACTTGTATTGTTTATTTTATTTATATTCCTGAATAATAAACTTTGGTCAATTAATAATTGCCTAAGTACCTCCTTTAGAGATTATTATTCAGTTCATATCACATTTTATAATGTTATAATAATTTTTTAATAATGTTAGTTCATATCAGACGTTTTTGCCGAGGTTTGGTACATGAGTCAAAAATGAACTTGTTTGAAAAAAATATTGCCCGTGTAGTTATATGTAAATAATTTCCAGAATAGTATTAATGATTAAAATATCATATATATCCAGTAAATATACATTTTATACTATTCCATATCATTTGGAGATAAAAACGAAAAGCATCGTTCATGGAGACGGTAGGCCGTACGTACGCATGAACGCTACTTTCATTTTTTGTCATATTAATGGAATTAAAACAAAATGAGAGATATATATATATATTATAATTCCAGAATGATATCCATAATTTAGATTTAATATATTACAAATATATCCATTATATATATGTACTTATAATATTACATAACATTTTGAGATAAGAAATGAAATGTACCGTTCATGGAGACGGTAAGCCGTACGTACGCATGAACGCTACTTCCATTTCTATTTCATATTTAATGGAATTAAAACATAATGATAAATAATAGTATTTTAATTCCAGTATGGTATCATATATAATATCATTAAATATATCCTTTATACACACCACATATGGTATTAACGAATCAAATCACTTTGAGGGGGCGGTAGTCCGCACTTCCTTAAATGAAGATATCACGTTTACCCATAATGGAAAGCATAAAGGTACGCCATAAATGAAAAATACAGAATATTATGTAAAACATAAACATATTAGATATCATATATAAAAACAGTGTCATCTTAATGGCCACCTATGAAGGTGTTAGAAGAATGTTGAACAATCATCGTTTTGGGAGGCAGAAATTCGCCATCCACGGAAACAGTATGTTCTTTAACCATTGGATGTAGTTGTGTGTAAGTGTAGCTCGAATCCTTCTTATAAAAACATCCTAGTATATTTTAGATACTGTATTTGTTACAAAATAAATGAATAAAAAGAGTTTAGGGGGTTGGAGAAGCAAAATAAAACAAAAGGACACAAGTGAAGACATTACCTTAAAATCGTGTAACTCCCTTTGTTTTGAGCTCAAAGGCTTCCTTGGGAATACATCTGCCCAAAGTGAGGCTTCAAGGAGTAATAGAGGGAAGTGGAGAGACAAAATGGGCAGGGTTTGGCCGAGCCAAAGGCTTTGGGAGTGTGGGTAAGGAGGTAGAGGTGGGGGCCTTCTATAAGAGGAGAGGAGGGGCACTCTTGGAAAGTAAGCAAATGTTACTTTATTTAAAAATGAGTTTCGGATTTAAAAGGTCCCACATTGATATAATTCGTGGATAAGGTGATAAGGGTTAGAAATAAACCCATACAATAGGTTTTTGACCTGTGTAGGTCTTAGATATTACAATATCTTTCCATTTTATTTAAATCGTTAAATAAAGAGGTCATCGCTCCATCATCATGATGTCATATATAATTTAATTTATTTAATGTCTAAAAATTATAAAAAAATGCTATGATGTAGGAAATATTTTTATCTTTCCAATTACTATTTATAGTCAAAAATCTGACTTGTATAACCCCTTGTAAAAAATGTTTTAGTAAAACATTTCATGTTTGTGTCATTTTTACTTTATCATTAATAAAAAGGTATTTATGTCATTTTCCAACCAAAGTGGCTCCATGGGGTCCCCAAATTGACCCATGGATTTTATTGGTCTCCCATGAAAAATCTAATTAGGGTAGGACATGTGTCTAGGTCATTTCATTTTATTAAAACATTATTCTTACCATAAACTACACTAATTACCTCTAATCGCGATTAAAAACTTAATAAGTTACTATTCACCAAAAAAAATTATTTTTATCCCATTGAACCACATTTTACTTCTTAATGACAACCATTTATGTCGGATTTTTGAAATTAAAAACACAAAGATGGCAAAATTTCATTTAAACGGAAAAATCAGTTTTTATAAGTAACACTTAGTGGTTTCACTATTCATCAAAAATTGAAGTTTTTCAGAAAAATCCCAAAAATTCACCCTAAGATATATTTGATATTCCGAATTCAAAAATGAAGTCTATTTTACAAAATTAAAAACATATAAGTCACATTAATTAATTTAATAATTAATTCCCACTATCAGAGCAAATAACGTGTTTTTATGAAACAATAAGTATCAAAAGACTGACAATAGTTTAAGTCTGATTTCAAAGTGAAATTAATTCCAACGACCACTATTGGATTTAATGGTAAAAATATAATCTAATTTCTCTTTAAAACCAATTAAAAAGATAATCTAAGCATATAAATAAATTATATTAAAAAGTGGTTTTGAATTAAAATACAACATTTTACACTGTTCATTAAAAAAATGAACCTTATCAGAAAGATACCAAAAATTTACACAAAGTAAATTTTGATGTCACAATTCTTAAGAAGAGTTTTATTTGGTCCAATAGAATGTATAAGTGTGAACACAACTATATTTAATGACGGTTCTCCATCAAAAGGCGATAAGTGAACCATTAGTGAAAACGAGGGCATATACGCCAAAAATTGAATTCTTTCCGTATTTTAAGCCTTTATCTTTTATTGGATAAATGTAAAAACATTTAAAAACATATATAATCAAATTTTAGTTATTTATATCCATTACCGCCAATACAACGGCTACATGTTAACTACCATTTAAAATAATATTATTTTATTATTAGAGTGCAGGGTAAGATTCCCAAGAAACTCGTTGTTGCGTGTTGGGTACGCCATCGAGCATAGCGTCCCCTTTAAAGTCATATTAATATTTTATTCCCAAATATGGATAAATATGAAAATTTCATACTCTTTATTTACCTGGGGTGTTACATATATTATGAGTTTTTTCAAAAAATGATTAATATCAACATAATATAACTTAAATCTCAAATTAAATTAGTTGAAAAATCATGTTGTTATCAATTATTATTTATAAATTATAATTAATCTACAAGGATCACTTCTTCATTATTGTTTTTATACTTTTCTTCATTCCTTATAATACCTATTTCTATTTTTTACAATAAAAATATTTATTCAAATTTTATTGTTCGAATAAAATTTCAAATAGCTTTATGTGGATGATGATACAATGTTCCATATTTACATGGTTTTAATATACATATACCAAATTTACTAAAAAATTTAGTGATTCAATTTTATTCCAAAATATCATATAATTATTAGGACATGCATGTTTTTTTGCTAGAATAAAAATCCATAATGATATATGAAATTATATTCTTTATAATTTTTATAGGAATGTTTCAATCCTCATGAATTAATTCCATTAAAAATTCAAATAAATATCTATCTCTATTATTACTAAATCAATTCACTTGTTTCCCATGATATAACTTCACTATAAACTTAGTTTTGGTTATCTTATACCAACTAAGATACATCTATGTCTTAGAATCCTCTATTACCTTCATCAATATCTCAGTTTTACCATTCCGATTCATAGTTCCAAAATCTGTGATTAAATGTTCACTCATGACCACAGGTTGTACTCATGGTGTATATTTATTTTTATTAACAAAAGAAAAATTAAAAAACATCATATCGCGATATCTAACATGATCATGTCTCTCGTTGTTATATTCTTATTTAATTGTATCTAAAATATGATTCCTTACCTCATAGATAGTTTGAAAAAAATATAGTGATATGAAAATTCAATTATTCAAGAGTCAAATATGGTCTATTAATGCAAATATAATATGTTCATAAAATAATTTATACGTTTAAAAACTTTTTGAAAGAATTTTTTTAAAAATTTAAGTTTATCTTGAAGCTCATTAGACACCAAAATAGGAACCTATATTAAACTTCTATCCATTTAGAAGTGAAAAAGTGAATATTAGATTTGTTATTTAAGTAATATTTTTCCAATATACCTATGAATATAAACTAGTTAATATATTTGAGAAAAAAGTCAAATTATAATGACCACATTAAAAATTTAAATAATTATATTCTAATGTTAATGAAATTAGTAAGTAATTTTCATTAAATTTTTTTTTATTTTTTTATAATATATATTACTTTAATTAAATTATTGAAAATATAAAATATTTGGTTATTCATTTTTTTTCAAAAATAAATGATTAAAATTTATAGTATTAAATGTATAAGATCATTCATAAATGAGTTGTATTCTGAGGTAAATAATATGAATATGGTTTTGTAAAAAATATTAATTATTAGGTTCAAAGAAAATGATTCTATTTTTTTTAACTTTCTTAAGAAAATTGGATAAAAAATGATAAGTAATCTGTTAAACTCTTTTTATTTTTTTTATGAATTTTTACAAGAAAAATTATTATAAGTATAATAATATATTATAACACTGAAAAGAAAAATACAAAATCAAATATTAGTCCTAAATAGTTTATATTAAATAAAAATGATAAAAATTCATTATAAAACTAAAATAGATATAGAAACAAGAAAATATATCTTTCATAATTTTTATTCCAATAAGAAGATTGATAGAAAAAATTATCACAGAGGAGTTATTTTAATGATGCAATTCGATGTTTCATGAAGAAGGGATCTTAAATATCATAAAGTAGGGGGTTATGGGTTGAATTTTCATGGAGGATATGAGAGTTTGGGTGGAATATGGGGATTTGGGAAGGGTAGATGTGTTTCAAACCAAATCTGGTCACCCTCAAAAACGGCACCCGACCCAGCCCGTGGCAAGGCCCAAAGGGCATTCCCAATCCCGACGGGTGGGTACAGGTTCCCATGTATAAAAAAATGAAATTTGGGAATGATTTACCAAAGTTTATAAACATAAAACCACAAATAAATCTAATCAACCAAATCTAGATTTTACAAACCAAAACATATTTTACAAAATTTAAGAATTGAATTACATAACATTGAACAGAACTAAAAGAATATAAGAAAGAAACAAAGTAAAAAAGGACATCCCAAGAACCTCCTCATGGCATAGGGCCCAACCCTCAAGCCATCTCCATGACACTGCGCCAAGAAGGACCGCTAGAAACTAGAACCAATGGTACTGAATGCATTACCCAAACCTGTGACAAAATAACCAAGTCTATATACACCCAAGGGTGTAATTAAGGTGTGATCTAAAGAACATTAATATTCCACCAAAAAAAATTCCATGTGATAATCATTATAAGACAAAAAGATTGAATGTTTTGTAAACAATAAATGATAGTTACAGTTTCTAAAAGATGCCACTTTAAATAAAAACAACATTCAAGTGGGATACTTTAAAAGAAATCAACAATTTTAAATAGAATGAAAATTCTACTGAATTTCTCCATAAAAACAAACAGTATGCTGATGGTAAGTATAAAATATCTAATGAGCACTAGCTATGGGAAAACAACCATAGACACTAGCTCATTGGGGGTCCCAGGTACCTCGTACTCGGTGAAAGTAACCATAAAAATATCCATTCTTGTGCAAACGATCCACTAGTAGGGATCATAACAAAAACAATTTTGGTCCCCCAACATCATCATCATCATAAATTAGTTAGTTTTTTCATCATCAAACTTACTACATGAAACGGTGGCCAAACCCCACGGGATCACTAGCATACTAGTATATGTCCACCAACCTAAATACCTGGATTTTCCCTCTTGTGATCATACAAGTTCCACAAGGAATGAAATACAATTTGCATATAAAAATACCACTTCTAAGCCATAAAGACACCAAATATCCCACACACAAGTCACATGATCCCCTTTTTTTATTCAAATTAATTTTGGAAATAAAACTCAAACCAAAACAGCCCACAACACGTTTAACCTCTCCTTCACACTTCAAAAAATCCTGTATAAAATTTTACAAAACCTTTCCAAGATAGTAAACATCACATAAAATCCCTTTCACATTAAAATAGACAATTTCAAAAGTACATTTCTAACAAAATAGTTTTGTAATATTGTTGAACCTCTTACATAAATCAAGAAACCATTTAAAACCTTCATAAAAGAAATCCAAGGAGTGTAACCATGTTTTTCATATAAAATCCTTCTAAAAACCCTCTTTGAAGACCATATGCATGCCAATATCACATCAAACCAGAATTTTCATCCAATAAATCATTTAATAATACTATTCAATTAATCATAAAACAACCCCAATGAACACAACATGGAATACACACAAAAAATGTTATTTTGCACAAAAATGACACTTAAAAACCAACCACTTAACAAATGCTACAAAATATTATTTTTAAACCAAAAAAATGAAATATAATAATGGTAAAAATATAAATCATGAAAAACTAACTCATCTAATAAAGATTACACATGGAATCAACTACCATTTGTTCAAAAAACTCCAAATCGTTGTTTGAAACTTCAATCACACCACTGCCGCACCAAAAGGAAGTGAAATAAATCCATAATCCGCAATATTTCACAAAAATGACACAAATTAAAACCCTAGGTATGAACTCTAGATTTTGGACATTTTATAACCTCAATAAAATTGGATGAAACCCTAGACAAAAGGGAGGAACATGAGAGGAAACTCACATAATTAAGAGATCTGGAAGAAATCTCCCCATATCTACCATAAGATGAATCCCCAAGCTACCAAAAATGGTATAGGGGCTCTAATGATACTTATTAGGTCAACTGGGGACTAAAATTGGTGAAAATGAGTGAAAATAGAAAGGTTTATGAAAGAATCAAATTACCTTCTCAAATATGGTTGATTTGAAAAACCCAGAGAAGTTTCTCCAACATATGCGATGCAAATGAGATCCAAAGTGGTGAAATAGTTAATAGGGGTGAGCCTCAGGTTTTTGGCATCTGGTGGGAGGTGGAATAACCTAAAAGAAAAAAAAATAATAATTCATGAAAGAATCAAAATAAAAATTTAAAACAAGAATTGGGATCACAGGTTTGCCTAATGCCTAAATAAATGACCCCACACAAAAATGATAATGAGTCCTTAAGGGTTATAAATGGTTATGATGGCTTGAATAGGTCTGGTGAGGCTAAGTGGGAAGTGAAATGGGTGACAAATTTTAAAAAATGAAGGATTTATAAAAGAATTTCCTTTTGTTTTTAAATCTGTAAATGGGCTTGCGGTTTGGCCCAAATCTTGAAAACCCATATTTTCTTCCAAAAATGCCTAGGAAACCCATACAAAAAAGAAAAAATTGAAATTAAATGAATAATAACTTTTAAAAATTAATGTATGTGACAATTATCCCCTTCATAAATCTTTCTACCCTAAAAAATACACAACAAGGAAAAAATTAGAAACCAAACCCAACCGTTGGGCCAGAATGGACTCCTCTACCATGTTTCGTCCATCCCCAAAATGCTAAAATATCTCTAGTTGGTCAATAAAGGAAGTAATACTCTCACCAAAAAAACATACAACACTTCCTAAAACAATAAAAAATATTCAAACTATATCTCAAAACAAAAGACCTCAAACACTATTTGAACAAGACTCAAGAAACATACCTGGAACGAACAACGAAAGTGAATGAGGTCACCATAGTCTTACTTCAACAAAACTGTTGGGAACACTCCAATACCAATGTTTACTCAATTAGTAAGTTTGTGGTTAAATAAATCTGAATGAGACTACTTATTACTAGTCCAACCCTTGGGACAAAACCAATTTACGGATACAGGGAGACACAAACAGACTCCCCGCCATAAGGGGAAACTCAGTTTTTTTTCTCAGATAGAATCAAGACACTAACAGGGGTTGGTTGAATGGACTCCTAGCATAAGGGGTATAATCTCATTAGAATTTCACAAAATAACTTACATGAGACTAATAGTGGGTATCCCCACCATGAAAACCGACTATCTTAACCAACCTGAATGAGTTGACATGAAAAGACCCCAAAATTTAAAGAGTTGGATGGACCCCATGGTTAGTCTGAATAGTTTGGGAAACCCTGGGATAACCATGCAGATCATTCTTTCCAAAGGGAAAACTTTTCATGGTTACATTGGCCAAGGTGCATGGCCATGCGGAGACCATGCATAGCTGATGTATCTTATTGTATTGTTTCCTAGGTTAGTGCACGGTTACTACTAACTGTACACAAACCATGCACTGCCATTTTACTTGCCAAAATTTGATACTTTTACCTAAAATCTCAATTGAAACCATTGGGGGAAAAGCATGAACTTTTGAGATAACGTGGGAATGAGATTCCACCACATTTTACCACCAAATAAGAATAACTATATAAATATGACTATACCTCCGGTTTAAACTTTTCCCATCATTCATACCGAGGATGATAATTCAACCAATTTTTTTAACTAACTAGGGATTTTCATGACTATACACAAACTTCACTCTGGGACCTATAGCTGGATTTTGGATGATCAAAAAATATTCATCCCCATTGTCAGGCCTTGTGAAACACCTAAACAAAACTTCTTCTTTTGGTGCAACAAAAAACTACACTGTGATCCCAAATGGGTTCAACAAGACACAACACACTCCAAACATACTTTACCAAGACCTAACATTTTTCCAAAACAAGAGATTAAAAGATTCAGACACATTACCCCTTGTTTCTTAGGATGAAAAAATTGAAAGTGGAAAGGACATATGAAAAAACCTTCCTATAAACAAGGGATCACAAGAATTTCTGAAGGCAGGAACACTTCTGACAAAAAAGAGACTCTCAGAAGATTGTAGAACCTTCATTATAGTAGTCAAACGAGCATATGACATCGCAAGGTGTCACCGAACATGACCCTTGTGACTGATAGAAACAATATATGGATCGATACCTTTTGATGAGTCCCAAAAAGCACACAATTTCTTACAAATGGCCATATCATCCTCTCTTGACCATGTTCCCCACACTGGTGATTTAACATGAGCCCTCATTTTAGAGAGACTGATGAAAGACCCAGAGGCCATCTTGTAGAAAATTTTAAACCAACAACCCTAGAACTCTTTGAACTTTGGTGAATCAGGTAACATAAGTATCTAAGGTATCTTTAAACCATCCACAACCACTCTCCTACTACAAGAGGATCCACAAAACCAAGAAATGAAATGGTGTGGACTCAACATCCAAATCTCGAGAAAAAGACACCTTGTGTTGCTCAACTGGAAGAGTTTCCAATAGAGAATCAATCTGGGATGCACTTTAGTCAAGAATTAAATCTTTATGGGGGCATAACCTATCCAACGAGAGAACTCAAGGACCCAACCATGCTGGTCCACTGGTCAAAAAAATAACTTTTCATAACCGAACATATGAGGGGAGACACCACAAGGGACTCCCAAACTTTTGCAGAAGAGACCACTAACCATCCCTTCAGCCCAACATACCGACCAAACACAAACCCAAAACATCATTCAAACAAGAGGAGTTCTTGAACTCAAAACATCCCACAACAACAAAATTTTAAAAAAACAAGACATACCACCCAAACCAACCATTATGAAATCAATTTTTCCTTTAAATTAATTCACTTCATTGAAAATAAACGGATCAGTTGTCAGTGTACCCATCAATGGTATCCTATAGGCCCCAAACGTGCATGTTTCCTTGCTATACTAGAAACACTCCTCATATCCAACCCAACACTCATCCATTCATACCATTAACCATCCATCATACCATATAACCCCATGCATGTGGTTTATAACTGAAATACCAAAGGTTAAAACAAAGATTCCTTCCACATTTCGAAACCAAAACATTCAACAAACAATTCTCTTTTTCTCAAAACTACTAACCACAGAACAAAAACCTAATTTACATCTTAAAAAACATTTCAAAAATCCCCAATAATTCAAATAAATTCTCACCTTCAAGCCATAAATTAATTTCAAAATAGTTCATCCCATTTCAAAACACTCCCAGATTTATGAAAAAACTCCCTTTCATCAATACCCATCCATTTAAAACCCAATATCTTCTTATTTAAACAAGATTACAATGATTCATAAAACATTTCAAATGATTACTAGTTAACATATAAAAATTTATCATAAAACCCCACACATAAATTCCCAAAAACTTCATTTAACTCAAAACACATGTCAATAATTCAGAAAAGTACGTTTGGAATAGATTTTCAGAACCCACTCTGACATAATTCATACATTCAAATGAGGTGAAAACACACCATTTACCATTTCAAAATATTTCGAAAAATTCATTTCCACCATTTTAGAAACCATTCCACTTCCTCTTTACTATAAAATAATTTCACAGAAGTTCACATTTCTTAAATCAAGTATTATTTATGATTTTAAAACCAAACATCCAAGATTCCAAACAAAAGGACACAAGACAATGTGAGAGGAAACTAGGTTTGGTGGGTGACTTGGACATATGGTTAGTATCCATATACCAATCACTTCACCATTATAGAGTGTATTCTAGGATAGTATCCCCGACTCCACATGGCTTCCCAGGCCTTGTGATCTCACTAAGACCATTGAAACAACTCCCATTCCATTTCCCCAATCATCGATGACCCGTGAAAACAAAAGGACTCATATAAAACCTAACATCCCCTACTGACTGAAATCCTATAATGAGGTGTTCCAGACTGGAGTCCAACTCATTATTGGAATGTCATGTCCTGGAAACCCTATATCTAGGCTTTTTCGACACTTCCCCAAATAACATGACCCAATAGAGTGAACCTGACCCCCTTTGAAACCATTTTTTCATGAAATTAATCTAGTCACCATCAATATTGGAACCCCACTCGGCCCATGGAAAGGCCCGAAGGGCATTCCTGATATTCACAAGCTGGAACAAGTGCCCAGGTATCAAAAAAATGAAATTTGTGAATGATTTACCTATGTTTATAAACATAAAACAAAAAATGAATCCAATAAACAAAATATGGAATTTTCAAACCAAAACTTTTTTTAAAAAATTTCAGAATTGAATTAAATAATCTATAACAAAAATCAATAACTATAAAAAAGGGGAAAAAATTCAAAAATTATAGCACAAGAACATCCTCATGGAAAGAGGCATTGCCTTCAAGCCATCACCATGAAACTATGTCAAGAAGGACCGCTAGAAACCCTAACCACTGGCACTAAAAGTATTACCCAAAACCATGGAAAAATAACCAAGTATACTTACACCCTAGTGTGTAGGTTTGGTGTGATACAAATCCCAATAAGATTCAACAACAAAAATATTTCATGTGAAAATCATGCAAGTTTTGAAAACATGAAATGCAGGTTACAATTTATAAAAGATGAAATTTTAAATAAAAACATCTTTCAAGTGGGATAATTTAAAAGAAATGAACACCTTTAAATAGATTTAAAAGATACTGAATTTCTCCATCCAAACATACTGTATGCCTATGGTAAGTATAAATTATCTAATGAGAACTTGTAGTAGGGAAAATACAATAGCCACTAGCTCGCTGTGGGTCTAACGTACCTCGTACTCGGTGAAAGTATCCATTAAAATATCTATTATCATGCACATGAACAACTATTAGGGATCATACGAAAAATATAGTGGTCCCCCAACATCATCATCATCATATATTAGTTAGTGTTTTCATCGTCTAACATTCTATGTGAAACAGTGGCCAAACCCCATAGGTTCACTAGCATACTAGTACACGTCCACTCACCTAGATAACCAGGTTTTCCCTCTTGTGATAAAAAAGTTCCACAAGGCATGAAATATAATATTCACATGAAAATACCACTTCCAATTCGTACACACACCAAACATCCCACACACATTTCCATTATCCTGTTATTCATTCAAATTCATTTTTTAAATCATACACACACCAAAACAACCCACACCACATTTCACCCCTCTTTAAAACTTCAAAAAATATTTTATACAATTTTAAAAACCCATTACAAGATATTACACATAACATAACAACCCTTTAACACTAAAATAGAACATTTCAAAATTGAACTCCTACCAAAACAGTTTAGCAACATTGTTGCACCTCTTAAATAAATCAAGAAACCATCTAAAACCTTCACAAAACAAATCCAAGGAGTGTAACCATGTTTTTCACATAAAATCATTCTAAAAACCTGCTATGAAGACAAAAATAATACAAATATCACAAAATCCAGAATTTTTAACCATAAAATCTTTTAATAAAACTATTCAATGAATCTTAAAACAACCCCAATGAACCCATCATCGAATACACAAAAAAAATCTTTTGAAAAAAAATGAAAATTAAAAACCAACCTCTCAAAAAATGATATCATATAATTTTTTTTAACCAAAAACATTGAATAAAATCATGATAAAAATATAAATCAAGAAAAAATAACCCATCTAATAAAGCTTACACATGTAATCACCTTCCATTTGTGCCAAAAACTCCCAATCGTTGTGTGAAACTTCAATCACACCACTGCCGCACCACAAGAAAGTGAAATAAAGCCTAATCCAAAACATTTCACAAAAATTACACAAAGTAAAACCCCATGTATGAACTATAGCTTCTGGACATTTTAAAACCTCAAGAAAAGTAGATGAAACCCTAAAGAAAAGGGAGGAACATGAGAGGAAACTCACTTAATTGGGAGATCTTGAATAAATCACCCCAAATCCACCAAAATCTGAATATCCAAGTATCCAAAACTAGTAGGGAGGATCTAATGATTATTATTAGGTCATGTGGGTACTAAAATTGGGGAATATAGTGAAAATTGAAAGGTTTTTGAATGAATCAGATTACCTTCTCAAATCTATATGATTTGAGAAACCCTACTTTTTTCCCTAATCCAAGATGAAAATGAGATCCAAAGCGGCACAATAGATAATAGTGGTGCTCCTTGGGTTATTAGATTCGGGTGGGAGGTGGAATCACTGAAAAAGAGTAAAAAATGAATATGATATGAAATAATTAAAATAAAATTTTAAAATTGGAATTGGGCTCATGGGTTGGACCAATGCCTAAATAAATCACCCAAATCCAAAATGACAATTAGTTAATAAGGGGTCAAAATGGATATGGTTGTTTGAACAGGTTAGAAGAGGACAAGTGAGAAGTGTAATGGGTGAAAAATGTTAAAAAAATGAAGGAGTTATAAAAGAAACAAATTTTGTTTTTAAATTTGGAAATGGGCTCGCGATTGGGCACAAATCATGAAAACCTATCATTTCCTCCAAAAATGCATGGGAAACCCCCAAAACAAAAAATTAATTCAAATTAAATGAAAAATACCTTCAGAATAAGTCATGTATGTGATAAAATGTATGTAAATCATTTTTGGTCATGTTATATTAAAGGAATAATGTGTTTTGGGATTGAGAAATCATCAACGACGTTCGATCAATGATATAGAGATTTCTAGGAGTGGGAAGTGGGTTTGGGAGTATTTAAAAAAATGGGGTGGGGATATATCTATAATTTTGGAGTTGTGAAGTATATTGGAGTATTATATTTGTGAGTAGTTTTCTAGATGATGTGGGATGAGTAGTGTGTCATGATGATAGGTTACTTGGGAGTTCACCAGCTGACGTGGGTTGGGCTGTGTGTTGAAGAGATAATGGGGTAGAGAGATTATTAGAGCATGTTGCATAGTAAGAGTAGAGTGGATATGGGTGGGTGGATATTAGTATTATATGGGATCAAGGGAGTGGGATTTTTTTATGGAAATGATGTTCTTAGCGTAAAACCATGGATAATAATTTTTTAACATTAACTATTCCCATGGATTTTATAATTATAGAAAAAATAGATCTATGGACATGTTTTTTATAGTCGTGGACGTTATTTAAAGAAAAAAATACCATATATCTATTCTTAAGAAAACATTATTTTATAAATTTTTATTAAAGGGTTTCAATGGAGATAACATTTATCCAAACATAGAATAATAGAAAAATGAAATGTAATGCCGCACGATCTTTCATATGCATTTAATTGAATAATGAATGATTAAAGAAATATATTCACATCACCTTGATGATCTAGCTATTCCAAACTTTAAAAAGGTATTTTATTGACATCACCAAGGTGAAAACAATTTTCTTTAGTATCCATGGATAATGGAAATCTACTGATTCTTGGAAAATATCTCCATCACATATATAGTCTTGTAGATCCTTTTATTCAAATAATGGAGAGAATATTACCAAGAGATAATAACCTTTGGGAATTTTTTATGAATCTTTTTGATATATTATAATTCCACTAATTGTATGATATCTAAATGGAATACATTCACCATCATCAATAGACATAATTTTTCCAATATTAATTGGAATATTTAAAGAAAACATTATAAGTATTAACACCTTCAAACACTTAGTTAAAATCATAATTGATTTTTTAACATTTAAAAAATATTTTATGACATTATAAATCCTAAAATTCATCATCACATTAAAATATTCATGTTTCGTAGCATTTTAGATATGATAACAAAGAGTGAAACATGTTATTTCTCAATGAATTAACCACCATGCAATGCACCATTTCATAATTATTTTCACTATGATATAAATCATTCTAATATAAATTATGACATCCTGTATATAATGACCTATATTGTTTTAGTTTATAAATCATTAAATCAACCACTTACACTAAAATACCATTAATATAGTGTACTTTCTTTTTTATTTTCCATCATATGAAAAAAACCATGAAACAACACCCAAATATTCTTTTAAATATTTTTAAAACTCTTTGTAAAACATATATCATAAATTTAGACCACATGTTATATCATGTGTAACAACATGAGAAAATACATTTGAATATTCTTTTAAATATCTTCTATAACACTTTTAGGTTACCTAATAATGTTTCATAAACATTGTACTTATTCAAAATCCATTTTTTACAACAAGATCTTTCATAGGGTTGATAACCATTAAAAATTCCCATTTTAATAATAGTAGAAAAATAGAGAAATATAAAAAAATTCAATGATACTCAAGATATAATGAGATCTAACATGATCATTATAAAAAGAGAAATTCTATATACTTATGTCTTCTTGATATATCATATACATCCATGCATAATTATATAATATATTTTTAAAAGACATCTAGTGACCAGGGGACATGAAGTTTTTCAATACCATATATCAAACTCATATATTCTCAATTCCTAGATTATATACGATCCATTATGATGAATAAATAAAATTTAATTAATCTAAATAGATGAACTCATCACATGATCCCCATATTTGTAGATAATCATATCACATATCACATATACAGGAATGTATACACACTTACTCAGTCTATCTCAATCTAGATTCTATGTTTCGTAAGCATCATACAAGATGAAAAATTACATATTGGATAATCCTCCATGAATGATACATTTAACAACATATCCAACCACCTATATTTATATAATCTTCAAGGGTTTTGTTCATTATAAGAATATTTCACACCACTATATGAAATACTACACACACTAACCATAATATTTAATCCCAATACAAAATACATCTTGATGAAAATTATTTTGGTATAACTCAAATTAGAAAATGGGAGGTCAATTTCAATTTAAAAATATATTATATATATTGAAAATATGAAAGAATAATATAGTGGTAGATGCCTTTTATATAACATGATGATTTTTTATGAAACACATTTTGGAATACCAAAAAAACCATACATAATTTCTTTCCTTATGATATCATATATGGTTGAATACTCATGTAGAATTATATATTTTTACACTTTTTGGTTTTGGTAAAACAGATTCCATATTTATGTAATTCCTACCATATATTTATGTGACAATATGATAAAACCCTCCCAATAATATAATTCCATAACTAACATCTATTAAGTAATCTATTCTGAATAATATTGAGACATCAGAATCAAATTCCAAATAGTCTGTTATTTAAACACAGTATTCAAACTCCATTACTTTAAAAAATCAATTATTATGATGTTAATAACTTTTATTACCTAATTAAAAATAATTCTATGTTAATAATAATTATCATTATTCTCACATCCTTTTCATAAAACATTTTCTTTTAATTCATTTGGTAACTAATGTAACTCTTTACATTAATATCACTATTTAATAACATTTTTTAAACTCTTTTATGACATAAAAATACATTTACATTATTATGGTACCTAAATGTAATTATTTATATTTTATATTTCTAACATACCCTAAACTATTTTAAATTATTAAGTGATATTCAATTTGACTTTAACAAGTTCATTATTATTTTTTGTTACACTTTGTGCTTATTTAATTCAAAATATTCTCATATAATCCACTTAGAATCTATATTCTCTTTTAGAATATAATAGTATAGAAAACTAAATTGGTATAGGGAATTAAAATTCATTTCCATTATTGGTAATATATAACAAATAAAAAAGTACCCATCATATCTAATATGGATTATATATATTTGGATAATTAATATAAAAAGATTTTATTCCTTAGATATTAACAATATTAGGTGGTAGGAACTCTTTACATCAAATTTTAACATTTATTACAGACAAAATCATTTATATTGTATAAAACTACTCTTATCCTTATCATACTTGAAAAAATGTTATAAAATTTTATTTATAAAAAACCATGTGTATTAAAACCATCAACACATTTTTTATAACAACTCATTATTTATCAAAAAAATAACTTATCTTCTAAAATAAATAACATGATCAGTAAAATTCAATATTTATATCCATATAAGATTGAAATATTCATTTCACCCACTTCATGAATTTACAATCATTTTCATCATAATATAAATGAAAACTATAATATTTATTAATTAAGACAATTATTTTTATTTCATAAATATTCATAACATTTATAAAATATATAGTTAGTATTATAAAACCTAAAAATTAATAATTAGTTCTATAATGCCGATACCTAAAATTTCATTTCCATATAGTTTCCTAAACACCTTTAGGTATTCAAAAAATTGAATCTTTTTGAAACATTTTCATTCCTCACTAAAGATTATATAGTAAATTAAAATCTATAAAAATCATTATATGAAACCATCAGTATTTGGAGGTCATTGAATAACTCAATTATATTTAGTAAATTAGTGGATAATATATTTCATTTTGAATACAATGGCTTTGACACCTTAAGTTAATCATTCTATGATTCTTAAAATCATTTATATTCACTTTTTAAACAACTTAAACACTCAATTATTCATGAAATCATTTCTATAATAAATAAATGTTTCTCTTTCTTTCATAGGAATGATTCTTATATTTTAATACAGGTCTAGAAATTGGTTACTTTAATATTTTCATTCTCAAGAATTAGTGGAAAAGTCATGTTAAGTGATGATGATACTATTTATGTATAATAAAATCTCTTAATAGATGGGTATCGTTTTTTATATTAATTTAATAATAAAATTTATCAAATGTACTTAAACTAAAATTATGACCCCCTCAAAATTTTTCATGTCAATTAGTGGGATATGATCTATATTTCACTAAGATATGAGTGTAATTTGACATTAATCTCGCAACTTAGTTATTTTGATTTGTTATTTTTCTAATAATATTATATATTACTCTTGGATGGTTGATTGGGAAACTCATTTCCCAATATATCATATGGATAATATCAATAATACACTTATTATATCCTTTCCAAGGGTTTCAAAGCTAATTATAAATTAAATAATTTTTTAAAAATCATCCACATAACTCTTAGAGTCACCTCATTATTTTGTTTCATAGCACATAGAAATATAGGGACACCCAGCCTTGGCATGAAACTACCTGGTTGGATGATTGGGGTCCTATAAAGTGTTATATTTTAATGTAATCTGACACTTAATATTAAAAAATGGGATTTAATCTCAACATATTATCTCATGTTTTCCCAGTTAAATTTTTTCATACGTATAATGGTTTAGTTTTTAATCCATATTCCTTCTTCCAAGTCAATATATACAAATCATATGAATATATAACTCTTTACACAACCCATAACTTTTTTATTAACCCAAATTAAAATACAACTATATTTATACACATACAAATGCATATCATTCATAAGTTACATAAAACCCTTTAATGTAAAGTATTATAATTATATTAAATTATTAATCCCTAGAAGAGTATGCTCTGAGATATAGGTATCCAAAACACACTTTTATTAACAAGGAATTAGCCTCTAAGACATTGCATCGTCCAACCCCAACTCTTTTTATTGATAGTTCTTTAATCAATAGATATTTAAATTCAACTACAATTCTAGGAAATAATATGTATTAACAATAATTAAATTATTAATTCAATATTTTAACCTAATACTTGAAAAAGTTAATGTTGAAGAAAACTAAATCCATTATTTCACTTAGCTTATAACCCCTTAAATGTATGATTGATAATTTAAGGAAGTAGTTTAAAACATTTAAACTAAATCTTATATTACAATTCATAACATAACATTCATATACTGGAAGAAATTGTTTAATAATAATAAATGAATGAATAATTCATAAATATAGACATAAAATAAACATTTATGAAAAATTCGTAAGTAAATAAATTATAAAAACGTAATAAATATAACTGAAAACATTAAAAATTAAAATTTATCCAATATGAATGTTTCATATTATAATTTATTTTGTATTAGTATGAATTAATTTCAATTTCATTGTATGAGATAATTTATAATAACTTTAACTGTCCAATAATAAATATTTTCATATTGTTTATAAACAACATACAAAAATAAAATATCACATATTTAATTTTCATTAAATCAATGATCAAATTTCCCAAATAATGTTTTGGCATATTTGAAATTTTTTTAATGAATAAGGCCTTTAATAAAAACATTTTATATTATCATTTATGAACAATTCATAAATTAATATAAACATTTTTATACCATACTATATTTATTTATTTTAGTTATTTTATTAATTATTTAAAATGTAAATACACTTTAAACCTTGACCAAATCCCCAAAACATTCATCATTCAGTTTAAATTTTACACTCTAATTTTATGTAGGCCCTTCTAGCCTATGATAGGGATGGTTTTTCGAAATTTTAACAAAAATATGTTTTTGGTTTTAAATTCCCCCCAGAATGGATTTAAATATGGCGTGGTGTTCACATTTTATACTTATTATAACAAGAAATAGCAATATAAATTTCAATATAAATGGAAATTTTGGTATTATGGTCATTCCAAAGACCAAATTCATTTTGGGAGTTATTTTGAGTCACCATTGCATATTTATTTGTCCATTTGGGCCAATCCATTTTGCGCGGACAAGGATTTTTGAGAAATGAATTTATAGTTATTAGGGAATTTAGGTTGGAATTCAAAATTCAAAAATATCTTGGAACTATTTTGTTTCCAATACTCATGTTTGAGTTTACCACACCTCAATACCCAAATATATATAGCACATAAAATCATTATATGACTCTACATTTATCAAGATTTTCCATTAATGCTGAAAATGGCCATTGTGCATTGAATATTCCATACTCTCTAGGATTTTCTAAACATAATGCCTCTGTTAAAATTTATCTATACTATTGTATAGAACCAATAATAACAGAAATATTAATTTGATTTGGGCTACACTATAGTGACTTGAATATTAATTTTTTAGTTTTCTAAACATTTTGAAAATTTAAATCAAAACCTCTTAAAGGTGGGTTGGATTCCACTTAAGGGTTTTGCTGGGAAAAACATTTACCCAAATTTATTATTATGAAAAAAACTAAAACATAAATCCACAA
This sequence comes from Viscum album, assembly GCA_963277665.1. NCBI lineage: Eukaryota > Viridiplantae > Streptophyta > Magnoliopsida > Santalales > Viscaceae > Viscum > Viscum album. The sequence continues at coordinate 1,556,887,873 of OY728152.1, read as the reverse complement.
TATATTCCATAATAATTTAACTGAATAAATAACAAAGATAAAAATTTATAACTTCTCCCTTAATTATCTGGATTATTTGACCTTAAAATTGGAAGTTGATAAATATCACTAAGGTATAACTAAAAATTTACTTTTTCTTAGGGTATAAATGTATTTTTGGAATCTCTCAATTCCTTATAAGTACTCAATTACATTATAATGGTTAAGATAACATTATTTATATATAATAATCATATATGATTTTTATATAGTATCTCAACATAATAGAATGCCACTATTTTCATGAAATTCGGCTAACTTATACAGATCATTAATAAATCAAAACATTTGGACAATATTGATTGGACTGTTTGAAAAAAAAATTATATGTTTTAACACATTGAAAAACATGGTTAAAAATATCATCGATTCCATAGAATTTAAAAAATCACTTGAAAATTTTTAACTCATTAAATTAATTATCACATGTTGAATACTTACAATGATATAATTTTGGAGTAAAGAAATTAAGAATCCAACATGTTATCACTTTACACAATTATTACCATGAAATAAACCAAAATATAATATTTTTTACTATATTATTAAGCATCTTAAAATTGGACATGATGTGTAGTATACCATCGATAATGTTAATATAATGAAGAAATATTTCATTTATATCAATGGTTACATAGAATAAAGGCTGTATCCTAATATACCACCATAGTTTAGAAAAATATGGAAATAGAGTCTTTTAAACATGATTTTTAAAACTGTGGCAGTATAACGATGGATAAGGGAAAAAATATTAGTGCCACAAATGATTCAAAAGTATTGGTCCCCTTTAATTAGGTTTCCAAAGTTAATCCTTCATTTACAAACATTTCAAAAATAATTGGACAAAATTTTTAAACATTTTATAGTGTTTTATAATATAGCAGGATTTAAATTTTCATATATATTTAGATTCTAGGATACAAAGGATGAAATACACACAATAATTTCCTAATTAAATACATAAAAATAAATCTAGAAATAGTATTCAGATCCATTCCCTTCTTGAGGTTGTTATAATATTTTCTTCAATAATTTGAACATGTTCTTTTCGAGTGATATCTATGTGTACTCAATAAATATTTTTATATAGATCTTAATTAATTTGGTAATAGTATGGAGGCTAAAGATATATTTATTATCTTTTTACCAACAAAATATGATTCTATTGGTTTATCTCAAAGCATCAACATGATTTTGGAGATTTATCTCAATTTTTGTTAAAAAATTAATAGGATCACTTATTGGATAATACCAATAAATCCATTTTCAATGAAACAATATGTCTAGGTTTTAGAAATAAGAAACATAAAAAATTTACCTACCACTTTTCTTATTCCCAAAATAAACACCATTTAATTAATAAATATTAAACATGTCATTAAATAAATATAACTATTATTTAAATAATTGTTACACAAATCTAGTACCAATTTATAATAATTCAATTTATCACTTATTAAATAAATAATTATTTAAGTATCATAATTAAATAAATCACATGTAAAAACTAATCCAATTAAATAATAAATTCGTTTTATACACTTAACTATGTCAAAGGTCTCTCACAATCAATAAATATTCACTCTCCCTTGAAATCTTATGACTATTATGTGATATACAAATTCAACTCCCTTATTCTGGCTAGGAATACAATAATACTGAATTATGATCAACATAACTTGAATAAAAAATGATCTATAAATCTATATCAATTCTTTTTAAACAAATAAAATTCAAAAAAATGTTATGAGATTATGGATTCATTTATTCTGTGATCCTATATGTCTCTTCCTCAATAAAAGTTGGTCCAACCCATGAACCAATAATATTATATTGCAACACCAAAAGGACTCCATTGGAAAATTGAAAAATAAAAGCATTAATTGTTTTTATATGAATTATAACCATGTAATAAAATCAATTTATTAAAAAATATCTAATTATAAATTTTTTATAATTGTATTATCACTTCTTAATACATGATGTTAATTTTTTGGACATATTGAGATGAAAATTCCTTTAAATTCCATGAACATGGATTTTTCATAGGAAAGTTTATCACAATTAAAGTAACCATGATATCATCTTCAAAAATTCATGAGGGATAAATTATATCTTTATCATTTAATTAATTTCATACCACTCATGATCCACCTAAAACATGATACTATTTCAAGATCATATAGTTCAAATTTTTCATCATGTATCTATTTACATGAATCACGATATATATTAACAAGGATCTCATGTTGAAGTACTAATGGACACACTTCTATATGAGAAATTCTAATGTTACACATATTATTATATATTTAGATTGATGGGTCTGTGTTCAGGGTCTTCTCTTATTGGGGATCACCAAGTGTAAAATTTATAAAAGTACTATGGATTTTTGGCCTCCCACACATAAAAATTATATATCATGTATGTCATTTCATAATAATGAATATATATAATAAGATATAATTTTAAGAATATTATTGTAACACCCCGCCCCTACCTCATTGGCTTGAGGAGGCGGTGAGGGTTACTTGGCCTTAAGTGATGTTCTCAGGGTGCCAAAGGCTAGCAATAAATGCTGAGGGCTCTGAGAAAATATTGGGGAGCAATTTTCCCTTAAGACACAACCAACCAAACAATCCACAAACTATATGATTCATGTCAAAAAACCCAACCAAACCATCCACTAAAAACTAAGTTGTTCCACAATGCAAACCAAACCCAACACAACTAGATAGGTCCACAACACATCAGAGTAAAAAGCGGAAACTAAACATCCAAACACCAACAAGCCATGACACCACCACAGCTCCACACCAAGCTCAAAGCTCCGAGCTCCACCATGACATCACAATACTCCACTAAAGGAGGGAGATGCCTTACCCATTCCCATGTCATGGTACATGACATCTTCAAAGACACCATAGTGCCAAAGTAGGGGGTGAGTACTAAAACTCAGTAGGTTTTCCCCAAATGACTTCCCTACATACGCCACTAGGATAAAACCGTTAGCACATTTATATAAACAGATTATATAAAATAAATACAAGTTCAACCCTTACCATAAGCTAACCATGCTCTTACCAAGCCATCACACCCAACCCAAGAAACCAAGGGAAAGCCAAAGAAAACATTCTACAAACCATCTCATCATTTATACATTAACACAACAACTTCCATCTTGCAAGGCAATGCACAACAAAAAACCAAAACGGTGGGACTTCTGCCCAACCCGTTCACCCATTCACACCAAAACAATCAAAATGGTGGGACTTCCACCCTACCCTTTCACCCATTCGCAACTAGAGGTACTTCCCGACCACTGTTCATATAGTGGTTCTTCAGACCACTATCCATCCCCTTTTTATAGTGAGACTTCCCACCCACTTCTACACAACATTTCAATCAACCCAATTCCAAGCATATAATTCACCAACGTCACAACCACATACAATCAACCAATTTCCATTGCATACCAATTAACTTCAATAAATCACATATTTATTGAAAACCATTTTCCATGCCAAAAAACATATCAATAAAACAACCGTTTTTATTTAAAACAATTTCAATCAACCATTTTCACAAATCAAACTCAGCAACCAATTTTAAAATCTCCATTTTAAAATCCACAATAAGAGCATTTCACCATAAAACCCATTTTCCCAAAAAATTCCTAAAACATCACCAAAGGGATTTCCAACCACATTCTCACATCAAAACACTTTTAATTTTCAGCAAAAAAATTAATTGTAACAATGAACCACAAGTTCTAACCAAGTGGAGTCGAGAGAGAATCCACCTACCTTTAGGGTTCTAGAGAAAACGACCCACAAGCCACTGCACCTCAAAACCAGAGAACGCACCACAGAAACCTCTCTAGATCCCTTTCCCTCAAATTAAAAATCTATAATATTAACATCCAAGGAAACCCCAACCCTAGATCTACAAAAAACTGGTGTAGGTCTAGAAAACCAAGAAAGAGAGTGATGCGGATCTAGAGGAAAACACAAGAGAAACAAGAGGAGAGACTTACCCAAGAGAAACCGACTTGAATCCACCTTGAAACCCCTTCGAATCGCTTCCATAATTTGTGGGAGATCCCCTCCAACCCTTGAGAACCGAAAATACCGAGTGAAGCTTGAGTGGGAAAAAGAGAGGAGTGAAATGAGGAAATCCTGAGTGAGTCTGGGTTTTAAAACCCTAACTTTAAGTGGCTGCACAGTTAGCCCGTGTGGTTTGGAAAACTGTGCGCTAACCATGCACACGCCACTGCCTCGAGAGTCATAGTCCACACGGTTCCCTCGCACGGCTTGGAAAACCATGCGCAGGCTGGGCAGAGCCTAATGTCTACCCCTACACGGTTTCATGGAGCATACACACGGTTTACACTAACTGGGCTCAAACCGTGCACCCCATTAAAAGCCTCCAAACTCATATGAAACCATTCCAAACTCTCCCAGCTTCTTCCCAACTCATTCCATGAACTTTAAATACATAAAAATGCATAAAAAAAGACACATACCTCAAACCGGGGGTGCTACATTCTCCCCACCATTGAAATTTCTGTCCTCGGAAAGTAGTGAACCCACCCTTTGCCAAAAGAGCTCAGGCCACTACTCGACCATCTCTTTCTTCCACTCCCAAGTATCCTCTTGAATATGACCATGTTTCCAAAAAACACGAACAAAATCGATGCTTTTACCATGCAAGGCTTTCTCTTTCCTATCCACAACCCGCACATGCATGTGCACCAACGAAGCATCCGGTTCTAGCTCAACATGATCCCAAAGAATCACATGGTCACTATCTGGCTGATACTTTTTCAACTATGAAACATGAAACACATTGTGCACCTAACTTAACCATGGTGGAAAATTAAAACCATAAGCTACCTCACCAATCCGCTCAAGAATCTAAAAAGGCCTAATATACCTTGGAGATAACTTTCCCTGCTTCTCAAACTGACGATGTCCCAACCTAGGACAGATTCTCAAGAAAACATGAGCACTCACCTCGAATGACAACGGTCGTTGACGATGATCCGCATACAATTTCTGACGACTCTGAGCCATCTCCATTCCATTTCTGATCAAAATTATATTCTCTGTAGTTTCCTAGACAAGGCTCGGTCTTACCATCACAGACTCACCCGTTTCAACCCAACATAGTGGAGAACGACATGGCCTCCCATACAATGATTCAAACGGAGCCATCTGTATGGATTCCTGATAACTGTTATTGTACGAGAGCTCAACTAACGACAATTGATCCTTCCAAGAGCCACCAAAATCCATGACACAAGCCCACAACATATCCTCCAAAGTTTGTATCATCCTCTCAGATTGACCATCTGTCTGAGGGTGATACGCCATACTCATCGTCAACTGTGTCCCAAGGGCTTACTACAAGGATTTCCAGAAACGAGATGTATATCTCAGATCTCTATCTCATACAATCTAAACTGGAAAACCATGCCTCTTTACCATCTCCTAGATATAGATTTTGGACAGATCCTCCACCGTATGAGATTCAAGAATTGGGATGAAATGGGCTGACTTCGTTATCCAATCCACTATAACCCAAATGGCATCGTGCTTTCTGACTGTTCTTGGGAGACCTGTAACAAAATCCATTGCCATCTGCTCCTACTTCTAGATAGGGATTGGTAAAGACTACAACATTCCCACCGGCCTCTGATGCTCTACCTTGATCTGCTGACAAGTCATGCATCTCGAAACAAACTCATCCACTCTTCTTTTCATACCATCCCACCAGAACTACTCTTTCAACACTTTATAAATTTTCTGAATTCCAGGATGAACAGCCCACCTGGAATGTTGATATGTCCTGATAAGATCCTTCTGACAGGAAACTGGTACAACCATCTGATTCCAAAAACACAAAACTAAATCTCCATTCAGTTTCCAACCCTCAATGGTCTCCCCACCATTGAGTCTCAACCCCACGGTCACACACTTAGAATCGAATATCTGTGCCTCTCTAACTAGGCCAACCAAGTCAGGAACCAATGAAACTAGAAAGAAGACCACTCTATCACCGTGGTCCTCACATTCCAACCACATATCATCTTTAACCAACATCAACTGTCACTGGTCCGATGCCTGTTTCACCATCTGAGCATATGATTTTATACTTAATGCATCTGCCACCAAATTTCCTTTACCTGGTGTGTACATCAAGTCTAAATCAAACATCTAGAGATATTCCATCCATCTCCTTTGCCTCAAGTTCAAATACCTTTATGATAAAATATATTTCAAGATCTTATGATCTGTATATACCGTGAATTTATCACTGAAGAGATAATGACACCATACTTTCAAAGCATGGACCATTGCTACCAACTGCAAATCATGAGTTGGGTAGTTCTTCTCATGCACTCTCAACTACTGTGAGCCATACTCAACCACATGATTCCCTTTCATGAGAACACACCCCAAACCTGATCCCGATGCATCACAATACACCACGTACCCTTTTCCTGGTTCTGGAAAAACCAAGATTGGTGCTGATGTAAGATGACCCTTTAACTCTTCAAAACACTGCTGGAACTGTTCATTACACTGGAATAGAGCATTTTTTCTTGTCAATGCTGTCATCGGTGAAGCCAAACGTGAAAAATCACAAACAAAACGCCGATAATACCCACCTAGACCAAGGAAACTCCATATCTCAAACACATTATTTGGTGGTTTCCATGAGATAATGACCTCTATCTTTTATGGATCCACTGAAACACATCTTTCAAAAATTAAATGTACAAGAAAACGAACTTACCGTATACAAAAGTCACACTTTGACAATTTTTCATACAACTGATGATCCCCCAAGATCCCCAGCACTATCGCTAAGTGCTGCTCATGATCCACCCTTGTCTTAGAATTCACCAGAATATCATCTACAAACACCACCACAAATGAATCCAGATATCTCTAAAATATCTGATTCATCAATGCCATGAACACTGCTGGTGTATTCGTTAGGCCAAAGGGTATAACCACATATTCATAATGGCCATATCTACTTCTGAAATCGGTTTTAGGAATATTATCCTTCATCACCCGCAATTGATGATATCATGACTGGAGGTCAATCTTGGAGAACCACTGGGATCCCGTCAACTAGTCAAAAAAATCATCAATTCATGGAAGTGGATATTTTTTATTTATCATAAATTGGTTAAGTCTACGATAATCAACACATAGCCTCAAAGTTCCATCCACCTTTTTCACAAACAACACTGGAGATGCCCATGAAGACGTGTTAGTCCAGATAAACACTTTGTTTTCTAACTCTTCCAACTAGACTTTCAATTACCACAATTCAGCTGGTGCCATTCGATAATATGGAAGTGAGATAAGAATGGTCCCTAGAAGGAGATCAATCGTAAACTCCACTTCTCTTACCAGAGGTAACCCATAGAATTCTTCGGGAAGAACATCCATGAACCGATCCACAACTGCTAGAAGAACACTATGCTCAACACCATCTACCGATTCCAATGACAACACTGCCAACTGATACGATAACATACCCACTGTTGGTGCCAACAAACCCATTGCACCCTTCCTTTCTTGCCTCTCTCCTCTAAAGAGATGTATAATGCCACTGTGTGTTGTAAAATCCACTATCCGCGCATCATAGTCGATGTGGGCCGTAAAATCCACCAGCCAATCCATTCCAAGGATTACATCATAACCATCCATCTCAAGCATTGAAAAATTTCACACTATCTAAACCATGCCCTCAACGATACCACATTATCTACACAAGAAGGTTCGATACTCTCTTCGACCCAGAGGAGTTTGAAGTTTCAAAATGGAGGGAATCATTTCTACCCTTAAACCCAATAAATCAACCACACATGCAACAATAAATGAGTGTGAAGAAACCGTATCAAAAAACACTTGTATCAAGGTAGAATTTAAAAGAATAGTACCTCGCACTGTGGATGGTCCTGAATGATCATCCACCATAACCTGCTCAGCTCCGAACACATGTTTTCATGCCACACTCTTCTCTTTAATGCCCTTCTGAGGCGTCGTGGTATTCCGAGAATCACCATGACCCACTTTACTCTGCTGATGAAGGGTATGTTGTTGTCCCCGTCCTGTCGAAGCATACGACGTCTGCTATCCCTGAGGAGTGTCATGCGCACCCGACCTTGAAGAATTCTGACAATAACGCTATAGATTCCCCATCTACTTACAATTATGACATGCTCGAGGTTGTTCCATACAATCCCGCTTGACGTGGCTCGTAGAACCACACTGAAAACATCCCATCTTGCTCTGGGGCTTCAGAGGAATATTTAAAGATCATGACATCAGATTATATGCCATATTCCCACCCTGGGAATAAGTGTCCGTCTTCCGCTTAAACCCAGCATTAGAGTTGCCACTATTCCCCATGGGTACCACCATGCTTCCCCCACCTGGAGCTCCCAACAGATCTCGCTCAGCCACTGAGGCTCTATTCACCATTTCTGTGTAATAATCTATACACAACACCACTATCTTTGAACGAATTTCTTGCCTTAAACCCGCTTCAATGATCCTTGCCTTCAACGACGTGCTACCCACCACCTCGAGTGCAAACCACACTAAGTTCATAAACTTAGATGCATACTCCTTCACAGAAATCATCTCTTGCTTCAAACTGAAGAAATCATTCATAAGCTGAATTATAAATGTATGTGGGTAGAATTGTTTGTTAAACAATTCGTCAAAGCCTTCCCACATCATACCCTGGTCCATCCCCGCTTGGACTACCAACTCCCACCACTGAAGGGCAAGATCTTCCAACATATACGTGGCCAACTTCACTTTTAACTCTACTGGTGTTCCCTAGAACACAAATATCTTGTTCATTCTATTCTACCATGATTCTACCCTATCCGGATCTGAATCACCCATGAAGATGGGTGGATTCTACTTTTGAAACTGAACCGAATGATCCACATTTCTTGGTTCATCCACTTTGTTTCCACTTTCCACAGCTTGGAAAGCTTGCACTATGCTTTGCACTAGCCACTGATCCACCTGAGGCTCAGGTGCTACCATATTCTCAGTAGCCTCCTCGATTGGTCTCTACTATGCCTACCCGATGCCATTTATATAAACAGAAAACAAACAACCATGAGTCTCACTTCCGTAGACATCACAAAATCCCCTTTCAAATCACATTACACAACACTATAACAACAAGTATTTCTACATTTTCCACATGTGCCATGTTTAACAATTTTGAAAACCAAACCATTTCAAAATACCAATTTATTCACATTACAATTTCACACATTCATATCACATCATAAATCATTATACCCCAACGAAATATGCATCCTTGTGAGAAGTCATTTCTACCATTAATTCCATGCTCATCTCATTGGCTACACGACAATGAGATATCCAATGCCTATAAGTGTCTCTAAAACACTTATGTACCCAACTCCATGGTAACTTGAATTTCATCATAAGAGGGTTAGTTACTTCCTTTTATGCTATACATTCCATGTTCCGACATTCCTACGCCTTGCTACTATCCCGAATCAAGGAATGTAACACAATGAATGTCAACACCAAATTCAAGAATCAACTCCTAAGGCACGAACAAACTGATACCACTTGTAACACCCCGCCCCTACCTCATTGGTTTGAGGAGGCGGTGGGGGTTACTTGGCCTTAACCGACGTTCCCAGGGAGCCAAAGGCTGGAAATAAATGACGAGGTCTCCGAGAAAAGATTTGGGAACGATTTTTACTTAAGACAAAACCAACCAAAAAATCCACAAACTATATGATGCATGTCAACAAACCCAACCAAACCATCCACTAACAACTAAGTTGTTCCACAATGAAAACCAAACACAACAAAAATGGACATGTCCACAACACATCAGAGTACAAAGCAGAAACTAAACATCCAAACACCAACAAGCCATGACACCACCACAGCTCCACACCAAGCTCTAAGCTCCAGGCTCCACCATGACATCACAATGCTCCCCTAAAGGAGGGATATGCCTTACCCTTGCCCACGTCATGGTAAACGACATCTCCAAAGACACCATAGTGCCAAAGCAGGGGGTGAGTACTAAAACATAGTAGGTTTTCCCCCAATGACTTCTCTACACACAACACTAGGATAAAACCGTTATCACATTTATATAAACAGTTTATATAAAATAATCACAAGTGCAACCATTACCATAAGCCAACCATGCTCTTACCAAGCCATCACACCCAACCCAAGAAACCAAGTTAAAGCCAAAGAAAACATTCTAAAAACCATCTCATCATTTAAACATTAACAGAACAACTTCCATATTGCAAGTCAATGCCCAACAAACAACCAAAATAGTGGGACTTACACCCAACCCGTTCACCCATTCACACCAAAACAATCAAAACGGTGGGACTTCCGCCCAACCCGTTCACCCATTCGCAACTAGTGGTACTTCCCGACCACTGCTCATATGGTGGTTCTTCCGACCACTATCCATGCCCTTTTTATAGTGAGACTTCCCACCCACTTCCACACAACATTTCAATAAATCCAATGCCAAGCATATAATTCACCAAGGTCACAACCACATGCAATCAACCAATTTCCATTGCATACCAATTCACTTCAATAAATCACCGATTTATTGAAAACCATTTTATATGCCAAAAAACATTTCAATAAAACAAAACTTTTTATTGAAAACCATTTCCATAAACAATTTTCACAAATCAAACTTAGCAAGCCATTTTAAAATATCCATTTTAAAATCCACAATAAGAGCATTTCACCATAAATCCCCTTTTTCCAAAAAATCCCCAAAACATCACCCAAGGGATTTCGAACCACATTCACACATCAAAAATCAATTAATTTTCAGCACAACAATTAATTGTAACAAGGAACTACAAGTTCTAACCAAGTGGAGTCGAGATAGATGCCACCTACCTTTAGGGTTCCCGAGAAAACGACCCACAATCCACCGCACCTCAAAACCGGTGAACACACCACCTAACCTCTCTAGATCTCTTTCCCTTACATTCAAAAGCCTTAATATTAAAATCCAAGGAAACCACAACCCTAGATCTACACACAAAAAGTCTAGATCTATAAATACAAGAAAGAGAGGGATGTAGATCTAGAGGAAAACACAAGAGAAACAAGAGGAGAGACTTACCCTGGAGAAACCCCCTTCAATCCACCTTGAAACCCCATTAAATCACTTCCGAAACGTGTGGGAGAGACCCTCCAACCCTTGAGAACTGAAAATACCGAGTGAGGCTCAACTGGGAGGAAGAGAGGAGTGAAATTAGGCATTTTTGAGTGAGCCTAGGTTTTAAAACCCTAACTTTAAGTGGCCACAGGGTTAACCCACACGGTTTGGAAAACCGGGCGATAACCATGCGCACGACACTGCCTTGAGAGACAGAGTCCTCATAGTTTCCTCACACGGTTTGGAAAACCATGCGCAGGCTATGCATAGCCTACTATCTACCCCTGCACAGTTTCCTGGAGCATACACATGGTTTACACTAACCGTGCTCAAACCATGCACCCCTTTAAAATCCTCCAAACTCATTTGAAACCATTCCAAACTCTTCCAACCTCTTCCCAACTAATTCCATGCACTTTAAATACATAAAAATGCATAAAAAAAGTCCACATACCTCAACCCTGGGGTGCTTTAATTATCCTAGAATTTCAAGGTTCTCATTTTAGTGGGGACTGTTATAATATATCAATGAAACAATTATTCTAGTGATATAATCATATATAGTATATAAAAGAAAATAAAATCTACAATATTTATAAAACTTATAAATATTAAATTTTATAAAATATGTAGCATTCTAAATTACATAATGAATTTGGTTCTGGAGCACAAAATCTAACACAACCTTCAAATGTTATAAATTAAAAAGTAAATATAAATTCTTGAAACTCCTTAATGTCATTATATAATATTGATAAACCATTTATGGTATACCGCATATAATAAACTATTAAATCATATGTTTTCACATTACACGTCCACTAACATATAGAAAACTATGATTTAGTGACTTTTAATATGATGTTTTTTACTTCAGCACAAACCATGGAATAATGATTCTTATCTCATCATGGTTTGACTTATGTTCATAATTTTTTCATATAAAATAATAAAATTTTTTTGGAAATATTTGAAGTCTCAGATTGAATAATATGACACCTATTAAAATAAAAAAAAATCTTCATTGAAGTTTTTCTCTCATTATATAATATTTTTATGTAATTTTCATAGTTGGCATGTTATGTAAGATAAAACCTGAGTTTTTTTTAAATATCACCCATAGTTTTTACATGTAATGACAAACTAATACCTTCCACTACCATAGTTGAAAAAAATATTTTAACTACACTAACATAAACTCCTATGGAATATTGAGTCTATGAAGCCTATATGAAAACAAATATTTATTATAATAGTTCATAAAATAAAAAATTAATGATTTCATAATGAATTTAAATAATCCTTTATCTCATAAATTTTAAATTATTTTTTTTTAAAAAAATATTTCAAATATTTTAATCTCAACATCAAACTTTCACCTTTTATTATAATAGACCTACACAGAATTGTCATAAACAAGTATATTTTTTTAATTTAACCTTATATTTCATGACATATTGATTTGAAATAAAAATTCAAATATATATTAATTTTATAATTTTGTTCATAAAAAACATATAAAATGGTTATCAGGACTTGGAATTTGATAACTACTATACACATGTACATAACTAATTCATTTAAAAAATATTAAATTTTGTGTAGTTCCATTAAAAAATTAATAACTATATACCACTTTTTATATATTTTAAACAATCCAAAAAAATTTATTTGTATTTTTTTGAATATTCATATTTTTACTAAAATAAAATTATGAATTTTCTAAGAATTAAAAAAAATAATTATTTCAAATAATCTATTCATTTCATATAAAAAAATCACAAAAAGAAATAGAAAGGGTAAGCCTATAAACCAGGATTCATAAAACCATAAATATTTTGGTATAGATAGGTACAATTATTGAAAATAAATTCACAATATATCTATTTTAATTAATAAATAACTAATTTTGGAAAATTAATCCATACTCTATATACAAATAACTGATTCAAACTTTTCACCATATAAATCCTTTTAATATTAGTTTTTACATAAATTTCATGCTCAAATATGTAATTATGTCTTATATACATGTAGATGAAAATAAATGGATGAAGCTTAATAATAAATAATAGATAAATATTCAAAATAAAATATGATGAATTATATTTTATGAATAAAAAAACTTATGACTGATAATAAAGGTCTTCCATTTTATAAGAAACTTTGAAGTGTTATTTTTATAATAATTATACTATTCATGTAAATAAGTGTGCTACTTATAAAAATAATAAACCAATAAACATATTTTACTTTCTCAAGGACAAACAATACAAAATTTACATGTATATTTAAATTGATATGTTAAATAAATTATTCATTAAATAGTTTAAAAGTTTTAGTTTGAAATAAAGTAGTTTTTCCACCTTGTAGTGGAAATTAATTTATTCCACAAACTGAATAATTAATTTTACGATCTATATACTTAAAATAAACACTATTAAAATTATTTATAATATAAGAGATAAAATTCTATTTAGATTGATTCACATAATCTATGAGAAGACATTCTTTGAATGCATGGGTGGTTAATATTTATTTTTCCAATATTTTTAGATTTAAAAATTATTTTAATTATCATGTAATTTTTGTTCAATAGTTTTTATTCAACTATAATGGAAAAAATTTATCACACCATTGATATTACTATGTCTATAATGTAATCAATCAAGATTTTATCCAAGATTCATGAACGAAGAATAACCTAACTCTCAAAAAAAATTATTTAGTTCAGAATAACTGAAAAATATACTATAATCATTCATAGTTGTAGACTAATCAAATTATTGTTCATTCTCCAAAAACATATAATCCCAAAAAATATTTTGATTCTATAAGTTTTTAAAAAATTAACATAAATCCAAATAGTTATATCACTAATAGGTGAGTGTATACATTTTATACCTTCATACCTAGATAATATCTCTTTAGAAATAATGTTATTATTATGTCTTAAAGCTCTTAAAAAATAAATATTCAAAAAAATTCTATAATTTATATCCTATATGGATTCATAATATTTTATATCAATATAATTAAAATAAAATATTAAAATATAGTTACCAAAGGATTCATGGAATCATTAATGCTACATATAACTACAAAATAAATATTAATGGAACATGTATTCAATGAAAGCATCCTCAATGAATCTATAAATGTTTTTATAATTATTTAATATTTTATAATACTTTTAAGAGAATAAATTATAAGTACGTATATATTGATTTAACATTTTCTTTTTTGAGTGAATGAAGCTACACTAGATAGTGGAAAATAATATATTTATGATATAAAACCTATAATTTTTTTAATTATTAATTGGTTTGATATAACAATTAAAATACATATTAAAATTTGTTTTTTTACCCTTGTAAAAAAACTAAATAGTTAACTAGGGGATGTCTATGTGATTTAAAAACTAAAACACTATTTGAATACCTTCCAAGATAATAGTGAGAAATAAAATATGTATATTAGAGAAATATTTCTGTAAAAAATTGAAAAAATAGTGGATATTCAAATTAAATAGTGTGAAATTAAATTTAATAATTTTATAATGTCCACACCATAATTAGTTACTACACTAAACTATTTTTTTCTAAAAATTTTTCTAGTTTCACCATATTATAGTTTATCTTCAAGAATGTTAATGGTGAACATAAGAACAAAAATGTGAAATGAAATTAAGTAATAGGAACATCATATAGTAAAATAAGTAAATAAATTAAATAAAACAAATAAAACTAATTAATAAATTTTTTAGATTCCCTTAATGGAATTTTATTACACTTATAAACATATAAAATAATAGAAAAAATCTAAAATACCTTTAAATGATTAAAAAAATTAATATTATGTTCTGAATAAAAAATTGAAAAAAATGATTTTTTAGTTCATTAATGAAAAAAAGAAGACAAAGTATTGTAACTTCGTTCCATTCTATTTGAATGATAGTGTTTTAAAAATAAAATTAAATATTTCACCCTAAGTCATCTCATTCTAGTAATGATTTGAAAAAGGATGTTGGTTGAAAATATTTCTCCATACTTCTGCCCATATAAATTGTTTATATCTAATCTTACTGAAGGAAAGATTGAAAAAATATTTATATCTTCTCATATCATTTATTTTAACCCAAAACCAAATATATATTAAATATAATCTAAAAAACAAAACAAATCACTAACCAGATATATTGAACAACTCCTTGAATATTTGACCTTGTTAAAAATTGTAATACACTTGGAAATAAACAAAATATGTCACATATTTTTAACATAAATATGAAAAATTAAAAATAAAATCATAAAAAATATTTGAAATTCAATTTTAAAATTCTTTGATCTTGATAAAAGTTGATGGGGGTTGGAAAATGATACAAATCATCAATAAGAGGGTCCAATAGAATTGATAAGTAAAATAAGAGGTTTCATTTTCGACATGGGTGGAGTGATTAATAAATAATGATGGTATAATTATCCTGAGGGGATGGAGAAGTGTATGATAGTGTGGGGAATTAATAGGAGGGAATAATGGAATCAATAGTAATGTGAATAATATGAGGTGTAAACCCAATAAGATATATGTTATATGATGTGAGGAAGATGGAAGGATTAAAAATCACCTACGTGTTTTTAGATCTCTATATATAGGATACAAAATATAATGATGAGTTTAAAATTTTTTATTTTACTATATACGAAAATAATTTGAATAAACTAATATATATATATATATATATATATTATTTTATGAACAATAAATGATAATTTTCAAAATAAACTGACATGTATAATTTGTTTCTTAAAAGTTATAAAAAATGTTTTTTTTTAAAATAGCTATCATATATATTAATCAATCAACCATATAATATAGTTAAAATATATTATCTATATAATAAATTAAATGGATGTCCTGTGCCTGCAAGTTACTTTTTATTATTATTCAGAAAAGAACTACAAAACAAGAGGCCTCCCTTCATGGAGGTCGAAAGTGATGGAGTCCAAGGAAATCTCCCTGCACAATAGTAAGGCACTCATTGGGGAGGGAGTTCAAACTTCCAAAAATGACAAGAGGCTCTTCCTGTCTGCCCAAGAGAGCTAGAGCATCTGCCGCAAAGTTGGATTCCCTCTAACTGTGGTGAATGGCCCTTCCATGGTCCTTCTCCGCCTTGCATCTACGAATGAGATAAGTCAAATCCCACGGAATGCAGTGACCTCCCTGTAACATCTTCACAAGAAACTCAGAATCAGATTCCACCTCTACCACATGCATTCCTCTCCGCCTACACACCGCCAACCCAGATGCAAGCACCCGGACCTCTGCACCCAGCGAGTTCCTTGGACCGTAAAAGGCACTAAAATCCAGAAGGACCGATCCCCAACATTCTCTGAGCACCCCACCACCCCTCATGACCCCCTCCATGCAGGATCCATCAATATTCAGCTTCAGACCTTGGTTCGGTGGTAGCCACCTCACCCATCTTCCTCTTCCTCTATGTTGGATGAGGGGTTGGTTGAGCAGGTTGCACACTGTCTCTGAGGTTAGCCCTCCTTTGACAAGAGATGCAAGCTCAACAATGAGTGACTTCAACTGGACCTAGATAGACACCAAAGACCCTCTATTCCCCAGCCGAACTTGGTTCCTCGCCTCCCAAATAACCCAGCAGATAGCCACCAAGATGAGCGTTCTGATAGTCCGCTCCATTGCCCTTCTTTCGCTACCTGGAAGCCATACGTACATTTAGTCCTGGATACAGAAGGAATCACCAACCGGAAAGGGCGGATGGCTGAAGAGAGACCAGATGTAGGAGGCCCATTGACCTTGAAAAAACAGATGGGCCATCGTCTCTGATTTCAGATGTTCACAACAGTAGCAACGCGAAACCATGCAGACCCCTTTACTCTGTATATTATCCTCCGTCGGGACTGCTCTGTTTAACACCCGCCACACCAAGAAGCTCATTCTTACAGGTATCTCCTTGCACCAAATAGCTGGCCACCGCTCCCCCATATAGCTTTCTCCCTGTAGGATTTCCTTGTACCCCCTACAGTGTACCTTCCACTTCTTGTCTTCGTAAAACAACACCGGTCCGGTTCCTCACTCATCACGATGCCACCAAATAGTTCAAGTTGGCTAGGAGTAAGAGTTGCCTGTATTAGATCATACCTGTCACTTGCCTCGCTGAAAGGGATCCTCGGCGAAGGAAAACCCGCGTAAGACAGTTTTTCTCCAGCCCAGTTATCCTCCCAAAAGCTGATCTCCCCCCGTCCAACGACCCACCTGACATAGCCAGAAAGCCTCTCTATGTGAGAAAACATGCTCTTCGCTAAAGCAGTCACGCCTTAGATGTGAAACTCCCCCTGCCAGCCATATCTCGCTCTAAAAAACCTTTCCCAGAAAGTCTCCCCCACAATAACTTCCCATGCTAACCGTGCTTGCAATCCCAGAATAGTGTCCTCAACATCGCGAAGGCCAACTCCACCTTCATCCACAGGACGAGCCAGCCGCTTCCAATATGCCCAATGGCATCTTCCTTCCCCTTCAGCATCCCAAAGGAATGAAGGGCAGGCACTCTTCACCTTCGCCACCGTGCCTTTTGGTGGGTTGACAACAGAAAACACGTGCATGGGAATGGACAAGAGAACACTATTTATGAGCATCACCCGACCTCCGAATGACAGCAATCTGTTCTTCCAACTGAAAATCCTGCTCCAAATACGATCAAGGGTCTCATTGAAATGTTCCTTTTTGATGCGCCCACTGGACAGCAGAACCCCAAGGCAGAACATGGGAAGCTGTTTTTGTTTGCACCCCAAAAACCCCTGGATCACCTTGCGTCTCCTTCCGGAACACCTGTCTGAGATAAAGATGTCGCTCTTCAAAGGATTAATATGCTGTTCACTAAACCGTCCATACCTGGAAAAGGTGTCATCAAGGTGTTTCAAGGATCTACTACAACCGTTCATAAAAATCAAAATATCGTCCGCAAACATCAAATGAGAGACAGAGCTCGCATTCCTTCTCTCATAGAAGGGCTTCAACTTACCCTCTGAGATTCCTCAAACCAGATTTCTGGACAACGCATCTTGAGCCAGAACGAAGATAGTTGGTGATAACGGATCTCCCTGCCAAACACCTCAGACAGATTTAAAGAAACCTAAACATTTCCCCAACATGGAAACCGATAACCAAGGAGAAGAGTAGCACCTGAAGCAAAGGTCACAAAACCATTCCTGGAATCCAAACGCCCTCATGACCCGAATGATAAAACTCCATTCTACTCTGTCATATGCTTTATTCATGTCAACTTGAAAAATGATATTCAAACCCACTGTACATCTGTTGATATCATGCACCAATTCACTTGCTATGCCAACCGCCCCTTGAATGCTACGACCCTGTATAAAAACATGCTGCTCTACCGAGATCATCCTAGTCAACAGTATGGATAATCTCCTATTGATAACCGTGGCCAGGATTTTATACGTCACATTGCAAAGACAAATAGGCCGGAAATGATTCAACAGGCTCGGGTCCTTGATCTTTGGAACCAGCACCACCCGAGATGCAGAGAAACCCTTTATCAACGCCCCACCACAAAAAAAGTCCTGGATCGCATGCACAACCTGCGACCCCACCACATCCCACGCTGCACTGAAGAAGGAAGCCGGAAAACCATCCGGACCCGGAGCACTCTCCTGCGGCATGCTCCTCAAGGCTTCCCAGATCTCTTCTTTATTAGGAATCGAGGATAGATAAGCATTGTCCATTTCGTTAACCAGTGTTGGAATACACATGCAGAAGTCATGGTGATCCACTGCCTCTCTATCAAAACCCGAATTCTCCCTCCCAGCCAACAGACCCTCAAAATGCTCCAGCGCCAACTTCCCAACGGTGTTCACATCAGACCTGTAGGATCTGTTGTCAAGTTTTAAATTTATCTTCATACTTCTCTTTTCCTTAATGCAATCCTGAAAGAAGGCTGTGTTCCGATCACCCTCCCTTAACCAACGTACCCGAGACCTCTGCTTATAAACTCTCTCCATTTATAAGAGTTTTTCAGCAAGAAGAACCTTTTTATCACATAAGATAACAAAGATGTTCTCATCCCAGGAGTCCTGTAGGGATTCTTCCAGTCTTCCCACCTCCACCTGCAGACCCTCCACCCCATTGGAAGGGTCCGGTTGCATGATTATCCAGTTTCTAATATCCTGTTTCAAGCGCTTGAGACGATTCACGAGCCCTCCCCAAGACCGCCCCTCCTCCTCCTCCATCCAGGATACCTTTAGTAGATGCATGAAACCCGGGTCACGATGCAATTCGATAGAATATTGGAAGGACCTACCCATCACCTCCTCACGACGTACTTCAATCAGAAGAGGAGCGTGATCCGAAAGTAAACGTGGAAGATGTGTGACTGAGGAGCTTGAAAACATATCCAGACCTTGAATATTTGTGTGGCATATATCCAGCCTACTCCAGATGCGGTTACCTCCTGTTCGGTTATTGCACCATGTGAATTTAGGACCCCTGAATCCCAAATCTAACAACCCCGTGCGCGTCAAGCACTCCTGGAACTCAAGGATGCTCTCTCGGTTCCACCCCGACCCACCTTTTTTCTCAGAGAAGTCCGTAATGGCATTGAAATCCCCTCCCACGAACCACGGCATAGTCCCAGCTTGCAAAGTCTCCAGATGGCTCCATAACTACCTTCTTCCATTCACCAGCGTACTTGAATAGACGAACGTGAAGAGAAGAGAAAGACTTCCCACATCAATCCTTGCATCAATACACTGAGGCATGACGCTCCTGACTTCCACCGAAATATTGCTTCTCCAACCTATCCAGATATTTGAATTAACTGATCCACCATGAAAGGAGTTTGGAAAACCCATAATCCTGGAAAACCCATCCAACTTGCATGGATTCTTCTTCGGCTCTAAAATCACAATTAACGACACCCTAGCTTTCATGCCTTCGGAAGCCAAGTATGCACGCTTGGCTTGGTCCCCAAACCCACGTGCATTCCAGATGATGAGCGAGAGCATCACCATGAGCCCTTCCGGGCCTTCTTCAATGGGGGGGGGGGGAGGTGGAAGGGGAAAAGCAACCAAGCCTTTCTCTTTGGCCTTAGATCGCGTTGTTGGGCCAGCACATCCATCCTCACCAGGAGTCCGCTTCTATGAAAGGATAACCTTCTTAAAAGGAGTAACCTCCTCATCCAAGCGAGGCTTCCTTCCCAAGAGGTTAACCTCTGATCCACCTTCCTCCAAGTCCCCATGAGCCAAAGAGTCCAACAGACGCCTCTGAGGGGACAGGCGGGTGACCGATAAGAAATGTATATGAGGAACAATTTATTGAATTTAGTAGTGAGTAATTATCATATTTTAGAGATATATAAGAACATTATTAATGTCACTATGTTTTTTGACTTATCAATAATCGAGTATAGTGAGATTATTATTCACAAGGGATTAAGACTATTATGAAAATATTTATTGTTTTTATAAACCTATAGGTCAAGATAGACTTCTTTATTTTTCATTACCTTGATGTTACTGAGATATAAGGTTCTCAATGTTTCATTCAATATTTCAGTTTAGTTAAGTTAAAGGGTATTATAAAAAATGATTCTATATCTTCAACTGTGTAAAAAATTTGAAGGGAGAAATCATTGATACAACCTTATGTGTTGATCTATGTATATGATGTATGAATTTACATCGAGGAATAATACACTATGTATCGATCTATGTATGATGTGATTGGTAATACTGTGAGGCATAGGGAAATATGCATCAATGTATATATTGGGAGTTTAGTAAGGTATCAAGGTATATAATATGGTTCATTCATTATTTTACTCTGATAATGAAATGTTAAATAATTTTATTATTATTACATCACGCTAGGTGATGATTTAATATAAGTTATATATTTATTTAACATTTGGATTGAAATATAAAAGAACTCAATTATGATACCTCTCTCATATATCAGATGATGCATCACTGAACAAATAAGGTATGGTAGGAGACCATCATATCCTATTAAAAAAATAATAAACTAATTAGTCTTATTATACATGATTACTTTCTTATACTACTATGTTGTATTTGGGTTCTTTGGGATTTGCAATATATTGTCTAAGTATATTAACAAATAAACACTAATTTATACCACAACATAGGTCAAGGGGTTTATAATGGTACCTACTAAATCGTCTTATAAAAACTCTATATGTTCATCTATTTTCACATGTAGTTATTATTGTTTCATAGAAGGTATCAAATAGGTGTTTGGATATAAGATCAAGGAGATATAAATGGTGTATAGGACCATAGTAGTCCTAGTGGTAATTAGTGATAATAAATTTCGAAGGATTTTTGGAGGATCATTGATGGGCTCCAATATTTTATTCTAGTACTTATTAATATTACAGTTAGCCTATTGAATTTACTTACTATATTTATGTGATATCATTATTATTAATTATATTTTTTATTTTTACTATTTTCAATCTTGGTTATCAAGGATAATGGAGTTATCAAAGGCATGAATCCACCTAAAACCCATTTTAATTTATTTTGAATATTTATTGAGTTTATAATTTATTCTTTGAGGTTATAGTCTCTCCAATATTATATTTAGTTCTTAATTACTATTTGATAACCTATATACTTAGGGAGGTTCATGTGAGGCCATTTAATTCTCTTTTTTGAGTTGTACGATTTAGTGAAAGGCCATTTTAAGAAACCGAATCTTCATTTTACGTATAGATCTTGTTTTCTAGTGTTTTTTGAGAAAATATGAGTTTCTATAAATTTATGGAGTAGGTGCCGTGTACACAGTTGTCGCGGGTAGCAGTGTACTGGCTGTGTAACGGCCGAGTACATGACTGTGTGGGATGACCTAGAGACCGCCTAAAGTAAGGCATGGTAAAATAATATAAACTCCATGTATCTTTAAAGAACACAACATTTATTTTTATTTTTATTTGTTATATCAGACTGGGATCGTGTATCACTTATAGAAATATCTTCTTCTATCTTCGTCTCATCCAAGAGTGACCGAAGATCAATGATTCTTCTCCAAGCCCCCGATCAACCATTTGTCCTCCGAATCGAACACCGTCAATTGTGTTATAGTCGCATCATTGAGCTATTCCTTCTTCTAGAGAATATTGTCTTGATTTATTATCTTTCATGAGATGTCCTTGTTTGAACATTCTTGATGTATTTGTAGATCAATCGCATTCTAGGTCTAATAAAAGGTTTAGGTTCACCTGTATTGATCGTATAACACCGAGGTAGGTGGTTTGTGCCTTTATGAAATTCATGTTTGAATTATATGTGCAAAATTTTCCAATACCCTAATTTGGGGTATTACATGTTTAGGAAATTTAACCCTATTAATGTCTTCTATGATTTGTTTTCTTGAGTAGGGATATTGGATTGTAAATAGGGTTAATTACCTTGTAAAGGATGTTTTTTCCCATGTTTGATTTGATATTGGTCATTGGGTATAGACTTTATTTTTAGTCTATTTTTTTCAAGCCTAGTGATATTAGGATGGAGTGATTTTAGCTGAAATGCTTGTGTAATGATTTGTAGTTTTTTTTATCCAAGTAGTATTTGATATCTACTTTGGCTGCTGGATGTCGTTGGGGGCATGATTGCTTTACACAGGGCTGTGGGAACCTGGTGTAGTTAAAACATTGGGGGAATGGATGTTGAGGGATTACCCATGGTTTCTGTTATACTTTTCACATTGTGAGACCATAGGGGGGATGTAAGTGAGTGATCCTTTAGAGTGTTTGTAGTTTCACATTGTGAGACGATAGGGGGAATTGTATGTTGAGTGCTTCCCCAAAGTGTCTGCAGTTTTCCGTTACGAGACCACGGGTGGAATTTATGGTGAGTGGTTCCTCAGAGATTCTTTATTAAGATGATCTAGAGGGGTTGGACTGTGAGAACTTCCTTGAGGGTTTCTTGAGATTTTTTGGTGGTTTATTTAATAATGGTAAATGATTGTAGTTGAAACTGTAGGATTGTTTACCTTTCATACTTCTTCATTTATGACTTCATTTATCATATTTCCTAGTATATATATTCATTGACAGTTAGGAAAATATGTTTGGGTAGCTTCCTACAAGGATTTGTCTCACAACCAATTTGGGTCATTATTTTGGGCCCAAACAGAATATATTGTTGTAGTAATATATAATGTAAAGCACCCTTCGACATTAAGTACTTGAATGTTGTGAAGCTGGAGATCATGGGACCATGCTGAGGCTTGAAATGTTGTTGTACTTGTCTAATTGTTTTCCTTTTCACTATTTTTTAGTATTATATTCTAGTATATTTACTTTTTTGGATGATTTTCAAGATATTTGTGACATGCATCATTATTTATAGATATGCTGTAGTTTTTTATTTATTATTAGTCTTCTGATGATTACTTGTTTAATGTTATTAATTATTCTTCTACCATTATCTATTTGTTTCCACTATGTTACTCTTCCAATAATGGCATAGTTTCCCCAATATCACACCTAAGGCCCTCCCTGCTAGTCGGCAGCCTCTGGCATTCGGGGAAATGTGCTTGAGGCCATACGACCAACCGGGTACGGGGCACCTCAGGTGACACCCAAAATTGCGATGTTACAAAGTGGTATCAAAGGAATTATTTTCTTCTTGACAATATTTTTTAGAGCTTATAGATAGGTATAGGAAGGAATAGGTATTTTGTAATAAGTTTTTCCCAGAAGTAGCTAACCCATGTATAGGGAAAAACTAATTTACATTGATTATTTCATTTTTTTGGTTTTTCAATTATTACAGTTGATTTGATTTCACCGTTAGGTGATTCACATGTTTTATTCTATTATTTTTGATATTATTGAGGTTCTATTTATTTTTCAACTTGATGAGATAAGGGTATGCCATCTCATGCATCATATAGGTACTTTCTAGAGATCACAGGTCATGCATTCTTGTCAGGCCATTTAGGGTGAATTATAGAATGCATGTTGGTGTGATAGATGTTGTTCTAGATATGAATGTTGTTGTTATATATTTCTTGATTGAATACCTACTATTTGATAGGGTATTGGATTATGTAATGTTTCGTTTGAATGAGAACCAAAATTTGGTCCCTAAGGTGTTATGGGCCCTTATGTATTAGACTTTGGTGGATCATGTGATGGATTTCACTATTATTCTTTGTTATGTACATGTATAAGATTCCAAATTATGATCCACGATGGAATATAATCCTTTCGAATCAAAGCTTGGCATCTTATACATGTACTTCATAAGGAATAATAGTAAAATCCAACACATGATCCACTAAATTCTAATCCATGAGGGCCCATAACACCTCAGGGACCGAAGTTTGGTGCGCATTAAAATGAAACTTTACACAATATAATACCCTATAAAATGGTAGGTATTCTATCAAGGCATCTATCACAACAACATACCTATTTATCACAACATTTATCAAAACATCATGCAATCGATAATTCACCCTAAATGGCCTAACTAGAATGCATGACATATGATCTCTAGCAAGTCCCTATATGATGCATGAGATGGAATGCCCCCATATCATCAGGTTTCAATAGAAACAAAACATCAATAATAGCAAAAATAGCAACACAAAACATGTGAATCACCCAACACTGAAATTAAATAAACTGTAATAATTGAAAAACAAAAAAAATTCAATAATCAAGGTAAATTAGTTTTTCCCTACACACGGGTTAGATACTCTCGAAAAAATCTTGTTACCAACTACCTATTATTAAATATACCTATATATAGGCTCCAAATAGTATGTCAAGAATAAAAGAACTCATTTGATACCACTTTGTAATGTCTCGGTTCCGGGTGCCGCCCTGAGGTGCCCCATACTCGGTTGGTCACATGGCCTCATGTGAATTTCCACGAAAGCCATATGATTCCGACTAGCGGTGAGGGACTTGGGTGTAATAACCGGGAAGATATTCCATCATTAGTAGAGTAACACATCAGAAACAAATAGATAACAGTATAAGAAAAAATAATAGAATAAAACAAGTAAACAACAGAATATTGATAATAAATAATCAAATGCATCATATCTATAAATAATGATGCATGTCACAAGTATCTAGGAAAGAAACCCAACATTTTACAATGTTGGAATATAGTACAAAACCAGAGTAAAAATGGAAAACATGTAAACAACTCTAACAGCGTCACAAGCCCCAGCTTGGTCCCATGCTCTCCAGCTCCACAGTAGACATGTACCTGAAGTAGAAGGGTCCTTTCCATTATATAATCCGGTAATAATATAATTTTTAGGACCAAAATCATGACCCAAATAGGGGGTGAGATGAATCCTAGAAGACAACCACCCAATGCCCTATGCCTAAATGTCTGTGAATATATATATCAGGAAATATGAAAAATGAAGTAATAAATAAGGAAGTACTCAAAGGAAACAATCCTACAGTTTTAACTACATTCATTTACCATTATTAAATAAACAACCACACAACCTCAAGAAACCCTTTGGGAAGTTATCACAAACTAACCCCTCTAGTTCATATTGACAAAGACTCTCTAAGGAATCACTCACCATCAATCCCCCCTGTGGTCTTGTAATGGTAAATTACAGACACTCTAGGGAAGCACTCAACATCCAATTCCTCCTATGCTCTGACAATGTGTAACTACAAAAACTCTGATGGAGCACTCACATCCAACCCCCCTATGGTCTCAAAACATTAAAAGTATAACATACACTCTGGGGAAGCCCTCAGCATCCATTCCCCATATGGTCTAACTACACAAGGTTCCCACAACCTTCTGTAAACAAATCTTTCCCCCAACGATATCCAGCAGACAAAGTAATTCACAAATACTACTTGGAAACAACCTAAAACGCATAACACAATCATGTCAGATAAAATCACTCCATTCTAATAGCATTAGGAATGAAAAAAAGTTCCTAACATGAAAGTCTAGACCCATTAACCAATATCAAATAAAACATGGGAAAACACATCCATCACAAGGTAATTAACCCTATTTACAATCCATCATCCCTACTCAAGAAAACAAAGAAAAACAGGCATTAACAAGGTTAAATTCCCTAAACATGCAATACCCTAAACCTAGTTATTGGGAAACCATTGCACATATAATTCAAATAAAAACTACTGAAAGGCACAAACCACCTACCTTGGCATTGTAAGATCGATATAGTTGATCCCCAGCCTTGGAATCGACCTATAACATGGTATATCTACAAAAATTTCAAGAAAACTCGACCAAGGATATCTCATGAAAGAATATAAATGTAGAGAAGAGGCTCTAGAAGAAGTAATAAATCACTGATATGATTCTAGTTCATTTGAAAGTGTTTGATTCGGATCACAAATGGTCAATCAGGGGATAGAAGAAGAATCACTAATCTTTGGTCACTCCTGGATGAGACGAAGATAATAGAAGACATTTCTGTAAATGAGAAATGGTTCCAGTCCAAAATAACAAATAAAAATAAAAATACACGGATTTTTCTTTAAATATATATGATGTGTATATGCATTTACTGGGCCCCGCTATAGTCTGTCTCCAGGTCACCCCACATGACCATGTACTCTACCATTACACGGACATGACACAGCTACCTATATCAACTAGGTACATGGCGTGCAATCCTATGTACACAACGTGTACTATATAAAATTATAGAAACTCATATTTTCCCAAAAACAACAGAAAATAGGATACATACCTGAAAAAATAATATGGGTTCTAAAAAACACCCCCTTAAATAAATTCATTCCTGAATTTCCCTAAGAAAGAGGAGAAGAAGAAACCTCGAACAACTCTAGCCACTGTGATCGCACATTGACATCCCTCTCCCAAGTATCATTCTATACTCGCACATGTAGCCATAGAACTCATACCAGAGGAAAAGATAGGCCAGAGAAAACCATCGAACTACGATCAATAATTCAGATAGGATGCTCCTCAAACAATGTGTCCACCTCTAACTCAACCTCCGCAGGTTGAAAAACATGTGACGGGTTTGAGAAGTAATTATGTAGCTATGAAACTTGAAAGACATCATACATAGCCTAGTACCTCTGAGGTTACTAAAATCAATAGAAAACAGGCCCGCCTATCTCCAAAACCTCAAACGACCCGATTTATCTCGGAAAAATCATACCCTGTCTTTTAATTCTCCTATGTTCCAACCTCGGTGTGACACATAAGAAAACCTAATCTCCGACCACTAACTCCAGATATTGTCTCCTTCTATCAGCATAAGACATCTGTCATGACTGTGCAGTAGGTATCCTCTTCCGAATCAACTCCACCTGCTTTGTGGTCTCCTGGACAAGATGAGGTCCCAGTATAGCAGCCTCTCCTGCTTCATGCCAACATAGGGGTGATCGGAATATCCTACCATGAAGATCCTCATAAGGTTCCATGTGAATAGTTTCTTTAAAGATATTATTCTAGGAAAACTCTATGAGAGGTATGTGCTTCTCCCATAAACCTCTAAAATCTAGGATGCGTGACCAATGAATGTCGCCCAACACCTGTATAGTATGCTCGGACTTTCCATCTGTCTGGGGATGATAGGATATACTCAGAAGTACCTATGTACCTAAATCCCTCTTTAGTTCTTTTCCAGACCTGAGAAGAAAAATGGGTGTCCTTGTCCGAAACAATGGAGAGAAAAACCCCATGTAAACGTACAATCTATCAAACATACAACCTTTCCAGTTTATCAACACTGAATGTCTCTTTTATTGGAAAGAAGTGTGAAACCTTAGTGATTCTGTCAATGAAAACCCAAACTGTATCATTCCCTCTAGAAAACCTAGGTATGCCTTCCATGAAGTCCGCTATGAAATAATTCCACTTCCACTTGGTAATAGGTAATGGCTGAAAAAACCATGTTGGCCGCTAATGCTCCGCCTTCACATGACGAAATGTGGAACACCTCATGACAAAACCAGAAACATCTCTCTTCATTCCTGGACACCAATACCAATGGTGTAGATCTTGATACATATTGGTGACACCTGGATGAACTTCTGAAACGGAAAAATGGAAATCCCGCATCAGCTCCTTATGTATGTCTACTGATACCCATATGCACCCATGAAAACACAAGATCTAATCCTCTTATATGATCCATTTAGGAATAGGGTTTTTTCTTGACACACTCTCCCATATAACTAGTATTTCTGAATTTTATAGCTACCTTCTTCACACTCGATCAAGAATGGTAGAGGTAACAACTATAGGAGAAAGAAATTTCTGCCCATTCCTATCGTGCAACTCCAAATGCATCTCAAAGAAGAGAGTCATAATATTCCACTCATTAATGGCCTCGCAAACTACATGTATCTAAGTCCTCCTACTCAATGAATCCGCAACTACATTGCATTTCCCAGGTGTGTAGAAAAACTAAATTTCAACGGACTAATGGTATTCAACCCACATTCACTATCTTAAATTAAAATTATGCCAAGGGAATATATGATTGAGAATTTTATGATCGGTTAAAACCACAAAATACTCTCCTAAAAGATAATGTATCCAACAATGTAAATCATGAACCACTATAGCCATCTCAAGATAGTGTGTCAGGTAATTCCTCTCATGTGGCCTCAACTACTGAGACCCATACGCAACGACTCCTCCCCCTACAAAAACACTACTCCCAGTCCAATACCTAATACATCATAATAAATTGTATAGCAGTTGCATTGATATAAAAAACTAGTATCAGTGAGAAGACAACCTCCCTTTCAACTCATGAAAGGATGAATTGCAGGAATCTGTCCATAGGTACTTCACACCCATCTTAGTCAGGACCGTTAGTGGCGTTGCTAAGCAAGAAAAGTATTGTATGAAACCTCTGTAGTAACCAGCCAGCCCATAAAAACTCCATACCTCAAATAAATTCTACAGATACACCTAGGACACTAATGCTCTCACTTTCTATGGGTCTACTAATACTCTTTTCTCTGAGATAACATGACCTAAGAAGTGAATATAGTCCATCCATAAGTGTCATTTTGTGAGATTAGCATATAAATGATTCTCTCTCAGTGTACTCAAAATGATCTCAAGATGGGTGTCATGGTTGTGTCAACTGTGAGAGTACACCAATATATCATCCAGAAAACCACCATGAAATAATCCATGTATGGATGGAAGACTTGGTTCATCAGTGCCATAAAAACTACTGGTGTGTTCATGAGACCGAATGACAAAAGAACATAATCATATAGATCATACCTACTCTAAAAGCCTATAATATGTATATCTGATAATCTAACATGAAACTGATGATAACCTAATCTCAAGTCAATCTTTGAGAACACCTAGGATCCTCTAAAATGATCAAAGAGAGCATTAATCCATGGAAAGTGATATTGGTTCTTTACCGTCAAATAGTTTTGCTTCCAATAATCCACACATAGTCTGAGGGTGCCATCAGCCTTCTTCAAAAACCAGACAGGAGAACCCCAAGGAGAAGTACTGGGCCTGATGAATCTATTTTCATGTAACTCCTCTAACTTCTTCTTGATCTCTTGTAACTTTGGTGGATCCATCCTATAAGGAGGAATGGACATTGGTGTCTCTCCATGCACAAGCTCAATAAGAATGTATACATCTTGTTTCCGAGGAAAACCTAAAAAGTAATCTGGAAAGACATCCTTGAAATGATCCACCACTGGAGGAAAGTTCATCTGTGAAGTCCCATGGTCATACAGATACAAGCTCATGATGCAGGCCGTAAATCCCCCCAACACTTGATGCTCGTGTCCATCTCTACTCACCGAGACATTCCATTGTCCCTTATATAGAAAAAAACTTCCATCTAGTGAAATGAACCTCACCCTATGGTCATATAAGTCGACCAAATCCTAGTAGGAAACCAACCAGTCCATTTTGAGAATGAAATCATAACATATCATCTCTAGGACATAGAGGTCCTATAGGAAGTGACTCTCACCAACCTCAAGAAGGAATTTCTTTCACTGACATACACATGATTTTCTAGTTCCTAATGAAGTTTCTAGTGTTAAGATATTAACATATGTAAATATATAGAGCCCCAAGATCTCCAAAACAACAAAAATATGAAACTATGGGAAGTCCCTATATTGAAAATAGGAGAATATAAAACTGAGGCAACTAGAATAATACCTCTAACTGTAGAGGGTCTGAGATCCTGCTCCGGCTGGGTTTACTCCACTACAAAAGTTTGACTTGTACTGTGACCCTGCGCCCCTGCCTGTCCACCCTATGTTGATCCACCCTGTTTTTGATGAAATCCTAGCGACTGGATACCAGTTACACGACCTCCACCTCAGCCTGAATAGTCAGAAGAACTCCAGTTCATAGACTAATGAGAAACTGGTGGTCCTTCTACAGAATTGTGAGTCATAGAAGAAACCCAATCACAAACTACTAGAGAGAAAATATGACAGAAACATTAAAGATGACCCATCTTTCTACAAGATCATCACTCCATTGGGTCTCTCGGGAAATGTGGCCTCATATTCGCACTCTTCCCACACTGGTAGCATATCACTTTACTGCCTAAAAGTGTATCCTTCCTACTTAGATCTCCATGTGTAGACTCCTTGCGGTGCTTCCTACATTAAGTAAGAGGGTTATCAACTCTGAATGTTGAGAAACCCTGGCTAATAGCCCCAAAATCCCTCAGATTGTGCCATGTGATCAGTTCCTTGTTGACTATTGAACTGATCAAATTCAATCTGAAGAAGTCACCCGAGATCAGATGTCAATCTTGACACCATCCTCAAACTTCCTCAGAAAAAATAACTCATCCCCCCTAGAATGGGTATGAATCACTACAGCTCTGGGAAGCGAGAAGAATACTCCATTACTGAAAGAGTACCCTGCTTCAGAATCATGAACTTTTGGGCTCGATCGACCCTCATTGTCTCTAGGTATAAGTAATCATAGAAGGAATGCTAGAAATCATCCCAAACAATTACTTACGGGAATCCAACCTATGAGATCACATCCCATCTTTTGGTGGACTCTTGAATCGTGTATGTAGAAATATTCACCCTCCTCTTTGGAGGCCTCTCTAGTTGGTCAGAGATTGATATCATGACATCTAACCCTGAATCTACAGCCTAAGGTTCTCCATCCCCTGAGAAGGTTGGAGGATAATGTTGCTGAAAAACCTGTGTCAACTCTGCCATAAATGGGACAGGATGCGGTACTCCCCTAAAGGTCTGCATAAACCTCATGAAGCCTTCTCCGAAATATGCATCAGCACCTGTATCTGAATTGACAGCTGGTTCCAAGACATGCATAATAAGAAGATCTAAATGTATTCCCTAATCTACCATATCCAGTGTTTGATCTCTACCCTGAATCTGGGGTAAAAACATAGGACGTTACAGTGGCATGACTCTGTAACTTAAAGTGCACACCTTATATCAAGTTTATCAAGGACTAAAACTTATAAGTGAAAGAAAGGAACATGAGAAGGAAAACATTAATTTTTCTTTCAAAACATGGATACACGACATGTATGACCCCTACACGACGTGTTCCCTGAATTCATTATATGGTCGTGAAACTCTACCAAAAATGGTTTTGTAACACCCCAGCACAGGGTGTGTTCATCCCTAGGACACTTTGTGTACTTGAAACTTTCCCCACATACCTGAGTTACCCAACAAAGCTAAACCACATGGTTCTCCTAGAAAAAAACTACATGGCGTGTTTACCCAAAACAAAAAATGTACCACTTATGTTTCAACTACCCTTTCCATTAGTCACACGGTCATGAGACGGTTTACTCTACATGGGGTGTTTATTCTAGACAGAACGTGTACTAGAAAAATTTCACCAACCCGTGTCGTTAGTCACACGATCAGAGATATGGTCTCTACTAAACATCATGTATGTTAGGTACATGGTATATTCCTCCAAAGGTTTCCCAATTCTGTGTTTCTTCTCACATAGAGAGTCACATGGTTAAAAACTACACGGTGTGTACTCAAAGTACACGCTGTGTACTTACGAAATGTTTTTCCTTCCCAAACAAAAAAATACATGGCATGTATTCATCAATATACATTATGTATTCTAGGTTTTTCCAGATAGTACGCCTCAAAAAATACTTTAGAACCCGTAAAAAATAGTAAAATGAACATTAAATTTCGAAATTCTAATCCATGAGGGCCCATACACTTCACGAATCAATGCATTGAATCTTATACTTGTACATCACAAGGAATAATAGTGCAATATGACACATGATCAACCAAATTCCAATCCATGATGGCCCATAGAACCGCAGGGACCTAATTTTTGTGCTCATTCAAACAAAACCTTACAAAATCCAATACCCTATCAAATAACACATATTATATCAAGGAATCTACCACAACACCATGCATATCTAGCACAACATATATCACAACAACATGTAATTTATAATGCACCTTGAATGGAATGACAAGAATGCATGACATGTGATTTCAATAATGTTCCTATATGATGCTTGAGATGTCATACCCTCATCTCATGATGTTGAAATAGAAATAGAACCTCAATAATATCAACAATATGAACATAAAACATGTGAATCACGCAATAATGAAATCAAATCAACAGTAATAATTTCAAAAACAAAAAAATTGATGTGTTTTTTTCAGTAGCAACATCCTCCCATATTCTCAGGGGATGAAGGACCTTAGGCTACATATTCTTGGTTAGAATCCATGCTGCTGATCCTCGATCATTTGGAGATTCCTCTAGAGAAGAGGGTGTAGCTCGCTACCTATATGATTTGGGATTCCTCCAAGAGATGGTGGGATGTGATATCACAGGCAGGATGCTAGCAGGTTATGGTTTGGGATGAGTTCCAGCATGCCTTCAATGATTACATCTACCTAGAGTCTTTGAGGGTCGATCGATCCTGAGAGTTCATGAGTCTGGAGCAGGGTACTCTTTCGACCAGGGAGTATTCTTCTCGATTCACAGAGATGCAGTGCTTCACACCTATTCCAGCAGGTGAAGAGATATTTCTAGGGAGGACAATTGAGGATTGTCTGAGGAATGACATCTTATTTCAAGTGAAAATATTCAGGTTGACTTCTATGAGATAAATATTCAACCAAGTGCTGATCATAGAGGGAAATCTGAGGGATTTTGGGGCTCTGAGCCAAGGCGGCTTGGCATCCTGAGTGTCTACCCCTCCTACTGACAGCAGGAAGCACCGCATAGAGTTTATAAGTGGGGATCTGAGTAGGCATGAGACACCTTCAAGTAGCCAGGTGGTATGCATAAAATGTGGGAAGAGTGGGCATACAAGGACACATTTCCCTAGAGACCCACTGGAGTTCCGATCTTGAAGCAAGATGAGTTATCTTTAGTGTTTTTGTCATATTTTCTCACATGAAGCTGGTGATATAGGTTCTGATATGAATCCACATTTAAGAGAATGACCACCAGTTTCTCATGTGTCTAATAACAAGAGTTCATTCGGCCATTTAGGCAGAGGTGGAGGTCGTGACCATGGTTTCCAGTTGCTAGGCTTTTAGTGACAACAGGGTGGATTAGCTTAGGGTGGACATGAAGGGTCACAGGGCTACGAAACAGGTCAAAATTTTGTAGTGGAGTATACCCAACAGGAGTAGGATCCAAAACCCTCTATAGTTAGAGGTAAAACTCTAGTTACCTCTATTTTAGATTCTTCTCTTTTCAATACAAGGGATTCTAATAGTTTCATATCTATTTCTATTATGGAGAGTCTAAGTCTTTGTATATTTACATCTGCTTATATCTTGATTCAAGACACTCCATTGGGAACTAGAACAACTAGTGTATGTCAGTGTAAGGAGTTCTTTCTTGAGGTTGGTGGGTGTCACTTCTTATGGGACCTATATATCTTAGAGATGATGGGTTGTGATTTCATTCTCAGAATGGATTAGTTGGTTCCCTACCATGCTATTTTTTACTACTATCGCCACAAGGGTAGGTTCACATCACCAGAGGGTGCTTTTTTCAACATAAGGGCTAATGGGATGTCCAAGAGTGCAGAGTTAGACCCAAGTATCAAGGGTTGGGAGGAGTTATAACCCAAAAGATAGTTTGTATCTGGATGACCAGGGGACTTCACAGATGGACTTTCTTCTAGTGGTGGGTTGTTTTAGGGATGTCTTTCCAAAGGAATTTTTAGGTTTTCCTCTAGAGTGAGAGGTATTAATTTCTGTTGAGCTTTTTCTTGGAGTGGCACCGGTGTGCATTCCTCATTATAGGATTGCTACACCAGAGTTACATGAGTTCATGAAGCAGTTAGAGGAGTTATAAGAAAAGGGTTTCATCCAACCCAGTACTTCTTCTTGGGGTTCGCCTATCCTATTTCCAAAGAAGGAGAATGGTACCCTCAGACATTGTGTGGATTATCGGAAGCCGAACCATTTGATGGTCAAGAACCAATATCCCTTACCAAGGATTAGTGAACTCTTTGATCAGCTTTGAGGAGCCTGGGTGTTCTCAAAGATTGAATTTAGATCTAGTTATCATAATTTGCATGTTACACCATCAGATATACCTATTATAGCCTTTCGGAGTAGGTATAGTCTATACGAGTATGTGGTTATACCGTTCGGTCTCACAAACACGCCTTTAGTATTTATGGCACTGATGAACTGAGTGTTCCATCCATACTTGGATTCTTTCATTGTGGTTTTTGTAGATGATATCTTGGTGTACTCTCACACTCGACATGACCATGATACCTATATTGAGATCGGGTTGAGCTCACCGAGAGAGAATTAGTTATATTCTAAGCTCTCAAAATTCCACTTTTGGATGGACTGGATTCACTTCTTGAGTGATGTTATTTTAGAGACAGGAGTATCAATAGACCTAGAGAAATTGAGAGAAGTGGTTTCCTGGGAGAAGTCGATGAATGACTTTGAGGTGCAGATTTTTCTTAAGAAGTATGTTTACTACCGATGTTTCATATATGACTTTTCATGCTTAGAAGCTCCATTGATAGGCTAGACTAAGAAGGGTGAAAAGTAGCTATAGATACATTCCTTAGATTCATCCTTTCAAGAGTTGAGAGGGATGTTAAATTATGAATCGATACTAGTTTTTTCAAAGCCAGGAAGGTGCTATATTGTTTACTGTGATGCTTCGTGTATTGGTCTGGGAGAAGTGCTTATGCAGGGGAAGGGTTTGTTGCATTCATGGCTTGGATGTTGAGGCCACATGAGAGGAATTACCCAATGAACGATCTTGAGTTAGCTGGAGTTTTTAATGATTTACACTGTCGGACAAATTATCTTTTGGGAGAGCATTTTGTGATTTTCACCAACCACAAAAGTCTCAAGTATATCTTAACTCTGCACAATTTGAATATGATACAAATAATGTTGCTGGAATATATTATTTCCTTTGATTTTCATCTTTCCTACACACCTAGGAAGGGCAACGCAGTGGATGATGCATTGAGGAGGAGGACTCGAATACAAGTCGTTCAAGAGGCCATCAGTGAGTGGAAACTTATGGATATATTCTCTAAGATGAATTTGGAGGTGCATGAAAGACAAGGTTAGAAGTTTCATTCTTCTATATCTATTACCTCTACTCTTCTTGATTGAGTGCGAAGGAGGTAGCTATTAGATTCTGAAGGGTTAGTTCTACGAGAAGTTTGTATGGAGATGGCCATATTACTGGATGAAACATAGCATATGATGATATCTTGTGTTTTCATGGGTGAGTTTGTGTATCAACATACATACATGGGGAGCTAATGTGAGATTTACATTCTTCAATTTGGGAATTTTATCCTGGTGTTACTAAGATGTATTGAGATCTACACCATCTGTATTAGTAGCGAGGAATGAAGAGAGATGTTGCTAGTTTTTTCATGAGGTGTTCCACCAATCAGTAGGTGAAGGTGGAGCTTCAGCGACCAGGAAGGCTTTTGCAGTAGTTACACATTCTCGAGTGGAAGTGGTACGATGTCGGGATAGACTTCATGATAAGCTTACGTAGGACACCTTGAGTGAATGGTGCAGTTTGGGTTGTCATTGATAGGACCGCTATGTATTCACACTTCTTTCTAATCAAGAATACCTTCAGTGTTGATGAGATTGGATGGTTGTACGTCTGGGAGATTGTATGTTTAAATGGGGTTCCAAACTCCATCATTTCAGACAGGGATACTTGTTTTACTTCTCATGTTTGGTAAGGACTTCCAATGGATTTGGGTACACAGGTACTTTTGAGTACATATTACCCTCACCCAACAGATGGCCAGTCCAGGCATACTATATATGCGTTGGAGGACATGCTTCGAGAATGCATCCTAGATTTTAGAGTTTCTTGGGAGTATCACATAACTCTCATGGAGTTTTCCTACAATAAAAGATTTCAAGAAACTATTCATATGGAACCTTATGAGGATTTGTACAGTAGGCCATGCCAATCACCCCTATGTTGGCTAGTAGCGGGAGATGCTAAGATTTCACCAAGATACATCAGGAAATTTGAGGTTTTGGAGAGAGTTGGTCCGATTTCATATCGATTGCAGCTACATCGGAGGTACTAAGCTATGCATGATGTCTTCCATGTTTCTCATCTACATTGTTACTTCTTATACCTATCACATGTCTTTCAACCCTAGGAGGTTGAGTTAAAGGTGGACACACCATTGAAGGAACATCCTCTCCGGATTATTGATCGCAGTGTAAAGGTTCTCTATGTTTGGTATTTTCCCCTGGTATGAGTGCTATGACAGCACGGGTGAGTGCACGATGGGACTTGGGAGAGGGAGGCCAATGTGTGATCGCAGTGTATAGAGTTGTTCGAGGTTTCCTATTTGCCTTCTTCTTAGGGAAATTTGGGGACAAATTTCATTAAGGGGGAAGTTGTAAGAATTTGAATGTTTAATTTTGGTATGGATCTTGTGTTTTGGTGTTGTCTTGAAAAAGAAGAGTTTCTGTAAATTGAAGGATTAAACTCCGTGTACTTAGGAGTACATACCATGTACCTGGTTGCCATGGGTAGCCATGTACTGGCCGTGTAACAACTGAGTACATGGCCCTGTGGGGTGACCTAGACACGAACTAAAGTGGGGCCCAATAAAGGCATATACACACTATTTATCTATAAATAAAGTGCCATGTATTTATTTAATTGTTATATCAGGCAGGGACCGCGTCTCATTTACAGAGACTTCCTCTTCTATCTTCATCTCATCCAGAAGCGACCAAAGATCAACAATTCTTCTCTGAGCCTCCGATCAAATGTTTGTGCTCCGAATCGAACACCATAAATTTTGTTGGAATCACATTCGAGAGTTCTTCTTTATTTTATTGCCTATTCTCTTGATTTATATTCT
This sequence comes from Viscum album, assembly GCA_963277665.1. Lineage (NCBI taxonomy): Eukaryota > Viridiplantae > Streptophyta > Magnoliopsida > Santalales > Viscaceae > Viscum > Viscum album. The sequence continues at coordinate 1,556,850,157 of OY728152.1, read as the reverse complement.
TTTGTGAGCTATCCTTGGTTGAGCGTTCTTGATGTTTTTGTAGATCTACCGCGTTACAGGTTGATTCAAAGGTTGAGGTTCAACTGTATCAATCATACAATGTAGAGGTAGGTGGTTTGTGCCTTCCATAGTTTGTATTTTATTTATATGTGGAATATTTCCTAATACTGTAGTTTAGGGTATTGCGTGTTTAGTTAATTTAACCTGGTTAATGATTTCTTTGATTTTTTTTCTTTAGAGGGGATGTTGGACTGTAAATAGGGTTAATTACCTTACGATGGATGTGTTTTCCCATGTTTGATTTGATATAGGCCTTTGGGTATAGGCTTTCTTGTTACAATGTTTGTTTTCAATGCCTAGTTCTATTAGGACGGAGTGATTTTTTCTAACATGTTTGTGTTATGCTTTGTAGCTATTTAGCCAAGTAGTACCTAATATTTACTTTGGGTGCTTGATATCATGGGTGCACGATTTCTTTACACAGGGCTATGGGAACCTAGTGTAGTTATACCATTAGAGGGAATGGATGCAGAAGGCTTCCCTATCATGTCTATTATACTTTTCATGTTGAGAGACCATAGGGGGGATGGATGTGAGTGCTCCATCAGAGTGTCTGTAGTTACACATTGCGAGACCATAGGGGGGATTAGACTTTGAGTGCTTCCCCAGAGTGTCTGTAGTTAACCGTTACGAGACCACATGAGGAATTAACCGTGAGTGCTTCCTTAGAGAGACATTGTTATGATGAACCAGTGGGGTTAGATTATGATAACATCCAAGGGGTTTTCTTGAGATTTGATTGGGTTTTTATTTAATAAATGAAAATGAATGTAGTTGATACTGTAAGATTGTTTACTTTGAGTACTTACTTGTTTATTACTTCATTTTTAATAATTCTTGGTATATATATATTCAATGATAGTTAGGCACAAATCCTTGGGTGGTTGCCTACTGAGAGTCATATTACACCCTTTTGGGTCATGATTTTGGGCCTAAACAGATTATATTTTTACATGAACAGATTAGGGAAACTGACCTTCTACTTTAGGTACATGAATACTGTAGAGTTGGAGAGCATATGACTAAGCTAAGGCTTGCGATGCTGTTGGAGTTGTTTACTTTTTTTCCTTTGAACTATGTTTTATTACTGTATTCCAGCATTGTGACGGGTTTGGGTGCTTTCCTAGATACTTGGGACATGCATCATTATTTATATATATGCTGCTGCTGTTTATTTATTACTAGTCTTCCGTTGTTTACTTGTTTTATGCTATTACTACTTTTTCTACTATTATCTATTTGTTTCCCTTGTGTTACTCTTCCAACTAGGGAATAGTTTTTCCACTATCACACCCAAGGCCCATGATGCTAGTTGGGAGCCTCCGACGTTCGGGGAAATGCTCTTGAGGACATGTGACCAACTAGGTATATGGTAACTTAGGGTGGCACCTAGTACGAAGGCGTGATCTTATTTTCTGGTGTTTTTTAGAAAAGAGGAATTTTTGGAAATTTAAGGAGTACATGCTGTGCACCTAGTTTCCATGGGTAGCCATGTACTGGACGTGTAATGACCGAGTACATGTCCATGTGGGGTGTCCTAGAGACTACCTAAAGTAGGTCCTGGTAAAGGCATATACACGCCCTATATATTTAAATTAACCACCATATATTTTTATTTGTATTTGTTATATTAGACAGGTTCCACGTCTCATTTATAGAAATGTATTCTTCTATCTTCATCTCATCTAGGAGTAACCAAAGATCGACGATTCTTCTCTAAGCCCCTGATCGACCATTTGTTCTCCAAATAGAACATTTTTGATTGCGCTAGAATTTCATAGGTGAGTTATTGATTCTTATGAAGCCTACTCTCCTGATTTCTATTCTTTAGTGATATTCATTGGTTGTGCGTTCATGACATTTTTGTAGATCTACTATGTTCTATGTTTATTCAAAGGATGCTATTCAACAATATCTATCGTACAATACTGAGGTAGGTGGTTTGTCTATTTCCGTAGATTTTATTTGAAATATAAGTGCAAAACTTCCCAATACCCTAGTTCAAGGTATTTTGTTTTTAGGGAATTTAACCATGTTAATGCATGAACTATTTTTTTTCTTCTATAGGGATGTTGGATTGTAAATAGAGTTAATTTACTTGTGATAGATGTATTTTACCGTGTTTGATTTGATATTGGCTATTGGGTCTATAATTTCCTATTAGGATATTTTTTCCAAGCCTAGTGCTATTCGGATGGAGTGATTTTATCTGACATGCCTGTGTTATGATTTTTAGCTTTTTAGCCATGTAGAATTTGAGATTTACTTTTGCTGCTAGGTATCGTTGGTGCATGATTGTGTTACACAGGACTGTGGGAACCTGGTATAGTTAGACCATCTGAGGAATGGATGCTGGGGGCTTCCCTAGAGTATCTTTTATAATTTTCACATTGCAATACCATAGGAGGGATTAAAAATATTTGTCCATCAACATGTCTTTAGTTTCATGTTGTGAGGCCACTAGGGAATTGGTCATTGAGTGCTTCCCCAGAGTTTCTATAGTTTACCGTTATGAGACCACATGTGGAATTGATTGTGAGTGCTTCCTCAGAGAGTCTTTGTTAAGATGAAAAATAGGGGTTAAACTCTAAGAACTCCCCATAGGGTTGCTTTAGATTATTATGGTTGTTTATTTAGTAAAGTTATATGAATGTAGTTTAAATTGTAGGATTTTTTTCCTAGTGTACTTCCTTGATTATTACATCATTTCGCATGTTTTCTGCTATATATATATATATTCACTGATAGTTAGGAACACATATTATAGTGGTTTCCTACTATGATTTGCCTCACACCCGGTTTGGGTCATTCTTTTAAGCCCAAATATATTATATTGTTGCAGGAATAGATAAGGGAAAGTGACCTTTTTCATCAGGTACTTGACTGCCGGGGAGTTGGAGAGCATAAGACCATGCTGAGGCTTGTGATGTTATTGGAGTTATTTACTTATTTTTATTTGTACTTTGGTTTAGTACTTTATTCCAATATTGTGACTTGTTTGGATGCTTTCCTAGATACTTGTGACATGCATAATTATTTATAGATATGAGGAAGTTGTTTATTTATTATCATTCTTCTGCTATTTACTTATTGTATGGTATTACTACTTATTCTATTATTATTTATTTGTTTCCATTGTGTTACTACGGCAATGATGACATAGTTTCTCCACTATCACACCCAAGGCCCTTACTGCTTGTCGGCGGCCTCTGGAATATGGGAAAATGCACTTGATGCCACGTGACCAACCGAGTATGGGGCACCTCAGGAGACACCTGGGACAGGGTCGTTACAACCATATTATTAAAAAACGGATTAAACAAGATTTTGGGTTTTATGTTATTTTTTGAGTTTGAGTTAATAATGGTTTGTGATTTGATAAGTAATATATAAATATGTATTATCATTATAAATATAGAAAAATATCATATTTGTAAGGTATGTTTGAGGAAGTCAGGTGGGTGGGATTATCCTTATTGTTTTTTATTTTTAGTTTTGATATATCTCTCAACTACTGATGGTGAGAGCATTGATAAGTTTCATTAATCATTGATAAGTATATATGGACCAGGGAATATGTGTTCACATATGTTCTTGATTTGTAAAAAGAAAATATTTATTTTGAAATTGACCAAAAATGGAAATATGAGTCACATTAATTAATTATAACAAATAATTTTTATTATTATTTTATATGTAACTTTTTTATAGTGATTACTTTATATAAAACATGCTATATACTACTTGGATATGAATTCAAGTCACATCAATATTAAATATATAATTTTTTATGTTGACAATATTTATTTATTACTAGTGTTTTGATGTGTGATGTCATTATATTTAACATAGTTTTCTAATTTAAGGGCCTATGAATAGGCCGAAGAATGTTGTTGGATTATTATGAAAGTTTTTGTTGAATTTCAACATTATGTCCTGATGTATGGTGTTTTAAATTCGATCTAATGTGAAATGAGTTTTTAAGTATAAAATCATGAGTTTTGTAAATAATGTGTATTTTCAAAATATGTTAATATCACTTGTAAAACATGTTTTATAATGATTTTTATATTTCTTTTGGTTTATGATATAATTATTTTAGTGAAAAAAGGCATGTTACACATGATAGTATATTTATTTTATTTAATAAATATTTTTTTTCTGGAAAATAAATGTATTAAATGAAAAAGTTATAATGCCATTGTATATTTTAGATAAATGATTTAATAAATGAGAAATGATTTTTAATATGATACTTGAAGTGAATAAACAAGTCATGTGATGTTTCATGTCTATATTGTAAACTATTTGAAATATGAAATGACTTGTTGAACTAAATATTAATGTATGTTTCCATGGTAATATGATTTTTGTTTATATTATTAAAGGAACTGATGTGAAATATAATAATTCATGACAAAATATTATACAAATATTTCTAATAGACAAATCACATAACAAAAGATCTGGCATAATAGGCGCAAAATTTTATCATATGATATTTATATGTTATAATTAAGTGTGAAAAAATTAATGGAACTACAAATATAATAAATTGATGATATGAAATGATCATGACACATTTTTCTCATTATTGGATAATTATTATTAAAAATAACCAACATATAAGCCTTTAGATCACACACACATACACCAAAACTCTTAGTTAATCTATCATTGATTACCGTGTTCTATAAAAAGTGATATAAGTTCCATACGATGAATTCCTGATCATAGGAATGACATAGAATTGATTTAGGAAGGTGGAATTTTCCTCATATTTCTTTTCTCTTTTATCTAAATCACTAATTCTTGAGTGAATCCTTTGAAGAACCCCAAATTCATAAAAATATTGTTAGATATTATACATGTCTATAATATAAGATTATATAGATATTTGTTTTCTTATAAAATATCCTTAAGGTCCCTAGAGAACCTTAATACTTATTTTCATCCCATCCTAACATATATGTCCAATTTAAATTATCCTAAATACCACAAACATATAATAACATATTTATAACATTCTAAAATGTTATATGGTTAAATAAGAACAATTAAATTAGTTTTTTCTTCCAAAATAGGTTTAACAAACCTTGAATAAAAAATGTTCACTCGAGAAACTATTTTCTACTTCCTTTAAATTCAATTTTATTTTATTTTTCAGATAAAAAATAATTATTATTGGATTAAGAGGGAGACCATAAATGATATTCCTAATAATATATTTTCTCATATTTACTTATCTATACATAAATATCTTGTGAATAAATTGAGAAATAAAATAAAGTATTATTATCCAAAAATTTGAAAATATATAATTAAAGTCATTAAATAATTATCTTGAAATATATAACACTAAAACATTCATCATCCCAGATATATGGGGCGCAATATATCCCAAAAACTAATTCATTAGAATCAATGAACACATGGATACACATTTCGCGTGTATATATAGGCCCTAATATTAATTACAATGAGTCTTAGTCATAGAATAAGAGTGGTACCTTGGTACACATCATGACCCCTAAATAGATGTGGATAATTCATGTCCATCACATCATCCTTTGAACACTTATGGTGTGAAATATTATTTTTATCTCAAGTTATATTATCAAAAGTAAGTTTTCTTTGTGTCATTTTCCATTTATGATTTTGTATCTTTCTTAGACTGTATTGGATAGACATTCCTTTATCTAAAATGGCCACAGATTTAGTTAAGTCCCTACCATTCCCATAAAATTATCAAAGATATATACTTCATATACTTGGAAGTATGAATCCTATCTTAATCATTTAATTAATGTCATACCAATAAAGAAACACCCAAAAAAGTTTCCTTTATATGAGATAAATATTCATGGTTTTAATTATGCATTAATGTACATTATTTAAAAATAAACATTGATAATGATCTCAATTCAATACACGAATCCACATACTTATATATATGAACATCCAATGACACCCAAACCATGTAGTATACTTATTGGTGGTCCTGTTCTCATAATATCTAATATTTCAGATAACAAGTCTAAACATTTTGAGAATATGTATCAATGTTTATGAGATCCCAACACCTAATATCATGGAATCATCTATGCCCAAAAAATTGTTATGTATATATAACATAAGACATATATTAAATATTACTTTTAAAAAATTATGAGGTTACAATTATAATTGGGAAAACTAAAAAAATTTCATCTAATAAGAAATATAAAGAAAATACCATATATAGTACATGTTGAATTATTAATATGATGATATTAAGTATGAATCATGAATATATCACACTATATTCCTGACGTGGTAACATAAATTTAAATGTTTTATATGGGGCTCGAGAACCTACTCTATTAACACTTCAACTTACACTAAAGAAAAATACTAACTATTCCAAATATGTTACCCCTCACATGAAAAAATATTGATTTTGTAGAGTTATAGAATTAATTATTGGGTCTTAAATTATTTCATTTATCAATACTAAACTAAATATGACTTTACCTCCATGAGTATAATCCCTCAAGATATGATATCTCCAAATGGTGTACATTTTTTACTATTTTTATAAACTTGAATTCATGGTGATTATAACCACTAAAATATTATGATTGTTTATATTATAATGATATTGGAATTTATTTATATAATTAAATGAAATGGAAAAAGTAATTTCATATTTATAATGACTCTATATATATATATATATCAAAATCTACAATATACATGGATTTTCTAGACATGGATACCACTAAATTAAATGATCTTCTCACCCTTATTTCATTTTCTCAAATGTGATAGTGTATTAATTATCTATTTTAATAATAGTTATATATAACCTTGATAAGTCGATCTCATTCCACTATAAGTATCAAAAACACATCTTTTCATCCATTTCAAGGAATATTTAGTAGTTTTTACTATTTACTTGTATAGTTTATCTAAAATTTATTCGATATTTTCCAACCATTATATATGAATAAAAAAATAAAATTAAATATATAACATGAAATATGAAATAGATACCATCACTAAAGTGTATGGTGTTATAATTATCATATTAATCTCCCCAATTGTTTTAAAAACATCAACTTGATAAGATTTATAGCATGTGTCATAATATAAAATATCATGTTAAGTTATTCTCTATTTTATATTTTAATTATTTATGTATTTATATACATTGGCATAGTCTATGTAACCCATAGATAAATATATCTTGATATTGTTTCATGGAAAATTGGTTGATATTTCAATTAATTTTTTTTATAAATACCTTTTCAATAAGTCTAAATATATTATAATAATTATTTTTATTTTCTACATGTTTTCAATATATTTCACTTAAAAAATAGTGGTTCTCCTACTAACCACTTATATTCACATGAAAAAATAATCAATACATGATTTAGTGCCACATTTTGATCCAATAATGAATAATTTTAGCTTATATAATGAATTTTATACTTTTTTATAACCAAAACCATTTTAGTTGTAACCAATAGATATTTTTATAATTTTTCCAGTTTTGACACTCAATCACAAAATATTGTAATCATGGTACACTACTAATGAAATTTAAATTTACATAAATTTGAACGTATCTATTGATGAAATTTTTTCTATATTGATAAAAAATAATTATCTTAAATATAAAAAAAAAGAGTTTTTATAGGTATTAACATTTCCATCCATGTTCATGTCTCTCTTGAATATGCATTTGGACACTGTGAGATTTACATTAGATGAATATACTACCATAACCCTCAATTGAATTTAGTAAATAGAACCTATTTATTAATTCATAACTACATTCCATTTTCATCTTATTCCCAAATATTAATTCCTCAAATTAAAATGATTTTTATTTCTCAATAAATATTACACCACCTGTCATTGGGATTATAAAACCATCTCTCTTGGGTTTTTCTTTCTTACAGAATATTTTTCTTTTGAACTTAATTTTCCGTGAGTTATTTTGGAACTTTTTCATATACCAATTATTAACATCATCAAATTATATCATTCTCCCAATATCTATACTTGTAATTTTTTTCCTTTTTATAGGAATACAAATTTTCAATTCACTATAATTTTTATATTTTAAGGATATATATTATATCCATTGTAATATTCAGATAATTAGTTAGGATTCCATATGGGGTTTCCATGATTAATTTATTTATATAAAATAATCCTTAACCAAATATTTAAATCCTCAAAAATGAATTTATGATATAATGAGTTTATTTTATATTTTAACTCGTATCAAATTCCATTTATAATTTTAGATGGCACATTATTAAGTTTTAATGCTATTATTTTCAAAGAATATATTGAAAGGGATAATGAAAGAAATAGAATACACACAAGAATCACAATCTACCACATAATTTCATACAAGGTGTTATTAATCTTTTTACTAACCCCATGACTCTAAGGTGTTAAGTAAGTGTGTGTTTATGAATAATATCAAATCTACATTGAATTATTGATCAATTCTTGGTAAAGATATTTTTCTGCTCTCCTACACGACGAATCTTTTTTCTTATTTCCGAAATAATTCTATACTTTACTTATATATTTAAAAAATTTCCCAATGGATTTTATTTTGTTATTTAATAATTATAAGAATATAAATCTATTAAAAATACAATAAGAAGTCATGAAGTGTGAAAATTTACCTTCATCTTCAATATAAAATAGTTCACATGTATTTTTATGAAATAATTCTTTGTTATTTATGGATTTTTTTACATTTATGGTGTTATGGTAAATATACCTTAGAATAAGTAATCTCAAAATATATAATAGTTTTATCTCATAAGAGTATAAAAATTGTTATTGGTATATCCTTGTTATATGATTTTGGTTTGACTTGACTATGAATTATATTTCCAAAATTGGGTATAATTAGATTATTATATGTTATATTCACAATTGATTATTGGCATAAGATATCTCATATTTGTGTATTAGTTAATATTATTCATAAATGGTATAACATAAAAACATTTACTTCCAAACTCAAAATAAATTTCTATTTTTTCATAAACTTATCAAGAAAATATTTTTTTTGGAACCACTATGTAAATAAAAGTAATAATCAAATACCTAAACCTCTCTACTAGGAAATGTGTGTTTGTGTCCTTTTATAGATAATGTAAATGTTAAGATCCATGAAAAAAAATCATGATCCAATTTAACAATTTAAATACTTCTAATCATTAGTGGTTCTTATATATGGATTAAAATATGTGAGGGATAAATTAAATATAATATCCTAAAATAGAAAAATAAATATTATAAGAAATAAAGAATATAAATAAAGTGGAATATTATAAATTAATATTATCCAATAAATTAAAATTCATGTAATAATTTACATTCTTCCCTTGAGCATAATAAATAACTTCTTATTTAGCTCTCAACCTCTTAATCTATGATTTCTTGAAATGACATTGTAATAGTACCCTTGACATCATACCTGACATTGGTATTTTCCACATTCTGTACCTATTGTTCACCATTATAAAAAATTATTTTCCGTTATTTATATATTTAATAACTGATATTACTTTATATAAATGGTATTGAATAAGGTTCCCTATAGTTTTTAACATTATCATTATCTATTAAATTAGTCTAACTAGGTGAAAGGTATGAGAAAATGATATGTATTGAATGATTTTTATTCACCTTCAATTCCAACTCTACCAATAATTCAATGAACACTATCATATTGAGTACATGAAGACTATTATGGATTTATTTTTTCAAATTACATGTATATAGATTTTGGATAACACCATCAATTTCAATCTCTAATTTTAACTTGTAAACTTCTTGACAAAGAGACAACATGATGTAACTATCATTATCCTCATGTTTTTTTATATCTCACTAGAAATATATGGTAACATGAAATTTTAATGATAATATGCATCATACTTGAGTCTTCTATAGCAATAAATTCCACACTTATATTCTTCTAAAGGTGGATCATTAGGTATTGGGGAATTAATCACATAATATTTTATTTTATGTCATGGTACTATGTGCGAGTGCCTTTATCAATCAAAGAAAATTATATCATTGAGAAAATGTGTCTTATATAATGTTGATAATAAAAATTATATGGTTTTAATTTCAATTATATTAAATAAAAGTTTGTATATTAGTACTTTTATATTTATTTGTATTTTTTTTTCATTTTAGATTTATTAATTGTAAAAATAAATGACTATTTTTGAAAAATCCTAATATTTATCAACTATAATATTTAGAATATTTTGTTAGTTAATATATTTGTTGAAGGGATCCTGAATATTTCCCTTGGTAGTCTAAGATATTGATACAACACTACTTAAATAGTTTAAAGAATGGTTTTTATAGTATAACTATATAAATTTAAATCTCAATGGTTTTTTGAGTGGTGTCCCAAATCTAGTAAGATTTTATTAACACTTGGGCCGAAATTCTCACCATGATATATATAGATATAAATTTGATGAAAATTTTATTTAATTTAATCCACCACTCTATTAGAACATCATAATTTAATGAGGTAGCATCAACTATAGATGAATAGTAACTCAAAATATGGTTTCATTCCAACTGAAGTGATAAAATGAATTTTGGTCTTAATATTTACTTCAATGGATTTTTAACATTGATGTAATTTTATTATGAAATGAGACTATGTTTGTCATGATTTTTACTGGGTAATAACTTTTTAATTTTTAAACATTATTAAATAGTATATATTTATTATGTTTTTATTAATTTTATCTATGTGTTCTTGTTAACTATACAATGTGAACATGTATCATCCACACATAAACAAAATAATTTACCAAACAAGAAAATATAAATAAACAATTACATTATCATGAGAATTATATTATTAATCGATCCTTCAGGTGGATAATGGATCAATCGAGACCATTAGATACTTCATTGAAACTTATAACGACTTGAATTATAGTTCCCATCTTACTCCCCTATATCTTTAACTTGTTTGGATACATTCTAGTTTGTTCCTAAAATATTTTCATTTTAATTAGATCTTTATTAATTCATGTATACTCATTCACAGGTGATGGGAACTCAAGTTTTGATATTACATTTAATATCATAGGATTTGGACACAAATATCCTTATAAGTATTTAAGATGCAGGATATATTTGAAGATCACAAAATTAATATTCTATAATTAATAATTACTAAATATAACTTATTTAAATTAATAAAATTACATAATAGAAATTATAAACATACATGGGGTTGATATCGTATTATGAATTATCCATTTTTTTCAAATTATTTAATAAACAATGTATATTAACACATAAAATTTATTATGAAAATTAGTTTCAAACAACTAGTGTGATAGAATATTAATTGAAAATTCATTACCTAGTCAACAAGTGGGGGACATGGGGAAATATACATCTATAGGGTCGCATAGAAATTCGATTAAATTTATTTATTTTCAATATAATTAATTTCACTGTTCGTTAATGAATAAAAAATTACCATAAAATTATTTTTTATTCCTTTATCGACACATTTCATGGTCCTAAATGAAGTTACATTAAATTTATAATATTATTTAGGGTTTATTTTATATTTAAATGTTATTTAGGTTATTATGGGTCTTAAAAGAACTACTGAAATAAATATGGGTAGGGTAGGTTGGGTTTCTTCCCCAATTGACCTAGTCAACTCTGGTTTACCCAATGGATGCTCATATAAATGTGAATGCCCCATAATATTTAAAAAAATACCAATACATCACATTGGTGGTGGTGGAATCAATTAATGGAGATATCAGGGATTGTGGACATACTCTAGTGGTAGGTTCCAATAATGAATTATTATTATTTTTAAAATAATTTCCTATCAAACGTGTTCTTCTTATGGATTTCTAATCAGCTTGGATTTTCCATGTGTTTGGGATCCTCCTCTTGTCTAGTAAATGTCTCAACTTTTGGATAATAAATCTTAATTATTGGATGTATTATTTTTGAATCTTATATGGTGTTGGGGTAATATGAAACCCATCTATATTAATTTTTGAAAATTTAACTAACATTATTGACTAAAATTATGCAGGACTGCTATAATACTATTTAAAGGAACTCATGTGTAATAGAAGAATCTTTTTAATGAATATTTTTAAGATTTTTGTACTAAATATGTATCATAACATAATATATTACATACGAGTGCCGTGATTTGAAAAAATAATAACTTTATGACTTAATTAAGATTAAGAAAATTAATGAAATAAAAAATATGATACCAAGATTGATGAAAATGATCTTGATATGATCCACTCATCATAATATAACTATATATTAATGGATCCAATGTAGATTCCCTTTATTTCATCAAACTAATTTGGGAATCCTTGTGAGAACCCAAAGATTTTAAAAATTATAATGGGTTATATTAATAAATCATAAATGAGCTTTAATATCAATGTACCAATTTTTATAATTATCTTTAGTTTCTGTAGAAACAAAAGTTTTTCTTTTCAAACTATAATAAAATATATGGATTATTTTAAATTTTATAAATGTCAAAAAAACTTCTTAAGTTTTTCTAAAAATTTTAAGCTTTCACATTTTGAAATATGAACTATTTACTCAACTTGATCCACAAAAAAATATTTAATAAAAATCAAATAAATAATATTCATTAAAAAAATTATTTTCTCATATAAATTTAATTATACTTAAATAACATGTGAATACCTTCAGAAATAAATTAAATTATACTTTTTTTAAACAGGAAAACGATTTCTTATGATCATTCATAAATATATGTCCACTTTCCAATGGACGTGGAGCCAACAAGTCCTAAAAATCAATTAATTTCAATTAGTGGAACACATACATACACTTGATGTGTTAGGCATTAGGACTTTATGTTAATATAAATGATTCCTAATAATAGAAAAAAGTATTATCTAGTAAAAAATCATTTACCGTAATGAGATAAAGATATATGATAGCCATATGAACATTATATGAATACATGATATTTAATATAATCTATTTTTCTCATTGTATTTTATAAAATATGATACAGACATTTTTTCATCATCCTTTACTAGTTTACTTATCCTATTCGAATATATTTTATGGACTTACATTCATATACCATGGACATGGATTTATCCAATATTCAACCATTCTAATATAATTTCCAGGTATATTCTAGTATTATACAAAGAAGTAAAAAATACTATATTGATAATTCAATAAATTTAATGCAACTAATGACACATCTGATGCAAGATACCTCACCTAAATATAAACTATTATGATTTTCAACACACTTAAAATTATATGATGGAATGATACACATTGATAATGATCTCAATTTGAGAGACTAATACACATGCTAAGAGATGGGAACATATGAAGATATCCAAAAGATGTGGTGTTCACATTGGAAGATTACTCAGTTGATCTCTAAGACCTATTATCACCAAGTGAATAATTAATTAAAAAATGTCTTAATTCTTATGACACCCATGCACTTTACAGTAAGAAATAATATATATCCCATTAGTATAATTTATCATAACATTGGGATCTATATTTAAGATAAATATCATAGTATTATAAGGTTCTCATTTTAGCTGGGAACTTCTTTAATATTTTTATACAACATGTAAACTATGGAAATTTCAATATATATAATATGATGAAGTATGTTACCATCATTTAAATTTTGTATCATGCATATATCACCCCATATGAATCATTTGGTAATCATAAAGTAAAAGTTTGAGTTATGTAAATATAACCTACTATCATAATAGTTCATAGAGAAATTCTAAGCAAGTATTATGATAAACCCACTATAGAACATCAATTAGAACATAATGATTAGTTAAGATGATGATAAGTGATAAGTTAATCACTTAGGAAATACTAAGATAATTTTAAAGTAGAATAGGATTACTTTAGATATATAAGCGGTTATTTTTTTAGGTATTGCTGACCCCGACCCATATAACCAACTCGATACCTAAGCATGGCATACTACATATCCTTAACCGTGTTACCATATCACTGGAGACTACTAAATAGTAAGTAGTGATAAATTTTTTGGGAATTAATTTCCCACAATGTTAGAAAAAAATATCTATGAAATTATAATACTGTTTCTGATAAAATCAAAACTAAATTTAAAATATCATTAAACAAAATAATGTTTAGTGAAATAAAAAACCAATTTGACTAGAAAAAATAAAATTGAATACAAATGAATGACACCTATATGTCATTGATAGTCCATCTTTTCCAATTACGTGTATGAAAACATCAATATACCTCACCACCAATAGGGGCCCTATTATTAATGAATGATGAAAAATATAGACATTCATTTTCAATAATCATGAAAAAGGATATATACATGAAAACAATTCTATACATGTAAGGTTTAGTAACATAATACTCAATATGGTTTTCACAATTCACTCACATGCATTCATATGTATGACATTTATCAAACATGTAAAAAATTTTATTTAAAAAATGTTTAAATTAAATCAAAACAATATTTTCCAAATTATGATAACATAAACCCAATTTTAAAATTTTAAATAAGTCACCCAAAAGTTCTCTCAAAACACAGGTTACTATACCCATCAACCACAGTAAAAATTATTTAATTAACCATATCAATTTTCATGAATCATAATAAATATTAATAAATAATTTCAAAACAATACTTTTATATGATTATACAATCACCCACTATATATTATCACCTAACTAGATAATTACCTATAATGAAAAAACCCATTATATAACAAATCATGAGTATCCCTAGCCATTTCAATTATTGAAACTTTATTTCATTACCTAACCCTTCAATCAAATTCATAAAACTTTTATCTGTTACTCATATAAATCAATAAATTTATTTCCAAAAAATATTTTCTTTCAAAAATTTATTTCCATATCAAATTCATAGAAAATAAAAAACATAAATCTAATATATATTTATTATGAAATAATTATTTTTTTAAAAATAATATTTAAATTGATCTCATTATTTCAAAATTACAAAACCATGATTTCAAAAAAATAAAAAATCCATTTTTCATAACATGAATTCAAAAATATTATTAAATCAATTTAAAAAGTAAATAATTTAACAAATTTGACATCTGGATGAAACATTTAAAAATAAAATTGAATCACATATCAATAGTTAAATAGTAGACATAGGAAATAATATAATACACTTAACATAAATTTTTAAATAAAGAATTCCCAAAAAATTGGGTTTTATATCTCAACTGTTTTCAAACCCTTTGAATATTATCACCCAAAAAAATGTTCAAAATTAAATATCTAATTATATAAGATATAATTTTCCAAATGTGATTCCCCCTATCCCGCACAACTATATTTGGTGTTATATAGACATATATATATATATATATAATAAATATTTGTGATAATAACCAATCTTGCAATCCTATATTTACCTTCTTTGGGAACTAGATACCTATTAAAACATCAACATATATAATAACTTCAATAAGATAACAAATCCTTCATAGTTGAACACCAATTAGTTTATTTAATTATTTTTAATACTTGTGATCACCTTGGGAAAAATACAATAGAAAGGGTGACCAAAATTCAAATAATAACAAAAAGGGTAAATTTGGGAAATATAAAAAATGTGAGATAATATGATATCAATAAGTAATCCATGGAAACATTACGTGGATTGATCATAAGAAATTACATGTAATAAAAATGAGGAATATCATGAGGCCATAAAGTGATTCTTAGGATTATAGGTGAAAGATGAGTGATAACAATAGGACATGGAATAATTATACCCCAATATTAGGAATGTGGAACAAGAATAATAATGTTACATCATAACATTATTGAAGAATCACACAAATAAATTGTTAAAAATATATAGCTTCATGAACATACATAATAACTTTTTTATAAATATCATTACATTGAATTTTAACAAAGAAAATATCACGTCCCGTCTAAGGGGGGCCCCTCCCTCCACTCCGCAAGCCCACCTCGAATAGGCTAGGGGATGGTGACTAGAACCGAATAGGCATATCACTAATATGGGAGGCATTTCATATGTACCTATATGCACACACACATCTCCAATCCAAAAAATTATAAAATGTAAAATCTAATGAGTAAACAATGAATGAATATCGCCATATCCCACAACTAGAGTATGATTGGAAGTAAACTTAACATGGTAAAATATAAGCCCACCAAAAAGAGTATATAACCACAAGTCCAATATATAAGAAAAATGTATTGGGACTACTGTCTAAAGCTACAGGAACACACCTTGGTCTTTTTAGCTTCATAAAAACCTTCTTTCCATGGTCCACCAAGGAATCCATCAAAGGGTCAATCATATACACAAGACAGGACATGTATGGGAAAAACCCACGTAGGGGTGAGTATAAAAATACTTAATATGACAGCCCAAAATGATAAGGAAATACCAAAAAGGAAGGAAAAGTTATATCTACATTGGAATATTTTTATATTACAGATAATAAGAATATCCAGATATACTCTACCAAGACACACAATCTTATGGTAAGTCACAACCACTACATACCAACCCTAGGAATTAAGATCGATGATTCCACAAATAACTCATCTAGGAGAACAAACTCCTATGTCTGATAGCATTGATGATGTCTATCTATAAGGTATATCTCTTTGGGTCTCACCATGTGAGAGATAAGCTAAAAGACTTGAAGAGATAGATATGATATACAAGATGACAATCACAACCAGGGCCACTGGGTGATGTCAAAAAATCAATATGGATTAATCCTCAAAGTAAAGCATCAGCTCACACATAGTGTTGGTCATGTCGATACTGAGAACTCCACATAGGGAATGAAGAATGAATAAAGGATCCTGCTCTATACCTCTCGAGGGATTTCAAAACATCTATTTAGAAAGTCCTACTAAAGGGATCATATTCCAATGAGTACTAAATGATTGACACCAAGATTTAGAGAAATGATAAATGGAAAGAACCCTAACAAAACATGTCCAAGATATGGAGAAAATGTGTCTCAGGCTGTGTAGGAAGGGGTATATTGTGTGTAGTAAGGTCACATACTATGTCCCTTAACCTCGAGTACCACCTGTGTACAATGAACCATGTATTTAAGACATTTCATGAAGAAGAGGGTGTATATGGCATGTTGATGGAGTCACACACCATACCCTTCTATATGGGGTCATCTTATATAATATGCTCATGTTTCAGTACATTACATCAGCTCGTGTATGCATTCCAGTGTACCAGTACATGGGGTAGCCCATGTACTCAGACCAGGCTATACTATGTGGGGGAGTACACACCATGTAGGCTACCTGTGGACACTACCCTATGTCCGTGTACATCCCATGTACATGCTATTTCATCCACTAATGAACACACATCATGTATCTAGGACTACATGCTGTGTGTATCATGTTTTCTAGTAACAGGTGATCTTCCTCCGCTCGTGTTGATCCTATTCCCGAATCTTTTTTCATTGCTCAGTTCTCCTCAAAACTCTAGGTCAAAGATCTTTCGGTAACTCTATCATCGAATCAATGGGATTAAGGCCTTAAAATGGCCCAAAAAAATGATTGTAGGAGTTATTATTCATTATCAATGAACACAGATTCAACACCCACAATTTTTCGATTCGCCACCGTGCCCACAGTCGTACAACTACTGAGTTTTCCTGATATCAGATCTCTAGTTTTTGATTGTAGTGCTAATAATCAAAGGCGAAAAAGTCTATCGGTCAATGGTAGGGAAGAATGAAGAATGTAGATCCTGAAAACATGAAATCAGCAGAGAAAAGAACAATAATCAAGAGGGATGAACCTCAATCGATGTTCATGTCAATCTTGGTTCATCAATGTTAGAATGATAAATAAATAAAAAAATCTCTATAATCAGATCTCGGTAAATCCTACAAATAACCCATCTTGAAATTATGATTGATCCATGGGATATTATGATAATTTCTTAGTCCACTTTCATCATAGGAATATTATAATAGGAATGAATATTTGAAATAACACATCCTACATGGATTTGGATTGCTCCCTGACGAAGATCGGCCACCACATCATCATTGTTTTCGACATCTACCATGATTGGTGCATGCCGATCATGGATATGAGAATTCACCATCGTACTTCAGAGGGATTCTCTATACGTTTTTTCTTAGACTTCTCTAGGATGTTCAAGGGTTATGAGGCTAACCCTGAATTTCGAAAAAAGGGATTATTTAATGTTATACTGGTCACTATTCCAATATTTGAAATCAAAAAAAATTAATTTTTTTTCATTTTTGTGCATGAGATAACTTTTTAACAAGAGACATGTGCTATGTAATGTTTGATCATGACTAGGGTAAATCTTTTATTCTAAACACAACAATTCCTGTATATTTTTTATTCGGGTACCCACATATATTTTATTCAACTTTTTTCTAGAAAACTGCGTGTACATGATATTTAGTATTTTAATATTTTTCAAAACTTTATTCCAAGAACATCAGGCCTTGGAATCTCACACTCTCTCATCACCTGGTATTAAAATCAGCCCATATAAAATTTAAAAATAATACATGGAAAATATGAGGCATTACATTTTTCCAACCTTGGGGCTTTACATCACGGAAGAGAAAAAACAAAGGATACTAAAAATGATGTGGATACTAAGCATATATTTGAGCCTCCCAATCCCAAGATATCTCAAGATATTTCCATACATATACCATAAATGAACCAACAAAATCAATTTTCCATGTAGGATCCTCTCCTACCGATACTCAATATCTACAGGGCACTCAGTAAAAGTCACTCCATCCGCAATGCCAAGCTCTCCCTAGTCGATGGCGTGGGATTGGTCATGCACATACTTTCTCATATGTGGCACGTGGAAGAAATCATGTACCCAATAGAACTATGGGCTAGATATAAGCAGTATACCACATCGCCAAATCTACATAGTATCTATAAAGGGATGATAGACCTCAGATATAGCTTGCTACCCCAAGAAAATCTCTGTAATCCACATCAGGGAGAGACCCATAGGAATACATGGTCTTATTCTTAGAACTTTGAAGGCCTCAATCACCTATCATCAGAAGACTTCTAACACCTATGTGTAGTCTTCATCCGCTCTGAGTTGATCATCAACTTTTCTATTGTAGCTCACACCAACTCTGGGGCCATGAGTGCTGACTCTCCTAGCTTAGTCCACCAAATTGGTTACTATAGGGTTGTCTGTATAAATCCACAATAAGTATCATACCGTTGGTGGAATTGTATCTGTTTTTCACGTAAAATCCACTAGGTATAGATGATTCTCCCAAATACTACCAAAGTCAAACATCCAAGATCCCAACATAACCTATTGATCCTGAATAGCCCACTACATCTAGTCATCCTTTTGTGGGTAAAATATTATGCTCAATCATAACTGGGTCCCAAATGCATCATGCAATCCATTTCGCAACCGGGATGTAAAGAGAGAAACACAATGGGAAACTATCATCGATGGGACATCATTGAGTCAAACTATATCTTGAACATAGAGGCATCCCAAGATCTATACTAAACTCTCCACTCGGATATCTAAGAGGTGGTATGACTTGGTGATCTAGTCAAAGATCACCTAGATGACATCATGTTCCCCTAAAAAACATGGTAAACCCTTCACTAAACACATCGATATCCCAGAAAACATTTATTCCAGAACCTCCAAGGGCTGATCTAAGCCTGTTGGAACCTTGTGTTCATCCTTCCCTTGCTAACAAGAAAGGAATTGAGAGACAAACTCTACTACTCCTTCCTTTATCCCTATCCACCAAAACTAACATCAAAAGTCCAAGTATATCTTTTCCTCATTTGTATATACCACCAATGGGGGTATATGAAACTACCTCAAAACCACCTCCAAAAAAATATCTGGTACTATTATATGTCCTTTGAAAAGAACGACGTGATCCTTAGCATTTGAATATCTATCTGGATCATACCCTATGGATATTGATGCATGTAGGGTCTCGGAGTCAGTATCCCAAATTTGTGCCTTCCTAAGTCACAATAAGAGTGGAGGGGTAACTATGATCGACTAGAGGTAAGATACTCCATCCCCATATACAATTAATAACTACATCAAGGACAACTTATTTGATGGATTGTTAAACAATTACTAACTTGATCTCCTACTGAGTGTATATTCCACCACATTCCCCCTCCTAAAGAGTAGAGACAATATCAGATTTATAGTCCAAGAGGAACTCTAGCCATCAACTCTTTCTCAAGTTATGATCCTTCTGAGAGAAGATACACAAGATACACTTGTGATCATAGTAGATGATAACCCCCCAGCCTTTCAGGTAGTCTCACTGCATCTTCAATGAGAATAATACCACCACTAACTCAAGATTATGGGTTTCATAGTTCTGTCAATGTGCTCTCAAATAGTGTGAACCATAGGAAATCATGGCTCACCTATCCATCAGGTTAAAACCAATCCTAGATCCTATTGTATCTTAGAGTACTATGTATTATACACCCTCCTCCATCAATCTCATGATCAGAGAACTCGTCAAAATCTACCCCAGCTGCTGAAAAGCGTATTGTCACTTCTCTTCCAACCCGAAAGATTTCACCTTTTGAGTCAAAGATGTCATAGGTGAGCATATCCTAGGTAAATCAGGTAATAATCTCCAATAATAGCCTACCAACCCATGAAAGCTCCACACAACCATCACATTCTTAGGTGGCTCCCATGCTAACACAACCTCAACATTGGTCATGTCCACTAATACTCCATCCTCAGAGATAATGGGTCCTAGAATATGGACCACTTGAATCATGAATTTTAACATTGAGATTTTCCCCTAAAGTTGGTTGTCTTGAAGTACATCTAGAACCATCCTTAAGTGTCTCAAGTTTCTCTTGACATATACCGAGTACAAAATGATATCGTTGATGAAGACTACCACGAACCGGTCTAAGTAAGACCAAAGGATATGGTTCTTGAGTCCCACGAACACTACTGGGGAGTTCTTCACACCATAGGGAATCACAGAGTACTCAAATTGACAGTAACTACATCTTCATGATGTCTTTGATATATCATCATCTTGTACTCAAAGCTGGAGGTATACTGTTCTGATGTCAATCTTGGATTACCATCGTGCCCCTTTCAAATGATCAAAGAGGTCATCGATCCTCCGTAGTGGATACCTTTTCTTCATGGTCACCTAGTCTAAGATCTGGTAGTCCACACACAACACCATGATCCAACCTACCTTTATGGGAAACAAAATTTGGGCTAACTTGGGTGAAAAACTTGGTCTCCTAAAGCCCTTCCTCAAAAAATCCTCCAACTGAACCCCCACCACATGAAGATTTGTGGGAGCCATCTGATATGATGGAAAAAATATCAATTCAATAATAGGGTGTAAATCAATTCATTAGTCTATCTCTCAGTGAGGAGGTAATCCTAGAACATTTTCAAGAATGATGTTTTCATACCTCACCACCACTACTGGAAACTGGAAGCTCATTACAATTTTTGCACTGAGGGTCGGGCTACCCAACTGATGAATAATCAGTTTCAACCTCCTATACATGAGTCTATATTATAATTTGTGGGTTTTTATTTCACTGATAATGGTAAAACTTGTTTCTTCACTGCAGACGCACCACCCTATTAACCTAAAATAGTCAATATAGGAATAGAACATAGATAACCAATCCATACCATGAATTATGTTTTAATTCCTCGACGATACCACTAAGAGATTCCTATCGAAAAAATTTCCTCAAAGGGTCAGTTCACACAACCAGCATGGGTTTGTGATAATTGATTCACACATTGTAGGTTTCACTAAGCATAAGGGTCAAGTCAATGGTATAACTAGATCCTCTAGGTATCGTAAAAGTTATGTGGTGAGAATGGAACGAGTATAACCTATGTCAATAATTATTTAAGATAAGGTTAAAAAGACGTAGAACACACATAAAACCATTCATGTATCCCCTGGGTCATATGCCTCGACTACATGTAGTTGTCCCCACCCCTATCCTTCATCTCCTTAAGCCTGGCATGGAATATCTAGGGGTTGTGGTGGTATAAAGTCAAAACATTGACCACCTCACACTGCTTTTTTCGATTCTGTAACACATCCCCACCCTACAAATATATCTTCTCCTATCACAATCTTTGCCATAGTGGTCCATCAATAATCTCCCTATCAGTAGTACAGTGGGATCGACAACCTCAAGAGAGATGTCCCTTACCGTCACATGAATAGAAGCACCTCCCTCTAGGATGACATAATCTACCCTATGATCCCATAACTAAAGATCCTCTATCCTAGGACCTTATATTGAAATTTCTCCCACATATAGGGCCTTAGGAATAACATAAAATACCTACTAAATAAGTATCTCCTCATGATTTCCCACTAGTAACATTCACCATTGTATCTGCTCAGCGAAGAAGCATTCAACCAGCAAAGCCTTTTCGAACACCCCATCATATATCAAAATTCATAGAGGGATAACTTTGGAAATTTTGTCTCTACACAGACCTCACTCAATAGTCTGAGTCATAATGTACTGATCTCTAACCATATCCATCGAGTACCTGAAAATATTGGTAAAACTCGATGAATAATCATTTACTAACATGATGCCCTGATGAAGCTATAGAATCTCCTAAATATTCATATCCCTCAATTTAACTAGTGAGAAATCCTCTTTGAAGAGGCTCCAGAACACTATCCATGAATGGGTTACCTCTTTCGATGTCGGGAAAACCTAACTCCACCATTGTCTAGCTGATCCGTGTAGAACAATCGCTACTATGACCACTATTTGATCAGCGAGTGTCCTGAATAGATAGAAAACATTGTTAAACAACTCAAGGTAGTCCTCATATTCCTTTCGACTGGGATCTCCTTTTAACCTGAGGGGTTTCAATCTCAAAAACATGTGAAGCCTGGTTAGAATATGCTCCTCATCCACTGGTACTGTGGGTACCACATACTTCTCTACAGGTGGTGGTATGGATGGTGCACCACCTGGAGGTGAAATACGTGGAAATAGTCCCTGTATTGAATCCTCTTCACTGAGGATGGCATCCTTGTGATCATACCGATGAGTCCCACCTGATATGTGTCATGGATGCATTCTGTAAGAATGAATGACATACTATAGTTAATGAGTATATCTGAAGAGATAACTAAATAAGAAAATGGAAACCGTAACCCATTCCTATATTATACATGTACTGTTATTATCCATACAACCGGTTTTTTCATGTACCGAGTTTAAAAGTAGGTTATTAGAGTCCTGCATTATCGATATGTCAACTTCCACCCTAACACTGGAGTCTCTAGCCTGAAATAAGAAATAGAAACACAAAACACTATTTACCAAAACTAATCTCACAGACCCCCATTCCTTAATTAGAACATACAACCTCTGATACCACTATGTCATGACCCTTCCTAGTGGGGCCCAAGCCATGACTCCCCTTGCCTAATAAATCCTGAAAAATAACTCATCCTGTAATTCTAATTAATTTGTGGGGTAATCTATTTGTGGATTAGTCCACATTATTTAAGGTATTTCAAGAACCGGAATGAAGAATCTAAATAAAACAACCAACCTAGACTTGGTTCCCCTGCTAACAAATACCTATCAATGCATCATCACCATTTGTGATATCTAAAAATATTGGTGTGCACCGATTTTGGATCTAAGATTTCGTCATCAAATATTAGTGGGATTCCATAGAGGTTCTTTCTCTGACATCTCCTCAGAAATACTGGGTTATGGTGATAACCTTAGATGTTTTAAAAAGGTATTATTTAAATTTTAACCACCCACTGTATCAATATTTGAAATAAAATAAACTTTATTAATTTATTGTATTTATTTTTTTGCATGCACAAAAAATTTTTCACAAGAGACTCATGAATACCAATGTTAGGTCACACCTATGGTGAAACCACTATTTTAAACACAATGATGCCCTAAATTTTCTTATTCAGGAATCCATTTATAAGTTATTACACTTTTTATGGAAAAATATGTATAATTTCTATTTAATATTTTAATATTATTCAAATATTTATTCCATGCACACCGAGCCTTGAAAGCGTATGTTGTCTCAGTACCTTATCCCAAAATCAAACTTGATAATATTTAAAAGAAATACATAGAAAATATATTTCATTATAGAAAGAATCATTTTCTTGAAAAATAACATTCTAAGGTATATAAATTTCCCCAAACCATTATAGAGATATATAATTTTGAGCCTGCACATGAAATTGTAATATACTCATAATCATTAATTCCACATTTAAAGGGAACATATTTCAATCATAAATAAGAAATAAATATATGATAAAAGAATGAGTTTCATAGTAATTCCATGAATCAAATAATGTGGATTAAATTGTTTGATTAAAAATATAATAAGGAAAGTTGTTATTTTTTCTATTAGAGGGAAGAATTAGTAAATAAATGAATATATATCATATAGATGAGAAGAATAAACATAAGAATAATTAATGAAAAATTTTGAGAAAATGAATTGATCTAAATCATGAATGCGGTTATTAATGCATATAAAATTAATTATGACATTTTAATACCCAAAAAAGAAAATTAAGATAGTTAAAATGTCTAAAATTTAAAGGTATTTTAATGAAATATAGTGAAATGGTAGAGAAAATGAAAATGAACCAAAAAGAAATAGAAAGTTTCAAGATTACCTTTATCATCCTTGAAAAATTTGAATTTGAAAAAAAAAATATTTTTTAGGGAATGGAAAAGTAAATCAAAAAAATATTCAATAAAAAATGAATATAATAATTATAATTTAGAATACATACATGCAAATTGAAATATAATTAAATAATGGGAGATAATCCTATGAGTAGGATTAAGATTGAATCCAGTTATGAGTTTTTTTGGGTTTGAATTAATCATTGATATTTGAAATCATAACAATAAAATGAATAATTTTTTTATAGAAGGAATTAAACATAAAGTTTTTTGAAAGAGGGTTTGAAAAAGAGAAAGAATCCTAAAAAGGAAAATATGAAAGAGAACCTGTTAAGATCATTATAATCTTAAACATAATTAGAGATATCTGAGATCATAATGAAATGATTATGTAACTAGTAATAAAATAACAATAAAAATATAAATATTATTATTTAATAAAATATATGTAATTTTTTTGAAATAGGTTTGAAAACGTGAATTAATTTGAATAATAACAGCTGAGAGATAACACCTTACCATAGGTTACATTTTGGTTTCATCAAATTTAAAACTTCTATATAACCAACAAATTATTATTATAACATGAAACCATAACTGAATTTTTTAAATTTTCATAATTTTTATCCATTATTATAGAAACCCAAGATAAAAGAGTCTTTATTTTACATTATTTTTAAAACATAATTATTACATATATAAATAAAAACAGAATCCTAATAATTTTATTTTATTTTATTTGAATATAAATTATATAAGAAAAATATATTATTGAAAATGTGAAAATTTTCATATATTATATCAATACTGTATCCACTTATATAAATATATTAGTTTATATACATCATTACAACCTAGGGATGGAAAATATAAGAATGGGGTGAGCTCAAATGCAATACAATAGAGAATAACATGTTAATAAGGGTTGGATCACAAGAATGAGAAAAAACATGAGATGTGAGAGATTTACTATTGAAAATTACATGTATAAATATGATTTTTTTATAATTAATTATTGAATTAATTATGGTCTTAAATAATGAAACATATACCTTAAAAGGGTTCTGAATCGGGATATAAAAATGACAGGCCATAGAGAATAATTATATATATATAGAAATATAGAATTTCATTTTAAAATAAAATGGTAAGGAGTTATGGAATAACAATGAGATTATAAAATTTTGAGAAATTTATGTTTTACATCATGTTCAGACAAGAAACTAGTAAACAAAGCATTTTTTTTCACGTTTACATAATAAACTCGTGAAAAAATCCTCCCACATATTGTTCACAACAAAAAACTTACGAATAAATATTCCCATATCATGTTCACAAATGAAACCTGTAAAATTTTTTTCCTAATGAACATTCACAAATAAAATACGAACAAATATACCCAAATCTCATTTAAGCAACAAACATGTGACTATAGCTTCCTGAATCACATTCAGACAAAACAACATTGGAATAAAGCTTCCCAAATCGCGTTCAAACAAAATTTAATTATCTCATGTGATATAAAATATTATAAAATTCATTGGAGGGTGATATATTACCCTAACCATAAATCATCCTTATATATGTGTGCCACATTATGATAGTAATTAATCACATCATAAATAACTCTTAGAATGAAAAATGGATTTCATTACATTTATTGATGATATCACTAAAACTAGATGATAAAATGCAAATGGTTGACACCTAAAATCCAATCACCCAAAAATTGTTTTTATAATAACATTTTTTGGTGGCTCAGGAACCAAAAACTCACAGAAAAAATATCATTTTCAATTAAAGATAAATTTTTAACGAAAATCATAAAATAGTTTTTTGAACTTTTTTATTGGCGTAAAAGAGAAAGTTATGGATACTTTTGAAGTTATTTTTCCAAAAGTTTAATTGAAAAATATTTGAAAAAGATTTAATTTTAAAAATAAATTTCAATGGTGGATACATACAAAAGATAAAATGATTTAAAAAAGGTGAAGGTAAAATATCTTGAAAAGTTTCACATTTTTTAAAATAACATTCAATAATGGATCCTTCAAAATGGAGCAATGAATTAAAAAATTTAGAGTGAAATTTTTAAAAAATAATTTACTTTTAAAAATAAAATTTAATATTGTATATTAATGTTTATATAGATTTTATCAAAGATAAATATTGATTTGAGGATACGACATTTTATTTTGAAAGGACGGAGAAATATTTTTTAGATAATTTTAAATAACTGTGTTGAAAAAATAAATTACATAATGTGGTACTAATATTTCACTCACGATAAGTAGTAATGTAAAATAGTATTTTACCATAAGTAAACACTTTTTTTATTTATAAATAACAATTTTGTTTGAATAATGACATAGAAATATAGTAAAACAATTTTTTAATGGAGACTATATTTTTTCTTAAAAAATTCCACATTTATTAGAAACAAATTAATGAAAAAATAATATTTGAGTTAAAAAAATAATTTTAAGAATAGTGAAAATTGGAAATATTTTAAAAAATATGAAATATAATAAATTATCAAACTTATAAGAATTTTGCATAAGAAATAATATTTCAACTCAGTGAAACGAAATTTGAGCTAACGAAAAACCTTAAGGATTCCATGAATCGAGAAACATTTGGAAATTTTTTAATTTTATAGAAATTAAAACCCCAAAAAAGTAAAGAGAAAATAACACATTTTAAAACAAAATTTAATAATGGAACAAACTTAAATAAAATAAATTCAAGAAGAACAATCATAATTCAATTAATGATGGATGAGTTTTCTAGAAACACTATCATTAATGGTTATATAATAATAAATGGGTTACGATAAAATATAAATTAAAATTTCATGAAATAATACTTATTTAATATAAATAAAGGGAATTGTTCAGTTAATACACAATACAAATGAAATTATGGTGCATAATGTCAAACATGTCTCATGAATTTGAAAATTAGATAATTAAACCCTTAACTTGATTTCCTTCTTACTCTAACACCCTCAAACCTCATATATAATAAAAATAACATTCTTAATCACTTATTTTATAACCTTATTAATATTTAAAACCTTTTTTAAACATAATTTATAATTATTATAAACATTTATATTAGTTATTTTTGATCTATTTTTCATATTGAGGTGAGTAATCATGATCATTGTGAACTAGTTTCATAATAGGGGATTAATTATTCATTCATATCACAATGTTCATTATTTCATGATTATTAAAGATATAATTGTAATTTTGTAAATATTTATGAAGTATCATTTCATTAGGTGAAATACATGGATATCATTTATGGAAAAGGAAATTGTGATGAACTAGTTCTGATGTGTCTGATGATTAAGAGGTGATATATTAATAAATATATTAAATATTTATAATCACATTCTAGAATCACTAAAAAAGGTTAAATATATTATTATTAAATCATATTAAAATTATATCATATTTATTAATCATTCATGTTTTAAACATTAAACCACCATTCCTGTAGGTGGGAAAACCCAACCCAAATGAGAGCATGTTATAATGATTTTATGGGTAAGGACACATTTTTATATAATGTGTACATAAATTTTTTTTATCTTAAAATTTTAATAACTATAATTTCCTTTTATTAAATTCATTCTTATAAATGTTTATATATGGGGGTGATGAAAATTTAAATTCATCAATTTTGGAGGTGATAGTCCGAACATACTAATGATTAATGACTACAGTTGCTGACGAATGGGATGGAATTATGGTATATGATAAATTATAATTTCATAATTATAATTATCACATATTAAACATATTCATTAATAAAATATATTAGTATTAATAATAATGGGAGGCTACTTTGTGGTAGTGGTAGTCCATACATATGCATGATTAATGTTGATTTGTTATTTTTAGAGGATATAAAGGATTGAATTATTATTGATAAATTAATTTAATAACACTCTAGTATATTAATAATAATGGTTTCATTATATTATGGGGAATATAATATGTTTATAATAATAATATTAATAATATAATACTAAGGAGTAAGAAATACTCTCATTGATAACTTGAAATTTCTCTTGGTAATATCCTTAGATATAGAGGCCTTAGGATATCCAACTTTGACCAGAGGATTAATAAATAAATATTGGATTATAGGTGGATATTATTTAATATTTTTAGGTAAAAATAAGATGTAATGATGCTGGATAGAAGGGTTGGAAGTATACCCATTTTATAAGTGAAGAGAAAGGTAATTTTGGGAGCACCCATTAGTTTCTAATAATGGAATGCCACTATTCAAGGTTCTATGGTTTCAGAAGTGGAAAATATGAAGTGGTGATATATATTGGGCCTAGAATACTATCCAGTACTAACTCAAAAGTCACTATTTACTTAGAAAAATGAAATACAATAGAGTGTTATAGAATTCTGTAATGGTGAATGCCCAAAATATCACCACTGACAATAATATTTCACTAATGGGGAAGGGAATCTATATTATGATAAGTGATAAAAGAGTCTTGAGTACTTTCTATAAAGTATAGGTTTTCCACAATGAAGTTTCATTCTCTAAGGGTGTGTGAGATCTCCAACTAAGTAATCATAATAGACTTTCACATTCCGATTAAATATATAAGATTATACAATATTTTAGCATTGTCTTGAATAAATCCCACCATAAGTTTTGATTTAGTCCATACAAATAAAATGATAATGATATTAAAATTTCATAAGGATAAACAATTGAGAAGTGATCTAGTCTCCACCCTAATAGAGTTTCCTGGACTATAGAATGTACTAAACCTGATGACCACTAAACCCCTAGCATCGCGAACCAGACTTCCTCCCCTCATCATGACTTGACTACAAGAACCATCAACATTTATTTTGAATCCATAAAGTGGATGAATTTATTTAATCCAAATACCATTCTAGATAGATCTACCACATATGATGTGTTTATCACTGAAAATATCATGACTATTTCTAGTCTCTTCTCTGTGTATTAGTTGACCGAGTTCCGACACTAGAGAAAAGACCTGAACCTTGAGATGCTGAAGAGGGAAGTTATTTCCATGAAGAATTTTTTTCTCGTATCCCAAATTACCCAAAAAATAAATATAAACAATATTCCATGAAATTTAATAGTACCTTCCTGATCATCAGACCCATGGACCCATATAGTGAGGAAATTATTAATGCTATAAAGATGAACCTGAATACCCATCCTTTGGCCAATATGATCCTAGATAAAGTGTGACTGCTCTCCCTCAAATAAGATATAGTAAAAGAATTTGGAATCAGGATGATCAAAATATGATCACTTTGATTCCATATTGATTCCCTTCTTTTAGACATTATCTTTCCTAGGGATAGAATTGTTTTTTAAATTACAAACATGGATGTTCATATTAGTAGATATGGATTTGAACTAAAACTTGGTGTTCCACATGTTTAACTGATGAGAGCTAGACATAGATCTGAAGATTTACTGAGATTTGTAGACACCGGATGTTGACTCTATAAAGATAAATCTATCAAGATCATCCACAATAATAATCCCCTCAC
Source organism: Viscum album (assembly GCA_963277665.1). Classification (NCBI taxonomy): domain Eukaryota; kingdom Viridiplantae; phylum Streptophyta; class Magnoliopsida; order Santalales; family Viscaceae; genus Viscum; species Viscum album. The sequence goes on along the minus strand of OY728152.1, from coordinate 1,556,819,636 downwards.
GTAGTGAATTATTTCCTGCATCAACTGTAGATGAGATAAACCATGGAAACTAGGTGTCCTTCTTTAGTGTAATCTATGGAACTAGAAAAACCAAAAGAAAAGAAGTTGCCTAGATAAGTTGTCTTTCTAGAATCTGATATCACTATCTCCAAAAACCCATTAGGTTTTATCATCCATCAATCTAATTTTCTTCTTCATACTTCTAGAGAGGCTCAAAAACCTATTTGAGCACTTTTCCAAAACTCTCCAATCATCCCTACACCTGATCCTCATAAACATGGCCCATTAAGATTTGCCTTTAATAATATTCCATGCTAGTCCCTGTTTAATAGCTTCCATAGAGTCTGAGAAATTATTCACATTAATCCCTACCTTTGTAAGAGGTTTCACAAGTCACTTCCATGAATTCCAATGACATTTCCCCTCATTTTTATAGCCCTATATGAAATAATTATTAATATTTTCTACCCTATCAATAGTATTCTTGGGGGGCCTGATAGTAGAAAATATGTGCATGGGAATCGAGGTTAAAATGAATTTTTCTAGAGTGATCCTTCCTTAGAATTAGAATAATTTGTTTTTATAATAAAAAATTATTAAAGTCAACATACTCAACTGCTTGTTGAAAAGTTTTTTTTGATCGTCCCGTCTATAATGGGAGAACCTAAGTAATCTATTAGGAAACTACCCTTTTGAATGCCCAAATTATCTTGAATGATCTTTCATCTATGGGTTGATCAATCCTTGGGAAGATAAACACTACTTCCTTGATAAATAATTCTTTTCCCACACTAACATCAATAAGTCTCTATTACATTGTTAAAACTTTATAAATATTTTATTCTATCATTAACAAAGAAAACCATATAATATGGATACATCAAATGTGAAATCATTTTTAGTCCATTTATATTTTTATAGGGATTAATTCATCTACTATCCAATTCATTATGAAGGGTTCTTAAGAGAGTCTCTTGATAAAAAAGAAATAAACTTGGGAAGATATGATACCCTTTTCTTAGGCTTGAGACTGACTTAAAAAACCCAAAAAATATCCCTATTAGAGACATCTAATTCTAAGGAGAAGAAAAGATCCTAAATTTTAGATCACGGGACCAAGTGTTGAAACCAAACCTCTCTAAATCCATTATAATAAGATTCCATTATTTGTGTTCATACACCTAGTACATGTCCCCCTTGATCACAATATTTGAGTTGATATCATTTTTTTGATGTATCTAGACATCTTCACAGAAATATCAATTTCCCCATATTATTTTGTCCCTTTAAGAAGCTATGTTTCTTGCCATAAACGATCTAAGGAATCACCAAATTGATCATTTTGTTGAGAATGGTGGTAATGTTTTTTTTTGTAAAATTTCTCAAGTAGATTGACCTGAATTATTTCTATGATGTTAAGAGCATTAATTTAGGAATTAATACCAATTTAGAGGCACTAGTGTATCTAGTAGTATATCCTCCCCCCCAAAAATCATGGATAGCTTCAGTGACATGAATTTTAATAATACCCCATGAAAACACAAAAAACATGCCCAATAAGCCATGAGGGCCTTGGTAACTTTTATGGTTCAAATCATAAACAACCTATTTAATTTATTTTTCATTTAGAATGAACCCACACCATGATGATAAATGAAATTTTCCAATATAAATATTTTATTCCAGAAATCATCTATCAGATCCCTCCAACATCTACTAAGGCTCAAAATATGACCTCGGAGAAGGTTTTCAAAGTGATTCCCCTCTAACTTTCATTCCACCACCAAATCTCCTGTAAAGGTACCATATTACATATTGAAATTTATATTTTTATAAAGATTCTTCTCCTTCAAAAAATCATGGAAAAATTCTATATTCTTATCCCCCTCCTTGAGACTGAGTGACCTGGATATTTCTTATATTATTCATTTAATATCTGTCAGCTTCATTATCCAAATAATTTTTGTGTCCACCATGACTAAAAAAATATAATCATCCAATATTTCCTACAATCTTTCTCTAAGAATGTTGATGTAATTTTTCAATTATTCCAGAAGAGCATCACTATTAGGTCTATTTTTGTTCCACTCTGAAAGAAGATATCTTAATATATTTTGTCTATAAAATGGGCTAGTCTATCCACTACCCCGGGTCAGTTGTTCCTACCTGTTTTCACCATCTGTGCAAAGATCTCAGCCCGAATCTAACTACCTGAGAAATAGAAGTGCGTAAAAATAATATAATAATTTTCAAGATGAACCAGAATAGGGGACTGATCAGAAAGAACATTATGATGATTAATTTATTTTTCTTGATGGTAGGAGTCAACCCATTTAATTTTTCATAAAAAATGATCATGCTTTCTCTAAATTCGATCACTTCATTTCTTATTGTCGCACCATGTGAATGATTCTCCCCAGAATCCAATTTACATTAAACCATTATTAGATAGATACTCATTAAAATCATGAATTTAAGTAGGGGAGCATTCCTCTATCACTTTTTTTTGAAGGATATATAATGGCATTGAAGTCACAACCAATGTACTTGAAGAGATTCCTTGGTTGGATATTCGATAATTGTTTCCACAACCTCAACCTCTCAAGAACATCACACTTTCCATACCCGAATAAGAAAATGAAATATCCAACTGTAGATTCTACCTTAATAGAAACATGGTGAACTGATTTATCCATCATTTCAATAGTGAAATTATATTTCCACAAAATTTAGACATGAAAATTATAGTGATTTCCATGCATTGAGTGTGTATAGATGATATTTCTCATGAAACACCTAATCTGATCTCCTTTCACTTTTGTTCCAATCTAACATGAATAGAAACCTGATGATTCATAACTTTAGATGAGATAAATTCGTGATTTCTCTCTTCCCATAACCCTTTAACATTACATATAATGATGCAGATCATCAAAAAAGATGAGATTTTACCCTTTAGCCTTGTGTATTAGAAGACGAGGTTTCCACCATGGCCATGTTAAATGACTCTATTGACTTAGATCAAGTAACCCACCCTATGATGAGAGGAATCGATCAAAACTATTCAAGTACTACTAGGATAGTAGGGGATATATTTTACTCCTCTCTTATGTTCAACAATAGCACCACGAAATCGATTGGTGAGCTTAAAAGAAGTAGTAATGAATAATAATTTCTTTTAATATAACCAACTCGCTAATTCTGTCTATCAGTAACATGACCACCCCCTTCAAGGAGAAGTGTCTCAACTGGTAAAGGTTCATCATGAGGCCATTGATATAGCTCCACTACAAGAGAAAAATCCCCTTGATATAAGTCAATAGGAGAGCTGAAAACCCATGCAGAGGAACTAACTACACATAAAGGTCGAGAAAGAGGGTCCCTTTTCAAGGGAGAGATCACAAAGATATAATATTAAAAAGAGAATTCTCTAGAATTGTGATATGGAGGATTATAATGAATGAAAAGTAGAAACTATCTCGGAGTGACGGGGATTGAATGAGAGTAAGAGAACTTATCTGCCTCAAAAGAAGGACCAACATAACAACCATCAACAAAGGGACACTTGTATTTTGATGCCGCATGGAGCATGAAAACCTAGATTGATTCCCTCAGTGGTAGACATACCTTTCAAAATTGTGGTGGTGATTGGAACTGGATGCGTTTACACCAATAGAAACATTAACTTACCGAGATGAGGATGTGAGAGGGTAAAAGAGAGCATAGATCCACTTAAACATAGATGCATGGCGATGATGAATCCTGAAAGCATTTCATATCATAATCTACATAGTGAAAACCACCCAGAGAGTCCCCCACCCTCTGATAAATTGAAAGATTGTATATGGGGATATGTTTAAATGGGTTTCTCCCCCACACCGCTACTGTACATGGATCCCTACACATAGAGACATAACATGTCTATATAAAGATAGATATCTTCCATTTTCCACATTTAAAAGGTTCCTCTGACTAGGGATGAATGAATTCCTCCCTCAGATCAGAGTGAATATAAAATTAATACCAGGAAATAGAATACACCAATGATGGAAGAGAGAGACATCAAGATAAAAAACTCCAATTTAAGCAATTAGTGGATTCTTGCATTTGAAATTTTCTACAAAGGCCCAATGAGGATACCAATTTTTTACCATAACAATGTTTTTTTAAAGAAAAAAGAAAACTATTTTTAAATTCGAAGGAAATGTTACTTATGTTCGTAAAATTAAACATAGGTTTTTTATGTTCAAAATAATAATTGAAAATAAATATTTTTACTCTTAAAATAAATATTGAATAAAATAAAAGGTCTTATAAACTTTTTGGGTCTTTCTCATACATTTAAATGTTTATAAAATTAAGAATTTTGTTAAAAACTATAATTTTAACTATTCACATAATAAATAATTATTTCATTTTAATCTAATAAAATCACCTTTATTTTTTTGAATTAGTAAATTCAAAAATTATGTTAATTTAACAAATTAAAATTAAAAAATTTATAAATTTCTCATTAAAATGGAAATAAAATATATATAATTTTTTTAATTAAAAACCATTTTAAAACATTAAGTGTCCCTGATACTATTTCTTTTTAATTAATAATTGATTAGAATTTTTTTCTTTACTGTAGTATTTATAATTATTAATTTCATTAATAATATTCATCTAATATTTTTAATATCATTTTAATTGTTTTTTTATGATAAACAAGGTATCACACAAGGGTTTAGAAATATAAATATGTATATATTCCCATATTTTTGGGTTTCACACTCTCTAACCTTAAACTAAATGTATATTTGACATTTTAATTATCTTTTAAGGAAGAAATAAGTTATGTTATCCATAATAATCAATATATATATATGTATATTGTTGAGATATCCACCTCAATATCCATAATAATACATGGAAATTATTTATCCCCAATATTATTCTTTAGGAGTTCTTAGGGACATACCTTTTATATATTAATTTCATGATCCTATATCTAAACAAAAAAAGGTTATTATAATGTCCAATCAAATCAGAGTAAATGATCATATGAATATGAAAAATTAATCCATATATGTCTTCCACAATGACACATCCATTCCATCAAATGGAATTTTTGTTTAAACTATAAAAAAATTAGGCTAACCTATCACTCCTTTAACTGAACCTAGGGTTTCTACAGTCATTTTACAATTATGTTATATAACCTAAGTCATTATTAAATTTTAATATGTATCAAACCTGAACCAAATAGCCTAGATTTGGTGGTTATTTTATTACAATGGCATAGATATAAGACATCAAATCACCAAGGATCAATTAGTTTAGTACTATTGAAGAAACAGATACATGCATCATTTCATTATTAAATTGATAATTAAAAATAGAAAAAATAAAGTAAATTTGGATATTTAATAACAACTTCAATTAATGATGATCATAAATAAAATGGAAGCATATATACACCACACATAGATAATAATTGGTGAATAAGTCATAACTGAAAGAAAAATTAGATTATTTACATGAAATAATTGATTTAAATAATACATGGACATTAATAAGGTAAATAGGCATATATTATGACAAATTATTTCCAATTTAAGTGAAAACATGTAAAAAATAGTGTTTTAAATGAATTAAAAATAATCTTTTTAGTGGGATTTAAGGGAAAATATTAAAGAGTATTTAAAAATAAAAAAGAACTAATTGTTTTTATAAAACAATAAATGAATGAATAAATTTTTTTGCTGATAGAATTAATGATTTGAGAAAAATTTTGGCAGATTAGGACATATTATGGAGCGTTCATGAAAACGGGTAAGAAATTGAGAAGTTCTCTTAAATCAAGTTTTCTTTTTTGGGAGGAATTGAAAAGGAACCATAAATAATTAATTTTACATAAAATAAGGATGAATTTATTTGGATACATATTTTTGGAACATATTAACATAATTTTTAAGAATTTTATGAGAATAAATAATAATTACATTTTGGTAAGGAGAGATAAAATCTAACTCAGAGGAAAAATGGGTGTACAGAGAGAATACCTTACCTTATTTCCCAACGTGTTATTCACTATAAATTAATGTCCTACATAATTAAATTAGATTTATTAATAATTAAATTAAGAACCTATTCAACATGTATATGGTTTATTATAATTTTTTATGTTCATTTTTAGCTATTTTGAAGAGTTATAAGATTCAATTTCTTCATTTGGGAGTGTTTGATTCATGGGTTTTCATGATTGGTTCACTTGTATACATGTATAAAATATCATGCAAAATTAAAATAGTTATCAAAAATTGAAATTTTATGTTATTAATGAACATAAATAATATTAAATGTTCTTATATATATATATATATATCATTTTTCATGATATTAGGAATGTTCATTAGATAAAATGTTAATTATATGTGTTTATATTATTTTAGCATTTTTTCGATAAAGAAGAACTAGTTTTGTTTGATTAAATAATATTATGTATATATAATAGTTAAAAAAACTAAATATGATGTAATTTACATTTTAAAATATTATTTAAACATTATAATGCGTTTTTGACCAATAGTGAAAACAGTATTAGATAATGAAAAATCATCATCCATGAAGGTGGTGAATCGACACCCTTAGACAGTGCTTTCATTTTTATAATAATAGGGAGATGAGAAGTGTTTTGATGATAGATATTACATTAACATAATAAAATTATGGTATATATAATATATTATAGTTTTTAATCCACTTTTATGAGGTTATTTGAGGAGATGATAATAATAGAAAATAAATTGAAATGAAAATGAAGGAAAAAAAAGAGGATTTTACTAATTGAATTATTCTCCTTGAGAACCTCATTAAGGAAATTGGATTTGAATTTTTTTTATAATAGGGATTCCTAGACATGGTTTATAGGAAATTTAATAGAATTAGGTAGAAATTAGTCATGAATAAAGGCTTGGGATGTGTGAGGAGAAGAGGTGGTGAGGGGTGTTATTTACAGTGAAGGAGAGGGGTGTTTTGGATTATTTTATTCATTAGTTTCTTATTTTGGCTCAAGAATATGAATATTATAGAATCAAATGAAAACAATTAATCATATAAGTATATTTCAATATTATAGTGCTTATTTTAGATATTACTAATGATATATTGTAATTATCTTATAATGTTTTATACCATTAATTATCATGTTTCGCCACTCATTAAAAATTCAATTATTTTAGAAAAATCCCAAAAATTTAGTATAATATTTTTCAGCATGTATAATTCAAAAATGAACCCCATATTATGAATATATTTTTTTTATTAATTAAAATTTTAATTAAATTAATCATTTTTTTGAAAAATAATGATTTTAAAATTTTAACAGATATTATGACACTTTCAAAAATTAATTAAGGTCTTATGAAATTTTAATATAATAACGAGAACAAAAAATATAAATTTAAGAATCTATTTTATGAAAAAAAATATTTTAAATCATTATATTATTTATAAAATTATAAATAATCATTTATGTTTCATAAAAATAGTAACACTTAGTTTATTATTTTAATACATTTATTTGAATTTTCCATAATATAAATAAATCATATTTTCATTTATAAGATGCATAAATTTTATCTATAATTTCCTAGGTGAGTTTACTAATCTATTGGCTAGATTACTATTCTTAATGGTCATATTAATATTCCAATGGTCAAGTGACTATGTTATAATATATAAAATTTCATTTATGTTTGATTTTGAGTGAAAAATAAAAAATAAAATGAATTAATTTTATTTAATATGATACATACCACAAAATCATGGGGTGTTATATTCCTAACTATATCAACAAATTTACCCCATAGTTTTCAATAATATTTTCTTCTAGACAAATGAGGGTGGTTATTCTTCATAACATCCTGAGGTCCCCACATTACTTCTTCAATCTTATGGTTTCTCTAAAGAAATTTTACGATACGAGTCATCTGATATCTCAATTATTTATCTTTTGTGTCAATAATCTTGATAGTCTCTTCCCTGTAAGACAAATAGGGTTCCTATTCTACCTTTTCATTTTCTGGTACATGCATTAGGTCTGGCATATAATTCTTCAACAATGATATGTGAAACACTAAATGAATATTAAAGAGACTAAGTGGAATTTAAAACCGGTAATATATAGATCCAATTTATTCCATTATTTCGTAAGGTTATATATATATGGGTCCCATTTTACCATCCCTACCAATACTTTTGACACCCATCTTGGGAGATACTTTCAGAAAGACATGATCTCCTACTTGAAATTTAAAATACATTCTTTGGTTGTCGTCATAACACTTTTTAATAATTTTGGGTACTTTAATATGATATTGAATAATATTTAAATTTTTTTACTATCTCATAAATAATTTATAGTTCTATAAGTTATATATCCCCATTTTAATCCCAACAATATGGAGTACGACATCTCTTTCCATATAATGCTTCATATGAAACCATTTTAATACTATAATGGAAATTATTAATGTAGGAAAATTACATGAAAGGTAAATAATGATCCTATAAACCTTGAATGTTATGTGATAATGATCTCAACAGTTCTTCTAATGTTGTAATAGTCCTTTCAGACCATCATTTGGTTTTACGGTGATAAGTAGTACTCAAATGAAGACAAATATCCAATATTTTTTAAATACTCTTCCATAATTTGGATATATAACAGGGATCTAGAGTAGAAATAATTGAAGGAGTCACATCATTAAGTCTTATATAATCATTAATAAATAGTATTTCAAAGGGATCATGAGGTATATTTTCTCTTATATTAGTAAAATGTGTTAATTTTTTAAGATGGTCAATAATAACCCGTATCACACTATTCTTTTATGGTGTCCTTAGTAGTCCCATGACAAAGTCCATCATAATATCATCCCAATTCTACATAGGAATAACCAGAGGTTCCATGACTCATCAAGGATGATGATTTTAGACATCACATGCTAAAAAACTAGGCATATTGACACATAGTTATAAATTTTCCGCTTTATTTTATTTCAAAAAAAAAAATGTTCCTTCATATCTAAATACTTATTGGTACTACCGAGGTGTATATAGAAATATGCGCTATGAGAATAATCTAATAGTTACTTTTTTTGATCAGGTATGGATGTAACACATAAACACTTTCCAAATATCGTAATTCCATCATCATAAATGATGTCTTATAATATTCCATCTTTAATGGATTTAATTTCATTTTGTAAATTCTCATCATCATATTGAGTGATTTTTATTTTATCCAGTAAAGATACTTTATAAATCATTTGAAAAAGGAGTGATGTTTCTCCTTCATTAATAATTCCCAAATCCATCATTACTAAATGCATGAACAGGGGATGTTTATCAACACTTATTTGTGTCATAAGTTGATGAACTATCCTGATTATTGCATTAAATACCTTATTTTATTTTCCTAGGTGGTAGTGTATTGAGAAATCATAATCTTTATGTAACACGAGCCATAATATTTTTCTCATGTTGAGTTATTTCTATGTAAATATGTTTTTAAAAATCTAGAGATCAATATGTATATAAAATATTTCACAATAGAGATATTGTTTCCATATCTTCAGAGAAATTATTTTGTCTCCAAACTCATCATCATGAGTTAGATAATTTTGTACACATTTTTCTAGAAGCCCTGATGGATAATATAAAACTTTATCATTTCACATAAGACCACAACCTAGTTCTTTCTTTGATTCATAACTTTATATTAAAAACCGATTGTTTCCTATTGGAAAAGTCAAAATTGTATCATTAACTAATTTTCTCTTTAATTATTGAAAACATTATATACATTATTTTGTCAACCCAAACATAACCCCTTAATGTGTGAGCTTGGTTAATGGGTTATCCAATCATGAAAATGTCTAGATAAAACACCAATAGAGACATGATAAACCAATGGAACTATGTACCTCAGTTATTTTCATTAGCATATGCCATTATTGGATTTCATTTTTCATCAAAGGATCAACAGATATTCCATCCGTTGGGACTATATAGCCATGATAATAAATTTCTTGAGGCCATAATTTAGACATTTTAAATTTCCCATATAACTATCTCCTTATAAGAGTCTCAAGCCTAGTTGGAAAGTGATTCTCATGGTCTTCATAGATTTTAAAATACACTATAATATCATCAATTAATACAAAAAAAATTATCTATATGGTTATTGAATACTCTATTCAATATATTAAATAGAAAAGTTGTTGAATTAGTTAATAGAAATAGAATTAATGGAAACTCATAATTACTATAAGTCATCTGAAAAGATTTCTTCATAATAACTTTCTTATTTATTTTTAGTTTATGATACCCAGAAAAATGTTCAATCTTCATAAAATATTATGCTTTTTGAAGTTTATTAAATAAATCATCAATTTGAGGAAAATTATAATTATTATTTATTATAATAGAATGGATTTATATATAGTCAATACACAACCTCAAGTATCCATTTTTTATCATCAAATAGAATAGGGGATCCCCATAGAGAAACACTTGGGAAAATAAATAGCTTACTAATAAAATCCTCTTGTTTTTTCTTCATCTTCACTAATTACACAATGTTCATTCTATTAGGATTCTTTGATATTGGTATTGAATCTATGATTAAATAATTGGTAAAATCAACTTCATGTATTTGGTGTTTTCTGAGTAATTCCTTGAAAATAAATTAATTTATTCAAATAAAATCGGTGCATCCTCAATTTGAAGATAACTTTCCAAATACCTAGTTGTTTTTTTCTCTTCCACCCAAAAAATTTCATTTAGTAGAGCTACTGATTTGGATCTAGATAATAATTTCATGATAAAGTTATTTTATAATGATACAAGATTCTACATCTTACCCACAAATCATAATATCCTTCTTATTTCAATAATTTCTCACACCATATTTTGAAATCCAAACCAATCTGATGATTATATCAAATTATACAATAGGTATGATGATAATGCCAGAAAACAAATCATATTTATAAGCCATAAGGGGAACTACCTGTCACATTTTTATTACAATGGGACCTCCCTTAGGATATTTTCTTGAAAACCCATTATTAAATAAAAATGGAAATATCTATTTTTTTTGAAAAAATAGGTAGGTATGAAATAGTGCGACGATCTATAATCAAATAATCATTGGATGAATTTGATGATTGTATTGTTAATCTTGCCATCACATCTATTGGTACTTCTAATTCAACTACGCTAATCACATAAGCTTGACCATCTCACCTTGGCCTCTTCTATGGTAAATTAGTATGATTATTGGGAAAATATTTTGAATTATTCAACATTTCATTATAGTTGATGAAATGAACAAAATTTATTTGTTTCTTCCCCTTTCATTCATATTATTGATATTTATTTTATTTGCAGTTATAACATACTCCCATGCCTTTCAAGCACCTTAAATGATTATTCTTTCGATAATTTTCACATAACAAAAATTATTACATTCCCATGTTCATCATTGAATCTTTACATTTTATATGGTTATCAGATGACATCTTATTCTATTTTTTTCCCTTGAACATATAAGATATAGAATATTAAATTTTTTTTGATGTTACTTAGAACTATTTTTTTATGTGATGGATTTTTTGGATAATCCATTCCCTTCGAAGAGTTATCATAAGACCATTAAATAAATGATCAATCTTGAAGTTAAGAATCACATATGTAATATATAAAATTCTATGCTAATTTAGTGAATGTAGCCTCATACTCTATAACACTCTCTTCTTCACTTGTTTTTAAGATATGAAATTTTCTCTTCATTTCAGTTCGTTGTTCACGAGGGAAGTATTTGTATAAGAATGTTTTGTAAAAGTTCTCCATAACATGTCTTTAATTTCATCTTCCTAATTATTATTCTAAATCAATAAACACCATTAATCAGATTCTACCTTGAGAAAATATATTACCAGTAATACCTTTTCATTTTCATTACATCCCCATGCTCGAAATATCTTTTCAAGGGACTTGATTCATTACCCAACTGCCACTGGATTATTAGTTACACTAAATGATGAGGGCTTCTACCACATGTTACAATCCAACATAGGTGTAGTATGTTTATTCATCATAACTTGAATACATTTTCCTAATATTCTCATGATCTACTTAGCTCAAACACTAACTATGTTGACATTCTATGTAGGGAAATCCCAACATTGTCTGTAGGTATTGATTCATTACCTTCCATTATGAACCATCACTAAATAATTAAACACACTATGTTTGCTCATAATCATCACGAGTATTGAGCCAAAAATTCACTACAAGGAGTTATTACATGTAACGTCCTGGATCTGGGTGCCACACTATGGGTGCCCCGAACCGGGTTGGTCACATGACCTCAAGTGCATTTCCCTAAATGCCAGAGGCTGCCGACTAGCAGTGAGGGCCCAGGTCTGGTAGTGGTGAAACTGTGCGCTCATTTGTCAAAGTGTAACACAGCGGAATAGATAAATAACAAACAATAGTGGAAGCAGTAACCAATATATAACTGGATGGATAACTGACTTAAAAGAGAACCAGCGGTCATATATATATATATGTATCAAGATGTAGCATGACACTATTCTATGAAAACAGCCAGAATAGAATACACAACAACATAATACAATACAACTCAAGTACAAGTTACAACAAAAACAAAACAAAATAGTGAAACCAGAGCTCAGCAGCATCTCAAGCCAAAGCTCGTTCCCATGCTCTCCTACTCCTCTACAACAATCATGTACCTGTATAAGGACCCTTTCCCCTATCGAAACCTATAGAAATATTGTCTGTTTGGGCCGAAGACATGACCCAAAATGGGTGTGAGAAATAAATCCCAGTAGGCAACAACCAAAGGCCCATGCCCGAATGTATGTGAAAATGTGCAACAACAGTGTGTAGTAGTAAATGCAATAAACTAAGCCGTACTCAAAAGTAAATAACTTTACTAGTTATATTTCCATTTTTATTTTCAGTTAACCAAGCCAAGCCTGTTCTTTAACTTGACAGGTAAAACATATGAAAATTACCACAGTGAATATTCATGATACACTATCCTCAGACAAACAATCCTTACCCTCAGGTAATCAGAATCGAAACCCGCAGGTAATTTCCCATAGGAATAACAGATATTGCCCTCAGGCGTATGAAGTGTCGCCCTCAGTCACAGAATCAACTACCCACAAGCATGAAAGGTGTTGACCTCAGGCTAAATAGAACACTACCCTCAGGCTAAATAGAACACTGCCCTCAGGCTAAATAGAACACTACCCTCAGGCTAAATAGAACACCACCCTTAGGATAAATAGAACACCGCCCTTAGGCGCAAGTAACCTGGCTGAGCCCAACATATATGCAAGCAATTATACACAATTCCTCTCAAGGAACTTTAAATCATGCTAAATTTTACGGTATACCCTCGGGTAACCTGGCCAAACGGCTAAACAGAGGAGCACACCCCTGGGGTGGTCCTGGATCCAACTAGCAATCCCAAATAGCAGTTTATAATTACATTCAATTACCTATAAAATTCTAGGTATTAAAGCATCCAAGGCCTCAGCCATACGACACCCAATATGGGTTCGTAGCACAATGGTGCACAATTTCAACTCCACAGTTGGAAAAAAACACCAGAACACCTACCTCGATCGCCCCTGATCAGTATATGTGAATGTATCCTCTTAAAACAAATGAGAACAGAGAATATTTGATATGAAAATAATCTCGTTCAATCTCAAATAACTTTCCCTCTAGAATGAATTGGTAAGAAGGGCTCTAGGAGAAGGAAGACCTTACTCGTGCGGTTCCAAGAAGATTGACGGTGTAGGAATCTGGTTCCCGATGTGCGGTCAGAAGATCTTCCAAGCTCCGACCGTTTCTCCTACTCTAATCTGACGTTATAATCTTCCTCTATGAATAGAGGAGGCTACTTCCCATTTTAAGTGAAAAAAAAACAAACTACACGGCGTGCACTCTCAAGTACACAGAATGTACTTTTCTCATTTAACTGTTCCTCTAATGGATAATTTTTCACCTCGAAACTGTTCATCCATCTACATTAGTACACAGCGTGTATTCCTGCATACACGGCTTTTAACGTCACTCAGCTGGCAGCTGCCTTCTCCACCTTACTGTTAACCTGCCGACTGATTACACGGTGTGTAAATACACAGTACACGGCGCATAGTTGGTTTTTACACCCTTAATCTCCGATAGGCTTACACGCCGTATGTACCCATCCTACATGGAAAAAGTACATGATGTGTGGGAAAGTACACAACACATACCCATAAATTTTTTTATTTTCCCCATACCTCAAGAATAAGAACCGGGTTCTTACAAACTTCCCCCCTTAAAGAAATTCGTCCCCAAATTGCCCTTCCAAGGGTGGTGATGATAAAGCTGTGAACAATTCTGGCTAGTGAGCATGAATTTCTATCTCCCGCTCCCAGGTTTCGTCCTGCACTCGGCCATGCTTCCATAGCACTCGAACGAGAAGAACTGACCGGCCTCGGAGAACCTTCCTGCTCCTATCAACAATACGAATTAGATGATCCTCAAAGGATGCATCGACCTGAAGCTCAACCTCATCGGGTTAAATGACGTGAAATGGGTCTGAATGATAACAGCGTAGTTGAGATACATGGAAGACGTCGTGCATGGCCCGGTACCGCTGCGGTAACTGCAACCGGTAGGAAACCGAACCAACTCTATCCAGAATCTCAAACGGCCCCACATACCTTGGTGAAAGATTACCCTGTCTCCTGACCCGCCTTTGTCCCAACCTTGGCGAAACACGTAAGAAAACCTGATCCCCTACCACGAACTCCAAGGGTCATCTGCGGCGATTAGCATACAATTTCTCACGAGACTGCGTGATAGCCATTTTCTTTTGAATCAATTGGACTTTCTCATAAGTCTCCTGCATGAGACATCGTCTCAGTAAAGCTGCATCACCTGCCTCCAACCAGCACAATGGTGATCGACATGGCCTACCATATAAATCCTCGTAATGTTCCATCTCAATAGTTTCTTGAAAACTATTATTACAGGAAAACTTGACTAGGGGTATGTGCTTCCCCCAAGAGCCCCAGAAGTCTAGGATGCATGCACGAAGCATGTCCTCATCCACCTGTATCGTACGCTCTGACTGGACATTGGTCTGAGGGTGGTAAGCTATGCTCATAAGCACCTGTGTACCCAGTGCCCTCTAAAAACTCTTCTATAAACACGATGTAAAGCGGGAATCCCTATCTGAAACGATAGAACGAGGGACCCCATAAAGGTGTACTACCTCTATGATATACAACCATCCGAGCTCGTCAACACCGAAGGTATCCTTGATTGGAAAAATGTGAGCTACCTTCGTAAGTCTATCCATAATAACCCACATGGCATCACTACCTCAAGGTGTCCTTGGCAACCCGGTCATGAAGTCCATCGCCACATCATCCCATTTCCACTCCAGAATGGGTAACTACTATAAGTGTCCAGCTAGCCTCTGATGCTCCGCCTTCACTTGCTGACAGGTGGAACATCTCGTAACAAAAGCAGCTACCTATCTTTTCATACCTGGCCACCAATACTAACATCTCAATTCATAGTACATTTTGGTAACTATGGGATGCACTGCCCAAGCTGAAGCATGAAACACCCACATCAGCTCTTCGTGTATATCCCCTGGAACACATACTCATCCATGGACACACAAAACCTCATCATTTCCTATCATCCAACCAGGATGAGGGTCCTCATTTTCCACCGACTCCCGTAGAACTAGGCCTTATGAATCCGATAGTTGTCTCATCCTCACTCTATCTAGGAGGGTAGAAGTCACAGCTAAGGAAGAAAGATAGGTTTGTCCCTGACTATCATGCACCTCCAAAGGCATATCCAATAAAAAAGCCATAAGCAACCACTCACCACGGGCCTCATGAACTACCTGTGTCTGAGTCTTCCTGCTCAGTGCATCAACAACTGCGTTACCCTTACCAGGTGTGCAGGAAAGATGAAAGTCAAAATAGTGAATGTATTTGACCCACCTTTGCTATCTCAGGTTCAATTCACATTGAGTAAAGATTCATTTGAGACTTTTTTGGTTGGTGAAAACAAAAAAATGATCTCCCAAGAGATAATGTCTCCAACAGTGCAACACATGAACAACTAAAGCCAACTCGAGGTCATACGTCAGGTAATTCCTCTCATGTGGCCTCAACTACTGAGACCCATACACAACAACTCGGTCACCCTACATCAATACTCCTCCCAGCCCAATACCTAATGCATCACTGTAAAATGTATAGATATTCACCTGCTCTAGAAGGATCAGGACTGGTGCTGATGTCAACCTACCCTTTAGCTCCTGAAAGGCTGTCTCACAAGCTTCTGACCAAACAAACTTCACACCCTTCTTTGTCAAACCTATCAACGGTTCTGCTAAGCGGTAGAAGTCCTGTATAAAACTCATGTAGTAACCAGCTAGCCCCAAGAATCTCCATAGCTCAAACACATTCTTAGGCTTCTCCCAGTAAACTAATACTCTCACCTTCTCTGGGTCTACTACAACTCCTACCTCTGAGATGATATAACTCATGATGTGAATCTTGTCCATCCAGAATTGGAACTTTGAGAGCTTAGAAGATAGCTGATGCTATCTCAGTGTACTCAATATGATCTCAATATGGGTAGCATGGTCATGTAAAGTGTGAGAGTACAACAAGATATCGTCCAAGAAGACTACCACAAATGAATCAATATAAGGATGGAAGAAATGATTCAACAAAGCCATGAAAAATAATGGCATATTTGTGAGTCTGAACGACATAACCAAGTACTCATATAGACCATATCTGCTAAAAAAAGCTATAATCGGTATGTACGATGGTCTAACGTGTAACTGATGATATCTAGATCTCATGTCAATCTTCAAGAACAATCTTGCTCCCCAATGTTGAACAAAACGACCATCAATCCTTGGTAAGGGATACCGGTTCTTGACCGTCAACTGGTTCAACTTCCGACTGTCCACACAGAGTCTGAGGGTACCATCTGACTTCTTCACAAGGAGGACCGTTGATCCCCAAGGAGAAGCACTAGGTCAGATGAAAACCTTTTCTTGTAACGCCTCTAACTACCTCTTGAGCTCCTGCAACTCAGGTGTAGACATCCTATAAGGATTAATGGACACTGGTGCCGCTCCTGGCACAAGATCAATAGAGAAATCTACATCACACTTTAGAGGTAGACCTGAATAGTCATATGAGAAGACATCCCTGAAATAATCAACTACTGGAGGTAAATCCTTCTGACAAGTCCACTAATCATCCAAATATAAACTCACGATCTGGGCTGTCACACCACCTCGCCCACGATGCTCGGGTCTAGCTCAGCTCGCCTGAACATCCCATTCGCCCTTGTATAGAAACTCTCCGCCCTCTAGTGATGTGAAACTCACCCTATGATGGTATAAATCTACAATGTCTCTAAAAGGTACCAACCAGTCCATCCCGAGAATGACATCATAGTTCATCATCTCCAAGACATAGAGGTCCCATATAAAGTGAGACCCACTAACCTGTAGGGGGAACTCCCTGCACTGACACACACCTGCCGTTCTAGTTCCCAACGGAGTGTCTAGCATCATGACATCGAAAGAAGAAGAAACACATAGCCCAAGGCTATCCATAATAGGAACAGATATAAATCTATTTGTAGAACCAATATAGAAAAGTACTAAAGATAAAACAGAATCAATTAAATAGTACCTCTAACAGTAGAAGGTCTGGGATCCTGCTCTTGTTGGGCCTGTTGCACTGCATAAGCCTGCCCAGTTCCATAGACCTATGACACAGAATGACTACCATGAGCTGACCCACCCTGCTGCCTCTGAGATCCTAGTGTCTAGCTACCACAACCACAACCACCATCTCTACCTGCACTCCCTGACGTATTCTAGTCTACCGACTGGTAAGAAGCTACTGGTACTTCTCCCGCATGTGAAGTCTGCCCCAAACCCCTATCACTAGGCACTAGTAGAAACTCCCTGCAAATGAACTAAAGATGAATCATATTTCCGCAATCTCGGCACTCCACTGGGTCTCGGGGACACTGAGTACTGTTGTTCCCCTCTCTACCACACTGGTAGCACATGACCTATCCACCTGAAGTATTCTTCTGGCTAGTACTGACACCATAAGAGAAGTCCATCTGCCTCTTCCTCTTACCAGTAAAAATAGTACCAGAAATTAGTGTCAAAATGACCTAGCCCACAATACTGGCTTCCAGCAGGTTCCGTTCAGTAATCAGTGCCTGTTTCACAATAACATGCACTATAGGCAACCTCAAAACATTCCCTAGTTCTAAGATGTAATATCGAAGACCATCCTGAAATTATCTACCCCGAAACATCTCATCACCCACCAGAATGGGTGAAAAATGATGAAGCTCAGTGAAGCAGGAAAAATAATCCATCACTGACATGGAGCCTTGCTGCAAATTCATGAACTCCCGAGCTCGATCTTCCCTCAGCAACTCCTGGAAGAAGAAGTCATAAAAAGATTCCTTAAAATCTTCCCAAACCATGTTGCAGTGATCCTCAGACTGGGTGGTGACATCCCACCACCTCTCGGCGGAATCACGCAACATGTATGTAGCGAGATTGACCCTCTGCCCAGGAGGCATCTCAAGATGCTTAAAAATAGTCTGCATCGAATCCAGCCATGACTTCGTAGCCTGCAGTCCACCATCCCATATAAACGTTGGTAGATGCTGCTACTGGAAGATACATGTCAGCTCTGCCATAGATGTGGCGGACTGTGGTGCTCCCTGGAAGGTCTGCATGAACCGCATAATGACTTCATGGAACTGAGCCTCCGTTCTTGTGTGCATTATAACGGTTGGCGCAATATCTGGAACTACTGGAGCATCGACTGGTAGCCCATGGCCTACCATCTCAGGAGTATAATCATTTCCGTTCTCATGGATAACAACCGGTGGTCTTATCGGTGGCATGAATCTAAAAGGTCAAATGTGCACCTTAGATCAAGATTAACAACAACTGAGAAAAAGGAGCCCAAGAAGGTAACAGGAGAAAGAAAGAATTCATGATTTACAAAACTTTCCTACACGGAGTGTATAAGTATTACACGACATGTTCTCACAGGACATTCACATGGGCGTGTACTCCAGCTGAAACTGTTCATGTAACACCCCAAACACACGACGTGTCCTCGGACAACACAACATGTACTTGAATCCTCCTTCCCTACCTGGGTCCTTCAACACGGCTAAGGCACACAGATCTCCTAAAACAAAACTACACAGCATTTCCCACAGGTACACGACGTGTACTCGACAAGCTTTCAACTTCCCGTGTTTTTCGTGACACTGCCTGTGAACGCAGGTCACACTACACCGTGTGTTTCAAAAAGACATGATGTGTTCAATGAATCCCCAGGCCAAATCATGTTGCTCGCTACACGGCTGACATGACACGGCGTGTTCCAGGCGGACACGACGTGTTCAAATAAATATAACACTGAGCCATGTTGTTCGTGACATGGCCGGGTACTTGGGTTAGATTACATCGCGTGTTCAAGGTAGACACGACATGTATGTCTTAAGATTTCCTCCATCCGTGTTGTTAGTTACACGAGCGGACACCAGATCAACACTAAACGGTGTGTACATTAGGTACATGACGTGTTCCCCTAATCCATTACCTACCCCGTGTCCCTACCCACATGGCCTATGAAACAGGAAGAGACTACATGGCGTGTACGTTGGGTACATGACATGTACTTGAAAAGTTTTCCTTTATTCTTGAATAGAAGAACACATGGCGTGTGTCCCAGGAACTACACGATGTGTATTTTGTGTTTTATGGATAGTAAGCCTCAGAAACCACTCCAGAACCCAGAAAACAAACACTGAACAAACACCTAAGTGCCAAATTCCGATCTGTGAGGTCCCATTCTCCCCGTGAATCAAATCTTGGAATCTCACACATGTTATAACAAAGTAAACATGTTAATGATCCCCAAAATTCCAATCATTGAGGGCCCATAATCCCAAAAAAACCAATGTTTGGAATTTATTCTATTTGCAACCTCACACAACAATACCCTATCAAATAGCAGGTATGTATCAAAGAAGATAACACAACAAAATGCTTTTCTAGAATAACAACTATCACAACAACATGCAATTTCTAATTCACCTACATGGCATGGAAAGAATGCATGCCATGTGATTTATAGCATGTGCCTAAATGATGCATGAGATGTTATAACATAGGGTTGAAACTAAATAGAACCCATGTATGACATATAAATAGAACAATCAAAAGTGCATCACGCAACAGTGAAAATCAAATTAACTGTAAAAGTGAAAAACCAGTAATAATTACAATAACGAGGTAGATTGGCTTTTCCTTGTACATGGGTTTTCTACTCCCAGGCAAAACTTATTAACAACTACCATTTCTATCCTATCCTTTAATAAGGCTCCAAATAGTAAGTCAAAGAAAATAACTCCTTTGATACCACTTTGTAACCTCATGGATCCGGGTGCCACACCACGTGTGCCCCGAACCCGATTGGTCACATGACCTCAAGAACATTTCCCCAAATGCTAGAGGCTGCCGACTAGTAGCGAGGAACCATGTCAGATAGTAGGTACACAATTCCCTCATTTGTTAATGTAATGTAGTACAATAGATAAATAACAAACAACAACAGAAGCAGTAAATAATATATAACTGAATGGATAACCGAAGTAAAAGAGAACCAATAGTCATATATATATATATATATATATATATATATATATCAAGATGCAACATGTCACTCTTCTATGAAAACAGCCAGAAAAGGATACACTACAACATAATACAATACAGCTCATATACAAGGTACAAAAAACACAAAACCATACAATGCAACAAGATCTCAACAGAATCGCAAGCCTAAGCTCGGTCCCATGCTCTCCTACTCCTCTGCAACAATCATGTACCTGTATAAGGACCCTTTTCCCTATCGACACATGTAGCAAAATAGTCTATTTGGGCTGAATACATGACCCAAATAGGGTGTAAGAAATAAATCCTAGTAGGAAACCACCAAAGGCCCGTGCCCAACTATCAGTGAAAATGTACAATAATAGTGTGCAGTAGTAAATGAAATAAATTAATAAGTACTCAAAAGTAACTAACTTTACTAGTTATATTTCCATTTTTAATATTTAGTTAAACATTCCAAGCTTGTTCTTTAACTTGATAGTTAAAACATATGAAAATCACCACGGTGAATATTCATGATACACTGTCCTCAGACAAACAATCCTTACCCTCAGGTAATCAGAATCGAATATCGCAGGTAATTGACCACAGGCATAAAATATATTTCCCTCAGGTGTACAGAGTGTCACCCTCAGGCATAGAATCTACTACCCATAGGCATGAAAGGAGTTTCCCTCAGGCTAAAGAGAACACTTCCCTCTGGCTAAATAGAACACTGCCCTCAGGATAAATAGAACACTGCCCTTAGGCGCAAGTAACCAAGCCGAGACCAAAATATAATTAAGAAATTATATATAATTCCTCTCAAGGAAATTTAAATCATGCTAAATATTACGGTGTACGCTCGAGTAACCTGGCCAAATGGCTAAAGAGAGGAGCACACCCCTCAGGGTGGTCCTGGATCCAAGAAACGATCCCAAAAAGCAGTTTATAATTACATCCCATTACCTATACAATTATAGGTATTAAAGAATCCAAGTAATCAACCATAATACACCCCAAATAGGGTTCTTAGCACAATGGTACACAATTTCAACTCCATAGTTGAAAGAAAAACACCAGACCACCTACCTCGATTGCCCCTGATCGGTATATGTGAAAGTAGCCTCTAAAAACAAACGAAAATGGAGCAGATCTGAGATGAACATAATACTATTCAAAATCAAATAACATTCCCTCTGGAAAGAATTGGTAAGAAAGGCTCTAGGATAAGGAAGTGTTTACCCATGCGGTTCCAACAAGATCGACAGCGTATGAATCAGGTTCTCGATGTGCGGTCGGGAGATCCTCCTAGATCCATCCATCTCTCCCACTCTTATCCGATGTTATAAGCTTCCTCTATGAACAAAGGAGGCTACTAACCGTTTTAAGAGAAGAAAACAAACTAGACGGCATGTACTCTCAAGTACACAGTGTGTAATTTTCTCATTTAACTATTCCTCTGGCAGCTACTGTTTCACCACTGAATTGTTCATCCGTCGACATGAGTACACGACGTGTATTCCTGCATACATAGCGTGTACCATCGCTCATCTAGAAGCCGCCTTCACGGCCTTACTGTTCACCTGCCGACTAATTACACAACGTGTAAATACCTAGTACACGGCGTGTAGTCGGTTTTTACACCCTTCATCACTGACATGCCCACACTCCCTGTGTACCCATCCTACATGGATAAAGTACACGACGTGTGGAAAAGTACATGACCTGTACCCATAAAAATTGGGATTTTCCCCATTTTCCTTATTTTCTCAAAAACACCTAAGGAAAAATAAAAAGAAGAAACCCATACACCAAGAATAATAACCGGGTTCTTACATTACAATTCACATGTTTATTTAAAATCAATTTCTCAAGGTTTCTAATAAACTTACTATGATAGAAAAGGAAATAAACTCATCCCCAATATCATATATTCAGTGGATATTTTATTATAATGGAATAGATACAAGAGATCACATTGACAAGTATTGTTTAGTTTAGTGGTATCGAAGAACTGAACACAAACATGCTTCCATTATTACATTAGTAATTACACATAAAACATAACAAAGGAAATTAAAATGCTTTTATGAAACAGATTAAGAGATTTAATATATGTAACATGGGGATGGAAAACAATTAGATGGATGAGATACAATGCTATGTAAGGGTTACATGAATCAATAATAAGTGAAGAAAATTAAATAAGTCATATGAATTATGAAAGGTAAATAATTAAAAAACATTTGTCATATATAAAATAAGAATAAAAATGTATCCATAGATTTTATCATAGTGAAAATATCCTAGAAAGTATTCACTAAAATACTGAATGAATAAAATTCTTAATCATTGGACATTATGTATTTGGAACGTGAACAATTATACCATCAAGGCAATTTATGTCTATGGGTAGAAACCCATCTAGTTCTTCTTGGAAATAAACACAAAGGGGTTTTCAAGAACTATTTTTTCCCATGAGACTTATAATTTCATCAATGGGCTATATAAAATCATCTCCAACCATCACTGCAAGACTAAAAAACATTCATACATATATTCAATTAAATAACAATATTAAGACAAAACACTCAGTAAAAATGTTATACAAATAAGACAATAATGTTATAAATTATATAGAAAATATATATATATATTTAATGAAAATTTCAACAAATGAGGATCATACATTAAAAGAAAGTATATATACACCACATATAGGGAATTAGTGGCAAATAAGGCATAAAAAATGGGAATATCAAAAAAATACCATTGAAAGAATTGATTTAAATAATACATGGACATTAATAAAGAGAAATAGGAAAATATATTAATAAATTATGTCTAAATAATCTGAAAACATGTAAAATATAGTGTTTATTAAACATTAAAAATACCCTCTTTAGTATGATTGAAGGGAAAAAATTAAAGAGTCCTTAAAATGAAAAAAGGAATAATTATTTGAATAAAAAAATGACTAAAGATAGGTTTTTTTGATAAAATGAGTGATTTTTGAAAAATATTGGTTTATTAAAATATATTATGGAGTGTAATTTAAAATGGGAAATAAATTGGGGTGTTCCCTTAAAATGGGATTTCTTATCAGGATGAGTATAAATATTATCTTTATAAAAACACGTATTTCACATCAATGAAGGATGAATTGATCAGGATACATATTTTTTGAACATATATATAGAATGTATAGGAAGAGTATAAAAATAAATATGAATTAAATTGGGTTAATGAGAGAGAAAAGGAAACCTTAAAGAAAAAATGTGGGTTCAAGGAGAATCCCATACATTATGTATGAAAGTGTTATTTAATTGAATTTAATGTCCTGGATAGTGAAATTAAATTCATTAATAGTTTAATTAATAACCTATTAAAAATCACTTTATTTACAATAATTTTATTATGTTTTTTATTTCCTTTTTATGAGTTATAATATTCCATTTCAAAATTTGAGAATGTTCATTTCCTTGGTTTTTATGATTGGTTCACTTATATACATGTTTGAAAGATCATGTAAAATGGGAATAGTTTTAAAAAATTAAAACAATATTTTATTAATTAAATTAATTAATATTTAATGGTCTTATATATTAGTTTGTTTCTAGATATGAGGATTATTTATTAATTAAAATGTTAATGATAACTATTTAGATTATTTTGGAATTTTATAGATCATCATGATGTAGTTTTTTATTAATTAATATTATGTTTATATACTCACTCAATAACACTAAAAAAATATTAATTTAAATCTTAACATTTTATTTAACCATTATAATGGATTTATGACCAGTTGTGAAGGCAATATTAGAAAATATGATTGTCTATGTAGGTGATGAATCAACACCTCTTGGATTATGTTTTCATTTTTATTATATAAGGTAGGGGAGAAGGGTTTGATTATGGGTATTACTTTAACGCAATAAAATTATAGTGTGTGTAATATATTTTAGTTATCATGAAACTTGGTTGATGGTATGTTAGGAGGGGATAATGAAAGAAAATAAATTGAAAAGAAAATAAAGGAAAACGAAATAAGATTTTACCTATAGAATTATTATCATTGGGAACATCCTTAGGGTGATTATATTTGGTCTTTTGTTGAGAACAAGGAATTTTGGACATGATAGAGAGATTATAGAAGAGTATTAGATATAAAATTTTCAACATTAAAGGCTTGGAAGGTGTGAGGAGAAGAGATGGTGATGGTTGGTAATTATTGTTGAATAGAGGGGTGTTTTTTGATTAATTTATTCTTTAGATTATTATTTTGGTTCTAGAATATGAATAGTTATAATTACCATGAATAAATATATTAAATATATAAGTATAGTTCTAGATTATAGTTATTATATTAGTAATTACTCAATTATCTATGTAGTTAACTTATAAATTTATATTAATTAAATTACCATATTTCACTATCAATAAAAAATTCAACCATTTGATAAGAATCCTAAAACTTAAACCTAACAACTTTTTGACATATAGTGTTCTAAAATTAACCCCATTTTATCAATATATATTTCTAAGTAATATAAAATTATTTTTTTAATTAAAATCATTATTAATTTGAAAAAAAATATTTTAATATTATAACTAATTTTATGACACATTGAAAAATTAATTAACATATTTTAAAATTATCTTATAATATTATAACAACAAAATATTAATTTATGAATAAATTTTATGAAAGTAATTTTTCTTTTAAAACATTATATTAATTATAAAATTGTATATAAACAATTACATTTCACAAAAAAATCCACACTTAATTTATCAATTTGGTACATTTATTTACACAATCCATGATACAAATATATCTTATTTTCATTTATAATATTTAAAAATTGTATCTATACATTCATAGGTGAGAATACAATTATGTTGGCCATATTTCTATTCATAATGGTCATATTGTTGTTCCAATGTCTGGTTACTATTTAATAGTATATCATTGTTCGATTAAGTTTGATGATGTGTGAAACATAAGCCATAGAATCAATTGAACTTATTTATAAAGATACCTGACCAAAAATATTGGGTTGTAATATAGTGTAGATAAATCCTTCACATTGGTTTTTAAATATAATGTGATTAATATAAGTATATCCTCTAAGAGTGTCTATCTATTTGGGCAGTCTTCCCCCCTCATCAGGGACCATTATAAAGATTGAGTTAATATTTAGGCATCTATTTTTAGAGTGATTACCCACAGGTTTATGTATTCCATGACTGCATCCTCATTCCAGTATTAAGATAGGGATCTAATTATTAAGAGAACCACAAAATATATATTTTACCAAAACATTGGGATGCTATCCTATATTTATAATTATCCATTAGACTTATTTATAGGATTTTTATTAAATTTATATAATCATAATCCCTATAAATAACTACAATAATCCTAAAAAATTACTAAACCCTACAAAGACACAAACTATATAGACATAAGCTAAACATATATTTATTTTTCATCATTTCCATAATTTAATCCTTAGATCATATAGAAATCTAAAAATCCCAAGAACATGAGTTTTAGTGACCCTTATGATCAAATTCAAAATTTTGTTTATGATACTTTGGAAAATTTCTCCATTTTCAAACTAGACTAGATCCACTAATAGAAATCTCCAAGGTAATACTAATATTTTTTTCTTGGTGAAATAAAACATAAGAAATGGATAAGTTAAAAGGATTAGTAGGGGAAAATTACTCCTCAACATGTAATAATGGGTTGGATCATAAACATGTGAGAAAATATGAGAAGGAAGAACTTTATTATTAAAAAGAACATAAACTGATAAACTTTTTTTATAAGGGATGATAAAAGATAATTTGATCTCAAATGAACAAACATATATCATGAAAAAATTGTATAGAATAAAGAGATAATAAATATAATCCATAGAACATAATAATATGAAAAAAAATTGTAATTTAATATAAACATATAATTATATGCTGTTATGTCATAATTATGATCATAGAAAATAATGGGATTTTTCGCATCATGTTCAGAGAAAAAACTAGTGAACAAAGCTTCATAAATAACATCCACACAACAAAATTCTTAAAAAATATCCCCACATCATGTTCACCCAAAATAAATTTGAATAATGATTACCACATATTTTTTACGAAAAAAATCATGAAAAAATATGACCTCATATTGGTCAAGGAAGAATCAATTGAACAAATATCCCTACATAAATTTCACACAATAAACTTATAAATAAAGATTAGCATATCATTTTTACATAATAAACATGTGATCAATGATTTATGTATGATGTTTATGAAAAATTTCATCATACCATGGGGCATGAAATTATAACTGGTGAAATTCTTATTTATCTTTATCTAATATCAAAATTATCTATATTTTTATAAGATTCATGTCATACATCTAACAAAATGTATTCTTTTTTATAGTGAAGTTTGTGACCATGTTAATTCAAGGAGACGACGATATTCATGAATTTGAAATTCTTGTCCTGTTACATTTCTATTTTTATTAAACCATTATACTATATTTAATTATATAGAGTATATTTATTCTTCATATATAATTTTATATTTTGATAAAATGAATTATTAATTTTTGTTATGTTCTCCATACACATTTTTTGTGGCATTACATTATAATTCAATTCATATTTTTTATACATATATGAAATTGAGTCCTGAAAAATAATAAAGGGTTAATTATAAATGAATATAAATTATAAAATCATTTCTAATGTATTAAAATAGTTTTAATATATTTAAAATTGACACACACACATATAGTTTTAGGATAAAATTAATTAAAATATATATATTTGAAATAATGAATATCATATTATATCCCATAAAGAAACTATATTCTGATAAATTTACTAATTGATAAACACCAATTAATGTTTATTTTATAGTTTCGATACAATGAACCAAACTAGGTTGGCCCTGAACTGGTCACCCAAGACGATCCACGACAAAGCCCGAGAGATGTTCCCGATCCTCCTGGGCTAGCGATAAGCGCCCGAGCATCAACAGAGTAAAAATGTGAATGATCTATCCTATATAAAATAAACTAAGAAGTAAAAATAAATATAAAAACACAAAATAAATAAATTAAATGAAAAATAAGGTATGATCAATAACACAATTAACCTTTCTCTGACTAAGACTTTACATAAACTCATGGGCCACTCTCTGATGCCAAAACCAAACGTCACCGAAGGAGATCCAAACCAAGCTGAAACCTACAATAGGAACTAAAAATAATAAAACACTATAGTTATGAGTATTAAGACTCATTAGCTAGGATCGACTAATCTATTCCCAAATTTATGACCTTGAAATACAAAAACATTTATTTCAATTTTAAAATAAATCTATAAACATAGTTTCCTCTATAATTTAAATTTAAAAAAAATCACAACCCATTGCCCCAATATTTTTAAAACCAAAATCATAATCGGAGGTCAATTAGAGTTCTCAAATGGGTGAGAAAAATAAAGAAGAGCCAAATAAGAAGCTTCCATTTTAATTAAAAAGGGGAAACATTTA
This sequence comes from Viscum album, assembly GCA_963277665.1. Classification (NCBI taxonomy): domain Eukaryota; kingdom Viridiplantae; phylum Streptophyta; class Magnoliopsida; order Santalales; family Viscaceae; genus Viscum; species Viscum album. The sequence goes on along the minus strand of OY728152.1, from coordinate 1,556,791,216 downwards.
TTTATTCCCAAAGTCATTCTTGAAACCTTTTAAAAAGAACCACACTTTATTAATTTTCCATAAGGACATGCAAATACAAGAACAAGGTAGTACAACTACATAAGAAGGTAAATGGAAAATGATACAAGTGTAAGAGAAACATGAGAACACATAAGAACTTAGAGGAAGACCAGAACATACTATACATGTGAATAATCCTGAAGGAATTCCCTACTCGAAAACATCATAACACCCTAATGCCTGATAGTCTCCCTACCTGGCCTATTCAAGGGGCCCAATCCCATAGTAATAATAATAAAACACCCCCTACAGTGGGCCAGTAGCTAGAGCATAATCTAAACTAGTTCTTCAAATGTTCTTAAAAATCATATTTTCTTTGCTATGTTCCCATGGATATTTCACATGGGGTGTGATATACCATTCAAACAACAAGTAACATATATATTACTTCCCACACCACAAATTCCAGCACCACCCCAGCCACCTAAAGGTTAGTCGATTTCCGTAAAATAATTACCATACGAGGGAAGTCCCATACAGAGGACCCTCCCAACTCACGATCAGCCAAACATATAGGAGAACCAAATCAAGAGGGGTTTTCTAAATAGGCAATTCAAAATGTTAGGCAGGCCGTTATCCTCATAACATTAAACCATTTAAAAAAACACTTAGAAATAATTTTTAAAACATTAAAAAACATCATATTTATAATAACACGGAGAGAAAATCCCTTAGTCCAAGAATTCACCAATAATGTAACAAAGTTCTTTTTAATTCTAAAAAAACATACAAAACATATAAAGGTGAAAACAGGATTTCCATCATTCTCACAAAAATAATTAATTTCATAAAATACCATACACCAACCACTTTTGCAACCAAATTAGAAACTCATTTCAATGATCCAAACCATCATTTGAAATCAAGAACACATTTACAAGGGCTAAAGGGGAACACCAAAAATCACTTATTGTGAAAAAATCCATATAAAAAAATTAAATCACCACTTTGAACATCACAATTCTGTTAATAACTTCCAAATAATACATTATAAATCACTAGTTGTTTATAGGATCCAACCAAGGCATTTCCAATGAAAAGGTATGATAAAACATTTCCATATATATCAAACCATCACAAAACCAAGGATAAACAAACTAATTTTACAAGGTAAAATTAATTTAACAACAATAAAATCCTATTTAGTGAGTAATGATTGTGTGAATATCAATAAATCAATGTAAAATTAATTTAAAGGGTATATGTAATGGGGTCCCACCTCAAAATCAAGTAGGAATGAAAACACACGCCCAAAACTACTGTGAGATCTCATTTTCACATTAATCACAAGCTCAGAAAGATGAATCTACGCCTAGGAAACCAAAATTGAACCCAAATTGGGGGATAAACCTTATATAAACCCAAGGCATGTGAGAAAATCAAATCATGGGGGGATGAGAATATTGATGGGGGAGGAGAAATTCTGTCACCATAGAGGGAGACGACAGTTGGTTGTGCTGATGAAGAGGCAATATAGTAGGGGTTCATGGATGGACAAGGGGAACATGCTTGTCGGGGTTTGTGTGGATGTTTTCTGCATGCCGGAACAGGGAATCATGAGGGTGTCACACCGCGAGGGAGAGGGGAAGAGCGCTAGAGAGAGATGGAGAGTGGCTGAAGAGGATAGAGGCCATGGGACGCGGTTAGCTAGAGAGGGAGGTGGGTGTAGGGGTTCTGGCTAGGGAGAAATCCTGGAAGGGTGGATATGCGCTACACCAAGGAGGGGGATGGGTAATGCATACTAATTAGGGTTCCATTACCCATTTTTCAATTAAAATATTAAAAAAAATTAATTGTAAAAATAATTAAATTCATAATAAATTAATAGTAATAGTTTTTAAGCTACAATAATAATAATAATCCTAATAATAATAAAAACCATAATAATAATAATAATAATAATAATAATAATAAAACTTTATAATGATAAAAATAATAAGATAAAAAACTAATAAAAAAACTAATAACAATTTTAACAAACATAATAGCATTAATACAAATAGTATTATAATAAGACTCACAATGATAATAATAATAATAAAATAATTGATTATAATAATAACTAATATTCATTTCAATTGTATTATTTTCAATATAAATAATAATAATGATTATAAATAATAGTTAATAACATTTATAATAATAACAATAATAAACCCTGTAAAATCAATAATCATAATAATACTATTATTAAAGAAACCCTATTATATTTTATTTTAATTTTTTCTTATTTTTTAACATTCATTTATTTACCATTTTTTTAATTTTTAGTTTATTTTTTGTTTATGGTGTGTCATACGGTCTCCAAACTATGCCATGCCTACGCACCTAGTTACACCAAGACCAAAACATTTATTTTTCAATAAAAATTAAAAAATTTAAACAAGGACATCGCCCGAACCACAACCAGCACAGAACCAAGGAAAAAATAAAACTTGGGTGTGACAATGAAACAATAAAAGTTATAATAATATAATTATTAGTTCATGATATTATTCAACATTAATGGTGTTGAAATTTTCACAGTATGTTTTCTTATCGTCTCGACATTAAATGACTTTCTAGAACTAAGGTTTAGGAACCAAAGGATTTATAGCCCAATGTATTGATATCCTAAAACCATAAATAACTAATCTCCACTATGATACAAAATGAGAAACCATAGTACCCATACATATAGATCTTATTCCACATATATATACTTATATATATTAAGTGAATATTTATCATAAAAACCATTCCATGAATCCTATGTTTAGTGTCCTTGGGAACTGAGTACTTATTACAATATCAAATTATATAATAACATAAAGTATTTATGAAATTATTAATCATTTACATACTAAAATTTGAGTGAACCATTATTAATATAAGCAATAACATTGGGATGTGCATCAAATTAAGTGTGATTGAAAATACCAGTAAGGAGAAAGAAAGGAGACATGAGAAAAATAGTCAGTGTGAGACATCAATATGTGAATAAGTAATCTATGGAATCATAACATGGTATAATCATATTATGTTACATGTAATAAGAATTTTTAATACCATAAATTCATCCAGTAAATCATTCAATCAGAAAAGAAAAAAATTTCTTAACAAAAGAAAATATAATAAATGCAATTCAATCATAGTAACGCAGAGTACTGATAATAATTAATCATCACACACTTGTCGGAAAATACAAGGGATAAATTGTGAATAGATGTAGTATCATGTTCACACCGAACATCCATGTAAAAATATCATAACATATAATGTGAAAAAATTTAGGTCCATGTTAATACATATAATTATCATAAGGTAAAACACATTACCCTGTTAATTAGTGGGATATATAACTATGGTCCCACATGTCAAATCATAATATTCTCATAATCATTAATGTTAAATATAGAGGGAAGATATATAATTCATAAACATGAAATAAAACCATGAGAAAAGAATGGGATTCATGATAGAATCATGAATCATTTAATGGTTATTTATCATAGATATTATAAAAACAATAATAGATATCATTAATTTGGATATTCATCCATATAATTGAAAAATAAGTTATTATATTTAAGATATAGGATAAGAATAAACATAATAATAATCAATATGAAAAGTTGAGAAAAAGGTTTGATAAAAAAAATTAGTTTGTTATGAATGAATCCATACACAATGACGACAAGCATATCACCCAAATGGATAAAATTAATGTTAAATATAAGAAATTTATAACATTTTTAGAAGAAACATAGTGAAAATATAGTTGAAATAAAAAAATAACTGAAAGAGTTTCAGTCAAGTGCCATGTTATAATTGTTGTAAGATTTATCTTACAATTAAATAATTTAGATTTAAATGAGTGAATAAATGTATATATATACATATATATTTCCAAAAAGTATTAGTAGGAAAATTAATATGATAATTGGTATTTAGAATACATATAAACAATTTTATTGAATTTTAGATAAAGAAAATGAATCCAATAAGAAGGATCATGAAATAATCCCCTTGTGTTTTTTCAAGGTATGAATTAATCATAGATATTTTTTATTAAAATTAAAGGTTTATGTGAATAAATAATAAATAATGATAAAAAAAATGAAAAAGGTTTCTAGAGAGGAAAATACATATAAAACTTTTTTAAGGAGGGTTCGATAGAGATAAATTACGATTAAAAGAAAATTTGTAAGGGATCACTTTATGAAAATTATAAATTTTATATTAATAATTGATATTTGAGATCACAACAAAATTTTATGTAAATACCTATAAAAGGACCCTAATAAATGTATAAGATGGTTTTATAAGAACATATATATAACATTCAATCTTAAATCTCATAATATATTTTGGTTTGAAAGTCACATTACACTCAATTTATATGTTTTCTTTACATGATATTTTTATTTTTGTTATTTATTATGTGTATATTGAAAATACCATTAATATGATTTCATTGGTTAAATTTGAATTGTGAAATTTTTTAAATCATAGTTGTCATGATAGATTCACTTCACCAGTTATATGATCAATGCAGTGATGCATGATTGACCTCATCAGAAGATGAGGAGATATGCTAAGTGAATCAAAAGATGAAGAAGAATTTTTCAATAAAGTCATAACATGACATGAAGAATTTGGAATCCAAAAATTGACAGATTTTATATAAATAGACTTTTATTTCTACGATTAGGAGATAATTATTTTCTAAATTCAAAAGAATGATATTAAATAGGTCATTTTGATGTTTTTCACCTTCTTACTATTAATAATGTTCATGATCGATGAAATGTTTTCTTTATGAGTGTTTTTTCAACAATTTAATATAATATGTATTTTTTGTAAATATATTATCATTTTAAAGTTTTTTTCATTATTTTGAATCATGTTTAATTTACGGGTTTTGTGAGGAAGAAATAGTTTTTTCAAATTATTTTTTATGGGGATTCTATTGGGGAGATTGATCTTTTTCTGATCCAATCAATCAAGGGCCTCGAGGTATCTAATATTGAGAAACCATCCTATAGGAATGTATTTATGGGATTCTATGGATATGAAGATAGATAAATATATTCTTACTAGTATAAAGATGAGGAATTCCAGTGTTTAGAAGGCAAATACCGTCTGGAATGTTGAATTGGTGTTGTTATTTTAGCTTATAAAACCTAGTATCAGGTTTACAACACTATTTCTAATTTGAATTAAAACCTTTACTTTATAATATCCTTTTTATTGGTACCATATTAAAATACAAAACTCTATGTTTTTTATTTCAATGGGAGTACCAATGGTGGTAAATTTTCTTGGTGTACGGATATACCTATCAAATATAACTTCCTCACCTAGAAGATTCAGAACCTTTTCGTTCCAGTAAATGATGTTATTAAAAAGAAAGAGGATTAATCTTGCATTGAAATGATGGTGAGTTCATTATGGAAATGAATAATCCATTATCTATTACTTCATTAAGAGTTTGTGGGAATTAGTGGTGTAGAGAAACTTTGGGTATATCACTGGTCTTGTAGGTCACTCCAATAGAGATGTGAATCATCTTATAAATGAGTTAAAAAGACCAAATTTGAATATTCTTGAGTGAATGGTGATGGAGACTATTTTGGCTATGAAATGATGGTTTATTTTGGAATCTTGGAGAAAATATCACATTGGGGGTCTCTACTTATCATCACTAGCTATAGAGATTTGGTCCTGGAGTCTCATGGTGAACTAGGACCTATGGTGAAGTGATGTGATTTTAGTCATTCCTTGAGGTGAGTCTTGGAATCAAATAAGATCCTTACTATTTATTCTATCATCCAAGGCTGATTGATCTACGATAAAACTCTTTATTTTGGCCTTAATCATAATTTTTATGGACCATGTAATCTTTGACATATGTGTGTAGGTGGTGTTATTTGTAAAAAGTTTGGTTTTGTTATCATGGATTTTAAATGCTTCTATGGTAGTGAGTATTCAAACCTGGAAGAGGATAACATTCTTTTGAATGTGCTTTAGACTTACCTTAATCATAAATTAATTATTATTGTCATTGAAACATACTCAACAGTGATTTACATCTCTCTTCAAGAAAAGACTTACATTCCCTATTCCATCGAGTAAATCATCTGAAAATTCTATAAGTGACTTATTAATGGTTTGAGTTTACTTAAATTTTTTGAGAAAGTTAATAAAGTGGCTGAAATCATGGCTACACTGGGAGTTCGTAACTATATTTAGTTGATCTATACTATTATTAGTTCCCTACCACAGAGTGCATCAATTTTACTAGAACCTACACGCTTGGTTTTCAATATTTTAGTCCAAACTAAGTGTTTTTTACCATTGTTTTACCACTAAATTTAGTGAAAATAAATTATGTTGTGTTTTTTATTTAAAAAATTCCTATAATAGTATTTATGATAAAAATATTTCCACTACATTTAATTATGTTTACTATAATTTTTGGTTTATTAGATGATAATATCTTTTGATAAATTTACTACTTGATGATGACGAATTTCTTTTTGATTTTAAACTACAATTAATACCCACTTGAACTATTTATTAGGAAATTATTCAAGACAAAATTTAGTAACAAATAATTAATTTATGATTGAGTATGAGTTCAATAATATTTTTAATATTTCATTAGTTTATCAAAAGTTACATAGTTTCCATAAACAAAATATTCTATATACAAAATATATTTTTTGTTATTAAAATTGAAGGTGTTATATGTGTTATATTTTTGGATAATATTAATCCAAATGTAGCTATTATTTTTTATTGAAATTACTATGAATACTGGCATGATCGCAAGGAAACATATGTGATTAACACTGATGTTGATAAATTTTTAATACTAAAAAAATATATAAAATCAAAGAGATATAAGTAGATTATTTTTCATAAGACAATAAATATGATCATTAGATGAATTTTCTTATTCAGAATAATTAAAATTCTCAATTGAATGGAATATATACAATTATGTTCCTTTTTAAATAAGAATTAATGTTATATGGTTCAATTTTGAAGTTTCACACATCAAATGGTCAAAATATTATAAAACTAAATGACCGTTTCATAGAATTGATTATCATGATTTTTAGTTTATTCATAGAGTGATTTTTTCCAAAATGAAATAATGGGTGGTGATTATGGTCAATATATTTTAATCTCTTTGTGACACTGAATTTTATGATGATCACCTTATTGAGAATTTTATTTACATATTACAAAATTAATTGGAATTGAAAATGATTGAAATTTATGATACTAAATACATTATAAAACATAATTTAGGTGAACTTATTATTACTCTCATGTTGTTTGAAAGTATATTTGAAATTCGTGATGAAAAGGATAAAAATAACAATTTAGTAAATTCTTATTCAACATCTAAAGATTTTAAATTTAATGAAATTATTTATAAGAGGAATGATTCTATGATAATTTATGGATGGAATTTTAATAATTTTTATTGTGATCCTATATATAGTGAACTTGGGAATATAGAATGGATAATTCTTAGAAATAATTATTTCAACAGAAATTATAAAAAGGATTAGAATGATATGAAGGACATGAATGAAAGTAACTATATTTCAAATAAATTTATTATGAATGTATAAAATAATGAAATATATGAAAATATTGTTGTATGATGAATATCATAGTATATATTAAAAATAAAATAAGGAAAAAATAAAATATTTCAAAGAAAAAAGTGTATTTAGATTTCTTGTGAGGATACATTATCGTCTAATAAAAACATTGAATTGGAATGTGACATGTGTTGAAAGAATATTGGTTTTATTTATAATTTTATAAAATAGAATTTATGTTTGATGGGGATGTTATATTTTGACCCCCTTTTAGATATGTCATTGGACTATAATATTACATTCTTATAATATGATAATCCTTGTTCTCTAGATAAGGAATATGTTCTACAAACAAATGAGGAATTGAAAATCTATGTTAGGGAATGAGAAGATATATATATAAGAAGATTTATAAAATATACAAGTAATTAAAGGCATAAATTATTGGGAAAATATTTAAAATTTTAAGGTAGATTATGTTTAAAAAAAATATAGAATAAAAATACTAAACTTTGTTCAGAGTTAGAAAAATCAAAATGAAATTTCTAAATGATAAATTTTGAATGAAAATTTAAATCTATTTAATTTTAAGAAATTGGAATATTAAAATTTAAATTTTTTTGTTATATCTATCGAACATGATAAAAATTGTGTTTGGATGATGTTAGAAGAATAATGATTGAAAATTTGTAAAAAAGTTTCACTGTGGATATAAAATATTTTGAGAAAATATATGGGAAGTTCAGAGCTAAGAGGTCAAATTATAAGAATATATTTTAAACGAATAAAACATCTACACTATATAAATCATGTCATTTTGTTCCAACTAGATAACACTTTTTAACTAAATGATATATAGGTGGAAAATAGAGGATTAAATTTTTGTTGAAAAGAGTTTAACCTCATAAAACTAGTAGGGATTAATTTTCTAAGGAATTTTTTACACTTGACATTAACGACGAATGTGGGTGCCTAAGGTGATTTTTTATAATTCTATCATGCATAAAAAGATCTCTCCAAGATGAAATTATTTTTTTAGATTTCAAGTAATAGCATTTCAACATCTGATTTTTTATATTTTATGCATAATGAAAATTGTATTTAATTTTATAAAAAAAATTAAATCTTCGAGGAATAATTTTTTAGGGGTTAGTTTTTAGTTTTTAATGTTTTTAAATAATTTTCACTAACTCTATTTTTTTGGTGGATTTTTTTATTTTTATTTTATTTAAAATTACAAGAAAAAAAGTTTTTAATTTCAAAATAGTTATTATTTTTACTATGGAATATATTTGGAAGCATCTTTAAATGAATAAGATCTGGAAAATTCATTGGAAGATAATTTCGAGAGATTTTTCAATTTTATCTTTAAAAATATATTTTTTATAAGATATGTATTTTGATACATAATTATATACCATATTATTTTTTAAATACTTTTTTTCATCATAAGTTATCTAGTATTTTTATGAGATTTAAATATCAATTTTTGAAAATTTTTATCTAATAATTTTTGTTATTTAAACTAAATTTTGGTGGTTTTTTAAGAGTAGAATTCCATGAATTTTTTTGAATGACTATATTTTCTTCTATTATTAATAATTCTTTTAATTATATTTAATAATATTTTTTCTTGATATGATAATGTTTTAATATTATAATAAATTATTAAATTTAAATTATTTTTCAAAAAGAAATAAATGGTTTTGAGACATATTTCAAAAGATCATGTCAATACTTCAAGGGTGATAAAACTTTAAAAAATTAATTATTAATGAGGTTATTTTTATTTTTTTCAAGTAAATATACCTTAAATGGGGTTTTACTCTAAAATTATCTTTCTGGAAAACAAAAATGGGGAGAATTTTGGGAAAATAGTTTAAAAGTTTTTCTAAATTTTCTTATCATTTCACAAATGGGGATAATTTTGAAAACCAGTTTGAGTACCTATAAGTGCTCTAATTTAAAAACAATAAGATTTTTATTTTTTAAAGAAAAAAAGTGTAGTAATTAATAATATAAAAAATTTAGATTTTAAAAAGGGGAACCTTTACTTTATTTTTTTCGATCTTGTTTATTTTAAACATTTTAATTATACCAGATAAATTAATTTTATTATAACTTATAAATGTAACTTGGAGTTTGTTTTTGAAATCCATAAATATTAATTATCCATTCATGGTTGTGCATTTAAAAGTGGAGGATATTTTTGAGTAACACTGTCACTTTTAGTTTTGAAAATATTATTAATATTATGTTAATTTAATTTTTATAATTGAAGTTATGGTTTCATTTTTTTATGGTCATAGAATAAAATTTTGTTAAATATAATTCAAATACATTCTTTGAAATTGTTAAAATAATTAGAATAAATTTTAAATAGAACAATTAATTCACTTTTTTTACATACATTTTAAAATTTCTATATTAGATTCATCAGAAGATGAGGTGTTGTGCTGTGTTAATCAGAATATGGTGAATAATCTTCAGATGTAGTAACAAGTGATCTCAATGAATGAAAAATATTATTATTAGTGGACTTTCTACGAATAGACTACTAGTAATAGAACCAAGGAATCATAATTTTCGAATATCAAAGAAATGTATTCATTTGGCCATTTTGAAGTTTGGTACTACTTGTCACTATAGACACTTCCAATCAATGATTTTTTTTATTTTTAAGTGTTTTTATATGAGTTCATTTTTTAAGGGTTTAATTTAATATATTTTACCATTTATGAATTGTATTTATTATTTATGATATGGTGTGATCAAGGGATTCTATGATAATGAAAGATATATTATAGACTATTGTGTTGATGGCTTCTGTTAGGAAGATAAATACATTATCGATCAAGTTGATCGAGGTATTCTAACCGTGGAAGAAAGAGACACCCTATGATAGGTAAATAGTTGACGGAAATCATGGATAAGAAGAAAAATATACATTTCTAAAGGGTTATTTTTGAGTATTATAGGTTTAAATGGACATAAATTTTTTAGAGGTTAAGATAGTGAATTTCTTTAATCTTAAGATAACTGGGATCAAGTTTACGATCATACTTTAGGTTAAAAGTATGATTTTATAATATATATTTAAAGGATTATGTATTATTATCCAACAAAATATATCTTTTTTCATTTCTTTTTTAGTTAATATTAATTTTATTTCCAATGTTCATATGTCAGTATTTCTGATAAAAATATTTCTACCGCATAAAATTTTGTTTACTCTTATTTGTGGGTTGATAAAAAAATTATATCTTTTGATTCTTTCAGTATTTAAGTAGGATTAAAACTGTAAGTTGTTTTTAACTAAAATTCAACCAATATTATATTTTTTCTTCCATAGTTATCTATTTCAATATACATAAAAAATTTAGAGGGAGTTTGAAATAAATAAAGGGTTCCAAAATTAAGCGCTGATAGAGATCCCCTTACCATAGGTTCCTTTTGGTTTAGACACATTTACACCTTCTATATAAATAATTTTTTAAATAAATTAATAAATAAGAAAATTATATTCATTTAGGTTATTTTATGCCAACAATTATCATTATAATTTATTATATATTGTTTTAATGAGAAAATGGGTTTATAGAATATTTCATTGAATTATGTTATTTTGTTTTGGTTTGGTAGTTTCAAGTAACTATTATTTACTTGTTTGTAATATTTCCTATAGATATTTTAATATATATAAAATTGAATATTTATACGTTATAAATAATCTTTTATAACCATCCTTAAAGGTGGTGATAGTTAATGAATTGAAAATGTCATCATAGGCAAATAACCACTCATTAATAAGATGAATCAAATAGGGGAAATGTAGGTAATATATATACATTATAAGTAGTTAATAATAAGTATATAGTATGATAATAAAAAATAAAAGTATATAATCTAATGTAACTTACCACATAGTATGTGATACATAATTAATTGATATTTTCTACATAGGCGGAAAACCAACCATTAATATGACCTTTCCAAAGGAAAATGAGATATATATATTATATATACACATTCTATAATAAAAATTTCCCAGTAGATTAATATAATTAATATCATTTCAAAATAAAAATTCATTAATTTTATGAGGTTTTTATTATTTTGGAATAAAAGGATATGATAAATGAAATGAAAAATGAAAGGGAAAAAATAATGGAACATTACAATGTTATTTGATTTTGATTCTCCTCTATGACACTTATAACACTAAAGGTTTGGAGTTTTATGATAAAGGATTATACGAAGAGTTCTAATATGACATTAAAGAATAAAAATGGTAGATATAGTCAATGAGAATGGTTAGATAAGTTTTTTTGCAAGGGGAGAGAGAAAGAGTATTTATAGATGAGGGGAGGGATATTGATGGTTAAAATGATGAATAAAATATTATTTCAAAAGAAAAACATGATAAAGTTATCGTATTTGAAAATTTGATTAATATTTTAAATAACTATTCACTAATTTATAACTTTTAAAAATTTTAAAAATTGATTTATTATTTTATAGAAAATCAAGGATGACAAAATTATTTTCTTAAAGGGTATATTTTATCTTTTTAGATTATAGAATGTACTTTTTTGGGTGTCAAATTATTTTTTTGTATTTAAATGAATTATTTATTTTATTATTATTATTTTGGTCAAACCAATCATTTTATGAATATTTATATGATTATTACATCATATAACAATAGTTTTTTAAAAATTGGTTTTTTACTATTCACCTAAAAATTCATGTTTTTCTTAAATATTAAAAAAATCACCCTTGTAGAATTTCTACATGATGATTTAAAAAATGAATTTTTCTTATCAAATGAATTTTTTATTTTATTTAAATTTAAATTTTAATATAAAACATAAAATCTTTAAAAAATAAGTTATTGTAAACTTTATTAAAAATATAAAAATATAATTTTATTGAGCACCTTATTTTAAAAGATTATTAATTTTTATATTCAGTTACACTATTAATTTAAATTATTTTTTAAATATTAATTTTCATTTTAATAATCATATTACTATTTCAATAGTCAAGTTACATTTATAACCGTTATATTACTATTATAATGGGAAAATAACAATTGTAAGAGTCATTTTTACTACTATAATGGTCATATTTGATTCAATCATCCTTTAATCAACTTTAATTAAAAATTTTCTTAATTCACATAGTTCTATATCAAAATTATACCAATATTTTACAATTTTACTATTATACATCTAATAATCAATTTTCATTTTACAATATTGTTTGTGACCTTGATAATTCAAGGAGATCAAAATGTTATAAAATTTTAAATTATTATTATGCTATTTTTATGTGTATATTTTTTCATTGTACTACATTCAATTTTATTGAGAATAATTATTTCCTATAATTAATGATATTGTATCATGGTAAAGGTAAACCACATGGTCAAAAAAATGGTACGATAATAAATTGAATTCCTATACTTTTGAACATGTAATGATGATTTCTTAGTTTAATTATTTCATGTGAGGTTCAACATTTTTGTTTCATGGGGAAAATTTATGGATGGCATCACCCAATGGTTTATTATGTGGGGTTCATTGTCTTTCACAACCACTCAAGTTGGTTTAACCATTTTTTGATCTTCTATTGAAAATCCCAATGTTTTGAACATTCATAAATGAGTACGGAGATACATTCTAGAGGAAGGACATAAAATAGGGTTTCAGAACCAATAACATTTATGAACACATATTAGTCGAGAGGATATGAGGTTAGGATCATCACACCCTTTTGGGGGAATTTTTTCCTACTACAGGACTCTGTTATATATTTATGACATGTTTATGAATGTTTTCCTATTCTCAATATGGCACCAATTAGACTAAAAAATAATCTTGTTTTGAACCCCTCCATGTGTAAAGAGAGGCCTATTAATTATTCCATATGTATGTATCTATGTTTGTTCACCATTTCCCATTAATTTATAGCTACTTATATTTTGAATCCATATTTCCTATAACTCTAATGTTTAATTCCATCCATGTAGGAGATTAATATCTCAAGGATGGGATTGCATTTTCATGAGGTGTCCTACGTATCCTATATATAATAGGAATCTTAACCCAAGTAGTTCGTTGAAAATGTGAAATTTTACTTCATACAAAATGAATTTTTATGAGGGTACATAGACATAGAGTTTTGTGATCAAGATTCATAGAGGATCCATATATATCCAAGTTATGGATTGTATCAGAGACTTTATAGTTCGATCACTTACTTTGGACTTTATCTAAGATGGATTCCCTTGTGTGGGATTAGTCATGTCATGCCATTGATTGGGGCATACCCACAAAATTTTACCTATCTGGTGAAGATTAATGATATGAATGATATTATCATTGAAATACCTATGCCCACATGATCTATGATCAATGTGAGAAATACGGGATAACAAGTAATTAGTATCACTGCATATGTACACAGAACATATGCATTGAGGTAGCCCTTTGGATGTTTGGTATTGAACATCATCATTTGGAAGGTTTCCTACAGATCCTAGTTGTGGATGGAATCAAACTAATCATAGTTCAATTTACTCATCACTCTACTAGTAGATAAGTAATAAAGATGATCCCATGAGAAATATTAGATCTTGATGGTTATAATTTAAGAGACAGAGAGAGACCTATACCAAGGTGGATTTCAATTTGAGATTGGGTCTTAGGAAGGCATCCTAAAATCATAGATATGGAAGGAATTATAGTTCTTATAGTTCATTTTGATCAAGGATAAAAAATTATGGTTTCCCATATATATCTACTTTAAAAGGTTATAATGTCTGGGGGAATCAACTTGACAAGACCTAATTGTTTGTCAGACATGTTTTGATTTTCTTCTTAACATATATGTGGATGTTTGTACAACATGTCTTAGGATGCCAATACATGTTCTGACTACCTAGATAAAATTTCTAAATATAGTCGCATGATCAAGTTTAATTTCTATAAGGACGTCACATAATCTGAATAACATGTCTAGGGAATACCATTTGATAAAAGATGACATGTCTAGAGGTTGTCACAGGATCTGGATGACTTGTATGGAGGACATGAAAAGATCAATGTTGACATATCTCGAGGGTGTTACATGATATAGAAAACATGTGTATAGGACATCATGAGATCATGCATGATATGTGTGGAGGGTGTCACATGACCTAGATGAAATGTCTGGGGGATGCCACAAGAACCAATTGACATGTCCTACTATTGCCACATAACTTGGGTAAAATCTCCGGAGGACGTTGTGGGAACTAGTTGACATGTCCTTGTGATATCCTTAGAACTGGTTGAAATTTTATGGAGACATTACAAGACCAAGGTATCATTTCTTGGTTTCACTACACATCTTGAGTTGAATGTTTGGATTCCATCAGATGATTTGGATTGAAGTCCTAGAGTTGATCAAAAGACTTTGGTGGAAAGACCATGGGGTATAATGTAACATTCCTGAAATGTCTATGCGATATAGAATGATCTAAATTGATTTTTTAGGTAGAATCATGTGAATTGGTTGACATGTCTTGGTGGTGTCTCAGGATTTGGGTGGGTCATGGAAAGAGTATGATGTTCAGAAAATATATCATTTCATATGTCACCCTTGTTTTATATTCTTTAATTAAAGACATTATTTAATTTTTCCTCAAGGTTATTCCAATGTTATCTTATTTTATGTTTCTTGTGTCCCAACCAACATGTGAGACCATCTTCCCATAATCTGGCCAACATTCCAGAAGTCCTTTATGTGATTTATTTATTTACCTTGTGAAGAAAATTATTATTTTAGGTAATACCACAGGTAATTCCCTAGATTATACTTAGAAGAATACCTTGTGATTGTGTGACTAGTTTCTCTTATAATTCATATACTGTGATCTTGTGTAGGAGTCACCCATGGTGTGCGTTAGTTGTTGGTACATGATTATGCTGTGGGTGGGGGGGGGGGTGGGGATTGAAAGACCCTCCATCTCGATTATATGATTCATTGTGAAGAATATATCTCATAGATATGAAGTAGATTCAGTTGATGTATTCTAGTATCACACACTTCACAAGATCCATCCACAAGTCTTCCACTATATAATATTTGCTTATCATGATAAATACTGACCTCAAGAGAATACCATCATCTCTATATTTAGAGGACCCAAGCAGATCAAAGGGAGTTATCCTAACCATGTTGAAAAGTCAAATAATAGTGACATAGTTAGAAAAAAAATTCTATATTTTTTTCCAGATTAGGATTCCCATGGAAATAATTTCATGTGATTAGAATTAAATTGTTTGGGCTTGTTTGTGAGACTAATGTAGCTTGTATGGGAGCCTCTGTGGGATCAGACTGACATGTCTAAGGTCCCTTTTCAGATCATAAAAACTTTTATAGGGGGCCCCTATATGATCAATAGTGATTTATTGGGGCATATGACCCCTTTCATATGAAGTCCATAATATCCTTTCATTGCAATAAGCTTCCATTTTCGACATTAATTTCATTCATTATTAAATAGGGATTGGAGATATCATGAAGATGTGAAGATGTTGTCAAAGAAAATAATACTCCTTTACTATGATTCATCATGTGAACAATGATGGATCTCATAGTGATGTGTGATATTTTCTAAAGACCACCCTTCCAGTTGTTTATGGAGGTGGAGGGGTCGCACATAGACATTTTTGCAACCATCTTCTCGATGAAGGTGAAATTATTTCATGATCTTCCATGATAAGGTCTATATGTAACAAGGAATATGTGGTTTCATGAAACATTATGTTCATGTTTTATTATAATTAATGACCATATAAAGTCTTCACCATTTTAATATTTTCATCCATTATTTTACAAAGGGGTTTTCAACGTTTGTTAGGAACCCATCAGATGAAAAGTCATGTGATTTAGAAGAACTCATCAAGAATCATCTACACAAAAACCAATACTTGTCACAATACCTTCAAAAGAATATGTATGTATTTAAAAGGTGATACAAGTGATCAAGAGGAGATTATGGACTACACATAATCCTTTTAATCGATCTTCTGAAGGTTATGCGATCACAAGTCCTTTTGAGGGTTAAGCGATAAAAATGAGTTTGTCCACCTTATATTCCATTATTTCATATAGAAAATTATACCAATGATATAGTTATTTTTCCATTATAGATTTTTTTATGATCATTTGGCTGGTGTCAATAAATCCCCCCCAGGAGTGACATCCACGGGGACAAGGGATCATTTCTGATGAAAGTAAAAGCCCACTTGTGTCCTTAGGGATATCGCCGATCAGTTTCTTGGGAGACGTTTGGTCATAAAGGTATTAGATGGTATTCCATAGAGTGACCAATAAATAGGGTTGAAGGAGGGGCTCACATCACTAGTGAATTCAGACCTCCATAGCTCTTGAGATCCCACTCATCATGTGATCCCTTCATAATACCTCATCACTAGATCTTCTTCGTAAGACCTCTTAGTAAGAACATATTCATGGGAACTATTTCTTAAGATGTGTTTGCAAGTCAATATTTTCCTCAACAGTTGTTCGAACCACTAAAAAATAAATTCCCAGTAATTACTTAAAGCATGACATAGGTCCTTAGTTATATGGTATCCTTAAGGGTTTTTTATGATCTAGTGGTTTGGTCACATGATCACATGAACATTTCTATATAGTAGTTCATGGTATTCTAACTCATACCTTCTATTTCAAATAGTTTAGAGTACTATAGAATAGAATTTTTGTTTTTGGTAATTTATCACACATTGTATAAAATTATCCACGAATTTTATTATCCTGCAGTAAGGACATATTCCATGCAGTTTTAAGTTATGTGGTAAGGACATATTCCATGTATTTAAATTTTCAAGTGATAATGACATTTCCCGTGAAGTTTTATGTCATGAGGTAATAATTTAATTATGATATGCAGTTTTATTTATTTCTATCAAAACATGATTAATAAATATTGAATGGGGTAGACATCTCAGGTATGACTTAGAACACCCTATGTTGTCGACTACTACCATGGTGTTTCTAGGGATCATGATGATTCATAGTTCTCTTCCTATAAAGAATAGTTTCCTCTAGTTTGTAGTTCAAATCCATTACTCCTCAAGGATAGAGACAAATAGAGGTTTCAACACTCTTTCCCAAAAGTTATGAATTACCTTGGAGATAGTATGGGTGGATGGTAAAAAACTCAGCTAGCCGAGTACACATGGATAGTTGGACTATGGATCAAGTAATACATAAATTAAATGATTTAATCAATAAATTTGGAATGGGGTAGAAATATTAGGGATGACCAATAACAAACTAAGGTGATGGGTTTGACCACAGTGTTTCCAAGGATCATGTGGATTGAAGTTCCTTTCACGCAAGGGGGTTATGTGTTTAGTTTCTAATTCGAATACCTTATGTATGATCTCATGGGGCTTGCATTGATGGTCAATAAAAGATATTCTTGGATTTTTTCCAAGGGAAAAAAATATTTTTAAATGAATCAAACATCTAGTTGATAAATTGAGGAGTGGAATCAAATCAATATATGAAGGGTTCGGGAACCCTATCATATTTTAACTCTTTATAACGAGGCTGTGATCCTAAATCATGTTGTTTTGATTCATAGGGTTTGGGACATCAAAAGGTTTGGGAATGAGGTTTCACATTACTTCTTTGAGAAAGGGTAAAAAATAGGGTGACATAACATTGAGGATGTCGATTACACTTTCATAGTCTGACTGTGAGGATTGTAAATCATTGTCCAATGTTTTTGAGTAATGGGGTTGATATGGTAATTTTTTTTGAGGATGACACAAAACATCCTAAGGTGTTGTGTTCATCCATAGTGTTTTTAGGTGTATAAAAGGATGGAAAATCCCCTTTTTAAGTTATGATTCATTTGGTTGATGACTATAGGCGCATATGAAAAATCCCTATACATACATGCATAGTAAAAAATGGTCTCCTGAAGCCGAGTACCATCTTCCACAGTCTATGGAAGGTTTTTGGTGATCAGAAGTGATCAAATCATGAAGTGTGATTCAGGGAAAACACAATAGTAAATAAGGGTTGTAGCACCCTAAAAGTTGTGGAACCACATAGTGAGAACATTATTGCAGAAAAGGGATGTGAAATACCATTACTCTAACATTATCCTAGACTAAATGGTCAATTTAACATGACTCAAATTTTACTATGGACAAAAATCATGCCCTATAAGTTTTATACCAGATTGTTTTATGCTATATTTTTTTGTCATAAACAATGGTGTTGAATATTTTTTAAAGTGAAGAAATTATTCTTGAATTGGTCTCCCTTTGGGAGATTTTAACTTGAAAAGTATTTTTTATCGTTAACTAGCAGTTTTAGGTCTTGAGATTTGGATTATAAAAGGATAATGTTTAAGGTCATACATATACGACCAGCGTGAATGCATTTTAATGTCATGACGCATGTGGAAGTATTTTGAGTGAAATGATTCATAATATATCTCTTAGGATATCTAGGGTGAAGAGTATTCCACCATAATTCTATAAAAAAGATGACTGTATTGTAAATCATGGATTGATGTTATCAGGTTATGAGTAAGGATGTGAGATAATCATACTAGGGGTTCCCCAAAGCACCCTAATGTGATGATTTCTTTTGTAGTGATGTTAGACTCACGTGGATTGGACTTAATTTATTGCAATGAGGATATGACTATGTTTTGTAGGTCAAATACATTATTAATCTTCAATGTGATCAAATAGAGGCATCCACACTCTTTTCCAAAGTCCTTGAAATATGTGAGTCACCCTAAGGTGTTCAAGACCTGAAGGGCGATTTATAAGATGAGGGGCTTAAAAGATGACATAAACACCCCAGAATCTTGTTGACCAAAAAAATACTTTGTGATAGTATAATAATGAATGATGATGGGAGATGGCCCACACATTTTAACATCATGTAGTGGGGATGTATCTACCATGTATTTTAACGTCATTTGATAAGGACGTTTTCCCTAAAATGTAACATCATGTGCTAAGAATGTTGGTTACATAGTTTTAGTTACGGTTGTATTTTTATCCCTTATATATTGTGTCTTATCCTAATATTGGGTATCTTTTGACAACTACATATCATTTTATGATATGAATGAAGCTATAAGTAGTTCTTGTATAGAATTCCCCTCCACATATCTGACTTTTATATAGGGATTGGTGACATTTTTTTCATTGATAGACCCAAGAGTAAAATATCTAGGTGTAACTAGGTATCCAATGATAATAAGAATAAAGGAACATATAGTTATCTAATGGAGGTGTGGTGGGAGACCAACACCAATGATATTGTTCCTATCAGGCATTGTTTATGGTAATGCACAATTTTATGCCATAGAACACAAATCAACCATGCAGTTCAATGTTATAAGGAAACGAATCATGTTGTTCCTTTTAAGGTATTGAGTCCAAGAACATATTTACAATACCATGTAATTATATGGATCGGTACTTCAGTGAATAACTTAAAAAAATTCCCTAGGTCACATGAACTATGATTAATGTGAGAAATAGGGAATCAAAAAGGTTAACCTCACCACAAAGAAAAAATTAGAGGAAAAGACATGATAATTTTGTATCATGTACTGGCTAGACAATAATATAGGATTTATGACTCCCAATATATCTCATTAAAATTAGAATCAATCCATAAATAGTAATTGAAATCCTTTAAATCCAGTTTCATGTAATGAGGACATTATTTGTGTAGTTTAGCATCATTGACCAAGGAAAAAGGTGACTCGATATGAAAGAAGATGAACATTATCCCTAGGACTAAGAATGGAGGTTCCAAAATCACTTCATATCCTATGAATGTAGGAATAAATCCATTCATAGTTCTTGGATGATGAATTACAAAATGTGGATCTAACTCACTCATGGGGACCATGGGCACTTCATTTATCTTCTGAATAGATCTTACTCATGTTCAATGAATAGTTGGTGAGAAAATGTTTCCAATGCAGTTTCATTTAATGTGGTGGATACATCTCCAATGAATTTTAACATCAAATTATCAAGACATGTTTTATATAGTTTAACACTATGTAGACAGAATGTGAGATTCTGTTTAGTTTATGATATTTTTTACTTGGACCTTTTCTGTATAGTTTAACATTTTGAAGTTACGATGTGTTTGTGTAGTTTAAAGTATAATGAGTTTTTAATGTTTAATGTAATGTAACTAGGATGAGTTTGTGCGGTTTAAAATCATGTGACTAGGATGTGTTTTTAGAGTTTCATTTCATGTTACCAGGATAGATATGATACTTGATGGTAGATATAAAAATTATTTACTGAGAATCCTCACATTGGTGAGGGAATTAACTATTCCAAATAGATTGTGGTTGGTAATAAAGCTCAATTATCATTGATAATATGTATGATATAAGGTCCTATCCATTTGGGTTCTAGCTTTAGGGGCTTCTGGCTCAGTATCATTGGGGCTTTGGGAGACAATACCAGTTCCCCTTGAAGGAACAAGTAGATTTGGATCTTTTTATTTTAGTCTTGTGTGACGTGTTTATGATGGACTTAAATATTGTGAAATGTATGAAACCTTTTCTCATCAAGACAGTCTAATTAATCCTTCAAATTTCGAAATGTTTCATTATCTAAGAGTTGTCTACAAATAAATATTTAAAGTGAGGGGAACTAGACTTATATGGGTAACACTACCACGGTTCCATACAACAATGAATACATTGTTTCCTATTTAGCAGTGTGCAAAGTGGTATGGTAAACCGATAAAGCATGGAGAATCCAATCCAACCAAGATGTATTTCTCTTATTTAATAAATTTAGGATTATGTATATCTTAGTCTTATTGAAGGCCTCTATTATTTTATTTTCTGCTACATAGTAGTGGGATGGGTGACTGAACTTAATATTGAACTCCTGGTAAAATTTATTCAAGTTTGTAGAATAGAAGTTGAAACTATTGTTTTTTAATATCATGTGTCAAACTTTGAACCTAGTGAAGATATTATAATTCAAGAAGTTGATGATATTCTTCATCCTGAATCTCTTAAGTGAAATTTATTTTTCCCATTTTTAAAAGAATTTAGTAGCGGTAAGGATGTAATTAAAATTGTTATATATAGATAGGGGATATATCCCCACAAAATATAAGGACCCTACCTTAAACATTTCATAATATTGAACTAAATGAATAATTCACATGGAGGATCTTTTCAGGTTTAGAGTTTTAGAGAATTAGGCCAGAACTATCACATTCCATCTCAAAAATTACAAGGTAGACACTTCTACTTAGTTTGGATTTTTTTATAAAGTAAAAAATATTGAAAAAATAGAGTCATATCTAGTCCCATGTTTAAGACAAAATGACTTTTCCATGATTCCATCCTTGACCCTATTCATCTTTAAGTCATGTGAAAAACATTTCAAAACATGGGATGAGAATAAAAAGATTAGATAGGGTTATTAAAAAAATAATGAAAACATTAGTTCATCAATACATACATAACATAATATCATTAACATAACTCATGAAATCATAAGATTTATATAGTAAAAACAAATCATATAGGTAACTTGTGGAATCTATAACATACTTACATTTTAACTTTCACAGCTATATAGGGAGTTACATTTGGAATACCCATCATAGTATATTTCCTAAATCTCTTAAGAGACACATTAACATTTGCCTCTATCACGTTACCCAATGCATTGGAGATCTATCTCAGGATCACCCGATCTATGTTTATCATAGAACCACCTGCATATGTAATAATGCCCAAGAACCGTATAATATTGATAATACATATAACAAATATAAAGGAAATATAAGATTTCTACATTTCAATCACAATATATCATTTAAATATATTGACATAAAAATCCATTATCCAAACCATTTTCAAAACCAAAATACATAACATAGTATTTGGTAAGTATTTTCCTTTTAAAAACATTACGACTTGTTAAGGAAGCCAAAATATCAAATAATACTCACGACGACGGAAAAGTTCGTTGTCACCACTTACGTTAAATGAAACATTATTTTTTGTTGTTTAGTAAACCTCATCGTAGAAAAAAATTCCTTTGAATGAAAGGAAACGTAAAAGGTGTTTATAAATAGTATAAAATAATTTCATGTATAAAACAAATTATGCTTCAATGAAAGGAGATTGAGACGAAGTCCCTTACCTCATGTTCGAATTGATTCGTTCATTCTATAATCTCTTGAATAATAAACTAAAGTTAATTTATACTTTCTCAAGAACCTTTTTAAAGTTTATCATTCCATTTAAATCACTTAATACCATGTTATAAACATTATGTAATTATTTAAGTTAATAATGGCCATTTTGTCGATTTTGGTACTTGAGTAAAAAATAGGCTTCTTATAAATACAAGCTGTTGTTGTGGTCAAAATGTAATTATATATAGAATGATATTTAGGATTTAGATATCATATATATAATATATATCCACTATATACTTGTATTTATAATAGTACATAACAATTTTGAGGTACTAAATGAAATGCACCATTCATAAAGATGTTAATTCGTACGTATGCATGAACGCTACTTTCATTTCTATTTCATATTTAATAGAATTAAAGCATAATGATACAAATTTACATTAAAATTTAAATATAATATAATATATATATAATCTTATTAAATCCATATTTTTTACGTTCCACGTATGCCATGAATGAGTCATATCACTTTGAGGGGCGGTAGTCCGCACTTTCTCAAATGAGATTATCATATTTACCTACTATAGAATCCATAAAGATACTCTATAAATGAAAAATACAGAGTTATATAAACCATATACATATAATATAGATCATATATAAATATATTTCTATCATAATGGCCACCATAATAGGTGGTAGAAGAATATTGAAGAATAATCATTTCCTGAGGCGTTAGTTTTCAATCCACAGAAACAACATGTTATTTACCCATTAGATGTAGGTGTGTGTAAGTGTAGTATGAATAATTATCATAATAAAAACCTACTATATTGAGGATTTGGGTGTTTTTATAAAATAAAGGAATAAAAAGTGTTTAGCGGGTTGGAAAAGTAAAATAAAACAAAAGAACTTAAGAGAAGACATTACCATTAAATCGGGTAACTCCCTCTGGTTTGAACCAAAAGGGTTTATTGAAGTGCCTTCTACCTAAGGTAAGGCTTATTAGAGGAATAGATAGATCATGAGAGGTTATTTTGGCAGAGGATGTACAAGACAGGGGGCTTGATATGTGTGAGTAATGGGATAGAGGTGAGGGCTTTTTATAAGGGAGAGGATGGGCTCTTTAGGAATGTGTGAAAATATTACTTTATTATATAATGATTTTCGGTTTTTAAAAGTCCGAAACTTATTAAAGTAAAAGAAAATATGACTCATGTTCGAAATAAAATCATCAAATAATAATTGGACAGGTTTTGAAGATTCATTTAATCTTTAAAATCTTATTTATTTAAATCATATATTAATGAGGTAAACACTACATCATTATTGTGTCCTAAATAATATAATTTATTTATTTTCTAAAAATTATAATAAAAATACCATAATATATGAGATATTTTTATATTTATAATGAATATTTATAGTCAAATATATCAATTATATAACCCCACATTAAATTGTTTTAGCAAAATAATACATGTTTATGATATATTTATTTTTTACATTAAATTTTTTATTGATATCATTATCTTACCCAAGTGGAATTGAAAGGCCAAAAGATTCACCCAAGGATTACCTTGGTCGGAAATTACTCATCCAATAAGGTTAGGACATGTGTTAAGGTAATTTTATATTATTCGAATATTGTTTTTACCTTGAATTACCCTATTTACCTTTAACCGCGGTAAATACAAGTCAAACTTTACTATTTGAAAAAAAATTAATCTTATTGAACCAAATTTTAATTACTAATAATGACCATGTATGTTGGATTTTTGAAATTCAATTCACAGAAGTGGTAAAATTTCAATTAAATGAAAAATTCAGATTTTTAACTACCACTTACTTTTTTCACTAATAATCAAAAATTGATTTTTTTGAGAAAAATACAAAAAATTCAGCCTTAGATATATTTTATATTCTGAATTAAAAAGTGATGTTTATTTTAACAAATTAAATACATATAATTTTCATTAATTAATTTAAAATCAATTCCCATTTTCAAAACAAAAAGCGTGTTTTAAAGAAATAATAACTATCAAAAGAGTGACACTTCTCTATGTTCAATTTCAAAGTTAAATTACTTTCAATGACAAAAATTGGATTAAATGGTAAAAATAAAATATAATTAATCATTGAAACCAATTAAAAAGATAATATAACCATATAAATAAATTATGTTACAAGGCAATTTTGAATTAAAATACAGTATTTTTCACTATTCATTAACAAATGAATTTTATCAGAAAAATACCAAAAATTTAACCAAAGTAAATTTTGATGTCTAAATTATAAACAAGAACTTTATTTTTTCAAAAAGAACATATAAAAGTGACCAAAACTAGATTTATAAAGCGTTCTCCATTAAAATGAGGTAAATTGACCTTTTAAAGAATATTAGAGTATTTATGCTTTAAATTCAATTAATTCACATTTTAGACCTCTAAATTTTATTGCATAAATGTAATAACATTTAAAAAACATTTATAATCATATTGTAGTTAGTTATGTTCTTTCTCTCCATTACAACAGCTAGGAGTTAACTACTATTTAATATAAAAATATTATATTATTAATTTTTTAGTATTACCCAGCCTTGGGTGCAACATAGGATTTCAAAGAAACCTGTTGTTTTTTATCAGGTACGCCATCAAACATAGAAACCCCTTTAAAGTAAAATTGATATTTAATTCCAATAATTATGAAAATGTATTATTCTTTATTTACTTGGGATATTACATCCTTCCCTCCTTTTGGAAATTGCATCCTCATAATTTTTATTCACTTATCAAATAAGTGGGAGTATTTATCCCTCAAAGAATTTTCTGATTCCAACGTTGCCTCTTCAACCAAATGGGTTTTCTAAAAAACCTTTACCTGGTGAATTACCTTATTCCACAACCCATGCTCTCTCCAGTCAAGAATCTGGACTGGCTGTTCCCCATAAGAGGGATTCTCTTCCAACTAAACTATCTCCGGGCTCCAAACATGATATGGATATGGAATATATTTTCTCAACATTGAATCATGAAAAACATTGTGTACCTGGGATAAACATGGAGGTAAATCCACTATGTATGCAACTGATCCAACTTTATCTAGGATTTCATAAGGTCCACTAAAACTCGAACCCCACTTTCCCTTCTTACCAAAACACATCACACTCTTCCATAGAAAATATTTGAGAAAGACATGATCCCCTACCTAAAAAGAAATATCCTTCCTCCGGTTATCCGAATAACTTTTCTACCTACTCTGAGCTGTTCTCATGTACTTTTGAATCAACTGAAATTTTTCAACCATCTCTTTTACCAGTTCTAGTCCCACCAACTTTCTTTCACCTAATTCATCCCAAAAAGCTGGAATTCAACACCCATTCCCATATAATGCCTCAAATGTTTCCATCTATATACTTGAATGAAAACTTTTATTACAATAAAATTCAACCAAATAAAGGTATTGGTCCCAACTTCCCTGGTAATCCATCAAGTAATAACCAAACATATCATCCAAGGTCTAAATTGTTCATTCTCACTACCCATATGATTGTGGATGAAAATCTTTACTAAAATTTAATTCAGTACCCAATTCTATGTGATAGCCTTTCCAAAAGTTAGAAGTAAACCTGGGATCGCGATCAGATACAATAAAGAGCGGAAATCCACGAAACCTTACTATGTATTTAAAATTCAACCAAGAAATTTGATGTAGATACAATGGTTCTCTAATAGAAAAGAAATCAGAAGATTTAGTCAACTAATCCACAATAACACAGATTGCATTATTACCTAAAGATGTCTCCGGTAATCCCACAATGAATTCCATGGATATATTTTACCATTTTCACTCTGGAACCGGTAAAGACTAAGGCATCCCTTTAGGAAACTACTGCTCTGTTTAACCTGCAGACAAGTCAAACACCACATTGATAAGTTAGCAATATCTCTTTTCATTCCATCCCACCAGTAATACTCCCGACGATCTCTGTACCTCTTAGTACTACCGGGATGAACTGAAAATGGAGAACTATGAGGTTGACATAAAAACTCATTCTTAACCTATTAATCACAAGGCATGCATAATCTCTTCCCAAATCTCAAAATATAATCATTATAAATGTTAAAATCAGTCAACTTACCCTTCGGAACCAACTCTACCTTTCACTAAAACTCACTATGTTCCTTCTGTGATTGCTTAATTCTGTTTGATAGAGATGATCTCGCAGACACCTGAAACAAAATAAAGTAATTTCAAGCACAAAAAACTTATATTCCAATGTTTATCAAATCAAAAACCAAAGGATATCGTTCCAAACATAGAATGGTTAATGAATCATTACTTTTTCAACTCAAAGCATCATCCACTTTATTTTCTTTTCCCAGATGGTGATGGATCGTGAAATCATGATCCTGGATTAATTTCAACCATCCCCTATGTCTCATGTTCAATTCATTCTGAGTGAATATATACTTGAAACTCTTGTAGACAGTATATATTTCAAATTTTACTCTATAGAATTGATGCCTCAAAATTTTTAAATAAAAAACAACAAAATCTAATACCAAATCATATGTAGGGCAATTTAACTCATGAGGTTTCAACTAACGTGAAGCATAAGCTATTACCTCAGCATTCTATATAAGGACACAACCAATTCCTTTCAATAAAGCATCACTATAGATAAAAAACTCACCTTTTCTAGAAGGTAGTTCCAAAACTGGATCATTCACCAATATTCTTTTCAATTCTTGAAAACAATCCTCACATTCTTTTTTCCAAATTAACTTAACACTTTTTCGAGTTAAATTAGTCATCAAACTAGATAACCGTGAAAAATTTTCAATATACCAATGGTAATAACCTACCAAACCAAGATAATTATAGATATCTGTTATATTTGTGGGTATTATCCATTCTTCAACAAAATTTTTTTAGCAGGATCAACAGTTATGCCATTTTATGAAGCAATGTGACCAAGGAAAGAACTTTTTTGTACCAAAAATATGCACTTGATAAATTTCCCATGCAGTTTTTTTTCTTTTAAGGTTTGAAAGACAACCCTTAAATGACCTTCATGCTCCTATGTACTTTTCAAAAAAACCAAAATATCATCAACGAACACAACCAAAAACATATCCAAGAACTCATGGGAAATTTTATTAATAAGATCCATGAATACAGCAGATGCATTGGTTTACCCAAAAGGCATAACTACAAATTCATAATGTCCCTATCTTGTACGAAATGAGGTCTTTGGAATTTCTACTTCCCTTACTTTCAACTGATGGTTCCCCAACCTAAAATCCATCTTCAAAAATTACTGAGCTCCCTGGAGCTGATCAAACAAATCATCGATATGAGGAAAAGGATACTTGTTCGTAATAGGGATGTTATTCAATGCTCTATAATCAATGAAAAAACTCATTAAACCATCTTTATTTTTAACAAATAATACATGATCACCCCATTTTGATATACAAGGTCGAATGAAACATCTATATAATAACTCCTGAAATTGCTTCTTTAACTCTAGAAGTTCAGTTTGAGCTATTTGATAAGGGGGTTTTGAAATTAGCTTGGCATCAGGAACTAAGTCAATAGTAAATTCAACTTCCCAATAAAGTATAATACCAGGCAACTCATCAAGAAAAAAAACATACTCATTTACCATTGGAACATCATTAATATAACCATTTCCTTTGTTGTCAACAATATTTTCATGGTAACATTTTTTTATTTCTTTTACTAGTTTCTAAACTTCTTGATATGTTTTCAAAAGTAAGGGTTAATTCTTGTACACAAACTAAAAATATTTCTGAAAACAAACCCCTTTAGCTCTGCAATCAATCATATAATGATAGAAAGAAAGCCAATCCATACCCAGAATAACATAAAACTCTATTAGAGGAAAAATAATAAGGTTTTTAGGTAGATTCTTTCCACACACAATGATATGAAGGTTATTATAATTTATTTTTTTTCTCAAAATTTCTCTCGGTGTTTTTACCATAAGTTTTAGATTCATTTGACGGCCCAACATTTTATAAATTAGTTGCAAAGGACTTCACCACCCCTTTCTGCATATTTTTTGGTTTCTTTCCCTCAGTTGAGTTCTTCATTGGACACTCATTTGTATAATGACCCATTTCATTGCACTTAAAACATTTAACTGATTTTAAATTAGATTTTTTCTTACCTTTATCCAGATATTTTTTAGTGAAATTACGATATTTATGTCCAATTTTACCACTTTGGTATCACTTAAAATAATTCAAAAGACATTCCCCAACATTGTTTTTACCACAATTTTCACAAACTGTAAACTTATGTTTCTTACCATCATACTTTTTTGAAGAGTTCTTCCCTTTAATCTACCTCCTCGTCCTCTTATTCTATTGTTTGTCAAAGAAGAAATGATTATCGGAAAACTCCATTTCCACCTTCTCCACATATCGAACACATTTTTCATAACATTTTAACTCACGAGAAGCTAAATACCTTTGAATCATTGGATTTAATCCTGATTAAAAATGGTTGATTTTACTATCAATATCTCGTATGAAGTTTTGAGCATACATTTCCAGTCAAGAGAATTTTTCTTCATAAGTAGCCACTAATTCATCCACATGTCTCAATTCCAAGAATTTGTTTTCTATCCTAAGATGAACCACCTTAGGAAAATATTTTTTCATGAAACACACATTTTACTTCATCCCAATCAAGATCATAAATCTCCTCACTATCCCTAATATTTTTTCACTATCGACCACCAATAATCGGCTTCACCTTCAAAATGGTAAATAGTGTGACTAAACTTTTGATGTTCTGAACACCCCATGAAATAAAAAAATTCTCCATTTCTTTAATCCGCACTTCAGCTAGCATAGGGACAAATGATCCTCTGAAACATGGGGGATGTTGCCTCATGAAATTCTCTACTACTGACATGTTCTTCTGTGGTTGATTTGGCTGATCTCATGTTTGGATACCACCACCATTTATATCTTGAGTCAACTATTCCATCACTGACACAAACTATTCAGTTCCAATTTTGACCATCTCAGGTTGCTAATTTGGATGGTTGTCTTCCTCCTAATGTCGTCCCATCATAGATACCTTGTTTCCTCTATGAAAAACCATTCTAAACATAGAAATATCTTAGGCGAAGCAACATGGTTATCCATAAATACTATATCACTTCAATCATACCATAAATTAACTTAGGGACATTAATTTAACAATATAATAACTTCTAAATTTATCTAAACCGACATTTAATACCAAATATAAGGAAAAGGCCTTAAACATCACATAATCTCGAATTAAATAAATAATTCACATTGAGGATATTTTTTAGGTTTAGAGTTTTAGAGAATTAGGCCATAACTACTACATTATATTTCAAAAATTACAAGGTAGACACTTCTACACATTTTCCATTTTTTTCATAAAATAAAAACTCTTGTAAAAAAGTGTCATGACTAGTCCCATGTTTTAGACATCTTGAGTTTTCATTGATACCATCATTGACCCTGTTAATCTTTATGTTCTGTGAAAAAAATTTCAAAACCTGGGATGAGCATAAAAAGCCCAGTAAGGGATATAAAATAATGAAAGAAAAAATTAGTTCATAAATACATACATAACATAATATCTTTTACATACCTCATGAAATCATAATATTTACATAGTAAACAGAAATTATAAAGGTAACTTTTGGCATCCATAACATACATATGTTGTTTCTTTCACAGCTATGTAGGGAGTTACACTTGGAATACCCATCACAATATATAACCTAAATCTATTAGGAGAAATATTCATGTTTACCTTCATCAAGTTACCAAATTCATTGGAGAGCCATCTTGGGCTCACCCACCCTAGGTTTATCATGGAACCACCCATATATGTAACATTGCCCAAGAACCATAACATATTCATACCACATAAAAAAATATAAACGAAAGATAACATTTCCCTATTTCAATCACAATATATCATTTAAATATATTGACATAAAAAATCCATTGTCAAATCCACTTTCATTACCAAAATACGTAACAGAGTACATGGTAATTTTTTTCCTTTTAAAAACATTACAGCTTGTTAATGAATCCAAAAGATTAAATAATACTCTTGGTAGTGGAAAAGTTCATTGTCACCACTTACATTAAAAGAAACATTCTTTTTTTTCATTTAGTAAAAAACCTCGTTGAAAAAAAATTCACTTTCAATGAAATGAAATTTCAAAGGTGTTTATACGAAGTTTAAATGAAATTCATATATAAAACAAAATATGCCTCAATGAAAGGAGATTGAGACAAAGTCCCTTACCTCATGCCCAACTGGACTCATTCGTTCTTTAATCTATTGTATAATAAAGTTAATTTATACATGCTTAAGAACCATTTTTAAGTTTATAATTACTTTTAAATCTCTTATTACCATGTTATAAAAATTATGTAATTATTTAAGTTAATAATGGTTGTTTTGTCGATATTTGGTACTTGAGAAAAAAATGGACTTCTTATAATTACATGTTGTTCATGTGGTCAAAATTTCATAATATCCAAAATGATAATCATGATTTAGATATCATATATATCATATATATCTAGTATATACATGTATTTATAATTGTATATAACATTTGGAGGTATGAAATGAAATGCACCCTTCATGGAGACGGTAAGCCATATATACGCATGAACGATACTTTCATTTCTATTTAATATTTAATGGAATGAAAAATAATGATACATAGGTACATTATAATTACATTATAATATCATATATAAAATTTCAGTAACTCCATCCTTTATACGTTCCATGTATGTCATGAATGATTGATATCACTTTGAGGGGGTGGTAGTCCGCACTTCCTCAAATGAGATTACCGTATTTACCTACTATGGAATCTATAAAGGTATTCTATAAATGAAAAATACAGAATCATAGAAACAATATTAATATATTATATCATATATAAATATAGTTCCACCATAATGGACACCATAAGAGTTGGTATGAGATTATTGAACAATCATCGTTTTGTGAGGTGTTTATTTGCCGTCGAGAGAAATAATATGTTCTTTACCCATTAGATAGAGGTGTGTGTAAGTGTAGTTAGAATCCTTCTCATAAAAAAACCTATTATATTTAAGATATTTGTGTAGTTATAAAATAAAGGATGAAAAATATTTTAATGGTTGGAGAAGAAAAATAACACAAAAGAACTTAAGAGAAGACGTTACCTTTAAATCGGGTAACTCCATTTGGATTGAACCAAAAGGGTTTCTTGAAGTTTTTTATGACTAAGGTAAGGCTTCTAGGAGGAAGGGAGAGATCTTTAAAGCTTTTTGGGAAGAGGTTGGATGAACGATGGGGCTTGAGGGGTGTGAGTAATGGGTCATAGGTGAGGGTTTTTTATAAGGGGGAGGAGGGGATCTTTAGAAAAGTGTGAAAATATTATTTTATTATATAATTATTTTTGGTTTCTAAAAGGCCAAAACTTATTAAAGTTGAAGATAAAATGACTCATGTTATTAATAAAATAATCCAATAATAATTGGACTAGTTTTGGAGATTAATTTAATCATTATAATCTTATTTACTGAAATCATATATTAATGATGTAAACACTACATCATTATTGTGTCATAAATACTTTAATTTATTTAATTTCCAAATATCATTAAAAAATAATATAATGTATGATTTTTTTTCGATTTCTAATGAATATTTATAGTCAAATATATCAATTATATAACCCCACATTAAAATTGTTTTAGAAAAACAATACATGTTTATGATATTTTTATTTTTACATTAAATAAAAAGTTATTAGTATCATTATCTTACCCAAGTTGATTTAAATGGCTGAAATTCACACCCAAGGATTGTATTGGTCATAAATTTATCATCAAATAAGGTTAAGACAAGTTTTAAGGTAATTTAATATTATTATAACATTGTTTTTACCTTGAATTACCCTATTTACCTTTTACCGCAGAAAATAAAAGTCAAAAGTTACTATTCACCAAAAAATATTTTCATCTTATTGAACCACATCTTACTTACTAATAACAACCATGTTTTTCAGATTTTCAAAATTCAATTCACAGAAGTGGTAAAATATCATTTAAATTAAAAAGTCAGCTTTTTAACTACTACATGGTGATTTCATTATTCATCAAAAATTGATGTTTTTCTGAAAAATACAAAAAATTCATCCATAGCTATATTTGATATTATGAATTCAAAATCAATGTCTACTTTACCAAATTCAATACATATAATTTTCATTAATTAATTTAAAATTAATTTTTTTTGTCAAAATAAAAAGCGTGCTTTTAAAAAATAATAACTATCAAAAGACTGACACTTGTTTATGTCCAATTTCAAAGTGGAATTACATCCAATGAGAAAAATTAGATTAAATGGTAAATATAAAAACTAGTTAAACTTTAAGACCAATTAAAAATATAATCTAACCATATAAATAAATTATATTAAAAATCAATTTTGAATTAAAATATAGTATTTTTCACTATTCATTAAAAAATGATTTTTTCAGAAAAATACAAAAAATTTACGCAAAGTAAATTTTGATGTCACGATTCTAAATAATAATTTTATTTTTTAAAAAATCACATATGAAAGTGACCAAAAATATATTTAAAGATGGGTCACCATTAAAAGGAGGTAAATACACCTTTTAAGGAATATTAGATAATTTTTACTTAAAATTAGATTAATTCACATTTTAAGCCTCTAAATTTTATTGGATAAATGTAAAAACATTTAACAAACATGTATAATAATATTATAGTTAGTTTTGTTCATTCCCGCCATTCTAACAGATAGGTGATAACTACCATTTAAAATAATAATATTATAATAATATTTTTTTAGTATGACTCGGCCTTGTGTGAAACATAAGATTTCAAAGAAAACCTTTGTTGCGTATCGGGTACACCATCGAACATAAAAACCCCTATAAAATAAAATTAATATTTAATTCTAATAATTATGAAAATATATTATTATTTATTTACTGAGGATGTTACACAAAATCTATTCCCCATACAAAAAAATAGCAAAAAAATAGCTATATTTATAAATTACGGTGGTCTATTACAGTAGTAACCAATCCTCTAGATTTGGTGGGAGAGAGTGGTCTCAAATAGATGGGTGCCACAAAAGTCTACATGGATAGCTTCCATGATTGTGGGAAGATCTCTTTCTAATATTCATTATGGATTATTCTATACAAGACTTTTTTGATGATGTTTTTTTTTCTCATTTGGACTACCCCAAAGGTTAATATTCACTAATAAACATTGAATCTATTACCATTTGGCTTGATCTATCTGTGGGATCCCATTTTGGAGAAAATTAATTATGGGATCCATCAATTCAAGGGTGGATGTTGTATCTTAATGCTCTGTGGAAGTGTTGACATGATTGATTTCTTCCATCTTTTAGAGGATGATCGATGAGCCCATCCATCATATCTTGATGCAGAATATCAGTTCCTTTTGATCATGGTGATCCAGGACTGTGGACACATTATCCAATACCTCGACACATGTATTTTGTGATTAGGGGACATTATGTAATGTGGTTTTAAAGGGTAACTTTTCCGTCTGTCCTGTTAACTGTTGAGAGGCACCAATTCATCCTTTTTAATGGTATATTCACCATTGATCTACTTTATCACAATATCTATATCCCATTTAATGTTGATATTGGATATTTGTAGCTTTAGGGGTTGTTCTAATCTAGTGATGTCGTCTTGGTATTCTACCTCGTTATTTGTCTAGCCTTCATATATGAAGAAATATTAGAATTTTTTTTGTCCGGAGAAAAAAACACAATCCCTAAGAAAGCCTGATTGTGCTATGATTTTTCCAGTATTTGTTTGAAAGGAGTTTAGGTGGAAATGTTAAAATACATCTCCCATATCATGGGAGTGTCAAATCCCTAAAAAACCTCAACAAATGTATTTTTAGTGTCTACTGGTGCACATTTTTGGGGTGGGATGTACCACGAAGAAATTAGCTGGGTCCTTCCCATTCTAGGACATGAAATGATTCCATAAAATTTTATAATAACTTTATATATTTCCAAATGACCATTCAACCTTGGATGACCAAAGATGCAATTTATTTGATCAAAATAAGAGACAAAGTGGACTTCATGGTGCTGTAAGTAATTTCAATTATTTTTCACTATAAATATGTGCATGATACGAGTCTTCTTGATATCAGAATACCATTTCTTAGTTCCTAAAATTACTCGGTTGAGTCAGTAGAGAATATTCTCATTCCCATATCATTTTTGTGTGATAAGATCAGTAAGTGATCATTCAATGGAGGCCACATATAATATGAATTTCTTTCCCTCTACCAGAGGCATCAGGACTTGTGGGTCTAGTAGGTACTTCTTGAGACTCTCCAAGTCTTCTTGTATGTCCTCATACCAATGGTAGATAAATCCATTTTTCATTATCTTGGATAAGGGGAGGTATTTACTGACTATTTTGTCCATGAAACGCCGAATGTTGGTGTGGTGCCCTTAAAGCCCCCTTAGTTCATTGAGATTTGAGGGGTGACATTTATAGGAATATAATTGCCTTTTTAGGGCCGACCTTAATGAAAAGGTGACATACCAAAAATGTAAGGAAATTCTTTGATGTTACAACAGATGTGAATTTCTATGGATTTATCTTCAGAATATGATTCCAAAACTTCTTGATGACTATTTGAAGATCCATGAAGTGAGGACACACCTGTCTAGATTTGATCACCAGGTCATCAACATAACCGTTGGTTGTTTTTCAAAGAAGGGTTTAAATATATGATGCATGGTACATTGATATGTCGAGACAACATTATTTAATCCAAAGGGAATAACTTGATAGAAAAATATCTCCTAGGTTGATATGAAGGTAGTGTATTACTCATCATTAGAGGCCATATTTATTTGATTTTACCCCAAGCACCCATCCATGAAGAAATGGGCTTCGAATCCCAAAATTTCATTAATGAAGAGATCTATGATCGATAATGGGAATTAATCCTTTGGGATGTTTTGACTAAGATATTTGAAATAAACTCATATCTATCATGATAGGGATGATATTGGGGACCCATATTGGGAATTTCATCTCCTAGAGAAAATTGGATTTGATCAATTTATCGACATCCACACAAAAATTAGTATCATGAGAGTGGTGCATCCTCCTGGACATCTTCTTGAAACATTTTTGGTCATCAATATGATGATATGGTTTATAGACCCATCCTGGATGAGTCTAGAAATTTCTATATAATTCCAAGTGAACACAAATATATGTTGCTTTAGAAATGAAATATACATATCTTTCACCTCAAGGGGAATGAAGACACTAATAAATGATTGATGTGGGTATTCTTATGTTCCTAGATTTATCTATCTGAGCTCTTAAATGGTGGTACAGATTCCCTTCTCAAATGAGGAAGGGTCTTACCTAAGGTAATCCTCTTCTTCTTTCTCTTCTAATCCAGTGAAGTTATTTTCGGATGATGTCAGAAATGTTAGGGATCCCCATCACTATTGGCACAAGAGAGGCCATGTAATGATACATTGTAATACCCTAAATCCAAAGTAATTGTTGGGATACTATAGATCTGAATTTGTTATACAATGTCATTTGGGATATAAGGAGCTTCGGAATATAAAAATTATTCTATTACCTCATCCAGATTTATGGGTAGCCCATAATTGTTGTTGAGAAATCTCCAGTTATTTATAAGGATGGTCTCCAATATTCTAGATGATACAACCTATATATTTTCATCCACCATTATTTTATTTCCTTCCATCTTAATGAAAACTACCTCATCTAATGTGTCTTCACAAGACTCAAAGGGGGTACTATCACCATGAAGTATGAAAATCTTTCAATCGATGGGATATTTCTATCATTAATGAAATGTTGAGGGTACCACTATGTGGCTGCGTAGCCAAGGCCTTAGAATAAAGCATTTATATGCAGTGTCATGCTATATAACCAAAAAATCAGTGTTAAATGTGATATCCCAAAACTAATATTTGTGCTTGATCTTCCTGAGAGTTCTTTTCTCACTCCTATCATACCATTGAATGGCCAGCTTTGTGGGAGATAATTCCACCTCACTATATCCTAAATATCAAAGGGTCTGAATTGGGATATGGTTGATCCAAGATCCAATTTAAATTATATACCTTTATATGTTGGAATTTTTTAGTCATCCTAAAACATTTAGGTGTCTAGTGTGTTCCAATATGACCTCCTACTGATACTGCTCTTAGAACGAGTTGGTGAAACCGAATTTTGATGGAATGGTCTCAATTCAATAAAATTAAACTACACTGACCTCTATCTCAACATATTTTGGTATCTAGAGGGATTTAATGACTTCCAATATGAGTAATATTGAATAATTGAGAACATCTAGGATTGAGAGATTGGCTGAGACAACCACTTTCTATTTCATAATATTGTACTTTTGAGCAAGAGATCAGTGCCTAACTCGGTGGGGTTGCTCATTATATATGGATGATGAGATGATGAATTTATGGTGGATGGTATTGGTTCCAATTTAGAGGTCAAGGGATCCTCTACATCTAGTGGCATGGATCTCATCGACCTTCCCCATTGTCTAGGATGATCAAATAGTAAAACTCTTACCAAATGGTAATATAAGAAGACTCGTTATTGGGAACTACCAGAGTGTTCTAAGAAACATTCAAGTATTTGATGGACTTGAAGGAGGGTATTAAAATGTGCATCAG
The DNA here is from genome assembly GCA_963277665.1 of Viscum album. Taxonomy (NCBI): domain Eukaryota; kingdom Viridiplantae; phylum Streptophyta; class Magnoliopsida; order Santalales; family Viscaceae; genus Viscum; species Viscum album. Next base: position 1,556,753,474 of record OY728152.1, on the reverse strand, counting down.
CTGTATATATATTCTCAATTTTGACATGACCAAGAAATTAGGCCTCACTATGACCTTACTGCCCCTTATATCCTTGGCTCCTATGCCTATGACCTCTGGTTACTGGCTCTGAAATGGGGAACTAATACTCAGAGGAATATTAATTATTGGAGAAGGGGCATTACAAGTGTATTAATCAAAAATAACCAAATATTATCTCTTCATTAAATGAGGGATAATTTTTTTGGGGTGGTTCCTATGATTCAGATGTTTCATGGAAGAAATAAGAAGGACTTAGAGCTTTCATCAGAGTTGCATATGACTCTTCCTCTTCAATATCTTTATATGTTTGATGGTCACTTTCACATATAAGAGATGTATTTGATACATCTCCCTAGGAGGCTTAAATTTTGGGTTTTTTCAAAGCTATTCTCAGTCCAATGTCTTTCGAGTCATCTAGTTTTCAATCACTTTACCATGCTTGGATGGTACATTTTTCACCATTAATTTTTCTTTTCAGGTGAAGGTTTAAAAAGTAATCTTTGTCGAGGAGTTCTCTAAAATCATTTCTCCAAAATAATTCATTATTTATAGAATATAATTTAACATAAAGCAATACTTTATGTTGTGACCCATCCATCAATATAAAGGTAAGTAGTAAGGATGATCAGTGGGGTTGACCTCATTGGGCTTACGAGGATCTGTCAGCTTGAGTAGGCTATAGTCCTTGGTTGTAAGGAAATAACTGGGAACGTTTTCATTCTAGAAGAATTATGATTTATTCATCCATTACTAAAATCCTAGGATACCATGATCTATTTTTTTATCTGATCAAGGGATATTTTATTGTTTTTTCCAGTTGATAGGAGGCACTAGGAAGTTTGATACCTACATAGGTGCTTGAATGGGTGCTACCACTGGATTGAGAGTAAAATTGTTTGTTTTTCCCTTTCCTATCATTTTCCCCTACAATAGGGTAATGATATGAGACTTATCTCAAGTCTAATGAATGGTGGTTTCCAAATGTTTTACAATTTCTACAAACTCCTAGAATCTGCAAGGATATTTCATCCAGATCATAGGTGTCTGGAGCCTATCCTGAATATTTTTAGCATAATGTTCATGAAATGACTCATGCGAGAGAGGGATGATGAGAAAATGGTTAGAACTTTACATCTAATCATGAAGGAATAAACCATAGATTTTCATATTTCTTGTAGTTTTTTAGGTCAACAATTGTCATTTTTTTAGTTTAAATCTAAATAGATAAAGGAGTTTATTAATAAGTTCTTCCCATCTTACAAAGGATCCTGATGAAACAATACTATTACAACCTAAGGATAGACCTATCAGATTCTATAAAAAACTCCTCATCTTGGTTTCCTCTTATTTATTTCAAAGGCCCATCATTAGAACACACCATGATACAAGGTGTGTGAGATGAAATTATAGGTCTCCTATTCCATCAAAGGTGCAAATGTATGGATTTATGAAATTTGGTGGGGTAAAAGTGTCATCCACCCATTTGAGATATAATATATTATCAATATACATAGGTGTGAATATCCCTTACGTAGATTCCAATAGAGTATCTGGGGATACTATGGTTATGAGCTGTTCTAGAGGTTATACATTCTCAACCTCCTCTAATAAGTAAGAAGTGAGCATGGCTTAGTGAGGTGTCATTGTTTTAATATCCCACAAATTCTCAGTATGTTCTAAGACTGATTGATCTCCCTTGTTTAGGAGAGTCTATCACCATAATGGAGATAATTAATGAACATATCTAATATCAAAATTTATATAGGCCATCAACTTGGATCTAAAGGCAATATGAGTGTTAGATACTTCACTTTCAGGAGGATCTAATCATTCCTGATTTATGGGAGGAGGGATATTCATATCATCCTATGGATGATACTCTGTAAAAATATTTCCCTAGAGTATATCCCCATTGAGTTGTCTGAAATTATGTATCTTATTCTTATATTATTGCAACTACACCTTCGTAAAAGTAACTTCATCTCTTCTGGGTGATGAGTTGGATATAACCACTTATTTTTCTTATTCCTTGGTAGTGTTGCTCTGTATATGTGAAACATAAATATTTGAAGGTATTATGATTTGGAATCTCATCTTGTTCCATTTATGTGTAGCCTTAGTTGGTGAATCTAGACCACTCTTCTCTTAGGGTATGCTCTTCGTATTATTTTGCTCTAAATTTTCATGTTGAACCATATTATCTATTATGTTGATGGTGAGGACATTCGGAGAGGTATATTAGGAAATTATGCTCATCCCATTTTTTTTGAACACTATAGGGTGATTCTTCACATCCATCATTAGGGTAATTTTTTAAACCCATTTCTATAATGGTTTTGGGGTTGGATTACCTTCATGATTTGTTCCTCTTGTATTTGCCAATGTTTGTTGACCAAGAGGTAGATTTGGGTTTTTATTACCAAATGAGCTCGGAATAATAGAGGATTTGTTGAATCATGGGATGAGAATCTATATATAAACACCCCAGCCTTGTAGAATGGGGTTGATTGGGAATTTCCACCAATTTCTCAAGGACCCCCTAAGGGTGTTATAAACCTGTTGATGATTATTGAGATAAAAATTACCCCAAACCAATGGGATTGGGTTGATTTTAAGCTACTACCGATATTTCATGAATCCTCTAAATGATTGATGAAATGAGGGGTGGATGTAGTGGTAAATTTTCCCCTATCATGGTGGGATGGGTTTTCTATTTGATAAATGATATGGGAGCTGAAATTGCATTCTATTTTATTTGGTACATCAATGGTTATGTATGATTTGCGTGAATTGGTAGCCCAATAGGGGAGTCATTTTGTAGTGGAATTTTTCAGGTTAAATGAAAATTCATCTTCTATGTCCAAAATGTGTTCCCATTTCTTTGAGGGGTATAATTAAATGATATAAGGGAATCCCTCACATTTATTTTTGGATTTATTATAAGTCTTAAGGTTGGGGCCTATTATTGTAGTGACCGACTTCCTTTCATGTTATCGAGTCCCCTCATCCCACTGGAGTCTATAGAATTACATGACATTGTATTCAGGGAGTCCTACTATTACAGGGGTGCAGTGAATTAAATGCTACATACTTTCCACATACTAGAATAAAGATGCCTAAAAAGTATTCGAGGATCAATTTCTGAAGAGGTGTGATGAAATAGTGGCAAGAATTTTGAAGAATTGTGGTGTGTTTTCTTTTTTTGGATCCTAGGACATAGGGATAGTAGCTAGGTCTAGTTGAAAATAGTTTAACATACCAGGTAATTATAGAATAAGACTTTTTTATATTTATTAATATGTAAAAATTATATTTTACCTTAAAGGGACTCTATGTTAAATAGCGAACCCGACACACAACGTTGATTTTCTCAGAAATCGTATGCTGCATAAAAGAATGTGTTATACTGAAAATAATATATTATTAATATTATTATTTTAAGTTATAGTTATCACATAGCCATTAGAATGGACAAAATAAAAACTATTAACTAAATTATGAAAATTTGAGTTTACACAGGTTTATATAAGGATTCATTGGTTTGATAATTAATTAAAAATGAAAATGAAACCAATTGAATATAGAGGATGTGTGTTTTCAAAAATAACTATTTAATCGAAAATAATTGAGTTCATAAAATAATAATTTCATTTTTTACAGAATTTATTAATTATATAAATATTAAATATATTAAATTTAAAGTTTAATATTCATATAATATGTTTTCTTAAAATGTTATAAGAACGAAATCAATATTTATGATAAAAGAAGTATTTTAAGAAAATGATGTTTTACAACCTTTTAATGGTAAACACCTTTAAAATATGGTTTTATATATGTTTTTATGTTCAATTTGACAAAAATAAATGTCATATTTAAAATAGGGACATCCAAATTTACTTTGGTTTATTTTTTTAAATATTTTTCTAATTAAAATCATATTTTAATTAATAGTGAAAAATAATGCATTTTTAATTCAAACTACCATTTCATCTATTTTATTTACATTGTTAGATTATATTTTTAATTGGTTTTAATGTATAATTATATTATGTTTTTATAATTTAATCCAATTTAGGTCACTAAAATCAATTTGATGGTGAAAATAGATATAAAAACATTTCCAACTTTTGAACATTTCACTTTAAAAACCCGCTTTTTAGTTTTGTCTATGAAACTAATTTTTAATATAATTTTCCCTATTATGTTTGTTGAAATCGGTAAAATGAATTCCGTATTTGTAATGAAAAAGCACAAATTAGCTTATAAGTTCAATTTTATTTTATGGTATAAAACATTTACTATTGGAAAAACATTATTTACCATAGTAAAAGTAAAATTTTGACAATGGTTAATGTTTAAAGCTAAAAGCTTAAAATTAAAAAATAATACAACATTTAATGGTTGTTTGAGGTGTTTATGGACCCTAACCGATCTATAAACATTAATTAAAATGAAAATTCATGTAATTTAATTCCACCTCTATATGTTAGGCTTTTAATATAAAATAATCAATAAATTAATCACTAGAACCCACCTATCATCAAGTATAAATACCAACTCCCACCACACTATTTCAACATGAAAAGCCTTTATGCTCCTAAAATATTTTCCCAAAACTATCATCCTCACTCTACCCCTATCCATGTTCTGATTTTATCATCAAAATTCCAAATCCATGGTATTCAAGGGTCTTTCAAGGAGGTGATATTCAGGAGGGAATTTTCTCAAAGTACATCTCTTAATTTCTTTCCTTCTCTACTTCCTCCTCAAATCCTTCATAAATCAATGAATGATTACACTAGAATCGTATATATATAAGTGTTTTGTGTTTATAATGAAATATATCATATCCATTTCATTTATCACCTCCTCTTATTAAAATAAACGAAATTGTAGTCTGAGTTATGTCGGTTAGTCTCCTCCGTGAATATTTTTTGGTTATTTCTCCATTACCACCTTCAAAGACTATATTAAAATGATTATTATTGAGAAATAATATTTTAATATGTATTTTATAAGATATTTAATATTATTTATATATTATATTAATCATTACATAATGTTTTCAATACTATTTTGATATGGTAACTTTGTTTGGGGACATATGGACTACCGCCTCCTCAAAATGATATGATTCTTTCACACATAACATGGAATTTATTAAAGATTATTTTACTAAAAATAAATGATATAAATAATAAATTATTTCTACTTTAATAATATTATATATTCATATATATTTATAAACATTTCATTTAATTTCACACTTTCAATACGACAAGAAAAATAAAAATAGTCTTCATGCATACGTACGACCTAAAGTCACCATGAATGGTGTTTTTTGTTTTTCATAAATTATTTTTATAATTACTTATATAGTGAACATAAAAGGTATTTATGTATTTTTTTATATTCTGGTGATGTTGGACTTATGACAACATGAACACTTCACATCATAAACAGGTTCATTTTCAGCTCAAGTTCTGAATATCGATAAAACATCTGATATAAACTTAAATAATTTTGTATTTGTTATAACATGATAATAAGTGATCTAAAAGGATGAATGAAAATGAAAAAGGTTCTCAAGAAATTTTAAATTAACATAAGTTTATTTTTCAGGAAGATAAAGAACATAGATGACGTTTTAGACTTGAGGTAAGGTATTTTTTCTCAGTCTCCTTTTATTAAGGGATTTCATGATAATATGAACCTTTATTCTTTTAGAAGGTGTATATACAGACACTAAAACACTTTATATCTGTATTTTATATATAATAATTTTATTTATTATTTTGTTAAGTGTATTAATTCCTGGATATGTAGATTTAAATGTTCAAAGTGGTATGGGGCACCATGACCATGTAAAGATTTAATTATGAAATATTTTATTCATGATATTAATTTAAAAATTTATTATTATAGATTTAAAATAATTATATATAACATTTCATGTCTTATGGAATTTTATTCATTGTTTTCAAAAGGATAATTTTTTATACATTGGATTTTACTTTCTTTACATAATGAAAAAAGGAATGTTTTTCTTTTATAAAATGATAACTATTAATTGAGACATAGATTACTCTAAAAGAATTAATGTTTTTAAAAGTAAAAAAATAATTATTTATTTTTTTGGGTATCTTGGTATTGAAAACTGGTTCTTAAATGAAAATGGTATTTTTATATCAAAACTTTTTTCAAATGGGATTAGAAGAAGTTTACAACAGGATTTTGTGGTGAACATATTTTATTAATTAAACTGTACGTGAGTATTATATGAAACCAGTGTGCCTAATATAGCTTATACGAAGTGTTGAGCCACATTATAGCTTACAGGTGAACCTGACATAGCTTATATTAATGGTTTAGCCCCATTATAACTCAAGGGTGATCCCATTATTTATTATATGAAGGTACGATCCCCATTAAAGCTCATGGGTTCGCTCGATATAGATTATACAAAGTGTGATCCCCAATATAGAACTATAATGAATTAGGTAAAAATAATATTTTAAGCCGACCATATGGTTATTACAATTAAAAAGGGGGATAAAGGGTTTTATATGTATGATGCTCTAAGTCACCTAAAATATTTTTAATTACTTACTATTGGTTTTAATGTTTTTCTTTGAGAAAAAATTATGTGTTTTATTCATGTGATTTTTTTCTTGTATCCAATCAAATAAAATTAAATGTGTTACCTTTTTTTAACTATTACAATTAGTTTCTTTATCTTTAGGTCCCTTATATAACTTTTTATGTACATGCCATGTTGGTAAATGTTTTCACAAGATTTAAGGGAGATTGGAGTCATGGACTATATGAAAGAAAAGTTATAATGATTAAACAAGAAAAGAAACCGTGTTTATTTTTAAAATATTTTATGTTATGGAAGAAATAGATACTATTGAAAGTGTCCTCTTTGTATTTATATGGTTTTGTTATGTAATAGTTATGGTCTTATACTCAAAATATATAAACCTAAACATATCTTCAATGTGAATTCTTTACTTCACTCAAGATTATGTAATGATTATGGTTGGGGCCTTACAGTTGGTATCATTGGTCGGTTTAGAAAAATATAGTGGTTTGGAAGGTGTTAATTTATTTCCTTCATAGGATATTAATTTATGGTTAAGTTTAAATGATGCATCATTTTAAGATTACCAATTTTCTTTATCTAAACCATGTCTATTCAAAATAGTTTTCTGAAGTAGAAATAAGAAATAATTTATAGGAAGGCATGAAGTGGAAAACAAATTTTCAAATCAACATCATGAGGTGGTCAGAATATAGACTGAATAGTTTTTTGTAGTGATGGTACAATTGACTCAGGCTACAAATATTGGTGGTATCCTTGCACAAAATTATCTAGATCATCCACAAAAGAATATGTTAGTAGTGTAACATTTTCTGAGGTTACATTAGACATCACTAAATGAATCATATGACCCAGTGGTTGCAGAAGTATGGATCAATACCCAAGAAAAGATATTTGAATTCATGGGATGTTAAGAATATCAAAAGTTAACCCTTTTAATATTTTATTTTTAAGGTTATGCTGATCGATGGTGGTCATTGATTAAGAATACTAGAGAGAAAAATGATCATGATGCCATAATATGGGATGAATTTGTGTATATTTTCCTTGAAAAACATTTCACTAAGGTTGTTCAACTTAGGATGGAGAAACAATTCTTGGAATTAATAAAAAGTGATGACAATACAATTGCAGCATATGAAGTGAACTTCACAGGCATGGCCATGTATGTTCTGAAATTTATTTGATAAATTGATAGTAAAATTAATATACTTTACGTAGGTTTGAAACTAGGGCTATGAAAAGATATGGCCTCCTTAGAATTTAAATGTTATAAAAAAGTGGTTCTTTGTACTAATAATGTTGAAATAATGTTTCCTAACACAAACATTCCATGAGATGTTAAGAGTAAGAAATAGTTAAAGTGGAAGAAAATGGAGAAGAAAACAACTATGAATTATATAGGTAAGACTAAAACTTGTTACATGTGTGGTAAAATACATTTTGGGGAATGTATGTTAGGATTTGGAAAGTGATACCGGTGTGGTAAGTTTCTTCATAAGGTTCATGACTATAAGGAAAAGGGTCATGAACAGTCCAACAATGAGATAATAAATATATATTCTATAGTAAGATGATTTTGCAGAAATGAGATGGGACATTATCCAATTAAGTTTATGATGTTAATTGCGAAGGGAGGACATATTTATGATCAGAAACAATAAGGTTTGGGAAAATCTTTTATTGCTACTAGATTTGTTGTTGGGACCTTTAGTGAGGTGATATAAGCTCCTTAAAGTCTTGTATTTTTAGAAGGATAACCAAAAGTTAAAGGTTTTAGACATCCCTTATGAGTTTTTATGTGATGTGATAATATGTTATTAAGGACTATTATGGGAGATGTTTTAGCGGGTTATGTTTTTTTAAGAATTTTATTTTGTGTGGAAGTATGCCTTTACCTTTGGACCTCAATTTTAAGATATTGATATACTCTATGTTTTGTGTGATATTTTATTCTTATGGTTATTCTTAGAGAGATAAATAATTATTATTGTAAGATTATGATGATGAAATTATGGTCATAAAATATAAATACATCAAGTATGTTATTTATGTTCTTATTTTAAGAAGTTAATGAATTCCTCAACTCAATCCAATAGATCATAAAATTAAAATGGTATTTATTTACATATGTCAATGGCCTTTTGACCCAAAATATATTTATGATTTTGTGATAGATAACATTCTAATGACTTTGTTCTAAATCACTCTCTATTAGTCGTTGAGAGTTAGTTTTATCATCCATGTCCATGTTTTCCTACATCAAAACCTAGTATATGATATCTTAGGTGACCATTGTACATCACTTTATTTATTTTAAAGTATAGTTTTTATTGACTATTTTCCCAATGTGTGAATTGAATGAAGTAAATTTTAAAGTAAAACCTTAGTCCCCAAGCCTGAATATAAAATTTCAAAGAAGAAATTTAAAAAAGGGGGGATGAATGTAAAATATCAGGTAATTATAGAATAATACATTTCCATATTTATTAATATTTATGAATTATATATTGACTCAAAGGGAAATTATGTTTTATAGCATAACTGAATCAAAAAAATGGGTTTCCATGAAATATTATGTTGCACACAAGATAGGGTTTTATTGAAAAATAATACAGTATTAATATAATTATATTAAGTTGTAGTTATTGAATAGCCTTTAGAATGGAGGGAATGAATGATATTAACTAAAATATTAAAATTGGGTTTATATATGTCTATATAATCATTCATTGGCATGAAAATTAATCAAAATGAAAATTAAAACTAATTGAATATAAAGGATGTGATTTTCTGAAAGGAAATCTATTTAAATGAAAACAAATGGGTTTATAAAAAAATAAAATCATTCTTGATGGATTTTATTAATTAAATATATATTTAATATATTAAATTTAATGTTTACAATTCATCTTTTATGTTCTCTAGAAATTATATAAGAATTGATTCATTCTTTTGGATAAAAGAAGTATTTAAAAAAATACAGTTTTACCACATTTTGAAAGTAAACCCCATTTAAATCTAGTTTTTGTCAATATTATATATTTAATTTTTAAAAAATATCATATTTTTTAAAACAGGGACATAAAAATTTACTTTGGTTGAATTTTGTGTATTTTTCTAGTTAAATCCATATTTTAATGAATAGTTAAAAGTACTGCATTTTTAATTCAAACAACCATTTTGTATAATTTATTTAAACTGTTAGATTATAATTTTATTTGGTTTTAAGGTATAATTAGATTATATTTTTATCATTTAATTCAATTTAGGTCTTTGTAATCAATTAATATTTGAAAATAGATATAAAAACATTTCAATCTTTTAAACCTTTCACATAAAAAATCCACTTTTTAGTTTTATCTGCAGAACTAATTTTAAATATAATTTTCCCAATCATATGTATTTAATTAGGTAAAATGGATTCCATAATTTGATTCATAATTTAAAAATTAGTTTCTAAGGTAAATTTCATTTTTAAGTATAAAACAATTACCTTTGTAAAAAAATTATTAACTGTATTAAAAGTAAATTTTTTACAAAGGATATCATTTTAAGTTAAAATAATAACATACCTAAATACTATAAAATTTAATGGTTGTATTAGGTTTTTTAGAACCTAAACATCATATAAAAAATTAATTACAAGATAATGTCATTGAATTTAATTCCACATCAATATGGTTTTCTTTTTATATAAAATAATCAATAAATTGATCACTTGAAGCCACCTATTCTCAAGTATAAGTACCACCTCTTCACCACCCAGTTTTAGCCCAAAAAGACTTTTATCTCATCAAATATCTGACCAATCCTCTCCTCCCCACTCTTACCATGTCCAATTTCTTATTTTCTTACTAAATTTCTAAATCCAAGGTCCTTAATGGTCTTTTAAAGAATGGATAATGAAGAGGTAATTTTCTCAAAGTACCTCTCTTAATTTCATTATTTTTTCTACTTTATCCTCAACTTCTTCATACATAAATTCATGATTAATCCATAATAATTTATATACATATTTTTCATGATTCTAATTGAATATCTCATACCCATTTCATTTCTCACATCCTCTTATTAAAATAACTGAAATTTTTATCCAAGTTATGCTAGTTAATTGCCTCCGTGAAAAATGTTTTTATTATTATTTTATTTAACTCCTTCATGGATGGTCATAAGATAATTATTATGGTAAAATAATATTTTAATATTTATATAAAAATCTATTTCATATTGTGAACATGTTATTTTAAACATACCTTCATGCTTTCTATATTTTTGTTATACGATATCTTTGTTTGGGGACGTGTGGACTACTGCCTTCTCAAAATGATGTGATTCGTTCACACAACACGTGGAATGTATTAAATATTTTTTAGTAAAAATATATTATATAAATGACATAATAATTCTAATGTTATTATATTATATATTTATAAATATTTATATTCATTTCATTTAATTTCACTTTCTCAATATGAGAGGAAAAAAATGAAAATAATGTTCATGTGTACGTATGACCAACCATCTCCATGAATAGTGTTTTATGTTTTCCTTAACATATTATAATAAATACTTATATAATGAATATATAAGATATTAATATCATGTTTTATATTCCATATATTTTTGACTTATGAGCACATGGACAATTCACATCTTAAAAATTTTCATTTTCGACTCATGTACTGAATATCGATAAAATGTCCCATATAAACATAAATAATTACGTATTTGTTATAACAAGATAATAAATGATATAAGAAAAATAATGAAAATGAAAAAGGATATAAATAATTTATAAATTAAGCTATGTTTATTATTCATGATTATAAACAATGTACGAGACATTTTAGACACGAGGTAAGGGATTTCACATCAATCTCCTTTCAATAATGAATTTTTTAATAATATGAACCTTTGTTAATTTATAAGGTGTATATATATCCACTATGACATTTAATATCCATATTATCTATTCTAATTTTATTTATTGTTTTGGTAAATGTATTACTTCATGGAGGTTATGATTTAAATGTTTAAAGTGGTATGTGACACCTTGAACATTTAATGATTTAATTATAAAATTTTTTCTTCATGATATTAATTTATATGTTTATTAGTATGGATATAAAAGGGATAAATATAAAATTTTATGTATATCTTAAATTTCATTCAATGTTTCTTAAATTAATCTTTTTATACAAATCATTTTACTTCTATTACAAAAATAAAACATTGAAGGATTTTCTTGTATATGGTGACAATAATTATATGAAAATTGGATTCCTCTAAAGACATAATTCTATTAAGATGAAAACAAAATCCTTATTTATTTTCCTTGGTTATCTTGGTATTGATAATGGGTTCTTAAATGATATTGTTTTTTTATCTAGAATTGTTTTTCATATAGTATTAGAAAAAGTATTAAAAATGGTTTTTTGATAAACTTATTTTATTCCTAAAATTGTACATGACAATTATATGAAAAAGGTGATCTAGATATAGCTTATACAATGGTTTGAGCCCCATTATAGAACACAGGTGAGCCCAAAACAACTTATATGCTGGCTTGAGACCCATTATAACTCATGGGTGAGCTTTTTGTAGCTTATATTAATGGATGATCCCCATTATAGCTCACAGGTGTGCCCGATATAGCTTTTACAACAGATTATCCCACTTATAGATATCTAATTCATTGGGTAATAATAATATTGAAAGTCAGCCATATTTTTACTCCAATTAAAAGGTGGTTTGAAATGGTTTTATGTATATTATTATTTAAGTCTCCTAATGAATTTTTTATTTATTTATATTGGCTTTAGTGTTTTCCTTTGAGAAAAAAGTATGTGTTTTATTCATTTGGAAATGTTTTATTTTATCAGCTCAAAGAAAATTAAACGGGTTACCATGTTTTAATGAGTCAAATAAGTTTATTTATTTTTATGTCTCTTACTGAGATTTTTTGTGATCATCCCATGTCTTTAAATGTTTTTAAATGTTTTAAGGGAGAATAGGGTCATGCATGGAATCCTGGATAAGTTATGATGAATAAAATGAAAAGACCATGTTTCTTTTTAAAGGTTTTTATGTTATCTTAGAAATGTATTTTCTTAGAAGTGTCCAATTTGTATTTATATTATTGTTATTTCATATTTATGGTCTAATTCTCTAAAGATCTAAACCAGAAAAGATCTTCAATGTGAATACAAGACTTAACTGAAGATTATATAATGCTTAAGGATGAGTCCTTAAAAATATTGTCTCGTGATGGTCTAATGGTGACCCTCATATCCTAGACTAGGGAGGATCCTAGCATTCAATTACTGATGAATTTAAGATATATTTTGGAATATATAAGTTTTTTCTTCCTTCTCTACCATATCTAGGATCTCATAGGAAAGTGTGGTGATGGGACAAAACATGGTGTGGAGGTTGTTTTTGGATAAATCTCTCTGTATGCTAATGTTGGACTCCTCCTCATCAGAAATACACATATCCATATAGTCAGACCTAAGAAGATGATTCTTGTTGTTTCCTACTGACCAGAGTAGAGTGTTAATAGTAGTTAATGTGGAACTATATATGGATGACCCTGATGTTTCAATTAGCTATCTATATAAAGTCATCTCAGTTTTTAAAAACTCTATATATAATGGTTTTTTGGAAATTGGAGGATTTTCATTATCCATGGGAGATAATTCTATGAGTAGAGTCCCAAAGATTCATATTTTCACTACCACAAGGAGGACTATAACAGCAAAGATATCCTTATTATTTGAGTAGGTAGACACTTGAGGTGTTGGGAATGATTTTACAATAACATCAAAAATAGTAGCATTGATAATATCAGTAATATGAGCTTCATTATTTGTAGTATCTTGAACGTTCTGAATAACCTTTGGGAATCATGAAAGCATATGAGAGTACAGTATGATGGATGAAAAATATATTGATAACTATATTGTTCTATAGGAATATAATTCTATTATAAGAAGATACTAGATTATGCAAATGGGCTTCTTCATTATCACTAGAAATATGATCTTCCCTATGGGTGGTTTTCAAAATAATTCGGTCAACCCTGGATGAAGCGGAAATATAAGCCTATTAAAAATATGAATTCCTTGAAGAAATATTATAACAAACCTCTCAAATGAGATATGTTATATAATAATCCTCCTATATGGCCTATAGGGGATGCTGGTTTAGTCATTTATCATTGGAAGTAGGGATATGATCCTTGAATCCATGATCTAATGGAATATTCCATGGAGATTCACTGATAAGAATATGAGCCTCCCCTGAGGCATGTGTTTCTCTCACCATGTGTACCCCATTTTTAGTGGGGAAATTATCCCAACACAATACATTTGTAATATTCTACCAATATTTTTCAATTGGAATATGAGCCAATCTAGAACAATGTGTAGGTATCACTTGGTGAGCCACGATTGGAATGTGAATATAATCGTTGTCCGGTGTCATTGGAGCACGATGTTGGTCATTTTCAATAGGGATATGTTATTATCCCAAGGAATGTGCTACTCTCCCTTGGAATCCCTAGTAGGAAAGTGAATATGAGCCTAGTCTTGTTTCTTTGGAGTAAGCCACTGATCATTTTAAACTTGAATGTACACCTCTCCCGAGTCATGTGTTTCTCTCACTTAGTGAGCCCTCATTGGAATATGAATATGAGACCATTTTGACACCTCTTCCTTTACCAGAATATCCCAATAATCATCACGGATAAGAGAAATAATGTGAGACTACTACATAGTGACAACATGTTCATAATGATTAGATTATTTCTCCTCCCCCACTATAGGGATAGGCATATGATCCTATCCCTAATTCTATATATATTCTGGAATATGCTCAAATTGTTTATCAAATGTTTTTAGAGTGTAGTGACATTTTAGAAATGTGTGTACACAAATATGTTCCTATAAATCTATTTATGTAATATGCACTACAACATATCTTCAATAGTGGTGTTATGAGACCAATTATATCATACATGTGACATCGGAATATGATAATGGGATTTATGCATGGGGATATCGATATGCCCCTCCCTATTGATTTCTGCAGGAATATTACCACAAACTTTCTCTGAGTAAGAATGGAAATGAGAGTTATTTTTGGATACTTCCTGAATATGATGATGGTTTTTAATATTGGATGTGAGGATTAGATCTCACTACCAGTTATCAAAATCTTTCTACACCATAGGTGCCTTCATTCTAGACCATTATTGAGTAACATAGGTGGAAATATGTGAGGTTGTTCCCTCAGTAAGTGACTGAGGAGCCCTGATGTTATAGTTATGGTGAAAACAGTTGTTAGGTTCCCTCTTTAGTGGAACTTGAACTGGAAGCGAGCTGTAGCAGACTCCTTTATCAACCTTCATTAGATATTGAAGTTGGTGATTGTCATTATCCATGGTCAAGTCTAAAAAATAGTTGGCAGTGGAAATGAGTGCCACTGGTTTTTCTCCAAATTTCATTGGATGACATAGAATCACTAGTTTCATCATTTGGAAAAACTTTTGGGAATACTTAAGGGTTAGGATTGTACCATGATAGTTGTATTCATAGGGAATTGTATTGATCACCCAATGAAAAATATGTTTGGTGGGTGAGGTCGTTTTGTGACTCACAAAGTTTGAGTTGTAATAACCCAAGATTTTATAAGATATATTCTTTTAAATTTCATTCATATCTTTTGTTGTACGATACACCAAGATTATCTTGCGCTATACGCAACACCGTATTAGCTTGCAGTATACGCAACACTATTCTTAGATTGTGTTACACACAATTTCAAGTTCGTTTGATAATAGTCATTTTACGCAACATTGAGTATATATATATATATATATTCAATGTATAAATGAAAAAATTGTTGGATTCCCTTATAACAAAACAAAAAAGGAGTCTTGCACTATACACAACCTTGACTTGTCTTGAATTACACGTAATCGCGACCTTCTTCGATTGCTTGTGTTGTACGCAATACCGAGTTTTACTAAACAACGATATGTTAATATAATATTATTATGAACTAGCCGTTATGAATAGTATTAACTATATTTTTAATTTTATAACATTATTATTCATCTTACACATTTTCTAGAACATGGTATAAGAACAAAATGAATTTTTCGGGTAAAATAAGTATTTTTCAAAAAATGCAGTTTTGCCGCCTTTTGATGGCGCACCCACATTAAATCTAGTTTTGAAATGTTTATAAGTTTAATTTTAAAAAATAAAATTATTATTTTTTTAATCAGGATATAAAATTTTACCTTGGATCAAATTTTCATATTATTCTGATAACTTTCATATTTTAATGAATAGTAAAAATACGCTATATTTTAATTAAGAACAAATTTTTTCATCGTAATAACTTATCTGGTTAAATTATAATATTTAATGGTTTTAAATTATAAATAGAATATATTATTACCATTTAATATAATTTATGTCATTATCATTGATTTTACCTTGAATTCGTAGGTTAAATCAATTTAATCTTTTGCAATGTTTTAAAGAAAAACCCATTTTTTTCAACAATGGGATTAATTTTAATTTAATTTCTGAAAATTTTTTGTATTGAATTTGGAGAAATGGATTCCATATTTTGAATCAATGGGTCCAAATTATTTTAATAAGATACCTTTTATTTTTGGGAATTATGAATAGTAACTACGGTAAATTTTATTTACCATAGTTAAAGGTAAATCGGGTAATTGAGGGTAAATATAATATTATAAAATTACCCTAAAACATGCCAAAATTATATTTTATGGATAAATGTAGACCCATATCACTTAAGGGTCGGATTAGAATCATTTAATGGACTTTTTTCCATGAAAATAAATTAATTATTATTAAAACCAAAGAAAGTGATAACATGTCACTCTCTTAAATGTTATTAGTATAATAATTTTAATTTAGTGATAAAAATTATAAAACATCGAACATGAATAGTCTCCAGAAATCTAATACAATTATATACATCATGATAATTTATTTAGAATTTTTAGGGATTAAATAATTGTCATTAATGGTGATACATTAATGATGCAGAAATTATTTATTAAGTCAAAAATCAGTAATATAATTTTTATTGAAATAACAATACCCATTAAAAGGCCCACAAACCTGACCCAAACTTATTGGTAGTGTATATATATAACATAATCATCCAATTACTTAATATATAACCGTTTGGAGTCTTATAAAAGTGATTAGGACACTTATATTATTTTATTTTAAATGATGCCAAAGTTGTCACCAACATAATTTAATAAATATAACAATTTATATATTGTGATTTTAAGATGATAAATTTGTGTAAAAGTATTATTGTGAAAGATGATAGATGTATCTTCATCATAGGAGTTTATTTTTAATTTTTATGCAACAAATAATTATATTAAATAATTATACAAAAATGTTGTAGTAATTATTTTATTAAGAGATAAACCAAATAAATGGTTTTAAAAATAATAAAATAAATATTATATGAACTATTTAATGTTCTCAACTAATTTTATAGATACATATGGACTTTTATTAATCTATTAAAGCTTTTATTTCGAACATATCTTCTGTATATATTTTATTTAAATTCATATAAAGGAATAGTGTCAAAATTGACACTATTGTTATTTTATAAAAATAACATATTATAAAATTGTTTAAACATCAAAAAAATATTTAAAAATTATAAATTTAAATTTAAATGGTCTAAAATGTAATAAATTATACAATTATGGACAATTCACATCAAATAAGTAATTTTTTGTTATAATTTTAAATTTAGAATGTTATTACCACAAATAAAATTAAATTGATTAAGTAAGGATAAATCAAGTTGATGATGTTTAAAATAATTTCCTAACATGTCTAAATTTTATTTTTTGATGAGATTACAACCCTATATCATCTTATATTCAATTATGAGTCATTTTTGGAGGTTTTTAAGTGGGGTTATATTTATTATAAATTAATATTTTTAAGAATTATAAAGGTGACCCTCTCCTCCCTTATAAAAGGGAACCTCCTACCTCTCTTACTCACACCACTTTGAGCCTTCAAGCTCGGAAAAACCCTGACAAATTCTCTTTTACACTTCCCTAGAAACATCCTAGAGGTCCTGGTATTCTTCAAAGACCAATTTTAGTGCCCAAAAAGGAGGTCTCAAAGAGGCGCTTCAAAGAAGAGGTAATGTCCATTACCGATTCATTCAACTTTATTTCTTCTTCCACTTCTTCTTTTTTAGTTTTTTCATTATGAGGTAATAACATTAGTATAAATAATATACTTATATGTTATTATACGTATGAAACAACCAGATTTCACTATCTATCCATCCAACCGGAAATAAAATCACCGCGCGTGCGTATGTACGGAATACCGTCTCCACGCCGTGGTGTAATCTATTTTCCACCACCACCTTACATGGATGGGTATAAGAATTAAATTAATGAATATATATGATTATTTTAAAGTGATATTGATTCTGTAATATTATACATACACTTTAATACAATTCCATGATCTTGGGAATGATATCATCGCTCGTGCGTACGTACGAACTACCGTCTCCACGACGTGATGAGATTCACTCTCCATGTTAACCATTCATGAATGATTATAAAGTATATATAATGAATAATAATTAAATATATGACAAAATGATGATAATGGATTTATGTATATATATATATATATGTATGTCATTTACTTAATTCCATTCAATTCAAAAGAGAAACGAAAACAGCGTTAATGCGTACGTACAGCCTACCGTCTCCATGAACGGTGTATTTCCTTCCTTTTATCGATCTATAATATATATGTATATGATGAATATATATTATATATAAATCATGTTTTACATTCTGGAATTATTTAAATCAGGATATAAGTAATAATATCAAGAACAAAAATTCGAAACACATACGATAAATAAGATGATTTTACCCAAAACGCTGCTTTAACATGGAATTTACAAAAGAACGGGTAATATGAAGACATAAGTGAAACATATATGATATCATAACAATGAATAAGATTATGTAATAAGTCAATGACATTATTTAAATCATTATACAGGAGGTTCGGATACGTACGAATCATATCAGACCTAAGGTAATGGATAATTTTGCAAATCTCATTTTTATCCGAGATTGCTTATTCGTAAGTATTTACTGGGGTTATTGATATCATCCATGTCCATGTTTTATAAAAGTGTATTCATATATGTTTAATTTCTTTTTTACCCATTTTTACTTTTACCCCATGGTATGTAAGGAATATTTCTTTTGTTTATGTTACGAGGTACTTTTTGACTTTTCCGACAAAAGTACGAGAAGAATGTTTTTTTAACTTATACGGCACGAATGAATATTTAAGGTTTTATAAATCCTTATTTTCATGAAGCTTCCTCAAACATATTTCATGACTATTTTCAAAAAAATCATTTTCTTTTAAAATTTCATGACATTTTGTGAAAAGAGAATGATTTTGAAGAAGAAAGTATATTTTCCTCAAGAATTCATTTCAAGTGTTTTATCAAAACCATTTTTCATCTAAGATGACATTATTTCATATGTGTATGATTCAAGTATCATGTCTCTATGATTTACATGGTTTCAATTTTCTTATTATGTAATGATATCCATTTCTTTTATATGGATTATTTAATGATGGGATGATGTTTATGAAACCCATTTTACTTATTAGGTTATTATCAATGATGTATGTTTATTTTGTGGCACAAGTAAGAATGATTTCATTATGAGATGGGTGGGACCTATATCTCCCCCCAATGCATTGGGTAAAGATTTATATCTAATGAGATAGACATGGCTGGAATGGTAAGTTAATCCGGTTCAGTATTACAGGACTGGAACAAGGAGTGAACTCGATTCAGAAAGGGACTTTGTCCATTAAGATGGTCTTGGCAGCAATGCCTTGGCTACTATGGAAATCATAACATGTGATTAATGGATGCCGCACTTACATGTTTTATTCCCATTCAATTTTATCTTGATTTAAGTTCCATTATGATCTATGCCTTTTGTACTTCCATGTTTTATGTCGTTGCTCAATATTTTTAAAGTTCATGTTTTTTTAAGTTCAAATGTATATGGAATGTTTTATTTTATCCATGTTTACCCTTACTGAGCATTTGAGCTCACCATTTTTATGTTTTCTTTTCCCCCAGGATTAAAAGAAAGATTTTAGGTAAGGGAAAAAAATGGGAAGATCTTTATGGGAGATATTGAAGAACTTTCACCACGATTAGAAGATTATGTTCCATGTTTCCAAAGACACTAAACTCTTACGGTCCTTGTGTGTCTTTTGTTGTTATGTATTAAGTATTCCGCAAAAGTAATGTAATGTCTATGTACATCAAGCTTCTGGTCTCTACAGTTGGTATCAGAGGAATGGTTTAGTTAAGCTTTGGAAACTAGGATGCGAAAACATTAGTGAGAACCCTAGAGATATTTCTAAGGTATGTCTAGGGATGTCCGTAAGTACAAGTATACATATACGATATAGTCCTAGAACTATGCTAACGATCTTATAATTAAACCTATGATGTTAGATTTCAAAGGTAGTCCCCCTTGATTATGTTATTTTCCTTGTATGATTTTTGCCTCTCACAGAATTCTTTTTGTGTTTTACGCAATGGAGGGAACTAGAAGGAATTCAGTTAACATTGAATCCAATGGACAAATTGGTGAGTATGAGCAGGAAAATTGTGTAATGCCCAGAGAGAAAGATATTGTGATTATGCTGAATCTGTCATCGCGATATATGATTAACATGGTGAAATTTAGTGGTATGCCTAATTCATCAAATAAGAGGAAGATAAAATTTTATGCATGTTCGCATGTTGAGGAGAATAAAGAAAGGAAGATTGAGATTTCTAAATAAGGGAAGAAAAACCTTGAGGAATACCTCAAATGGAGGGATAGATGATATCTGTGTGGAGAAAAGGGTCATAGAGTGACAGATTGTTATGGAGTTCAATGTCTTATTTGTGGAGAACATGGGCATTACCCAACTCAATGCCCTGACCAAAAACGTTACTTCTAAATCAAGTATGGACTTATTCCAGGAAAATCATTGAAGAGGATCGATTAAAGTGTTTATGTATTGGTATTCAAGAATACTGTTGTTGAGGTACTTTTATGGTGTATTAGAATATATTTGTATTAGTCTATTGTGGTTTTCAATAATTTTATGTTACCGGTAACCATGAAAAGTGATTCGAATATTTTTGAAAGCAGATGATATGCGCATAATGAAGGGATAATGAGAAAATGAAATGTTTGACAGTATTCATGATCTCATGATTGATATAAGGACTAATTGATATCATGATTTGAGTATATAGAATTTTGAGGATTTTGGTATGTGGAAAGAGTTAACTTTTGATAGAACTCATGTTTTCACTACGATTCAATGGGTATTCATTTTTCAAGAGATTACATGATTATGGTATTCACATGACTGGAATGTGACCAACAAGATATATGAGGGATAAATGATGGTATTCACGTGCTTGTTATATGACCTTTTTAGTAATCGTTCTCTTTATACAATGAGTTTGGAAAGAAGTATTTTGTATAAGCATAAATATTGGAATGGATTATGTTGGACATAATTTAGTATTGTTTAAGGGTATAACTTTTTTCAATATTATTGATGTGATGTTATAGTAATGTAGTTTTAGAAAAAGGACAACCTGCAGGACTGGCGACAGCGCATCGCGTCGGACAAGGCTCTGGGAATCGAACCCACAACCGAAGTGTGACTGGCCTTTATCACCTACTACTGGCCTACAAGAAGTCCCTGTTTAGTAGAAACTAGTTTTATTATATTAAGTAGTATGATATATGAAGTATAAGTCCATTTTAGGAACCAAATATGATTAATCTCACTATAGATCAACTTATGTATATTTAATAACTTTTTCTAACCTTTTGTTTTAGACAGATGGAATGACCTGTCATTCTATCACATGATCTGATAACACTTCACGAATAACAAATTCAACTTCATTTCTTTAAGAGATGAAGTGGAAATTGTTCAAGGCACGAGCAATAGTGAGATTGTACCAAAATAAAGTAAGTATTTATTCTAATTCAAATTCTTCAACTTTAGGGAAATGATCTTGAAAACCAAAAATGTTGTCCCAGTGCCCTTATATCCTATGAATCAGATGGTACCCTAGATCATCACAAATCTATGGCTTTGTGATTGTTGGCTTTTTCGTAGCCATGTTCTCTACCACTCTCTATCAGAACATGATGGTTATATTTCTCTTCCATATCCATATTTTCACCTATGTTCTCCTATGTGGAAACCCAATGATTAGTTTATCTGGGTAACAGGTACATTTCATACTTTAGTTTTTAAAGATAAGTTTTGGTAATCCTTTTTACGATGTGGGTTTCAATTAATGAAACTTTCAAGTAGAAAACCATTTATAACCCTGACGAATTTCGAGGGAGAAATTCATTTTAAGGGGGGTAGAATGTAATAACCCAAGATTTTATAAGATATATTCTTTTTAATTTCATTCATATCTTCTATTATACGATACACCAAAATTATCTTTCGCTATACGCAACACCGTATTAGCTTGCAGTATACACAACACTATTCTTAGATTGTGTTACACACAATTTCCAATTCGTTTGATAATAGTCATTCTACGCAACATTGAGTATATATATATATATATCCAATTTATAATTGAAAAAAATGGTTGGATTCTGTTATAACGAAACAAAAAAGGAGTCTTTCACTATACGCAACCTTGACATTGCTTGAATTACACGCAATCGTGACCTTCTTCGATAGCGTGTGTTGTACGCAATACCGGGTTTTACTAAACAACGATATGTTAATATAATATTATTATGAACTAGCCGTTATGAATAGTATTAACTATATTTTTAATTTTATAACATTATTATTCATCTTACACATTTTCTAGAACATGATATAAGAACAAAATAAATTTTTTCGGGTAAAATAAATATTTTTAAAAAAATGCAGTTTTGCCGCCTTTTGATGGTGCACCCACTTTAAATCTAGTTTTTTACATGTTTATAAGTTTAATTTTACAAAATAAAATTATTCTTTGGAATTAGGATAATTTTTTTTACCTTGGATAAATTTTCATATTATTCTGATAACTTTCATATTTTAATGAATAGTAAAAACACGCTATATTTTAATTAAGAACAACTTTTTTCATCGTAATAACTTATGTGGGTAAATTATAATATTGAATGGTTTTAAAGTATAAATAGAATATATTCTCACCATTTAATATAATTTATGTCATTATAATTGATTTTACCTTGAATTCGTAGGTTAAATCAATTCAATCTTTTGCAATGTTTTAAAGAAAAACCCGTTTTCTTTCAACAACAGGATTAATTTTAATTGAATTTCTGCAACTTTTGTGTATTGAATTTGGAAAAATGGATTCCATATTTGGAATCAGTGGGTCCAAATTATGTTAATAAGCTACTTTTTTTTGGGAATTATGAATAGTAACTGCGGTAAATTTTATTTACCAAAGTTAAAGGTAAATCGGGTAATTAATGGTAAATATAATATTATAATATTACCTTAACACATGCCAAAATTATATTGGATGGATAAATGTCGACCAATATCACTTAAGTGTTAGATTAGAATCATTTAATGGGCTTTTGTTCCATGAAAATAACTTAATTATTATTAAAACCAAAAAAAGTGACAACATGTCACTCTCTTAAATATTATAAGTATAATAATTTTAATTTAGTGATAAACATCATAAAACATAGAACATGAATATTCTCCAGAAATATAATAAAATTATATACATCATGATAATTTATTTAGTATTTTTAGGGATTAAATAATTTTCATTAATGGTGATACATTAATGATGCAGAAATTATTTATTAAGTGAAAAATCAGTAATATTGTTTTTATTGAAATAATAATACCCTTTAAAAGGCCCACAAACCTGACCAAAACTTATTTTTAGTGTATATATATACCATAATCATCCAATTACTTAATATATAACCGTATGGAGTCTTATAAAATTGATTAGTACACTTATATTATTTTATTCTAAATGTTGCCAATGTTGTCACCTTCATAATTTAAAAAATATAACAATTTAAATATTGTGATTTTAAGATGATAAATTAGTGTAAAATTATTATTGTGAAAGATGATAGATTTATATTCATCATAGGAGTTTATTTTTAATTTTTATGCAACAAATAATTATATTAAATAATTATACAAAAATGTTGTAGTAATTATTTTATTAAGAGATAAACCAAATAAATGGTTTTAAAAATAATAAAATAAATAATATATTAAATATTTAATGTGCTCCACTAATTTTATAGATACATAAATCCTCTTATTAATCTAATAAAGCTTTTCTTTTGAACATACCTTCTGTATATAGTTTATTTAAATTCATATGAAGGAATTGTGTCAAAATTGACACTATTGTTATTTTATAAAAATAACATATTATAAAATTGTTTAAACATCAAAAAAATATTTAAAAATTATAATTTTAAATTTATATGGTCTAAAATGTTAAAAAGTACCCAATTATGGACAATTCACATCAAAAAAGTAATTTTTTTATTATAATTTAAAATTTAGAATGTTATTACCACAAATAAAATTAAATTGATTAAGTACAGATAAATCAAGTTGATGATGTTTAAAATAATTTCCTAACATGTCTAAATTTTATTGTCTGATGATATAAAAACCCTATATCATATTATATTCAAATATGAGTCATTTTTGGAGGTTTTTAAGCGGGGTTAGATTTATTATAAATTAATATTTTTAAGAATTCTAAAGGTGCCCCTCTCCTCCCTTATAAAAGGGAACCTCCTCCCTCTCTTAATCACACCACTTTGAGCCTTCAATCTCGGCCAAACCCTGAAAAATTCCCTTCTCCACTTCCCTAGAAGCATCCTAGAGGTCCTAATCTTCTTCAAAGACCAATTTTAGTGCCCTAAGAGGAGGTCTCAAAGAGGTGCTTCAAAGAAGAGGTAATGTCCATTACCGATTCTTTCAACTTTATTTATTCTTCCACTTCTTCTTTTTTAGTTGTTTCATTATGAGGTAATAACATCAGTATCAATAATATACGGATATGTTATTATAAGTATGAAACAACCATATTTCACCATTGATCCATCCAACGGAAAATGAAATCACCACGTGTGCGTACGTACGGAATACCCTCTCCACGCCGTGGTGTAGTCTATTTTCCACCACCACCTTACTTGGATGGGTATAAGGGTGAAAGTAATGAATATATATCATTATTGTAAAGTTATATTGATTATGTAATATTATACATACACTTTAATACAATTCCATGATCTTGGGAATGATATCATCACTCGTGCGTACGTACGGACTACCGTCTCCACGACGCGATGACATTCACTCTCCATGTTAACCATTCATGAATGATTATTAAGTATATATAATGAATAATAATGAAATATATGACATAATAATGATACTAGATTTATGTATATATATATGTATGTCATTTACTTAATTCTATTCAATTCAAAAGGGAAACGAAAACAGTGTTCATGCGTACGTACGGCCTACCGTCTCCATGAATGGTGTATTTCATTCCTTTTATCGATCTATAATATATATGTATATTATGAATATATATTATATATAAATCATGTTTTACATTATGGAATTATGTAAATCAGGATATATGTAATAATATCAAGAATGACAATTCGAAACACATACGATAAATAAAATGATTTTACCCAAAATACTGCTTTAACATGGAATTTACAAAAGAACGGGTAATATGAAGTCATAATTGAAACATATATGATATCATAAAAATGAATAAGATTCTGTAATAAGTCAGTGAAATTGTTTAAATCATTATATAGGAGGTTCGAATACGTACAAATCATATCAGACCTAAGGTAAAGGATAATTTTGCAAATCTCATTTTTATCCGAGATTGCTTATTCGTAAGTATTTACTGGGGTTATTGATATCATCCATGTCCATGTTTTATAAAAGTGTATTCATGTATTTTTAAATTCCTTTTTACCCATTTTGAATTTTACCCCATGTTATGTAAGGAATCTTTCTTTTGTTTACTTTACGAGGCACTTTTTGACTTTTCTGACAAAAGTACGAGAAGAATGTTTTTTTAACTTATACGGCATGAACAAATTTTTAAGGTTTTATAAATACTTATTTTCATGAAGCTTCCTCCAAAATATTTCATGAGTATTTTCAAAAAAATCCTTTTCTTCTAAAATTTCATGGCATTTTGTGAAAAGAGAATGATTTTGAAGATGAAAGGATATTTTCCTCAAGAATTCATTTCAAGTGTTTTATCAAAACCATTTTTCATCTAAGATGACATTATTTCATATGTGTATGTTTCAAGTATAATTTCTCTCTGATTTACATGGTTTCACTTTTCTTATTATGAAATGATATCCATTTCTTTGATATGGATTATTTGATGATGGGATGATGTTTATGAAACCCATTTTATTTATTGGGTTATTATGAATGATGTATGTTTATTTTGTGGCACAAGTAAGAATGATTTCGTTATGAGATGGGTGGGACCTATATATCCCTCCAATTCATTGGGTAAAGATTTATATCTCATGAGATAAACATGGATATAATGGTAAGTTAATCCGGTTCAGTATTACAGGACTGGAATGAGGAGTGAACTCGATTCAGAAAGGGACTTTGTCCATTAAGATGGCCTTGGCAGCAATGCCTTAGCTACTATGTAAATCATAACATGTTCTTAATGGATTCTGCACTTACATGTTTTATTCCCATGCTATTTTATCATGATTTATGTTACATTATGATCTATTCCTTATGTACTTCCATGTTTTATGTCATTGCTCAATACATTTAATGTTCATGTTTTTTAAGTTCAAATGTATATGGTATGTTTTAATTTATCCATTCTTACCCTTACTGAGCATTTGAGCTCACCCTTTTTATGTTTTATTTTCCCCCAAGATTAAAAGAAAGATTTTAGGTAAGGAAACAAAAATTGGAAGATCTTTATGGGAGATGTTGAAGATATTTCACCACGATTAGAAGATTACGTTCCATGTTTCCAAAGAAACTAAACTATTATGGTCCTTGTGTGTCTGTTTTTGTTATGTACTCAGTATTCCACAAAAGTAATGTAATTTCTATGTAGGTCAAGCTTCGGGTTTCTACATAGTTGTAGCTGATTTTCTAGAATTGTCACTAGATAAAGAAATGATCTCAGGTTTGGTGTTGTTTGTGAGACTAGTGTCTATAATCATGATGAAAACATGGAACATTATCACTGATTAGTGAATGATTTTATGCATGATACATTCTCAATCAAATTTTCACGGGTAATACAATTTCCCATTCTTATTTCCAGTCTAGCCATTCTACACTCATGGACTTGTCATAGTGACGATGAATTTATTGGATGAGAACCATAATTTCATTTGGTCAATTGATCATTTTATTATTTAAGAGATTCTTATTGGGTTCACCATTTTTTATATGTAAAAGATCACCCATTTTGTAGGAACAATATGATCCAACGAGAACTAGGTATTCTATACTTTTTAACCTGTAAAGAAGATACCACAGTTAAATGATTTAACATAAAGTTCACCATTTTTGATTCAGGGGGAAAATGTTTTTATGGCCTCACTTGAAAGATGATTGTGGGGGGGGGGGGGGGGTCAATGGATTGAAAAATAACTCATGTCAGGTTCACAATTTTTTGATATTCTATAAAAACTGAAAACGGTTCCCATATACATAACTATGTATAGAACTTCTTTCCAATGGAAGATGATCAACTGTAGTTTTAGAACCAACGACACATATGAACTGACATTGGCCGATATGTTGTGGGGCTAGGAACATAACAATCTTTTGGAGGGAAATTTTTCTAATTCTAGAGATCTCTTTTCGATTTAATATATTATCATGGATCTATTCCTAATCCTGATATGAGACCAGTTACCCTTACAAAAAAAATCAAGTGTCAAACCCTTAAATGTGTAAATATGGTTCTATTAATGTGATCGTAGGTATGTATTTGAAGTTATTTATCTATTTCAAATTAATACATATCTTATTATATTCTGAATCAATATATCCAGGCACATCGGAGATTACTACCATCTAGGTAGGTGATTAACATATTGAGGATGGGAATAAATCTTTATAAGGTATCTTATGTATCCTATTTCTAGTAGCAGTACAAACCCCCATAATTTATTAAACCCATGATGTTTAATGTCATGTGTGAAGGATATATATGAAGGTACTTAGGCATCTGTTTTTTTCTCATCTTAGGGAGGAATCCTACATATCATGGTTATGGAAGGAATGAGAGTCATCATTGTTGGACCATGCCATCAAGACATTCACTAAGTTGGACTCCCTTTTATTGAGGTATTCATTTCATGCCAATTTATGGGGAATACACACCATTATTTCCCAATATGGTGAAGATTCATTATGTGAATTATATTATGATTGAAAATCGCAAATACCACTTGATCCATGCTTGATGTGAGAAACAAGGGACAATAATTAATTTGGATCACTACATATATATATGTAGGATAAATGAAATAGTTATTCCATTTGGATGTTTTGTATTGATCTAGGGCCATGGTAAGGAATCCTAGGAATCATGGTTAAGGAAGTAATTGGGGTTACCATAGTACAATTTCCTTCTCAATTCTCTGGTGGATAAAGAACAAAGATGAGCCTATGGGAAAAATTTGTTTCTGTTGGTTGGAATGTAAGATACATTAAGTGACATTCACTGAGGTTGATGTCCTTTTGAGATCAGGCATCCAGAAGGTTTCCTACATATCCTATTTATGGATGGAAATAATGTTATTATAATTCATTTTTTTGGGAATTAAACACGGAGATTTCCATTATATATCCACTGTACATGGTTATCATGTCCCAAGACATATGCTTAACACAACCTGTTTGTCTATTTGATATGTCTAATTATCTACTTGACAAGTATATGGACGTTTTTAGAACAATTATAGTTATTTGAGGACATTTCCAATATACATAGTGGTCATTACAGAATAATATCAGATGATCCAATAGACTTTTCCAAAGGACATTTCATAATCAAAAGTATGCGTTTGAAGGACATCACATGATCATAGATGGCATGTTCAAAGGGTGTCACATGATTTGGTTGAATTTTATATTGGAAATCATGAGATCATGGATGGCATGTCTAGAGGGTGTATGATTGTAATACTAATATGTTCGGAGAACATCACGAGATCATGGATAACATGTTTGGAGTGTATCACATGACATAACTAACATCTATGGAGGATTTTGTGTGAACCGATTGACATGTCCATGTGTCACCACATATCATGGGCGACATGTATAGTGGAGGTATGAGCTAGTGTACATTTCATAGGGACATCATGGGAACTGGTTGACATGTCTTGGAGACTTTGTGGGACCTAGTTAACATGTCCTGGCGACTTCATGAGACCTAGCTGACATGTACTTCTATCATTGCATAACTTGGGTGACAAGTCAGGAGACTATTACAAGAATTGGTTGGAAATCCCATAGGAATTCACCAGACTAGGGTGGCATTCCTAGGTAATCATGCAACATTATTTAGATGTCCATTGAAAATCACATCATCTAAATGGAATGTCAAGGGATTGTCATATTACCTAGGAGACATGTCCTAATTTTGTCACTTGATCTGGGTGGTTCTTTAGAATCATATAAAGATAAGATAAACCACCTTCACATAAGTCTATCATATTTTATTGTATTTTATTCCATATTTATTGTATATGTGACTCAAGGATCAGCCAATGTTATCTTATTATAGGGTTAATGCTTCACATTCCTTATGTCAAAACTTCATAACATAATCCAACTAACATGCCAGATGTCCTTCAAGTGATCTATAGAGTGATCATGATAAGTGAATAATCATTCCACAAGATCCATTAGGCCATTCCCCAGATTATACATGGTATAATACCTAGTGATTACATGACATGTATCATTAAGAATCCCACAACTATGTTCTCGTGTATCAATTACCTATGGTGTTTATCCGTCATGTGTGTATTTTTTTGGGCTGATGGGGGAGGGTCTTTATAGACCTTTCCACCATGGTGATATGACACCTTTTGTAGTATGAGTCACATAGATATGAAATGGATTAATTAGAGGGGTTAAATATCACCCACATTTCATGATCCATTTATAGGTTATCCATGACCTCATATTTTTAGTGCATGATAAAGAGAGATCACAAGAGTATCCCATTATCACAATATTTAGGTAACAAATGATCAATGAGAATTTTACTAACAATTTTTCCAATTATAAGATATTTAACAAGGTTTGGATGATGTGTATAAAAGTATTCATGAGATCAGGAAGCCCATGGAAAGGATTTTTCAAGAATGGAGATGACTTATCTGGTGTCATTCATGAGAGTAATATGACTTGTCAAGAGAGAGTTTGTGATATCGGAATGACTTGTCCAAGGGGACATGAAAGATCATGATGCCTTATTAAGGACTCAAGAATGATCAATGGTCACTTATATGCGAATATGAATCCTTTCACATGAATGGTTGATTATCCTCTCTTTCGTAGAAGTTCCATCATTTTTGGATTTCATTTATTTATTTATTTTAGAAGGTTAGAAGATCTCAAAAAGTTTTGTGAGTTTTATTAATGAAAATTAATCTCTTTTTCTGTTATGAATCATGTGATCAATGATGGATCTCATGATGATGTGTGACAATTTAAATAGAGAACTCTTATTTCAATCTATATAGTGGAAGGGTTATTACATGTACATGTCTGAGACCCTCCACTTGATATTGGTGACACTCTTTCATGTTCCTGCAAAAATGGTCCATATTTCTCTAGGGATCTATGGTTTTTTTATAAACCACATGATCTTTTCATATGAGAATCAACAACCCTATAAGGTTTATAAATTTTTAATATTTTAATCATTAATTTTAGAAAGGGTTTTTGATGGGTTTTCAGACACCCACCATTTGACAATTCATGCAACTCATAAGAACTCATCTAGTAACCTCCACCCAACCACCAATGATTTTTTGGATTCTATTGTACAAACAAGGGGGATTTTCAACAGGATCCATGTGATCAATAGAAGATCTTGCACTAAGCATGATCTATTCATTTGAGCATTGATGGTTCATTCAATCATGTGTCAATTTGAGAATTACACAATCTGCATAAATTTGGCCACATTTTTTTCATTTTTTGGATAAAATAATAACCTTTATTCATGTAATATTTCACTTATATATTTTTTGATGCTTATTTTGTGGGTATAAAAAATATAGATTATGTAAATTTAGTGGGTTTTGATTTTATTATGTCTTGAATACACTTTATTTATGTTACATCATTACACATCAATTTAAATTTTATGAACATCTCTGTAATTAAATAATGAGAAATAAAAAAGTGGTAATTTTAAATATATATATATTAATTATGATATCAATTAATATAAATTAATATTAATGAAATAAATTTTATGTTGAAACAAATATTTTAATTTGGAAAATAGTTTTTTAAAATATATATTTTGAATTTTTGATTTCACAAAATTTTTTATTTATGAGAAATATAAAAGAGAATAACTAGAGATATCATGATAGGAAAAAATATTGGATAGATAACTGCTAAACTAAATTTTTTTTCACTAATCAATAATCAAAATCCATAAAATGAAAATATATAATCCCTGAAATTTCTTTGAGTAATCTCAAATGAAATTAAATTTTTTTCCAAAGACATTAAGGATGCTTAATGTGGGAAAAGAGTTTTTAAAAATATAATCATTTATCTTTCTTAAACAAGAATAACTAAATTGTTACACAATCATGAATTTGACATTAGTTCCTCCATAATCACAAAAAAAAAATATCAGGGTTAGATAATGTTGTTTTTAAAACCATGAACTAGAACATGTATTTGAATCTACCATAAAAATCACCTAATGATGTTTTTATGCTTGGTTTCTAGATCATGCATCTAAGTCTGCCTCAATAAGATAAACCTAAAAAAGGATGTCAAAATAACCCAAAGTCAAATGAAAATAATTACATACCCAATAGATGGTGTTTAAATTATCCTCACCACTGGATGATCTATTATTATAACATCATTAGTTTTTATCCCCAATGATATACCTTAGGTATTAATTACATCTCTCTCTTTCTCTCATTATCTATATATACCACTACCTCTATCCCGACCTTCACACACACCTCCCTCTCCACATATTTAATTCTATTATAATACTCATATTAAATTTTTCTGTGCTATCATAATACTCTAACCAAATGAAAGAAATTTTTCCTAAAAATCTTATCAAAATTATTAATAATCCCAATTACAATCGATGTAAAATTTAAAAAAATTTCAAATTCAATTATATCACAGTGAAGATTACTAGAATGACCTAGTTAGTTCATTCCCAATTTACTATCATTGAACCTATTTTGGTATAAAACATAGTTAATTATAAATATCAATTGATCTGCCATATCTCTAATATATTTATTAATATAAAATCAATTCACATACTATGGTACTAATGTTCCCTACCATCAGAGTTATCGATTCCATATCTATAAATAAACATGGAAAAAGATATCTTTTACTAAAAAATCCATGGGTTTTCCTGAAAATATATATAGAATACTTATACTGAGTATGATCTATCAATATTCTCTTCTAGATGAATTAAACTCAATGTCATATATATTATACAAGAAATGATCTTATGTGATATTTATCACCAAATTTCTCCTAAAAAACAATGATTGAAAAAGTATTTAATATAATGATTAAAAAGGTCATATATAAAAAATTCCTTAATATATATTATATTAAATAAACTCATATAAATGAATATGATCTTGTTATGATCCATGAAAAATTCAACATGCAATATTGGATCATGTGCTTATAAGGTTATATAATTAATTCTAAATAACTATATTAATATGGATGGAATGATATACTCATATATAAATTTTAACTAATCACATTACGAAGGAATATAAATAATATCAAGGTAAACTGTATACCTCTCTCTGATACAATATATGAGGAAACATCATAAACTTTCATAAATTATTTTTCTTAAAATTAACAAAAATTTATTATTTTAAGAATATTTTAAAGGGTAATAAGTGATATAATTTTATTATTTTCCTAGAAACCACATAGATTATGTTATCAATATGTGGTTACTTTGGAAAACTATTTAATAAATCCTCCATAATATCCCTCCTTTTAAAAAATAGTATATGTTAAATGTTTTACTAATTATTAATGTTAATTACTCTAAAATTTCACATACTGATATGAAAAACTTTGAGATAATGAATCAACTACCTATTTATTTACTATAACCCACTAGAACTATCATATTATAGCATAATACAACTTTATCACTCATAGATACACTTTTTAACTGGTGTTTTGGAAATCCATCATAAACACTTATTTCAAACACAAGGGAGCCGTAACTCTATTTAGTAGATAATTTGTTGAGTTAGTTACTAATACCCACCCTTTAATTGTATTAACAATATTTATAGTTTCACTAATATATATAAATTTTAATTTATATATTTTCTATCCTTTAATTGATGAAAAAAATAAAAGTGATTTGAAATTAATATTTTACCATATAGTATATATAGGATACACAAGGGAAGGTACCCGGAGGTGGGGTGTTTAATTAGGGTTTGTTAGATTAAATATTTCCCTACTAAAATTATTATCATTATGATTATTTAAAAATCTTTTATTAATCATCATTATGAAAAAATAAAGAACATGAGAGAAACAATTTTCACTTGTTTCACTCATGTGAGTTATATCTAGGGATAATTAAATCAACAATGTTCCAAGGAACTAAATTCACCAAACATATTACAATAAAATTTATAGTTGATTTAGTATTAATAATGGTCTAAAACCCTATAAAAAACATCACAACTCTCTCAAATTTTATTGCACATTAAAATTTATAAATGAATAATTGGATACCACTTATCAAAAATATAATGAAGAATTACACTATTAATATAGGTGTAGAATGGATATCCAACACGTTTTTTCTTATACCTTGGGTAAATTATATAAATTGACACTAATAGTTTTACCTATGACTATATAAATAAAATAATTCATACGCCTTGATATTTAACCGAAGTTTTAGTTGATATAGAACTAAATTTCATTATTATGTGTCTTATCATTACTCCATAATTATATGCTATTAAATAATTTTTTAAATTAACTCGAAAATCCATGTCAATCCATTATATAAAAATAAAATTATTACTTTTGATGGGATTTGAAAATTTATAATTTAAATAGAATCATGAAATCAATGGAATGATCTATGTCTGTGTGGTGGTTTTTCTAGTTAAATTTTGACACCCAAAATCCATGACAGTGATATCATATATTGTAAAAAATATCACAAATTTCTATGACTTTAAAACTATATATATTATTAAATATAATATGGTATTATTAAAACAATGTGTTGGATTCATTAAATGGTATATCCAATATAAAACTCTACGAATGTTCCTTGATCCATGGATTCTTCCCTTAAAACATTCTATTTCTGACTGGGGGTTTTCAAAACACATGGCTTCACCATGAAGTTTTCCACCACAAGGTTTTTAAAACAAAATTCCATAGAACAACTTAGTCGAAATACTCCTTGAAAATTATTAGAAACCATGACATGATTTATTTAATTATTCCCCGTTATTTTATCTATTTTAAAAGTGAATTGAAAATTCAATGTTGATATTTCAAATACTGTTATTCATATATAATTTTTATGGAATCATTTTTTAAATAAAGTATAGAGTTACAGAAGGTACTTGATCATGGTAGATAGTTGATAATAAAATAATATCCAAAATAAATTAAATAACATCTCTTCAGTTTTCTATAAGATTTAAAAAATCATGAGTACTTTCTATATAGCATTTTGATATACAAGAGTGTGGTTATCAGTTTCTTCCTGAAAACCCATCTATATTATTTTTATGTTCATGAAAATAATTTTAATTATTTCTCAACATAAATATGATTAATTTATAGGTATCTTTACAACTTTGGTAACAAACATGTCTAAAATACCCATATTGGTATTTTTGTTTAAAAATCCTCCCTTTGGTTTACTAACAATAGTTTCGTCTATTTTATCACATTTAGTGGAAAATTCATAACAATATGAGATGTTTTCATAATTATTTCAATGAAAAAACATTCATTTTCTCAAAACATGCACATTTTATTCTCCTTATGAGAAATAAAACTGTTTCATTAATAACTAATCAACTTAAATAATTTTCATTTTCAGAGTAACTATCCTTTACTCATGTACTACCTGGACACATTATTCAATAATCTTCTCAACTTATTCCACTGTTTGATGCCATATTAAATTCCTACCATTTAATGATTTCACTCAATAAACTTTGATATAATTAATAGTTCTCACTCTTTTTCAATAAACAAGAATTCATATAAACCCTTAGATCAATATTTTATGGTAAGTTTAGAGAACCATCAAACCCAATTATATTGTCTAAAAATATTTTATAAAGAACTATAATTATAGGATAAAGAAATTTTCTCTCTACCATAATGTGAATGGATATAGATAAACCTAATGGGTTAGTCTTTTATTTTCAAAACATTCCATTTGATGTGACTTTTTCAATATATTTGTTTCATGATCTGATGAAAAAATACAATAATTTTATAACTACTTAATAATTTTAATACTTGAAATAATGATATTTAATATGTTTTTAAAAAATTTATAGTAATTGAGTTATCCCAAATATTAACAATTGGATAATAGACAATATAATAATTGTCTTCAATATTTTTATTCATGTATAAAATTTTAGTTTAAGAATGACCAATAAAATATATATTTATACTTTTTACGACTCAATAAAATTAAATAATACATCATACTATGTATAGAAATATGAATACATCCAAGATAAAATAAACCACCATAATTTGAATTTCAATAATTTGGAAAACTATCTTGATCCTTATGCCTGAATTAAAGAAATTTCATTATCTTTTTTTATTATATAGTTTAATCATAATTACAATATCCCATTAAAATAATATTGAAAATATTTAACCATTTTCATGTTTTTTTGAATCAAATTAGTACCTAATTGATTAACATACATTAAACACTATATATGGATACGTCATTATAAAATAGATTTGGTTTACAATGATTTTCCTTAATCAATAATGTTGAATACAATTCCCACATGTCTCTGAATAAATAAAATTTGGTTGTAATGGGGATTTATATTAATTTATTATCCACCATTCCAAATATCTTTGGCACATACATCATGTATATTTATTGAGGACTAAAAATACAAAAAATTCATTGAGTCTCTATTAAACTATGGAAAAATAATAACCCCCTAAAATTGGACATCTCGAAATCATTAATCATGAATTTAATTAAGACATTGAATTGATAATTATTTAAAACTCTACAAAATTTTTAATCAATATAGAATTGAATAATAAATCAATCCTCATAATAATTTTTAAGTAAATAATATGATCAAATCCATCTATTTTGAAAAAATAATATTTAATAATGATTATATCCTTGAATATCATACTCCTCATTTTTATTGAAACCAATAAAAAATATAATTCCCTCAGAACACCTTTGTTTCATCTTTATTAATGAGAAATAAATATATATTTTTTATTTAGATACCACCCTTTTATTACTCTATTGAGAAAAACTAGTTTCATATCCATTTAGAATAACATGAAAATCTTTTAGTATTCTATTACAAAAAAATTTCCATATTTGATCTAATATTTTTATGAGAGTGAATGTACAATAATTATCAATCACATTGATTTTTGAGTATCATTTTCACTTATTAGATCATTTACTCTAAATCACTCTTCCTCCATCATTCAATTTTTATAGAAATATATTTGGTTTTCATAACATTTTTATCTTTTATACATATAATAACATTCCATATTTTATTTTTCTTGATTACATCCTACTGCTCATTCATAATGTATGCCTACCTTTTGTACTGAGAATTTAGTTAAAAAAATTTCAACTATACAATAGTTAAAGATATATCATAATATTAATTATACAACCTATATGACAGTATTAGAAATTTTTTTCTATTAATATACTCAGATCAAAAATTTATTCTCATCTATATGATTTTTGGAGTTGATGAACCTAAAATATAATTATGATTATATTGTTTGAGCTATTGTTTTGGTGAGAAATAAAATTTCATCATCACTAATTACTTTGTATATGTTTCTATTTATTCATTTTACTTATATAAAAATTTCTCTATCTTTACAATTAACCTGAATTTTCTTCTTTGTAATGTAGATTATAAGAATTGATTCACATAATTGGATTACACTAAGTAAACTATGACATAGTACTTCGAACACTAGCACATCCATATTACTCATGGTTTACAAAACAATTTCCCCTTCCCTTAGAAAAAAATATTCTGACCTTCTTCATTAACAAAGTGTTTGTCATCTTTCTTTTTTATACTATAATTTTTTCAATATATAGTTATTTTTCCTTCATGTGGGGAGTGAATATATTATTAAAAACCAATCACTGGATTAATAAATTTCATTTTAAAATTCAAAAATCATCATGTAGGTAGAATAAAATAGGGTGGGGGTGGGGGGGTCGGGGGGGGGGGGTTAATCACTGTTCACATGTTTTACCAATTCATTTTCGTTATATTTTTACACCACTTTAAATTAAAACCTTGATACCTATTAGAATTTATAATTATTCCTTATTATCAAATATAATAAAAATATATGAAAGACAAATACTAACTGAATCCCAATACACAATATTTTTACAAGGTTATCCCAAATGTAGGTGACTACATTATTGTTTTGTTCAGAAGGATATGAGTCATAGATTTTACAGTAAGACTCAATTAAAATTTTATAATTGTTTTGTCAGTTATCATCATGAAACCATGATAGTTAAAAATCAACCACTTCGCAAATTATACTATAATACCACCACCATTCCTAATTATAGAATCCCATACATTTTTAAAAACACAACAACAACAAAAATTGAAAGATCACAAATAGTCATAGTTAAAATTTTAATATAAAATAGATTTACCACTTTAAGACACCGATATAAGACTAATAAATATTTTCTCAATGCCACTAAGAGTATTCAACATCCACTAAATAAAGAAACATCATGTATGTTAACCCAATACCCATTCAAATAAGTATAATATATCACTTATACTACAACTCATTGTCTTATCAAAATGATCAAATAAAATGTCATTAATACAGTTAAAGTATACCTCTTCCTTGACTATCTGAATAAATGGAAGATGAAAATTCTAAAATCAACTTACTCATTTTTCCTTCAAATACTACTCAATGTACATTTATCATTTCATTAATTTATATTACATAACTTTAATTTTATGAATGATATTAAAATTTCCTCTTTACTATGAGTTGAAACATAAAATATTAACAAATATATGTGAACTCATTCATACACCTGAGTATTATAATCATGAATAATAAATCATACTCATCCATTGTGAGTATCATTATACATAAGACATTATTATTTTACTTTCAGTAATAGTACGTGTTAATTTTACTCATTCGATTATCAAAAAAGTGTATCACATGTATCTTGATCACCGCCTTCATAAAGATAATAATAGCTCACAATACTCTTACTTCTTCAAGAAACACAATATGTTTTTGAAATATATCACTATATGGAACACTAACACTGAGCACACAAAAAATCAACCCATTTCATTTGAATTTCACATAATATAGTAAGACATATTTATTCTTATTCTTAAATAATCTCAAAAATGATGCATATTATTCTTATTTATGACAAATAGTAATCATAGGGAAATTCATTTAGGCATATGATGACACCACATAGTTCTTTTAATATGTTTCACATAATAGGTAGTGTATGATAATATCACTTCATATCTCACTACACACATGAAAACAGAGGATTCCAATTCATTAATTTATCATTCATTTTTGGATTGAACTCCCATTTAGCTCATGCTTTAAATGAAGTGGGTATAAGGTTTTTATAGACCCACTCCACTGATATACTCCACCACCTCAACTGATATGACCTGAAACCTTCTCTTTTTAAAGAACTATTAGAGAACATATGTGAAAATGAAAAATAAATGAAAACATACAAAACAAAGTTTATTCCATCAAAAACTTATTCATACACTATACTTGTATCTAGCTTCATTTAACCATAATTTTAATTGACATAAAAACTTCGTGGAAAATGAATCTCATGATTGTCATAAGCATTAATATCATTAATATTTTTTTTAAAAAAATATATCACTGACATTAGTTTATGAATTTAAAAAATATTAATATCTCATTTCATCATATCGTAGGATATTATGAGCTCGAATCGATCACCAGATATTATTATATGAACTCCTACTCATATGAAACCCTCAAGAATGGATTGAGGTTAATGAAAATACTATCCCCAATTAGATGTGAAAAATATAACAGATCGAACAATGATTTTCTAACCATACCTCATTAATTAGAGAAAAAATTACACAAAAATAGTATCTGAGATCGATATTTTTATCAACCAATAAACACTTAATAATAGTTCAAAAAATATTTTTTCACTATATGTGAGTATTGATGTCCTTAACTCATTCTGTTACCAACTTATATTGATGACCTATGAAATGATATTTTCCTCTTGTATATGCATCTTTGTTTGAAAACTCTCTTGTATATGTTGGATTAATCCTTTATATGATCTTTCTGAGATGATTCTCCCACATTTTAGTCCTCCCACACATGTGGGATTGATATGGTTACTTTACTTGAATGGTTTTCATATTTTTTTGATAACACTAAGAAAAAATCACTATGTGAAAAATTTCATATGAGAATTCCAAATATAAATGAAAAGGTATAATATCATCTTTAATTATTATTTAAACATGGATTTATATATTCTCAAATTAAAAATTTACTCATTCATAATCTTTTATAATTGAAATTCCAAATAATTTCCTCTTGAAATTATCTCTACTTCTCACATTTACTCAATTATAACAATGGTTGAAAAACATAATCTTTCAAAGATCATATTTAAATAATAAAAATAATGTGAATTATTCTAATATAATTGGGGCATGTCTTTATCCTTAACAACAACTCTTATATCATCATAATTAATGTATATTTATTTAAAGAGATAACTCTTCATGTCAACACAACCCTGTTAGCTTATGAATAATTATCTACAATACTTCACTGATAGGAATTCCATATATCAATAAATATCACATTATCATTAAATAATACAAAAAAATTCAATAAAATAAATAAATATTACTTAAATATATTTGGTCCATTTAATATATTTGGGTCCTTCAATATCCCCCTTTGTATTTGTTTTTAATAACTATTTTGATACTAAATTCAATTTTTTCTTCTACAACTTATTTATAATAAAATAAAAGGTATAAAAATAAGGTAATTATACTCATATAATTCTTTCACAACTAAAATTTCAATTTTTCACCTTTCAATATTCTCATTTCATATGATATTCTAATTCAAAGAAAATAAAATTGATAAAATTAAGAAAATGATTGTATCGATTTTAAAAAATAAATTAGTCATAAATTAATAAACTATAATTATACATGGTATAACTTGTTGTATAAAAAAGTGATCAATTTTGATAACAATGTAACCCCAAAATTTTAACAATGTGATAGAAACACTAAAATATTCTTTCATGGTATGATCAAAATTTTTCTACTAATTTAATTCATTCATATCAACCAATAGAATAAAATAATTTAATGTAAATAATATATTTCCCCATTTTAAATAAATTTTAATTCTATCATCAAATAATCAGTTTCTACCATTCATATTTACAATTATTTTTATCATTAAAATGGTATAACATACATCTTAAGTGAGAAAATTCATTATTAAAAAGTATTAATATTTTAAATCATTAGATGTATCCAGCATAAGAATTTCAAATATTAATGTGATAAAAATTGAGATACTAAAATCTTCTAGGTTTTTATAATCCATACTTATATATGTATGAACATTATCCATGTTCTTTATCATGGTTGACCTTATTTAATAATGAACACTAAGGAAATTTTTTAATTAAATTATTTTATTCTCAAGAGACAATATGAAACCAATTGAATTAAATTTACCTATAATGAATATGTTCATTGATTCTATATAAAATTTCACTATATTATTTCTTTTATGGATCCCCCAAAATATATTACTCACCATTAATTCCAAAAAAATTATAAAATTATACTATATATGATAATATGGTTATTCTTTAAATATTTTTCGTTAGAGCAGCAAGGATGAGATTTATTTCTAATATCTAAAGCTCGTTTAAGTTATATAATAGATATATAAAAATTATGCACGATTTATCCTTCATCACTTTTTAGATTTTTCTATTTAATGTTATCATAGACTTATTTACCTCTATATCTTTCAAAATAAATGGAATATACTTATTCACATTAGAAAGAATAGAACATTCATTATTTTCTTCAAACTCCAAATTTTAGGAAATTTACAACTATTCTAACCATATAATTAAACATTCCTTATGTGCATGCTCAATATTATTATTTGTGTATAATCATTTTTATAAGTAGTATTATAGTGTAACTACTCATTGTCTTGTTACCTTTAATTTATGTCTACCTCTTATGAATACGTATCCATGTCATGACACTTTCAGATGTGTGTCCATTCAATTTACACATTCCACAAACATTTTTAGAAACATTTATATCACATCCCTTAAAAAACCTATATTAAATTTTTTAATTATAATCTTGGACATAATTCACCAAATAAATCCATTTATTTCTTTCTAATATTGAATCATGTTTTTTTATATTGTTTCTAATAAATTTTTTATTCATGGTCTATTAGAAAAGGTAAATGATATAGACTTTACTGCCCCAATAGAAAAGTTTATTATTAATTTTATGTGTCATACATTTTATCGTCATTATTATATATATCCTAATTCTTATTATTATTTACTACCACATTATGATTATAGGCCAAGGAAAACATTTCTTCCTTTTTTGTTTTCTTCTGAGTTTTTGTGGGATTTGTTCTCATTATCTTTTTAATAGTGCAAAGTTGGTATATAATATAACTTATCTTAACTATAACCAATTATGTTAAAATTATCCCAATAATGTTAAATTCAAAAATATCAATTCATTATAGATATAATCCTCTTCATCTATGTATTATAATTCAATTCTATAGGATTTATCTTGACAATAAATTTGATATCCCATAATTTTGATCTTCGGTAGTCATCATTCATTGAAAAAATTATGAAGATAGTCAATGGAATTATTTCCATACTTCCAAAAATACTAATAATAATAAAAACATTTATTTTTTCTTTTATGAATGATTTTTGATGGATTTTAAATGTTACTATTTTTTGGATAACATAGTTCTTCATTTGAGCTTTCTATGGGGACAAGACTATGTACTCATTTTTTATATCCTTTTTTGATGATATATTTGGGGTTTTCATCAGTATTTATCACTTAGGTTTGACAAAAATTAATTTTTGAAACTTTTATATAAGTTTAAATAATATTTTTGAAATCATAAAATTCTCGGACTATAGTTACCCATTTCATTGAGCTTAAAACATATTTTTCTTTAGATAATCTCAAGCTCCTTTTTTCAACAAGAACTAAGCTTTTCTAAAGTATGTATATTATCTATAATACTCATGGTATCACTTATATTCTCATTAGAAGTAAAATATCACATTTTGATAATTGTTTTATTTTCAATTTGAAATAAAATTCACAACACTTCAGGTTGAGAGTAATCTTCTCATCTTCAATTTATTTCAATTCTTCTTCCCACGTAATTCTCATTTTATGAATCTAATCATCATGAATATAAATTTCTTATAGTAAATTGTTATCTAACTATTTAATTATATTTTCCTTAAAATATAATTTATAATTTTCAATATTCATTGTGGTTCATGATAGTTTCTCTAATTCAAATATTATTTATATAAAGAAATTTCCAAAAACACCCTCATCCAAAATATCACGTTGCAAGTCATATTCAATGAGAGTGAATCATTAATCGTATAGTGATTAAGTCTATTCTTATTATTCTTTATCAAGGGTGATTATTAATTTATAAACCATTAAGTTATCTTCTTTTTAATTTATTTACAACTAATTTTTTTAACATATCTACTAGATTTATGAGAGTATTTATATTCAAAGAACATCTTAGTATTAAATTTTTAGTCACTACATCCTTACACACATTTCCTTGAAAGTTTGATTCAAAATGGAAAAAATGTCCCTTGCAATGTAATTAATTTTATTCTTTAGCTTCAAAAAGTTGATTGACTTGTTTAAAAATTTGAAACTTCTTTGCTAAATCATTCTCCATATCCATATCATCCCATTCAACTGTGATTTTTTATCATATTGTCCCTTGATAAATGTATATATATAAGTGAAAACCTAGGTAGGATAAGTATTTAATAAATAATTGAATTACGATTAAAAGTCATTAAATGATTCAAAAAAACCATTGTAATTACTACTTGATCCATTATAATCCAAAATATCATTATCAACTAATTTAATAGATAATACCAATAGACTACCAATTTGAATTCATTTACTTTTTTGGTGTATCCAATTTATATTTTAAACACTATATCATATTACTTTATTATTTATTTTATCTATTCATTATGGTTTCTATAGATACCTTTTTATTAGTATTGATTGAAATTGGAACTGATTTCTCATTCTAAAAAAATTTCACTATTATTTTAATTCAAATATTCACTTTAAATAGGACTAATATAAAAAATTCGAATAGTAGGGTAGATCGAATAAAATTTGGAACCTTTTCCCAAATAATAATTGAAATTCCCAGTGGTTCATTCATTTAAATTGAGGGGGAGGGGGTGGTGGTGAATCAGGGTACATAAGTTTTTTCTATTTATTTTATTTCACTTTTACCTCCATTTCAATTCAAACCTCTCCACTAGTAAGAATTCATAGATATTCCATTATAATAAACATAATCATACCTCATGAAATAATTAAAATAAATATTGAACATCCCACTTTATTTTTACTAGGTTCACCTCCAATTAAGGTGACTATATCCTTATTATGTTTATGATGACCTGAGACATATATTATCCCTAAAAAATAATTAATAAATTACATGGTTGTGGGATAAGTGTCATTTTGATACCTTGGTGGGTAGGTACCAAAAGCATTCCACATTATAATTTCACCCCATAATTTTTATTTATACTATAACCCCACTAGTCTTAACTAAAAAAACTAACACAATATGAAATATCACACAAACACGAAGTATCCACTATAACCGAAAATAAATATTCTTCTTTAATACACTATTATAATAAAATTTATAACCTTATCACGTCTATTGAAAGTCTTCAACTACTTCTAAATTAAATCAATAATACTATTTTTAATGAATAATATATAATAATTCTACTAGAACTCACTGAATGTTTAATATAATCAACTAAGAGATTTCAATACATTTCATGTTGTATTCTTCCATGACTGTCTGAATAAATGGATCATAATCCTTCAAAAATAAAATTAATCAATTATCATATAATTAATACAAAAATTATGTTAATTATTTCATCCATGTATATATTATTGATTTTATTTTAGGCATGATAATATCAATTCTTCTTCATTGTGTATTTTATTCATCAATTAGAAAAAAAAATGATTTTATCTATTTCACCATTCTTATATTCCTATTCATGCATACTAAAACTACATCATCCAATATCTACTGCACATAATCACCAAATTATTGTTATACTATGTGTAATATAATATTGTCATTCAACTCATATTGTTC
The DNA here is from genome assembly GCA_963277665.1 of Viscum album. Lineage (NCBI taxonomy): Eukaryota > Viridiplantae > Streptophyta > Magnoliopsida > Santalales > Viscaceae > Viscum > Viscum album. The sequence continues at coordinate 1,556,708,540 of OY728152.1, read as the reverse complement.
TCAAACAATCATATTTCATGCATCACACACAATAACAGAATATATCTTGGTGCACTTCCTTCATTGCAGAACACACTAGTTCAAGATATATTCTCGTTCATTATAGTCTTCCACAAAACAAACAAAAACTATATAAACGTGATGTGAAGATAACATAATACAGTACTAAGGATATTATAATGGACTAGTTTCACTCGTTATTCGATAATTTCTTTATCCTGAGTTCACTCCAAAGACTATAATATTGGAAAGAGTCCCTCAATAAAATGGGGTTTCCATAATATCTGAGACATTATTGATGATATTTATTTCTTGTATAAATATGTGTTATATCATATAGAGTTATACACATACAACATATTGAAAAACTAACAAAACATTAATTTATTAATATATATCCTTCTTTATTTAAAAAATAAACCCATGAAAATTATAAATATTATAGATGGAAAAAATATTCAACAGAAAAAATAGAATGGGAAATCATGGTTCATTAAAATATGCTCAAATTATTACTCTAAAAAACAACACTATACAATAACAACACAAAATTTATAAACCAATCAATATCACAGATAATTAATATATAGAAAATTGGGAGGAATTTTACTAATTATTGAATGAAAAAATGAAGGGATATATGTAAGTGGTAATATGGTCATTGGTATATTAATGTGACCACTGAAATTGGAACATCAATATAATGAATAGTAACATAACCATTGAGAATTTTAGCAAGACCATTGATAAAAATAACATGATCGATAAAATATAAATATAACCTAAAAATAATAAAATGCAATATAAATAATAATTACAGTGATTAATTAAATAAAATATAAATATAATACTTTCATAAAATAAATATCAATATTAAAAACAAAATGAAAATGTTATCACATTTTTAATAAATTGTATTTTAATATATTTCATAAAAATATCAATTAATTATTTTAAAAATATAAATTGTCTTTTTCAAAAAATTATTCTTAGAAAATAAATTTCATTTTTAGAATCGAGAAAATAAAAAATTCAGAGGTTCAGTTTTTGAAAATTTTATAAAATACATTATTTTTAGGTGAATAGTAAAAATACAGTGTTTTTGTAAGTGATGTTTTTTAAATCACATCATTCATTATGTAATATCAAAAAAATTATTTATAGAAATTTTTGTTTAATAAAATAAATATTTTAATTTATAAATAAGAAATATAAAAACTATAAATATGTTTTCAAACCCGAAAATGTATTTTCTAAAATCTAAATTCTAAAAAATTCCATTAAATAATACTTTTTCATTTTTTGACTTTTCCATTGATTGAAAAAATAATCAGTATTGTAAAGTTTTTTAAAGTATTAAAATAATATTATATAATTAAAATATATAACATAATGTCAAAAATATTATTGTTGAAAGTCTTACCTTGGGTATAACATTTTATTCAATTTTATAACTAAAAAATTCCTCTCTCCTCGTGTTTAAATACAACCTCACTCCTCGTATGGAATACCACTCCTCTATCACCCACCAAATGACAACGATACACCCAAATAACCCATCTTAAGATACTTAGAATAATTCAGGATGTTTTGCATCCCTATATTCCAATCATTCAATGTTTTTAGTGTCATAGAAAAAAACCAACATTGAGAAGAGGGTATGTTCCCATATACTTCTCTTATCATTTTCCACTTCTCTTTCTTTTTTCCTCTATTAATTCCGAAACCAAATATTTAGATATTTATTGATTAGTATGTTATAATTATATTAATTATTATAACACAATATATTGATTTTAATTATGATGTATTTATATTTGAAAGTTCTATTTCTTCTTCTTTTAAAAATGTTCCATTAATGGCTGGTTAAAAACTAATAAGTACATCGAAGATTGTTTTATTATATCCACAATTAAGTATGGTTATAATAAATTATTTATAATTTAAAATTTAAAAATATATTTATTTTTAATATTATAGGGTTAATATTAATAATCTTTGAAAAATAGTTAACCAAGTTCATTAAATTGAAGAAATAAGTGATATTTCAAAGAAAATGTGATATCAAGACCGTTCACAATTAAAAAAAGGAACTAATTAATATAAGAAATTAATTATTGTTGATTAATAATGAAATTAATGAACATAATTTACATCAATTTCTATATTTTAATAAACCTATGTTAATTATACAGGAGAAGGAAAAATAATGAAATAATTTATGATTTACTGTTGGAGGAATATTGAGCGCAATTAAATCATTTTTATGTGATATCCTATTTCAAATTATTTTCTGTATGGAAGTTCTTATAATGTAATTAAATTTTAATTACATTATTATTTATCTTTTAACTCTAGAAAAAGATATGTTTCTCCCTTTTTTAAATGATTTCCATGCCCTTTACAATGATTTATAAAAATGATCTTATTTTTGAAAACATCACTATTTTTCCCATTGAGTTGTTTCTCGTATGATTTTGGAGGAGAAATCATTTACACATGGTTTATAGAAACATTCATTCCCAGGCTACATGGTTTGATTAAAACATTTATGCAGTTTTAGGATTAATTATAGGGCCACATGGTTTTCCTTAACTATATGACCTAGGGCGCATGGTTGTGAGACTTGACTAAGATTTTAGATATATGGGATTCATATAGGCTATATAGAGTTAGTCATACCATTTGTCCTGCCTAAGTGAGGGGTATCTTGAGACATAGTTGGGTGCATAGTTGTCACCCGATTTGGAAAACCTTGTGGCTGAAATATATGACCCCATTATGTTGAGTAGAATGAAAAATTTTCCCTCAAGGAACTAAAATGTTTAAAACTATTTCATCCACTCATTTATTCACTAATTTCAAGACACTCCATCTCATTTTGGAGTATTATTTATGCCAAATCTTGTCTTTTGTGATATTTCATCATCTGACCTCTGATTCAACTTCTATTTTTCTCTTTGGATATCCACCCATGGGTTCTTCATTCCTTAGGATACTTTATGTATATGACTTTCTATAAGAGACATTATTTTGGTGTCAGATATTCTAACCTATCTTTTATGATGCTCATCAATTCTTCTATTTTTTTATAATTTGGTCAAATCAATGACAGAGGCTGGACATGTGTTCATCTATGTATCTAAGGTAGGTGGTATATATGTTTTCCCTTAGGGATGGGGGTTTTATACATTGTTTCCATTGTGTTTCATGTTAGTTTATCCATGATATGATTTCAAAAATAATTTAACATTGATTTAAGTGATAAATTCTTGTTTAATACAAGTCATAACCATATTATATAAGGATGGAGGTAGTTAACCTCAACCTGAAATACCCATGGTGTGGGTTCTAAATTTTTACCACGTCTATTACACACTTTGGTTTCATAATGGTTTTCAGGTATCATTGAGAAATGAATATGGTAATTAAAAAATTGTTAAATTATCTAAGAACCATGTATCACCATGTCATTTTCATATGAAAGGTATGAATTTTTTATATTGATAATGGAAAGTTCATTAAATGTAACCAATGACTCATTATGATTTCATAGAAATTTTGAATCCTTGGATCCTATTCAATTATCTCATTAAAATGCCTTCAAAATTTTTACAACTTAGATCCTATTTAATTAGCTTAATTTAATGCCATGTAAATTCCTACTCCATAGATCTGATTACTTTAATTACATGATTTGATAGGATTCTGTGGACATTTCATCTCCTTGTAAATGATGAATTATTTGGATAACATGGAAATTTAAACTCCTTGGATCATGATAACTTTTATTCTAATTTTTTACTCTCGGGATCCTATCTACACATATTACTTGTATTACTTGGACAATTTTACTTTTTGGATCCAATTTAATTAGCTTACATGGATGCCTTGGACATTTATACCCAAATTTACAGCTTAACAAATTTTCATGGCATGCAAGAATGCCATGGACATTTTTACGCATTCAATCTAATGACCCATTAAGAATTGTTGGAAATTTATACTACTTAGATCCTATTCAGTTTTTTTACATTGCGTAATCATCTGAATTTGAAATTTATAATTCTTGGACAATGGCTACTGTGTGATGGACATTATAATACACAATATTATCTATTGATGTTTCTTAGCATTATTTATAGAAATCCTATATGATATATATTTTTAATCATGCAGAGGCTTGATAGACTTGACAACATCACTTCTACTATTATTAAATGTAATCATGTTATATATTCCCACTATATTACCTTATATACATTGAATAATTTTTTTTTATAAAAACTACTGATGGTGGCATACTAATTATTATCAAACACCCTATTTAGGTCACCATTGGGTACATGTAAAGACATCATTGATGTATGTAAGGATAGTGGAAAAAATCCACTTGTAGATGCTTGATTTATTTTTGAATAGGATAAGGGGATCATAAGACTGATATATGGCTCATGATACCATCTGAGGATTGTTTATTTTTTTTGTTTTTCTTTTTTAATTTTAATACATATATTTTACAAGATTCTTATTTCCATGTATTGTCTACATTTTTTATAGCATGCTATGATCAGTTTTTGTATGTGACACTAATGTATTAGATTAATTAGTTATTTATGTGATGGACATTTATTATTCTAATGACTAGTTACATAATATGATTTTATTATTGATTGATATTATTAGACTATTAAATAGTCTATCCATTATTCCACCATGAACACTCACTATTAGTCACAAGACTTTGGCATATGGGGAGGCATTTTTTAATCCATGTGGACAACCATGTTTGGTTACTATTGATTGAACTGGGTTCAAAAAATCACAATGTTGTATTGAAGGATGTTTTTTTAATTATTGTTTGGGAATATAATATAGGAGAATATGAATGTTTCATAATTTTTCAATAAGATTATATTATGAGTAACTAACAGATGTATAGGAAGAAGGAAAATTTCAAGGGTTGGAATATGATGTTCTAGTTTATGATTATTATAGTTTAATTGATTTCACCATTGGGTGACACCCAATATATTTGATGTACCTTATGATTATATATTTTTACACATGGACTGGTATGGAATAGAGATACTTCATCACGCGTCATCATAGGAATGTCAGGATTTATGTGTCCTTAATTATTCAATGCCACATTTTTATTACTATGTGTATTTATTAGAGCATGACATGGATTCTCTATTAGTATATCCTTGAATGTGTGCCGAATTCTCATGTTGGGACTTGATAAATAAATATTTCTGATTAAATGTATGCCCACTTAAATTTATAAGGGGTATAAAACCTTATAAATTGGATTTTATGATCTATACAATTCAACCTTTTATAACAATTTATTTACAGATGAGAATGAATTTAAATGAAATTAAATTCTGAAATTAAATGGTCACCATTATATAGTGGTGACAGTGGTAATTTAAAGGGATTATCCTATATAAGTTTAAATTGAATCTCCATATACTAGGACTATGTCCAATATAAGAGAATGTGAACCTAAAAAAACTTTATTAGTGGGAATTATGTTGTATATAATGTATTCTTATGATCAATATATTGCCCAGGCCTTGAATTAAGAGTAGACAGAGGGGTGTGACTTGTGTTTAGGATGTCATGTGCCTGTCCTGTTTATACATATGTGGTCCTTTTGTTACCAAATCTTGTTCGGGGTGATGCCTTTGAATTTTTAAAGATATGACACCATTAAGACCACAAGTTGTTATCTAGAAGGGTGGTGATGGCCATTCTATAGAGGTGGTGGGCCCTAGGATCCCCATAAATCCTTTAGTAGTGCCACCTCTTTCCCCACTATTTATACATGATATGAGTGTTAAGGCCCAGTTTTGTGATGGAATCCTTTGTTTCATGATGATTTTATAGGGAGAACTGTGACCATCCCCAACTATGTTAGAGTTGATGTGTCATTTTGATGAGGAACATCAACCCATGTTTTCAAGGTATAGAGGACTACAAGATATAGATTATTGGATATATTCCATGTTATTGATGTTTGACTATCTCGAGACACCTCCTTATAGGACAGTGAGGATATCTATGTATATGATTCAAGATTAAACCAAAAGATAGTGGTACATGATTACATACATGTATCCTCATCGGGATATGGCTTAGTGGGATTTCTAGACAACCTTCTATAGTTATTTCTATCCTGATACATTGAGGGATGATAGAGCTAGAGATTTTATACACATGGAGTAGGCCACATTATTAGTCATGGTAAATTCTTCTCATTTGGAAGGAGATCTTGAATTTCACACCTATTCTATTAGATTATGCTTTATCGAAATCCATGTGATTTATGGGTCATGTTAGGTACAACATCCAATCACAGATGAATGTTCTTTTGGATTACTTCCATATGTAAAATATTAAATCGGCAACTTATTATAGAACTTATCCCAAGGGATGGTGGGGACATAGAGAATGGTATATTAGATTATCTACCCAATGGATCTATTTCATGTGGTAGGAAGTGATTATTTACGGTATCTTGTGAGGGGAATACTAGCCGGAGTATGAGTGCTGGTAGTTTTATTCACTATTATCAATGTGGATGGAATTGAAACATGAGGGGCTAGTGTGATTGATACCCTATCAAGTGATGAGATTAAGGTAGGATGTATAATGACCTTATCCTTTTACACATATCATTACATGATTTTAGGAATATTGGATCATCATATTACAATACAAGGATAATAAATTCTAGTGTCTTGGAAGACTAGGTACTTAAAACATATAACATTGAACTAAATGAAATATTTATTTATTTAGTTTTCATAAAGAGATCCTAAATACCATTGTACTCATACATATTCATAGGATATCCTAGGGATAAAATGAATAAAGGGAAGTACTAAAAATCCTATTAAGGTAATAAACATTAGAATAAAGATTTATCACATGGGTAAGAAGGCATAACATAATGACATAAAAGGGCATGGAACATATGGAATAATAATATATATAAAGATGGGATCATTGATGCATGAATATTGTAGGGAGGGGAATATTTTTTATATTCCCTATGTGTAGTCTAGTGATTAACCCTCGGATGTCTCTCGAAGACGAGTGCACTAAAAACAGATTGTCACATTTAAATGAGGGTAAAAAGGGCGTGATTTTAGAATAAATCAATAAGAAAATGATTGAAAGAAAATTTTATATTATAAGGATTAAAAAGATATGACATTAAAAGGTTGATTAGGTCTAGGTTGGCTTCCAATCTGTAATTATATCATTTTTCAATTTAATTCAAACTTCTTCTTATTAGTTTTTTAATGTGAGTTTCCACAATAATTTCCTCTCACTTTCTTGGTGAAATTATGATGGTGAGAGAAAACCTTACCAAGATTTTTGTTTGGTCAACTCTCATTCCATGTGAAAAATAGTTTTATGGAATATCCTCAATTGACATGGGAATTACCTGATCTGGTCTTGTTTATCCCAGACAATCAAGAACATTCACTACCCATTTTACATATACTGACGATATTCATGTACTTCACCACTAATCACAGGTCTATTACATCATATATAAACTAGAAATTAGTAGAGGGAGATAATGATTATTTGACGAAGTAAAAAAATCAATAATGTATTTAAAACTCAAGAATGATCGGACTTGGAAATAAAATATGATATATTAAATTGAGAACAACATTGAAGAATAATGAAATTTTATTCAATAACATCAAAGAACTCAAGAATTAAAAAATAGAAAACCAACCCTTCCCCATCACTCAAAATGTTTTCCCCACCATAGTAAGGGTAATCGAGATGAATGGGGAATAATAAGGCATTACAAATATATGAAAAAGAAAATAAATAAAAGAGTGAAACCCAAGAAGTTATCCTCCTTAGTGTCCTCAAAGGATTGGGATGGAATGAGGTGACTTGATAGGGAGGAGCTCCCCTCCTTTTATAGGCTAAATTTCTTCCCTGAATGTTGATGCCTTTTATCCACAATAAATGACCTCTTCACATGCTTCACAATTTATGAATGTTGTTCATAAATATATTTTCCATATTTCTGCAATATCTCAGTGTATTTAGACATCATATGTGGGAGTTATAAATTTTGAATTATAGGTTCCTTATACTAGAATAAGTTTTAAGGAAGTTTACTTCAAATGTATAACACCCATTGGTAACATTAATGACTTTGAAACTAGAAAAAATTAATTTTTGAGCCGATCATATGTGTCATTGTTCTATTCCAGGTGGACTCCCCACAATTGGAGGTGTGTTGGCTGAGATTGGATTCCATTACAGTGGTGCGGTCCATGTTGTCCACCCGGAAAATCCTTCAACATAACTAATTTTTAAGGCCTCTAGATTCCCAAATATTACCCTGTTATAGAAGAAAAATTTGAGAAAATAATATAAGTATTCTAAAAAAAATTCACTCAATTTGGATATATATTGTTCAAGAATTGACTAAAATACCCTTGATGTAAAAATCTATATAAAATCCATAATTAAGCGTTCTCACTATTTTTCTCAAAAAACATCATACATCCAAAATTGATTCATATAATCTCAAATTGATAATTTGGTATGATTAAAAAATTGAAATTCATATAAAAAATGTAGAAAATATTTGCTCTATCAATTCCCCCACACTTAAATTCTGCTTATCATCAAGCCTAAAATCTAAAAAATGAGTTCAAAGGACACCAATGTTACAAATTTTCAAATTCCAAAGTAATAAAATTTAAAAAATTTAAATTTAAAATAAATCATACAAAAATCTACATAAAATATCAATTTAATTCCGATTTTTCATAGAAACAATTAATTCATGTATTTTACCTTTCCCTATTGAAAAAAAGGAACTTCTTATTTCGTTTATTAAATATTATCAATTCATTATTATTAAGCATGAAACAACATGATTTACCTCACATTTGAATTTTGACTCTCATATCTTGTGATACAATTCAAGTTGATTTATTCTCATATCAAAAGAAGATTCACCTTATCCGTAATATTGTAAAATAACTACTTTCTTTACTTTGTAATGATAAAAGGCACATAAAATAATGAAGAATTTTCAATAAAGGTTTAAATGACTCTGAGGCTTAAGGTTGGTTGGATTTGATCTTTTAAAAATTAAGGCTCCAGGAAGAGGTTTATCTCATAATTATAATTCATGATATCAAAAGTGTAATTAAATTATCCCCTTTAATGTACCAACACCCACTTCCCCCAAAACTCAAATTATAGTGATGCTCAAAGTATAACATAATGAATGATTAATACCCTCTCTTGATTTTCCCTTTTTAGAATGATATGATTAGATCAAACCTCATAACCATCACCTAATCACATATGATTAGAAAATATGTCGTCTGGAAAATGGTTATTTTTGGTTCTCCCAAATGATAACTTTTCCCCCCTTTTTTTTATCATTTTTCATTTTTTTAAATTAAATAGGGGAAGAAATGAAATACAATTAATGAATAAAAAATCTTTTATAATTCTGACAATAAACTCCCCATACTTTTTACTTACATTTTAAACCATCCCTTCCTCTATGAATCCCTTTACCCACACACTTCATCATTAAAATATCATAAAAATACAATGAGTTGGGTAAGAATGGATAAATATGTCTTTAAACAAGGATCATCTCTATAATATTAATTCATGGTATCTATGGGCCAAAATATGGATTGATGTAAAGGTGGTATTTAAGGATAAGGGTCTTTCCAAAGATACCTGATTTATTTTAAACGTGCTTTTGTATAGTCATAGATTTGAAAAGTTCAAAAGCATGTTCTAGAAGGTGACATGTCCCAATATCCCTCAAGAAATATTCTCAAGATATGTAGGAAGTAAATGGTCTATAAATCCTCATAGTAATGAAAAATAATACATTGGACAATCACTCATGGAATGACTAATAATTATAAATCAATTCACATGAACTTCAGAAATTCAAATCATAAAAGATGGTATGGAAATTTCATTTACATGATTCCATCAATTCCTTTAAATCACGAGTTATCATTCCAATATCTAGGTTTCTATTTAAACATTCAGTTTTCCATTATACTCACTAAATCATATTAAAATTGAAATAAAAAACATGGCATCATAGGGTTCCTAAAAAACTCATGTCTACTAGATAAGTAAGCATTAATTTTGGTGTGGGTGTGAAATTTTTATCCTTAAATCTCAAAATATGTTTTAGACAAAAATAATGAAAGAAGTTTAAATGATAATCATATAAAGTGAAATAAATTTTCAATTAAATCTTTGGAACTCTTCTTCTATTGATAGGGCCTTCCTTCTGACTTCATGATCCTAAAAAAGAAAAACAAATCAATTAATCACAAAGAGAATTTCATTTAATATTAAAATTATAAGAGGGAGTGGGCCACATGTTAAAAAAATTCGTAATACTGAATTTGAAATTTAAATTCCTAATATTGAAAATGAAAGTTCTAAATATCAAGAAAAGGATAAATCATGGTATGATCCCCCAAGTGGGCTATGGAATCTTTTACAACCTCTAGAGGGTGGTACCAGATGTTATCCAAATTTTAATGGTGGTTGGGAAATTTTTTACATGGACCACCATGTGGCTCTTCCCAGATTACAGTTCTTTGTTCTTGTTGAGTAGGTCTCCACGGAAAAGGTACACCAGATCCACCACTTTGTAATATGGTATAGCTTGCATGGAGAGGGTTGGATAAAGTATGGAACCTGATATTATTTTGTTTCTACTTCTAGAACATTACCTTTCTCATCTTTTACTCTCTTAAGTGAATATTCATTTTATTTTGGGAGATTCTGATGTTTCTCAACAAGTGTATTTTCATTTTCATCATCTTCCATCCAGGTGTCATATGATATGGTCGAATCTGAAAATTCAAAACTATTTGCCGAAAAAATCAAATTAGTTTCAATAAAATTGAAAGAGTTTGAGGTCAAGGTTGTGTTATATCCATGAGTTGGTTTGAATTTAATCTCATCATCAACTGAAAGTGCCTCTTGAAGTCAGTCTTCACTGGATTGAGGTAGGTAGTGAGGCTCCTACTCCTCAAGTTTGTCATCAACTTCATGGATGTCTTTAGTGAAATCCAAGAAGACCAGTGGTACTTCCTTCCTGTACTTGATTCATTTTAAGCCAACTGGGAGTTCATCGACCATGGCCATCAATTCCTCCAATGATATCCATGTTTCTATGCCTCTTTATACCTTTTTGACCATTATCATCAGCGCAAAAACTCTTCATTGGAGGGCCTCCATAATGTAGTCTATTTCTTTTTCTAACACATGTGATTTATTTTCAGTCAATGTAGAATAATAATCATTTGAATTCATCATGGAAGGATTTTTTTAATCTTTTTAAAAGAAATGAAATCTAACTAAGATGTGAAAATAGAAAAATTAAATAAACTAACGATTGACTCCCCAAAAATGACACCAAGTTTGACGCATGCCTGATATAGGTCATGGAAAAACAATTTTTATATTCTCTATCTGTAGTCTAGTTATTAACCCTAGGGAATCTTCTGAAGAGAAGTGCATAAAAAACTTTTTTCACTTTAAAATGAGGGTAAAAATAGTGTGTTTTTAGAATAAATCGATAAGAAAATGATTGAAAGAAAATTTAAAATTCATAGGATTAAAAAGATATGATATTAAAAGAGTTATTAGGCCAGGGTTAGTTTCCCAATTGTAATGTTATCCTTGTTAAATTTAATTAAAAACTCATCTTATTAGTTGATTTAAGTGTGTTTTTAGGCTTTTTTCCTCTCATGACCTTGGTGAAATTATGATGGTGAGAGAAAACCTTACCAAGATCTTAGTTTGGTCAACTCTCTATCCTTGTGCAATATAGTTGTATTTAATATTCTCAGTTGACATGGGAAATAAACGATAAAGTCTTGTTTATCCCAAAAAATAAACAACATTCACTACCCATTTTACATGTACTAATGATCATTGAGTACTTAACCACTAACCCCTAGTATATTACATCGTATATAAACAGGAAATTAGTGAAGGGAGATAATGATTATTCAACCAAAGAAAAAATCAATAACAAAATTAAAATTAAAGAACGATCACAATTGATAATAAAATCCACTATATAAACTTGATAAAAACTTTTTAGAAGAAATAAATTTCATTCAATTACGTCCAAGAACTCAAGAATTACAAAATAGAAAACAAACCCTTCCCAAATAACTCAAAATGTTTACCACACCATGGTAAGGGAAATTGAGATGATTGGGAATGAAGAAGACATTAAAAATCTCTGGAAAAGAAAAGAAATAAAAGAGATAAAACCAAGAAGTTTTCCTCCTCGGTTTCCGTGAAAGAATTAAATATCATGAGATGATTTGAAAGGGAGGATCTCCCCTCCTTTTATTGGAAGAATTTGTTCCCCAAAATATGACGTATTTTGTCCCTAATAATTGACCTCTTCACATGTTTCACCATTCTTGAATGTTGTTCATAAATATATTGGTCATCTCTTCTCAAAGCTTCAGTGTATTTTGACATCATATGTTGGAGTAATGAATTTTTTATTGTAGGCTTCTTTTTTGGATGAAGATTCAAGGAAGCTTCCTTCAAAAGTATAGCACCCAATGAAATCCTTAATGAATTTTAGACTCTATAAAATTAATTATAGATACGATAATATGTGTCCTAGTACTATTCCATTGGGAATCACCAGAGTTGGAGGTGTGTAGTCCGAGATGGGATTCCGTTATGTTGGTGGGGTACATGCTATCTGTATGGAAAATAATTTATCTTGATTGATTTTCAAGGCCTCTCGATTCTTGAATCTGACCCTGGTATGGAAGAAAAAGTTTGAGAAAAAAATAATGATTCTAAAAAAAAGTGTCACCAAATTTGGATATATATTTTTCAAGATATGACTAAAATACCCATAATGTAAAAATCTGTCTAAAAATCCAAAAGTAAGTATTTTTCACTATTTTACTCAAAACATATCATAAATCCAAAATTGATTCATAAAAGGTGAATATGATATTTTGGTATGATTAAAAGAATTGAAATTCATACAAACATGTGGAAAATATTAGCTGCATAAATCATATAAAAATGAATTTATAGTAATGTGGAAGTAACATAAAACATGAATTTAGCACAATTCAAGGTTCTTTGTACATAGAAGAGCACACGTTAAGGCTAACCAGAAATACCATTACACATGCTAGCACGAGTCAATGATAATACCCAAGAATGTTTCACATAATAACACATGAGAGTCAAATTTACCCAATACCTTAGATTTCTATCTGGGTACACCCATCATAACATGTTCTAGTATATTCTTACCAAATATATAATCATAAATTAAAAATTATACATAAACATAATGGTTACCTATAGTAATAATTCGGTATCAGAAGCATGTTTTAAACCATAACAAATGGGAGTATCATAAAAATTTACATGAAGGAAAGGAATTAGATCATTAAGGGAAAATCATAGGATACAATAAACATATATATGAAATGTTATGTCACTTGAAGTAATAACATGTAAAAATAGTACTTAAGAAACTTTAGAATTAAAACATTTTAGTGAAGTTAAAGTAAAATATCAACGTTCATTTGAAACATAAAATGGAATAATATTTTTTATAAAACCATAAGTGAACAAATAAGTATTTCAAAATAAAAAGATATGATTTATAAAAATAATTATGTCTTAAAAATAGATTATATAGTTGACTTGAAATTTGGTTTGAATTCGGAAAGTTCCCTTAAAACTAACACGCTTGTCGGGAATAGTTGAGGAGAAAATCATTTAAAACCATGTATATGCATTAAAGAGAATGAAGAATGAATTGTTATACATGAGTTTTTATAATTTAAACAAAATTTAGAATATGTAAAAAAAATAAAATATAACATCATTTGGGAAGAATGATTGATAGAGCAACCTGAAGGAATAAAGGAGGTTCGGGTAGAATCCCTTACTTTATGACCAAAGGTGTTCTTCCCTTGAACATAATTTCATATATAACCTAATTAAAATATTTTATTAATTTATTAAGGACCTATTATTTATTTCATTTATTTATTATAACCTTTTTAAGTTCATTCATTCCCTTTTTATGGGTTAAAAGTATCAATCTCATTATTTGTTTCACTGGTTTTCATGAGTGATTTACTTATATACAAGGAAGGATAAAAAAATAAGATGAGAATGATTTTCAATAATTGGATTTATATGTTATTAGTGATCATCTAGTTTACTTCATGGTTATAAAATTATTTTGGCAATTAATAGTGAAGATAAATCATTATATAAAACTTTAATGATAAATTTTTTGGTTAATTGGCTGTTTTTTTATCACATCGAACACATTTTTCTTTATAAAATAATATCATGTGTAAAAAAGATTAAAATACCATAAATTCCAAGTAATACATATTTTATAGTATGTTTCATCCATAAAAATGGTCTCATGACCAGAATTAAATATTGTAATAGATATGTAAATCCCGTCATCCTTGAATATGTGAAATTAACACATCTTAGTTAGTGTTTCCATTTCTAGTATAAAAGGATGGGAAATGAGAGATGTTGATGAAATTTTACATTACCATAACAAAATTATAGTACATGTATGTTAAGGGAGTCATTATATCATTTGGATGAATGGAGGTGAGGGATGAAAAAGAAAATAATGGAACATGAAAGAAAAATAAAAGAATGAAAAGAGGAATTTACCACTTGAATATATCTTCCTTGAGAGGATCTTTAGGGGAGAAGATTTGGTCATTAGAATAGAAAAAGGGATAGTGGACGTGGGATTGGGTATTAAGGAGGTATTTTATTATAATTTAGATAATGTAAAAGTATTTTGAGGAGTAAATAGAAGAGGCGGTGATGATGGTTTTTATAGTGGAGGAGAGGAGGGTTTTCTCAACATTTCATTCATTATTTTATTATTTTTCTCAAGATAAGAAATAGTATTGATTCATGTGAAAAAGAATAATAATAGGTTCATTTTTGTTCGAACCTCATGTGTTTACATCATCCCTGATAAAAAATAGTGTATTTAATATATAATTTATATATATATACATATCAAATTACCGTATTTTACTATTCACAAAATTCATGTATTTGAGAAAAATACCAAAAACTCACCCTTAATAATTCTTAGATGTGTAGGATTAGAAAATGAAACTATTTTAGAAAATTAATTATCTAAATATGAGAAATATAATTTTTAATTTAAAAACAATTACTTGAAAAATAAAAATTTTAAAATTAAAACTCCTTTTTAACACATTGAAATATTAATTAAGGTCTATAAAAATTATCATATAATCATAAGTCATAAAAATTATTATTTATGTAATTTTTTATGAAAAATAAATATTCTTTTAAAATATTAAATTCATCCAAAAAATTTAATTAAATATACACGGAAAAAAATACCAACGCTATGATATAATTATGTCATATTGTCACTTATAAGATTGATAAATTTTATTTAAACATTATTTTGTAAGATTACTTATTCCCTTGGTTGATTTAATATTAATAAGGGTCGTATTACAATTCATAATGGTAACATTACTATTCATAAGGGTCATTTACTATTCACAAAATATTAAGTTTGTCTTATCGAACTCCAAACATCTTACCAATCGCAACAGTGTATGTGAGATTTTTAAAATTCAAATCATAGAAGTGACAATATTATGTTTAATGGTCACATGGTATATAATAGTTCATTATGTTGTGATTTCATGTGATTATACTATAAGAAATAATTATAATAAAGGAATTTACATTGATTAAACTCTGGGTCATTATAGGATGGGACATATGAAATGGTTTTTAAGAACATTCCTCCAATGGTATGTGGGAGTGAGTCTACACCGACTCTATATTCAAGTGCATGGTATGAAGCTTCTCGTCAGGAAGGGAGATGGGGTGTGACCAGCCATTTTAGCTATGGAGGTGGTCAGGGATGATATATCCAGAAACAAGACTTACAACGCCAGTAGAGAATTCCTTCTCAAGGTATTCCAGCTATATCTCAGGATTGTGGATCATGGAAGATGTATAGATTACAACTTATACATAATTAGTATAATGTTAGACCTTATATAGTTAGATGTACTATTACGGTAGTCTATCTTTTAGTATCTGATCTTTTTGATACCGATTTATCAGATTCTTTCATATCGGTACATATTGTGTAGAGAATTGGGATCAAGGTTATATTTTCCAATGGTGTGATGAAACTCAATACACTTTTTGGGATATGACCAGAGAGTGTAATATTGTGTAGGTATTAACCCTTGTGATAGGTAGGTGTTTCATCATATATGACCTCCTTATCGTTAAGATGAAAGTGTTTAACATGATTCTTGAGATATACTAGTTATTCCCTATCATTCAAATGTAGAATTCTATTACTATAGGATGCCTTTCACATCATCATAGGTATGTTTTTTATTCACAATGGTAAATGGGATGTTTATGAAGGATGATCTATAACCGAACACCATTTGATGGGTGGGATGAGAACCTAGATATCTATTTATATTTGTTTGATATGGGAACAAGTGAGGCAGATTTTCATCTTTTGGTTTATCATTTCATGGATTTTTTCAAAGATTAATTTTTAGTACTTATTCTTAATAGAGAGGTAGTGTTTTACAATAAGCTAGTGCTATTATCTTAACTGATACCCATTCCTCTTTATAGGATGGATAGTATTGAGTTATAGGATCTCAAGAGGTATTTAGAGGACATTGATGAAAAGTGGACTATATGACCTAGTACTTCCATATGCGGTTCCTTGGTCCTTTTCATAAATAAGGTGGATGCAACACTTGTGTTTATTTGTGGATTTATGGAAATTGAAACATTTTATAGTAAAAAACCTATATCATCTTCCTCGTATATACAATCTCTTCAACAATCTCCAAGGATATAGACTATTCTAAAAGATTTATTTGATATAAGGTTATTATCAGGTTGATTTTATACCATCAAATATACAATATAAAATATTCCATAGTTGATATGTAATGTATGAGTATTGGGTCATTCCATTCATTTCCATGAATGTGCCATTAGTTTTTATGGAACTGATGAACTGGGTTTTAGAGACTTATCTGGATTCATTTGTGGGGGTATTCATGAAAAATATATTGGAGTATTCTCTCACTCAACAAAAACATTTCAAAATTATTGTTATTGTGTTAGATACGATGAGAAAGCATCAGTAATATGCTAATCTCAAAAAGTGACACCTTTTGATGGATAAGATTCACATAAATGGTCATATTATTTCAAGGATAAGAGTATCCATTGTCCTATAGAAGGTGTGAGATTTAGTTTCCTAGGATCAAATGAAAGAGATATTTGATATACAGGGTATAATTGGGATAAATAGTTATTAAATCCTCTTTATACAATAATTTTAATGATTATAATCATTAATTACAAGAATTAATATCAATGGTGTGTATTGTATATGGTGAGATTCCTTTGACACAACTATAGACAGTTTGAAAGGGAGACTAACATCAGCACTAAAATAGATTCTATCAGAGTCAGGTAGAAACAATAAAACATATTGTGACATATATGATATATGTCTAGGAGTAGTTATAATGTAATAGGAGCTAGTCATGGTGTATAGATTTCATCATTTGAATCAACACAAGAGGAACTACCCAACACATGATCTCATGTTATCTCCTATTGATCTTGAATTGCACCATTGGAGGAATTACTTACTAGGAGTGAGTTTTTTTTCTGTATATAGAACCCAAAATTCCCATGTACATATTTAAAAATCATGGATTTAATATTTGGATATGAAGGTGGGTTGCATACTGATAGTATTTGGACATTGAGTTTTCCTATACTCATGGAAAACATTTTGTAGTAGCCCGTTCTCTAACTAGAAGGACTATGAATCATGCAATTTAGGAGTCTATTAGTGAGTTGTAGATAATGGATTTGTTTTTAGATATGCATACAGAGGTTCAAGAAAATTATCGATAGTCTATTCTTGTATAAAAACAATTGACCAATTCACAAAGAATGTGAGTAAATATGTGGAAGTAATCATATTATAATATCTTTTTCCCATGGAAGTGCATTGTAGGGGATGAACAGCCTCTTAGTTGGGTCATTATTGTGGATAAGATCTTGCATATTGATGGATATGTCTAGGTTCTAATAGAAATATGATAGGATTTGATGAGAGAGTCCAATGCCTCTATATGTGTTGCGCATTTCAGTTCTAACAAGATGTATCCTGATTTGCACCATCAATATTGGTGTCCTAGGATAATTCATGAGATAACTAGGTACGTTACTCAATATGCCACTTGTATATAGGTGAAGGTGGAACACTATAACCAACAGAGCTTTTATAGACATTATCTATTCCTAGGTGGAAATGGGAAAATGTTGGTATGAATTTTGTGCCATGATTTCCTTTATCATCTTCATGTTGTTATGTAATATGGGTGACCATAGAAATGTTGATAAAGGTATTACATTTTCTATTTATTTGGGAGACTCTTTCAGTGGATGAGATCAGGAGGCTGTAAATTCATGAGATCAGTTGCCTCCATGAGTATCCATGCACTATCATATCTGACAGAGATGCTAATTTATTGTCACATTTTTTTAAGGGTTCCAAATGGTACTAGAATCAGTTGTACTTTTGAGTACAACAGATTACCCACATATTGATGAACAATATGAGCATACGATACATGCTTAAGAGAACATGATCCAAGCTTTTGTCTTTGATTTTAATAGTTCTTGGGAGAACCCATTACTGCTTATAAATTTTTTTTATAATAATATCTTCCAGTTGAGAAAAAAGATGGATCCTTTTGAGGACCTATACGATAGAAATTTTTATTCACTCCTTTGCTGGTAAGAGGTAGGATTGGAAACACTACCGGGCCCTTGACTATGTAGATATTCCTTATTCATTTTCAACCTTACGTCACTATGTTAAATTGATTTTCCTTTAAAAATTCTAAATTTAATAACAAATTTTACCTAATTTTTTATTCAATTATTTTGTATTCACTGTTAAAAAGGGTTATTTTACTTTTTTGTATTATTTTATTATTGGTGGAGGTGATTTGTAGGGCCTAAGATGAAGTTGAAGTAAAATGGGCCAAAATGTTCCATATTCAAAGAACACTAGGGGAATCAAACAAACACTATTCATGATAATTACAATAAATTGAAATTAAAATTGGGTCATTGGGATAGAACTATTCTGAAGACATGAAATACCAATTCATCCATTAATTTTCCCCACTAAAATGATATATCCATGCTACCAAATTTGCATGTAGTCGAAAGTGGTGAGCTTTGTTTCATCCATATCTTGATATTTTTACCTCTAAAAGATTATAAAATTTAGGTGGAGATAATAAAGTGTTGGAAAAAAATATTTTTTTTATAAAAATAGTGATAAGACTATAATGATTACAACAACTATGGTATACGTGGTTTTAAAACAATATGTGTGCCCAAAAAAACCTTCAACTTTTCCTATAAATTGGTACATTGATAACCCTAGTTGTATGTTATTCTATGATGTAAAGATATTTCATTTTATAGATGTAATGGATTCCTCTCCTCATCCAATATTTTTTGGGGGAACATGTCCTCATAGGTTGATCAAGGGTTATGTAGAAGTTATAACTAAGCCTCTTCCAGCTCACGATGGCGTGCTAAATTGTGGACAATAATTTTGATGAAGCTTAAAATAATTGAAAGGGAGTTCGAAATTTTTTTATTCTCGTTGTTTTGTATATTTTTTTTGTGAAAAATATCATTTTAGTTATATCTAAACATCATTCTTATTTTAATGATTTATTTTGGTTTAATTAAGTGAAACAATTTTTATCTCAGCATCGATTGGTTTAAGATGTTAAGTGGGAATATTGGGTTGTTACGATTAGAAAACACATGTATATTATTTGTCCCACACATAAAAAAGATATAAGTTCTATTTGGAAGCCCTTACACTATTTGTTAGGTCCAAACCATAACAACATGATTTTTGGGTCTGGTTTTGGTTCTCTGTGAATCATTTTAATATGCAAGAGGAAAGTAGAGAGTTTGAAAACCCTCATACAAATGATTACATTAAACTATTTGTAATTTAAAAAATGATGAACTAACCAAGATGTGATGTGAATTCTAAATTACCTATTTCTCTAATAATTTTATGACATCAATATTTTTTTGGTAAACTATTAAACTCTTAAAATTATATTATTTTCAAAAAAATGTATTCATAATCACCCCCTATTTTAGAAATTGTTATTCCAAATATACACTCTAAACATATCAAATCACCTTGAGAGATGACCTAGGGTATTCCATATAATATATACTAACTTTAAAAACATAATAAATTTTATGTTTCATGACAATGCATTCAAATTTTGGCAATGTTTTTGGGGATCACTTAAATTTTTAGTGTATGTTTTTTAAAAAATTTGGTAGATTTTGGGAATATTTATTTATTTTATCTTTCAATATTTGATATCAATTTTTGATCTTATTTTTTTGTAGGTTCAGTGAATGATATATTTTACTCTATAAGGCTTCACGCCTTTTAATCACCAACCAAACTAAGACACACATGACAACACTTTGAAAGTGGACACACCACAACATGAGAATTTTCTGAACCCCTCTCCTTCTGGAACCAAACTAGAATATGAACATAAGTTTTATAAATTTGATCAAAATAATAGAACATTAAAATATGTAACCTCTCCTGATGTTGATATCCAACCAAATTATATTAAAATATAAGGATAAACCCCAAACATTTAACTAAAATATAGTCAAATTCACTTATTACCATGATTTTAGGGACTTTCTAGAGAATACCAACATAAGAATATAAAATAAATTTATTTTGTATGTTCTACAAAAAAACCTACTAATGTAGATGAAGAATAATTAATTCTTAAGGAATTAACTTTTTCAATATAATACACAACAGAAGATTGATTGTATCATATTAATTCCTCTATTAGAGGCAGGGTAGAAATGAAAAATCTTTTTCAATAAATATATTTCCTAGCCTCCAGAATGAAAAAACTAAGAAAATAAATTTGTTGGATTAGACAATGCCATGGGTAAACACTTCATGAAAATTTAGAAATATTTAAAATGATTTTTTCAAGTTTCCCACACCACTAAACATTTGATAAACCTTTTATACAATATTTTAATGATTTTTTTGATTACAATTGATCATAACATGATTTATGGTACTTTAGGTGGTGTGCTAGTTGACCAAACCACAATTTATACAAGGATAATTATTAAGAACATGGTGATGTATAGTAAAAAAATTTAGTTTTAGGTCAAGTGTACCCATTCATGGTGTCCATGAGGTGTACAGTACTGAATTCGATAAGAAGGTGGACATGTATTTCGAAGAGGTAATTAAAACTCCTAGGAAAATTACTCTTTCCCAAGGGAAATGACAATATCCTCATACCATCAATTATGTTATTTTTTATTCTTACACACACTATTCTGTCCAATTCCACCAACTGAGAGACACATCTGAGTGTTTTGAGAAAATTATTCTTGGTCGACCATAAAACCAACCATTTAGAAAGAACCTTACTATCCATCTAGCCTTGGGTGGAAATAAAACCATGTATAAAGAAATGGGGGTATTCAAACCAACCACAACATCCATATAACTAACTAGGTAAGAGTAGACAACCACCACCATCAACAAGAAATACTAAACCCCCACAAATACCTTTCCAACAATCACTTACATAACCCATGTATAGACAGACTATAAGATATGAAGAAACAAATGGATGCCAAAAATATGAAATTCTAAAAAACCACCAAAGCTACTATAGAATAACTAAAAAAGAAAATAGGCAATCTCTTAAATTCAGTGGGGGAAATGAAAATTCACAAGACAGGTATAATTCCCACTCATCATTGATAGATCCTCACTTCCTACCAAATGCAATGATCTCAGAACATCCTCGATTCCATCCACCATTGGAGAGTATTCTTTTTCTAATTAAATCCTGGATTTGGGTGCTTCCACAATGGTTATTCCTCACTCTATTTTATCTAAATTACATGTTGTGGAGTTAAATACCACTAGAATTGGTTTCCAATTAGAAAGCTGAATTATTTCACAACCTTCTAGTGTGTTAGAGGATGTTCTTGTGAGGGAGAAAAATTTATTTTTTTGCATCTTTTTATGAGAATAAAATGGAATATAATAGGATGAATGGAAATGCCTGGATTATATTGGAGATTCCTTTCTTAAAAACATCCAAAACTATAATTAATATCCACAATTGTATGTTATCAATAGATTTTGGTGTTGACATTGTCCACTATTACATCCTTAATTCCATGAATCACCCCACATAAGATCATTCACCACTTTTAATTAATTTAATTGATGTAATCCCTTCCCCTGAAAAAATATATTTTCATTCCCCTAAAACCCTTTTTGAGTTTTCATTATTGATAGATATGCTGGGTAATAAATCATTCATATAATTTTTTACATGTCTATAAAAATGTCATGATTGTTTGTTTATTTAAGATTTCGTGAGAAATGAGGATTCCATGATTAGTAATCATACTTATATGCTTCTAAGAGCTCAATCATGAAATTAGTATGTTACCATTGAGATGTTATATAAGATCATTGACCTCTCAATTTCATATTCACCCACATCAGTCCAAAATACACCTGAATTGAAACTTAACAAACTACCGTAAGATTTTAAATATTCTTATGTAGAGAATGGAAACAATATTCATGTCATAATTTTGAGTTCTCTCCCTCCAGAGAATAAATTAATGATTTTTGAAGTTTTGAGGGTGTATAAACACCCATTAGGATAGAAACATTCTAAAAATCCTATTACTATACCATATATTTTCACAAATCTTATATAGTTAAATGACGAGGCTAAACTAGTGAGGTAGTAACAATGTCGACTAAACCCAACCCTTTAACATGTTATTAAAAACTAGGTAACAAAATTATTGGCTGTTGGAATCATTTAACCCATATATGATATCCAATGGGACAATCCTGTGCAAGTAGTTCTGAAATCATGGGTCTTACTATAGTTAAAAATGAAAATAATTAATTGGTTCCAACTCACATGCAGAATAGATGGTGTGTCTATATGAACTATCTATGATTAAATTGACACACTAATAGATACCATTTCCCATTACCATTCTTTTATAATATGTTAAATAGTCTAAAAGGTAAGTCCCATTACAATTTCCATGATGGGTATTATAGTTACTTTTTGATCTGTATGCCCCTGAAGGATCAGGAAAACGAAAACATAACTCTCCACTTGGTCACATTTTTATATAGAATAATGTCATTTTATATGTGAAATGATTCCAGGATATCCAATGATGAAGGGTTAATATTTTTTTTCCTATTACCTATAAAATTATACGGAAGTATTCATGGGTGAATTCAAGGTTTATGGATCTTATTTTGATGAATTATTGAGCAGTCTTGGTTCATTATTATGTCACCATATTGAGAAGAATATTATATTATGTTTAATAAAAAGACATTTGATTATGAGATAAGGATTATTACATGGGGATGAAATTTTAGGGGATGATATCTAATTATATAAATCAAAATATGATGTCATTTCTTCACCAAAATTCCTAAAAAATGTTCAATACATGTGTATTTTATGAGATCATTCAGGATTTTAATTTTGTTTCATGCATGAAATTCGTAATATTACACTCCCCGTATCCCGCTTACTCTAAAAAGAAAAAGAATTTATTTTTTATTAATAATTTGAATAAGATTCTAAAAAATTTAAATGGAATCTCACATCAACCTTATTAATCTACCCACATCGGTGGAATTTACGATTTGAGTTCATGTGTGATGCCAATAACTTATTAGTTTTAGCTGTCATATCACTAAGGGTTCACTGAGATCCACATCTCATTGATTAAACCTCATGTACACTAGACCCTACCTAAGAAAAATATAATGCAATTTAAAAATAATTCATTACCATTGTGATTCCTTGGTTAAAGTTTGGTCCTACCTCGTATGATCCAAATTAACTGTGTTCTCAATCCATACTACCCTTCAGTATCTCCTTAAGAAACTATAATGAAAAACCACATCTCATTTTATGGATGCTCCTACTTCAAAAATTTAATCATAAAATTAGGGATAAAAAGGGGTAGATAATTTGGTGACTGACCATATAAGTAAGATTCTCCCATCCTTAGCCATTGATTCTTCCCTCTATATTCATGTAAATGATATGTTTTTCTTGATGAGAAATTAAACCGAGTGAAATATGATATTCCATGGTATGACGAAATTCTAAATTATTTTGTAGCATCTTTCATTCCTATCAATTTCTATAAAAAAAATATGGCCATCTAAAACAGGAGTCTCATAGGTGTATTTTGGATGACCCCTACTCTTGGAACACATGTAGTGAACATGTCATTTGGATCTATGTTCCTGATAGAGAGTTTTATTATGCACTTAGGTTCTTCCAAACTCTTGATTGTGGGGTCCACTTTGGCCCACAACCTACTTCTATCATGGTCGTCAATTCCATTGTCATTTATTGAACATTATTTTAAGATTCCCATGATTTCTATAAAGCTTTGTCTCCCTATTAATTTATGGGGAATGTCTCTATATGAAATTAAACACCACAAAAACCCTTTCTCTCTAATGAAATTTTTTATGTTTGTGGCATTGAATTTTTGGGGTCATTTCTTTATTACTTTTTAAGATTATACATTATTCTATTATTTGATTATGTTTCCAAATAGTTAAAGGCCAAATAAATGAGGATAAATTATTCCATGACAGTTGTGTATGTTTTTAGAACCAAAATTTTCAATAGGTTTGGATAAGCTTGGTTCATAATTAGTGGATAGGGTTCTTATTTATACAATCGAATAATGCAATCATTTTTTATTAAGTATGGGGTTAGGCATAGAGTGTCAAATCCATCACAACCAATAACCCATGATCAAATTGAGGTGTTTAACAGAGAGGTAAAATTGATTTGAGGAAATAAAGTTCAACCCAACAAAAAATATTAGAGATTTGAACTAGATTATTCACTATGGGTTTATATTATTACTTTTCAAACTCATATTTTAATTTTACCTTATCAACTTGTTTTTAGAAATAATTTTCACCTCCTTGTTGAGATAAAGAACTGGGACCACAAGTATATTAAACAATGCAACTCAAATCTTTTTGGTGTTGGTTCTTAAAGGATGCCATAGATTTAGCAGTTAAAGGAAATGATTATAGATTATTATAAGAACTCTTAGATATAAAAAGATAGAACCAAGGATTCCCATGACTGTCTCATCCTTCATTATCAATTCCTAGTTGAAAAAAAGGTTCTCCTTTATAATGCATGGCTGATATTGCATCTAGGTAAGATTACTTCCCACTGGTTTATTCTATATAATGTTACTAATGATTATCCATTGGGTTTTGTTATGGTTAAAAATAATGTTTCAAAACAATCCTTCTCTGTCAATGGGAACCAGCTGAAGCACTTTAAAAAATCCATTCTGGAGTCCCAGATGGATGAAATCCATGTTCAAGAGGAAACATATGAATGACACCCACAATGTTTCATCCTTCCTTCCCACATTATTCTTTATTAAATAAAGAACACTTCATGCTCTAGGTGTGTGGGGATCAATATATTCATGGGTTAGTTAATAATTTTAATCATCTTTATTTTGTTCTCCTTTTTTCTTTCTAGATATTATTGTCCCATACCTCTCATTTTCCCCTTGATTTTTGTCTAGATATTCATTTTTTATGCCAAAACAAATCATGGAAAATTAATCCCTCTTAATCATAGAAAATTATTCCAACTTAAGAATTGAGATTATTTAATTTTTTTGATGAATTTACCTATTTCATTATTATTTAACATTAAAAAAAATTCCTTGATTGAATGTGTCTTTTACCATGAATTTAACTCTAAGGTGTTACTTTTTCATTAAAATTGGATTTTTTGATGATATGAATCACTATGTCATTTGGGAGCCTTTGAGAATAATGGTACACTTTATGTGAGTAGTTTATGGGAAAATCAAGTTACTTAAAATATAACATAATTTTTTCACCAAACTAAAAATTATGAATATTTATTACTTAATTGAAGTTAAATATTAGTTAGGTTAATTTTTTTAGCATTCCAAAATGTTTTTTCCATACATTTGTTCCTTATCCAATCTATTTCATTATTATAACAGATTGAGCTATGCATTTGTACTAGTTAACCCTTTTTTGTCCACTATAAAATACATAAAATGAAAACAAATAAATGGTTTATGTATTGGGTAGTTCAAAATCAAATCTTCCTTTACATTTTTTCTTTTTAAAACAATTACAATTAGTGTCATGAGGAGATAAAATAAGGGATAAGTGATGAATGCGAGATTTTTACCAAGTATAATGGTTGAAAATTATAACATTAAAAAATGAGGGATGTGATGAAATTTACATCATATGGGGATATATAGGTCAGGTGCTCATGTTTTAAATTATAGGAATTCTAGGATGTTTTTGGCCTTAAAATGTGGTTACAATGTATATAGGGCAGGCTTGGTGGACATGACCATTTAAAAAGAATTTTTTTAAAGTAAATTATTTTTACTGAATAAAAACTGGAAATAATAACATGATATAGTTTAAACATACACAAATAGAGAATTAGTGACATGGTTATTATTTGAATTATCTTATCATATTGGTATCATGCATCTCTTAGAGTTTGATTCTGATACAATCCATGAGACTAGTTTTCCATGATCACTTAGAATAACTACTTCATGTGTTTTTTTCATTGATTGCATTGATATTTAGAATCAAATATGTAATGTTAAATATTCATGAAGTTGGGAATATCTCCATGAATAATTCATGAAATTAGACTATACACATGATTGAAAATGTTTATGATTGGGGTTGTGATCGTGTAGCGATTCATTATTTATTTTCACACTTACATCACTCTGTTAAATTGATTTTGTATCGTAAATTATAAAATTAATTACAAATTTCACATCATTTTTTATTTAATTATTTATTATTAATAAACATTAAATGGGTATTTTAACTTTTTCGGTTCATTTATTTTTAGTTTGAGGTGATTTATAGGGACCAAATGAAGTTGAACAAAAATGTATAAAAAATGTGCAAGACTACAAGAACACCAGTGGACTCAAATGGACACAAAAACTGATACATGAATTAAATTGGGTTCAAATTTAGTGATATGATCTGAATTTAATTAGGAAAAAAATATTATGAAGACACCAAATCACAATTAATTCATTAAAGTTCCAGCTAAACTGATATATCCACGCCACTGAATCTGTATGAATTCAAAAGTTCTTTGTTGTGTGTTGTCCATATATCAACCTATCAAACTCCAAATAAGTCTACTATTAGGTTAAGATATTAAATAGGTGGGAAAAAAATTTACACATTTTCTCCAAAGTGATATAATACTATCTAGATGATGAAAACGGTAGCCTAGGTGGTTTTGAAAAATTTGTGTGCCCAAAACCACCTTCCGATTTTCCAATAAATTGGTACATTTGGCACCCCATTTGTAAATTTGACATGGAGGAAATGATCTAGTATTTTTGAGATTGAATGTACTAATCTCCTCATCCATGAATTTATAGAGGACCTTATCCTTGTATAGTGATCTAGGATGAAGGAAATATTCAACTTGAGTCTCCTCTTCATCTCGATGGTGTGAAAAATGGTGGATGTTTATTTTGAGGAAGCTAGAAATACATGTGAGGGAGTTCCAAAAATATTTATTCTACTAGATTATTTTAATTTGTCTGCAAAACATTTCATGAAAGTTCCATATTAACATGATTATTCTTCGAATTCTTTGTTTCTGTTTAATCATGTGAGTGGATTTTTATCTCAATGGTGATCGGGTTGAAATTTTAAGTGGAAATCTTGGGTTAATTCGATTGAAAAACAGAACCATCTTATTTCTCTCACACATACATGAGATATGATTATGATTTTTATTACTAACTATATGATAAATTTATAAACCTTTGCAATATTATTGATCTGTCAAGGGTTGGTTATTTGTCTATGGTTTGAAGATGCAAGAGGGAATTCACAATATTGATAACCCTCTACCAAAGGATTCCCTTAAAAAATGTTCATTTTTCATAATGATAAACCAGAAATGATGTGTTTTGTATTCTAAATGAAACAATTCTCATATAATAATAAAAAATCAACATTCCATTATCAACTATTGAACTCTTTAAAATAGGTTATTTTCATGAATCATTCTTCCAAACCACCAAACCTATTTTATAAGATTTTATTAAAATTACACACTATAGACCAATTAGTGTTCCTTGAGAGATGAAATAGGGTCTTCCATAGACTATAAATAAACTTTAAAAATATAATAAATTTGACATGTCATGAAACACATTAATACCTCATCTCATTCCATATATTTTAGAGGAAGTTTAGATTATCCGGAATTCGATGCATACTAGTTAGTCTAGGGAGAATACCTATAATGATCGTTTCAATTAACCACTATAGATAGAGGGTGGGGGGGGGAGTGGGGTATTCTTGTGAGTTTTACATTTATTGGGGAATAAAAATATTTAAAAACAATGGACTCTATCACTTCTTTATGTCGGACCCTTTAAGATTCTAGAGGGAGTCGGGCAAGTATCCTATCACTGGTATTTACCTCAGAGGTACTAAGACATGAATGGAATCTTCCACATATACTTGATTTCCCAATATTATTCAGATCCTCCACATATTCTTCATGCTTGAGATTTTGATTTAGTGGCAGATGCATCCTTTTTTGAGAATCTTATTATAATTCTTATCATTGAACGAAGGTTCTTTGAGGCTAGTTAGTTCCTACAATATGAGAGATATAAAAGTACAATTATGTACTATATAGGACATGGGAGAGGGATGTCTATTTATGTTACCTATGAATATGTTTATTCTCAGATGATGCTTTTACCACCATTGAAATGGAAATCCTAGGAAAATGTTTTTTAAGGTGGTGAAGATTTTAAGAACCAAGCTTTTCTAATAGGTGCATATCCTTTTAATTCTAGATTAATTCCTTAAATTCAAATGTACTTGAGTGAATAGTGGGGTATTGAATAAAAAAATAGTTTCCAGGGAATTTTTGAAGGCTTGAGCCTAATATATTAGAGGTGGGATCTAGGACACATGGTTAGTTGAAATACTTCCATCCAGGCCACACAGTTTGATTAAACCATACAAATGTATTTCAAGGTTTATTAGAGGGCATCATAGTTTTACCTAACTGTGCAACCCACAAAACATGGTCATGGAACCTATATCAGATATCATATAGAGGGGGTTTTCATGGTCCATTCACCGTTTGTCAAACCATGCATCCAGCCCATATAATGGGTCTCTTGAGACAGAGTAGGGTACATAGTCGGTGCATCGTTTAGTCAACCGTATTTCAAAATTGTGTGAATACTTTATATTGTGTAAAATGATAATTTTTTTAGGGGAATTGTATGTTTAAAAATATTTCCTCCTATAGTTTCTTCTCTAGAGAACAACCCCTCCCTCAGACATTGGTTCCTTCTTCAATCCTAAGATAGGATTTGGTTTTGTTTCATCACCCAAAATCAAATTCTTCTTCATTTTATCTCATTGGATAACCACCAGTGATTTATTTTTTCTTTATGGTCTTTTAGCTACTTTAATTATAGTTGAAAATTATATTTTAGTGAAGGATCTTATTCTCTATTTTTCCTGAATTCATATATTCATCTATTTTGTTATGATTTAGAAAAAATTAGAGAATGACATTAGATGAGTGTTCTGCTACCAAGATTTGGTAGGTGGTTTATAAATATTCCATCATTTATGGTGGGTTTCTACCTTTTTTATGTTGATCCACATGTTGGACATTCCAAGGGATGATTCCTAAAATATTTTTTCCTTGGTTTAATTGATAAATTCATGTTTATGACATACTTTGACACTCTTATATAAGGTAAGGGAATTTGACCAAAACATAAACTTCCACTTAGGTGGGTTCTAAAATTTTATTATCATAATACCGACTTTAGAGTTCATTGATCTTACCCTGTATCATTATGAATTTTATATGGTAATGAAGATCATTTTTAAAGTTGGTAGGAACCTTTTATCAACATGCCATTTGTATATGAATGGTATGAATTGGTTATATTGATAACAGAGGATTAACACTATTGAACTGACAAATCCATAGATGGCTTGTAAATTTCTACTCCATTGATTCTATTTAATTAGCTCATTTTGATTCCTTGGTAATTTTTACTTGTTGAATTTAGTTTAATTAGATAACATGGATTTCATGTACATTACTACTACATGGATTTGATTGACTCATTTACTTGATAATCTATTTTTTCCTTGGGTATTATACTACCTAAATATGAAATATTATTATACTTCCTTGGAAATTTATACTCCTTAGATCCTTACTACATGGATTATTTGGATCCCTTGATCATTTATGTAACACCCCAGGTAAATAAAGAATATGAAATTTTTATATTTATCCATATTTGTGAATAAAATATTAATATTACTTTAAAGGGGATGCTATGCTCGATGGCGTACCCAACACGCAACAATGAGTTTCTTGGGAATCTTACATTGCACTCTAATAATAAAATAATATTATTTTAACTGGTAGTTAATTACTAGCCGTTGTAATGGCAGGAATGAACAGAACTCACTACAAAATTATTATATAAGTTTGTCAAATATAATTACTCTTTACAATAAATGTTAGAGGATTAATAATGCGAATGAATCCAATTTTAAGTGTAGACAGTCTAATATTCTTTAAAAGGTCGATTAATCGCCTTTTGATGGAGAACCTCTTTTAAATACACTTTTTGACAATTTTATGTGTTATATTTGACAAAATAAAATTCTTCTTTAGAATCGGCACATCAAAATTTACTTTGTGCAAGTGTTTTGTATTTTTCTGATAAAGTTCATATTTTTTTAATGAATAGTGGAAAATGTTGTATTTTAATTCAAAACCACTTTTTAATATAATTTATTTATATGACTAGATTATATTTATAATTGGTTTTAAAGTGTAAATAGAATATATTTTTACCATTTAATCCAATGGTGGTCATTGTATTTAACACCACTTTAAGGTTGGACTTAAACGAGTGTCAATCTTTTGAAAGATATTGTTTCTTAAAAACACGCTATTTGTTTTAACAGCAGGGTTTAATTATAAAATTAATTAATGAAAATTCTATGTTATGAATTTGGTAAAATATACATCATTTTTGAATTCGGAATATCAAATATATCTTAGGGTGAATTTTTGGTATTTTTCTGAAAAACTTCAATTTTTTTGATGAATAGTGAAACCACAAAGTAGTGGTTACAAAATTTGAATTTTTGTTTAAATGGGACTTTACCACTTCTGTGATTTGAATTTCAAAAATACAATTTAAATGATTTTAATTGTTAAGTAAAATGTGGTTCAATGGGATGAAAATAATTTTTGATGAAAAGTAACTTTTAAGTTTTATTAATCGCGATTAAAGGTAATTAGTGTGATTTAAGGTAAAAATGATATTATAATAAAATTAAAACATCTTGACACATTTCCTAACACTATTTTATGAGTTATGGCCGACCAAGACAACCCATGGGTCGATTTTTGGTACCCCATGGAGCAACTTGGGTTTGATAATGACATTTATGCCTTTTATTTAAAGTTAAAATAAAAATGTCACAAACATGATTTGTTTTAATAAAACAATTCATACATGTGGTTATACAAGTCATAATTTTGACTATAATTAGTCATTGGAATGCTAAAAATATTTCCTAAATCATTGTATTTTTTTTATAATTTTTAGACATTAAATAAATTAAATTCTCAATGACATCATGATGATGCAGCGATGACCTCATTATTTAACGATTTAAATAAAATGGAAAGATAATGCAAAATCTAGGACCTACACATGTCAAAAACCTATTTTATTGGTGTATTTCGAACCCTTATCACCTTATCCTTTAAAAACATCAATACGTGACCATTAAAATCCGAAAACCATTTGAAAATAAACATTTTATACTTTACCAAGAGTGCCCCTCCTCTCCTCTTATAAAGGGCCCCCACCTCTACCACCTTACCCACACCTCTCAAGCCTTTGGGTCGGCCAATCTCTGATCATTTTGTCTCTACACATCGCTCTCCTCATCCTATAAGCCTTATCTTAGGCAGGAAGCTCTTCAAGAAACCCTTTTGGTTCAAACCAAAGGGAGTTACCAAATTTTAAGGTAACGTCTTCACTTGTGCTCTTTTGTTTTATTTTGCTTCTCCAACCCCCTAAACACTTTTTATTAATTTCTTTTGTAACAAATCCACTATCTTCAATATACTAGGATATTGTTATAATATTTATTCTAGCTATACTTAGACACACCTTCATCTAATGGTTAAAGAACATACAGTTTCTATGGATGACGAATTTCTGCCTCATGAAACGATGATTGTTCAACACTCATATAACACCTTCAAAGGTGTCCATTAAGATGTCACTATGTTTATATATGATATATAATATTTCTATGTTTTACTTAAGCTTTTGTATTTTTCATTTTTAGCATACCTTTATGGCTTCCATTATGGATATACGCGATATCTTCATATTAGGAAGTGCGGACTACCGCCCCCTCAAAGTGATTTGATTCGTTAATGCCATATGTGGGATGTATAAAAGATGGATTTATAGTTATTATATAAGATTTTATAATGGAATTATAATATACCTTTATATCATTATTTTTTTCTTTCCATTAAAGTATGAGATAGAAATGAAAGTAGCGTTCATGCGTATGTACGGCTTACCGTCTCCATGAATGGTGCATTTCATTTCTTATCCTCAAATGTAATGTACTATTATAAGTACATATAATGGATATATATGATGTATGATACATATAAAAGATGAATATAATTATGGAATTAAAAATATACACATCTCTCAATTAGTTTTAATTCCATTAATATGACATAGAAATGAAAGTAGTGTTAATGCGTACGTACGGCTTACCGTCTCCATGAACGGTGCATTTCATTTCTTACGTATAAATGATTATGTAATATTATAAATACATGTATATTCGGGATATATATGATATATATGATATCAAAATCCGGAATTTCAGTCTGGATATAAAGAACCTTTGACCACACCAACAACATGTAATCGTAAGAAGTCCACTTTTGACTTAAGAACCAAATATCGACAAAACAAACATTATTAACATAAATGATTACATAATGTTTATAACATGTCAATAATTGATATAAAAAGAATAATGAACTTGAAAAAGGTTCTTAATAAAGTAGAAATTAACTCAAGTTTATTATTCAGGACGTTAAAGAATGATCGAATCAAGTCGGACCCGAGGTAAGGGATCCTACTCCTCTCTTTCATTTTAAGTACACTCTTTTATGTCATTCCTTTTAAAGCTTATATTTCTTGTTATTGGGATTTTATTTTATATTAATATTACTGTAATTTTTATGTTCATATGATGAGAGACCCTATTCTCTCTCATCAATCCATTTTGGAAGTTTTGAGTGGCGCCGTTAGGCTTCTGAATTTTCGTAAGAGATCTAACCTCTCTCTTTCATTTTAAGTACTCTCCTTTATGTTAATAATTTTAATCTCATATTTGTTATTATGGGGGATGTTCTTTTATATTAATCTTGCTATACATTTTATTGTAATATTATTAGAGAACCTATTTGATCTCATCAATCCATTTTTGGATGTTTTAAGTGGCGTCGTTAGGCAGCCGAGTTTTCGTAAGGGATTTTTCAGCTCACTTTTATTCCTGTGAGATTTATGCTACATTTGCTACAATTTCCTTTTATTGGTGTATTTACTGCCCATTATTTTACTCATTGTGTAATATACTTTCATTTATGAGTATTTACATCAATGTTGTATTGTCCTTCTTTCATGGGGTTTATGTTTCGAAAGATACCCATGTCGGTAAGGGAACCTTTCACCCTCCTCTTTTTAAAAGACTTCTTTTGTTATGTCTTTTAATTCACATACTATTATATTGGGATATTTTCTTCTATATCTTTATTGATTTAAATTTTATTTCCGTGTGATGAGATACCCTTTTTTATCTCTCATCAACTCATTTTCTGAATTTTGTAGTGACGGCATTAGGCTGTCAAATTTTTGCAAGGGAACTTCTTAACCCAAATTTGATTCTTTGGGATAAACTTATACTCCTTGAATATTTCATTATATGAATATGTTTGAATAACCTATGATTGTTTTACACTTAATATCCATTTATATTTGGTGTATTCGTTTGTCACACATAATTATGTAATTAATTTATCCTTAAACCAAGGATACCATCTTTGTAAGGGACTTCGTCTCAATATCCTTTCATTGAGGCATATTTAATTTTATACATAACTTTCTTTTATACAGTATATAAACCCATTTGAATTTTAATTTTATACAAAAGGAATATTTTTCTACGAAGCGTTTTACTAAATGACAAAAAGGAATGTTTCTTTTAACGTACGCGGTGACAATGACCTTTTCCGCCACCGCGAGTATTATTTGATCTTTGGATTCCTCAATAAGACATAATGTTTTTAAAATAAAATAAATACCATATACTCTTTTATGTATTTTGGTATTGAAAATGGTTTTGATAAAGGATTCTATTATGTCAATATATTTAAATGATATATTGTGATTGAAATGTGGAAATGTTAGCATTCCTTTATAGTGGTTTTATGTGTTATAATTTTATAATGGTACTTGGACATATTATGGGTGGTTACGTGATAAACCATATGACGGGTGGTGCCGTGAATACCAAGATGGGTTGTTACGTTATAACCTTCAATGCATTGGGTATGGAAGTCGTCCGTATGGCAATTCCATTAAGAATGTATGGAAGTTGGTCGAATGGCTATTCCATTAAGTGATATGTGTGGAAGTCGACCTTATGGTTATTCCACTTAAGTATGTTTATGTCCCAAGTTACCTTTATATGTTATGTGATCTTTATATGGGTTTTATGATAATATTTTGGTTATAGAATGGTACGAAATGAAATTTTATCCAGTGAAAAGTTTTTACTACTTCGAAAAGGTGAAAAGTATTACTTCGATAAAGTATTCATGGTTTACTTATTGTTTTGAAAAACTAACAGTTTTCATTCTTTGTGTATCCCTTACTGAGGGTTTTATGCTAATAAAAAGTTTTTGAAATGTTTTTCACAGGACTTAACGTGGAATATGGTCAAGGATGGGATCAAGGAAAAGTAATGCAACCTAAAACATGGAACTTGACATGTTTCTTTTTAAGAGCTTTTATTTTATGGAAACTTAGTAAAAGTTTCTACTTTATAATCTTTTGAGATGTAATAGTTATATCCTAATTCTCTAAAACTCTAAACTTGAAAAGATCATCAATGTGAACTATTCATTTAATTCAATATTAAGTAAGGTTTAAGGCCGGGGCCTTATAGTTGGTATCAACGGTCGGTTTAGACAACATTAGGGATTAGGAGTTTTTTTAGACACAAGATTAGACCCTATATCTATTATTTCAGTTAAATCCTTGTTTTATAACTTTTTTTCAGGTCAGGTAAAGTCGGTTATGAAAGGAAGTAGAAGGATCTCAAATGACATTCCTATCTCTTCTTGATGACATGCTTGCAATAATTATTGCAAAGTCATGTTAGGATGATTGTGAAACTTTTTCTAGCATACAAATCACTTACAAGCAGTTGTTTGAGATATCAAACACCACCACTATACCTCGTTATCATCATGGATCATGGGTTGTTTTTAGACAAATAATATTTTCAAAATATTCTCATATTTTCAAGAAAGGTAAATATTATCAGGGTATTTTCAAATATTTTACCTTATCACAAGAATTTGAAGCATATTATGATTTTAAAGATGTTGCTGAGGAAGGAGACCCTTTCACAACCTATTTATATTTGATTTTAAAATATATCCTCTTAGTACATACTTATGGTATTTTAAAAGGACCAATAATAGAAAGTTTCAACTCAAATTCTGTCCGACTATTTTATAGAAATCATGTTTTATCAGATGTTTTGGAATTATATGTCATACATGATTATTTTCAAAAACTATTTTTCTGTGAACACCCATATGACCCATGTTGTACAAGGTGTATTTGGATAGAGGAAGAAAATGATTTTGAAGGATCTCTAAATCATTTTTGTAATGCATGGGGCTTCTACCTACGTGAGCAAGATGACGATGAAACCGAGTGGATGCCATGATCAAGGTATGATGTTATTCTTTTTGGGAATCATTTTATTTTATCTTATGGTTGTGAAATAAGACTTCAAGAATTAAGATGTTGAGACCATAACTAATTTGGATGA
This sequence comes from Viscum album, assembly GCA_963277665.1. NCBI lineage: Eukaryota > Viridiplantae > Streptophyta > Magnoliopsida > Santalales > Viscaceae > Viscum > Viscum album. Next base: position 1,556,671,906 of record OY728152.1, on the reverse strand, counting down.
AAATGAGAGGTATAAGGAAACTATTAAGGTTAAAACATGTTAGGGTTATTTTTGGAGTTTTATAAAAAGGACAACACGCAGACCGTGTGACAACCCGTCGCGTCAGACAAAGCTGCGGGAATTGAACCCACAACCAAAGTTCAATGGGTATTTATCACCTACCACTGGACTACGTGAAGTCCATAGTTAGTATGACTTATTCTTTTTAGTTAGGTGACTTTATGAATTAAGAGTAATTTGATTTTGGGTTTTTATGAAAATGATTAACTTATCATGGAGGATATGTGATTAGGTTAATTACTTTTCAATGAAAGACATTAGGAGAAATTGATGTTTTTTGGAGATAAATGTTACGACTTAACTTGGAAGACTATGTGAATAAATCCTTCAAATATTTGGGATTCAATCTTAGTTTGGTTTACTTTGAATATTTTTATGGACAAATTGTTTATCAAATGGTCCTTGTTGAACTTTGGGTTTTGTTGGGAAAATTTTAAAGATTAAGAATAGATTTTCTTTTTATAAAGGGTTATCCTTTTCCGGATTATCTGATATTGTACTAACCTTTTTGGTTTTGGTTTTGGTTAGAGTCTAAAGACATGGGAAGTATATAGTTCTCTTTTGTGGATTAGGTGATTCTCTAGAAATTGATTATATTACTCTTAATGAAAACAAGTCTTCCTAAATACTCGTCTTTTGGAGAAAATATGAGTTTGATTAAGGAATCTAGTAAAAGTTGGAAGTCTACGTGAAAAGTAAGTATGTTTCATTATGATTTAGTTAGGCTCAAAAATAAATTCCTCCATGAATAGTAACTTAAAACAAAAATGTTGTCTGTTAACTTTTCCTACTGGGGAATCGAATACCGTTTAACCCATTACAAGTTTGTGATTTTCTTATGGTTAACTTTCTCCCAGACATGTTTACTATCACTCTCCATCAGAACATGACCCTATGTTTTCTCCTCTATTTCCATGTTTTCCTACATGTAATCCTAGTATGGGTTAACTCGGGTGACCTCTGTACTTATCTTTCTTTATTTTAATGGGATTGTTTTACCGACTCTTGTTCCAATGTGGGACTTTCAAGGATATTTCCAAGCCCAATTTTAAAATTGCGAGGATGCAATTCCCAAAAGGGGGGAAGGATGTAACACCCCAGGTAAATAAAGAATATGAAATTTTTATATTTATCCATATTTGTGAATAAAATATTAATATTACTTTAAAGGGGACGCTATGCTCTGTGGCGTACCCAACACACAACAACGAGTTTCTTAGGAATCTTACGTTGCACTCTAAAAATAAAATAATATTATTTTAAATGGTAGTTAATGCCTAGCTGTTGTAATGGAGGGAATGAACAGAACTCACAAAAAAATTATTAAATATGTTTGTCAAATATTTTTACTCTTTACAATAAATGTTAGAGGATTAAAGATGCTAATGAAAACAATTTTAAGCGTAGACAATCTAATATTCTTTAAAAGGTCGATTAACCGCCTTTTGATGGAGAACCTCTTTTAAATCCACTTTTTAACAATTTTATGTGTTATATTTGACAAAATAAAATTCTTCTTTCGAATCGGCACATAAAAATTTACTTTGTGTAAATTTTTTGTATTTTTCTGATAAAGTTCATATTTTTTAATGAATAGTGAAAAATGTTGTATTTTAATTCAAAACCTCTTTTTAATATAATTTATTTATATGATTATATTATCTTTATAATTTGTTTTAAACTGTTAATAGAATATATTTTTACCATTTAATCCAATGGTTGTCATTGTATTTAATACCACATTAAGGTTGGACTTAAACGAGTGTCAATCTTTTGAAAGATATTGTTTCTTAAAAACAAGCTATTTGTTTTAACAGCGGGGTTTAATTATAAAATTAATTAATGAAAATTCTATGTTATGAATTTGGTAAAATAGACATCATTTTTGAATTCGGAATATCAAATATAGCTTAGGGTGAATTTTTGGTATTTTTCTGAAAAAATTCAATTTTTTTGATGAATAGTGAAACCACAAAGTGGTGGTTACAAAATTTGAATTTTGGTTTAAATGGGACTTTACCACTTCTGTGATTTTAATTTCAAAAATCAAATTTAAATGATTTTAATTGTTAAGTAAAATGTGGTTCAATGGGATGAAAATTATTTTTGATGAAAAGTAACTTTTAAGTTTTATTAATCGCGATTAAAGGTAATTAGTGTGATTTAAGGTTAAAATGATATTATAATAAAATTAAAACATCTTGACACATTTCCTAACACTATTATATGAGTTATGGCCGACCAAGACAACCCATGGGTCGATTTTTGGTACCCCATGGAGCCACTTGGGTTTGATAATGACATTTATGCCTTTTATTTAAAGTTAAAATAAAAATGTCACAAACATGATTTGTTTTAATAAAACAATTGTTACATATGGTTATACAAGTCATAATTTTGACTATAATTATTTATTGGAATTCTAAAAAGATTTCCTAAATCATTGTATTTTTTTATAATTTTTAGACATTAAATAAATTAAATTCTTAATGACATCATGATGATGCAGCGATGACCTCATTATTTTACGATTTAAATAAAATAGAAAGATAATGCAAAATCTAGGACCTACACATGTCAAAAACCTATTGTATTGGTGGATTTAGAACCCTTATCACCTTATCCTCGAAAAACATCAACGTGTGACCATTAAAATCCGAAAACCATTTGAAAATAAACATTTTATACTTCACCAAGAGTGCCCCTCCTCTCCTCTTATAAAGGGCCCCCACCTCTACCACCTTACCCACACCTCTCAAGCCTTTGGGTCAGCCAATATCTGATCATTTTGTCTCTCCAAATCACTCTCCTCATCCTAGAAGCCTTATCTTATGTAGGAAGCTCTTCAAGAAAACCTTTTGGTTCAAACCAAAGGGAGTTATCCAATTTTAAGGTAATGTCTTCACTTGTGCTCTTTTGTTTTATTTTGCTTCTCCAACCCCCTAAACACTTTTTATTAATTTCTTTTGTAACAACTCAAGTATCTTCAATATACTAGGATATTGTTATAATATTTATTCGAGCTATACTTACACACACCTTCATCTAATGGTTAAAGAACATACAATTTCTATGGATGACGAATTTCTGCCTCACGAAACGATGATTGTTCAACACTCATATAACACCTTCAAAGGTGCCCATTAAGATGTAACTATGTTTATATATGATATATAATATTTCTATGTTTTACTTAAGCTTCTGTATTTTTCATTTGTAGAATACCTTTATGGCTTCCATTATGGATATACGCGATATCTTCATTTTAGGAAGTACGGACTACCGCCCCCTCAAAGTGATTTGATTCGTTAATGCCATATGTGGGATGTATAAAGGATGGATTTAAAGTTATTATATAAGATTTTATAATGTAATTATAATATACCTTTATATCATTATTGTTTTCTTTCCATTAAATTATGAGATAGAAATGAAAGTAGCGTTCATGCGTATGTACGGCTTACCGTCTCCATGAATGGTGCATTTCATTTCATATCCTCAAATGTAATGTACTATTATAAGTACATATAATCGATATATATGATGTATGATACATATAAAGGATTAATATAATTCTGGAATTAAATATATACACATCTCTCAATAAGTTTTAATTCCATTAATATGACCTAGAAATGAAAGTAGCGTTAATGCGTACGTACGGCTTACCGTCTCCATAAATGGTGCATTTCATTTCTTACCTCTAAATGATTATGTAATATTATAAATACATGTATATGATGGATATATATGATATATATGATATCCAAATCAGGAATTTCAGTCTGGATATAATGAACCTTTGACCACACGAACAACATGTAATTGTAAGAAGTCCACTTTTGACTTAAGAACCAAATATCGACAAAACAAACATTATTAACTTAAATGATTACATAATGTTTATAACATGTCAATAATTGATATAAAAAGAATAATGAACTTGAAAAAGGTTCTTAAGCAAGTAGAAATTAACTCAAGTTTATTATTCAGGACGTTAAAGAACGATCAAGTCATGTCGGACCCGAGGTAAGGGATCCTACTCCTCTCTTTCTTTTTAAGTACATTCTTTTATGTCATTCCTTTTAAAGCTCATATTTATTGTTATTGGGATGTTATTTTATATTAATCTTACTGTAATTTTTATGTTCATATGATGAGAGACCCTATTCTCTATCATCAATCCATTTTGGAAGTTTTGAGTGGCGCCGCTAGGCTGCCGAATTTTCGGAAGAGATCTAACCTCTCTCTTTCATTTTATGTACTCTCCTTTATGTTACCTATTTTAATCTCATCTTTGTTATGATGGGGGATGTTATTTTATATTACTCTTGCTATAAATTTTATTGTAATATGATTAGAGACCCTATTTGATCTCATCAATCCATTTTTGGATGTTTTAAGTGGCGTCGTTAGGCAGCCGAGTTTTCGTAAGGGATTTTTCATCTCACTTTTTATTCCCATGATATTTATGCTACATTTGCCACAATTTCCTTTGATTGGTGTATTTACTGCCCATTATTTTACTCATTGTGTAATATACTTTCATTTATGAGTATTTACATCATTGTTGTGTTGTCCTTCTTTCACGGGGTGTATGTTTCGAAAGATACCCATGTCGGTAAGGGAACCTTTCACCCACCTCTTTTTAAAAGACTTCTTTTGTTATGTCTTTTAATTCACATACTATTATATTGGGATATGTTCTTCTATATCTTTATTGATTTAAATTTTATTTCCATGTGATGAGATGCCCTTTTTTATCTCTCATCAACTCATTTTCTGAATTTTTTAGTGACGGCATTAGGCTGTCAATGTTTTGCAAGGGAACTTCTTAACCAAAATTTGATTCTTTGGGATAAACTTTTACTCCTTGAATATGTCGTTCTATGAATATGTTTGAATAATATATGATTTTTTTACACTTAATATCCACTTATATTTGGTGTATTCGTTTTTCACACATAATTGTGTAATTAATTTATCCTTAAACCAAGGATATCATATTTGTAAGGGACTTCGTCTCAATCTCATTTCATTGAGGCATATTTAATTTTATACACAACTTTCTTTTAAAAGGTGTATAAACCCCTTTGAATTTTACTTTTATACAAAAGGAATCTTTTTCTACGAAGCGTTTTACTAAACGACAAAAAGGAATGTTTCTTTTAACGTACGTGGTGACAATGACCTTTTCTGCCGCCGTGAGTATTATTTGATCTTTGGCTTCCTCAATAAGATGTAATGTTTTTAAAATAAAATAAATACCATATACTCTTTTATGTATTTTGGTATTGAAAATGGTTTTGATAAAGGATTCTATTATTTAAATATATTTAAATGATATATTGTGATTGAAATGTGGAAATGTTATCATTCCTTTATAATTTTTTATGTGTTATAATTTTATAATGGTACTTGGACATATTACGGGTGGTTACGTGATAAACCATATGACAGGTGGTGCCGTGAATACCAAGATGGTGGTTACGTTATAACCTCCAATGCATTGGGTATGGAAGTCGGCCATATGGCTATTCCATTAAGAATGTATGGAAGTTGGTCGAATGGCTATTCCATTAAGTGATATGTGTGGAAGTCGACCTTATGGTTATTCCACTTAAGTATGTTTATGTCCCAAGTTACCTTTATATGTTATGTGATCTTTATATGGGTTTTATGGTAATAGTTTGGTTATAGAAGGGTAAGAAATGAAATTTTATCCAGTGAAGATTTTTTACTACTTCGAAAAGGTGAAAAGTATTACTTCGATAAAGTATACATGGTTTACTTATTGTTTTGAAAAACTAACAGTTTTCATTCTTTGTGTATCCCTTACTGAGATTTTTATGCTCATAACAAGTTTTTGAAATGTTTTTCACAGGACTTAACGTGGAATAGGGCCAAGGATGGGATCAAGGAAAAGTAATGCAACCTAAAACATAGAACTTGACATGTTTCTTTTTAATAGCTTTTATTTTATGGAAACTTAGTAAAAGTTTCTACTTTATAATCTTTTGAGATGTAATAGTTATATCCTAATTCTCTAAAACTCTAAACTTGAAAAGATCATCAATGCGAACTATTCATTTAATTCAATATTAAGTAAGGTTTAAGGCCGGGGCCTTAGAGTTGGTATCAACGGTCGGTTTAGACAACATTAGGGATTAGGAGTTTTTTTTAGACACAGGATTAGACCCTATATCTATTATTTCAGTTAAATCCTTGTTTTATAACTTTTTTTCAGGTCAGGTAAAGTCGGTTACGAAAGGAAGGAGAAGGATCTCAAATGACATTCCTATCTCTTCCTGATGACATTCTTGCAATAATTATTGCAAAGTCATGTTCGGATGATTGTGAAACTTTTTCTAGCATACAAATCACTTGCAAGCAGTTGTTTGAGATATCAAACACCACCACTATACCTCGTTATCATCATGGATCATGGGTTGTTTTAAGACAAATAATATTTTCAAAATATTCTCATATTTTCAAGAAAGGTAAATATTATCAGGGTATTTTCAAATATTTTACCTTATCACAAGAATTTGAAGCATATTATGATTTTAAAGATGGTGCTGAGGAAGGAGACCCTTTCACAACCTATTTATATTTGATTTTAAAATATAGCCTCTTAGCACATAATTATGGTATTTTAAAAGGACTAATAATAGAAAGTTTCAACACAAATTCTGTCTGACTATTTTATAGAAATCATGTTTTATCAGATGTTTTGGAATTATATGTCATACATGATTATTTTCAAAAACTGTTTTTCTGTGAACACCCATATGACCCATGTTGTACAAGGTGTATTTGGATGGAGGAAGAAAATGATTTTGAAGGATCTCTAAATCATTTTTGTAATGCATGGGACTTCTACCTACGTGAGCAAGATGACAATGAAACCGAGTGGATGCCATGATCAAGGTATGATGTTATTCTTTTTGGGAATCATTTTATTTTATCTTATGGTGGTGAAATAAGACTTCAAGAATTAAGATGTTGAGACCATAACGAATTTGGATGAAAATGAGAGGTATAAGGAAACTATTAAGGTTAAAACATGTTAGGGTTATTTTTGGAGTTTTATAAAAAGGACAACACGCAGACCGTGTGACAACCCGTCGCGTCAGACAAAGCTGCGGGAATCGAACCCACAACCAAAGTGCAATGGGTATTTATCACCTACCACTGGACTACGTGAAGTCCATAGTTAGTATATCTTATTCTTTTTAGTTAGGTGACTTTATCAATTAAGAGTAAGTTGATTTTGGGTTTTTATGAAAATGATTAACTTATCATGGAGGATATGTGATTAGGTTAATTACTTTTCAATGAAAGACATTAGGAGTAACTGATGTTTTTTGGAGATAAATGTTACGATTTAACTTGGAAGACTATGTGAATAAATCCTTCAAATATTTGGGATTCAATCTTAGTTTGGTTTACTTTGAAGATTTTTATGGACAAATTGTTTATCAAATGGTCCTCGTTGAACTTTGGGTTTTGTTGGGAAAATTTTGGAGATTAAGAATAGATTTTCTTTTTATAAAGGGTTATCCTTTTCCAGATTATCTGATCTTGTACTAAACTTTTTGGTTTTGGTTTTGTTTAGAGTCTAAAGACATGGGAAGTATATATTTCTCTTTTGTGGATTAGGTGATTCTCTAGAAATTGATTATAGTACTCTTAATGAAAACAAGTCTTCCTAAATACTCGTCTTTTGGAGAAAATATGAGTTTGATTAAGGAATCTAGTAAAAGTTGGAAGTCTACGTGACAAGTAAGTATGTTTCATTATGATTTAGTTAGGCTCAAAAATAAATTCCTCCAAGAATAGTAACATAAAACAAAAATGTTGTCTGTTAACTTTTCCTACTGGGGAATCGAATACCGTTTAACCCATTACAAGTTTGTGATTTTATTATGGTTAACTTTCTCCTAGACATGTTTACTATCACTCTCCATCAGAACATGACCCTATGTTTTCTCCTCTATGTCCATGTTTTCCTACATGGAATCCTAGTATGGGTTAACTCGGGTGACCACTGTACTTATCTTTCTTTATTTTAATGTGATTTTTTTTACCGACTCTTGTTCCAATGTGGGACTTTCAAGGAAATTTCCAAGCCCAATTTTAAAATTGCGAGGACGCAATTCCCAAAAGGGGGGAAGGATGTAACACCCCAGGTAAATAAAGAATATTAAATTTTTATATTTATCCATATTTGTGAATAAAATATTAATATTACTTTAAAGGGGACGCTATGCTCTATGGCGTACCCAACACGCAACAACGAGTTTCTCAGGAATCTTACGTTGCACTCTAAAAATAAAATAATACTATTTTAAATGGTAGACAATGCCTAGCTGTTGTAATGGCGGGAATGAACAGAACTAACAAAAAAATTATTATATATGTTTTTCAAATATTTTTAATCTTTACAATAAATGTTAGAGGATTAAAAATGCGAATGAATCCAATTTTAAGCGTATAAAATCTAATATTCTTTAAAAGGTCGATTAACCTCCTTTTGATGGGGAACCTCTTTTAAATCCACATTTTAACAATTTTATGTGTTATATTTGACAAAATAAAATTATTCTTTAGAATCGCCACATCAAAATTTACTTTGTGTAAATTTTTTGTATTTTTCTGATAAAGTTCATATTTTTTAATGAATAGTGAAAAATGTTGTATTTTAATTCAAAACCTCTTTTTAATATAATTTTTTTATATGACTAGATTATCTTTCTAATTGGTTTTAAATTGTAAATATAATATATTTTTACCATTTAATTCAATGGTGGTCATTGTATTTAATACCACTTTAGGGTTGGACTTAAACGAGTGACAATCTTTTGAAAGATATTGTTTCTTAAAAACACGCTATTTGTTTTAACAGTGGGGTTTAATTATAAAATTAATTAATGAAAATTATATGTTATGAATTTGGTAAAATAGACATCATTTTTGAATTTGGAATATCAAATATAGCTTATGGTGAATTTTTGGTATTTTTCTGAAAAACTTCAATTTTTTTGATGAATAGTGAAACCACAAAGTGGTGGTTACAAAATTTGAATTTTCGTTTAAATGAGACTTTACAACTTCTGTGATTTGAATTTCAAAAATAAAATTTAAATGATTTTAATTGTTAAGTAAAATGTGGTTCAATGGGATGAAATAATTTTTTATGAAAAGTAACTTTTATGTTTTATTAATCGCGATTAAAGGTCATTAGTGTGATTTAAGGTAAAAATGATATTTTAATAAAATGAAAACATCTTTAAACATGTCCTAACCCTATTGGATGAGTTATGGACGACCAAGAAAACCCATCGGTAGATTTTTGGTACACCATGGAGCCACTTGGGTTTGTTAATGACATTTATGCCTTTTATTTAAAGTTAAAATAAAAATGTCACAAACATGATTTGTTTTACTAAAACAATTTTTACATGTGGTTATACAAGAAATAATTTTGACTATAAATTGTCATTGGAAATATAAAACGATTTAATACATCATAGTATTTTTTTTATAATTTTTAGACATTAAATAAATTAAATTCTTTATGACATCATGACGATGCAGCGATGACCTCATTATTTAACGATTTAAATAAAATGGAAAGATAATGCAAAATATAGGACCTACACATGTCAAAACCCTATTTTATGGGTGGATTTCGAACCCTTATAACCTTATACTCTAAAAACATCAATGTGTGACCATTAAAGTCAGAAAACCATTTGAAAATAATGTAACATTTTATACTTTACCAAGAGTGCCCCTCCTCTTCTCTTATAAAGGGCCCCCACCTCTACCACCTTACCCACACCTCTCAAGACTTTAGGTTGGCCAAGATCTGATAATTTTGTCTCTCCACATCCCTATACTCATCCTAGAATCCTTATCATAGACAGGAAGCTCTTCAAGAAACCCTTTTGGTTCGAACCGAAGGGAGTAACCCAATTTTAAGGTAACGTCTTCACTTGTGCTCTTTTGTTTTATTTTGCTTCTCTAACCGCATAAACTATTTTTATTCATTTATTTTGTAACAAATACAGTATATTAAATATACTAGAATGTTGTTATAATAAGTATTCTAGCTATACTTACACACACCTTCATCTAATGGTTAAAGAACATACAGTTTCTGTGGATGGCGAATTTCTGCCTCATGAAACGATGATTGTTCAACACTCATATAACACCTTCATAGGTGGCCATTAAGATGTCACTATGTTTATATATGATATATAATATTTCTATGTTTTACTTAAGCTTCTGTATTTTTCATTTGTATCAAACCTTTATGGCTTCCAATATGGGTATACACGATATCTTCATTTTAGGAAGTGCGGACTACCTCCCCCTCAAAGTGATTTGATTCGTTAATGCCATATGTGGGATGTATAAAGGATGGATTTAAAGTTATTATATATGATGTTATACTGGAATTATAATATACCTTTATATCATTATTTTTTTCTTTCCATTAAAGTATGAGATAGAAATTAAAGTAGCGTTCATGCGTACGTACGACTTACCGTCTCCATGAACGGTGCATTTCATTTCTTATCCTCAAATGTAATGTACTATTATAAGTACATATAATGGATATATATGATGTATGATACATATAAAGGATGAATATAAATCTGGAATTAAAAATATACAAATCTCTCAATTATTTTTAATTCCATTAATATGACATAGAAATGAAAGTAGCGTTCATGCGTACGTACGGCTTACCGTCTCCATGAACGGTGCATTTCATTTCTTATCTCTAAATGATTATGTAATATCATAAATACATGTATATTTTGGATATATATGATATATATGATATCCAAATCAGGAATGTCATTCTGGATATAAAGAACCTTTGACCACACGAACAACATGTAATTGTAAGAAGTCCACTTTTGACTTAAGAACCAAATATCGACAAAACAAACATTATTAACTTAAATGATTACATAATGTTTATAACATGTCAATAATTGATATAAAAGGAATAATGAACTTGAAAAAGGTTCTTAAGAAAGTATAAATTAACTCAAGTTTATTATTCAGGACGTTAAAGAATGATCGAGTCAAGTCGGACTCGAGGTAAGGGATCCTACTCCTCTCTTTCTTTTTATGTAAACTCTTTTATGTCATTCCTTTTAAAGCTCATATTTATTGTTATTGGGATGTTATTTTATATTAATATTACTGTAATTTTTATGTTCATATGATGAGAGACCATATTCTCTCTCATCAATCCATTTTGGATGTTTTGAGTGGCGCCGTTAGGCAGCCGAATTTTCGTAAGAGATATAACCTCTCTCTTTCATTTTAAGTACTCTCCTTTATGTTACTCTTTTTAAGATAATCTTTGTTATGATGGGGGATGTTATTTTATATTCCTCTTGCTGTAAATTTTATTGTAATATGATTAGAGACCCTATTTGATCTCATCAATCCATTTTTGGAAGTTTTAAGTGGCGCCGTTAGGCTGCAGAATTTTCGTAAGGGATTTTTCATCTCACTTTTATTCCCGTGAGATTTATGCTACATTTGCCACAATTTCCTTTGAGTGGTGTATTTACTTCCCATTATTTTACTCATTGTGTAATATACTTTCATTTATGATTATTTACATCAATGTTGTATTGTCCTTCTTTCACGGGGTGTATGTTTCGAAAGATACCCATGTCGGTAAGGGAACCTTTCACCCTCCTCTTTTTAAAAGACTACTTTTGTTATGTCTTTTAATTCACATACTATTATGTTGGGATATGTTCTTATATATCCTTATTGATTTAAATTTTATTTCCATGTGATGATATACCCTTTTTTATCTCTCATCAACTCATTTTATGAATTTTGTAGTGACGCCATTAGGCTGTCAAATTTTTGCAAGGGAAGTTCTTAACCGAAATTTGATTCTTTGGGATAAACTTATACTCCTTGAATATGTAGTTCTATGAATATGTGTGAATATCCTCTGATTTTTTTACACTTAATATCCACTTATATTTGGTGTATTTGTTTGTCACACATAATTATGTAATTGATTTATCCTTAAACCAAGGATACCGTCTTTGTAAGGGACATCGTCTCAATCTCCTTTCATTGAGGCATATTTCATTTTATACACAACTTTCTTTTATACGGTGTATAAACCCCTTTGACTTTTACTTTTATACAAAAGGAATCTTTTTCTACGAAGCGTTTTACTAAATGAAAAAAAGGAATGTTTCTTTTAACGTACGCGGTGACAACGACCTTTTCCGCCGCCGCGAGTATTATTTGATCTTTGGCTTCCTCAAAAAACCGTAATGTTTTTAAAATAAAATAAATACCATATACTATTTTATGTATTTTGGTATTGAAAAATGGTTTTGAAAAAGGATTATATTATTTCAATATATTTAAATGATATATTTTGATTGAAATGTGGAAATGTTATCATTCCTTTATATTGGTTTTATGTGTTATAATTTTATAATGGTACTTGGACATATTACAGGTGGTTACGTGATAAACCATATGACGGGTGGTGCCGCGAATACCAGGACGGGTGGTTACGTTATAACTTCCAATGCATTGGGTATGGAAGTCGGCCGTAAGGCTATTCCATTAAGTATGTATGGAAGTTGGCCGAATGGATATTCCATTAAGTGATATGTGTGGAAGTCGACCTTATAGTTATTCCACTTAAGTATTATTATGTCCCAAGTTACCTTTATATGTTATGTCATCTTTATATGGGTTTTATGGTTATCTTTTGGTTACAGAAGGGTAAGTAATGAAATTTTATCCAGTGAAGAGTTTTTACTACTTCGAAAAGGTGAAAATTATTACTTCGATAAATTATACATGGTTTACTTATTGTTTTGAAAAACTAACAGTTTTCATTCTTTGTGTATCCCTTACTGAGAATTTTATGCCTATCCCTAGTTTTTGAAATGTTTTTCACATGACTTAATGTGGAATAGGGTCAAGGATGGGATCAATGGAAAGTAATGCAACCTAAAACATGGAACTAGACATGTTTCTTTTTGAGAGTTTTTATTTTATGGAAACTTAGTAAAAGTTTCTACTTTGTAATCTTTTGAGATGTAATAGTTATGTCCTAATTCTCTAAAACTCTAAACCTAAAAAGATCCTCAATGTGAATTATTCATTTAATTCAATATTAAGTAAGGTTTAAGGCCGGGGCCTTATAATTTATACTCCATGGATCCTATATAATTAGATTTCTTATATTTATGGGACATTTATACTCATTTGATTCATTTTAATCGGAATATATGGATGATTGGAAAATTTATACAAGAATGATCTTGACGAACTAGTTTACTTTACATAAAATGATTACATGTAAATTTATACCCCTTAGATTTGATGTAAAATATTGATATCTTGGACATTTATACTAATTTGACCCAATTTAATTATTTTACATAGCTTACTTGGTTTCCTTGGACATTTATACTCCTTGTATAGGATCTCTTATTGGCCTGAAGCATGATTAAACTACGAAGTCCATTAATGTTTCTTGAAATGGATTATTGATATAAATTATGAATTAGATGCATGATCATAATGAGAGTTGATAGAAAATAAATAAACACTTATATGGTTACTAATTGTAATCATTTTATATCTACACACTTTTTTAGCTTAAATGCATAGACTAAACATTTTATAGACATTGTTGGTAGTGTCCTACAATGTATTATGTCACACCTTCTTTCATAATCCATTTGGTATGTAGATAGACTTCGTGGATGAAGGTAGGTATAAGGGAAGGAGAATACCGACTAATTATTGATTGATTTTTTATAGGATAATGGGAGCATAGGATTGGTCTATAGCTCATGATGCTATCTGGGTATAGTTTTTTTGTGTTTTTTTGTTATTTTGATGCATTTATTGTACTTTATTTCTATTGACATGTTTTGTCAGCATTTTTTGTATCATTCCATGATAATCATTTTTAAAAGACAATTTTTTATGAGATTACATAGTAATTTAGAGGATGGATGTTTATTATTTAGCTATTCCGTTACTTGATATGATTTTTCTATTTACTGATATTTTTATACCACTATACTACACTCCGATTATGGGGGTAAAATCTCCCCACTATTCCACCATGGACCCTCTCTGCTAGAAATCAACCTCCAACAAATAGAAAATCCCATTTGAGGTCATGTGGCTAAAAGGGTTTTTTTATTGAGTTAAAAGAGTATGAGATTTTACAAAAACAAGAAGGATAAGGATACATATAGGTAAGCATCCTATATTTTTCTAAAGTATAATAACTCATGTTTTTTGACCCAGGTAATCATCGTATTTATTTTAAAAGTGGATGTGTCTCTAGAATAAATATAACATGGTTTAATAACATAAGGCCCTGACCTTAAACATTACATAATCTGGAATTATGTTATTAATTCACATTGAGTATCTTTTCAAGTCTAGATTTTTAGAGAATTTGACCATAAATATTACATTAAATATGAAATATAACAAAGTAGACACTTCTTCTCATTATCCATTTTTTCATAATATAAAAACTCTTAAAAGAAAACAATAATTCTTTTCGTGATATAAATATTCTTGAATTCTTTTTTCTTCTTACCCGTCCTTATATCCTGGGATTTGTTTTTCAAAAACTTGGGATTAGCTTAACAAGATCAGTAAGGGTTGTAAAACAAAGAGTGAAAAAATTATTCCATCAAGACATACAAGTCAACAAAATCATACTTCTCAATTTTTAAAATACCAAATTAGTTCATAAGATTTATGAATAACAGATGAAAACCATAAATCACAAAGGAAACTTGGGGCATCTATATTATACTTACGTTGTAGATTTCACTGCTATGTTGGGTGTTACGTTTGCAATAACCATCACATTATATTCCCTAAATCTATTAAGAGAAACATTAATTTTTACCCCTATCACGATACCCAATGCATTGGAGAGCTATCTTTGGCTCTCCCACCATAGGTTTATCAAAGAACCACCCATATACATAACCAATTCCCAAGAACCATAACATATTCATAACACATAAAACAAACATAATGGAAAGATAAAATTTACAAATTTCAATCACAATATATCATTTCTAGATATTGAAATAATAAATTCTTTCTCAAAAATATTTTCAATACCAAAATATGTAAAAAAGGTATATGGTATTTATTTTCCTTTTTAATACATTATGGCTTGTTAAGGAAGTCAAATATCAAATAACGCTCGCGACTACAGAAAGGTCATCTTCACCGCATTCGTTAAAAACAAACATTCCATTTTTCAATTAGTAAAAAAATGCATAGACAAATATTTGCTCTGAATTAAATGAAAAATAAAATGGGTTTATACATTTTATAAAAGAAAGTCCTGTATAAATCCAAATCTTCCTTAATGAAAGGAGGTTGAGATGAAGTCCTTACCCTGTGTCCGAATTGACTTGTTTATTATTTAATCTATAGAATAATTAACTAAAGACAATTTATATTTTCTTAAAACCCTTTTTCAAGTGTATTATTTAATTTACATCACTTATAACAATGTTATAAACATTACATAATCATTTATGTTAATAACGGTCGATTTATCGATATATGGTACTTAAGTCAAAAAATGAACTTCTTATAATTACAAGTTGTCCACATGGTTAAAAGTACATTATCTCCATGATGATATTAATTATTTATATAACATTTATATAATATATATCCTATTTATATATGTATTTACAATAGTACATAACATTTGGGGATAAGAAATGAAATTCACCGTTCCTGAAGACGGTAAGACGTACGTATGCATGAATGCTAATTTGATTTCTATTTCATATTTAATGGAATGAAAAAATAATTATAAATAGGTATATTATAATTATATTGTAATATAATATATATTTCATTAAATTCATCTTTTAAACGTTCTATGTATGGCATGAACGATTCATATCACATTGAGGGGGCGATAGTCCGCACTTCCTTAAATGAAATTATCGTATTATCCACTATGGATACCAAAATTATATGGTATAAATGAAATATATAGAATAATAGAAAAATATAAATATAATACATATCACATATAAATATAGTTCCATAATAATTCCCACTAGGAGTGGTGGTAGGGGATAATTGAAAAATCATCCTTTCGCGAGGCAGCCATTTTCCATCCACAGAAAGAGTATGTTCGTATCCATTAGATAGTGGCGTGTGGATCTGTAGTTTTTATACACCTCGTAAAAACATCCTAGTTAATTGATGATACTGGTTTTTTATAAAATAATTGAATAAAGAGTGTTTAGTGGGATTGAGAAGTAAAAAAATAAAAGAACCTGAGAGAAGACATTTCCATTAAATCGGGTAACTCCCAATGGTTTGAACCTAAATTTTTTTCTGAATTTTCTTATGCCTAGGGGAAGGATTTTAAGAAGTATATAGGGATTCTGGGAGATTCTTGGTTCTGGTTTTGAATGAGACAAGGAGATTGAGAGGTGTGTGTAATGGGTTAGAGGTCGCGGCCTTTTATAAGATGAAGGAGGGTCTTTTTAAGAAAGTCTAAAATTATTATTTTATTATAAAATTATTTCCAGTTTCAAAAAATCAAAAACATATTTCATTTTATGATAATGTACATATATGTCACAATAATATCATCCAATAAGAATTGGATAGGTTTTAGATATTTTTTAATTCTTATCATTTTTATTTAACCCTTGGTTAACATATTTATCTTTCACCATATCCTCTTTTATATTCGTACTAAATGGTTAATATAATTTCAATAAAATGCCTAGAGACCCAAAATGGACCCTTAATTATATTTTTTAACATAATATATGTTAGTTGTAAAAACCATAAATTTTTAGGATTATTTTATCATTTAATAAATTATTAATTGTTTTAAAAATACATTTATGTCAATTTATAAACTATTCATATCACGAATTTTAAAAAATCATTAAAAAACATTATTGTTTAAAATAAACTTTATTAATTCAAAGATACCATGTAATTATTATCCTTAAAATTCGTTTATGGAATAAAAAGTTTAAAAATAAATTAATTTTAATATTTATAATATCATTTATTTGATTCATTTATTAATGAAGCAATTACTACATCAACATTGTGTCATCATTAAATTTATTTATTTAATGTATAAAAATTATAAATAAAATTCCAATATTTAGGAAATATTATTATATTTATAATGAATATTTATAGTTTAAAATATAACTTATATAATCCCATATATTTTTTTAATAAAAGATATATGTTTATGTTATATTTTCTTTAACTTTAAATTGAATGTAATTAAATGTCATTTTCAGACACATGTGGCTCTGCGGGTCTCAAAATTGACCCAAGGATTCCAATGGATGGAAATATATCATGCAATAGAGTTAGTACATGTGGTATGGTAATATAATATTATTATAATATTAATTTTTACCCTTATTTACTAGATTTACCCTTTAATCATGGTAAATAATATATTTATTGATGTTACTATCCATAATGTCTATAAATATAAGTTAACTATTCAAAAAATTTGGACATATTGATTCAAAATATGGAATCTATTTTTTCAAATTCAAAATACAAAATTTGCCGAAATTAACTTAAAAATAATTCCTGTTGTCCAAACAAAAAACTTGTTTTTAAGAAATAATAACTATCACAAGATTGACACTAATTTGTGTTCAATTTCAAAATGAAATAACTTCAAATGACCAAAATTGGATTAAATATTAAAAATATAATCTAATTACACATTAAAATAAATTAAAAAGATTATGTAACCATAAAATGAAATTATATTAAAAGAAAATTTTGAATTAACATGCAGTATTTTTCACAATTCATTAAAAAATGAACTTAATCCAAAAAATAACAAAATTTTAATTAATGTAAATATTGATGTCCTAATTATAAAGAATAATTTTTTTTTTCAAATAGAACATTTAAAAGTTTAAACAACTTTATTTAAGAAGGTTTCCCCACAAAAATGTGTTAAATCTACCTTTTAAAGAATATTACAGTATTTATGCTTAAAATTGGTTTCATTCATATTTTAAGCCTCTAAATTTTATTGGATAAATGTAAAAACATTGGAAAACAATTGTAATAGTATTATTGTTTTTTCTATTCATTATTTCCAATAAAATTACAATGTGTTAACTACTATTTAAAATAATAATAATAATATATTATTTTTTCGGTATAAATGAACGTTGTGTGGAATGTGAGATTTCAAAGAAACTCGTTGTCACATATCGGGTACGCTAACAGAAGTAGAATCCCCTTTAACATAAATTTAATATTCTATTAAATAATAATAATAATTATGAAAATTTCATATTATTTATTTTACCTAGGATGTTACATCCTTCCCCCTTTTCAAAATTGCATCCTCACAATTTTGTTCACTTGCCAAATAAATAGGGGTATTTATCTCTCATAACACTTTCAGACTCCTCCATTGCCTCTTCTACCATATGGTTTTTACACCAAACTTTTACCTGATATATTACCTTATTTCACAACACTTTCTATCTATGGTCAAGAATCTGGACTCACTGTTCCTCATAAGAAAGATTCGTTTCCTACTGAACTACAGCTGGACTCAAAATATGAGATGGATCCGGCATATAATTTCTCAACATTGAACCATGAAAAACTTTTGGTACCCAGGATAAACATGGAGGTAAATGCACTTTTCTACCTTCTCTGGGCTATTCTCATGTACTTCTAATTTAATTGAACTTTTTCTACCATCTCTTCTACCAATTATGGTCTCATCAACTTTCTTTCACCAACTTTATCCAAACAAGATAGAGTTTGACAACACTTTCTATATAATGACTCAAATGGATCCTTCTGTATACAGGAATGAAAATATTTATTATAATAATATTTTACCAAAGAAATATATTGGTACCAACTTCCCTGTTAATCCATTAAGAAAGAACATAACATAACTTCAAATTTCTGATTTTTTATTTCTAAATGGAAATCTTATTGAGGATTAAAAGCTATAATAAAACTTAATTTATTATCCAATGACTTCTGAAATACTTTCCAAAACTTATATGTAAACCTCATATCAAAATTAGATACAATGGAGAAGGGAACCCCATGAAACAAGACTATCTCTTAAACATACAACTGAGAAAGTTTATCTAGAGATAGAGTATCACGAATAGGAAGAAAATGAGAAGATTTAGTCAATCGATCAACAATAACACAGATTTAATTGTTACATCGAGGTGTATTTGGTAATCCCACAATGATGTCCATAGATATATTTTCACATTTCCACTCTGGAACTAGTAAATGATAAAGCATCCCATTCGGTAACTACCACTCTGCTTTATAATTTTGACTAGTTAGATAGTTCACAATAAAGTCAAAAATATCTCTTTTTATTCCATCCCACTAGTATACTCCCAATGATCTCTGTACATAGAAGTACAATCAGGATGAACTAAAATCAGAGAATGATGAGATTCACAAAACCACTCCTTCATCAATTGTGAATCACAAAGAACACATAATATCTTACCAAATGTCAAAAAAATCATTAACAATGCTAAATTTAGATAACATACCTTTCTGAACAAACTCTACCTTTTTTTGAAACTCACTATCTTCTTTCTATTCTTTCTTAATTATGTATGATAGAGATGATTTCAATGAAACCTGAAACAAAATAGAAGAATTTCTAGAACCAAAAACTTCTATTAAAATGTTTATGAAATCATTAATAAAATGATTTTGTTACTAACGTAGCATGGTTGATGTTTCATTACACTTTAAACTCAAAGAATCAACCTATTTATTTACTTTTATGGATGGTAATGAATCATTAATCATATTACTTGATTAATTGTAGGAATCTTTTATGTATCGTGTTTATTTTTTTCAGAGTAAATATATACTTCATACTTTTTTGGACAGTTTATATTTCATAATTTACTCTACAGATGATGCCTCTAAATTTTTAAAGAAAAAATAACAGAATCTAATTCTGAATCATGTGTAGGATAATTTAACTCATGAGGTTTCAAGTGAAGTGAAGCATAAGTAATTACCCAATCATTCTGCATAAGGACAAAACCATGTCCTTTTAACGAATCATCACTGTATATAAAAAACACACCATTTCTGGAAGGCCACACCAAAACTAGGTCATTTATTAATAATTTTCTCAATTCATATATACGATCATCCCATTCTTTTGTCCAAATGAACCTAACACCTTTTCATATAAACATAGTCATTGGTCTAGATAACCATGCAAAAGTTTCAACAATCATTTGGTAATAACCAGCTAAACCCAGAAAACTATGCATCTCGATTATATTTGTGGGTCTTGTCCATTCTTCAAAAAAATTTGTTTTAGTAGGATCAAAAGTTATTCCATTTTTTTAAACAATGCGGCATAGGAATTGAATTTATTGTAACTAGAACTCACACTTTCTTAATTTCCCATATAGTTATTTTTATTTAAGGTCTTCAAGACAACCCTTAAACTAATTTTTATGTTTCTATTTAGTTTTGGAATAAACCAAAATATCATCAATAAACACAACCACAAACTTATCCAAGAACTCATGGATAAGATCCCTGAATACAGCAGGTGCATTGGTTAATCCAAAATTCGTAACTAAAAATTCATAATGGCCATATCTAATACGAAATACAGTCTTTAAAATTACTTGTTCCTTTACTTTCAACTGATGGTACTCCGAACTTAAGTCAATCTTCGAAAAATACTGAGCTCCCTAGAGCTGAAACTACTTCATTTGATGGCCCAACATCTGTTGGTGTGGTTAAGAAGGATTTCACCACAACTTTATTCTTATAGTTCATCTTCTTTCCCTCAGTTGAGTTCTTTATTGGAGACTCATTTTCATAACGAACCATTTCATTGCACAAAAAATATTTTTCTAACTATAAATCAGATTTTGTCTTATAGTTACCATGATATTTTTAGTGAAATTTAGAGTCTTATGTCCCATTTTTCCACATCATTAGCACATACCATAATTCAAAAGACATTCCCCAACATTCTTTTTTCCACAATTTTCACACAATTTAAACTTCAGTTTCTTTCCATCACACATTTTGAATAGTTATTACCATTCGTCTGCCACCTCGACTTCTTATTCTATTGTTTTTCAAAGAACACATGATCATCAGAAAACTCAATTTCCACATTCTCCGCACATCGATCAATTTATTCATAACTTTTGAACTCACCAGAAGATAAATCCATTTGATAACTTGGCATTATTCCTGGGTAAAAATGATTGATTTTTCTATCAAGATCTCATATGAAATTTGGATCATACTTTGTCAGTTGAGTAAATTTTTTTCATAAGAATCCACTGAATCATCCTCCTACCTCAAATCTAGGAATTATTTTTCCATCATAAGACGAACCAACTGAGGAAAACATTTATCCAGAAACATACCTTTGAATTCATCCCAATCAAGAGAATCAATATCCTCATTATCCCTAAAAGTTTTAACCATAGACCACCACTAATCCGTTTCTGCTTCAATACAGTATACAACGAGACTAAGTTTTTGATGTTATGAACACCCCATGACCTCAAAAAAAATTATGTGCATTAATACACCGTTCAACTAGAACAGGGTTATATGATCCTCTGAATAATGGGGGATGTTGCCCCATGAAATGATCCACTATTGACATGTTCTTCTGGGGTTGATCTGGTTGATCTTGTGCATGTATAACACCACAATTTATAGCCCGAGTCAACTGTTTCATCACTAAAATGAAATATTTAGTTCCAATTTGGACCATCTTAGGTTGTTGATTTGGAAGTTTGTCTTCCTCCTTATTTCATCCAATCATAGCAACAA
The DNA here is from genome assembly GCA_963277665.1 of Viscum album. NCBI lineage: Eukaryota > Viridiplantae > Streptophyta > Magnoliopsida > Santalales > Viscaceae > Viscum > Viscum album. Next base: position 1,556,649,907 of record OY728152.1, on the reverse strand, counting down.
TTTTTTCTATAGGGAAAACCATTATGAACACCAAAATATCATAGGCTAAGAAACATTTTAATCTGTAAATTCTATATCATTTCAATCTCACTATAAATTAATTTATGGGTATTAATTTATCAATATCCTAACTGATAAAGTTATCTAAACTGAACTTTGATACCAAATCTAAGGCCCCAACCACAAACCTTACATAACATTGAATTATGCTAGTAATTCACATTAAATATATTTTTAGGTTTATATGATTAGAGAATTAGGCCATAATTATTACATTACATATCAAATATTAAAAATTAGACACTTCTACCTAGTATCCACTTTTTTTATAAAATAAAATCTCTTAAAAGAAAATAATAATTCTTTACTTGATATAAATATTCTTGAATTCTTACTTTATTTTACCCTACATTAAATCCTATGAAAAACATTTCAGAAACATGGTATGTTTGTAAAAATACCAGTAAGGGTTATAAAACAAGGAGAAAAACATTATTCCACAAATAATTAAAATTCAATGAAATCATACTTTTCAATATTTAACATAACACACAAGATCATAATATTTATGAATAACACATGGAAATCATAAACCGTAAGGGTAACTTATGGAATCTACAACATACATACATTGTAGCTTTTACATCTATATAGGGAGTTATGTTTGGAATACCTATCATAGTATATTCCCGAAATCAATTTGGAGAAACATTAATGTTTACCCTTGTCACATTACCCAATGCATTAGAGAGCTATCTCGGGCTCACTCGCCATTGGTTTATCACAGAATCACCCATATACATAATCAATACCCATGAACCATAACAGATTATTAACACATAAAACTAATGTAAATGAAAGATAACATTTTCACATTTCAATACAATATATCATTTAAAGATATTGATATAACCGATGCTTTCTCGAAACCATTTTCTACACCAAAATACGTTAAAATGTATACGTTTTTGTTTTCAATTTAAAAACATTACATCTTGTTAAGGAATCCAAATATCAAATAATGCTTGGGGCCTTAGGAAGGTCATTGTCACTACATACGTTAAAAAAACATTCCCTTTGTAATTTAGTACAATGGTACGTAGAAAAATATTCCCTTTTAATGAAAAGAAAAGTCAAGGGTGTTTATACACCATATAAAAGAATGTTGTGAATAAATCAAAATATTTCTTCACTGAAATGGGATTGAGACGAAGTCCCTTACCTCAGGTATGACTTGACTCGTTTGTTCATTTATCTCTTGAATAATAAAATAAATTTAATTTCTACTTGATTCATAATCTTTTTAATGTTTATTATTTCTCTTATATCACTTATTACAATTCTATAAACATTACATAATCATTTAAGTTAACAACGGTCTTTTTGTAGATATTTGGGACTTGAGTCAAAAATGAACTTTTATAATTACTATTTGTTCATGTGGTAAAAATTAAATTATATCAAGAAATATATTCATTATTTAGATATCATATATATCATTTATATCTAGTATATATATGTCTTTATAATGGTATATAACATTTGGAGATAAGAAATAAAATACACTGTTGATGAAGACGGTAAGCCGTACGTACGCTTGAATGCAACTTTCAATTATATTTTGTATGTTATGGAATTAAAACATAATGATACAAAATTATATTATAATTCTAGTATAATATCATATATATTTTCATTAATGGAATGTTTTATACATTCCTCGTATGTAATGAACATGTCATATCACTTTGAGGGGGCTGTAGTCCGCACATCCTCAAATGAAATTATCATATTTTACTATTATAGAAACCATAAAATTATGATATAAATGAAAAATAAATAAACATAGAGGCAATATTAATATAATTTCTGTCATATATAAATACATTTCCATCATAATGGCCACCATTAGAGGTGGTAGGAGATAATTGAACAATCCTCATTTTGTGAGGTGGTAGTTCACCATCCAAAGAAACAATATGTTTGTATTCATTATATAGAGGTTTGAGGATGTGTGGTTAGAGTAATCCTCAAAATAAAATCCTAGTATATTTGAGATACTAGTATTATTATAAAATAATGGAATAATAAGAGTTTAGGGGGTTGGAGAAGGAAAATAATTGAAAAGAACTTGAGTGAAGACGTTACCTTTTAATCATGTAACTCTCTTTGTGTTGAAAAAAAGGATTTCTTGAATTTCCTTCTATATAGGGGAATACTTATAGGAGGAATGGAGGGATTTTTGGAACTTTTTGGAGAAGATTTTGGATGATCCAAGGGGCTTGAGAGGTGTGTGTAATGGGTTAGAGGTTGCAGCCTTTTATAAGAGCGAGGATGGGATCTTTAGGAAAGTTTGAAAGCATTATTTTATTATAAAATTAATTTCATTTTCAAAAGGTCGAAAACACAATTAATTAAAATATAAGGGGCATATAAGTTGAAATAAAATAATACAATAATAATTGAATAGGTTATGGATATTTTTAATCCTTATCTATTCTATTTAACCCTTAGTTAACTTTTTTATTTTTTACCATGTCCTCTTATATATTCTTACTATATTGTTAACATATTTACTATAAAATTTCAAGCGACAAAAAATGGATCATTAATGATATTTTTAACATCATATATGTTAGTTGTAATAATCTAAGATTTGTAGGATTATTTTATCATTTAATAAAATATTAATTATTTTAAAAATATATTTATCTCATTGTAAAAACTATTCATATCACGACTTTTAAAAAATATAAAAAATTGATTATTCTGAAAAACATTCATTAATTAAAATATAAAAAGACATTATTGTCCCTAAAATTCGTGTATGGGACAAAAAATTTTAAAATAAATTTATTTAAATATTTATAATATGATTTATTTGAATCCTTTAGTAATGAAGAAATTTATGCATCACAATTGTGTCATAATTAAATTTATTTATTTAATATCTATAAATTATAAATAAAATACCATGATTTTGGAAATAGTTTTATAATTTTATTGGATAGTTATAATAAAAACTGTAACTTATATAACCACTTATAAACATTGATTTACAAAAAGTTATATGTTTACGTTATATTTTCCTTAACTTTAAATTAAAAGTAATTAAACATCATTTTCACACAATAGTGGCTTCATGGGGTCTTGAGATCTACCTAAGGATGACCATGGTTGAAAATTTATCATCCAATAGGGTTAGGACATGTGTTAGGGTAATTTAATATTATTATAATATGATTTTTCCCCTTATTAACAAGATTTACCATTTAACCATTGTAAATAAAATATTAACCGATGTTACTATTCATAATGTCTAAAAATAAAAGTAACCTATTTAAAAAATTTATACATCCTTATTTCATATATGGAATCCATTTTTCCAAATTCAAAACACAGATGTTTCAGAAATTAATTTAATATTAATTCCTATTGTCAAAACAATAAAGCATGTTTTAAGAAATAATAACTTTCAAAAGATTGAAACTTGAACTTCCGAAATTCAAAGCATAAAAGATTGTTTGGAAATTTCAATTACATGAATAAATAAATTCCTTCAAATCATGAGTCATCATTTCAATATCCATGTTTCTCTTAAAACATTAAATTTTCCATTTTACTCACTAAATCTCATTAAAATTGAAATAAAAAACAAGAAATCATAGGGTTCCTAAAAAACTAATGGGTACTAGATAATTAAGCATTAATTTAGGTGTGGGAATGAAATTTTTATCCTTAAATATCAAAATATGTTTTGGACAAAAATAATATAATGATTTTAAATGATAATCATAAAAAGTGAACTCCATTTTATATTAATGATTTTGAACACTTCTTCTAATGCTCGAGGCTTCCAACCGACTTCATGATCCTACGAAAGAAAAATAACTCAATTAACCACAAGGATCGTTTCATTTAAGCTCAAAATGATAAGAGGGAGTGGCCCACATTTTAGACTAATTCCTAATAATGAATTTGAAATTTTAATTCCTAATATTGAAAATGAAAGTAATAAAATTCAAGTAAAGGATAAATCATGGTATGATACCCCATGTGGGCTATGGAATCTTTTACAACCTCAAGAGGGAAGTTCCAGCTATTATCCAATGTTTAATGGTGGTTAGGGAATTTTTGACAAGAAACACCATGTGGATCTTCCTAGATTGCAGTTATTTGTTCTTGTTGAGGAGGGCTCCATGGATAGAGTACACTAGATCCACCACTTCTTATTATGGTACAACTTGCATGGAGAGGGTTGGATAAAGTATGGAACCTCCTATTATTTTTTTCTACTTGTGAGACATTATCTTTCTCATCTTTTACTCCCTCAAGTAAATATTAATTGTATTTTCGGAGCTTCCGGTGTTCCTCAACAGGTGCATTTTCATTTTCATCATCTTCCTTCAGGGTGTCATATGAGATTGTCGAATCTGAAAATTATAAACTACTTGGGGTGATAATAAAATTAGTTTCAATAAAATTAAAATAGTTTGAGGTTAATGTTGTGTCAAATCCATGAGTTTGTTTGAATTTAATCTCATCGACAATTGAATGTTCCTCTTGAATTCAATCTTTACTGGATGATGGTAGGTAGTTAAGCTCATCCTCCTCAAGTTTGTCTTCATCTTCATGGATGTATTTAGTGAAATCCAGGAAGAACGGTGGAAATTATTTCTTATCCTTTAATATTTTTATGTCAACTTGGAGTTCATCGACCATAGCCATCAATTCTTCTGATGATACCCATGTTTCTATGCCTCTTTATACCTGCTTGACCATTATCATCAGTGCAAAAGATCTTCGTTGGGGGGCCTCCACAATGTAGTATATTTATTTTTCTTGCACATGTGATTAAATTTTAGTCCATGTAGAATAATAATCGTTTGAATTAATCATGGAATGGTTTTTTTAATTTTTTAAAAGAAATGAAATATAACTAAGATGTGAAAATTGAACAATTAAATGAACTAACTATTGGCTCCCTTGAAATGACCCCAAGTTTGACGCATGCCTGTCATAGGTCATGAAGAAACAATTTTTATATTCTCTATGTGAAGCCTAGTGATTAACCCTAGGAAGTCTTCTGAATAGAAGTGAATAAAAAATAGATTTTCTCTTTTAAATGATGGTAAAAATATTTTTTTTAGAATAAATGGATAAGAAAATGATTAAAAAGAAATTTTAAATTCAATGGATTAAAAAGATATGATACTAAAAGGGTGATTAAGAAAAGGCTAGTTTCCCAATTGTAATGTTATCCTTGTTCAATTTAATTAAAAACTCTTCTTATTAGTTGATTAAAGTGAGTTTGTACAATTTTTTCCTCTTACATACTTGGTGAAATTATGATGGTGAGAGAAAACCTTACCAAGATCTTAGTTTGGTCAAATCTCTATCCATATGCAAAATAGTTGTATTGAATATCCACAATTGACATGGGTAATAAATGATCATGTCTTGTTTATCCCAAATAATCAACAACATTAACTACCCCTTTTACACGTACTAACGATCATTGAGTACTTAACCACTAATCCCTGGTCTATTCCATCATATATAAACCAGAAATTAGTGGATGAAGATATTTATTATTTTACTAAGGAAAAAATAAATAACAAAAGTAAAATTAATGAATTATCGTACTTGATAATAAAATCCACTCTTTGAAATTGATAATAAATTTTAAGAAGAAATAAATTTAATTAAATTACATCCAAGAACTTAAGAATTATAAAATAGAAAACTAACCCTTCCCCAATAACTCAAAATATTTTCCCCACCATGGTAAGGGAAGTCAAGATGAATAGGGATGAATAACACATTAAAAATCTCTGGAAAATAAATAAAATAAATGAGATAAATCCGAAAAGTTTTCCACCATGGTTTCCGTGAAGGAATGCAATAGAATGAGATAATTTGAAAGGGAGGATCTCCCATCCTATTATTGGCAGAATTTATTCCCCAAAATATGATGCATTTTATACTTAGTAATTTTCCTCTTCAAACATTTCACCATTCATTAATGTTGTTAATAAATATATTTTTCATCTCTCCATAAATCTTCAGTGTATTTGGACATCATATGTTGGAGTTATGAGTTTTTAATTGCAGGTTTCTTTTCTGGATGAAGATTCAAGGAAGCTTCCTTTAAAAGTATATCACCCAATGGAAACCTAAATGACTTTTAAACTCCATAAAATTAATTATAGTTATGATCCTATGTGTCCTAGTACTATTACATGTGGAATCACCATAGTTGGAGGTGTTTAGGTCAAGATGGGATTCCGTTATGGTGGAGGGGTCCATGCTGTCCTCTTGGAAAATACTTCATCTTGATTTATTTTTAAGGCCTCTAGATTTCTGAATCAGACCTCGGTCTAGAAGAAAATTTTACGGAAAATAAAGTAAGGATTCTAAAAAAATTGTTACTCAATTTGGATATATTTTTTTCAATATATGACTAAAATAACCTTAATGTAAAAATTTTTCTAAATATAAAAAAGTAATCATTTTTCATGATTTTGCTCAAAACACATAAAAAAGTCAAAATTGATTCATATAAGCTGAATATGATTATTTTTTATGATTAAAACAATTGAAATTCATACAAAAATGTGGAAAATATAAGCTCTATAAATCATATAAAAATGAATTTATAGTAATATGGAAGTAACATAAGACATGAATTTATCACAATTCAAGGTTATTTTTACATAAGGGAGCACAAGTTAAGGTTAACCACAATTACCATTACACATGGTAGCACGTGTCAATGATAATATGCATGAATGTATCACATAATGACTCATGAGAGACAAATTTACCCAATGCCATAGAGCGCTATCTAGGTACACCCGTCATAACATGTTCCAGAATATTCTTACCACAAATAAAATAATAAATTACAAATCATACATAAACATAATGGTTACCTATAGTAATAATTGGGTATCATAATCATGTCATAAAGCATAAAAAATGGGAGTATCATAAAAATTTCCATGAAGGAAAGGAATTAGATCATTAAGGTAAAATCATAGAATAGAATAAGCATATATTATGAAAAATTATGTCTCTTTAAGTAATAACATGTAAAAAGAGTAATTAAGAAACTTTAGAATTAAAAAATTTTAGTGTGGTTAAAGGAAAATATCAACATTCATTTGAAACAGAAAAGGAAATAATATTTTCTATAAAACCATAAGTGAACCCAGAAGGATTTCATAATATAAAGACACGATTTATAAAAATAATGATGTCAAAAAAATTGATTATATAGTGGGCTTGAAATTGGGTTTGAAGTTAGAAAGTTCTCTTAAAACGAACACGCTTGTCGGAAATAATTGAGGGGGGAAACATTTAAAACCATGTATATGCATTAAAGATAATAAAAAAATTTTCCTGATACTTGAGTTTTTATAATATAAATATAATTCAGGATATTTAAATAAAAATAAAATATAAATTTATTTGGGTAGAATGAATGAGAGAGAAACCTGAAGGAATAAAGGAGGTTCCGGTACAATCCCTTACCATATGCCGGAAAATGTTCTTCCCTTGATCATAATTTCATGGATAACCTAATTAAAATATTTTATTAAATTTTAAAGGACCTATTATTTATTTATTTTATTTATTATAACCTTTATATGTTCATTCATTCCCTTTTTTATGGGTTAAAAGGATCAATTTCAATTTTTGTTTATTTGGTTTTCATGAGTGATTTACTTATATACAAGCAAGGATAAAAATATAAGATGAGAATGATTTTAAATAATTGGAGTTATATGTTATTAGTGATCATCTATATTAATACATGGTTATAAAATTCTTTTTGTAATTAATAATGGAGATAAATAATTATATATAACTTTAATGATAAATTTTTTGGTTAATTGGCAGTTTTTTGATCACATAGAACACATTTTTCATAAAAAATTAATATCATGTGTAAAAATTATTAAAAAACCATAAATTATAAATAATAAATATTTTATAGTATGTTTCATCCAATAAAATGGTCACATGACCAGATTTGAATAAGGTAATAGAAATGGAAAACCCGTCATCCTTGAATATGAGAAATTAACATATCTCAGTTGGTGTTTTCATTTCTAGTATAAAAGGAGGGGAAATGAGAGATGGTGATGAATTTTTACATTACCAAAACAAAATTACAGTACATGTATTTTAATGGAGTTATCATATCATTTTTATGAACGGAGGTGAGGTATGGAAAAGAAAATAATGGAACATGAAAGAAAATAAAAGAATGAAAAGAGGAATTTACCTCTTGAATATATCTTCCTTGAGATCCTCTTTATGGGAGAGGATTTGGTCATTAGAATAGAACAAGGTATGGTGGACGTGGGATAGGTGATTAGAGAGGTATTTTATTATAATTAAATAATGTAAAAACATTTAGAGGAGTCAATAGAAGAGGGGGTGTTGGTGGTTTTTATATTGGAGGAGATGAGGGTTTTCTCATCATTTCATTCATTATTTTATTATTTTTCTCTAGAAAAGAAATATTATTGATTCATTTGAAATATAATAGAAATAGGTGCATTTTTGTTCGAACATAATGTGTTTACATCTTCCATGACTCAAAAATAGTGTATTTAACATATAATCTGTGTGTGTGTGTGTATATATATCAAATTACTGTATTTTAGTATCTATAAAATTCATGTTTTTGAAAAAAATACCTAAAATTCACCCAAAATAATATTTCGATGTCTAGAATTAAAAAATGAATAAAATTTTGAGAAATTAATTTTCTAAATATGAGAAATTTAGTTTTTAATTTAAATAAAAATTTACATGACAAAAAAAATTCTAAAATTAAAACTCATTTTTAACATTTTGAAAAATTAATTATGGGTTATAAAAATTATCATATAATAATAAGTCATAAAAATTATTATTTATTTATTTTTTTATAAAAATAAATTTTCTTTTAAATTATTACATTAATAAAAAAATTAATTAAATATACATGGATAAAAAATACCAACGCTATGATATAATTATATCATATTGTAACTTATAAGATGGATTAATTTTATTTAAACTTTCATTTGTAAGGTTACTTATTCACTTGGATGATTTACTATTCATAAAGGTCGTATTACTATTCATAAGGGTCATTTACTATTCACAAAAAAATTATGTTTTTCTTGTCGGACTCCAAACGTCTTACCGATCGCAACAGTGTATGTCAGATTTTCAAAATTCAAATAACAGAAGTGACAATATTATGCATAATGGTCACATGGTACATAGTAGTTCATTAGGTTGTGATTTCATGTGATTATACTATTTGAAATAATTATAATAAATGAATTTACATTGATTATACTTTGAGACATTATAGAATAGGCCATATAAAATGGTTTTGTAGGAACATTCCTCCAACAATGTGTGGGAGTGAGTCTACACCGACTCTATATTCTATTGTGTGGTAAGAAGCTTCCTGTCAGGAAGGGCGATGGAGTGTGACTATCCATTTTAGATGAGGTGGTGGTCAGGGATGATATATCCCGAAACAAGACTTAAAACTCCAATAGATAATTCCTTCTCTAGGTATTCCAACTATATCTCAGGGTTGTGGATCATGGAAGATGTATAGAGTAAAACTTATACGTAATTATTATAAAGTTAGACCGTCTTTAGTTATATGTACTATTACAGTAATCTCTCCATTAGTATCTGATCCTTTCGATACCGATTTATCTGATTCTTTCATATCGGTACTTATTGTCTAGAGCATTGGGATCAATGTTCTATTTTCCAATGGTGTGATGACACTCAATACCCTTTAGGGGATAAGATCAGAGAGTATTTCTAGTGTAGGTATTACCCATTGTGATTGGTGGGTGTTTCTTCATATGTGACCTCATTGTCATCAAGATAAAAGGGTTTAACATGATTCTTGAGATATACTAGTTAGTTCCCTATCATTCATATGTTTACATCTATTACTATAGGATGCCTTTCATATCATCATAGGGATGATTTTTTACTCACAATGGTGAATGGGATGTCTATGAAATATGATCTAGAACCGATCACCATGGGATGGGTGGGATAAAAATTTAGATATCTTTTTATATTTGTTGGATAAGGGAACAAGTCAGGAAGATTTCCCTTCATTGGTTTATCATTTCATGGATTTTTTCCTAGATTAATTTTTAGTACTACTCCCTACCAGAGAGGTAGTGTTTTCCAATAAGCTAGTGCTTAACTGATATCCATTCCTCTTTCCAAGATATATAGTACTAAGTTGTAGGATCTCAAGAGGTTGCTAGAGGAAATTGATGAAAAGTGGACTATATGACCTAGTACTTCCCCATGGGGGTCCTTGGTCCTTTTTATAAATAAGTTGGATGCAACACTTGTGTTTATTTGTGGATTTATTGAAATTGAACCATTTGATTGTCAAAAACCTATATCATCTTCCTCATATATACGATCTCTTCAACTATCTCCAAGGATATAGACTATTCTAAAAGACTTATTTGATATCAGGTTATTATCAGGATCATTTTATACCATCAAATATACAATATAAAATATTCCATAGTAGATATGTAATGTATGAGTTATCGGTCATTCTGTTCATTTCCATGAATGTGCCAGTAGTTTTTATGGAACTGATGAACTGGGTTTTACAGACTTATCTGGATTCATTTATAGAGGTATTCATGAAAAATATGTTGGAGTATTCTCACACTCAATACAAACATTTCAAAATTATTATTATTATATTAGATATGATGAGAAAGCATCAGCAATATGCTAATCTCACAAAGTGACTCCTTTGGATGGATAAGATTCACATACATGGTCGTATTATTTCGAGGATAAGAGTATCTGTTTTCCTATAGAAGGTGTGAGATTTAGTTTCCTAGGATCAAACCAAAGACATATTTGATATATAGGGTATCATTGGGATAGATAGATATTAAAGCCTCTTTATACATGACTTAATTCTTAGAATCATTCATTGCAATCATGACTATGAATGGGGTGTATTTTATATGGGGAGATTCCTATGACAAAACCATACAAAATTTGAAAGGGACACTGACATCAGCACTGAAACAGATTCTATCAGAGTCAGGTAAAAATAATACAACATATTGTGATATATAAGATATATGTCTAGGAGTTGTTCTAATGTAATAGGAGTGAGTCATGGTGTATATATTTCATCAGTTGAATAAACACAAGAGGAAATACCCAACACATGATCTCATGTTATCTCCTATTGATCGTGAATTGCACTGTTGGAGGAATTACTTACTAGGAGAGAGTTTTTTTGGTGTATATAGAACACCAAATTCCCATGAACATATTTAAAAAACATGACTTGAATCTTTGGATATAAAGGTGGGTTGCATAATGATAGTATTTGGACATCCAGTTTTCCAATACTCTTGAAAATCATAATGTAGTAACCAGTGCTCTAAGAATATGAACTAAGACACAAGATGTTTAGGATTCCATTTGTGAGTGGTAGATAATGGATTTGTTTTTTGAGATGCATACAGAGGATCAAGAACATTATCGATAGTCTATTATTGTATAATTAAGATTGACCTATTCACAAATAATGTGAGTAAATATGTGGAAGCTGTCATATTATAAGATCTTGGTCCCATGGAAGATCATTGTGGGCGATGACTATCCTCTTAGTTGGGTCATTAATGTGGATAAGATCTTGCATATTAATGAATTCTTCTAGGTTCTAATATAAATATGATAGGATTTGATAAGAGATTCTAATGCCTCTATATGTGTTGTTCATATCAGTACTAACAAGATGTATCCTGACTTGCACCATCAATATTGGTGTCCAAGGATAATGCATGAGATAACTAGGTACATTACTCTATATGCCACATGTATGTAGGTGAAGGTGGAACACTGTGACCAATAGAGCTTTTATAGACCTTATATATTCTTAGTTGGAAATGGGAAAACGTTAGTATGAATTCTTTGCCATGATTTCTTTGATCATCTTCAAGTTGTTATGTTATATGGGTGACCATAGAAATGTTGAAAAATGTATTCAATTTTCTACCTATTTGGGAGACTATTTCAGTGGATGAGATAAGGAGCCTGTAAATTCATGAGATCAGTTTCCTCCATGAGTATCCATGCACTATCATATCGGACAGATATGATAATTCGATGTCACCATTCTTTCAGGGGTTCCAAATAGAACTAGAATCACATGCACATTTTAGTACAACCAATTACCCATATACTGATGAGCAATATGATCAAACGATATACATTTATAAGAACATGATCCAACCTTTTGTCCTTGATTTTAATGGTTCTTGGGAGAACCAATTACCGCTTATAAATTTAACTTATAATATTATCTTCTAGTTGAGAAAATAGATGGATCCTTTTGAGGACCTTTACGATAGGAATTTTGATTCACTCCTTTGATGGTCAGAGGTAAGAGAGGCATCAATACTGGGCCCTTGACTCTGTAGATATTCCCTATTCATCTTCAAACTTAATTTACTATGTTAAATTTATTTTCTTTCAAAAATTCTAAATTTAATAACAAATTTTACCTGATTTTTGTTTCAATTATTTTTTATTACCCGTTAAAAAGGGTTATTTCACATGTTTGTATTATTTCATTATTTTTGGTGGTGATTTGTAGGGCCCAAGATGAAGTTGAAGTAAAATGGGGCAAAATTTGCCAGATTCAAAGAACAATAAGGTAATCAAACATACACTATTAATGATAATTACATTAAATTGAAATTAAAATTGCGTCATTGGGATAGAACTATTCTGAAGACACGAAATACCAATTCATCCATTAATGGTCCCAACTAAAATGATCTATCCAAGCAACTGAATTTTCATGTAGGAAAAAGTGGGGATCATTGTTTTGTCCATATCTTGAGATTTTTACCACCAAAGGATTCCAAAATTTTGGTGGAGATAGTAAAGTGTTGGAAAAAAAGTTTTTTGTTTTTATAAAAATAGTGATAAGACTATAATGATTACAACAACTATGGTAGATGTGGTTTTAAAACAATCCGTGTTCCCATAACAACCTTCAACTTTTCCTATAAATTCGTACCTTCAGAACCCTAGTTGTATGTTTTTCTAGGAGTTAAAGATATATTGTTTTAGAGATGTAAAAGATTCCTCTCCTCATCCAATTTTTTTTCGAGGAACCTATCCTCATTGGGTGATCAAGGGTTATGTAGAAGTTCTACCTAGGCCTCCTCCAGCTCATGATGGCATGCTAAATTATGGACAATAATTTTGATTAAGCTTCACATACTTGAGAGGGAGTTCTGAAATTTTTTATTTTAGTTGGTTTCTATATTTTGTTTGTGAAAAATTTAATTTTAGTTATATCTAAACATTATTATTATTTGAATGATTAATTTTGGTTTAATCAAGTGAATCAATTTTTATCTCAACATCAATTGGGTTGAGATGTTAAGTGGGAATATTGGGTTGTTACGATTGGAAAACACATGTAGCTTATTTCTCTCACACATACAAAGGATTTAAGTAAAATTTTGAAGCCCTCACACTATTTGTGAGGTCTAAACCATAAAAACATGATTTTTGGGTCAGGGTTTTGTTCTACGTGCATCATTTTAAGAGGCAAGAGGAATATAAGGAGCTTTAAAACGCTCATAAAAATGATTATATTAAACTATTTGAATTTTTAAAAATGATAAAATAACAAATATGTGATGTGAATTATAAATTACCAATTTATCTAACAATTATAGGACATCAATATTTTTTGGTGACCAATTAAACTTTTTAAATTATATTGTTTTCTAAAAAATGTTTTCATAAACACTCCCACTTTATGTAATTTGTATTCCAAATATACACTCTAAACATATCCAATCATCCTGAGAGATGACCTAGGTTTTTCCATAGAATATAAATTAACTTTAAAAACATAATAAATTTGATTTTTCATGAAAATGAATTCAAATTTTGGCGATGTTTTTAGGGAGCACTTCAATTTCTTGTGTTTGTTTTTACAACATTTGGTATAATTTGTGAATATTTATTTATTTAACTTTCAAGTTTTGATATCTATTTTTGTTATTATATTTTTGTAGGTTCAGTGAATGATAAATTATACTCTCGAAGACTTTATGCCTTTTAATCACAAACCATACTAAGACACACATGACAACACTTTGAAGGTGGACACCCACAACTTGAGACTTTTCTGAACCAATCTCCTTATTGAACCAAACTAGAATATGAACATAAATTTTATAAATTTGATCAAAATAATAGAACATTAAAATATCTAACCACTTCTGATGTTGATATCCAACCCAATTATGTTAAAATATTAGGATAAACCCCAAACATTGAACTAAAATCTAGTCTAATTCACTTATTACCATTATTTTAGGGACTTGCTAGAGAAGAACAACATAAGAATTTAAATTAATTTTATTTTGTGTGTTCTACATCAAAGCCTGATAATGTAAATGAAGAATAATTAATGCTTAAAGAATTAACTTTTTCAATATAATACACTAAAGATGATTTATTGTATTATATTAATTCCACTGTTAGAGGTTGGGTAGAAATGAAAATCTTTTTTCAATAAATATATTTCCCAGTTTCCTGAACTACAAAACTAAGAAATTAAATTTATTGGATTAGAAAATTCCATGGGTAAATACTTCATTAAAATTTAGAAATATTTAAAATTATTTTTTCATGTTTCCCACACCACCAAACAATTGTTAAACCTTTTGTTCAACATTTTTATGATTTTTTAATTACTATTGATCATAACATGACTTATGCTACTGTAGGTGGTGTGCTAGTTAACCAAACAACAATTTCTAAAAGGACCATTATTGAAAACATGGTGATGTATAGTAAAAAAATTTAGTTTTAGGTCAAGTGTACCTATTCATGGTGTCCATGAGCTGAAGATTACTGAATTCGATAAGAAGGTGGAAATGAAGTTCGAAGAGGTAGTTAACATTACTCTAAAAATTCCTCTTTCCCAAGAGAAATAAAAATATCCTCATCCCATAAATTATGTTATTTTTTATTATGACACACACTATTATGTAAAATTCCACCAATTTAGAGAGACATATGAGAGTTTTGAGAAAATTATTCTAGTTTAACCATAAATCCAACCATTTGGAAAGAACCTTACTATCCATCTATCCGTGGGTGGAAAGACAACCATGTATAAAGAAATGAGGGCATTCAGACCAACCTCACCATCCATGGAACCAACTAGGGAAGAGTAGAAATCCACAACCACCAACAAGAAATACTCAACCACCACAAATAACTTTCCAACAATCACTTACAAAATCTAAGTATAGACTATAATACATGAAGAAACAAATCGATGCCAATAATATGAAATTCTAAAAACCCATCCAATATACCATAGAATACCTAAAAACACAATTAGTATAACTCTTCAATTTAGTGGGGGAAATGAAAAGTCATTGTCCAGGTAAACTACCCACTCATCATTGACAGAGCCATCGCTTCCCACTAAATGCAATGATATGAGAACATCATTGATTCCATGCACCATTGGGGAGTATTCCTTTTCTAATTAAATCCTTGTTTTTGGAGCTTCTATAAATTTTATTCCTCCCTCCTTTATCTCCACATTACATGTTGTGGAATTGAATACCATTAGAATTTGTTTCCAATTAGAAAACCAAATTATTTCACAACCTTCTAGTGTGTTAGAGGATATTCTTGTGAGGGTGAACAATTTAATTTTTCTTGGTGCTTTTTCTGTGCATAAAATGGAATATTATAGGATAAATGGAAATGCATTGATTATATTGGATAGGCCTTTCTTGAAAACTTCCAAAACCATATTTCATAACCACAATGGTATGTTATCAATGGAGTTTGGTGTTAGCATTGTCCACTTTTACATCCTTAATGCCATGAATCACCCCAAAAAAGACCATTACCAACTTTCACTTAATTTAATTGATGTACAACCTTCCCCTAAAAAAATATATTTTCATTCCCCTAACCCCATTTTTGATTTTCCATTATTGATAGATATGCTGGGTAGTGGATCATTCATATAATTTTTTACATGTCTATAAAAATGACATGCATGTTTGTTTATTGAATATTTCATGAGAACTAAGGATTCCATTACTAGTAATAATAATTTTATTCTTGTAAGAGCTCAATAATGAAATGAGTATGTTATCATTGAGATGTTATATAAGATCATTGACCTCTCAATTACATATTGACCCACATCAATCTAAAATACACCTGAATTGGAACTTAACAAACTACCTCAAGATTTTAAATATTCTTATCTAGAGAATGGAAATAATATTCAGGTCATAATTATGAGTTATCACCCTCCAGAGAATGAATTAATGCTTTTTGTACTTTTGAGGGTTTATACACACCCATTAGGATAGAAACATTCTAACATTCCTTTTATTATACCATTAATTTTCCGAAATCTTATATAGTTAAATGATGAGGCTAAACTAGTGAGGTAGTAACAATGTCAACTAAACCCAACCCTTTAAGATGTTATTAAAAACAAGGTAACAAAATTATTGGCTGTTGGAATCATTTAACACATATATGATAGCCAACGGGTCAATCCTGTGCAAGTAATCCCTAAATATATGGTCTTAAGGTAGTTAAAAATGAAAATAACTAATTGGTTCCAACTGACATGAATAATAGATGGTGTGTCTATATGAACTATCTATGATTAAACCAACACACTTAGAGTTACCATTTCCCATTACCATTATTTGACCATATGATAAATAGTCTACCAGGGAAGTCCCATTAAAATTTACTTGATGAGTATTATAGATACTTTCAGATCTGTATGCCCCCAAGGATCAGGAAAAGGAAAACTTAACTCTCCCCTTTGTCACATTTTTATATTGAATGATGTCATTTGATATGTGAAATGATTCTAGGATTTTCCTATGATTAAGGGTTAGTATTTTTTATTATTTCCTATAAAATTACATAGAATTATTCATGTATGAATTCAGTGTTTATGCTCTTATTTTGAGGAATTCTTGAGAAGTATTGGTTCTTTATTATGTCACTATATTGAGAAGAATATTGTATTAAGTTTCATAAAAAGACATTTCATTATGAGATAAGATTTAGTACCTGGGAATGAAATTTTAGGGGATGATATCTAAGTATATAAATCAAATGTTGATGTCATTTCATCACCAAAATTCCCAAAAAATGGTCAATACATGTGGCTTTTATGAGATAATTAAGGATTTTAATTTTGTTTCATGCCAGAAATTAGTAATATTGAACTCCCCCTATCCCTCTTACTCTAAAAATAAAAATAATTTATTTTTTAATAATAATTTGAATAAGATTATAAAAAATTTAAATGGAATGTCACATCACCCTTAGTAATCTAGGAACATCAATGGAATTTACCATTTGAGCTCATGGGTGACACCTATAACTTAACATTTTTAGATATCATATAACTAAGGGTTCATTGAGATCCACATATCATTGATTAAACCTCATGTACACTGGACCCTACCCAAGAAAACTACAAAACAATTTAAAAATTATTCATTAACATTGTGTTTCCTTGGTTAAATTTTGTTCATACCTCCTATGATCCAAAATAACTATGTTCTGAAACCATACAACCCTCCAGTATGTCCTTATGAAACTATAATGAAAAACCACATCTCATTATATGGATTCTCCTACTTCAATAATTTAATCATAAAATTAGGGATAAAAAGGGGTAGATAATTTCGTGTCTGACCATATAAGTAGGATCCTCCCATCCTCAATCATTGATTCTTCCCCCTATATTAATGTAAACGATATGTTTCTTGATGAAAAATTAAACTGAGTTCAATATGATATTCCTTAGTATGCCGAAATTCTAAATTATTTTGTATCATCTTTCATTCCTACCAATTTCAATAAAAAAAGATGACCATCTAAAACAGGAGTCTCGTAGGTATATTTTGGTTGACCCCTACCCTTGGAACACATGCTGTGAACATGTCATTAGGATCTATGTTTCTGATAAAGAGTTTCATTATGCACATAGGTTCTTCCACACTCTTGCTTGTGGGTTCCACTTTGTCCCACAACCTAATTCTATCATGGTTGTCAATTCCTTTCTCATTTATCGAACATTATTTCAGGATTCCAATGATTTCTATAAATCTTTTCTCACTATAAACTTATGGGGAATGTCTCTATATAAAATTAAATACCTCAAAAACCATTTCTCTCCAATGAAATTTTCAATGTTTGTGGCATTGAATCTGTGGGGACATTTACCAATTACTTTGGAAGCATCTAAATTATTCTTTTATATGATTATGTTTCCAAATGGGTAGAGGCCCAAGAAATGAGGTTAAATTATTCCACAATAGTTGTTTATGTTTTTAGAACAAAAAATTTCAATAGGTTTGGATTATCTCGGTTCATAATTAGTGTCTAGGGTTCTTATTTATACAACCTAATAATTAAATCACTTTTGATTAGGTATGGGGTTGGTCATAGAGTGTCAATTTCATCTCAACCAAAAATCAATGGTCAAACTGAAGTGTCTAACAGAGATGTAAAATTGATTTGTGGAAATAAAGTTCAACCCAATAGAAATATTAGAGATTTGGACTAGATTATTCACTATTGGTTTATCTTATTACTTTTAAAACTCATATTGGAATGTCACCTTATCAACTTTTTTTTAGAAAGAGTTTTCACCTCCCTGTTTAGATAGAGCACTAGGCCCACAGGTACATCAAACATTGCAATTCAAATATTTCTGGTGTTGGTTATTAAATGAAGTCACATATTTTGAAGTTATAAAAAATGAGTATAGATTCTTATAAGAACTCTTAGATATAAAAAGAGATATTCAAGGCTTCCCATGAATATATCAACCTTCATCTTCAATTACAAGTTTCAAAAAGGTCCTTCTTTACAATGCATAGATGATATTGCATCCAGGTAAGATTAATTGCCACTGGTTTAGTCCATATATTGTTACTAAGGTTTATCCATTGGCTTGTGTTATGGTTACAAATAATGTATCAAAACAATCCTTCACTGTCAATGGGAAGTAGTTGAAGCACTTTCATGAATCCATTCTAAAGTCCTTGATGGGGGAACTCCATGTTCAAGAAGAAACATATGAATGACACCCACCATGTTTTATAATTCCCTCCCACATTAATCTTTATTACATCAAGAACACATAATGCTCTATGTGTGAGGGGATAAGTATATTCCTAGGTTAGTTAATAATTTTCCTCATCTTTATTATTTTTCTCCTTTTGTCTTTTTAGTTATTATTATCACACCCCCTCACCTTCCCCTTAGTTTTTGTCTTGAATATTCATTTTATGCCCATAAAATCATGGAAAATTAATCCATCTTAATCATAGAAAATGATTCCAACTTAATTATTGACATTATTTAAAATTCATGATGAATTTAACTATTTCATTTTTATTTAGCATTTAAAAAAATTCATTGATTCAATGTGTGTTTTACAATGAATTTAACATCAATGTGTTAATTTTTCATTAAAATTGGTTGTATTTTGATAATATGAATTGCTAAATCATTTGGAAACCTTTGAGAATAATGGTACACTTTATATGAGTAGTTTATGGGAAAATCAAGTCACATAATATATAACCTCATTTTTTCACCAAACTGTGATGTATGAATATTTATTACTTAATCGAAGGTAAATATGAGTTAGGTTAATTTTTTTAGATTTCCAAAATTATTATCTATAAATTTGTTCCTTATCCAATCTATTTAATTATTGTACTAGATTGACCTATGCATTTGTACCAGCTAAAAAGTTTTATCCACTATAAAAAACATAAAAAAAATAGATGGTTTATGTATTGGGTAGTTAAAAAACCACTCTTCCTTTACATTTTATCTTTTTATAACAATTACAATTAGTGTCATGAAAAAATAAAATAAGGGATAAGTGATGAGTGTAAAATGTGTACTATGTGTTATGTTTGAAAATAAGATAATAAAAAATGAGGGAAGTGAAGAAATTTACAACATATGGGGATATCTATGTTAGGTTCTCATGTTTTAAATTCTAGGAATTCTAAGGTGTTTTTGGTCATGAAATGTGATTATAATGTATGTAGGGAAGGCTTGGTGGACATAACCATTTAAGAATAATTTTTTAAAGTAAATTATTTTTACTAAATACAAACTGGAAAGAATAAGATGAAATAGTTTTCACATATACAAAAGGAGAATTAGTGACATGGTTATTCTTTGAATTATCTTATCATATTAGTAACATGCATCTCTTATAGTTTCATTCTCATAAAATCAATTAAACTATTTTTCTATTATCACTTAGAATACCTACTTCATGTGACTTTTTAATTGATTATATTGATATTTAGAATCAAATATACAATGTTTAATAGTCATATAGTTGGGAATATATCCATTAATAATTCTTGAAATTAGACTTTACCCATGATTGAAAATGTTAATGAGTGGGGATGTGATCGTGTAGTGGTTCATTATTTATTTTCACACATACATCACTATGTTAAATTGATTGTGTATCATAAATTATAAATTTAATTACAAATTTCACATCATTTTTTATTTAATTATTATTTATTAATAAACATTAAATGGGTATTTTCACTTGTTTGGTTTATTTCATTTTAGTTTTATGTGATTTATAGGGACCAAATGAAGTTGAACAAAAATGGGTTAAAATGTGCAAGATTTCAAGACCACCGGTAGACTCAAATGGACACTAAAACTGCTAGATGCATTAAATTGGGTTCAAATTTGGTGAGATGATCTGATATTCGTTAGGATACAAATCTTATGAAGACCCCAAATTAAAATTCATTCACTAAAGGTCCCATATAAATTGATATATCAATGCCACTGAATCTGCATGAATTCAAAATTTGTTTGTTGTGTATTGTCCATATATCAAGCTATAAACCTCCAAATAATTCTACTTTTAGGTGGAGAAATTAAATAGGTGGGAAAAAACATAAATATTTTCTAAAATGTGAGATAATACTATCTAGATGATGAAAACCATGGTCCAAGTGGTTTTACAAAATTTATGTTCCCAAAACCACCTTCCGATTCTCCTATAAATTGGTACATTTGGCACCCCATTTGTAAATTTGACATGGAGGAAATGATCTAGTATTTTGGAGACCAAATGTATTAATCTATTCATCCATGAATTTATGGAGGCCCATATCCATGTATAGTGATCTAGGATGAAAGCAATGTTTAACTTGAGTCTCCTCTTCATCTAAATGGCGTGCAAAATGGGGGATGTTCATTTTGAGGAATCTAGAAATACATGGGAGAGAGTTACAAACGTTTTTATTCTAATAGATTTGTTTAATTTGTCTGTGAAACAATTCAAAAAAGTTACATCTTAACATGATTATTCTTTGAATGCTTTGTTTTTGTCTAATTATGTGAATGAATATTTATATCAACAGTGATCGGGTTGAAATTTTAAGTGGTAATCTTGGGTTAATTAGATTGAGCAATATAACCATCTTATTTCTCTCACACATACAGGAGATATAATTATGATTTTTATCCCCCCCGATATGATAAAGGTATAAAAATTGACAACATGATTGATGTGTCCTGGGTTGGTTATTTGTCTATGGTTTAAAGAGGAAAGAGAGAATTGAAGATATTGATAACCCTCTAGAAAAGGATTCCAAAAATATTTTCATTTTTCATTATGATACACTAGACATGATGTGTTTTTAATTTTAAATTAACTGCTTCTCTCATAATCATAAAAACTCCATATTCCATTATCAACTATTAAACTCTTTAAAATTGGTTATTTTCATAAAACATTTTTCCAGACCACAAAACATATCTTATAAAAGTTTATTAAAATTAAACACTATAGACCTATTAGTGTTCCTTGAGAGATTGACTAGGGACTTCCCTAGAATATAAATCAACTTTAAAAATATAATCAATTAGATATGTCGTGAAACACATTCAGACCTAATCTCAGTCAGGATATTTCAGAGCATGTTTAGATTACCAGGAAGTCGATTTATACAATCTAGTATAGGGACGATGCTTACAATGACCGTTTCCATCAACCACTATAGATAGAGGGTGGGTTAAGGGGGGGAGTGGGGTATACTTGAGAGTTTTACATTGATTGGGGAATAAAAAGATTTGGAAACAAAGGAATCTATCACTTCTTTATGTCAGCCTGTTTGAGATTCTAGAGAGAGTCAGGCAAGTATCCTATCAGTTTTATTTTCCTCAGAGGTACTGAGGTATACATGACATCATCCACATATATTTTATTACCCAATATTATTCAGATCCATCACATATTTTTGATGCTTAAGATGTTGATTTAGAGGTAGAGGCATCGTTTGATGAGAATCTTATCTATAATTTTAATAATTGAATGAAGGTTCTTTGAGGATAGTTAGTTCCTATAGTATGGGAGATATGGAAGCACACCGATGTACTATATAGGAAATGGGATAGGGATGCCAATTTATGTTACCTATAAATATATTTATTCTCAAGTAATTCATTACCTATAAATACCCTGAAATTTCAAGGAAATGTTTTTCTTAATATCTTTGGAATTTTACGAGTCTGTGGCTTCTGACGGCACTTGATTCTGAGGCCCGGTGTGCTGGAAATCTATTTCTGAAGTTTAGCTCTGGTACGTTCAGTGAACGAACGAGCAAGGTTTTCTATATTTCGAACCGATGCTCGGAATTGAAATCCGAGGACACCAATGAACTCTCAGCGCTGGTAATTGCTTAAGGGGACCTTTACCATAGTTTCATTTTATGCAGGTTGAATGAAAAAAATTGGGGATTAGTTAAAAAGTTAAATAAAATTATTTAGAACAATTTTATACACCATGGTGGTTAAATCCTACATGGGTAAGTAAATGGTGGGGCCCACCCCCACATAACTTCCCATGTGTGGATATTTGTAAGGTGGGTCCCACACGATCCCCAACCTTTCAACTCCCTTGAAACCCCTCTTAAACTCCCATGCATTTATTATGTCAACCATTCTTTTTTTAAGTGTTAAACTCTCCACCTTCCTCCCAATTAAATTGGCAACACATTATAATTAATTAAGGAGATTCTCCAATTAATTAATTATATTGTTTTATTATTAAATCAATTGTTGTGAGAATAAAATAATAGGAAGAGATGTTATTTTATTTGGGCAATTGTGGTGTTGGAGAAAACCTGAGAAAGCTCTGAATATGTAGATAAAGTAAGTGTTCTTCTCTTCGACAAAGAATGCCTCCAACGAAGAATGACATTGTTCTTCACGACGCCATCTACAATGATGTTCGTCTTCCATGGATCGACGATATGCGATGTCTTTGCAAGGTAGGGGAATATTGTATATTACTCATTTATGTGGTTTATACCCTAGATCTTGAGCGTTTATTTGTAGGATTTATCTTTTTGGATTCCATACCTTGATTTAATTTCTCATGATGAATGTGAATTAAATAAATTAATTCGTGGATCAATAAACGATTGATTGAATTAATTTTCTTATGGTTTATCTTGGATTTGAGATTCATGAATCATGATAAATATTTAATTTCAAATTCCCCATGTTATTGATTCTCAAAAATTATGGCCAAACCAAACACGACCATCAATCCACACAGAAAATCATGCCCTTTTCTATTTCATTCTCCGCGCGTTCATTGCACGTTCTTCATCACAAAATAATTAAGTGTATTAAAAACTCAATGTAATATTTATCGCGGCATACAGACACGCATATCTCAACCCGAGGAATGCGAATCTGCGGTCTTCAAAATTTCTTAACTTAGAACGGAGATGCGGCAAGCAGCAGAAGGGGTGACGTGGAGGAGCAAGGTAGTCTGGAACGGCCGGTGCATGCACGCATAGCAAGAAGGGGTGAGGTGGATTTGGCCGGTGACTAGTCATATCATGCGAAGGGATGATTAGGCAGTGCGGCGGAGCCCTGTGCGAGGCGGAGGTGCATCGGGTTCTTGTTCGTGTACAGGGGTGCAAAACCGTGGAAGAAAATTTACATTGGAGAGAGAAGAGATTTGGGAAAAAAAATTAAAGAAATAAATAAATATCAAAGAGGGGGGGTGTTATTGGAATGGAGTTAGGCAAGGGAGGAGCTACTTTTGTGGTGCGTGGATTTGGGGAGTGAGATTTAAGGAATTAAATTAAATTAAAAATAATAATAAAATAATAATGTTATTTTTATTTTCGTTGGGAAAAATTTATTTTGATGGTATCTTCTTCGTGTGACCTCAGTTTCACGAACCATCATTGGTGGTGAAAACCTAACTTCAAGACGGAATTTATGAGTCCAATATTGCATAACTTTTTTGGGTTTTTGGATCGGGTACCCGAAGCGCTCTGAAAATAATAGATTTAATATTATTATTAAATCTTCGACCTGCTATGACTCTTTTGTGCGACATCTGATTGGATTGACGTCAGCGGTGACGTGACCCTATCTTTAAGATGGTCAATTCGAGTCTAATGTTTGATACTAAATTCTGGTTCATGGCTCAGGTCTATTAAACACCCAATGACAATAATAATATTATTATTACAGGATTTTGTATCTAACATTTCTCTCTCATACGGTGTCGGAATGACGAACCGTTAGTGATGTTGCATCCCTAGAATTAAGACGGGTGTTTCAAGATCAATTTTGGATATTTAAGTCGAGGTCAAGGCACGGGCCCCACGAGGCCCGGTTCACATTTGTTGTGGTGAAATGAAACTTTTTCACCGGCTATCAGTTTTGGACCAATGGTTAGTCCATCTCTTGTGTTTTTCGGTATGGATATCAATGGTGTGACTAGTTTGGTTAACTGGTGTCATTTGAAGTATGGCCGGGTTGGTTCGAACCCGTAACCAACCTGGAGCTCGGAGCGGAAACACTTATAACTTGATCTCCAGACATTCGATTGACGTGCCATCAAATACGTTGGATTCCTCTTGATGAGATGGTTCTTTTGGAATACTCCACTTGTGCTTTGGATGCAGATGAATTATGGTCGGGTTGGTTTATCTTATAAACCAACTGGGCCCTTGGAACAGAAAAGCCAATAACTCTCAGACCGGATGTTCGTTTGATGAACCGTCAGTGGCGTTGGTAATCTCACTGAGAAATGGTTCCTTTGAGTATACCCATTAGATTTTGGGGTACAATTGAGATATGGACGACTTGGATTGTACACGAAACTAACCGGGCCCCCAAGACAAAAAGGCTAATAACTCACAGACCAGGCATCCGATTAATGCGCTGTCTATTTCGTTGAGACCCCTATGAAGAGGTGGTCCTTTGAGATACTTCTTCATGGGAATTTGTGATACATGGAAGTAATGACCAGTATATCATGGAGCAGACCCTCCCAGAGATGAGCGTACGGAGTTTGGAGACCGAGTAGTTGTAGACATGACAACTGTTTGACCGATTCGACTCGTAGTGATTCGGTTAGCCCAGTGGATGGAGCACCCGATATTCGGTGATAGAACCACAGTGGACGGAGCACCCAGTAGTTGGGAGCAGACCCACGATACTCGATAAGAGGAGTACCTCTGTAGGCTATTAGGGAGAGAGCCCGGTATTCGGCGGCAGACCCTAAGCGGACGGACCGCCCGGTAGTTGGAAGCAGACCATAGTACTCAACAGGACGACTACCTTAGCAGTCTATGGTTAGTGAGTAGCACTTAATAGTCATGATAAGGCCATTTTACTCGACAGTGGAGGAGTTCTCCAGCTGTTGTGGTTTCAATAATGAAAATCCTGGTTTGAGCTGAGTCAATGACCTTTGTGTTTACCTCATGATTGAGATGGGTAACTTGATAACTTAGGTATATATAAGGGCATACACCTAAGTAGTGGTTATCTGTTGATTTCATAAGATTTTTGTTTCCTCATTTTTGAGATGGGTTACTTGACAACTTAGGAATATGTATGAGCATATACCTAAGTAGTGGTTATCCGTTGATTTCATAACCATTGTGTTTCCTCATGTTTGAGATGGGTTACTTGATAACTTTTGTATATGTATGGGCTTATACCTAAGAAAAGGTTATCTGTTGAGATCCTTCTTTATGGTTTCTCGTGTTGAATTTAGTGATACCTTGAGGGTCTCGAGGTCCCTACTGAGTATCGCTATACTCACCCCTGCAAGGGCTATGCTCGCACCTCATTGTGTTGGATGCAGACGATAGATAAAAGTGAAAGAGGCCGACTGTATGAGGACTGGATAGTACCCGGAGGTGGACCTCACGATGAGTCAGTACCCGGAGGTGGAATTTACGAAGAGATGGCACTCAGAGGTGGTTGGCGGGTGAGAGCGCTAAGGAGGGTATCCGTACCTACCCTTCAGGTAGGATCCGAGGTGGATGACCCATGAGCTACTTATATCTTCCAGCCGTTTGTCTTTTCTTTTATACTCTCATTCAGTTGTAGTTGTACTTTTCTGTTAGGTTTGTATTCTGGCCCATTTACCTTTCAGCACTTTTTTTGTACTTACTGTATTACTTTATCTTGTACTCTGGTTGGATGTGTTTATGTTTTAAAAAGGCATTGCCTTCTCATTTATCAGGATTAATGCCTTTGGTGCTAGTCGCCAGCCCCTGGTCTATGGAAGGTGGTCTTAGGGTAGTCACAGAACGGGCCCCGAGGACGGGTCGTGAAAAATTAGTATCAAAGGAATCGGTTCTACTGCAAAACTTAGGACTCAAATATTTTCCGTTCTGTGAATCAATAGTGTTAAGGGTACCAAGTGTGGTTTCAGTTCAGGGAGTCCGGTGTTGGTGCGGCGGCTGACATATCCATACACCAGGACCCTAACTACTGATTTCCAACTCAGTGCACGAAAACACTGATTGCGTATGTGGTTTCAGAAGTTTTTTTAAGTCAGCTCAAACCAGGTATAATCATTTGACCGTGTCGCATCTTTTCAGAATGTCTCCATGCATACAGTCAGTTGGAGTTTCGAGAGAGTACCCGATGACATTCCACCGAGCGATGAGGCTCTGGTGTTGGACCCTATTGCTATGTTGGAACCTTAAGGTGGTGTACCGGCTCCACCACCACCCGTTGGGTAGCAGATTCCACCAGCTGTACTAGCGGACAGTGCACGCTGATAGAGCACGTTGCACGAGTTACAGCAGCAGAGGCATCTGAGGATATGAGGCGAGACAGATTCCCAGGCACCAGTGGATTGGCTGGATGCGATTTCTAGAGTTCTACACCTCATTTAGACACTGGTAGAGTAAATGGTGATCTTAACTACTGGTGTTTTCCCAGTGAGTGACCATGAGGTTGGTCCGCATAGTGATGAGGCTTCGCTACGTGGACCGATGACTGAGTTAGTACCTTCGGGTAGTGTGCCAGCTATATCACTACCTAATGGTCAGCTGTTTCAACTGGCGCTACTGATAGTTGACACATGTAGGCTTAGTGTCTTACACGTGTTTCATCCTCAGATACCCCTCAGGTTCTGTGGTGAGCCCGACTCACAGGCAGCTGAGGACTGACATGAGGAGGTGGCTGAGAGTTTTCTAGGGCTTATACAGATTTGACAAGATGACATGTCGGTAGCTGAGTAGTCATCAAGGCGTACCAATCATTCTTGGTACGTGATGACTACGATACGATCAGTGCTTTAGAGATCAGACCACAGAGAAAATAAGTGTTAAGGATAGATGAATTTTTAGAGCAGAAGACGTGGAAGCAGAACTAGTAGAGCAGCATGAGGTGGTGAACATTTTGACATGTTACAACCACCCGCCTTTGTAGTCCCCTCTAGGCTCTGGGATCTGGAGGGAAGGGGAAGAGAGTAGCTGCATGCGGTCAAGGAGTGAGACAGGAAGGCTCTAGGGATGATTTGAGGTATGGTCTGTGTCTACTACTAGCTGACGTATCAATATACATAGGTACTAATCATGCATTCCTTCCATGAATCTTTTCCCAGACCTAGAGTTTCCATTTATAACCATTGAATTGACCCTCACGTCTAGATATACCTTTGGGATGAGACTCGATAATCACACCTACGCCAACGGTGTGATATGACCCTTGAGTAGAGAGTTTCGGTTGGAACCTCTTGGTGGAAGTGTCGAGGCCTTACGAATTTGGTCTGGGTATGGATTGGATTCACAATTCATACTCAGATTGACTATATTAGGCAAAAAGGTTGTGGTTAATCTACAACGTTGGAGTAGGGTTTTCCCTTGGGTGGAAAAAAAAGGAAACCTATGTAGCACAAGATAAACTCATGCATAGGAGGGTGCAGCCGATCACTCTTGTGTCCGCCAACCATACCCTCGTGGTAGCATGAGTTTTGAGTTTTCAGTTCCAAATAGGAAACAGAGGCCTCTAGAGTTTGAGGATGGAGACCATGTATCTATACATGTATCAACTCAATGAGGTCTACGAAGATGTGGCTGAAGCGGCAAGTTATCTCCAAGGTTCAACGAACCTTTCCAGTTCTTCAACAGGGTAGGTGAGGTGGCATACCACTTGTTCTTTCCACCACTGTTTCACTGGATGCACGACATCTTCCACATATCTCAGTTGAGAAGATACGTGCATGAACCATCCCACATCATCGACCATGAAGAGCTAGATATCGATGATGGGGTGACTTTCACGGAGGTTCCAGTATAGAATGAGGATTGACAAGAGCGAGTCCCACGAGGATGGTCAATTCTTCAAGTGAATTTTTATAGGTAGCACTAGAACCTCTAGGAGAGCACATGGGAGTGGGAGGATCAGATGCATGCTCAGTACCCTCTTTTGTTTCCCTAGTGTGTGTTGAAAAATTACAGGGATGTAAATCCCTGAGGTGGGAGTAATGTAAAAACCCAGAAATTTCAAGGGAATTTTTTTCTTAATTTCTTTGTAATTTTACAAGTCTGTGGATTCTGACGGCACATGATTCTGAGGTCGGTGTGTCCGAAATCAATTTCCGAAGTTTAGCTCTGGTACGTTCAGTGAACGAACAAGCGAGTATTTCTATCTTTTGAACCGGTGCTCGGAATTGAAATCCGAGGGCACCGATGAACTCGTAACACCGATAATTTCTTAAGGGGACCTTTACCGCAGCTGCGATTTATGCAGGTTGAAAGTTAAAATTTGGGTATTAGTTAAAAAGTGAAATAAAACTGTTTAGAACAATTTTATACACCAAGGTGGCTAAATCCTACATGGGGAAGTTAATGGTGAGGCCTACCCCCACATAACTTCCCACGTGTGGATATTTGTAAGGTGGGGCCCACACGAGCCCCAACCATTCATCTCCCTTGAAAAGCCCTTTAAAATACCTTGCATTTATTGTGTCAAGCATTCTTTTTTTAAGTGTGTTAAACTCTCCACCATCCTCCCAATTAAATTTCCAATACATTATAATTAATTAAGGGGATTCTCCAATTAATTAATTATAGTGTTTGATTCTTAAATCAATTATGTGAGAATAAAATAATAGGAAGACCTATTATTTAGTTGGGCAATTGTGGTGTGGGAGAAAACCTTGGAAAGCTCTAGAGATGTAGATAAAGAATGTGTTCTTCTCTTCGACGAAGAACACCTCCAATGATAAACGATGTCGTTCTTCACGACGCCATCTACCGTGACGTTCATCTTCCACGGATCGACGACGTGCGACGTCTTTGAAAGGTAGGGGAATATTGTATAATACTCATTTATGTGGTTTATACCCTCGAGCTTGAGTGTTTATTTGTAGGATTTATCTTTGTGGATTCCTTACCTCGATTTAATTTCTCATGATGAACGCGAATTAAACAAATTAATTTTCGGATCGATAAACAAATGATTGAATTAATTTTCTTATTGTTTATCTTATATTTGAGATTCTTGAATCATGATAAATATTTAAATTCCAATTCCCCATGTTATTGATTCTAAAAAACGATGGCCAAAGCAAACACGGCCATCGATCCGCACACAAATCATGCCATTTTCAATTTCATTCTCCGCGCGTTCATTGTGCATTCTTCATCATAAAATAATTACGCACATTAAAAACTGAATGTCATCTTGAGCGTGGAATATGGATGCAGAGATCTCGACCCTAGGAATGTGAATCTATGGTCGTCATAATTTTTGAACTTAGAACAGAGAAGCGGCAGCCCGTGGAAGGGGCAACGTAGTGCAGCAGGGCAGTCTGGCGCGGCTAGTGCATGCGTGCATAAAACGAAAGAGCGAGGTGGCTTCGGCCAGTGACTAGTCAGATCAGGTGGCGACATGAGTAGGTAGTTCAGCGGAGCCCTGTGCGAGACGGAGGTGCATCGGGTTCTTGTTCGTGTACAGGGGTCCCAAACCGTGGAAGGGAATTTAGATCGGAGAGAGAAGAGATTTGGGAAACAAAAATTAAAAGAAATAAATAAAAATCAAGTGGGGGGGTGTGTGTTTGGAATGGAGATAAGCTAGGGAGGTGCTACTTTTGTGGTGCATGGATTTGGGGTGTGAGATTTAAGGAATTAAAATAAATTTAAAATAATAATAATATATTAATGTTAATATTATTTTCATTGGGAAAACCGTATTTTGATGGTATCTTCTTCGTGTGACCTCAGTTTCACGAACCGTCAGTGGTAGTGAAACCCTGACTTCAAGACGGAATTTATGAGTCCAATATTGGATGTCTTTTTTGGGTTTTTGGATCGGGTACCCGAAGCACTCGGAAAATAATAGATTTAATAATATTATTAAATCTTCGACCTACTATAAATCATGCGTGTGACCTTGGATTGGCTTGCTATCAGCGGTGACGTGACCCTGTCTTTAAGATGGTCAATTAAAGTTTAATGTTCTATACTAAATTCTGGTTCGTGGGTCAGGTCCACTAAACACCCTATGATAGTAATAATATTATTATTACGGGATCTTGTATCTGATATATCTCTCTCACAAGGTGTCAGAATGATGAACCGTTAGTGACATTACGACCCTGGAATTAGGACATATGTTTCAAGACCAATTTTGGATACTTACGTTGAGGTTGAGGCATGGGCCCCACGAGGCCCGGTTCGCACGTGTTGCGTTGAAATGAAACTTTTTCACTGGATATTAATTTTGACCAATGGGTAGTCCATATCATCTGGTTTTTGGTATGGATCTCAATGGTGTGACTGGTTTGGTTAACGAGTGTCATTTGAAGTATGGCCGGGTTGGTTCGAACTCGAAACCAACTAGGACATCGGAGCGGAAACACTTATAACTTGAGCTCTG
This sequence comes from Viscum album, assembly GCA_963277665.1. Lineage (NCBI taxonomy): Eukaryota > Viridiplantae > Streptophyta > Magnoliopsida > Santalales > Viscaceae > Viscum > Viscum album. The sequence continues at coordinate 1,556,618,551 of OY728152.1, read as the reverse complement.
GACGTCCGATTGGTGTGTCGTCGACTACGTTGGATTATTTTTGATGAGAAGGTTCTTTTGGAATACTCCACTTGTGGTTTGGATGCAGATGAATTACGGTCGTGTTGGTTTAGCCTATAAACCAACTGGGCCCCTCGAACGGAAAAGCCAATAACTGTTAGACCGGACGTCCGTTTGATGAACCATCACCGGTGTTGGTAATCTCGTTGAGAAGAAGTTCCTTTGAGTATAACCATGATAGTTCAGGGTACAATTGAGATATGGCTGGGTTGGTTCATACACGAAACCAACCAGGCCCCCCAGGACAAAAAGGCTAATAACTCACAGACCGTGCGTCCGATTGACGCGCCGTCTGTTGCGTTGAGACCCCTATGACGAGGCGGTCCTTTGAGATACTTCTTCATGGGTCTTTGTGATACTTGGAAGTAAAGACCAGTAGCTCATGGAGTGGACCCTCCTGGAGATGAGTGTATGGAGTGGGAAGACCGAGTAGTTGTAGACCTGATGACTACTTGACCGATTCAACTCGTAGTGATTAGGTTAGCCCAGTGGACGGAGCGCCCGGTATTCCACAGCAGACCCACGACGGATGGAGTGCTCGGTAGTTGGAAGCAGACATGTGGTAATCGATAGGAGGTGTACCACTGTAGGGTATTAGGGAGAGCACCCGGTATTCAGCGACATACCCTCAGCAGACAGAGTGCCTGGTAGTTTGCAGCAGACCCACAGTACTCGACAGAAGGAGTATCTAAACTATATAAGGTTAGTGAGTAGCACCTCAGAGTCATGACAAGGCCACTGTACTCGATAGAGGAGGAGTTCTCTCTTAGTTGTGATTTCAATAATGAAAATCTTGGTTTGAGCTGAGTCAATGACTGTTGTTTTTACCTCATGATTGAGATGGGTCACTTGATAACTTAGGTATATGTATGGGCATATACCTAAGTAGTGGTTATCCTCTGATTTCATAACCTTTGTGTTTCCTCATGATTGAGATGGGTTACTTGGGAACTTAGGTATATGTATGAGCATATACCTAAGTAGTGGTTATCCTTTGATTTCATAACCTTTGTGTTTCATCATGTTTGAGATGGGTTACTTGATAACTTAGGTATAAGTATGGGCTTATAACTAAGTAAAGGTTATCTTTTGAGGTCCTTCTTTGTAGTTACCCTTGTTGGATTTAGTGAGACCTTGAGGGTCATGGGGTCCCTACTGTGTATCGTTATACTCACCCCTACATGGGCTATTCCCACACCTTGTTGTGTTGGATGGAGATGACAGAAAACGCTGACAGAGGCCGAGGGTACGGGGACTGGAAGGTACCCAGAGGTGGACCTCACAATGAGTCAGTACCCAGAGGTGGACTTCACGAAGAGACGGTACTCAGAGGAGGTTGGCAGGGGAAAGTGTCGAGGAGGCTATCTGTACCTACCATTTAGGTAGGATCCGAGGTGGGTGACCCAGGAGCTGCTTCTATCTTCCAGCTATTTGTGTTTTCTATTATACTTTCATTCAGTTGTAGCTGTACTTTTCAGTTGGGTTTGTATTATGGACCATTTACCTTTCAGAACTTTCTTTTGTACTTAGTATATTACTTCTGCTTGTACTCTGGTTGGATGTGTTTATGTTTTATAAAGGCAATGCCTTCCCAGTTTTCATGATTTATGCCATTGGTACTAGTCACCAGCCCCTGGCCTATGGAATGCAGGCTTGGGGTAGTCACAACATGGGCCCCGAGGATGGGTCGTGACATTACCATCCATGAAATGGAAATCCTAGGAAAAATTTATTTAAGTGGGTGACGATTTTAAGAACCAAGATTTTTAAATAGGTTCATATACATTTAATTCCATTTTAATTCTTTAAATTCATATATATTAGAGTAAATAGTAGGGTCATGAATGAAAAAACAGTTTCAAGGTCTTGTATGAAGCATGGAGCCCAACATATTAGAGGTGGGATATAGGACACATGGTTAGTTGAAACAGTTCCATCCAGGCCACACAGTTTGATTAAACCATACAATGTGTTTCAGGGTGTATAAAAGGGCATTATAGTTTTCCCTAACTATGAAACCCATAAAAAATGGTCTTGGAACATGTCTTAGATATCATATATAGGGGGTTTTCATGGCCCATTCATGGTTAGTCAAACCATTCAGCCAACCCATACAATGGGTCTCCTGAGATAGAGTAGGGTACATAGTTGGTGCATGGTTTGGTCAACCATATTTCCAAATTGTGTGAATACTTTATATTTTATAAAATAACAATTTTTACATGAAGGGAATTATATGTTTAAACATATTTCCTCCTTTAATTTCTTCTCCAGTGAACAACACCTCCCTCGGAAATTGGTTCCTTCTTCAATCCTAAGCTAGGATTTGGTTCTGTTTAATCACACAACATCAAATTCTTCTTCATTTCATTTCATTCGATAGCCACTAGTGGTTTATTTTTTCATTATGCTCATTTAGCTACATTCTTTATAGTGGAAAATTATATTTTAGTGAAGGATCTTATTCTCTATTTTTCTTGAATTCTTTTATTCAACTATTTTTTTTTTCTGATTTGGACCAAATTAGATAATGACATTAGATGAGTGTTTTGGTACCAAGATTTGGTAGGTGGTTTATAAATATTATATCATTTCTAGTGGGTTTCTACCTTTTTTCTGTTGATCCACATGTTGGACATTCCAAGGGATGATTCCTAAAATATTTTGTCAATGGTTTTATTGATAAATTCATGTTTATGACATACTTTGACACTCTTAAATAAGTGTGGGGTATTTGAAAAAAACCTAAACCGCCCATTGGGTGGGTTATAACATTTTATTATCATAATACTGACTTTAGATTTCATTGATCATGCCTTTGTATCATTCTGAATTTAATATCGAAATGAAGATAATTTCTAATGTTTGTAGGAACCTTTTATCAATATGTAATTTATATATAAATGGTATGAATTGGTTATATTGATAATAGATGATTAACACTATGGAACTGACAAATCCATAGATGGCGTGTAAATTTATACTCCATTGATCCTATTTAATTAGTTCATTTGGATGTCTCGGGAATATTTACTTCTGGAATTTAGTTTAATTAGATAACATGGATTTCATGTAAATTACTACTACATGTATTTAAATAACTCATTTACTTGATATTCTATTTTTCCTTGGGCATTATACTCCTTGAATATGACATATTATTATGCTACCTTGGAAATTTATACACCTTAGATCCTTAATACATGGATTATTTGGATCCATTGATCATTTATACTCCATGGATCCTATATAATTAGATTTCCTAGAATCATGGGACATTTATACTCCTTTGATTCATTATAATTGGAATATATGGATGCCTAGAAAATTTATACTAGAATGAACTTGTTGAACTAGTTTACTTTAAATGCAAGGATTCCATGTAAATTTATACCCCTTAGATATGATGAAAAATAATGATATCTTGGACATTTTTACTAATTTGACCCCATTTAATTATTTTACATATCATACTTGGTTTCCCTGTACATTTATACTCCTTTTATAAGATCAATTATTACCCTGGAGCATGATTACACTGCGTAGTCCATTGAAGTTTCTTGAAATAGATTCTTGATAGACATTATGAATTAGATGCTTGATCATAGTGAGACTTTATAGACAAGAATCAACACTTCTATGGCTACTAATTTTAATACTTTTATATCTGCACGCATCTTCATCTTAAATGAATAGAATAAAATTGTTATGGAAATTTTTGGTAGTGTCCTACTATGTTTTATGTCACACCCTTTTTCAAAATCCATTTGGTACATAGATAGACTTTGTGGATGAAGGTAGGTGTAAGGGAAAAAGACTACCTACTGAATATTGATTGATTTTTCATAGAACAACGAAAGAATATAATTGGGCTATAGCTCATGATGCTATCTGGGTATATTTTTTTTGCCTTTTCTCAAATTTTTATGCATTTATTGTACTTGATTTTTATTGACATGTATTATCTGCATTTTTTGTATCATGCCATGATAATCATTTTTAAAAGGAAATGTTGGATAAGATTACATAGTAATTTAGATGATGGATGTTTATTATTTATATATTCAGTTACTTAATATAATTTGTCTATTTATTTATATTATTATACCGCTATGTTGTACTCTAATTATGGGGGTAAAATCTCCCCACTGTTCTACCATGGACCCTCTCTGCTAGAAATCAACCTCTATCATATGGAGATGCCCATTTGAGGTCAGGCATCCAAAAGGGTTTTTTTCTATTGATTTAAAAAATTATGGGATTTTACAAAAACAATAAGGATAAATATACATATAGGTAAGAATCCTAAATTTTTCTAAAGTATAATAACACATGTTTTTTGAACCAGGAAATCATTGTATTTATTCAAAAAGTGGATATGGCTCTGGAATAAATATACCTTGGTGTAATAATATAAGGCCCTGACTTTAAACATTACATAATCTAGAATTATGTAATTAATTTACATTGAGGATGTTTTCAGGTTTATAGTTTTAGAGAATTTGGCCATAACTATTGCATTACATACCAAATATAACAACGTAGACACTTCTTCTCAGTATCCATTTTTTCATAAAATAAAAACTCTTAAAAGAAAACAATTATTCTTTTCTTGATATAAATATTATAGAATTCCTCTTTCCTCTTATCCTACCTTATATCCTATGATTATTTTTTCAGAAACCTCGGATGTTCTTAACAAGATCATTAAGGGTTATAAAACAAGGAAATAAAACATTAGTTTATCAATACATAAAATTCAACAAAATCATAATTTTCAATATTTAATATACCACAAGAGATCACAAGATTTATGAATAACACATGGAAATCATAAATCACAAATGTGACTTGTGGCATCCATATTATACTTTCGTTGTAGATTTTATAGCTATATAGGGATTTACGTTTTCAATACGCATCACATTATATTACCTAAATCTATTAGGAGAACCATAAATTTTTAGCCCTGTTATGTTACCCAATGCATTGGAGAGCAATCTCAGGATATCCCACCCTAGTTTTATCAAATAACCACCCGTATACTTAAATAATTCCCAAGAACCACAACATATTCATAACACATAAAACAAACATAAAGGAAAGATAAAATTTACACATTTCAATCACAATATATCATTTCATGATATTGAAATAATAAATTCTTTCTTAAAAACATTTTCAATACAAAAATACGTAAAAAATGTATATGGTATTTATTTTCCTTTTTAATACATTATAGCCTAGTAAGGAAGTCAAATATCAAATAACGCTCGTGACTACGGAAAGGTTATTGTCACCACATTCTTTAAAAAGAAATATTATGATTATTATTTACTAAAAAAATACATAGAAAAATATTCCCTCTGAATTAAATTAAAATTCAAATGGGTTTATACAAAGTATAAAAGAAAGTCGTGTATAAATCCAAATTTTTATTAATGATAGGATATTGAGACAAAGTCCTTAACCTGTGTTCGAATTGACTCGTTAATTATTTAATCTCTATAATAATAAAATAAAGGAAATTTATACACGTTTAAAAACCGATTTCAAGTTTATTAATTAATTTACATCACTTATTACAATGTTATAAACATTACATAATCATTTATGTTAATAACGGTTGGTTTACTGATATTTGGTACTTGAGTCAAAAATGAACTTCTTATAATTACAAGTTGTCCATGTGGTGAAAAGTAAATTATCTCTATAATGATATTATTTATTTAGATATTATTTATATAATATATATCCAGTTTATATATGTATTTACAATAGTACATAAAATTTTGGGATAAGAAATAAAATGCACCGTTCCTGGAGACGGTAAGATGTACGTACACTTGAGGGATAATTTGATTTCTATTTCATATTTAATGGAATGAAAACATAATTATAAATAGGTATATTATAATTCCAGTATAATATAATATATAATATCATTAACTATAACTTTTAAACATTCCATGTATGGAATGAAAGATTCATATCACTTTGAGGGGGCGGAAGTCCACACATCCTTAAATGATATTATCGTATTTACCCATTATGGATACCAAAAAGGTATTATATAAATGAAACATATATAATAATAGAGACAATATAAATATAATATATATCACATATAAATACAGTTGTACAATAATACCCTCCTTGATATGCGGTAGGGGATAATTGAAAAATCATCATTTCGTGAGGCAGTCATTTTCCATCCACAGAAACAGAACGTTCATATCCATCAGATAGTGGAATCTGGATATGTAGTATGTATACTACTCATAACAGCATCCAATTTCATTTATGATACTGTTATTTTTATAAAATAATGGAATAATGAGTGTTTAGGGGGATTGAGAAGGAAAAAAAGAAAAGAACTTGAGAGAAGAGGTTTCCAATAAATCGGGTTACTCCCTATCATTTGAACCTAAATAATTTCTTCAATTTTTTTAATGCCTAGGGGAAGGCATCTAAGAGGATGACAGGGATATTGGAAGCTTCTTGGTGTTGGGTTTTAATGATCCTAGGAGATTGAGAGGTGTGTGGAATGGGTTAACGGTGGTGGCCTTTTATAAGATGGAGGAGGGGATTTTTAAGAATGTCTGAAAGTATTATTCTATTATATACTTAGTTCTAGTTTCAAAAATTCCAAAGAATATTTAATTATATGATAAGGTGCATATAAGTCACAATAATATCATCCAATAAGAATTGGATAGGTGTTATATATTTTTTAATTCTTATCTTTTTTATTTAACCCTGGGTTAACTTATTTATATTTCACCATGTCCTCTTTTATATTCATACTAATTGGTTAATATATTTACAATAAAATCCCAAGAGACTCAAAAGGGATCATTAATTACATTTTTCACATCATATATTTTAATTGAAAAAATCATAATTTTTTATGATTATTTATCATTTAATAATATATTAATTGTTTTAAAAACTCATTTATGTAAATTTATAAACTATTAATATCAAAAATTTAAAAAAATAAATAAAAACATGATTGATTAGAATAAAATTTATTAATTCGAAGATACCAAGTAATTTCTATCCCTAAAATTAGTCTATGGCATAAAAATTTTCAAAATAAATTTATTTTAATATTTATAATATCATTTATTTAAATCCTTTATTAATGAAGCAATTACTACATCACCATTATGTCATAACTGAATTTATTTATTTAATATATAAAAATTATAAATAAAATTCCATGATTTAGGAAATCTTATTATCTTTCTAATGAATATTTATAGTTGAAATTATAACTTATATAACCCCATATAATTGTTTACTAAAAGATATATGTTTATGTTATATTTTCCTTAACATTAAATTGAAAGTAATTAAAAGTCATTTTCTTACACATGTGGCTCCGCGGGGTCACAAAATTTACCCAAGGATTCCCATGGTCGGAAATATAGCATCCAATAGAGTTAGGACATGTTTTTTGTTAATTTAATATTATTATAATATTATTTTTTACCGTTATTTACAAGATTTACCCTTTAACAATTGTGAATAATATATTTATTGAAGTTACTATCCATAATGTCAACAAATAAAAGTTACCTATTTACACAGTTTGGAAAAACTAATTAAAAATATGGAATATATTTTTCCAAATTCAAAATACATAATTTTCAGAAATTAATTTAAAAATAATTCCTGATGTCCAAACAAAAAGCGTGTTTATAAGAAATAATAACTATCAAATGATTGATACTATTTTGTGTTCAATTTCAATGTGAAATTACTTCAAATGACCAAAATTGGATTAAATGGTAAAAATATAATATAATTACACATTAAAATCAATTAAAAAGATAATGTAACCATATACATAAATTATAGTAAAAGGAAGTTTTGAATTAAAATACAGTATTTTTCAGAATTCATTAAAAATTGAACATAATCAGAAAAATATCAAATTTTTAATCAAAGTAAATTTTGATGTCCCAATTATAAAGTATAATTTGTTGTCAAATAGAATATATAAATGTGAAAAAAAAATTATTTTAAAAGGGTTCTCCCTCAAAAGGTGGTAAATCTAACTTTTAAAGAACATTAGAGTATTTATGATTAAAATTGGTTTCATTAATATATTATGCCTCTAAATTTTATTGGATAAATGTAAAAACATATGAAAATAAAGTGTAATAATATTGTAGTTTTTTATTTCATTTCTACCAAAACAATGACTATGTGTTAACTACTATTTAAAATAATAATTATATTATAATATTTTTTCTGTATAAATGAACGTTTTGTGAAAAGTGAGATTTCAAAGAAACCCTTTGTTTCATATTCGATACGCTATCAAAAATAGAATCCCCTTTAACATAAAATTAATATTTAATTCACAAATAATAATAAATTTTAAAATTTAATATTCATTATTTTTTCTAGGATGTTACATCCTTCCCCCTTTTGGAAATTGCATACTCGTAATTTTGTTCACTTGTCAAATAAATATTGGTATTTATCCCTCATAACATTTTCAGATTCCTTCATTGCCTCTTCAAATACATGGTTTTTACACAAAACTTTTACCTGATGTATTACCTTATTTCACAACACTTTCTATCTATGGTCAAGAATCTGGACTCACTGTTCCACATAAGAAATATTCTTTTCCAACTAAACTATATATGGACTCAAAATATGAGATAGATCCGGCCTATAATTTCTCAACATTGAAGCATGAGAAACTTTTGGTACCCAAGATAAACATGGAGGTAAATCCACTTTTCTACCAACCTTGAGCTGTTCTCATGTGCTTTTGAATTAATTGTACTTTTTCTAGTATCTCTTCTACCAATTATGGTCTCATCAAATTTGTTTCACAAAATTCATCCCAACAAGCTAGAGTTTGACACCACTTTTTAAATAACAACTTAAATGGAGCCATCCACATACTAGAATAAAAATTATTATTATAAGAATATTCATCCAAATAAAGATGTTGGTACCAACTTCCCTACTAATCCATTGAGAAAACACATATCATAACTACCAATTTCTGAATTGTTTGTTTTGAATGGCCATATTATTGATGATGAAATGCTAAAAGAAAATTTAATTTATTATCCAACGACTTCTGAAATATGTTCCAATGTTTTTAATTAAACCTTGTATCATGATTAGATACAATGGAGATGGGAACTCCATGTAATCTGATTATCTCTCAAACATACAACTGAGAAAGCTGATCTAGAGACAGAGTATCTCAAATAGGAAGAAAATGAGTAGATTTAGTCAATATTTCAGTAATAACCCATATTGAATTTTTTACATCGAGATGTATTTGGTAATCCCAAAATGAAGTCCATAGATATATTTTTCACATTTCCACTCTGGCATCGGTAAAGGATGAAGCATCCCTTTCGGTAACTAACACTCTGATTTAACCTGTTGACCAGTCAGCCACTTCACAGTAAAGTCAACAATATCTCTTTTCATCCCAAACCACTAGTTTACTCCCAAAGATATCTGTACATATTAGTACTATCAAGACGAACTGAAAATGGAGAATGATGAGATTCACATAACCACTCTTTCTTAAATTTTGAATCACAAAGAACACATAGCCTCTTACCAAACCTCAAAAAAATCATTAACAATGTTATATTTAGGTAATATACCCTTCTGAGCCAACTCTACATTTCTCTACAACTCAATGTCTTATTTCTGCTCTTACTTAATTCTGTCTAATAGAGATGATTTCACTGACACCTGAAACAAAACAGAGCAATTTACAGAACAAAAAACTTCTATTCCAATGTTCATCAAATCATTAATAAAATGATTTTGCTACTAACGTAACATGGTTAATGTTTGATTACACTTTAAATTCAAAGCATCAACATCTTTATTTAATTTCATGAATGGTAATGAATCATTTAATCACAATCCTGGATTAATTCTATCCATCTCATTTGTCTCATGTTCAATTCTTTTGGAGTAAATATATACTTCAAACTTTTTTCTTCAGTGTATATTTCATAATTTTCTCCATACATATGTTACCTCCAACATTTTAAAGAAAAAATAACAGAATCTAATTCCAAATCATGTGTAGGATAATTTAACTCATGAGGTTTCAAGTGATGTGACACATAAGAAATTACCCAATCATTCTGCATAAGGACAAAACCACATCCTTTTAATGAAGCATCACTATATATAAAAAACTCACCATTTCTGGAAGGCTGCCCCAAAAATAGGGAATTCACTAATCTTCTTTTCAAATTAGGAAACCAACCATTGCATTCATTTGTTCAAATTATCACAACACCTTTTTGAGTTAGCATAGATATTGGTCTAGATAACCATGAAATTTTTTCAATAAACCTTTGGTAATAACTAGCTAAACCCATAAAACTATGGATCTTGATTATATTTGTGGGTCTTATCTATTCTTCAAAAAATTTTGTCTTAGAAAGATCAAAAGTTATTATATTTTTTGAAACAATGTGACCTAGGAATGAAATTTATTGTATCCATAACTCACACTTTCTTAATTTCCCAAGTAGGTTATTTTCATTTATTGTTTTTAAGATAAACCTTAAATGAATTTTATGTTCCTATTTAATTTTGGAATAAACCAAAATATCATCAATAAAGACAACAAAAAACTTATATAAGAACTCTTGGATATATTCCTTGAATACATTAGGTTAATTGGTTAATCTAAAATTCATAACTAAAAATTCATAATGGCCTTACTTATTAAGAAATACAGCCTTCAAAATGACTTCTTCATTTACTTTCAACTGATGGTAATCTGACCTTAAGTCAATATTCAAAAAATAATGAGATCCCTAGAGATGATACTACTTAATTTGAAGGCCCAACATATGTTGATGTAGTTGCAAAGGATTTCACCACAACTTTATGCTTGTTGTATGGATTATTTCCATCAGTTGAGTTCCTTATTGGACACTCATTTTCATAATGACCCATTTCATTCCATAGAAAACATTTTCCTGACTATAAATCAGATTTTATCTTACTATTACCATGATCTTTTTTAGTGAAACTACGAGTCTTATGTCCCATTTTACCACATTAGTAGCACTTACCATAATTCAACATACAATCCCTAACATTCTTTTTACCACTATTTTCACAAAATGTAAACTTATGTTTCTTACCATCATACTTTTTTGAAGAGTTATTACCATTCGTCTGCCACCTCGGCTTCTTATTCTGTTGTTTGTCAAAGAACACCTGATCATCAAAAAACTCTATTTACACCTTATCCACACATCGATCAAGTTTTTCATAACTTTTGAACTCACCAGAAGATAAATTCTTTTGATACCATGGAATTATTATTGAGTAAAAACTATTGATTTTACTATCAAGACCTCGTATAAAATTTGGAGCATACCTTGTCAGTCGAGTGAATTTTTCTTCATAAGCATCCACTGAGTCATCTTCCTACCTCAAATCCTGGAATTTGTTTCTATCATAAGATGAACCACCTAAGGAAAATATTTATCAAGAAACATACATTTGAATTCATCCCAATCAAGGGAATCAATATCCTCATTATCCCTGAAATTTTTAACCATCAACCACCACAGATCGGTTTCACATTCAATATGGTAAACAACAAGAATAAACTTTTGATTTTATGAACACCCCATGGCGTCAAAAATATTTTTAAGTGCTTTAATCCACCCTTCAACTAGAACAAGGTTAGATGAACCTCTGAATAACAGGGGATGTTACCTCATAAAATGATCCACTATTGACATGTTCTTCTTGGGTTTATCTGGTTGATCTTGTGCGTGTATAACACCATGATTTATAGCATGAGTTGACTGTGTCATCACTACAATGAACAGTTCAGTTCCAATTCAGACAATCTCAGGTTGTTGAATTGGAAGCTTGTATTCCTCCTAATTTCGTCCAATCATTGCTACCATTTTTTATATTGGGAAAACCATTATGAACCCTGAAATATCTTTGGCTAAGCAACATTGTAATCTGTAAATTATATATAATTTCAGTCTCACCATAAATTAGTATATGGATATTAATTTAATAATATCCAAACTCCTAATGTTATCTGAACTGAACTTTGATACCAAATCTAAGGCCCTGACCATAAACCTTACATAACATTGAATTATGTTAATAATTCACATTGAAGATTTATTTTGGGTTTATATTTTTAGAGAATTAGGCCACAACTATTACATTACATATCAAATATTACAATGTAGACACCTCTACTCAGTATCCATTTATTTCATAAAATAAATACTTTTAAAAAAAGAATAATTATTTACTTGATATAAATCTTCTGGAATTCTTCCTTTATATTACCCTACCTTATATCCTATGAAAAAAATTCAAAAACATGGGATGAGAATAAAAAGCTCAGTAAGGGTTATAAAACAAGGAAAAAAACATTATTCCATCAATACATACATGTCAATGAAAACATACTTTTCAATCTTTAACATAACACACAAGACCATAATATTTATGAATAATACATGCAAATCATAAATCATAAAGGTAACTTGTGGAATCCATAACATACATATATTGTAGCTTTTAAATCTACATAGGGAGTTAAATTTTATATTCCCATCACATTATATTCCCTAAATCAATTTGGAGAAACATTAATGTCTACCTCCGTCACATTACTCAATGCACTGGAGAGCTATCTCGGGCTCACCCACCCTAGGTTTATCACGGAACCACCCGTATACATAATCAATTACCAAGAACCATAACATATTCTTAACACATAAAACTAATGTAATGGAAAGATAAAATTTCCCCATTTCAATCACAATATATTACTTCAAGATATTGAAATGACCAATGATTTCTCAATAACTATTTCTATACCAAAATACGTTAAAATGTATATGGTTTTATTTTCATTTTAAAAACATTATGTCTTGTTAATGAATCCAAATATCAAATAATGCACATGGCCTTGAAAGGGTCACTGTCACTACATACATTAAAAAGAAAAATTCCCTTTTTCATTTAGTAAAATGCTGCGTAGAAAAATATTACCTTCGAATGAAATGAAAATTCAAGGGTGTTTATATACTATATAAAATAATGTTGTGTATAAATCAAAATATTCTTCATTGAAAGGGGATTGAGATGAAGTCCCTTACCTCAGGTCTAACTTTACTCGTTTGTTCATTTATCTCCTAAATAATAAACTAATGTTAATTTCTACTTGATTCAAAAAAAATTCAAGTTTATTATTTCTCTTATATAACTTATTTCCAAGTTACAAACATTACATAATCATTTAAGTTAACAAAAACCTTTTTTTTGATATTTGGTACTTGAGTCAAAAATGAACTTTTATAATTACAAATTGTTCATGTGGTCAAAATTACATTATCTCTATAATTATATTCATGATTTAAATATCATATAAATCATGAATATCTTGTATATATATGTATTTATAACAGTACATAACATTTGGAGATAATAAATTAAATACACCGTTTACGGAGACGGTAAGACGTGCGTACACTTGAATTAAACTTTCAATTATATTTCATATGATACGAAATGATAAAATAATGATACAAAGGTATATTATAATTCCAGTATAATATCATATATATTTTTATTAATGTAATCTTTTATACATTCCACATATTTCACTAACAAGCCATATCACTTTGAGGGGGCTGTAGTCCGCACATCCTCAAATGAACTTATCGCATTTAACTATTATGGAAACCATAAAGGTATGCTATAAATGAAAAATAAATAATCATAGATATAATATGAATATAATTTATGTCACATATAAATACAGTTCCATCTTAATGTCTACTATGAAAAGTGGTAGAAGATAATTGAACAATCCTTATTTCGTGAGGCAGTAGTCCACCGTCTAGAGAAACAATATTTTTGTATTTATTAGATGGAGGTTTATGGATGTGTAGATAGAGGACTGCTCATAAAAAATCCTAGTATATTTTAGATACTAGTATTGTTATAAAATAATATAATAAATAGAGTTTAGTGGGTTGGAGAATGAAAATAATTGAAATGAACTTCAGTGAAGACATTACCTTTTAATCAGGTAACTCTCTTTGGTTGGAACCAAAAGGCTTTCATGAATTGTATACTACCTAGGGGAAGCCTTCTAAGAAGAAGAGAAGGTTTATCGGAACTTTTTGGAGTAGGTTATGAATGGTCCATGGGGCTTGAGAGGTGTGTTTAATGGGTTAGAGGTGGAAGCCTTTTATAAGAGGGAGGTGGGGATCTTTAGGAATGTTTGAAAGTATTATTTTATTATAAAATTATTTTCATTTTCAAAAGGTCCAAAACATAATTAATTAAATTATAATGAGCATATAAGTTGAAATAAAATCATTAAATAAAAATTGGATAGGATTTGGATATTTTTAATCCATATCTTTTTATTTAACCCTTAGTTAACTTATTTATCTTTTACCATGTCATCTTATATATTCTTACTATATTGTTAATAAATTTACTATAAAATTAAAAGAGACCCAAAATGGATAATTAATTATATTTTTAAAATCATATATTTTAGTTGGATGAATCTAAGTTTTTTAGGATTATTTTATCATTTAATAAAATATTAATTATTTTAAAAAGACCATTATGGCAATTTATAAACTATTCATATCATGACTTTTAAAAAATATAAAAAAATTGATTGTTTTGTAAAATCATCATTAATTAAAATATAAAAAGTCATTATTGTCCCTAAAATTCGTGGATGGCCTAAAAAGTTTCAAATAAATTTATTTAAGTGTTTATAATATCATTTATTTGAAACCTTTATTAATGATGAAATTACTGCATCACCATTGTGTCATAATTAAATTTATTTATTTAATATTTAAAGTTTATAAATAAAATACCGTAATTTTGGAAATTAATTTCTATTTTTAGTGGCTATTTATAGTAAAAAATAAAACTTATATAACCACTTATAAACATTGTTTTAATAAAATATATATGTTCATGTTATATTTTCCTTAACCTTAAATTAAATGTAAATAAATGTCATTTTCACACACAAGTGGCTCTAGGGGGTCTCGAAATCGACCTAATGATTCCCATGGATGAAAATATATCATCCAATAGGGTTAGGACACATGTTAGGGTAATTTAATATTATTATAATATTATTTTTTTCCTTATTAACTAGATTTACCCTTTAACCATTGTAAATAAAATATTAACTGATCTTACTATTCATAATGTCTAAAAATAAAAGTATCCTCTTTAAAAAATTTAGAACTCCTGATTTCATATATGGAATCAATTTTTCCCAATTCAAAACACTTATGTTTCAGAAATTAATTTAATATTAATTCCCATTGTCAAAACAAAAAGCGTGTTTTTAAGAAATAATAACTATCAAATGATTGAAACTTGTTTGTGATCAATTTAAAATTGAAATTTCTTCTAATGACCAAAATTTTATTAAATGGTAAATATATATTCTAATTACCCTTTAATACCAATTTAAATGTTATTCTATACCTATAAATAAATTATATTAAAAGTTAGTTTTGAATCAAAATGTAATATTTTTCACTATTCATAAAAAAATGAACATTATCAGAAAAATAAAAAAAATTATTTCAAAGTAAATTTTGATGACCCTATTCTGAAAAAGAATTTTATTTTTTCAAATAGAACAAATAAAGGTAAGAAAAAATAAATTTTAAATGATTTCTCCATGAAAAGGCCTTAATCAACCTTTTAAAGAATATTAGAGTATTTATTCTTAACGTTGGATTCGTTCACATTTTGATATTCTAAATTTTATTGGATAAATGTAAAAAAATTTAACAAACATGTGTAATTATATTTTTTTAGTTTTATTTATTTCTTCTAATACAACAACTACGCGTTAACTACCATTGAAAATAATAATATTGTTATATTATTTTTCAGTATAACTCAACATTGTGTGCAACATAAGATTTAAAAGAAACCCTTTGTTGCGTATTGGGTACTCTATCAAACATAGAATCCCCATTAAAGTAAAATTAATATTTAATTCACAAGTATTAATAAATATTAAAATTTCATATTCTTTATTTACATGGTATGTTACAAATAAAACTGAAAAGGAGGATTGGGTATCAACTCAATAATAAATTTGTCCACCAAAAAATGGCTTGCTTCATACCTGGTTTTTCCCACTCAGGGGATATGATTTTCTTAACCACAAGATCTAAAAAAAGCACAATGAAGGATATAGAGATAAATTAATACATTTTCTTATTATTAAAAAAGGATTAAAGTTTATGATACAAATATTATTATTTAAGAAAAAGGATAAACATAGGAATCACATAAGATATGACCTTAAAATTAATTTTCACATGTGAATAAATTATTTATTAATTCTTTATTGTATTATGTTTTTTAATAAAATTCATATATATTTAAATGGAAGGAACCAAGAGATACCTCACCAAAAACCAATGTGAGGGACTTTATAATGGTTTTTCGAACAACAATCCCAATGAAATGGGAATTGGAGCTCAAAGATTTATGGAGATACTTACCCAGTAGTCTCAGGATATGTAATATAACCTAAAACTTATGGAACATACATCTACACCAAATAAAGAGAAATTATCCATCAAGTCCATTTTATGAAAATGAAAACTGACATTTAGGGGATCATCCAATCAACTTATCGTTGAATAGTAGGTTAAATCAATAGGGATGATATTTTAAATACTCTATTATTCTAAAAATGAGAAGGTTTCCTTATCTCTCAATCATTTATAAATTTTGACTAAACAATGGTAGTCAATGGTAACAAATACTGAGCTGATGGATAAAATTAAAGAAATTTTGTGGGAAGTCCATAAAAGTTATTTCATAAAAAGTATTTCCCTTTAACTCTACAAATAAATATATTTAGAGAGAAGATAAATGTTATATAAAAATAGTTTGAATATATCATGTATTATAAAGAAAATTTTCACAGGCATTCAAGATAAGCCTCTATAATTTTAAGATGATGGATCAAATGAAAAAAATGAGGAAATAAGATTCTACCACCCATATGTCCAAAATGTTGGAAGAAGTGTAATTGAAATTTACTCGATGGGAAAAGGAAATTATTCAAGGGTAAGATAGAATTCCACCGAGATCATGATTTATAATGAGACATGAAGAAGGAAGATAACAAAATAGAGAAAAATAAGGCACAAACTATAGGAAAACCCATGGTTTAATGCATCAAATATATGGGAAATGGTACTATATAAGAAAGTTCATTAAACCATAAGCCTTTGAGGGTAATTAGTGTTAACAACCACCAAATCCAAAAAAGAACTGGAAAAAATTATCAGTAATTACTAATGTGGAGGAGTAAAATTAAGTCAAACTAGATAAACTTACAATTCATTAATGAATGGAAAAAAATTTATTTTACTTTTTTTCATCAAGTATCATTATATCTTTCATGTTTTCAATAAGAGTTGAATGACTTCCATTATACCATGAAGTATAGATATCTATAAAAACACTTAGTGTTACGATCATTAAACTTAAAAGTTAGATAATTCCCATATTAGTATATGTGGGATGTTTCTTCCACTGAATATTGTAATCCATCCTTTAGTGGAATTTCATTCTATAATGGGTATGGATTAACTCTCATTATATTGATCCAAGCTCAAATATAGATAAAAAGAATTATATTTCTATATTCTAAACCATACCATGCACCAATACAGTTGAATGGATGACCATGAGTCTCATTTTGAAGATCCCTCAATGGTTTGGATTTTGATATCAATTGAAGAATCATATCTTTAACAAATGGTTCAATCAATGAAAAGAAACAAACATGAGTAAATAACCATTGTAAGGGAGTATACTGACATATTTATTAGAGAGTTACCTAACATTTTCCTTGATCATGAGGTTGAGGTATAAATATAGCTTATACCTAGAGCCAATCCTATCTCCAAATTTCCAAGTATGATCACCTTGATCAAGATTTAGGAGTTAAATAATTAGAAGAAATATCATTTTCAAAATGATTTTATATTCCACAGTTCTTCTCTTTGGGGTGAACTAGTTACCTTTCTCAACAAAAATGATTGATAAATATGATTGTATATTGATTATAGGGATCTCAAATAGATCAACATTAGGAAAATTTATTCCATAAAAAGGATTCATCAATAGTTAGATCAACTTCAAGTAACTCAATACTACTTAAATATGATATTTATTATGTATATCACCAACTATAGGCAATGATAGAAGATATTATGAATAAAATCACTTGTCCATAGAATAAAAACTATTAGTTAATAATGATACTTATTAAACATACAAACTCCCATAAAATATTCATTGATTTTATGAATATAGTCTTCAGAGACTACCTTGAATCATTTTATAGTATTACTTTATGATTATAGTCTCATTTACTACATGATAAAAAGAGAATTTCTATAGAACATTTAGAGAAAAATATAATTGAAAAATTACCTAGACCATTAAGTGTCATGAAAATAAATATTTTCTTTATCTTAGCAATAAATTAGTGATATTTTGTGATAAATTTATCAAAATTTTATATCCCACTATGAATGTTATCATAGAATGGTGTAAAGTATGTATGGATGAAAAAATGTGAGGGAATCCTTAAAGAGATCAATAACATTCAAATTATTGCTCCTGTAGCCACACACCAATCATTTAGGGAAGGGATTGTGATATATGGAGATGATTAAAAGAAATTATTAGGATATTTACTCATGCAGAATGATAATGTGATATCTTATACTTTATGATAGTTAAAATTTCATGAGTATAACAGCCATATGCATGATCTGGAGTTGACAGCTGTGGTATTTAACTTGAATACTTTGTGATACTTTCTTTATAGATAGAAGGTTGATATATATATATATATATATATCAAAAGAATATAAATTATATTTCTACATTTAAAGATATGAACATTCATCTATAAATGAAATTAATGCTTATTAAGGACTATGATTTATCAATTCACTATCAACCGTGAAAGGTGAACAAATAGATATTTCTCTTAGTTATAAAGAAAAATCTACTATATCGATGATATGTAATTAGAAATACCCTATATTAATGGATATGAAAAGGTTGGATCTGGAAATCATTAAATTAGGGAAATTATCCTACCTTGAAAAAATAATTATCCATACTTCTATCTACGGGATGATTTCGGTGGCCGAAAGGTATGATCTGGAGCTTCAAAAATATGTAAAAGTAGCAAGGGAGGGGAATATTTAGAAATTATACATTGATGGAAATGGTTTCATTCAATTTAGAAAAAAAATTTTGTTCCTAAATAACATTTGATAAAGAAATACATATTGAGAAATGCACAATGATCATAATTCTCAATCAATATTAGAAGTACCAAATTGTTTTTTGATCTTAAAGGGAAATATTTTTTAGGATAACATGAAGATGTATGTTTATGAGTACATCCAAAAGATCATATTATGTTATAATGATTAATTGGAGTGATATAATTATAAGGAGATAATGAAACAATTTCATATACCCACATGGAAATGAGATTATATCACAATGGACATTGACACAGGTCTCCCAATGGATTCCAAAGAATGCAATGCGACATGGGTTGTTGTAAATCGATTCAACAAGAATGAACAATTAATTAATATTCATGACTATTTATCCCTTTAATAAACCACTATTATTTTTATAAAGGATGTGTAAGGATCCATTTTCAACCACCTTTAGTTGTGATTCTTGGTTTACGTTTAATCTTTAGAAAATTATTTAATATGCTCTAAATACTAAATTGAATTTTTGTACATCATATCTCCCAAACTGATGGAAAATATTAGAGCACAATTCCAAAACATTATAATAATCTATGATCCTTATGAATAGAATTTAAATATGTATTGGATCATGATATCTCATTTTTTGTTTTCTCATCAAACAAAATCTTCCACTCGTGTATCCAAATCACTCCATATGAAGCTTAGTAGGGGAAATGATATAGAGGTCCCATTTTTTTGGATAAATTTAGTGAATGAACGATACATGGACATGATCATGTGAATGATATTTTTAAGAAGGTTCAATGAAATTAAAAAATATATAAACGTAACTTAAATTTGGTTTATGAACAGTGAAAATTACCATCGAAGAGAAATAGATTTTGATGTTAGAGACAATTTTTTCATTTGAATATCACCATGGAAGAGATTCGTACAGTTTTTAATGAAATTAAATCTTATCACTAGTAAAATTTACCATTTTGAAATCCTTTATTACATAGGATTAGTGAACTATCATTTAAAACATTAAGCAAACATGAATCTCGTTCATAATTGGTTAAACATATTTCTATGAGGATCAACACACCTGATCCATCACATGTATTGAATCAGAAGGTGGTACAAATGTAACATGACCTCTCTTATTAAGATTAACCAGTGTAAATATTGGACCTCATAGAAAATTTTCTATGAAACAAGACAACTCTCTTTATCAAAGTGCTTTGGTGGAAACAATAAAACAAAAGTACCATCATCTATATAGAGTATATGAGATGAAAATTTTGGGATGAAATTTATAAACGAGGTAATAATGTAATGACCCAAACCTTATCAATGATATTTTGTTTCGTGGTTAAATCTGTGTTATATTATATATATTTATACACATATAACACATAAAGAAACTAAGAATACCTTATTTAATTAATATAGATCATTATATTATTCAAACAATAGTCCCATTAAAATGATAAATATTACAATGGGAAATAATTAAATAGAAAATATAGAATGGGAAAACATAAGACATTATAATTTTCTCGACATATCACTCCCATGAACAACACTATAGAAAAGAAAAAATATATTGGTAAACTAATAAACATCATAACAATGAAGAATGTATAACCCTGTGAGGAATTATTTTAAATTTTCAATGAAAAATTAATGATTTTTTGTAGGCAGTAATATGGTCATTGGAATATTAATGTGATCATTTTGATTGTAACATGAATATTAAAAATAACAACATCACTATAAAAAACAATGACCTTACCATTGGGAATAATAACATTACAATTAGAGTAGTAATTTGACATAACAAATAATAAAATTTAATTTAAAAAATATTTATCTTTATTATTTTTTGAAAATATAAATATTATAATGACAAAAAAGAAATACTACCTTTAAAAAATAAAATAAAATAACTATAAAATTTTAATAAACTGTATTTTAATGTATTTTTTAAAAATAGTAATTTTTAATATTAAAAAATAACATTACCAATGTGAGAAAAGTATTTCAAAAAAATGAATTTAATTTTTAGAATTATAATGATCAATATTTTTATGGGTGATTGTTTATAAATTTTTTGAAATACTAGAATTTTTAAGTGAATAGTAAAAATACTAATTTTTTTCAAAACTGGTGTGTTTTAAATATATCATTCATGATATAACAATGAGTTAATCAATTATAGAAATATTTCATTGAAAAAATAAAATAATTAATTTAAAAAAGGATTTCTTTAAGTATAATAAAAATATTTCAAAACCTAAAATGAATATTCCAAAGTATAATGTGTAACATATTCTATTATTATAAAAATATAAGATTTATTTAATTTTCATACCATTAATCTTATTGTTGTTCATAGTAAGACACTTGAGAGGGATGTTAATTGAGTTCCTATAAAAATTTCTGTTAAAAATTTTATTGAAAAAATATCCGTCGATTAAAATAAAACATTCCAGTTAATCATGGTAGTAAAATTATAATAGTTTGACTGTTGAAATAGTTTTTTAGAAGACTGATAAATTCTTGATTATGAAAATATGAAGTATAAAAAAACTTTTGAAAATATACTAATAAGGAAAAATAATCATAAAAACTATCCAAGCCTAACTATCAAATTAATTTCTTTCTTCTAAAATATAACATAAAAACAGAGCAAGACTAAATTTAAAGATACAGCG
Organism: Viscum album; assembly: GCA_963277665.1. Taxonomy (NCBI): domain Eukaryota; kingdom Viridiplantae; phylum Streptophyta; class Magnoliopsida; order Santalales; family Viscaceae; genus Viscum; species Viscum album. Next base: position 1,556,596,443 of record OY728152.1, on the reverse strand, counting down.
GAACAAAAAAGTGGTTCAGTCTCAATCTAAGACCTAATCCACTTCACTTGGTGATCACCTTCTACCCTGAAATATATTTTAATATTAATATTTGATCCACACACCAGATCGGGGTAAACAACAGTACATAAGACAGTCGAGGTCATTTGACCTCTTCCATTGTTCATCGTGGGAAAACAAACAGCCAGTTCACACAGGACCTCTTCCACACTTATACGTGGGTAAAAAAGGTATTAGAAGATATCTGAGTGAGGATATCTTGTATTATTTAGTTTGATGTAGAATATATTCTGTGTTTCAATACAGATATACATTCTGCTTGAAAAGTAATAAAAATAGTACACATAAAACGAAAGATAATGAGAAAGGATTAGAAATGCTCTGAGTGTTGTTATATGCACCTCTGGACTTATATGATGTAGATGATGTTATTTCCACATCCTCTTAGGAAAACAGAGAATCACAAATCTTGTGTTATCATTTCCAGTTTGATGAGATGTTATGGTATCTCTTTTTCTTCTTAGAGTTTCTACTGTGAGAATGTTTGAGGTTATGATCTAAAATAGTTGAGCTATCGATAATTGAGAGTTCTTTGTTTATTTTTTAGTGAATGTGTGTTTTTTGCATGAAATCCACTACTCAAACTTGTTTATAACTCGTGCACCCCCAATGTATTTTATCTTCAGGGTGTCTTTGTTTTGGCTAGCATAGAGCATGATTTCTACACCACATACCTCATACCTTCATCTTACATGTCTACAAAAAAACCATTAATTGTATTAGTGTCATTAAATGACTCAAATATGAATGTTAGGAATAACAATTAATATTAGTTAGAAAATACAGAAAAATATTGAAGTATAGAATGGGGTCACAGTTGTCGTGAGACAATCACAATGCCACAATCATAGAAAGATAGTTACAGTGAGACAACAACCGTGAGATAGTCACAGTGATAAAGTCAAGGGGATACAGTAACATTGCCCTTTAAAATGCTGTATTTTACTATTTCTTTTAGCAGTATCACTGGAGCAGTCTCTGTTCCATTTTCAATTGTGGAATCGGTAGCAAGATTACACTGTCACAAACATTGTTAAAATCTGGAACTGATAGCAGACTTACGGTGTCATAGACTTATCCAAATATCATTAAACTATTTTATGAAGTAACACTCACACAATGGATTACACATAAGAATGGTCACAATAAAACCTAATAGAACACAATTAAACATATTTTAATTGATTCATATTTGATTTGGGATGGGTTAAAAAATGGTTTGTAAACATTAAAATATAATTAAAACATGATTAAAACCTAAGGAGTCCAACAATCTCCAAATATGATTTTTGAGAATTAAAACATGAATAAAACATGAGGAGTCAAATAATATCCAAATACAATTTGTGATTATTAAAATATGAATAAAACATGGGGAGTCCATCAATATTCCCTTCACTGATCACAAATCATGGAATTTATAAGCCATATATTTTAGCGAAGACAAGATATTTGAATATATATGTGATGAGATTCATAAAAATTTTACTTCTCCAATTAAGAGTTTGTTTCTATAAATGCTTCCATAAATGGATTGTATTATTTTTCCCCCTATTGGGATTATAAAGAAATAATAAAAATAAGAAAAATTAATACTAATTGAAGGAAATTAATAGAATAAAAAACAATAGTGAACATTGTATTAGATGGAATGAGAAAGTTCATTACAAACATGAGACAAAAGAAAATACATTCCTATCAAAATATATTCTTCACTTCTCTTTAGATCCATATGACTTGTCTTTTCCAATGGAAGAGATATCCAGAGGATCCCCGAGAGTAGAAGAATAAGTGGTAGAAAGGATGGATCCAAATGCGAGGGAAGGAAAAGATACACCTTCAAAGACAAAGGTTATTAGAAATGGTCTAATGGAAGAATGAGGAAATGGTTGCTCAATAATAACAGGACTAATCTGGATCAGAGCCTTATATACAAACATGGTGGCACGAGCAAAGGTAGTGGAGGGGGAAGAAGTTGGACCTCATTGGAAAGGTGTAGTTTTAGGATCTATAATGGCATTACATTTCACATGTAGATATGGCTAAAAAACATAATGAAATTAGTGATGATCTCACCGTCATACTGGGATTAGTCATATGGGAATGTTGTGACTTCATGATCTTTTCAAATCTGGATAATAAGGTTTTTCCAAAGTCTTTTAAATCATTTTATCTTATATAAGTAGGATTTTATTGAGAAGGATCAAATATAGGAACTGATAAAGGGTCATATTCCTTTTAAGGTAAAATTCTTATAGAAAATATTAGCTTGATAATACACACTTTGGATGGATCAATTGACATTATTGAGACTCTTTAAGAATTAGAAACATCAAAATATTCTGTAAATTTGTATGAGGTAACTATTGAATATAAATCTACAGGGTTGGTCACTTCAATTCATTACAAATTATGGTTCTCCTCCCCCTCAATAGGTTCATCTGGTCCTGGGCTAAGAGATTCAGTCTCTTAACCCATTTACAAATTGTCATCTCTGTTAGGCTCACCCATCTATTTTCTAGATTGCATAATTACATGTTCCATTATTTCCTCAGTAGATAAAATAACTTTAGTTTCAACCTATTTTTCTGATTTTTCCATAGTAGTATCCTCTTCCACAATAGTAATATATATCTCAAAAAAATTTCTTCCTCTACGTTAGGCTCCTTCTCTATATCAAAACTTCTTTTAGTAGCAAAAACATCTTTTGTAACAACTTCTTATAGAATGGGTTGGTTACTATCTTCATTTTCTATGATAGTTTCTTCCTCAAGTAGAATTTTTGCATCTCCTATCTCTTCCCATGATTATTCAAAAACCTCATCATGTTCTATATCAGGTTCAAATACATTCTTGCATCTTGATGGGTTTTCAACAGGGTTGAAACATTCATAAATTCTTTCATTATCTTCCACCCCATATTTCCTCCATGGGTTACAACTAATTTTTACTCTTCAAACTATATACATTATGATAAAAAAATCATAAATTTCAAATAATTATTTTATTAGAGAAACTAATCCATTTGAAGAAAACAATTTATAAATTATCCTTGAATAAGATAGAGAATTTTATTTTGAAGTTGTCTTAATCATTTCACACATGTGAAGTATAATATCATTAAATAGATTTATTTTGTGCCCATTCATCATAAGATGTATCAATAACATATCTTGATACCTAAAGGTGGAGAATTATCATTTCCTTGAAAAAATACAATGTTAAATAAAATTAAAAAACAATATTGTCCCATCATCCATATTAGAAACAATTTCCCCTCTATTATTCTTATTTCCAGTAAAACATATACATATATATTCTTGGATAAACATATCACTAGGTGGGGGAGGACCTACTTGTTAATCCTCAAAAATTCCTTCATGATATACTCCTATATAGTCATCCCATGATCTCGAAGAAAATTACATCTTTTATAATTTACCCAACTTCTTACTAAAAATAATCTTCAGTATTGAAAAAAAAATATCCATACTAATAAAACTCATAAACTAGCCTCTGATAAATGGGTATTTTCTCATTTTTGAACCTGTTCAACCATCTATATTCATCCAATACATTCAAAAATAAGAGACTTACTTTTCAATAGCCAATTTGGACAAACATCTTTCTATGAAACGAATATTTGATTAGAAAGGTCAGGACTTAGTAGTTTCTCAGGAATTGCATTTGAATCCTTTTTCACTTCCATCTAATATATGTTCTTCTCTAGAGTTGATGAAGATGGACACTTCATTCTGGGAATACAACGTGGGTTTGAGAAAGATGAGAGGTTGAAAGAGGGACAACAGTTTGGGAGAAAAGGGTTTTGGTTTTAAGATAAGGGAGCTCGAGTAATGATTGGAGTGAATAAATAAAGGGTTTTTATAATTTTTGGGATTTCAATCATCACAAACGCAAATATACACCATACAAACAATAAAATAATTTCTAATACAATATGGTAAAAATAAATTCAAAAAAAGTCTGAGTCATTATGGTGAGACTGTAACAAGTTATCACGATTCCGACATTATAGTTTGACACTAAACAGTACGACTGTATCATTGAGACAACAAGTGTGAGACCGTAATTGAGAGATAGAAACTGCAAGACTATAACTTGTGAAACCATGAACCGTGATCCCTTAAACTAGGAAATTGTTAACTATTCAATTATTTCTTATCATTCCAAACTCATTTATGATGTAATTTATCCTTTTATAATTTAATGGATTAGTAAATATATCAGAAAGATGATGTTCAATGCTAATGAATTTCAAAGTGATATCACCTTTTTGATAATGATCTCTCAAAACGTGATGTCTTAAATCAATATGTTTTGGCCTAGAATGTGGAAGAAGATTATTTGAAATGTAAATAGAACTTCTATTGTCATACTTTATAGGTGCATGTATGAATTGATATCCATGATCTAATAAAGTTTATTCCAACCACAAGATTTGTGCATAACAAAAACCATCATCTATGTATTCAAACTCTATAGAAGGTAATGCCACATAATTTTTCCTCATATATAATAATGATATTAGATACTTTCCCAAAAAGTGATATGTTCCAAAGGTTCTTTTTTATCTAACATACAATCACCAAAATTAGTATCTGAATAGGTAACCAAGTCCAATGATTGTCCTCTAGGATATAACAATCCAAATTTAGTTGTATGTTTTAGGTATTTGAAAATACTTTAGAAACATTGGAATGATACTCCCTGGGGTTTTCTTGAAAATATAAACACAAGACACACTAAACATAATATCATGCCTACTAGCAGTTAAGTAGAGTAAACTTCAATCATTTCTCTATAAGTGGTATGATATAATTATTCATCATTCTCATCAAGATCCATCATACAAGTAGTACTCATTGGAGTATCAGTAGTTTTAGTTCCATCCAATCCAAAAATGTTTATGATATCATTTTTATATTTTCTTTATTTAAGACAATAAAATATTTGTTTTGAAAAATTTAAAATCCCTGAAAGAATTTTATTTCACCCATTAAACTCAATTCAAAATAATTTTTCATCAATTTTGAAAAATCAGTACATAAAATATTTCGTGATATTCCAAAAATAATGTCATCAACATAGATTTGAACAACTAAAACATCATTATAAATTAGTTTTATAAAAATATTAGGATCACTTATACCTTTTGTAAAACCTTTATAAATAAGAAAACTACATAAACTATCATACCAAGATCTTGGATATTTCTAAACCACACCAGCTTTATCTAGATTGTTTATAAACACCCATTTAGTTTATATGGTCAATATATCTTTGAGTCTATACAATAGTTTCAAAACATTATTCCTTTCAAAATTATTTAGATCCTCTTGTATATCCATCACCCAAACATCATCATTGATGTCCTCATTGATGTTTTTAGGTTCAAGATATGACAAGAAAGCATTATGTTCAACTTTATTTCTATGAGAAGCTATAGTTTGTTTTTCTATATCTTAATCACCAACTATTGCATCTAAAGGATGGTTCTTAAGAGTTTTAAAAGGTATAAAATAATAATAGATAGTTACTTAAGGTTAATTAGTAGGTTCAGGTTCATTATGTCTTAAATCTATAGAATTTATAGAACTGGATGTTTTAAAATATTACATTATCAGATGGTCAAATTATTTTGTATTAATGTTCAAATTTTACATATCAACCCCAAGATTCTATAAGGAGGTCTTATGTTTAGGTATATTTGTTTCATCACATTTGACATGTATATATTCTTCCACACATTTGGTACATTTTTTAATAACCCTATTGGACTCACAAGATATTGAATAACCTAAAAAGATTATTTTATAACACCTGGTTTGTAAACATAACAAGACTATCCTAATTATTAAGAATATAGAATTTGTAACCAAAAACAAGGAAGTAATTAAACTTCGGTTTTCTATTGTCCCACAAGTTAGAGGGTGTTCTTTTAAGAAAAGGTCTATTTAACACTATGATAATAATATTGCATGTTGTATTGACAGCTTCACCCAAAATGTATATATATAGGTTATATTCAGAAATCATATTTATAGCAATTTCATTTAAGTTTATATTTCTTCTTTCATTAATTCCATTTTGTTGAGGTGTACTAGGGGTAGAAAAATCATAACTAGAGCCATTTATTGTGACGATGGATTCAAACTCTTGGTTTTCAAACTCACTACCATGGAAACATTATAGAAATTTTATCCTATGTGAACTTATGTTCTCTACAACTCAAGAATACTTGCTGATGTAATTATATTCTTTACTTTTGTGATCCAAAATGTAAGTCCAAGTATACCAATAATAGACATCTACAAGAAAATAATCATAGTTCTTACAATGTAGACTAGAAAATCTGGATGGTCCAAAGAAATCCATGTAAACTAGCTGAAGAGGTTGTTAATTTTAAAGTTATTTCTTTGGTTTGAAATAGATTTTTTACTTTTTACCCTTTTTAAATGTATTACAGACTTTATAATTTGGAAACTCAAATTTGGGAAGATCCTTGACTAAACCCTTTTAGTAAGCTTTCTAAGGGAGTGTATAGTACAGTGTCCTAGTATTCCATGATAATAAAAAGAATCATTGTAAAATAAACTTACACAACAAAATTTTTGTTAAACTAAAGAACTATGTTAAGAACATAAAAATTTTCATTTCTTAAAGAAATAAAATATTAGTTTATTTTAGAGTTAAAAAAATTACATGAATCCTTTTCAAATTTAACATGGAAACCATAATCAAATTGTTTTCCAATAAAAAGTAGATGATATTTTAATTCATCAAACAAAAGTAATTTATAGATTAAAATAGTGTCAGATCTTCCAATATGGCTAAGGAATTTTTTTTCCTTTAGCATTTTTACCAAAGGTGACATGATGAACATCAATCATTATAAAATATTTGAATCATGAGTAGTCTCCTATAATGTGCCTTGAAAATTCATTGTCCATGTACTATAATATTTTGCATGATATCTTCAAACATATTTCATATAAAAATAATCAAACAAAAACAAATTGTTGTTCCCAAATTGTTTTGGGTCCTGTAACATTAGTAATCAGGGCTTTAGGACCCAGATCTACTTCATGGGATTATGATAAGTATTATGAAATATATTTTAAGAATATACTCTATTTGATCTAGAAAAACTGTAGGTAGTAAAATACTTTTCAAAATGGGAACTAGCAGCATAATTTTTATTTTTTGGTAAAAAAATAAATTTTGTATATTTAGTTACGAACTTGTTCTTGGTGATATTTCTTTTCCCAGGTTGGTATCTTTTACCGGTATTGTATCTAGGGGAAATTTTTTTAATAAGAATTTGTGTAAGAGTATTTATTTCCATTGGTAAATTTCTATAGATCTGTTTTCAATTTCCCATTAGATAACATGAGTTTATTTTTCTACTTGAGTTATTGAACATTTTTATATTTCATTACTACAAGCATAGATTTGATTGATGTTGTCAAGGAATGGTGTTTCTTTAAATATTTGTTTTTATCTTCTAGTTCATTACAAATGTATTCATGCAATTGGTAGTATTAAATTTTAGTTTCATTAGTTATATTTTTAGAATCACTTTTATCCTCAGAATAATAAGAATTTTATATAGGAGACTCAACGGTTACCTATGATGTGTTTTTCATAAAACACATATTGGGTTTATTAGCGTTTTCATCCTATGAAGACTCTGAGTCACGTGAAATGTCCTCAGAAGCACTCCATGTTTCTTTCATTTATTTTTTTATACATTCTATAATTGTACTCATATATATTTTTTATTTTAAATTTGTGCCATCATCCTTTACATGTCCCTTTCTCTAAAATTCATAGAAGACTATTTCATTATATTTGTCACTTTTTTCCCAATCCTTCCTCCAATTTCCCTTATGATCATATCTTCTTTTGAAGTAGGGATTTATAAAAAATTTCATTCTTCTATAAAACTTGTAAAGTCATCTAGCTAATTTAACCATATCATCATAACTGTCTAGTGATCATTGTTGACTATTGGAACTTTCTACAGGGGTTTGTAATTTCTTCTTTTCTTTATGTTTAGAGGTAGTAGTCCTGAATTCCACAAATTTACTTTTGGGTTTATACTTAACTTCATTATCGACATTTAATTCTTCCTAAAACATCATCAAAATTCCTTTCAGTTCCTCGAAGATTATCTTTCTAATATCACAAGATTATATAACTAAGATAGAGGTCCCGCTCCATCTATCTAGTAAGTATCTGAATATTCCCTTGATTTGTTCCATGGATGTAACATCTCTTCCCAGTGATGTCATAGTGTTAAAAAGTTCATTAATCTTGAGATAAATGTCACAAATAGTCTTATAATCCTTCATTTTAAAATTATAATATTTAATAGTATATGTGTTAAGTCTCATTTATTTGACACTAAAGGTTCCTTCATGTGAAAAAAATAAAGTATCCCAAATTTCATGTGTTGTTTTACTTGTAAAAATTCCTTTAAGTTATTTATATCATCCAAAATCATATAAATTATTCATTTATTTGAAAATATTTCTATAGTGAAACATAGTTGGTTTATCCCAGGTATTTATAGGAGTTACAATATTCTTATATTCATCTATAATTGAAGAACAAATCTTAAGACCCAAAATTTCTAAATGCATTTTCATTTTAATTTTTCCTTATGCATTATTTGTTCCATTAAAGAATGTAAGTCTATTTTCAGTATCAACATCAAATATATTATCAATAAGAAATATATAATATTTTAAAGAAATAGAAATTTATCCAATAGAAAAATAAATGTCTTTAAAACAACCCAAAAATTATAGCTGAAAAATATTTTAAATAGATTAAATTTTTTTAAAAATAAGGATTTCAAAAACCCCTCTATTAAAAAATTTTGGTCATACTTTGAAATTAAATAGAGGGGGAATTTAGTTACTATACAAATTTCTATGGAAACATTTATTAAAAAACATTTCACCAATTAAAATAAAATATTCTAGTTAATCAAGGTAGTAAAATTGAAATATCTTGACTATTCAAATAGATTCTCAGAATATTGATTAAATCTTGGTTATAATAATATGAGATATTGACACACATTTTGAAAATATTATAATAAGGAAAAATATTTAAAAATAATTTCCATGAAAAAATATCAATGTAAAATTTATTTCTTTGAAATATACGTAAAAAACAAAGAAAGACAAAATTGAATGATATAGTAGAGAAAACAAGTGGTTCTATCACAATAAGAGATCTTTTACACTACACTTTGTGACAACATTCCACCAAGAAATATAAATATATAATAATTTATTCTACACCCTGGATCATGGTTAACAACAATACACAAGATTATCTAGGTCATAATACCTCTTCCATTGTGATTTATGTTAAAACAATCCCCCTGGTCACACATGACTCTTACACATTTATAAATGGGTGAAACAAGGTATATCAAGTTATTTGAGTGAGGATATCATGTATCCTTCTATTTGGTGCATGAGAACGTTTATGTTTTAATACAGATACACATACTTCATGAAAAGTAATAAAAATAGTACAATGTAGAGAAAACATAATGAGAAAGGATTAGAAATTCTCTAAGTGTTTTTTCTATGAAGATATAGAATTGTAGTATGTAAAAAATATGATATGGTAGTTCTATTATGAAAACATATTATCAATAATCTCATGTTATAGTCTCTATTTTGATGTGATGTGCTTTTTTTCTCTTGTTTTTCCTATATATTTTTCTTGTGAGGATGTTTTAGGTTATGATCTGTAGCAGTTTATCCAACTGGAATCAAGATTTATTCATGTGGTCTTTAGTTTATGTGTTGCTTTTTTTTTTCATGAAATACACTTCTTGAACTTTTATTCTCCTCGTGAACCACCATGTATTTTTCCTTTAGGATGTCTTTGTTATGTCCAATATGGAAAATGATTTCTATACCTCATACCTTGAACTTTCAACTGGCATGTTTTTAAAAATATTGTTATGTATGTTAGTGTCATTAAATGAGGAAAATATGACCATTATAAATAACCTTTAAATTTAATTGGATTAAAAGGAAAAATGGTAATGTATGTAATAGTGTCTCAGAAGTGGGGAGATATTCATGTGGCCACAATCATGGTATGATAGTAACAGTGAGACAGTGAGAGAGAGATAGTCATGGTTAGATAGTAATGGTGAGACAATCATGGAGAGATAGTCATGGTGAGATAGTCAAAGTACCACATGGAACAGTGTATCCTACTTTGCCTTTGAGTGGTATCACTAGTGTGTTATCTTTTACTTTGTCAATTGTAGAAATCTTAACAAGCTTATGGTGCTACATAGTTTGTGAAAATCTTGAACAGATAGAAGACTTACGGTGTCATAGACTTAGCCAAATATCTGCAAACTATTTTAAGAAGCAATTCTAACACAATGGATTAGTCTTTTTCATTATCACATTGAAACACAATAGAAAAAAATTAAACATATTTAACAAGATTAATACAAGATTTGGGTTATTCTAAAGTTGACATGTACACATTAAAATATGATTAAAACATGATTAAAACATGAGGAGTACAACACTAATAAAGTCTAATTGTCGTGTATTTTAATGTCATAAAACTATGTTATTTAATTCAAATATGTTTCATAATGTTAAAAATATTAGTATTGATTAGTTTACCTTGGATATAATATTTTATTCATTATTATAACTCAAAAATATCTCTCTACTTGAGTATAAATAACACCACACCCCTCCCTAGGAAAACCTCTCCACCATCATTACACAAATCTAAGGATTTTCCAAATATGAACTATTAAAAAATTATAATCCTTAGGTATTCTCTATATCCACTCAACTCCAAGAACTCAAGAATTTTTGTGCTATAAAAAATAAGAAACACCGAGTAGTGGGTATGAATTAGTCTACTTCTCTTCACATTTCCATATTCTCTTTTAATTTTTATCTATGACATCAAATACCAAATCATCTAATATTAATTTAAAATTATTTTGAAATTATATTAATGGTGTTTAGTTTAAAAAATTATTATATTTATGATTTATTTATATTACATACTTTTTTTTCATGTTCCTTTAATAATTTCATATTAAAAGTTGGACAACCTTCAAGATGGACAATGCCAATTATTTTCTTATATCCACCATTATGGATCGTTATAGTAATTTTTTAAAAAATTTATTTTTATAAATATATTTATTTATAATAATTTATATTTATTCGTAATAATTAATATATATAAAAGAAAGCACGATCATTAAATCCAAGTAAGATGAGATATGTTTAAAAAAATATGATATAAAAATATTTCACCTTTAAAAAAGGGAATTAAGTAATATAATACAATGATTGTAATTTATAAAGAATGAAAAAATTAACATAATTATTTTCTGGTAATTTTTTTTTAATAAAACTAATTTTATTATATAGGAGGCACAAAATTGAGAAAATAAATCAGGATTTAAGGTAAGGGAATTATCAAACCCTATTCAATATTTTTTGGGTTATCTCTTCTTTTAAATTATTCCTTGTAAGAATGATCTTTTAATTTATATAAAACATCATTCCAATATTATTTCACTTTCCTTTTGGGGGATATACATGTTTATACCTTTTTCAAATGATATCTAAGAAAATTTCAATGATTTATAAAAATGGAGTTTATTATTGATAAATTTACATGACTCTTATTAAGTTGTTTAATCTGCAAAGGAAAGTGAAATTTTATTCTAAATTATGTCCAGTATTATTAAATTTAGATTGAAAAAGTTTATTCCTAAATAAATGATTTAGGAAACCCTTATAGAACCCATTCCATTCCATGTGTTTATTTAAGGACTATGATTGTAATATATTCTCTCAACATGTTCATGCATCATGTAAGAATTTTATATTGTGACGGGTGGGATAAAAATTATATATCCCTATAATAAATTTGTTAATGTGATATATCTTATGAGAATATGTGTATTATGAATGAAATATATGTTAACTTTATTCACAATTATGATTTAATGATTTAAACATAAATTTTATACAGGAACTCGATGCATGATTTGTTCACAACATTCTATGATATTTGACCACAATGATATGATGGGTAATTATTATATATATTCCATATTCTATGAATTTATCAAATGTTTTCATCATTTTTATGGGGATGATATTATGATTATGATATAATGATGCTGATTATGATCACATATGTACTATGTATTCATTTACCTTATTCATCCCACAATATTCCTCCCCTTACTAGGATTTTTGATCACCCCTCTCATTTATGTATATCCTTAAGTTATTAAATATAACAAGGATAATGTGAGATATTTTAGTATGATAAAGAATAATTATTCAAAAAAATTATATTATTTTTATTTATAGGTTATCTATGAGCATAATTTCTCTGAGATATAAAACCTTCAGATCCACGATTGTTTCTCTATTATATTTATTATCATAAAAAATCATGAAATATTAATGTATAAAAATTTTAGGTTGCTATATTCAGTACCCATTAAAGTACATATTATTTCAGGAGATATCCATGTTTACCCGATTGATTTGTGGGGTATATAATTATGGCCCCACCCTTCACATAATGATAATGACACATTTATGCACCAAAAGATCATAAAATAGTCAAAATATCATTATATCACTAAAAATAGAAAGGAATTATGTTATATAAACATTTCATCATTTCATTATAGTGTAACCAATGAAAAATATGGCATTCATAAATGTGTAATCATAACCTTATTAACCTAGGGGAAAGAATGGAGTTTTATAGAATCATCATTAAATCACAATCATCATAATCCATCCAGAGAAAGAATGAATATTTTATCATAATATCATATCCCCAGTGAATTATACCAATCACTAATAGAAATGAACATAAATGAAAAACAACCATAATAAAATATTCAAACCATTCGTTGAAAAAACAAGAAATATCATTTTATATTGATTACATTTGAACAAAATAATCACATAATATTGAGATTATCAATTTTTTAAAATAATAAATGAAATATTTTAAGGAATCATTAATGAAAATAACAATCATGATGGTGGAAAATCCCATTCAAGTCATATATGTTAAAAGAAAACACTCCTTTCACAATTTTGATTAATGTAAAAAATGACCTGTTCAAAAAATATTTTGAATAATTCTTATTTATACATTTTAAAATAAAATAAATGGTAGTAAAAATATTGTTTTTAAAAAATTTCATTTACAGGTAATGACATTCATAATTTTCTTAATAGTATATGCATGGAGGAAAAGTTTCCACTACAAAAGTATATATGAGGTTATATTTTATTTAAAATTATTTTCTTGATTATTAAAATTAACAAATAGAGGAAAATACTACTAATAGAAGTAGTAAAGGAATAATAAAATATATGGTTTTTAATGGAAATGATCAATATAATTTCCCTCAAATAGAATTCAAGAACAAACATTCCTAATGAAACTAAGATTGAGACATAAATTCATTACATCAGGCTATTCCATGCATCAAACATGATCAAATATCCTTATTATATATATATATATATAATTGTGATACATATATTTTAAAACCACATTCATAAATATCTTACTATGTATCATTCCACTGTAATTTACAATTATCCTATTATTATATTTTCATTATTACAACTGTCTGGGTGAAAACTGTTCTGTTTTATATGTATGTTTTGGTTTTATTGATCTGGTACGTTATCCATGGTCATGGTTTCTATAAAACACTTGTATTTTAGTTAGTATTTTTTTCTTGATAAATTTAATTTCGTCAATATATTTCATTATACTCAACAATATGTTTAAAAGAACCAAAATATAATATTTAAATATTAATGTTTAATGTGATAGTTATCGCCTAGCCATTGGATTGGTGTGTATGAATATTACAAGATAAATTATAAAAAACATATGTTATAAATATTTATAAAATGAATTATCTGGTTATTAATTAATTGTAAATGAAAATAGAAATCAATTTAATATTAAGGAGATGTATTTCGGAAAAACAATTTTTATTCATCGAATCTGTGATTATCTTAATAAATAAATTCATTTGTGTTGGGTATTTATTTTAGTTAAATTTAAAATTCATTAAAATATTTTAATATTACCATAATATTTTATCTAGGTGTGGATTGAAAATTAATCTAGTATTATTATTTAAAAATAATTTTTTTCTTAAAATATGTTTCATCATGGTTTGTAATCATATTTTAAAATTTACAATGTAAATTTTTTGAAAATTTATTAGAAAAAATGAAATTCGTTTTTTATAATTTTTTTATAATTATCATACATTAAATTTTTCAAAATTTTCAAAAAAAATTAATTTTTAGATGAAAAACAAAAAATATAATTTTTTATAAAAACCTTTATTTTAATATGAATCATTTTAAAAATTAATTTTTTTTAAAATGGGTTTTAATGTGATTTTATTGAAATTATATTACAAATAATTTAACTAATGTAACTTAAATCATTATTTCGATGAATTTTTATGTAATTGTTTTATACATTTTGATAAGTTTTCTTTGGAAAAATATTTTTTTATAATGATTGAAAGTTTAATTTTAAAATTAAGTATGCTAATTCAATGAATTGTATATGATAAAATAGATTCCATTATTGAAAATATAATAATATATGTTAGGTAATAATATCAGATAAATGTTTGTTCATAATTAATAGTAAAAATAGTAAGAATCTATTATCACGATTAACATTAATATAGGTTTACCAGGGGGTTTAACTAAAATGACATGGATTAAAATGGCCTAAAAACATTTCTAGTTTCTATTTTATATCCAAATTTCAACCTTATGTCATCTAATTTTCTAGAAATATCATTTTAGTCCCAGGTTTCTTTGAATGAAACTTTTTGTAACTTTAATACCTTAAAAAATTACAAATGTTCCATTGTCCTCCATTCTAAAAGAGAATCACCTCCCCTAACTTATTCACTATTATTAAGAAATTTACCTCAAACAAGCACAATTTAATTATCTTACAACATCCTTATTAATTTTCTAGATATTTTTTTCCCAAAATACCAAATCCAGGGTCCATATAAAGCGATCAAATTGCTGGTTTTCTATGTGAGGGTAATTGTCATAAATAAAATATTTCTCTATTTATTTTTATTTATAAAACACAAATTACTTAATAATAATAATTATATAATAATACCACTATATAACATATAATTATATGTTATTTTTCTTATGTAAGAACCTATATTCGTATCCTCTTCCATTAATTTGGAAATAAAACCACGGATCGTGCGCATGGAAGACTACTTGCTTGCAAACCGATGTAATCCATTTTGAACCACCAAAATTCAAATATGAATATAATTGTGGATTTAAATTATTTAAATTATATTTATGACACAATTATTTTTAGGTAATTATATTATAACAATACCTTCGTACCTTCCAATTAGTCAAGAAATCATAACATTACTCGTGGGTACGTGTAGACTACCACCTCCATGACAGGATGTCATTAATATTTCATTTATTCTTTATGTGGATTGTAATAATAATATATTTTATTAATATATATGATATAATAATTTTTTTAAATTTGAAATTATATTTACATTTATTTATTTTTCATTCATAAAAAATAAAAAGAGTGTTCATACATATGTACGTTGTACAGTCACCATGAAAAATGAAATTCATTTCTCAATATATAACTATTATATATAACTATAAAAACATATATAATGGATATATATGAAATTTTTATCATTATTAAAATTATTTATCGAGTGGAACCATGATCAATGTACATGTACCAGAACTACTGAATTGAAAATCTCATGAAAAATGAAATAGTTAACCTTGGAAACAACGATTTTAATAAAGAATTATATATAAATAAATGTTAAAATATTGTTAGTGGATAAATTATGATATAAAAATGAAGAAAATATTCTGGTATAAAATCAAAACAAATATAAATTTGTAATATGGAGTATATAGTTCTTTTTTAGAATGTACAACTCGAGGTAAGGGATTTTTGTCTCACTCTTTTTTCTCTGAGACGCATGCCATATTCACCCTTTGTTGATTTTTTGGTGTATATACTGACCATTAATAAATATTAATATAATTATTATTACAATTATATCAATTTACATATACATATATGTATATTTTTTCTTCGGTCTTATGATTCCAATGTTAATAATTTGTTAAGGGTTTTATATTATAATCTCGTTATTTATTTAGATTGTTTATAATTTAGTTTCTGATGATGAAATTTCATGATATACATCTCAATACAGTCATAAATTTTCATATTGGATTATAATTTACTATGAATAATTTATATAGACACATTTCTAACTTTATGTGCACTAGATATCAAGAATATACTTTTAAGGAAAACCAAATTTATTGGTCAGTTCATTAGAGAACCCTTTTTCTTCCATATACACATTTTCAAAAATGTTTTCAAGAATGACATTAATATTACCAAATGTTTTTTAATTTCAATTCTTACCATGTTTTAAATTTTAATTTTCTTTTAAAATGACTCTTTTTATCATTTTCATAATTAGTTACATTTGAAATTTTTATCCAGAATATAAAAAGGGCGATTATTTTAACATATACTATACGAATGAAATTTTCTACCATCATACTTTAATGATTTATTAATTTTTTTTACTGTTTTATATTCAATTAAAAAATATTTTCATTTTCATGGGAATATTTCTATTTAAAAATGTTATTTTCAAAATAGAATGATATTTTACTAAATTATGTTTTGATGATATTTTAACAGTATTTATATTAATCAATGAAAAAATACCTAAAATTTAATTATTATCTATAGAGGATATTATCCAATAGTTCAATAATTATTTTTATGGATTATTTACTGTTATGATAATGAGATGTGTTTGAAATAAATCTATATTCCATGTTTTATTCAATGATGGATTGGTGAAATTTTTATAAAACCCATTTTCTTGGCACTTGTTATGATATAATATGATTAATGATATTATGGAACACATATTTATAGTTTTTTTATGTCCTGGGAAATCCTAAAATTAAATATCCCTATAATTTACTAGGTAAATATTTATATCTCATGAGAAAATTATGGGATACATGTCTATGTTTTTTATCCACTATCGAAATCAAGTCATTTTTTAATTCACTATGGGATGGAGGTGGTTATTTCTGATTCTTTATGTTATGGGAAATATGTTGGGATATATTATCCATAATGTTTTAATGGTAACAGTTTTTTACTACGAAATGTTAAATGTTCTCTATAATATTTTTATGTCACATATTTATGAAATGAACTTTCTAGTTGTGACTTATTTGTGATGATTTCTCATTCTTATAACACCTATATTTTTATATGGCAATGAATTATTCTATAACTCATGTTTATGACCACAGAAAGATTAGTTATGAATTCTTTTTGTTAAATTCATGATCTAATACTCTTATTCCAAACATACTCTTTCATATGATCAGCAATTGGTTTATCACATGTATACCTTTACTAAAAATATGATATCACTTGTTCCTATAGATCATTCCAACAGGTTATGATGATTATTTTATGTAGGATATGCTGTGAAGATTAAAAAATGGGAATATATTTATGGGAAATGTTGAAGAACTTTCATTAAAGAAGAATATAATGAATCTTGTATCTAAAGGCACTAAACCTTTATGGTCCTTGGGAATGAATTTTTAAAATTTATCAAATATTCATCTAAAAATATGGATTATTAGTATATAAAAATATTGGGTAACTATAGTCGGTATCCCAAAATGTTCAATTAACCATTAGAAATTAGGATGAGAAATCTTTATGAATAACCCTTAAAATAATTCTACGTATAAGAGAATGTCCTATGTTATGGTTAATAAAGGAGTGTGATTTTCCAAGAAAAATATTCGTATCTAGATGCTAAAAGAAAAAAATATGTTTTTCAAAATATTCTAGGGGTAATAAACTCAAAAAGAATTATTCGAGTATATCTTATCCACCATTCTGGTGAATGGTGAGTGTTCCATTACTATACACATTGATTGACACTCTCATTGGGTATTCTTGGGTTAAGTAACATTTTATTTAGGAAAAATTATGATGCATTTGAATAAAAGATAATATGGGATGAGATTGGTTAATGATAATTAGTATTATTTTGAAATAAAGGTGTCAATATTTTGACATCTTATTAATTATTTTTCATTATTGATCTCTCCAACAAAAGAAGCCAAATTTTTATTCCAACCATTTTTATTTTACAATAATATTGAATATATAATTATATAAATTATGTGGGTAAATATACACTCAAATATTGTAGTATACTCTATTATCACAAATTTATTAATTCAATTATATAATGAATTATACCAAGTAATGTAAATTTTTATCCTACATAATTAGATGTTAAATTAGAAGTGAAAACTAAAAATGGTATGATGATTATATCTCAAGTCTATGAATCATCTTTCGTTGATTTTTTTTGGGAATGTTCTTCCAAAAAAGATTTTGATCCTACCTTTAGTTTAATTTTATGTTATTATAAGCATGGATTGAATTTTTTTATATATATCCCATATTAGTTTCTAAATAAGTGAAGTCACATTTCATTTTCCATGTGAACCTAGGATCAATTATCAGTTTGTGGATGAATAAAAAATTACAATGGAAATTAATTCTATCTTATACGACTTAATTCTAATCCATGAAGGCTATTAATCTCTAATGGTTGTGGAGAAACTCATATTTAAATATAAGAGTATTGTTCTTGATCTTTTCAATGCCTTTTCGAAAATAATTACCTTATATTCCTCTATTTCATGAAGTGGAGTTTTTAATAGAACTCAAAAATTATGCTACACCTATTTTAGTGAATCTATATTGAATTAACCAATTGAGTTATAGAAATTGAACAATAATGTATAGGAGAATATGGAAAATAGATTTATACGGCTAAGTGATTTAAATTGGATTGAAGCAATTATTTTTTGTTGATAAGAAAAATGGATCAATGAAAATACAAATTGATAATAAAGAAAACAATAAGATCATATTTATCGAAAGTATCCTATACCCCATATCTATGATTTTCTGGATCAGTTATGAGGATCTTAATACATATACCTGGTTGATCATTAATCTGTGTACTATTAGTTGAGGTTAAAATTTGATGTCAAACCCAAGATAACCTTCATTATAAGGTATGGTCACTGTGAATATATAGTTATTCCATTTGGACTTACTAATTCCATGACAAAATTCATTGATTAAATGTATATAGTGTGTAGATATTAAATTATTTGTTTTATGTTATTATTTAATGATTATATTCATATCTAATCAGGAGAAAGGAAGACCATGTAGATCACATATGGACTGTATCAAATAACCTAATGATGAGAATGATTTATTAAATAATTATAAGGTTTAATTTTTGGATAAAAAAATCATTTTGAATTACATAATCTCAATAGTGTGTATATAAGTGGTTCCATTAAAGAAAAATGTTATTAAACCTTAGAATATAATAACCACGGTTTATGAGATCCATAGTTTTTTGTATTATATGGTTATTTTTGATTCTTTATGGATAAATTCTTATGGATTTCATGTCCACTCACAATGGAAACCCGAAATGGATGTAAAATCCAATATATTGGTGAATGTGAGGAAAATTTCAATTAGTTGATGAGTTGAGGAGTCAGCATGGCTAGGGTTATATTAACCTATAGTGGATGAGATATTATAATCTATGTTAATGAATCTAAGAATGAAAAATTATTCTTTCTCTTGTAGATTTATATTTCTATAGTTTATACCTCATAAAAATTGATGGTTAATGTGGAAAATTACCCTACTAATGATTTTTTTAGATGTATTCATTTTTCCATTGAGGATATGGAAAAATTATATTTATATAGAATTATGTGTTATATATATATATATTATAAATATTATTTTATATATTCACTCAAAAAATAGAAAAATATATAAAAAATGATGGTTAAAGATAATTAAAGATTATTACTTCTCAATACATTACCTCATAGGGAACATTAACAATGTGGCTGATGCTGTTGGAAAATAGGATCATACTAGGTTATCAATGATAAGGATAAAAAAGGATCCAATATATATTTATTTTTAAAGGATGGATGTATAAATCTTGAACAAAAGGGAGAAATATAATCAATATCAATTGTGTTTTAAAAAATCTATATATGTATGAATTAATAAGGCATAACAGGAAGATGTAATTATATAAAAAAGGTGAGAAAGATCCCTATGTAAAATATTTTTTATTATTGAATGATAAGGTTCATGAACCATGTAGGTGTATCATCAATAATATATTTGAAGAAGGACCTAATGGATTAATCTCATAGTTCACCATTTTTAATTCATTTTTGAAGTATGAAGATATATAAGGATATGAAATAGTATTTATTGTTGTGAAAAATGAAAATGGATATCAAAAGAAATATATCTCAGTGTTTGGTTTGTAGAAAAGTTAATGTAGAGTGAAAATATTATAATTTAATGTTATAACCATTAACTGTACTAGAATGGAAATGGGAAAACAACACCAAAGATTTTTTCATCAAACAACCAAAAATATGTAAAGGTCGTACTATTATTTGTGTTGTATCCAATCACCTTACAATGACAGTAAATTTTATTAAATATTATAATAATTAAATTTCAATCAGTATGTGAGATATAAATTAAATAATTTGTTAGGTTTTATGGATTTTCACATTCAATTTTGTTTTTTGGGATCTGAGTTTTACCCCAATGTTCAAGATAAGTCCTCACCAGGCTCTAGATATAGATTTTTTTTGGCTTTACTAATCACACACATACAAATTTTTAATTTATGAGAACAATTAAAACCTAAAAGGATATTTTTAGATATTATTATATGGAATTAAAAGGAGTTAGGATTGAAAACATCCTCTACTTGAGTTTTATTACAAAAAACTATTTCATTGGAGTATTTGGATGGACAAATGTGAATCCATTTATTGAAATAAGTGTCTAAATACATTGTGATGGAATAGATATGGTGAATAAAATATATTGGGACTTGATCTACATAACGGAGTGTAATAGAAGGTTATATCTATTCAGCAACACCTAATGAATGCACAAAGTCAAAATAAACGTAATGCTAACAATTTCCAGTGAGATCTTTAGTTCTATGTCTGTGAAAATGGATTCTTACAAATTTTTCCATGGAATAAGGTTGTGAGATTTAGGAAGAGAGGAAATTTGATCCCTAGGTATGCAGTCCCCTTCTAGATTCCAGATCATGTCTAGATGGTATATTATCATTTTTCACATCCATCGAACCTTTCTAATCTTCATGACGTCTTCCATGAATTTCTCTTAAAGAAGTACATACTTTATCCATCACATGTTCTGAATATAAAGGCCATACCACAAGATAAATATCTATATTATGTGGAATAAATGTTATAGATTTTTGATTATATAGATAAGGTGATTTGATACCATACCACTAACTTGGTCAAAGTTATATTGTATAACCACTAATTTATAGATGCTATGTGGAAGCCGAAGAAAATTATGAAGTAGAAGTATCATTAGTTATTTATATTAGAGTAATGAAATTTCATGTCAAAAATTATTCTTTGAGGTGTATAATGAAAGAACCTTGGATTTAATGAATTTTAAAAAAAATTTAATTTCTTTAGTAGCTTGAGATATACACAACACCAAGTTTAAGAGAACTATGATATAATATTAAAATATTATCATTAAATGTGATGTGTATTGACTAGAAAGTTTTTTAGGTAGTATGAATAAGTATTACACAATTATAAAAAAATATGGATTAAATATGTATAAAATGAATTCTTTGGTTATCAATTTTTTAAAAATAAAAATTAAAACCAAATAAAAACAAATGAAATGATTTTATGGAAAGCTTTTTTATGATTTGAATTGGTTTTATTATAATAAATTAAATTTATATATATTGGTTAATTATTTTAATGAAATAATATATTCAATAAAATTCATTAAATTTCATATAATTCTTTTTCTATGTGCTAAATAAGAATAAATACAATTTTATGCTTAAAAATGAATTGTTTTTCTTTTTAAAAAGAATTTTCCTAGTGTTTTGTCATTTTATATCAAAACATATTTTCCCCTTTTAGAAAATTGACTTGAAAAAATGTGGCTAATTTTTTAAATCGAAATTTGGAAATTATTTTAAGGTGAATTTTGGAAAATTTGGTGAAATTTTAATTTTTTGATGAATAGTTAAAAATGTATATTTTTATTAAAAATGTTCCTTTCGTTTAAAGAATTTAAAACTAAAAATTTCTTTTTAAAATGAAAATTTGACTCAATATATTATTATTAATCCAGTTTAGTTCAATTAACATAATTTTATGTTTATTTTTTAATGTAATAACTTTTAATACATAATAGTGAATTTTCTTTGGACAACCACTTTTCCAACACGATTGTAGGATTAATTTTAAATAATATTATACCACTTTTGAGAATGTAATTAGTTAAAATGGAATGTGTATTTAAATAAGCATAATTAATTTTATTTATTAAATTCATATTATTTTATAGTCATAATTAATAATACTAATAATTATTTTTGTTAAAGCATAAAATGTTAGAACACATTTACCGGGGGTTAAAAAAATAAGTTTTAAAATAAAATAAAAACTTGTATAATTTAAATATTGTGACCATATTTAATCCATATATCATATCAGTTTTTGGTGGCCTATTTTGATCCATTTTTCTATTAACTTGACTAGAAATTATTTTAAATAATCAAAAAATTACAAGTATTCCACTCACCTCAATTATAAAAGGGAACGTCCTATCCTAAATTATTCACACAATATAATCATCATATAATGAAAAAAAAATAAAAAAAATATTCAAAATATCCTCATAAACAATCTAGTGATTTTTTAATTCCCATAATACAAACCCCATGTTCCTTAATAAGATATCAAAAGGGGGTTTTCTAAGTGATGGTTATTATCATCACAAGTTTTTTAATTTTTTCTTCTGCTTTTACCCCTAAAAATTATGAATGAATAATTACAATATAATGAAACCAGTATCTAAAATATAATTATATTTTTTTTTGAATAACCTGTATCAGTCATTTCTTCTATCAAATGGGAACGAAAATTGTTGATCATGGGTAAAGAAGAATGACACCTCATGAATCAATGTAACAATTTTAACATCACCTCCTATTATGAATAAATATAATGACGAATATAAATTATAATCATTATAATTATGAAATAAATATATGTATATAATAATAATATCACATATAACTTCTTACCTTCCAAACCTTTAGAAAATCATAACGTAACTGAGGCGTACGTGTGGACTACCGTATCAGCAAAGTGATCTATTTTTTTAAAATTATTATTTAAATATATGGAAATAATGATAGATTTAATGAATATATATGATTTATATTATGTCGTATTTATTCCTTAAAGATTAATTAATATTTAACATCATTTGCTTTTGTACATAAAAAAATGAAAAAAACTTTCTTGTATACTTACAGCCTACTGTCTCTATGAATTTTTTAATTCATTTCTCAATTTATAACATTTATTAATGACTATAAATTTGTATATAATTAATATATATTACATTAATAAGATAATTAAAATTATTTAGATTCTGTTTTCATGATCAATGTTTAGGGACATGAACTACCAAACTTAAACACTTCTAGAAAATGAATTAATTGTCCTTAGAAATGATGATCACAATAATATATTATTAATAAATAGATGATGAAATACTATTTTTGGACCATTTATGATATTATGAATATTAAATTTATTTATTTATATAATTATATTATATTTAAATATATTATAATAAAATATAGTTTTCTTTTAATAAAATTGGATGTTGTTGTAATGGATTTTCATCTCACTTGTATTTATATGTGAGACATGACACATTCACCATTTTTTTATTATATATGGTGTATATACTACAAATGAATGTATATTATGTTTTTTATATTCAATTTATGATTATTTAAATTTAAAACTTTGCATATATATTTCATGGGGAATATTATACAAAATGTACTGTTGTGATAAGGGTTTTACATTACAATGTCATTATTTATCAACATTGTCCATGATTAAGTTTCCAATAATACCAATCTAGGATATAACTCCCCAAGAAACAAATTATTATTATTATTATATAATTATTTCCTTATAATATATTTTTTCCATTAATTTTTCTAACATTGCGTAATCAAGAGACCAGAAGAATATTTTTTTTGAAAACTAACATTATTTGTCAATTTAGTTGACTAAAATTTTTCTGTCATATCAATGATTTTTGGAAAATTTTATCAATCATTTGTTTTAATATTATATCAGGATTGATAATTTTTACCAATATTTTTTTTAATGGTTTTGAAGGAATCCTCTTAATTTTTCTTTAGATGAGGTAACAATGAATTTTTTACATAGAATTTAAGAGGAATCATTATTTTAAAAAACTGACAATAATGTAATTTCATAACATTATTATTATAAGAATACATTATATGTTTCCCATGTTATTTTCAAATAAAAAGTATTTTCTCAATGTTTTGTGATTTTTTTAAAGAATTTTATTTTCAATGTGGAATGGGTTTTTCCACAATAATGTTTTAGTGGCTCTTTAATGATGATTGTTCACCTTAATGAAAAAAAAATTTAATTAATATATTTTCTACTAGGGACTGGAATTATGGTTTTTACCAATGGGCGTTTACCAATGGTTTTCTTAAACCGTTGGGGATGAAGGATGAAACCGTTGGTAAAGAAATGGTTAAGGAAGCCTTTCCCAACAGTTCACTGAAACCATTGGGAAAAGTCACCCCTTTGCCAACGGTTTCTTCAAACCATTGGTAAAGGGGTGTTTTAGGTTCCCTTTTTCCAACGGTTCAACAGAACCATTGGGAAAGGGTACCCTTTTGCCAATAGTTTTATAGACCCGTTGGCAAATGGTAGCCTGAACATCTCTTTCCCAACAGTTTTTAAAAACCATTGGGAATGATTTCCCCCAAATACAGTCGTGGTGCTGCTCTCTCCCATTCGCGACAGAACCCTAAATTCATTCCTACTCTAGCGCTCTCCTACTATCGCGAACTCCCCCATCTGAAGATGTGAAAACCCATATGAAATCAGGTATTTTTTCCTTTATACACATATACTACCTTATTTTTATGGTTATTGATCTAATATTTTAGTTTTAAGTTATCAATCCAGCTGCATCTCTCTGCTACTCTCGAACTCCCCCATCCAAATAGGTGAAAACCCATATGAATCATCTCAAATCAGGTATTTTATTCTTTATACACATATGGTACTTTGTTTTTATTGTTATTGATCTAATATTTTAGTTTGAAGTTTGGATTTTGATGTTATTTCATCGTGAAAAATAGGGAAATGAATGAATATTTTGTTAATTAATTAGTTTCCCATGGAATATCAGTTGTGTTGTGATGTCCATGCTAAATAAAGGGGCAATGTAATAAAAGACCTTGAATAAATAAATTATTGATGTTGGGGTATGTTGCCTCTATGAGAGGTTTTTTGTTGTGTTTCATTGTATGTTGTAGGCTGTTTTATGGGGATTGAGGTGACCAGTTGGGCTTTGTGATATGTGGGGTTGTAATGTGATGGTTAGTGGGCATGGATGTGACATGTGAAGTTGTATGATAGTGATGATGTGTGCTGGTGTTGTGTGGTGTGGAGCTGTTGTGTGATGAAGTTGTGGTGTATGATGTGGTGAGGTGGATTTGGTTGTGCGGTGGTTTGTGATGTGAAATATGTTTATTGTGATATGTGGTTGTTTTGGTGAGATGGTTGGTCGATGTAACATGGCGCCGATGGTTATTGTGAGATGGCGTGTTATTGTGTGGTGGTTTTATTAGTTTCCTGGTTATCTATGGAATAAATTATGCTGTTAAAACAAAAAAACATGATATTAAGTAAATGATATGGAATAGAAATGGATGTGTGGTAAATGGATTTAATTAATTTAACATTAATTGAATGGACAATGTAAGTGTGAATGAAGTGGATTATAAATGAAAGTGAGAAATGTTATGCGTCTGGTGCGGTGGTGGTGTGGTTTATGTGTTTTATGGTAGTAGTGAAGTGTGTGATTATGTAGTTAAAGTGAACTCATAGGTTGAGTATTTTGTGCCATCTATATATCATGTAGTGTTATGTTATTTCTACACATTCCCAACAAGAGTTGGATAAACTTACCAACGATCAGAGGTTTTGAGTTATGGGTATTTTTTCTAATATCTAGTATGGTGGTTATATGGTTAGATAGCTACCATTTTTCCCTACTCTTCTTTCAAAAGTGATTGACCATGTGTTTTTAGGAAAGATGCAATGTGATTGTCCATGCGTCTTCAGGTGAAATGTACTATGATTTCCCTAGTGTTTTCCGGTGAGGTGTGATGTGATAATGCTATAATGAGATGTGGCATGTGGTTGGGGTCATGTAGGGTAGGAGGATGTTAAAAGGTTTATGTTATTCATGTTCATGATACCCTACTAATATGGTTATGGGATGAGGCATGTTGTGATGTGATATAAGACATTTAGTTCTTGTTGGTTTTACATTTTTTCAATAACACATTTGTATGTTTTTTTCAAATGTGTAGTTGATACCTTGATTATTTTCTTCCTTTATCGTTTACTTAAATGTATTTTCTATTAAAGTTCAATCCAATTGAATTGTTTATGACAAAATGACTTATATAAATTCTTTTTCCAGAATGGACAAAATTTAGATGTATGAAACCGATCGGATCTCAAGCGATTTTCAAAACAATTTGGAGAGATTTATAGAGTTTGCATTTCAAAATGCTTCAGATAGTGGTCGCATACACTGCTCATGTTCCAATTATGTTGGTAGACCTTGGTTGAGCCATGAAGAAGTCAACAACCACATAACCAAAAATGGTTTTCAAGAAAACTACTCTGTGTGGTATTACAATGAGGAGAAACTGAAATCTCAAATTGGTGACAATCGAAATGAAAGGACTTAAATAGAGAATTTCATAGATGATCAGTTTCTGTTTATTCGTCATCATGAAAAAAAAGGATTTTGACTCAAGAAGACTTCGATATGAGGACAGCTGATGCATCTAGTGAAAATGATTATATTTATAGGGTGAAAAAATTGAATGATACTGCCACGAATCCAGTATAACGACAATGCAATAAAATGAAAAAGCTGGAATTTTTAATCCGATTATTTCATGGGAAAACTATGTATGGAATATCTAATACAACAGTTGATTACAATCTTACCCTCTTAAAGGATTTACTTCCAGAAGATGAAGATATTCCCTTAAACCACTATATGGCATGGATGTTAGTTGAGGAACTTTGATTTTCGAGAAACAAAATTCATGCTTGCCCGAAAGATTGCAGTTTATTCTGGGAGGAAACTGTTAAACGAAATGATTGTATAAAATGTGGCACATCCCGCTAGAAGTAAAAATCTAATATAACACCATCCCGTATTCCACAAAAAGTAATGTGGAACTTTCCATTGATCCCTAGACTTCAGAATCTTTTTATGTCTGATGAAATATCAATAAAAATGAGATGGCATGATACTGAGAGAAAGAAGACCAATAATGAGTTGGTTCATCATCCAGATGGATTTTCCTAGTAGTGATTTGATGCTCGACATCCTGATTTTGTAGCTGACGTGCGTAATGTGAGGCTGGGTCTTTCATGCGATAGTTTTAATCTGTTTGGGCAGATGCTTACTTCACACAGCACATGGCTAGTTTTTATACACATTTATAATCATCCACCATGGTTTTGTATGAAAAAACCATTCACTTTCATGAGTATACTCATATCTGGTCCTTTTAATCCCAGCATTGATATTGATGTATACATGTAACCTTTAATAAATGAGTTGAAACTTCTTTGGGATGTGGGTGTGTGCACATACGATGCATGTTCTAAAGACATATTTCAGATGCGTTCTGTGCTTATGTGGACGATCAAAGATTTTCCAGCTTATGCAATGATGTTTGGATGGAGCACAAAGGGAAAACTGTCATCTCCAGTTTGTATGAAGAATACATGATCTAGAAGACTGAAACATCACTATAGTTTCAGTTTTATGGGACATCGACGATTCTTTCCAAAGGATCATCCATATAGAATGAATCGTCGAAGATTTGATAATACCATAGAGACTGATGATCCACCTCAGCATATGTCTGGAACTGACGTGCTTAATGAATTGAAAGATATCAGTTTTTAGTTTGGGAAGGGTCAAATGAAATCTGGAAAGAGAAAGAATGTTTCCACTAAAACCTGTTACAATTGGAGGAAGAAGAGTATCTTTTTTGATTTTCCTTATTGGTCAACCAATTTGTAAAGTCATTGCATAGACGTAATTCATATTTAATAGAATATATGCGAAATGTTGCTTTCAGTTCTTCTAAATGTCAAGGGGAAGGAAAAAGATGATTTACGAACTTGGTGTGACTTGGTGGATTGGGGCATTAGACCAGAATTGCATCCTGTGCGTATCAGTTAAAATAAATGGAAACTTCCATGTTCTTCTTATGTGATGACACCTGCGAAAAAAACAATTTCTGGAAGTATTAGTGACTATTAAAGTTCCTGATGGATATTCAAGCAACATATCTAAACGGGTCAACAGAAGAGAGTTGAAGCTAAAATATTTGAAGACTCATGATTATCACGTTCTACTGCATGAGTTGCTTCCAATAGCAATCCGTCATCTTTTGTCCAATAATGTAAGGGTGGTTGTTATTTGGTTGTGCCATTTTTTAGAGATATTTGTACTAAGAAGTTGTCCAAGTCCTTATTACAAAAAATGTTGACAGATGCCCCATTAATTTTGTGTGAGTTGGAGAAAATATTTCCTCCAACATTTTTCACATGCATGCTACATCTGACTATCCATATTCCCACTGAAATATTTCTTGGAGGACCTGTTTATTTTCGTTGGATGTATCCAACTGAAAGAAATATGTTCACATTAAAGTCTTATTTTAGAAACAGAAATCATCCCGAAGGTTCTATCATGAACGATTACTTGGCTCAAGAATGTATGGATTTCTGCTCGATGTATTTGTCTGATGTTACTACAAGATTGAACAGAATAATGGGAAATGAAGAAGAACAGTATGAGAAAATTGAACCCAGTTTTCCATCACTTCCTCAAACAGGAGGTATTCCTGGATCATATATATTGAAGACATTAAGCCATGAAGAGCGGGAGATGGGACATCGCACAGTTTTGTTCAACTGTGATTTGTTCGATGACTATATCAGGTAACTAAATTGATTATGTATATCTTACATAAATATCTGTTAAACTATTAATATTTTTTATCTATAGGAAACATAAAACAATGATAAATAGGAAGCATCATTCTTTATCATTGAGAAGGAGAGAGACTTTTCATAGCAAAGAGTTTTCTGCTTTGTTAAAATTGAAGGTATAAAAAAATTAATGTTTAAAATAATTATATCAATATTTAATTAACTTTAATAGTCATTTATATTACAGGTATTGAGTTTGTCTGCTGACTCTGTCTCTGAGGAAATACGATCTTTGACTTTTGGTCCTAATATCGTGGTTCGTGACTGTAAATCAATTGTTATCAATGGATACAAATTTATTGTCACTGAACGAGAAAAGAACATGAGAACACAAAATGATGGTGTTATGGTTACCGCCACAACAGATTGTTAGGCCAGTGCATCAGATAGTAGACCGTGATTTGAAAATGTGGGTTATTATAGAGTTGTTGAGAAAATAATAATATTGGATTATTACTCTCATGGACGAGTCACAATGATGAAATTCCATTGCTTTGATTATATGATGAGAAATGGAACATTTATTGATGATTGTGGATTTCTTGTAATTAATATGACTCACACTCTTGCTACCGAAGAACCATATGTGTTGGCATCAATGGCAAAACATGTTTTTTATGTCAAAGACCAACTTTGACCTGAATTTGGTGTCATAGTTGAAGTAATTCCAAGACATATTTTTGATGATGGTGATGATGGAATTGAAACTGTCCCTAGTGCCATTGGAACCAATCGATTTATTTCATTTGATGACTCAAATAGCTCAATTTTCAGAGTTCATTGTGAACCTAAAGTTGTGGTTGAAAATATATAGAATCATTCATCCATGTTCTCAATTCTTTTGGTTTACCTCAAGTTGGGTTGTTAAGGTTGGTAATATTCAAATTGATTTAGTATTGATCACAAATATGTTTTAGCTGACTTGACCGTTATGTGAATTTTCAATGTTTATTGGTTGCAGGTTTATTTGAATTTCATTTTATAATTTGGAATTGAACTGTATTCAAACACAGTCAAACAATATTTCTAACTTGGTGAACATTACAACTTGTATGATTTTTTAATCCATTCAAGCTCTTCTAAAACAATTGATAGCTGATTTGACCGTTATGTGAATTTTCAATGTTTATTGGTTTTAGTTTTATTTGAATTGCATTTTATAATTTGGAATTGAACTGTATTCAAACATAGTCAAACAATATTTCTAACTTGGTGAACATTACAACTTGTATGATTTATTAAATCCATTCAATCTCTTCTAAAACAATTGATAGATAAATTACTAATGAATCCCCATATTCCCTCATATATTTAGTTTTTTGGGTTACACATTAGTTTTCTTTTTCTAATTAATTACATATTTGTTTTCAAAATGCAGGAAATGAAGCCAATTGAAGAGAGACGAAGGAAAAAAATGATAGAGAAAAATCGTCAAATGATGGAGTTTGGAATTCCATCATTAGTGCCTGTAGTGAGTACTTTATTTCAAATTGATATAATTAAAGAATATATAATGTCATGTGATTAATTTTTTTTAAACATTTTTGTAGGATCCACCTATACGTCGACAGTTATTCGACGAGGATCATAGTACTAGTCCTAGTACTCAGGCCAGTTGTACGAGGAGGGTTCGTACCAGAGGTGGACGAGGAGCTGCGCGTACCCGACTAGACCCTGCCCCTCCCACTAACATGTCATATTTCCCACATTCTGATCCCGGTGTATCGTTAGAGACACACAGGATATTTAGGCCTCCCATATTTTCGCTACCTTCTGCATCTTCTGGCCCATCATTTTCACATCCCATGATGATTCCCACTCCTCAGTCAGCATCTGGTCAGACAGCTGTCCCATCTTCTTTTCCTTCTACTTCTGTCTCTCCGAGCTTCTATATTCCATCGTCTTCGACTCCTATTCCACCACAGGGTGTTCCATCAGTTTCTGTGGATCCAACGACACTAAGTGATCAGACCAGCACAGGTATGTTTATAGAACCATAAAAGATTTTTATAGAAATATTTATTTTCATTATAACATGTTTTGATAAAATATTTGTTTTTCTTTAATGACAGATACATCTAGTGAAAGGAGGCGTGGGTGGGGACATACACGCATGTGTTCAGTGTGGAACCGCCGCACACAGGTTATGGTGAATTATAATGAAGACAACCAAATGGTTGAGAAAACAGGGCAGCAATGTTGGAGTTTTTTGGCGACGCTTTCCAAATACTCTGACATCATTCCCATCAGCCCGCTATCGTGGAGACATTTTCCACATGAGTTCAAGGATAGAGCTTGGACTACGATATGGGTAAAAAAATCTGTTCTATTTTATTCCATGAATTATTTTTGTATTTATATGAATTAATATTTTGATTTCAGCTTCGATTTAATTTTCCCGATGGTGAGGGTGCACAATCGGAATGTATAAAGGACTTAAGCGAGCTTTGTAGAGCTTACAAGAATGAGTTTTATATTGGCTGGGTTGCTAGAGTTGGCATTGAGTTAGAGGCGGTACTAGTGGTGGATGATTGTCCTAGAGAGCAGTATCGTCAGATGATTACTCATTAGACGAGTACCTAGTTTAAGGTACTAATAACATTTGAGGTATTTAAATAATAACTTTCATGTTTTTCATTAATACTATCTATTTCATTTTCAAATTTTATTTAGGAATCATATGGAAAAAATAAAAAGAACATTGATGAAAAAAAATACCTCCACACACTGGGACGCACTACGATGCCTGATCATGAGAGGAAGCAGGTATGACCATTGTTTATAAGTTTTCTTTACGACTTACACTTTCTTTTGTTTCTTCAATTATATAATAGTTTGCTAAAGTTTTCATATAACTATAGTTTTCAATGTCATTATAGAGGAAAATACAAAATATTGAAGGACGTGTGCCTCGAGCAAAACTGTTTTGCTCGAGTAGACGAAAAAATGATGGAAGTGCCGTCAACGAAGCGACTCAGCAGCAGATTGTAAATTTTATTCTGTTGAATTTATTTTTTAATATCTATTTTGTAACTTAACGATATATTTATTTTTGTAACATGCTACTTTAGAGTCACTCGATGCCCAAGAACCAGACAATTTTGGGCCAACAGATCACTTACATCAGGTGTTGGGAGAGGAGCATTCTTGCAGAGTACGCTGCCGACCTAGGATAGCCCCGACGAGGTATTGGCCCTGCTCAGGTACGAGCTGTAGTGCCACCGAGCTGCAACAAGTTAGGGCACAAGCAGAACAGGCTGAGAAAAGGGTCACAAAGACAGAAGAACAGTCTTCTAGGGTAAACTGTGCGTTTATGAAATTTATTAAAGTTCTACATCCTACACATTCATCAGAGGCCAGCCAAGCTTTTGATGAGTATATGTCGTCGATACATTCTATATACGGTGCACCAGGTGGAAGTTATAGTGGTTTTCAGGACATTTTTCAGCTTGACGATTGAAGATGTCGAGGAGTCTGATGCGGAAGAGGAGGGAGAGGAGGAGGGCGAGGCAGGTAGCGTGGGCGAGGAGGAGGGTGAGGACGAGGAGGAGGGCATGGGCAAGGACGATGATGGAGACGAGGACGAGGGTGATGATGATGATGGTGATGATGGTGATGGTGATGTGGGACAAGTTGATCCATTACATTTTTGACTGATATTACTGAGATTTGATATTTAATCTATTCTAGTTGTTGGTTTTATCTAGACTTGTAGTATAGTAATGGAGTTGAGTTATTTTTATATATTATCTGTTTTTATGGATGTTGTTGTCTTTTAGTGGTTGTGTTTTTGGGAACCCCCACCTTCCTGGCCCTGGACAACCCTCCTCCCTGGAGCCCAGACAGCCCTGCCGGACAGCCCCCCGGACAACCCCTCGGATAGCCCCCCACCCTCCTCCCTGGACCCCAGACAACCCCCCGGACAGCCCCCCAAACAGCCCCCCATATAGCCCCCACCCTCCTCCCTGGACCCCAGACATCCCCCTAGAAAGCCCCCCCCCCCCCCCCCGTACAGCCCCCCACCCTCTTCTTTGGACCCCAGACAACCCCCCCAAACAGCCCAGGACAGCCCCCGGATAGCCCCCCGAACAACCCCCCGGACAGCCCCCCAGACAGCCCCCCACACAACCCCCACCCTCCTACCTGGACCCCCATACATCCCCCAGGACAGCCCCCCAGAAATCCCCCTGGACAGCCCCCCAGACAGCCCCCACCCTCTTCCATGGACCCTGAACAACCCCCCGCACAGAGGATTCTCATAAAATGGACAACATTTTAAGTACATACGGAAAACCGACCAAACGCATTTGGTTTACATTTAAACTTTAGGAGAACGATCCATGGGTCATATGTGACGTGTACGAGTCAATCCCACCTTAATCTGAGGCACTGTGTGGTCGGAATCACTCTATGTGGCTATCTTTTTCTTAAAATGGACAACAATTTAAGTACATACGGAAAACCGAACAAACGCATTTGGATTCCATTGAAACTTTAGGAGAACGGTCCATGGGTCATATGTGACGTGTATGAGTCAACCCTGCCTCAATTAGAGGTGCAGTGTGGCCGCCACCACTCAAAGTGTCTGCCGTTTGTTTCAAAAGAACGTCATTTTAATTGAAAAACATCAACTGTCATACGGAAAACTGACCAAATGCATTCGGATTGTGCCTATACATTAGAAAAATGATCCATGGGTCATATGTGACGTGTACGAGTCAACCCCGCCTAAATCCGAGGTGCGGTGTGGCCTCCACCACTCAAAGTGCCTGTCTTTTGTTTCAAAAGGACGTCATTTGAAGTGAAAAACTTCAACTGGCATACAGAAAACCGACCAAACACATTCGGATTGTGTCGATACTTTAGCACAACGATCCACGGGTCATATGTGATGTGTAGGAGTCAACCACGCCTTAATCTAAGGCACGGTGTGGCTGGAATCGCTCTAAGTGGATCTCTTTTTCTTAAAATGGACAACAATTTAAGTATATACGGAAAACCGACCAAACACATTCGGTTTCCATTGAAACTTTAGGAGAGCGATCCATGGGTCATATGTGACGTATACAAATCAACTCAGCCTCAATCCGAGGCGCGGTGTGGCCAACCCCACTCAAAGTGTCTGCCTTTTGTTTCAAAAGGACGCCATTTTAATTGAAAAACATCAACTCGCATATGGAAAACCGACCAAACGCATTTGGATAGTGTCGATACATTAGCACAATGATCCAAGGGTCATATGTGACATGTACGAGTCATCCCCGACTCAATCCGAGGCGTGGTGTGGCCTCCACCACTCAATGTGTCTGTCTTTTGTTTCAAAAAGATGTCATTTGAAGTGACAAACATCAACTTGCATACAGAAAATTGACCAAACACATTCATATTGTGTCGAGACTTTAGTACAATGATCCATGGGTCATATGTGACATGTACGAGTCAACCCTGCCTTAATCTGAAGCACGGTGTGGCCGGAATCATTCTAAGTGGCTCTCTTTTGCTTAAAATGGACAACAATTTAATTACATATGGAAAACCGACCAAACGCATTCGGTATCCATTGAAACTTTAGGAGACTGATCCATGGGTCATATGTGACGTGTACGAGTCAACCCCGCCTAAATCCGAGGCGTGGTGTGGACGACACCACTCAAAGTGTCTTCCTTTTGTTTCAAAAGGACGTCATTTTAATTGAAAAACATCAACTGGCATACGGAAAACCGACCAAACGCATTCGAATTGTGTCGATACATTAGAACAACGATTCATGTGTCATATGTGACGTGTACGAGTAAACCCCGCCTCAATCCGAGGTGCGGTGTGGCCGCCACCACTCAAAGTGTCTGCCTTTTGTTTCAAAAGAACATCATTTTATTTGAAAAACATCAATTGGCATAGGGAAAACCGACCAAATGCATTCGGATTGTGTCGATACATTAGAAAAATGATCCATGGGTCATATGTGACGTTTACGAGTCAACCCCACCTCAATCAGAGGCACGGTGTAGCCACCACCACTCAAAGTGTTTGTCTTTTGTTTCAAAAGGACGTCATTTGAAGTGAAAAACATCAACTAGCATACAGAAAACTGAATAAACACATTCGGATTGTGTCGATACATTAGCACAACGATCCATGGTTCATATGTGATGGGAACGAGTCAACCCCACCATAACCTGAGGCACGGTGTGGCCGGAATCACTCGAAGTGTCACTCTTTTGCTTAAAATGGACAACAATTTAAGTACATACGAAAAACCGACCAAAGGCATTCATTTTCCATTGAAACATTAGGAGAACGATCCATGGGTCATATGTGACATGTACGAGTCAACCCCGCCTCAATCCGAGGCGCGGTGTGGCCGCCACCACTCAATGTGTCTGCCTTTTGTTTCAAAAGAACAACATTGTAATTGAAAAACATCAACTGGCATACGGAAAACCTACCAAACGCATTCAGATTGTGTCGATACATTAGCACAATGATCCATGTGTCATATATGATGTGTAAGAGTCAACCCCACCTCAATCTGAGGCCTAGTGTGGATGCCACCACTCAAAGTGTCTGTCTTTTGTTTCAAAAGGACGTCATTTGAAGTGAAAAACATCAACTGGCATAAGGAAAACAGACCAAACGCATTAGGATTGTGTAGATACTTTATAACAACAATCCATGGGTCATATGTGACATGTACAAGTCAACCCCTCCTTAATCTGAGGCACAGTGTGGCCAAAATCACTATAAGTGGCTCTCTTTTGCTTAAAATGGACAACAATTTAAGTACATACATAAAACTGACGAAATGCATTCGGTTTCCATTGAAACTTTAGGAGAACAATCCATGGGTCATATGTGACGTGTACGAGTCAACGATGCCTCAATCTGAGGCGCGGTGTGTCTAGCACCACTCAAAGTGTCTGTCTTTTTTTTCTTCAAAAGGAGGTCATTTTAATTGAAAAACATCAACTGGCATATGGAAAACTGACCAAACGCTTTCAGATTGTGTCTATACATTAGCACAACAATACATGGGTCATATGTGATGTGTACGAGTGAATCCCGACTCAATCCGAGGTGTGGTGTGGCCACCACCACTCAAAGTGTCTGTCTTTTGTTTCAAAAGGACATAATTTGAAGTGAAAAACATCAACATGCATACAAAAAACCGATCAAACGCTTTCAGATTGTGTCGATACTTAACACAACGATCCATGGGTCATATGTGACGTTTACGAGTCAAAACATCCTTAATCCGAGGCACGGTGTGGCCGGAATCACTCTAAGTGTCTCTCTTTTGCTTAAAATGGACAACAATTAAGTACATACGGAAAGCTGACCAAATTTATTCGGTTTCCATTGAAACATTAGGAGAACGATCCATTGGTCATTTGTGATGTGTAAGAGTCAACGCCGCCTCAATCCGAGGCATGGTGTGGTCAGCACCACTCAATGTGTCTGCCTTTTGTTTCAAAACTACGTCATTTTAATTGAAAAACATCAACTGGCATATGGAAAACTGACCAAACGCATTCAGATTGTGTCGATACATTAGCACAATGATCCATGGGTCATATGTGATAGGTACAAGTCAAACCCGCCTCAATCTGAGGCACGTTGTGGCCACCACCACTCAAAGTGTCTATCTTTTGTTTCAAAAGAACATAATTTGAAGTGAAAAACAGCAACTGGCATACGGAAAACCGACCAAACGCATTCTAATTGTGTCGATAATTTAGTAAAACAATCCATGGGTCATATGTGATGTGTACGAGTCAACTCCGCCTTAATCTGAGGCACAGTGTGGCCGGAATCACTCTTAGTGTATCTCTTTTTCTTAAAATGGACATCAATTTAAGTACATATGGAAAACCGACCAAACACTTTCGGGTTCCATTGAAACTTTAGTAGAATTATCCATGGGTCATATGTGATGTGTACGAGTCAACCCCGCCTCAATCCGAGGTGCGGTGTAGCCGACACCACTCAAAGTGTCTGCCTTTTGTTTCTAAAGTACGTCATTTTAATTGAAAAACATCAACTTGCATACGGAAAACCGACTAAAAGCATTCAGATTGGGTCGATACATTAGAAACAAAATACATGGGTCATATGTGATGTGTAAGATTCAACCCCGCCTCAATCCGAGGTGCAGTGTGGCCGGCACCACTCAATGTGTCTGTATTTTTTTTAAAAGGACGTCATTTTTATTGAAAAACATCAACTGGCATACGGAAAACTGACCAAACACTTTCAGATTGTGTCGATACATTAGAACAACGATCCATGGGTCATATGTGATGTGTATGAGTCAACCCCACCTCAATCCAAGGCGCGGTGTGGCCGCCACCACTCAAATTGTCTGTCTTTTGTTTCAAAAGGACATAATTTGAAGTGAAAAACATCAACTGGCATATGGAAAACCGACCAAACGCATTAGGATTGTGTCGATACTTTAGCACAACGATCCATGGGTCATATGTGATGTGTACGAGTCAACGCCACCTCAATCTGAGGCACGGTGTGGCCGGAATCACTCTAAGTGGCTCTCTTTTGCTTAAAATGGACAACAATTATGTACATACGGAAAACCGACCAAATGCATTCAGTTTCCATTGAAACTTTAGGAGAACGATCCATCGGTCATATGTAACGTGTAAGGACCAACGCCGCCTCAATTAGAGGTGCGGTGTGGTCTTTTTTGAACCATTTTTCTATTAACTTGACTAGAAATTATTTTAAATAATCAAAAAATTACAAGTATTCCACTCACCTCAATTATAAAAGGGAACGTCCTCTCATAAATTATTCACACAATATAATCATCATATCATGAAAAAAAATAAAAAAAAATATTCAAAATATCCTCATAAACAATCTATTGATTTTTTAATTCCCATAATACAAACCCCATGTTCTTTAATAAGATATTAAAAGGGGGTTTTCTAAGTGATGGTTATAATCATCACAAGGGTTTTAATTTTTTCTTCTGCTTTTACCCCTAAAAATTATGAATGAATAATTACAATATAATTACACCAGTATCTAAAATATAATTATACTTTTTTTTGAATAACCTGTATCAGTTATTTCTTCTATCAAATGGGAAAGGAAATCGTCGATCGTGGTTAAAGAAGAATGACACCTCATGAATCAATGTAACAAGTTTAACATCACCTCCTATTATGAATAAATATAATGATGAATTTGAATTATAATCATTATAATTATGAAATATATATATGTATATAATAATAATATCACATATACCTTCTTACTTTCCAATCCATTGGAAAATCATAACGTAACTGAGGCGTACGTGTGGTCTACCACATCAACAAAGTGATCTATTTTTTTAAATTATTATTTAAATATATAGAAATAATGATAGATTTAATGAATATATATGATTTATATAATGTCGTATTTATTACTTAACGATTAATTAATATTTAACAACATTTTTTTCTGTACATAAAAAAATGAAAAAAACTTTCTTTTATACTTACCGCCTACTGTCTCTATGAATTGTGTAATTCATTTCACAATTTATAACATTTATTAATGACTATAAATTTGTATATAATTAATATATATTACATTAATAAGATAATTAAAATTATTTAGATTATGTTTTCATGATCAATGTTTAGGGACATGAACTACCGAACTTAAACACTTCTAGAAAATGAATTAATTGTCCTTAGAAATGATGATCACAATAATATATTATTAATAAATAGATAATGAAATACTATTTATGGACCCTTTTTGATATTATGAATATTAAATTTATTGATTTATATAATTATATTATATTTAAATATATTATAATAAAATATAGTTTTCTTTTA
The DNA here is from genome assembly GCA_963277665.1 of Viscum album. NCBI lineage: Eukaryota > Viridiplantae > Streptophyta > Magnoliopsida > Santalales > Viscaceae > Viscum > Viscum album. Next base: position 1,556,556,971 of record OY728152.1, on the reverse strand, counting down.
ATAAAATTGGATGTTGTTGTAATGGATTTTCATCTCACTTGTATTTATATGTGAAACATGACACATTCACCATTTTTTTATTATATATGGTGTATATACTACAAATGAATGTATTTTAGGTTTTTTATTATTCAATTTATGATTATTTAAATTTAAAACTTTGCTTATATATTTCATGGGGAATATTATTCAAAATGTATTGTTGTGATAAGGGTTTTACATTACAATGTCATTATTTATCAACATTTTCCATGATTAAATTTCCAATAATACAATTCTAGGATATAACTCCCCAAGAAACAAATTATTATTATTATTATATAATTATTTATTTATAATATATGTTTTCCATAAATCTTTCTAACATTACGTAATCAAGAGACCAGAAGAATATTTTTTATGAAAACTAACATTATTTATCAATTTAATTGACTAACATTTTTCTGTCATATCAATGATTTTGGAAAATTTTATCAATCATTGGTTTTAATATTATATCAGGATTGATAATTTTTACCAATATTTTATTTTTTTTAAAATGGTTTCGAAGGAAACCTATTAATTTTTTTTAGATGAGGTAACAATGAATTTTTTACATAGAATTTAAGAGGAATCATTATTTTAAAAAACTGACATTAATGTAATTTCATAACATTACTATTATAAGAATACATTATATGTTTCCCATGTTATTTTCAAATAAAAAGTATTTTCTCAATGTTTTGTGATTTTTTTAAAGAATTTTATTTTCAAAGTGGAATGGGTTTTTCCACAATAATGTTTTAGTGGATCTTTAATGATGATTGTTCACCTGAATGAAAATAACATTTAATTAATATATTTTCTTCTAGGGACTGGAATTATTGTTTTTACCAATGGGTGTTTACCAATGGTTTTCTTAAACCATTGGGGCTGAAGGATGAAACTGTTGGTAAAGAAATGGTCAAGGAAGACTTTCCCAACGGTTCACTGAAACTGTTGGGAAAAGTCACACCTTTGCCAATGGTTTTTTCAAACCGTTGGTAAAGGGGTGTTTTAGGTTCCCTTTTGCCAACGGTTCAACAGAACCGTTGGGAAAGGGTACCCTTTTGCCAATAGTTCTATAGACCCGTTGGCAAAGGGTACCCTGAACATCTCTTTCCCAACAGTTTTTAAAAACCATTGGGAATTATTTCCCCCAAATACAGCCGCGGTGCTGCTCTCTCCCATTTGCGACATAACCCTAAATTCATTCCTGCTCTAGCACTCTCCTACTATCGCGAACTCCCCCATCCGAAGATGTGAAAACCCATATGAAATCAGGCATTTTTTCCTTTATACACATATACTACCTTATTTTTATTGTTATTGATCTAATATTTTAGTTTTAAGTTATCAATCCATCTCTAGCTCTCTTCTACTCTCGAACTCCCCCATCCGAATAGGTGAAAACCCATATGAATCATCTCAAATCAGGTATTTTATTCATTATACACATATGGTACTTTGTTTTTATTGTTATTGATCTAATATTTTAGTTTGAAGTTTGGATTTTGATGTGATTTCAACGTGAAAAATAGGTAAATGAATGAATATTTTGTTAATTAATTAGTTTCCCATGGAATAATAGTTGTGTTATGATGTCCATGCTAAATAAAGGGGCAATGTAATAAAAGATCTTGAATAAATAAATTGTGGAATTTGGAGTATGTTGCCTCTATGAGAGGTTTTTTATTGTGTTTCATTATATGTTGTAGGCTATTTTATGGGGATTGAGGTGACTAGTTGGGATTTGTGATATGTGTGGTTGTAATGTGATGGTTAGTGGGCATGGATGTGACATGTGAAGTTGTATGATAGTGATGATGTGTGGTGGTGTTGTGTGGTGTGGAGGTGTTGTGTGATGAAGTTGTGGTGTATGATGTGTTGAGGTGGTTTTGGTTGTGCGGTGGTTTGTGATGTGCAATATGTATTTTGTGATATGTGGTTGTTTCGGTGAGATGGTTGGTCGATGTAACATGGCGCCGATGGTTATTGTGAGATGGTGAGTTATTCTGTGGTGGTTTTATTAGTTTCCTGGTTATCTATGGAATAAATTATGGTGTTAAAAAAAGATATTAAATAAATGATATGGAATATAAATGGATATGTGGTAAATGGATTTAATTATTCTAACATTAATTGAATGGACAATGTATGTGTGAATGAAGTGGCTTATAAATGAAAGTGATAAATGCTATGCGTCTTTAGTGGTGGTGGTGTGGTTTATGTTTTTTATGGTAGTAGTGAAGTGTGTGATTATGTATTTAATGTGAACCCATAGGTTGAGTATTTTGTGCTATCTGTATATCATGTAGTGTTATGTTATTTCTACACATTCCCAACCAGAGTTGGATAAACTTAACAACGATAAGAGGTTTTGAGTTATGGGTATTTTTTCTAATATCTAAGATGGTGGTTATATGGTTGGATAGCTACCATTTCTTCCCTACTTTTCCTTCAAAAGTGATTGACCATGTGTTTTTAGGCAATATGCGATGTGATTGTCCATGTGTCTTCAGGTGAGATGTACTATGATTTCCCTAGTGTTTTCCGGTGAGGTGTGATGTGATAAGGCTATAATAAGATGTGGCATGTGGTTGGAGTCATGTAGGGTAGGAGGATGACAAAAGGTTTATGTTATTCATGTTCATGATACCCTACTAATATGGTAATGGGATGAGGCATGCTGTGATGTGATATAACACATTAAGTTCTTGTTGGTTTTACATTTTTTCAATAACACATTTTTATGTTTTTTTCACATGTGTAGTTGATACCTTGATTATCTTCTTCCTTTATTGTTTACTTAAATGTATTTTCTATTAAATTTCAATCCTATTGAATTGTTTATGACAAAATCACTTATATAAATTCTTTTTCCAGAATGGGCAAAAGTTAGATGTATGAAACCGATCGGATCTCAAGAAATTTTCAAAACAATTTGGAGATCTTTATAGATTTTGCATTTCAAAATGCTTTAGATAGTGGTCGCATACACTTCCCATGTTCCAATTGTGTTGGTAGACCTTGGTTGAGCCGTGAAGAAGTCATCTACCACATAACCAAAAATGGTTTTCAAGCAAACTACATTGTGTGGTATCACAATGGGGAGAAACTGAAATTTCAAATTGGTGATGATCAAAATGAAAGGACTGGAATGGAGAATTTCTTAGATGATCGGTTTCTGTTTATTCGTCATCATGAAAAAAAGGATTTCGACTCAAGAAGACTTCGATATGAGGACAGCTGATGCATCTAGTGAAAATGATGATATTTATAGGGTGAAAAAATTGAATGATGCTACCATGACTCCAGTATATCGACAATGCGATAAAATGAAAAAGCTGGAATTTTTAATCCGATTGTTTCATGGGAAAACTATGTATGGAATATCTAATACAACAGTCGATTACATTCTTACCCTCTTGAAGGATTTACTTCCAGAAGATGAAGATATTCCCTCAAACCACTATATGGCATGGAAGTTAGTTGAGGAACATGGATTTTCGAGAAACAAAATCCATGCTTGCCAGAAAGATTGCAGTTTATTCTGGGAGGAAACCGCTAAACGAAATGATTGTATAAAATGTGGCACATCCCGCTGGAAGTCAAAATCTGATGGAACACCATCCCGCATTCCACAAAAAGTAATGTGGCAATTTTCATTGATCCCTAGACTTCATAATCTTTTTATGTCTCATGAAATATTAATAAAAACGAGATGGCATGATACCGAGAGAAAGAAGACCAATGATGAGTTGGTTCATCCTGCAGATGGATTTTCATGGCAGAGATTTGATGCTCGACATCCTAATTTTGCAGCTGACGTGCGTAATGTGAGGCTGGGTCTTTCATGCGACAGTTTTAATCTGTTTGGGCAGATACTTACTTCACAGAGCACATGGCCAGTTTTTATACAAATTTATAATCTTCCCCCATGGTTGTGTATGAAAAAACCTTTCACTTTCAAGAGTATACTCATATCTGGTCCTTCTGATCCCGACATTGATATTGATGTATACATATAACCTTTAATAAATTAGATGAAACTTCTTTGGGATGTGGGTGTGCGCACATACGATGCATGTTCGAAAGACATATTTCAGATGCGTGCTGCGCTTATGTGGACAATCAATGATTTTCCGGCTTATGCAAATATGTCTGGATAGAGCACAAAGGGAAAACTGTCATGTCCAGTTTTTATGAAGAATACACAATCTAGAAGACTGAATCATTGTTGTACTTTTAGTTTCATGGGACATCGACGATTCTTCCCAAAGGATCATCCATATAGAATGAATCATCGAAGATTTGATAATACCATAGAGACCGATGATCCACCTCAGCGTATGCCTGGAACTGAGGTGCTTAATGAATTGAAAGATTTCAGTTTTTCGTTTGGGAAGGGTCAAATGAAATCTGGAAAGAGAATGAATGTTTCCACTAAAACCTGTTACAATTGGAGGAAGAAGAGTATCTTTTTTGATTTTCCTTATTGGTCAACCAATTTGTTACGTCATTGCCTAGAAGTAATTCACATTGAAAAGAATATATTCGAAATGTTGCTTTCGGTTCTTCTAAATGTCAAGGGGAAGAAAAAAGATGATTTACGATCTCGGTGTGACTTGGTGGATTGGGGAATCAGACCAGAATTGCATCCTGTGCGTATCAGTGAAAATAAATGGCAACTTCCATGTTCTTCTTATGTGATGACACCTGCGAAAAAAAAATTTCTGGAAGTATTAGAGACTATTAATGTTCCTGATGGATATTCAAGCAACATATCTAAACGGGTCAACAGAAGAGAGTTGAAGCTAAAATATTTGAAGACTCATGATTTTCACGTTCTACTGCATGAGTTGCTTCCAATAGCAATCTGTCATCTTTTGTCCAATAATGTAAGGGTGGTTGTTATTTGGTTGTGCCATTCTTTAGAGATCTTTGTACTATGAAATTGTCCAAGTCCTTATTACAAAAAATGTTGACAGATGCCCCATTAATTTTGTGTGAGTTGGAGAAAATATTTCCTCCAACATTTTTCACATGCATGCTACATCTGACTATCCATATTCCCACTGAAATATTTCTCGGAGGACCTGTTTCTTTTCGTTGGATGTATCCAACTGAAAGAAATATGTTCACATTAAAGTCTTATGTCAGAAACAGAAATCATCCCGAAGGTTCTATCATGAACGGTTACTTGGCTCAAGAATGTATGGATTTCTTCTCGATGTATTTGTCTGATCTTACTACAAGATTGAACAGAATAATTGGAAATGAAGAAGAACAGTATGAGAAAATTTAACCCATTTTTCCATCACTTCCTCAAACAGGAGGAATTCCTGGATCATATACATTGAAGACATTAAGCCATGAAGAGCGGGAGATGGGACATTGCACAGTTTTGTTCAACTGTGATTTGTTCGATGACTATATCAGGTAACTAAATTGATTATGTATATCTTACATACATATCTGTTGAACTATTAATATTTTTTATCTATAGGGAACATAAAACAATGATAAATAGGAAGCATCGTTCTTTATCTTTGAGAAGGAGAGAGACTTTTCATAGCAAAGAGTTTTCTGCTTGGTTAAAATTAAAGGTATAAAAAAATTAATGTTTAAAATAATTATATCAATATTTAATTAACTTTAATAGTCATTTATATTACAGGTATTGAGTTTGTCTGCTGACTCTGTCTCTGAGGAAATAAGAGCTTTGACTTTTGGTCCTAATATCGTGGTTCGTGACTGTAAATCAATTGTTATCAATGTCTACAAATTTATTGTCAATGAACGAGCAAAGAACATGAGAACACAAAATGATGGTGTTATGGTTACTGCCACAACAGATTGTTAGGCCAGTGAATCAGATAGTAGACCGCGATTTGAAAATGTGGGTTATTATGGAGTTGTTGAGAAAATAATAATATTGGATTATTACTCTCATGGACGAGTCACAATGATGAAATTCCATTGGTTTGATTAGATGATGAGAAATAGAACATTTATTGATGATTGTGGATTTCTTGTAATTAATATGACTCACACTCTTGCTACCGAAGAACCATATGTGTTGGCATCAATGGATAAACATATTTTTTATGTCAAAGACCAACATTGACCTGAATTTGGTGTCATAGTTGAAGTAATTCCAAGACATATTTTTGATGATGGTGATGATGGAATTGACACTGTCCCTAGTGCCATTGGAACCAATCGATTTATTTCTTTTGATGACTCAAATAGCTCAATTGTCAGAGTTGATTGTGAACCTGAAGTTGTGGTTGAAAATATATAGAATCATTCATCCATGTTCTCAATTCTTTTTGTTTACCTCGAGTTGGGTTGTTAAGGTTAGTAATATTCAAATTGATTTAGTATTGATCACAAATATGTTTTAGCTGACTTGACCGTTATGTGAATTTTCAATGTTTATTAGTTGCAGTTTTATTTGAATTGCATTTTCTAATTTGTAATTGAACTGTATTCAAACACAGTCAAACAATATTTCTAACTTGGTGAACATTACAACTTGTATGATTTATTTAATCCATTCAATCTCTTCTAAAACAATTGATAGCTAATTTGACCGTTATGGGAATTTTCAATTTTTATGGGTTTCAGTTTTATTTGAATTGTATTTTATAATTTGGAATGGAACTGTATTCAAACATAGTCAAACAATATTTCTAACTTGGTGAACATTACAACTTGTATGATTTATTAAATCCATTCAAGCTCTTCTAAAACAATTGATAGCTAAATTACCAATGAATCCCCATATTCCATCATATATTTAGTTTTTTGGGTTACACATTAGTTTTATTTTTCTAATTAATTACATATTTGTTTTCAAAATGCAGGAAATGAAGCCAATTGAAGAAAGACGAAGGAAAAAAATGATAGAGAACAATCGTCAAATGACGGAGTTGGGAATTCCATCATTAGTGCCTGTAGTGAGTACATTATTTAAAATTGATATATTTAAAGAATATATAATGTCATTTGATTAATTTTTTTGTAAACATTTTTGTAGGATCCACCTATATGTTGACAATTATTCGACGAGGATCCTAGCACTGGTCCTAGTACTCAGGCCGGTGGTACGAGGAGGGTTCATACCAGAGGTGGACAAGAAGCTACGCGTACCCGACTAGACCCTGCCCCTCCCACTAACATGTCATGTTTCCCACATTCTGATCCCGGTGTGTCGTTAGAGACACATGGGAGATTTAGGCCTCCCATGTTTTCGCTACCTTCTGCATCTTCTGGCACATCATTTTCACATCCCATGATGATTCCCACTCCTCGGTCAGCATCTGGTCAGACAGCTGTCCCATATTCTTTTCCTTCTACTTCTGTCTCTCTGAGCTTCTATATTCCATCGTCTTCGACTCCTGTTCCACCACAGGGTGTTCCATCAGTTTCTGTGGATCCAGTGGCACTCAGCGATCAGACTGACACATGTATATTTTTAGAACCCTAACAGATTTTTATAGAAATATTTATTTTCATTATAACATGTTTTGATAAAATATTTGTTTTTCTTTAATGACAGATACATCTACTGAAAGGAGGCATGGGTGGGGGAATACATGCATGCGTTCGGTGTGGAACCGCCGCACACAGGTTATAGTGAATTATAATGAAGAAAACCTAATGGTTGAGAAAACAGGGCAGCAATGTCAGAGTTTTTTGGCGACGCTTTCCAAATACTCTAACATCATTCCCGTCATCCCGCTATCGTGGAGACATTTTCCACATGAGGTCAAGGATAGAGCTTGGGATGAGATATGGGTAAAAAAATCTGTTCTATTTAATGCCATGAATTATTTTTGTATTTATATGAATTAATATTTTGATTTCAGCTTTGATTTAATTTTCCCGATGGTGAGGGTGCACAATCGGAATGTCTAAAGGATTTAGGCGAGCTTTGTAGAGCCTACAAGAATGAGTTTTATATTGGCTGGGTTGCTAGAGTTGGCACTGAGTTAGAGGTACTAGTGGTGGATGATTTTCCTATAGAGCAGTATCGTCAGATGATTACTCATTGGAAGAGTACCAAGTTTAAGGTATTAATAACATTTGAGGTATTTAAATAATAACTTTCAAGTTTTTCATTAATACTATCTGTTGCATTTTCAAAATTTATTTAGGAATAATCTGGAAAAAATAAAAAGAACATTGATGCAAAAAATACCTCCACACACTGGGACGCACTACGATGCCTGATCATGAGAGGAAGCAGGTATAACGATTGTTTATAAGTTTTCTTTATGACATACACATTATTTTGTTTCTTAAATTATTTAATAGTTTGCTAAAGTTTTCATATAACATTAGTTTTCCATGTCATTGTAGAGTCAAATACAAAATATTGAAGGACATGTGCCTCGAGCAAAACTGTTTTGCTCGAGTAGACGGAAAAAAGGATGGATGTGCCGTCAACGAAGCGACTCAGCAGCAGATTGTAAGTTTTAATCTGTTGAATTTATTTTTTAATATCTATTTTTTAACTTAACGATATATTTATATTTGTAACAGGATGCTTTAGAGGCACTCGATTCCCAAGAACCAGACAATTTTGGGCCAACAGATCACTTACATCAGGTGTTGGGAGAGGAGCATTCTGGCAGAGTATGCTGTCGACCTAGGATAGCCCCGACGAGGTATTGGCCCTCCTCAGGTACGAGCTGTAGTGCCACCGAGCTGCAACAAGTTAAGGCACAAGCAGAACAGACTGAGAAAAGGGTCACAAAGACGGAAAAACAGTCTTCTAGGGTAAACAGTGCGTTTATGAAATTTATTGAAGTTCTACGTCCTACACTTCCAGCAGAGGCCAGCCAAGTTTTTGATGAGTATATGTCGTCGATACATTCTATATACGGTGCACCAGGTGGCAGTTCTAGTGGTGGTCAGGACATTTTTAAGCTTGATGATGATGATGGCGAGATGTCTGATGCGGAAGAGGAGGGAGAGGAGGAGGGTGAGGCAGGTGGCGAGGGCGAGGAGGAGGGCGAGGATGAGGAGGAGGACGAGGGCGAGGACGATGATGGAGACGAGGAATAGGGTGATGATGATGATGGTGATGATGTTGATGGTGATGTGGGACATGTTGATCCATTACATTTTTGACTGATATTACTGAGATTTGATATTTAATATATTCTAGTTGTTGATTTTCTCTAGACTTGTAGTATAGTATTGGAGTTGAGTTATTTTTATATATTATCTGTTTTTATGGATGTTGTTGTCTTTTAGTGGTTGTGTGTTTGGGAACCCCCACCTTCTTGGATCCTGGACAACCCTCCTCCCTGGACCCCGGACAACCCCCCGGATAGCCCCCCCCCACCCTCCTCCCTGGACCCCAGAAAGCCCCCCGGACAGCCCCCCAGAAAGCCCCCCCAGACAGCCCCCCACCCTCCTCCATGGACCCCGGAAAACCACCCCGGACAGCCCCCCAGAAAGCCCCCCTGGACAGCCCCCCCACCCTCTTCCTTGGACCCCGGACAACCCCCCCCCCCCCCCCCCCCGAACAGCCCAGGACAGCCCCCGGACAGCCCCCTGAACAGCCCCCCGGACAGCCCCTATAAGGCCCCATCCTTAAACCTTACTTAATCTTGAGTAATTACAAGATTACACATTGAGGATATTTTCGGGTTTAGAGTCTTAGATAATTAGATCATAAAACTTGCATTTCATTACACATATAAACAAAGTGGTTACATAAAGATAGTATTCTTCATTCCCATCAAAGGAAACATATTTAAAATAAAACATGGATTCATTCTTGACACTTCCTTGACACTATCATCATATCATGTACCTTTCCCTTTACCTGTGAATACATTTCAAAAAAACATGGGATGAGCATAAAAATCTCAGTATGGGTTATAAAAATATGGAAAGGAAACATGGGTACATATGTACGTAAGGATGAGAACATACATTACCCATAAAACATAAGCACTTTAACATACCTCATCAAATCATGAATAAATCATAGAAATCATAAGACATAAAGGTAACTTGAGGCATTCATAACATTCTTACGTAGGGAGTAACCCTCTTGGATACGTTTGGAATACCCATCACAGTATATTCCCTAAAATCTCTTCAGAGAAACCTTAATGTTTCACTTCTTCGCGTTACCCAATGCATTGGAGAGCTATATCGGGCTCACCTGCCCTTAGTTTATCACGGAACCACCCGTCTTCATAATAATGCCCAAGAACCATAACATAAACGTATCACATAAAACATGCATAATGGAAACATAAAATTTCCACATTTCCATGACGAGATATCAATACAACACATTGATATAAAAACATTATGAAAACCATTTTCAATACCAATGTAAAACATGGTATTTATTTTTCGTTTTAAAAAAAGGTATGGCTTGTAGAGGAAGCCGAAACTCAAATAACGGTCACGACGGCGGAGAAGTCGTTGTCGCCACATACGTACGACAAAAACATTCCCTTTTGTCTTTTAGTAAACGCTTCGTATAAAAAAGATTCCTTTCGAATAAACGTAAAAGTCAAAGGGGTTTATAGACTGTATAAAAGAAAGATGTGTATAAAATAAAATATTCCTCAACGAAAGGAGATTGAGACGAAGTCCCATACCTCGGGTCCGAATTGACTCGATCGTTCTTTAATGTCCTGAATAATAAACTTGAGTTAATCTCTACTTGCTTATGAATCTTTTTCAAGTTCATTATTCCTTTTATACCATGTTATGAACATCATGTAATCGGTTAAGTTAATAATGTTCCTTTTGTCGGTATTTGGTTCTTAAGTCAAAAATAGACTTCTTACACTTACATGTTGTTAACTTGGTCAAAGGTTCGTTATATCCAGAATGATATTAATGATTTGGATAACATATATATCATATATATTCATCATATACATGTATTTATAATATTACATCACATTTAGAGGTAAGAAATGAAATGAACCGTTCATGGAGACGGTAAGCCGTACGTACGCATGAACGCTACTTCCATTTATATTTCATATTTTCTGGAATGGAATCATAATGATATAAGAGTATATTATAATTCCAGTATAATAACATATATAATATCATTAACTTTATCCTTTAAACATCCCACATATGGTAATAACGAATCAAATCACTTTCAGGGGGCGGTAGTCCGCACTTCCTAAAATGAAGATATCGTGTTTACCCATAATGGAAACCATAAAGGTATGCCCAAAATGAAAAAAACATAAGCTTAAGGAAAACATAAACATATTATATATCATATATAAAAATAGTGACATCATAATGGCCACCTTTGAAGGTGTTAAATGAGTATTGAACAATCATCGTTTCGGGAGGCAGAATTTCGCCATCCATGGAAACCGTATGTTCTTTAACCATTTGATGTAGTTGTGTGAGAGTGTAGATCAAATAAATATTATAACAACATCCTTTTATATTTAAGATTCTTGTGTTGTTACAAAATAAGTAAATAAAAAGAGTTTAGGGGGTTGGAGAAGCAAAATAAAACAAATGAACATGAGAAAATGAATTACCTTTAAAAGTGTAACTCCTTATGATTTGAGCCTAAAGGCTTCCTTTGAAAGGATTCTGCCCAAAGGGAATCCTCTAGGATGAGGATAGGGATGTGGAAAGAGTAAATGGGCATGGTTTGGCCGAGCCAAAGGCTTGAGGAGTGTGTGAAATGAGGTAGAGGTGGGGGCCTTTTATAAGAGGAGAGGAGGGGCACTTTTGGAAAGTAAAGAAATATTACTTTATTTGAAAATGTGTTTCGGTTTTAAAAGGTCCCAAATTGATATAATTCGTGGATAAGGTGATAAGGGTTCGAAATCCACTCATCCAGTTGGTTTTTTCCATGTGTCGTTCATATATTTTACATTGTCTTTCCATTTTATTTAAATCGTCAAATAATGATGTCATCGCTGCATCATTATTATGTCATAAATAATTTAATTTATTTAATGTCTAAAAATCATAAACAAAATACTATGATGTAGGAAATATTTTTATCTTTCCAATGAATATTTATAATCAAATATCCGATCTTTATAACCCCATGTAAAAATTGTTTTCGTAAAACATATTATGTTTGTGTCATTTTTACTTTATCATTTAATAAAAAGTTATTTATGTCATTTCCCAACCAAAATGTCTCCATGGGGTCCCCAAGTTGACCCATGGCTTGTATTGGTCGGCCATGACACAACAAATAAGGTTGGGACATGTTTCTAGGTCATTTCATATTATTAAAGCATTATTTATACCTTAAACTACACTAATTACCACTAATCGCGATTAAAAACTTAATAAGTTACTATTCACCAAACAATTTTTTTAATCTCATTGAACCACATTTTACTTCTTAATGAAAACCATGTAGGTCGGATTTTCAAAATTCAATACACATTAGTGGTAAACTTTCATTTAACTGAAAAATCAGTTTGCTTGATTACCACTTAGTGGTTTCACTATTCATCAAAAATTGAAGTTTTTCAGAAAATTACCAAAAATTCACCCTAAGCTATATTTGATATTTCGAATTCAAAAATGAAGTCTATTTTATAAAATTCAAATCATATAAGTCACATTAATTAATTTAATAATTAATTCCCGGTGCCAGAGCAAATAGCGTGTTTTTACAAAACAATAAGTATCAAAAGATTGACACCAGTTTAAGTCTAATTTCAAAGTGAAATTGATTCCAATGACCACCATTGGATAAAATGATAAAAATATATTCTAATTTCACTTCAAAACCAATTCAAAACATAATCTAATCATATAAATAAATTAGATTAAAAATCAATTTTGATGTAAAATGCAGTATTTTTCACTATTCATTAAAAAATGAACATTGTCAGAAAAATACCAAAAATTCACACAAGGTAAATTTTGATGTCCCAATCATAAAGAATAAGTTTATTTTGAAAAACATAGTTTATAAAATTGTCAAAATATAGATTCAAAAATGGTTTTCCATCAAAAGGAAGTAAAACAATCTTTTAAGAATATTAGTGTATTCCATGCATAAGATTGTATTTATTTTCATTTTAAGCCTCTATAACACTATCTTAATCATTAATAGATATAGATAAAAATATCTATTATTCATTAATTACTTGGGATGTTACATCCTTCCCCCCTTTAGAAAATTGCGTCCCCGCAATTTATTTACTTATCGAATAAATGGGGGTACTTATCCCTCATTGCATTTTCAGATTCCCATGTTGCCTATTCAATCATGTCGTTTTTCCTCAAAACCTTTACCTGGTGAATCACCTTATTCCGTAACACTTTCTCCCTGTGGTCAAGAATCTGGACTGGTTGTTCCTCATAAGATAGGTTCTCTTCCAGCTGAACTACCTCTGGACTCAAAACATGAGATGGATTTGGCATATACTTTCTCAACATCGAAATGTGAAAAACATTGTGTACCTGAGATAAACTCGGAGGTAAAGCCACTCGGTATGGAACTAATCCAACTCTCTCCATAATTTCGTATGGTCCAACAATCCTTGGACTCAACTTTCCTTTCTTACCAAATCTCATCACACTTTTCCAAGGAGAAACCTTGAGAAAAACATGATCACCTACCTCGAAAGATAGATCCTTCCTCCAGTTATCCACATAACTCTTCTGCCTACTCTGAGCTGTTCTCATGTGTTTCTGAATCAGCTGAACTTTTTCTGCCATCTCTTCTACCAATTCTGGTCCCATCAACTTCCTTTCACCCACTTCATCCCAGAAAGCTGGAGTTCGACACCGCTTCCCATATAATGCCTGAAATGGTTCCATCTGTATACTGGAATGAAAACTGTTATTATATGAAAACTCAACCAAAGAAAGATGTTGGTCCCAACTTCCCTGATAATCCATAGAACAAGTTCGTAGCATATCCTCCAATGACTGAATTGTTCGTTCTGACTGCCCATCTGATTGAGGATGAAAAACTGTACTAAAATTTAATTCAGTACCCAACGACTTCTGAAGGCCTTTCCAAAAGTTAGAAGTAAACCTGGGATCACGATCCGATACAATGGAGAGTGGAACTCCATGTAACATGACTATCTCTTTAAGATACAAACGGGAAAGTTGATCAAGAGAGAAAGTATCTCGTATAGCAAGGAAATGAGCAGATTTGGTCAAGCGATCAACAATAACCCAGATTGCATTATTACCTCGAGATGTCTTCGGTAATCCAACAACAAAGTCCATGGATATATTCTCCCATTTCCACTCTGGCACTGGTAAAGGCTGAAGCATCCCTTTCGGTAACTGCCGCTCTGCTTTAACCTGCTGACAAGTCAAACACTTCACAGTAAAATCAACAATATCTCTTTTCATTCCATCCCACCAGTAATACTCCCGCAGATCTCTATACATCTTAGTACTGCTCGGATGAACTGAAAACGGAGAACTATGAGCTTCACATAACAACTCTCTTTTCAACTGTGAATCACAAGGCACACACAGTCTCTTCCCAAATCTCAAAACACAATCATTATCAATGTTGAATTCAGGCAACTTACCTTTCTGAACCAGCTCTACCTTTTTCTGCAACTCACTGTCTTGCTTCTATGCTTGAATGATTCTATCTGATAGAGAAGATCTCACTGATACCTGAAACAAAACAGAAGGACTTCCTGTACCAACAACTTCTATGCAAATGTTCATCAAATCCTTAACCAAAGGATCACGTTCCAAACGCAACATTGTTAATGAAGCATTACTTTTTCGACTCAAAGCATCAGCCACTTTATTTGCTTTTCCTGGATGGTAATGAATTGTACAATCATAATCCTTGATTAATTCCAGCCATCTCCTTTGTCTCATCTTTAACTCTTTCTGAGTGAATATATACTTTTAACTTTTGTGATCGGTATATATTTCACACTTTACTCCATACAAATGATGCCTCCAAATTTTTAAAGCAAAAACGATAGCAACTAATTCCAAATCATGTGTAGGGTAATTTACCTCATGATTTTTCAACTGTCGTGAAGCATAAGCAATTACCTGATCATTCTGCATTAGGACGCAACCAAGTCCTTTCAATGAAGCATCACTGTATATAAAAAACTCACCATTCCTGGAAGGTAGTGCCAAAACTGGAGCATTCACCAATCTTCTTTTAAATTCCTGAAAACAATCATAACATTCTTTTGTCCAGATAAACTTAACACCCTTCCGAGTTAGCTTAGTCATTGGACTAGATAACCGTGAAAAATTTGTAACAAACCATCGGTAATAGCCCTCCAAACCAAGGAAGCTATGAATCTCGGTTACATTTGTGGGTCTTGGCCATTCATCCACAACTTTTGTTTTTGCAGGATCAACAGTTATTCCATCTTTTGAAACAATGTGACCAAGGAAAGAAATTTGTTGCAACCAAAACTCACACTTGCTGAATTTCCCATACAATTTCTTTTCTTTTAAGGTTTGCAAGATAACCCTTAAATGTTTTTCATGCTCCTCTTTACTTTTAGAAAACACCAAAATATCATCAATGAAAACCACCACAAACTTATCCAAGAACTCATGGAAAATTCTATTCATTAAGTCCATGAATACAGTAGGTGCATTGGTTAGCCCAAAAGGCATTACTAAAAATTCATAATGGCCATATATTATACGGAACACGGTCTTCGGAATATCTTCCTCCTTTACCTTCAGCTGATGGTACCCCGATCTCAGGTAAATCTTTGAAAAAAACTGAGCTCCCTAGAGCTGATCAAACAAATCATCGATATGAGGCAAAGGATATTTTTTCTTAACAGTGATATTATTCAAGGCTCTATAATCAATGCAATGTCTCATAGAACCATCTTTATTTTTAACAAATAAAACAGGAGCACCCCATGGTGATGTGCTAGGTCTAATGAAACCTTTCTCTAATAAATCTTGCAATTGCTCCTTCAACTCTAAAAGTTCAATTTATGCCATTCGATAAGGGGGTTTTGAAATTGGCTTAGCATCAGGAACTAAGTCAACAATAAACTCAACTTCCCGATCTGGTATTATTCCAGGAAACTCATCAGGAAAAACATCAGGATACTCATTTACCACTGGCACATCATTAATCTGAATAGTTCCTTTATTTTCAACGACGTGTTCAAGGTAACATTCATTTCCATCTTTTACAAGTTTCTCAGCCTCTTGATATGTTATCAAAAGTAAGGGTTCATTCTTGTAAACAAACCGAAAGTCTTTCTGAAAAGAAACTTATTTAGCTCTACAGTCAATCTTAGCATGGTAAATAGAGAGCCAATCCATACCCAGGATAACATCAAACTCTACTAGAGGTAGAACAATAAAGTTTGCAAGTAGGTTCTTTCCACAGATAAGGATAGGAAGATTCTTATAAATTCTTTTTGCCTCGACATTTCCCCCAGGCGTTTTTACCAAAAGTTCAGGAGTCATTTCTTGAGATGGTATTCCCATTTTACTAGAAAAGGTTTCAGAGATGAAAGAATGTGTAGAGCCCGAATCAAACAACACACTGGCATAATCTGAAAAAACAAACAATGTACCTGATACAACTTCATTTGATGGCCCGAAATCTACTGAAGTAGTTGCAAAGGATTTCACCACCCCTTTCTACTTGTAGTCTAACTGCTTCCCATCACTCAAGCTCCTTGTCGGACACTCGTTTTCATAGAGACCCATCTCATTTCACTTATAACATTTCAGTAACTGTAAATCAAATTTGTTCTTACCTTCACCTTGATCCTTTTCAGTGCAATAACGAGCCTTATGTCCCATCTTACCACATCGGTAGCACTTCCCAGAATTCAGAAGACATTCCCCAGCATGCCTTTTGCCACATTTATCACAAACTGGAAACTTAGTTCTCTTACCATCATACTTTTTTGAAGAATTCTTACCTTTCTCCTGCCACCTCGGTCTCTTCTTCTGCTGGTTGTTATAGAAAACTTGGTCATCGGAAAACTCCATTTCAACCTTCTCAGAACATCGAACAAGATTTTCATAACTTTTAAACTCACGAGAAGCCAATGCCCTTCGATATTTTTGCTTTAATCCTGAGTAAAAACGATTGATTTTACTATCAAGCTCCCGGATAAAATTTGGAGCATACCTTTCCAATCGAGTGAACCTTTCTTCATAGGCAGCCACTGAGTCTTCCTCTTGCCTCAATTCCAAGAATTTCTTTTCCATCCTAATTCCAACAGCCTTAGGAAAATACTTCTCATGAAACATACCTTTGAATTCATCACAGTCAAGAGCATCAATCTCACCGGCGTCCCTGATATTTTTAACCATAGACCACCATTGATCTTCTTCACCCTCCAAACGGTAAATAGAAAGACTAACCTTTTGATTTTCTGAACACCCCATGACATCAAAAATCTTCTCCAGTGCTTTAATCCACCCTTCAGCTAGCACAGGGTCAGATGATCCTCTGAATGATGGTGGATGTTGCCTCATAAAATGTTCCACCACTGACATGTTCCTCTGCGGTTGATCTGGTTGATCTCGTGCATGGATACCACCGCCATTTATAGCTTGAGTCAACTGTGCCATTACTGCAACAAACTATTCAGTTCCAATTCCGACCATTTCTGGATGCTGATTCGGAAGGTTATTTCCTTCGGTATGCCTTCCTGGCACTGCTTCCCTGTTTCCTCTGCGGAAAACCATTCTGAACAAACATGTCTTAGATGAAGCAACATGGTAATCTTTAAATGCTATATCATTTCGAAAAAAAATATTTTTAGATAATCATTTAATAGAATTCTAACTCCTAAAGTTATCTAAACCGACTTTTGATACCAACTATAAGGCCCCAGACTTAAACCTTACTTAATCTTGAGTTATTACAAGATTACACATTGAGGATCTTTTCGGGTTTAGAGTTTTAGAGAATTAGATCATAAAACTTGCATTTCATTCCACATATAAACAAAGTGGTTACATAAAGATAGTATTCTTCATTTCCATCAAAGGAAACATATTTAAAATAAAACATGGATTCATTATTGACACTTACTTGACACTATCATCATATCATGTACCTTTCCCTTGACCTGTGAATACATTTCAAAAAAACATGGGATGAGCATAAAAAGCTCAGTATGGGTTATAAAAATATGGAATGGAAACATGGGTACATATGTACATAAGGATGAGATCATACTTTACCCATAAAACATAAGCACTTTAACATACCTCATCAAATCATCAATAAATCATAGAAATCATAAGACATAAAGGTAACTTGAGGCATTCATAACATTCTTACGTAGGGAGTAACCCTCTTGGTTACGTTTGGAATACCCATCACAGTATATTCCCTAAAATCTCTTCGGAGAAACCTTAAAGTTTCACTCCTTCGCGTTACCCAATGCATTGGAGAGCTATATAGAATCCCATCTTTTTATAACATAACTTTCATTCCATTACACGGAACTGAGGATCTTTAAGGTTTAGTGTCTTGGAAACAAGGAACATAAAACATGAAACAAAAAAAACATTATTCTTAAACACTTGAAAGGCTTCTCCTCATGTTCACCCTAGGCTCATTACTGCATCTCATAACCTGGGGACATACATCAAAAGGAAGGGTGAGCAGAAGGCCCAGCAAGGGAAACAAGAGAAACATTTTACATATGAACTTGAGATACATCAATAAAGTCATGAAAAGAACATTAAGGCATGAAAATGAAATCATGAGGCATATCATAATAAAAATAAAACTTTTTCATAACTTGAAGATGTGGCTACATAATTTAACATAGACAATCATGAACATATCACCAAGGTCCATCCCCAAGGTGTCATTTTAAAATTACCAAGGTTATTCACCAAGGTATCGTGAAAATTGTAATCTCTAGTGGTTACATCATTACCCAATGCATTGGAGCGCTATCAGGGCGCACCCTTAAATTTGCCTTTATTATCATGTGAGACACATATATCATCATCAAACATTTCATAAATAACCCATATAGCATAAAATAAATGGGTTTCATTTCATAATCATAACGTTTTAAAAACTTCTTTAAAGACATGATCTTTACGTTACTTTAAACCCACGGAAAGGGAAAGCGGGTATCATGTATGTAAATCCCAGAATTTAAAATAGAACATTTTTATATATATGTGAATACCCCTGTAGAAATAGGAGCTTTTAGTATTCACTTTATAACATAAAATAATTTTGAGAAAAGAGAGGCATTTTGAGACGAAAATTCTGCAGCATAACGGCTATGTTACAAGGTTTTAGAAAACATTGAAAAGAGAGGGAACATGGGTCGAGCAATCATAATTGACCCATAAAATAGTAGAGGGACAGAATAAGAAGTATATATGTACATGGTGGTGCAATTTCAAGGACATACCATTTGAAATGAAAAACATGGAAGGAAGACAAAAGTTTGATTTCTCTTATGAAAGTTCGGCAGCCTAACGACGTTACTTAAACTTCAAAATACTGAATTGAAGAGATCAAATGGGGTCTCTCATAATATGAACATAAGAGTCCAGTATGATAGGTATAGAGATCATACCCCAACATAACAAAAAGGAACTTGAAGGAATTGACATGAAAGTAGAACTTCAAAACGAGAAGGGTGAAGAACCACTTAAAAATTCGGCAGCCTAACGGCGCCACTTAAAACATCAAAATACGGAATTGAAGAGATCAAATGGGGTCTCTCATCATATGGTCATAAAAGATCAGTATGATAATTTAGATATCATACCCCAACATAATAAAAAGGAACATGAAAGACTTTAATGAAAATAGAACTTGAAAACGAGGAAGGTGAAAGAATCCCTTAAAAATTCGGCAGCCTAACGGCGCCACTTAAACATTTTTAAAACGAATTGATGAGAGAAAGGGGGGGTCTCTCATCATATGAACATGAAATAGGCAGTAGGATGAATATAAAAGGACATCCTCCAACATAAGAACATGGAGTATAAAAGAAATGGCATAAAAGAGATTACTTTAAAAGAAAGAGAGAGGTCGGATCCCTTACCTTAAAACGTGACTCTTGAAACTCAAAGGATTGGACCTTGAGGGCTTTGGGGCACCTTGGGAGGACTCCTTGGGAGGTAATGAGACCATAAATTCGTTGGGTAAGAGTGGTAAGTCGAATGGATGAGATGAGGGCTTGGTATTTATAGGGAAAGTGAGGGGACAAGGCATTAATGGTCAAGGGACACCTCACATGTGCTTTTCTCAAACCCATGTTCTCTCCCTTGGAATTTATCATGGATTTAGGCCACATGGGGCCCCCAAAACAATAATTCATCACCCTTGGCCGGCCAACCCTTAAAAGATCTCATGACATCATCATGACACAATTATGATGTCATTAAACATACTGAAACCCTAAAACTGCATTTTTACTATTCACTGAAAAATTCATCTTTCTCAGAAAAATCCCAAACTTTCACCTTAACTAAATATCAATGCTCCGATTTCAAAAATGAACTCCATTTTATAAAAATAATTTTCTAAATATTATTAATTTTATTTTTAAATAAATACACTATTCACCGAAAATTCATTTTTTTCAGAAAAATCCCCAAAAATTACCATAACATAATATTGATGCTCTGAGTTCAAAAATAAAGTCATTTTTATAAAAATAATTTTCTAATTATTTTTAATTAAATCTTTAATTAAAAAACACTATTCATCCGAAAAAACTAATATTTGAATAATAATTTATGAAACCGCTATTTAACCATTTTATTGAATCACATTACTTAATCAATATGCCTAGCTTATTTTAATACTTTCTTTAAGTGAGATTACTAATCCATTTGGACACATTATTAATCCTAATCATAAAATCACTATTCATAATTTACTATTCATCAAAAATTAAGTTGATCTTATTAGTCTCTAAATTTTGTACTGAACATAATTGTAGAAGACCATTTTTCGAAAATCATTACACATTTTTAATTATTTAAGGTTTACACAACCATTTTTAAAATATCATTTTTCTAAAATTCATCAAAAATATGCATATTATATTTATCCGGTCATTTGAAAATTCATAAACTTCATCATAAGAAGAAATCCCAATTTTTATTTAAAACAAAGGATTACACAAGGCAGTTACGGTCTCCTTACATAGCCCCTTATCACACCAGCATAGGACCTAAGTGTAAGGTGTGCTAAGGTGATAGAATCCGAGGGAGGCTCGGCCAACATCGCACGAGTAGTAATTTCTATCAGTTTGAACTTCTCGCGAAGGCGATCCCGTTATAGCTTCACACGATGAAGTTCAGCTTGGGTTTGGTCCAGAGTAAAGCCCAGTGGTGCTACCTCCTTCCCAAGTTCTGTTAGATGGGCTTCGATCGGTCCAAGACTACTGGGTGAGGCCATCTAATCTTCTTTCTATATTAATTAACCAAGATTGCTTGTATTTAGAGACAATAGTCAAAACGTTTAGTTTCCAGTGGTCATATTGACCAGTGGTCAAATAACAATCAAAACCCAACAGTCTCATTTTAATTATACTCATGTTATCAAATGAAACATTTTTGTTGATTATAAAAATAAAATAAAACAACACATAAAATTAGGAAACATTATTTATTTAAAAAAATTCGGGTCGTTACAATCTTCCCCCCTTAAGAAATTGCGTCCTCGCAATTTTAAAATTGGGATTTGAAATTTCATTGAAAGTCCCACATCGGAAAAGGAGTCAGTAAAACTATTACTTTAAAATAAAGAAAGGGAAGTACAAAGGTCACCCGAGTTAACCCACACTAGGGTTCCATGTAGGAAAACATGGACATGGAGGAGAAAACAAAGGGGCAAGTTCTGAGGGAGAGTAATAGAGAACATGATTAGGAGAAAGTTAACCAAGAGAAAATCCCAAACTTATGATGTGTGTAAACGGTCTTTGATTACCTAGTAGGAAACGTAAACCAACAACATTTTTGTTTTACGTTTCTTTTCATAATTTTGAGGATTTCATTTACTACATAGAACAAAAACATAAGAAAATATACCTACCTTCAAGTAGAGTTTCATCCTTTAACAAGTTCCTACCAACACTAATCTTTTCTCCAAATGATGAGAATTCACTAACACTTGGTCTCATAAAAGCACAAGAATCATCTTCTATAGAATCACATAATCTACAAAAGATTAACTATCTATTTCTTCTATCTTTAAACATTATCCCAAAAACAGAAAGGTTAAGGTAAGACAACTCTTCAAAACTAAAGAATCCCATAGTAATGGAAACTACTTTTAAATCATCAAAGTTCCATGGTACTACCCAAAGTTCATCATAGAACATTCCATAAATAACGGTCCTTAAAATTCCTCAAAACAAACCAAACTAAGATTTAAACCCAAATAAAAGAATGATTTGATAACATAGTCTTCCAAAATAACTTCATTGTTCATCTCCAGAAAACATCAACCACTCCTAACATCTTATAAAAAAGGTAGCTAACCTAAACATATTTTACCCAAGATAGGTTAGTCATTCCCATAAGTAAGCTAAATTACTATAAGTTCACCTTAAATTCATTGATTCTTCAAAATATAAGTCAACCTTACTCCTTAATGAAAATACCGTAGTAATCTATTTACCTCGATCAAATATGGTTCCCAAAATAATGAACGTCTTCCAAAATAATAATCATATTTTAATCCCCTAATCATCCCTGTCATATTAATACGAAAATCGTCACATTTCCTATCACATTGGTTGTCAGAACATGTTCTTCCATTTCCCACCATTAACTGAGAAGAGAAAGCATAATTAGGGGCATAAGTACTTAGCTAATAATCATGAAAAGGAACTGAAAGCATATAAGGATAACTTGTATACGAAAGGTATACCCTAAATTGTGATCTCCTAGGTTCCCATCTAGGTTATGAATGATCATATATTCTTATTTGAACCTTTATTTTATTTTATCTTTGTTCCTTTAACAATGGATCATACCAAGCTTATGAATTTACCAAAGCATATCCCCCAGGAGTGTCGTAACCAAGAGTGTAGCAAGGCCCGTTGTCGTGTACCAGTTCCCGTTCGAGTCTAGCTCAAAGTGGTGTTTTTGGGTTTTACCCCTATGTACATCTGTGCCAGAGCCACCTCTACCTGCTCGTATCCAGAGAGGGATGTATTTTCTTGGCAACCCCTTACTCAATACTCACCAAAATACCCGGAAGATTTCCTATATTAAACTTTTCTATAGGGTTCTTCCTAGAGTTTTCATATCCTAATTTCCACAAATAACTAAACCATCCTTTGATACCAACTATAGCATCCCATCTTTTTATAACATAACTTTTATTCCATTACACGAAACTGGGGATCTTTAAGGTTTAGTGTCTTGGAAACAAGGAACATAAAACATGAAACAAAAAAAAACATTCTTCTTAAACACTTGAAAGGCTTCTCCTCATGTTCACCCTAGGCTCATTACTGCATCTCATAACCTGGGGACATACATCAAAAGGAAGGTGAGCAGAAGGCCCAACAAGGGAAACAAGAGAAACATTTTACATATGAACTTGAGATACATCAATAAAGTCATGAAAAGAACTTTAAGGCATGAAAATGAAATCATGAGGCATATCATAATAAAAATAAAACTTTTTCATAACTTGAAGATGTGGCTACATCATTTAACATAGACAATCATGAACATATCACCAAGGTCCATCCCCAAGGTGTCATTTTAAAATTACCAAGGTTATTCACCAAGGTATCGTGAAAATTGTAATCTCTAGTGGTTACATCATTACACAATGCATTGGAGCGCTATCAGGGCGCACCCTTAAATTTGCCTTTATTATCATGGGAGCCACATATATCATCATCAAACATTTCATAAATAACCCATATAGCATAAAATAAATGGGTTTCATTTCATAATAATAACGTTTTAAAAACTGCTTTAAAGACATGATCTTTACGTTACTTTAAACCCACGGAAAGGGAAAGCGGGTATCATGTATGTAAATACCAGAATTTAAAATAGAACATTTTTATATATATGTGAATACCCCTGTAGAAATAGGAGCTTTTAGTATTCACTTTATAACATAAAATAATTTTGAGAAAAGAGAGGCATTTTGAGACGAAAATTCTGCAGCATAACAGCTATGTTACAAGGTTTTAGAAAACTTTGAAAAGAGAGGGAACATGGGTCGAGAAATCATAATTGACCCATAAAATAGTAGAGGGACAGAATAAGAAGTATATATGTACATGGTGGTGCAATTTCAAGGACATACCATTTTAAATGAAAAACATGGAAGGAAGACAAAAGTTTGATTTCTCTTATGAAAGTTCGGCAGCCTAACGGCGTTACTTAAACTTCAAAATACTGAATTGAAGAGATCAAATGGGGTCTCTCATCATATGAACATAAGAGTCCAGTATGATAGGTATAGAGATCATACCCCAACATAACAAAAAGGAACTTGAAGGAATTCACATGAAAGTAGGACTTCAAAACGAGAAGGGTGAAGAACCACTTAAAAATTCGGCAGCCTAACGGCGCCACTTAAAACTTCAAAATACGGAATTGAAGAGATCAAATGGGGTCTCTAATCATATGGTCATAAAAGATCAGTATGATAATTTATATATCATACCCCAACATAATAAAAAGGAACATGAATGACTTGAATGAAAATAGAACTTGAAAACGAGGAAGGTGAAAGAATCCCTAAAAAATTCGGCAGCCTAACGGCGCCACTTAAACATTTTTAAAACGAATTGATGAGAGCAAGGGGGGGTCTCTCATCATATGAACATGAAATAGGCAGTAGGATGAATATAAAAGGACATCCTCCAACATAAGAACATGGAGTATAAAAGAAATGACATAAAAGAGATTACTTTAAAAGAAAGAGAGAGGTCGGATCCCTTACCTTAAAACGTGACTCTTGAAACTCAAAGGATTGGACCTTGAGGGCTTGGGGGCACCTTGGGAGGACTCCTTGGGAGGTAATGAGACCATAAATTCGTTGGGGAAGAGTGGTAAGTCGAATGGATGAGATGAGGGCTTGGTATTTATAGGGAAAGTGAGGGGACAAGGCATTAATGGCCAAGGGACACCTCACATGTGCTTTTCTCAAACCCATGTGCTCTCCCTTGGCATTTATCATGGATTTAGGCCACATGGGGCCCCCAAAACAATAATTCATCACCCTTGGCCGGCCAACCCTTAAAAGATCTCATGACATCATCATGACACAATTATGATGTCATTAAACATACTGAAACCCTAAAACTGCATTTTTACTATTCACTGAAAAATTCATCTTTCTCAGAAAAATCCCAAACTTTCACCTTAACTAAATATCAATGCTCCGATTTCAAAAATGAACTCCATTTTATAAAAATAATTTTCTAAATATTTTTAATTTTATTTTTAAATAAATACACTATTCACTGAAAATTCATTTTTTTCAGAAAAATCCCCAAAAATTACCATAACATAATATCGATGCTCTGAGTTCAAAAATAAAGTCATTTTTATAAAAATAATTTTCTAATTATTTTTAATTAAATCTTTAATTAAAAAACACTATTCATCCGAAAAAACTAATACTTGAATAATAATTTATGAAACCGTTATTTAACCATTTTATTGAATCACATTACTTAATCAATATGCCTAGCTTATTTTAATACTTTCTTTAAGTGATATTACTAATCCATTTGGACACATTATTAATCCTAATCATAAAATCACTATTCATAATTTACTATTCATCAAAAATTAAGTTGATCTTATTAGTCTCTAAATTTTGTACTGAACATAATTGTAGAAGACCATTTTTCAAAAATCATTACACATTTTTAATTATTTAAGGTTTACACAACCATTTTTAAAATATCATTTTTCTAAAATTCATCAAAAATATGCATATTATATTTATCCGGTCATTTGAAAATTCATAAACTTCATCATAAGAAGAAATCCCAATTTTTATTTAAAACAAAGGATTACACAAGGTAGTTACGGTCTCCTTACATAGCCCCTTATCACACCAGCATAGGACCTAAGTGTAAGGTGTGCTAAGGTGAGAGAATCCGAGGGAGGCTCGGCCAACATCGCACGAGTAGTAATTTCTATCAGTTTGAACTTCTCGCGAAGGCGATCCCGTTATAGCTTCACACGATGAAGTTCAACTTGGGTTTGGTCCAGAGTAAAGCCCAATGGTGCTACCTCCTTCCCAAGTTCTGTTAGATGGGCTTCGATCGGTCCAAGACTACTGGGTGAGGCCATCGAATCTTCTTTCTATATTAATTAACCAAGATTGCTTGTATTTAGAGACAATAGTCAAAACGTTTAGTTTCCAGTGGTCATATTGACCAGTGGTCAAATAACAATCAAAACCCAACAGTCTCATTTTAATTATACTCATGTTATCAAATGAAACATTTTTGTTGATTATAAAAATAAAATAAAATAACACATAAAATTAGGAAACATTATTTATTTAAAAAAATTCGGGTCGTTACAAGCTATATCGGGCTCACCCTCCCTTAGTTTATCACAGAACCACCCGTCTTCATAATAATGCCCAAGAACCATAACATAAACGTATCACATAAAACATGCATAAAGGAAACATAAAATTTCCACATTTCAATCACGAGATATCAATACAAAACATTGATATAAAAACATTATGAAAACCATTTTCAATTCCAAAGTAAAACATGGTATTTATTTTTCGTTTTAAAAAAAGGTATGGCTTGTAGAGGAAGCCGAAACTCAAATAACTGTCACGACGGCGGAGAAGTCGTTGTCACCGCATGCGTACGACAAAAACATTCCCTTTTGTCATTTAGTAAACTCTTTGTATAAAAAAGATTCGTTTTGAATAAACGTAAAAGTCAAAGGGGTTTATAGACCGTATAAAAGAAAGTTGTGTTTAAAATAAAATATGCCTCAACGAAAGGAGACTGAGACGAAGTCCCATACCTCGGGTCTGACTTGACTCGATCGTTCTTTAATGTCCTGAATAATAAACTTGAGTTAATCTCTACTTTCTTATGAATCTTTTTCGAGTTCATTATTCCTTTTATACCATGTTATGAACATCATGTAATCAGTTAAATTAATAATGTTCCTTTTGTCGGTATTCGGTTCATAAGTCAAAAATAGACTTGTTACACTTACATGATGTTAATTTGGTCAAAGGTTCGTTATATCCATAATGATATTAATGATTTGGATAACATATATATCATATATATTCATCATATACATGTATTTATAATATTACATCACATTTAGAAGTAAGAAATGAAATGCACTGTTCATGAAGACGGTAAGTCGTACGTACGCATGAACACTACTTCCATTTCTATTTCATATTTTCTGGAATGGAATCATAATGATATAAGAGTATATTATAATTCCAATATAATAACATATATAATATCATTAAATTTAACCTTTAAACATCCCACATATGGTAATAAAGAATCAAATCACTTTCAGGGGGCGGTAGTCAGCACTTCCTAAAATGAAGATATCGTGTTTACCCATAATGGAAACCATAAAGGTATGCCCAAAATGAAAAAAACAGAAGCTTAAGGAAAACATAAACATATTATATATCATATATAAAAATAGTGACATCATAATGGCCACCTTTTAAGGTGTTAAATGAGTATTGAACAATCATCGTTTCGGGAGGCAGAATTTCGCCATCCACGGAAACCGTATGTTCTTTAACCATTTGATGTAGTTGTGTGAGAGTGTAGCTCAAATAAATATTGTAACAACATTCTTGTATATTTAAGATTCTGGTTTTGTTACAAAATAAGTATATAAAAAGAGTTTAGGGGGTTGGAGAAGCAAAATAAAACAAATGAACATGAGAGAATGAATTACCTTTAAAAGTGTAACTCTTTTTGATTTGATCCTAAAGGCTTCCTTTGAAAGGATTCTGCCCAAAGGGAATCCTCTAGGATGAGGCGAGGGATGTGGAGAGAGTAATGGGCAGGGGTTGGCCGATCAAAAAGCTTGAGGAGTGTGTGAAATGAGGTAGAGGTGGGGGACTTTTATAAGAGGAGAGGAGGGGCACTTTTGGAAAGTAAAGAAATATTACTTTATTTGAAAATGTGTATCGGTTTTAAAAGGTCCCACATTGATATAATTCGTGGATAAGGTGATAAGGGTTCGAAATAAACTCATCCAATTGGTTTTGGCCATGTGTAGTTCATTTATTTTACATTGTCTTTCCATTTTATTTAAATCATCCAATAATGATGTCATCGCTGCATCATTATTATGTCATAAATAATTTAATTTATTTAATGTCTAAAAATCATAAAAAAAATACTATGATGTAGGAAATCTTTTTATCTTTACAATTACTATTTATAATCAAATATCTGATCTTTATAACCCCATGTAAAAATTGTTTTCGTAAAACATATTATGTTTGCGTCATTTTTACTTTAACATTTAATAAAAAGTTATTTATGTCATTTCCCAACCAAAATGTCTCCATGGGGTCCCCAAGTTGAGCCATGGCTTGTCTTGGTCGGCCATGACACAACCATTAAGGTTGGTACATGTTTCTAGGACATTTCATATTATTAAAGCATTATTTATACCTTAAACTACACTAATTACCACTAATCACGATTAAAAACTTAATAAGTTACTATTCACCAAAAAATTATTTTAATCTCATTGAACCACATTTTACTTCTTAATGACAACCATGTATGTCGGATTTTCAAAATTCAATACACATTAGTGGTAAACATTCATTTAACTAAAAAATCAGTTTGCTTGATTACCACTTAGTGGTTTCACTATTCATCAAAATTGAAGTATTTCAGAAAATTACCAAAAATTCACCCTAAGCTATATTTGATATTCCGAATTCAAAAATGAAGTCTATTTTACAAAATTAAAATCATATAAGTCACATTAATTAATTTAATAATTAATTCCCGCTACCAGAGCAAATAGCCTGTTTTTACAAAACAATAATTATCAAAAGATTGACACCAGTTTAAGTCTAATTTCAAAGTGAAATTGATTCCAATGACCACCATTGGATAAAATGGTAAAAATATATTCTAATTTCACTTCAAAACCAATTCAAAACATAATATAATCATATAAATAAATTAGATTAAAAAGCAGTTTTGATGTAAAATCTAGTATTTTTCACTATTCATTAAAAATGAACATTGTCAGAAAAATACCAAAAATTCACACAAGGTAAATTTTGATGTCCCAATAATAAAGAATAAGTTTATTTTGACAAACATAGTTTATAAAATTGTCAAAAGAAAGATTCAAAAATGGTTTTCCATCAAAAGGCAGTAAAACAATCTTTTAAGAATATTAGTGTATTCCATGCATAAGATTGTATTTATTTTCATTTTAAGCCTCTATAACACTATCTTAATCATTAATAGACATAGATAAAAATATCTATTATTCATTACTTACTTGGGATGTTACAACCCCCCAGACAGCCCCCACCCTCCTCCGTGGACCCCGGACAACACCCCGAACACCCCCGAGACAGCCCCCCGCACAACCCCCCCACCCTCCTACCTGGACCCTTGACAGCCCCCAGGACAGCCCCCCAGACAGCCCCCCGGACAGCCCCCCACCCTCTTCCATGGACCCCGAACAACCCCCCGCACATAGGATTCTCATAAAATGGACAACATTTCAAGTACATATGGAAAACCAACCAAACGCATTTGGTTTCCATTTAAACATTGGTAGAATGATCCATGGGTCATATGTGATGTGTAGGAGTCAATCCCGCCTTAATCTAAGGCACGTTGTGGTCAGAATCACTCTATGTGGCTCTCTATTGCTTAAAATGGACAACAATTTAAGTACATGCAGAAAGCCGACCAAATGCATTCAGATTCCATTGAAACTTTAGGAGAACGATCCATGTGTCATATGTGACTTGTACGAGTCAACACTGCCTCAATTCGAGGTGCGGTGTGGCCGCCACCACTCAAAGTGTCTGCTGTTTGTTTCAAAAGAACGTCATTTTAATTGAAAAACATCAACTGTCATACGGAAAACAGACCAAACGCATTCGTATTGTGTCGATACAATAGAACAACGATCCATGGGTCATATGTGACATGTACGGGTCAACCCTGCATAAATCCGAGGTGCGGTGTGGCCTCTACCACTCAAAGTGTCTGTCTTTTGTTTCAAAAAGACTTCATTTGAAGTGAAAAACATCAATTGGCATACAGAAAACTGACCAAACACATTCGGATTGTGTCGATATTTTAGAAAAACAATTCATGGGTCATATGTGATGTGTACAAGTAAACCCCGCCTTAATCTGAGGCACATTTTGGATGGAATCACTCCAAGTGGCTCTCTTTTTCTTAAAATGGACAACAATTTAAGTACATAAGGAAAACCGACCAAACGCATTCGGTTTCCATTGAAACCTTAGGAGAGAAATCCATGGGTCATATGTGACGTATACGAGTAAACTCCGCCTCAATCTGAGGCGCGGTGTGGCCGACCCCACTCAAAGTGTCTGCCTTTTGTTTCAAAAGGACGTCATTTTAATTGAAAAACAGCAACTGGCATACGGAAAACTGACCAAACATATTCGGATTGTGTCGATACATTATCAAAATGATCCATGGGTCATATGTGACATGTACGAGTCAACCCCGCCTCAATCTGAGGCGCGTTGTGGCCTCCACCACTCAAAGTGTCTGTCTTTTGTTTCAAAAGGATGTCATTTGAAGTGAAAAACATCAACTAGCATACAAAAAACTAACCAAACACATTCATATTCTGTCGAGACTTTAGTACAACGATCCATGGGTCATATGTGATGTGTATGAGTCAACCCTTCCATAATATGAGGCACAGTGTGGCCGGAATCACTCTAAGTGGCTCTCTTTTGCTTAAAATGGACAACAATTTAATTACATATGGAAAACCGACCAAACGCATTCGGTATCCATTGAAACTTTAGGAGAATGATCCATGGGTCATATGTGACTTGTACAAGTCAACCCCGCCTCAATCTGAGGCGTGTTGTGGCCGACACCACTCAAAGTGTCTTCCTTTTGTTTCAAAAAGATGTCATTTTAATTGAAAAACATCAACTAGCATACGGAAAACCGACCAAACGCATTCGGATTGTGTCGATACATTAACACAACGATTCATGGGTCATATGTGACATGTACGAGTAAACCCTGCCTCAATCCGAGGCACAGTGTGGCTGCCACCACTCAAAGTGTCTGCCTTTTGTTTCAAAAGAACGTCATTTTATTTGAAAAACATCAACTGGCATATAGAAAACTGACCAAACGCATTCGAATTGTGTCGATACATTAGTACAACGATCCATGGGTCATATGTGATGTTTAAGAGTCAACCCCGCCTCAATCCGAGGTGTGGTGTGGCCGCCACCACTCAAAGTGTCTATCTTTTGTTTCAAAAGGACGTCATTTGAAGTGAAAAACATCAACTAGCATACGGAAAACTGACTAAACGCATTCGGATTGTGTCGATACTTTAGAACAACGATCCATGGGTTATATGTGACGGGAACGAGTCAACCCCACCATAATCTGAGGCACAGTGTGGCCAGAATCACTCTAAGTGGCACTCTTTTGCTTAAAATGGACAACAATTTAAGTACATTCGGAAAACCGACCAAAGGCATTCGTTTTCCATTGAAACTTTAGGAGAACGATCCATGGGTCATATGTGACGTGTACAAGTCAACCCCACCTCAATCTGAGGCATGGTGTGGCTGTCACCACTCAACGTGTCTGCCTTTTGTTTCAAAAGAACATCATTTTAATTGAAAAACATCAACTGGCATACAGAAAACTGACCAAACGCATTCAAATTGGGTCTATACATTAGAAAAATAATCCATGGGTCATATATAGCGTGTACGAGTCAACCCCACCTCAATCCGAGGTGCGGTGTGGCCGCCACCACTCAAAGTGTCTGTCTTTTGTTTCAAAAGGACGTCATTTGAAGTGAAAAACATCAACTGGCATATGGAAAACCGACCAAACGCATTAGGATTGTGTCGATACGTTAGAACAACGATCCATGGGTCATATGTGACGTGTAAAAGTCAACCCCTCCTTAATCTGAGGCACGGTGTGGCCAGAATCACTCTAAGTGGCTCTGTTTTGCTTATAATGGACAACAATTTAAGTACATACAGAAAACCAACGAAACGCATTCGGTTTCCATTTAAACATTAGGAGAACAATCCATGGGTCATATGTGACGTGTACGAGTCAATGCCGCCTCAATATGAGGCACGATGTGTCTAGAACCACTCAAAGTGTCTGTCTTTATTTTTCAAAAGGAGGTCATTTTAATTGAAAAACATGAACTAGCATTCGGAAAACTGACCAAACGCTTTTGGATTGCGTCGATACATTAGAAAAACAATACATGGGTCATATGTGACGTGTACGAGTCAACCCCGACTCAATCCGAGGCACGGTGTGGCCGCCACCACTCAACGTGTCTACCTTCTGTTTCAAAAGAACAACATTTTAATTGAAAAATATCAACTGGCATACGTAAAACCAACCAAACACATTAAGATTGTGTCGATACTTTAGAACAATGATCCATGGGTCATATGTGACGTGTACGAGTAAACCCCTCCTTAATCTGAGGCACGGTGTGGCCGAAATCACTCTAAGTGTCTCTCTTTTTCTTAAAATGGACAACAATTAAGTACATATGGAAAGCCAACCAAATGCATTCGGTTTCCATTGAAACTATATGAGAATGATCCATGGGTCATATGTGATGTGTACGAGTCAATTCCGCCTCAATCCGAGGCATGGTGTGGTCGGCACCACTCAATGTGTCTGCCTTTTTGTTTCAAAAGTATGTCATTTTAATAGAAAAACATCAACTGGCATATGGAAAACTGACCAAACGCATTCAGATTGTGTCGATACATTATCAAAATGATCCATGGGTCATATGTGACGTGTACGAGTCAAACCCGCCTCAATCCAAGGCGCGGTGTGTCCATCACCACTCAAAGTGTCTGTCTTTTGTTTCAAAAGGACATAATTTGAAGTGAAAAACATCAACTGACATACAGAAAACCGACCAAACGCATTCTAATTATGTCGATACTTTAGCACAACAATCCATGGGTCATATGTGATGTGTACGAGTCAACCCCGCCTTAATCTGAGGTACGGTGGGGCCGAAATCACTCTTAGTGGATCTCTTTTTCTTAAAATGGACAACAATTTAAGTACATACGGAAAACTGACCAAACACATTTGGTTTCCATTGAAACTTTAGTAGAATTATCCATGGGTCATATGTGACATGTACGAGTCAACCCCGCTTCAATCCGAGGCACGGTGTGGCCGACACCACTCAAAGTGTCTGCCTTTTGTTTCAAAAGTACGTCATTTTAATTGAAAAACATCAACTTGCATACGGAAAACTGACCAAAAGAATTCGGATTGTGTCGATACATTAGAACAACAATACATGGGTCATATGTGATCTGTACGAGTCAACACCGCCTCAATCCGAGGTGCGGTGTGGCTGGAACCACTCAAAGTGTCTGTCTTTTTTTTCAAAAGGACGTCATTTTTATTGAAAAACATCAACTGGCATACAGAAAACTGACCAAATGATTTTGGATTGTGTCGATACATTAGAAAAACGATCCATGGGTCATATGTGACATGTAAGAGTCAACCCCACCTCAATACAAGGTGTGGTGTGGCCGCCACCACTCAAAGTGTCTGTCTTTTGTTTCAAAAAGGACATAATTTGAAGTGAAAAACATCAACTGGCATACGAAAAACCGACCAAACGCATTCGGATTGTGTCGATACTTTAGCACAATGATCCATGGCTCATATTTGATGTGTACAAGTCAACCCCGCCTCAATCTGAGGCACGGTGTGCCCGGAATCACTCTAAGTGGCTCTCTTTTGCTTAAAATGGACAACAATTATGAATATACAGAAAACTGACCAAATGCATTCGGTTTCCATTGAAACATTAGGAGAACGATCCATGGGTCATATGTAACATGTAAGAGTCAATGCCGCATCAATCTGAGGTGCGGTGTGGTCGACACCACTCAAAGTGTCTGCCTTTTGTTCCAAAAGTACGTCATTTTAATTGAAAAACATCAACTGGAATACGGAAAACCGACCAAACTCATTAAGATTGTGTTGATACATTTGTACAATGATCCATGGGTCATATGTGACATGTACGAGTCAACCCTTCCTCAATCCAAGGTGCGGTGTGGCCGCCACCACTCAAAGTGTCTGTATTTTGTTTCAAAAGGACCTAATTTGAAGTGAAAAACATCAACTGGCATACCGAAAACCGACCAAACGCATTCATATTGTGTCGATACTTTAGCACAATGATCAATCGGTCATATGTGACATGTATGAGTCAACCCTGCCTTAGTATGAGGCACAGTGTGGCTGGAATCACTCTAACTGGCTCTCTTATTCCTAAAATGGACAACAATTTAAGTACATACGGAAAACTGACCAAACGCATTCAGTTTCCATTGAAAATTTAGCAGAATGATCCATGGGTCATATGTGACCTGTACGAGTCAACGCCGCCTTAATCCGAGGTGTGGTGTGGCTAGAACCACTAAAAGTGTCTTCCTTTTGTTTCAAAAGTACGTCATTTTAATTGAAAAACATCAACTGGCATACGGAAAACCGACGAAACGCATTCGGATTGTGTCGATACATTAGCACAACGATCCATGGGTCATATGTGACGTGTACAAGTAAAACCTACCTCAATCCGAGGCATGGTGTGGCTGGTAGCACTCCAGGTGTATATATTATTTTTAAAATGGACATTATTTCAGGTAAAAATATATGGTATAAAAAAACCGATAAAATTATGAATTGACTTCCGGATTCCACATATAATTGTCATCTAAATTTTAAATTGAGTTATAAATGAATTATGTATATTTATAATTAAATTATGAGTTCTAATTTAATTATGGATGTGTATAGTTCCACTATTATATGTTAAATGTGTATAAATTTGTTCTCTATATGTAAGTGTTAGTTGGTTATTGAAGGTAAAATAATTGTATATGTATGTGTTAGTTTATTGCAGGTATAATAATTGGATTGAAAATGAGAGGCAACCCACAAAATGAGACCTGGTGGGAAAATTGGGGAGCTGGTTGCAAATTGGGGAGCTGCTGGGCAAATTGAAGAGCTACTAAGCAATTTTCCCAGTAGAGGCTATGCAAACGGTTCAAAATCGTTGGCATAGAATGTCTATGTCTTGTCTTACCAATGGTTCATAAAACCATTAGTAAAACACTTTTCCCAATGGTTCTAAACCATTAGGAAAGAGGAGATGTTGGTTTTCCCAACGGTTTTGAAAACTGTTGGGAAAAAAAATGTAATTTCAGCCCTTGTTCCCAACAGTTTTCCAGAACCGTTGGGACAGTGTAGTTTTTCTCCACCCTATCCCAACGGTTCGCTGTAAACCATTGGGAAAAGTTTTTCCCAACGGATTAATTCCCTATGGTTGGTAGAACCATTGGTATAACATATACCAACGGTTCTCCAGCCTTTCCCAATGGTTCTAAACCGTAGGGAAATCCTATATTTCCAGTAGTATCCAATGGTACAATTCTTATTCTTTATGTAGATGGTTTATGATTATAATGGTGATATATTTTTGAAACCAATTTATTTTCCATGTGTTATTCATTTATGGATTTCTAAAATGTTAATGAAACTAATTTTCTCTGAAAAGGTTATGATATGATATGATTAATTAGATTATAGAACACATATGTATGGAATTCACTATTTTATGGCGGACATAAAATTATATATAACTCTAATGAATTATTTTATTCTTTATATATCATGATATAATTAGAGGACGGATGTCAATGTAATTTATGCACTATGAGAATCAATTCAATGTTCTTGATCAACTATGGAATGCATGTGGTGATTCCTAATACATTATGATCTTGGAAACAAGTAGGTAATTTTAATCAAATACTGTATGATGGAATTAGTAGTTAAACATGAAATATAAAATGGTTTCTACACTTATGATGCAACGAAACATTTAGGACATGAACTTATGGTTCAATACTGATTTAATGTGAATTATCTCTCTAATGATTTATTTATTTTGAAATGATATAGATTTATACAATGATTGATTTATATGAAGATTGATATATTGGGTATGAACCTTTTTTATGGTCATAGTCTTATACCCTGATTCATATCATATTTTTTCATATGAAAATCAAAATATATCTCTTATGTTTACCCATACTAGGAATTTGATATCACCCATTCATTTATCTCCTTTCCCCTCGTTATTATGAAAGGATTTATGCAGGGTTTGAATATGAATATTACTAAATAGGAATATATTTTCAAGATATTAGTATTATCATTCGTGAAATAATTATATTGTGTATCTTGTAACCAAATACATGAAACCATTACACTCAAAACGAATACATTTTTTAAATGTATTTAATATTCATCTACAAGGTTTGAATATTTATGTAAAAAAAATATTGGGTCTCTATAGCCTCATCATCTAAAAAAATACTAATCATGAAATAAGTACCATATTTATTTACCATATACACTTTTAAAATTTTCTATATAAATTCCTAATGATAAATGAATGTCAATATTGCATGGAGATGTCAGTCGACGCGTACACACATGCGCCATTATAGTTTCCACTAAAAGAAAGGGTAAGAAGGTATATAAGAGTTTACAATAAGAGATGTATAATTACATAAAAAATATTTTATACAAAAATTTAATCCATTATAAGAACCAAACATGAAATATAGTGATGGGAAATGATTCATATTTCTACATTGAGGTTTTAGTTCAGATATACACACGAGAAAAACTACCATTTTTTTCTAGAAAGATGGTTGAAAATATTTGGTCAATCATCATAATTGAAATAATTTTACATTAATATACTAAATATTTTTTTTATAATATATACCATAGATTTATAAGAGTTTGATGGAGAAATAAAATTGAATGTACTTTATTAATAGTTATACCATTTCTTTGAAAGACATCCTCGAGCATACACCATAATCCATGAAAGGATGGTATTCTAATAAAAACATGACTTATAATATGTGGGGGTGTATGTTGGGAAGGTATTATGTCCTAAATTATGTAAGATATACGGATATTTTATGTTTAAGGAATATAGGAAAGGTGATGTACTTTAATAAGGGTCAGAGATGACACGCTTGGATTTTTTCAAAAGATTAAAATATAATAATATTTCACTCAAGTCATCTAGACCAAAATTGAAAATAATTTGAATACATGAAGTATTATTTCTAAAAAAATTATCTAATCAATTTAAATAATCATTTTTGGGAATTTTTGGACCTTATCTCTTAGATTAACCCACCTGTAAACACATTTTGTCCTTAAAAGTTGTAGCACATTTGTACTATTTTTTCAATTCACCAGGACAAAAAAATTGACTTTACCTTATTAAATTATATTAATTATGGTTTTTTATAAACTGGAATCCTTTTTAAAAATTTTAATTTCTATAAGATTTTAAAAAATAATTTTAAAATAATTTTGAAAAATGAAGCAATATATTTTTTTAAAAAATATTTAACCACAAAATTGAGTTTACTTTCATTATATGAAAGGTAAAATCTATTAAATAAATAATAAAGTATTTTATGTAATATGTTATCAAAATTTCATGTTAAAATAATTCATAAATAGTGATTAATTTAATTTATTATGATAAAAAGACATTGTGTTCTTAAAAATCATTTATTAGAAAAACATCTATTTTGTAGCTTCAAATTGTTGTATATTATATTTTAGTCAGTTGAAAAGTAATTTATTATTTAAATTTATATGTAAAAATATCTTATTCATAATTTAGTTATTCTTATTCAAACCCTCTAATCTAATATTTTGGTGATAAATGTCACACTAAATAATAATATTTTAATAGTATATCAAAGTTCATTTAAACTATGTGTTTCATGTAAAACAAGATACTAACAAAATATGATTTGTTTAAAGGAAAATATATCATAAATTATAATGAATTTACATATGTTATTTACTCATGCAATTAAATATAGGGGAGAATATATCAATGTAAATAAAATATCCATGAACTCATAGTTTCATAAAAACACTTAATATTTACATTTATTATATCATGTAACCAAACCCAAAACTGATGGTATATTCATCCAACATTAATATTTTAGGACAATATCTCACCATTAATAAAATTATCATGAACATAGATCCTTTACAAATGAAACTTTATATAGGAAATAAATTATTCAAAGGTTTTAGATAAGAAATATATTAGGAAATTTATACATATTCATTGTGAAAAATAATGGAGTGGTCCAAGGTAACATGATTAATTGATGAAATAAATTTTTCAATAGCTCGTACAAATGTACCCTAAAATCCTTTAAGTAACTATTTATTATCTAAAATTATCCTTATCATATTGATATAGTTATTATATTAATAATGATATCTAAATATTACTCTATTCCTGAAAATAATCTATAATTTTATGTAGGAATTTTTCTATATAGAATTTTACCCTATATGAGAGGTTATCCAGCTGAGTATCCACTATTAAATGTTAATTTATTATCAGCTAAAATATGTTATGACATATTTCTATTATCTAAAGCTCATCACATATAACTAAAGAATCTATCCTTATATTGAACATATAATGATATTTTTAAACTCAATGGTATATCACTCATAATT
Organism: Viscum album; assembly: GCA_963277665.1. Taxonomy (NCBI): domain Eukaryota; kingdom Viridiplantae; phylum Streptophyta; class Magnoliopsida; order Santalales; family Viscaceae; genus Viscum; species Viscum album. Next base: position 1,556,518,110 of record OY728152.1, on the reverse strand, counting down.
GATACTAAAGAACACATGCTTGAACCTATTTAATCTATCTCACACTAAAAATAACATTGTATAAACATAAGTTTTTATTAATAAAATCCAAAGTAAAAAACCCCTAATTATAATACATGTCCCATTAGTATAAACATCTAACATTCTTGATGAGTTTCACTAGTGGGGGTCTCTAAAAAACTTTCTCTATTTAGGATCTCTACTAAAATAATAATCATAGGAAAAATGTACAGAACAATAAATGGGTACATTGATCTAATTTAAATGGAAAATTATGATAAATATAATGAATATTTTATTGTATACTTTTTAAGGAGAAATATGGTAAAATACCTATATGAAATAATTTTGTATAAATCCTTGTGATCTAGATCCCAATCCATGAGGACTGTCATGAATCATTTAAGAGACTATATTTTGATATAGTAGTAGGAATGGATGAAAAAAATGGACACCTAATAAGAAAAAATATTATTTTTTATATTGCAATTAAAAAAAATAATATCTCCATTAATTTCATAACAAAAGAGTATTTACAACATAATTAGAATTTGGATGTATTTTTGGGTCAAAATTAAATATTCAATAAAAATAAAAATATAATGTTTGAAAATTTTTTCTAGCTAAATTTATATTGTTGGACTTTTGAACATGTGTTATTATCGAAAGGTTATATAGTATCCAATGATAGGCCTGGAGTGTAACCCAAAAATTACTACCTTTGACTTTTCAGGGAGAACCTTTACAATCTTTACAGTGGACGTTATTAGATATAGATTAGACTGTGAATTCCATTATGTAGTATGATATCAACAATATTATGTAACTAGACATATTTCAGGGTAAATAATATTCACTACATGGTGTATTGTGAGTTCCTTTATAGTATAAATAAACAACTTCATGATCAACTATGAATTAATTCTCAGATGATCATGATAATCTTATTCCCATAATAAGATGTCTTTGTCCATATAACTAATTCCTCTGATGGGTATATTTATTATGATTCTAGAATCAAAAGGATTTACAATAGAATTTGAATTTTTTTAATTGGTATGGATTACATGAATAATCCCAAGTAAAAATACAATATTTTTATAAACCCACCTAATCAAATTGTTTAAGATCTATAACATCAAGGCCATATTGAAAAATATTAATAATTGAAGTACTCTAAGAGGATACAGTAACAAAATTCCATATTTCCTTAGCATTTAAGATAAATAAATGATAAGATTCAATTCCACCTATAATTATTACCTAAACTACCATTTGAAACGTTTAATAATCATAGAACTAATGGAATTTAGGATGTTCCTATAAATAAAGTTTGAGTTAAATAGTAATAGTCATATAGTTTAGTAGAAATGTTTTCCTATAATTTTCTCGAAATCTATTTTAATGGACGTTTTTATTTCCAATTTTCTGTACTATGATATTTTCCTCATGATGTTGTACAATTAACATAAGTTTTTGTTCAAGGGTTATGATCTATTAAATTAATGAGTTATTTTCATTACTAATTAATAATTTTACTTCCAATATAAGATTTTAAATGTAAGTCTTATGATGATGATTGGTGATAGTGGTCCTTATTTTTCCAATGCTTTTAAAATATTCTTTTATTTTATATTTTCCTCTCTTTCACTTCACTCGGTTCACATTAACTATTATAGTGGGATATTATTTAATGATGAGTGATGAATAATTTCTATAATGGATGTGAGTGGTTTCATGATATTGTCTGAGAAGTGTTAAAACATTCTAGCAATATTGTAAATGTTCAAAAAATATCCTTTGATACTTGAATGTACTAATTAGTCATATAATCAGTAAGTAGTGAATGGTTATCAGTCTAAATATTCAAGGAGTTTTCATTGAACATAATTATTCATATAAGTATTGTAGTGAAGGATAAAATATGAAATACACTAACGATTAGATTATTTTACTTCATTATGTTTCCATTTCATTTTTCTATTTGTTAATTCATCACCCAAAAAAATTGTTTTAATGTAATTTTTTAGAATAGAAAAATATGATTATAAATTGGACAAACATATTTTTGTATTAGGAGTTTATGGGTGATGAATCTATTTTAAATTATATTATATATTAGGTGTTGTTATAATACTATTGATTATGAATTTTTGAAAAATCATTCCTACCAATTAAAAGGCATTATTGGGATGTGCTAGTTTCTATATTTGGTGTGCTGTTCATTTATTTTTTTCTTTCACTTTTGATTTCTTCTTTTTTGTTAAATCAATATTTTCATTGATGAAATATTTTAATTAAAATCTGTAATATACGTGATATGTTTACTCATATGTTTCAAATGATATTGTCATAGTTCAATAAATTATTAATGACATGAACAACAGGAATTGAAAATTGTGGTCAAATTTATTGAGTTTTTAAATTAAAAATTTCGATTTAATATAGAAAATTAGATTCAAATAGAAAATGTTTCTCTTTCAGTTGAGGAAATTATGATTCAATGTTTGGGTAATTAGCTAGGTGTTATAGATATAAATGGAAATGATCCCCTCACATTGTAGAAGATTTGGTGGAAGAATAATAAATTTCCACTCTAAAATTTATACTTTGAATGTTCATGGATATCTTTTGGAGTTCATTACAATTCATAACATATACATAGAATTTAAAGATGAGGATAATAATGTATACTTTCAAACTAAATTAAAAGTCATAAAAAATCCATGAAAGAATATATTTCACATAATCTAAAAAAAATATTCAATTGATATTCCTATCTTTTTAAAATAATATTCAAAACATTTACATAACATTTTATATAAAAATTAGCAAATAATAGAAAAGAGTTTTTTTTGTAGTGAAAATGGATGACCGATCAATTTTTCTTTAACTATATCATAGCTTTTGGATGAATTTCGTTGAGATGAATAGATTAATGTTGAGAAAAATTTGGTAGAGACCACTATTTTCCAATTATTTCTATTTAACATTATTAAAGATGATTTAAGGAATCTATCCTACATTGTTAAACTTATATAAAGTGCATGTTTATTTATTTATTTTTAGAGTGAATTTTATTAAAATAAATTAAAAAGTAATAAGTTTTTTTATTTTAATATTTATCTACACCCATTGCGGCGTAAAAGAAATAGATCTCCAAATATAATAAAAACATTGAGAAAGTGTATTTTATAGTATATAAGGTTGTAGTTCTTCAATTTTTTCCCTAACCATCCACAGAAAAAAAAATGTTAAAAGGAATATGGGGTGGATGAAGAGATAATAAATTACATAATTCACGAGGACCTCATATTGAAGTATATATTTTCATGAGACATTTTGAAAAGACAACGTAGATGGATGAACATTTCTTGAATGAAAATGTCATGGTTTATACTATGAAATTCATATACACCGTTAGATTTTTGTTAATATTTGTTATTTTTGGTTAAAAATAGAGGGAAAAAATTAATTTCTTATAGAGATTAAACCCCATCGTTTTTGTTGTTTTAATTTTTTCGTTTATTGTTACATATATTTTTATTTTATATACTAGTAATTTATATTTTTTATAGGTTCACTGATGGGAAATAAATTTTACTTGTAGATGACCATGTAATGGTTGATAAAGACAACAATAAACCATTGGTTTTATCTATCTATACATTAACATTATAAATTACTATAAAAATAAAATTTTTAATGAAATATCATGATATATATAGATTAAATTTTTGGTATATGATAAAAATATTGGAGATAGAGTATTCAACTATTATGATTGGTTTTCCATTGGTTTCTGTATATTTTATTATAAACATGATATTAATTGAATATCATATTAATTTTACGCTATAAATATATTTTTGGGAAAAATAATTTATTTTAAAATCTATGGATTGCAATGATTTTTGTTTTAGATTTTTTAACAGAAATATAAATTTGAGTAATATATAAATTTTAATCAATTGTAAAAAACCTAATAATAATTTACAGTCTAGTTCTTAACAAATCATTAAAATAGGTTATTATACATTTTTAACATATTATATTAACCTTTTTAAAGTCTCATGTTATGTAATATTACCTAGAACATATTTTTGATCCCTTTCAAAACTATTGAAATTTATAAATTTATATAAATATTATTACGAAATTAATCAAAAGACATTGTAATCATGTTATGACAAAATGTATATTTTAACCTCCCTTAAGTATTTAGACACCATTGTCCACCTAATAGAAAACCACAATATAAGATGATGCATCATTAATTTTAGTATTCAATGGAACTTCACATAAATATGACTAAAGATAAATTTGGGAGAAAGGGATTTTCATTGAAAAATTTATTAAAAATTCTACCATTAGAAAAATTATGTATAGTGAGTTATTATGCTTAAAGATATAAGAGTTTCATAAGTAAAAATAACATTGTATTTATTTTCAACCTATTAATCTATAAAAAAATGTAAAATATTTTTTTTCTATATATAAAAAATGTGATCTTTTATTAAAACTTATAGATATAGAAAAAATATATCTTTATTTTTATTTAGTTGAATTATGAAGCATCTAAAAAAATATTTGGAATAACATTGATTTGTGTTACTATTTTTTATTTAGTTGAATTAGGAACCATGGTGCAACTTGGTTTTTAAAAATACATTTTATTAGAATTAATTTAAAGTAAAGAAAAATGTAACATAAAGATGTTTCTTTTAGTAAAACAATTTTTATACATGGTAATATATGTGATCTATTTGCAATAAATAGAAATTAAAATCTAAAAATATTTACTAAATTATGTTATTCTTGTTTATAAGTTTTAGACATAAAATAAATATATTTATTAATGACACAATGATGATGTAGTGATTACCTTATTAATGAATGATTTAATTAAATGAGATTATAAATATTAAAAAAAAATTATTTTTAAACTTCTTATGAAATCCATGAATTTAAGAGATGGTTATTCTTTGATATATTTGGATTAATGACGTTTTTTTAAAAAAAAATCAAGTTTCCATGGGTTTTTATTAAAAGTCATGATATGAGTAGAAAGAAATAACCTAAATGATTTTTTTAAAAACAATTGAATTTCATTAAATGATATAATAGTCTAAAAAATATTATCTTTTCCTAAAGTACATAGATAATGTTTAAAATTTCATTAATTAACCACTTGAGATTATATTTTCATTTTATAGTAAATATATTAACCATATTGTATGAATATACAATAAGACATGGTAAGAGTTAAACTAGTTAACTAAGGGTTAAAAATAAATTATAAGGACGAATTTGGTAAAAAACATGTCTAAAACCTTTTTTAGGATAGGATTTATAAGAATTAAAATCTTATATTCTAATAAAAAAAATTTAGACACATTATAACCCAATATAATTTTATAATAAAATAATATTTCAATTCCTTCTTAAAGTACCAGTCCTCCCTCTTATAGAAGTCCACCAACTCTAACCCATTACTCACACCTCTCAAGCCCCTTGGATCATCATAAATATGCCTTATAATCTCTTAATATATGTCCTTTACATAAATAAGACTTAACTTGGGAAAAAGGTCATTCCGAAAATCCTTTTAGCTTAAATAAAGAGGAGTTACCCGATATGAGGTAATGTCATGTCTTAAGGTTATTTCATTTATTTTACTTTTCCTAACCCTAAACTCTATTTATTCAATGATTTTATAATAAAACTTGTATCTTAAATATTATATGATTTTGTTATCATTCTGATTCAAACTACACTTACACACCCCTCCATCGAATGGATATGAAAATAAATCTTCGGTGGATGACAAACTACTGCCACACGAAACGATGATTGTTCGATTTTCTCCTACAACATATCATAGTCTCCGTTATGATGGAAATGTATTTATATATGAAATATAATATATTTAAATTTTCTATATTATTATGTAAATTTTATTTAAAACATACTAATATTCTTTTCATGATGTGTAAACACGATCATTTCATTTGAGGAAGTGCAGACTACTACCCCCTCAAAGTGATAAGACTTATTCATGCCATACATGGAATGTATAAAGGATGGAATTAATAAAAATTGTAATTCATATAAAATTTTATATTATCATGTAATTATAATATACCTATGTATCATTTAATTTTCATTCCTTTAAATATGAAAAATAAATGCAAGTAGCGTTAAGGCTTACGTACAACATACCATCTCCTTAAACAATACATTTCATTTTTATCTCCAAATGTTATTGGCAATAATAAATACATATATAAAGCATATAAATACATAATATATATATATATATATATATATATGATATTTTGATCATGAATACTATTTTCGATATAATTTAGTTTTTTTTCACATGGACAATTTGTAATTATAACAAGATGATTTTTGACTAAAGTACCATATGTCGACAAAACTGCCAATATTATCTTAAATAATTAAGTAATTTTTAAAATGTGGTAATAAGTGATATGAAAGGAATAAAAAAATTTAAAAAGGTTTTCAATAAAGTATAAAATTTACTTATGTTTATTATTCATGAAGAATAAGGAACATACGTGACGATTTAGACCCAAGGTAAGGGAACCTTTGACCCTCATATTTTGGTCAAAGAATGATTTTATGTTATGTCTTTTAATTTTCTATTTTATAATGTTGGGATATGTTCTTATATATCCTTATTGATTTACATTTAATTTTCATGTTATAACACACCATTTTATCTCCCATTAATGCATTTTCTGAAAATTAATGTGACGCCGTTAGACTGCCAAATTTTCATAAGGGAACTTCTTAACACAATTTCCATTATTTGGGTGAATTTTATACTTCTTAATTATGTAGTTATATAACTATGTGAGAAATGAATTTCTATATCCTATCTTTTATTTATTCTTAATTTATGTGAACTTATTTTTAATACAAATAATCTATCTATTTTACTTACAAAGTGATCTTTGGAAAGGACTTAGTCTCACTGTCCTTTCATTGAGGAATGTTTTGATAATATACACCTCCTTATTTTACACAGTGTACAATAAACCCATATTAAATTTATTTTCATTCAATGTGAATATTTTTTCTACAAATAATTATAAAAAATGAAAAAGGAATTTTTTAACATATGTATCAACAATGACCTCTCCGCCACCATAATAGTTATTTATCATCCTCTATAAGCATTAATGTTTTCAAATGGAAAAGAAATACATTATTTTATTTTTGTTTGTTTTGGTATTGAAAATGGTTTTTGAAATGCATTGATTATTTCAAAATGTTGAAATGATTCCTTATGATTGAAAATGAAATGTTATTATCCAATGTTGATATTTGAAATATTTTATGTGTTATGATTATATAATGGTACTTGGACATTTTACAGGTGGTTATGTGATTAAACAATGATGGTTGGTTACATGATAAACGAAATTATTGGAGGTTACATGATAAATCAATGATGTGTGGTTTGATGATAACCTCTAATGAATAGGTTATAGAAGTCGGCCATATGATTATTCCATTAAATGATATGTTTGGACGTTGACTGGATGGATATTCCATTTATGTATGTTTATGTCCCAAGATACCTTTATAAAATATATGTTTCTTTCAGTGGGATTTATGGTAATATTTAGGTTATAAAAAGGATAATTAATTATCTAACATTCAGTGATGTATATTTACAACTTCTTAAAGGTGAAAGAATTAAATTATGATTATGTATTCATAGTTATCATATTATCCAAAGACTCACTATTTTCTTTCTATATGTATCCCATACTGAGTTTTTTATTCTTATTACAAGTTTTGAAATGTTTTTCATAGGATATAAAGAAGAATATATTCATGGATGGGATCAAAGAAAATTTTTTAATGTTAACACATGAAATGATGTCATGTTTTGTTTTAAAGAGTTCTTGTTTTATGAAAAAAGTAGATAGTGAATAAAAGTGTATACTTGTAATATTCAAGATGTTATGTATATATCATGACATAATTCACTAAATCTCTAATAATAAAAAGAACCTCTATTTTAATTAAATTCAAATTATAGAATTATCTCAATATTAATAAATTCTTAATGTTTGGGCCTTTTATTTATATTTTTTCAAATAAATTTTCTAATAGTGGAAAACAGTTATCAATAAATAATTGTGCAACAGTAGAACCTTTAATAAAAATACAGTTTTAACTACAAAACTGAATTTATTCTTATGCCATGCATTGAAAAAAATTTCTGTGAATAAAAATAATTATTGAATATATATTAGATAAATTTTATTAAAATAACTCCAAAATATTTATTAATTTAATTTATTGTGATAAAAAATATAGCAAGCGTAAAAAGGGTGTTTTTTTAGAAAATCAGTATCTTTTAATTTCAAATTACCTATATTTTCATATATAATAAATTGATAACTAATGAATTTATCATATTTATATATATATATAATTTAATATTTATAATTTATTTAGTCCACTTTATACCCCCTAATTTATTTTCTAGTTTATAAAGGTATATAATTTTACAGTTCCTTAGAACATTGTGTTGTGTGGAATGAAAGCCATCAGTGAAATTAAAATTATTTGGAAAAAATATTATATAAAATTTTTTGGAACTACATTCTAACCCCCTTGAAAAATATTTTTCACACTCTATATTATTTTAATATGAGACAAATAGATGATGGTAAATCTACCTCATCATATCCAATAGTTCTCACATAACTTCCTCAAATTAGTGGTTTCGTCATTAAACATTAACCAGGTGAGTAGACTAGTTTCATATAAAATTCTCTCTACAATTTAGAATCTCTGCTACTTTTTCCTCACAAGACTGATCCTACTCCAATGGTACATCCTATGAGTTTATTACATGTGAAGGGACAAGTATGTACTTCTTATAAAGAGACACATGGATCACATTACAAACATGAGAGAGGTTTTGTGGAAACCTCAAGAGATAAAGAAGCGTGCCTACTCGATCCAAAATACCAAAAGGGAAAATATAACTTGGATCGTTTTTTCATACATTATTAATTTCATAACCAAATACCATGCGTAAATTCATTGGAAAACATTTTCACTAACATCAAATTTTATATCATAATGATGATTTTAAAAATCTATTTTTTATCAACCCTAAGATGCCTTGACGTTATGTCAAATGGATATGATATTATCTTCCATTTACTAAAATATATTAGGTCCAAATATATTATTTTATCTAACAGCACCCCATAAAATTGGATTCATACAATTCATTTAATAGTGGGATTCATAAGGAACCATATGAATGTTTCTATTAATGTATTTTTATAAGAAAACTTGATTCAAAGATGGTGTTTATCCTAGAAACCATAAAAATTCATAGAACCAGATCATACAATATCTTATATTGTTTCAATTGTTCTCCTAGACTGAACTTATATATAATGATGACAAAAAAATTTAAATTTCACTAAGTATCATGGGATTTCAAAATACTTCTCCAAATCACCAAGGTAAAAAAATCACAATTAGATATAGTAGAATGCGGTACTCTAAAAAAGCATACAATGTAATGTATATCCTATAAATATGATCTATAAAGAAGTCCAATATAAAAGAAATGATGTTCCTGGACTCCATAAGGTAATATAATATAACAAAAATAACTTTATAAACTATATAAAGTTTGGGGAGTTCCATGAAAAAGTCCATGTGGTTGATTTTCAAGATCCATTCTGGTATTAGTAATGGTTGTAACATCCCCTTAGAATTTTTTCCCAAACACTACTTGATCCCATACTAATAAACAAGATACATAATCAAAAATAGATATCTTTAATTTTTTCAGTAAGAAATATACATTTAGATCTCAATACATCCTTAAAATTCTATAATGAATAAAGAATGAAGAACTATAAACCTCATCCTACAACTTATTCTTTAAATATTCTAAGGATAGAACCCATACATGGTTTCTCAACATTATTATTCCTTAATAATGAAATTTAAAATCAGGTTCTTTTTTGAACTTCTTCTACAATCCTATTACTTTCTTAAACAACACTTCAATATTCACATGGATATATGGTTAAATAATAATTTGAGAAAGATAATATTTCTACCCTTTCCTAATGATATCCAGATCCATCAATTAAAAATATAGAAATATTTGATCATTTATTATCCTCAACCTTGAAATTATTTGATATTATCAATGATTAGAGTGAGTTGTAATAGTGGGATATGAAGCTATGGTGTAAATAGATTCCTACGAAGATGAATTTCTATAACATGAGGATCTGAAACAAGGCCATACTAATGTAAAACTATGTACAATGTAAAATGGATACTATAGAATCAAAATTCTATTATTTCCATATTTCTCAATAAAAATCCACAGTGCACCTCTCTATTCGAGGTGAATAGGTGATAAGAATATGGGATTTTATGGGGAAAATAATGAATATATACAATAATGGAAATTCAATGCATGATCTTTTTTCTCATCATTTATAGTGAAGGAGGACCTATGTGATGAAAAGAATGTTATGAGGTTTAACATTCCCAGCTATCTATTGGAATCTTTTGGGGGTTAAGAATATGGATAAAGAGGGTAAAATAAACTCCTTCATTTTTCTATAGGTGAGGATGAAGGATCCTATTTCTGAGTTGGTGGAATCCATTGGAGGCGAGTGCAACATGTCAAAACCTTATAGAATTGACCCAAGAACGGGTGTGATGGGATCATATCATATTTACCAGGGTTGATGGATTTTATAGACTCACCCAAGTTGGGTATGGAAGCTAATCATATAACATTCTTATATGAATAACGATATGAGGGGTGAAGATATTTTTAGTGATATTAGAGTTTCAATTATCTTTGGATTTATTGATTTTAACGGCTCGGGATGCTCCGTTGTTGCTGATATCAACGTTATGAATTCTGGAATTTTGATTTGTGGAAGGATCAAAACTTTAGTTTATGATAATAAATCAGACTCGGAGGTGTTGGTGAAGATTATCCAAGGGAATGTGGCACCTCAAATGGATTTGGATTGGTATGTTAAGAACATTAGACTTAAAATTGACCACTAAATTAATTTTGTACATTTTTGGAGGTAATAGATTGTAACAACTTATGTATTATCATGGTAAGGAAGGGAAGGTGAGTTTATACCCATTTACAATTGATTAGGGTCCTTTATAAATGAATTTGAGCACATCATCCATGGATATTCACTCAAAAAAATCATTTTAGGCCACCAAGAACTATTCTTTCTTCTATTTTCTTTACCATTTTTGGTATGACTCATTTGTTTAAAAAAATTATTTTTAATGAGTAAATATAAAAAATAATTCATTTAAAAGATAATTCATCTATAAATTTATTGAAAATTTACCACAGCTAACTCTAAATTAAGATTGTTATTTAAATTTTATCATGAACCATCTATTATCATGGGGTATAAGCTAAAATCATGTCATTTTCATATAGAATTCATCACATTACCTTCTTGGATGTAACATTATATATTAAAAATCTTAATCCACTCATGGTTAATGTAAATACTATTGTATTAACTAACCTTATATTTAGTTCCTTGAAATTTTCCTCACATTTATTTATCTAATGGAACATGCATCACTTTTATGTTAACTTGGGAAGTATTGGAATTTCAAGGGAAATTGTACACAAAAAATTAATAATTTCCATCCAAACAATGAGAATATTGGATCTTAGACATAGTGTTTGGTCCTGGAAATCATTCAAAAACTTTTTTTATTGATGGATCCATAAATATACCCTCTCTTTATATTAAATTAAAAAAAATGATAAATTTTATATCCAGAATTAATTATTTGTAATCATTTTATAAAAATTATCCTTTTATAGGGTCTTCCACAAAATTCTCAAATGATCTTCATAGTATTAAATAATATTTGAATACATAAGAATATTTTTTACAAAGAATACCACCAACCATTCAAGGTATTATTTAAAGACACTTTTCATAAAATCTATGATGATTACATGGGTATTTGTAAAAAAATTGGAATCACTATATATTAAAAGGGTCAATAACTCATATAGAATATAGTATTTTGTTTATCATTCTTGTTGACCCTCAATTAATGATTTCCATAAAAATTTTCAATTTTTCGAATGTATATAGAACTATGTATCTGATCAAACAATTCGTAAATATCAGGTAGATGTTACATTTTCATGATTATTATATTGTTTAGTTTCTGATAATAAATACAGAGTTTAATCAATCAACAATTCTTTAAAATAAATAACACGTGCACACCTATAATACAAATTTTTTTATATGAATCCATTTTCAAGATTCTAAAGGAGTTTATTTTTTAACTTTCATATATCCACCAGGTCCATTTTATAGCGAGTATTTGAAATATTTGTAACCCTATGTATGAGATATGTTGAGAACTCAACTTTATGATTTAGTGGAAGATGCCTAAACTCTTCATGAACTATATAAATATATTTAAAAAAATATACATATCATTAATTTTGATTTTATCCCCAACCATCTAAGATAATCACCCCTTTTTAATAGGTATCGTGACCCATAAAATGGATGATATTTATATTAGATGTTCCTTTTCATCATCTAACTAATAGATGATCATATGTTAGTTTGGAATATAAAAAATTAATTTCCATCATTGATAATTTATGGGGGAGTTATGTTGAGAAAAAATATCATTGTTTATGATAAAATACAATTCAATTAGAACAAGAATAGTATGTTTGACAGGTATAAAATTCCAATAAACATCAACCAGAGAAGAATCATATTCTTGATATCTGATCAACATACTACTACTAGATTACATTAATAATTTGACATCTAATCTCTAAGTATAGGAATTAACATTCCTACATAATTTTCATGATATAATCGAATTCATAAGAATATGAAAAATAGGATACTTCAATATTTATTCATGCATTTCAACACCTCCAAATTATCATTTTATATCTAATACCTATATCAAAAAAAATTAGGATAACTATAAATCATTTTTAATCAGCGATATTTGTCCTCAAAATTAATTCATAGGATTTCCAAATCACGACACCTTATTTTTTTTACCTATGAAACAATAGTTTTATCAATGATAATTCCTGGTCTTAATTAATTAAAATCTTTCATGATGGTTAATTTTTTTTTTCAATTTTAGAAAATTATCTCATGGGAGTGTCAGATGATGTGTGTAGAAAGGTCCATTATCATGAACTAGGTGATGACCGAGTCAAATCCTAGTGTTTCTGTTTTTTGGGATATTAAATTTAGGTAAAAATGTCCCAAAGACAGATCCTATTATAGTATCTAGGTAGGGGTGAATTTATATTAAGACCAAAAAATGTATTTCTTACAAAATCAGAATGATTTTGTCATATTATTAATGTTATCCCAAGGGTTTTCACCAAATTTATTTATAACCCTAATTTCAATATATTGACTAAACATTAAAATCATACCAACTAAAGGAACATAAAATTTTCATACATATTTATCACATTTATTTATAGGAATATTCATTAAATTTTACAAAAACTTTTCTAAGGGCCACAATGGTTTAATATGTTTATATAAAAGATTTATAATCTTCTAATTCAATAATGGTCTTCAAAATCCACTACAAGTATTTTTATTTTTTTAATCTTCATAAACATATCGTACGTAAAACTATTATTCATAATATGGGGAAATGAAACAGAGTAAAGTGTGATCTCATATTCTTAGGTAGGGTAAACATGAGAGATATTAATTGATGATCTTATAAAAGAATAAAATAAGCATAAGATGATGAGATCAGAAATTTGACTTAAAATGTTGAAACTGAATTTATCATGGGATTTAAACTTGATTAATGGCATAAAACACAAATATTTCAAAATGAATGAATCATAAGAGTGGTAAATCATCATAAATCAATCTTGAATGATAGGTTCATGTTATACAAATTTGGAACCATCACAAATATTGAAACCATTTCCTATGATAATGTTAACTTATAAGACGATAAAATCATAGTTGATCATGAATCCCTTCATATTTCCCATATTATAATGGATCATACATCACAATATACATAATATAGTGAATTAAACACATTGACTTGATTCTCGTAGTGTATTAAACACATCGACTTGTTTCCAATAATGAAATAAGCACATCCAATTATTTCCTAAAATTTTCTTATGAGTTATAATTACTTACCCAATGTGTTATAAGGATAAATAGTTTCCATTAACACACATAACATAATAAAAATTAGGAATATTTATTCCATAAAGAAATTAAACTTTCATCAAACTATTAAAGGATTTCTATGGAATAAAATTTGGAAACATAAAGATTTCATCAATCCTTCAAAGAGTAACCTAGGGAAAATTAATGGATTTCATAAGAATCAAATAATAATAATAATTATAAACTATCTAGTGAAAGAATAAAGATTGTAGCATTGGATTATTTCCCTAATAAAACAGAATCCACAACAACGTATGATTTCATTGATTACTAAATATTCCACAAAAATGTCATAAATCATTATTAGTGAAAATTTATTTTTAATTTTGAAATCAATTCATTAAAATATAAATTTTTTTGAAATATTAAATTAAATATTTTCTTTTGAAATAATCAATAGAATATATAAAAGATGATTTATATCATTGAGAGATAATGATCATGGTAAAAAAATATTCACATCGAATATGTTAAAAAAATATTCTTTCACATTAATGGTAAAAGTCTGAAGTACCTAAAGTTGAGAATAACAATCAGATTAATTTTAAACCACATTAAAAAAATGTAAAATGGGTAAAATGCCTTTAAATTTTTTTTATTATTATACAAACATTATATAATTTTTTTTATAAAACATAGAAATGAAAGAGAAATGATTTTATACCGAATAGTGAAACAAGGTCAATTTTTATTTACAACATTACTTTGGTATATTTTATTTTAAAATAGAGGAAAATGAAAGGAAAACATGAATTATCTATAATTAAATAGAGAAGAATAAATTTCATGAGATTCTTGAGAGATATATCATATTATTTCATCATTGGAAACATAATCATAAATAATATCAACAAATAATGCGATTATAACATGGAAACTTTACAACATTGGTAACTATTAGATCGCAAGACCAATGAAATAGATAACCATAGAGAGATATGCATATATAAAAATATCCTAAGGAGGAATCATAAAATTCCATTCATGGGTAGTATAAACAGCAAAAAAAACAATTGGTGAATATGGAATGCGTTCTATATATAAGAAATTGAGAGGAAAATCTCTTACCATAGGTCAAACATCCTTTATATATGTCGAAAAATATTTCACTTAGAAAAACCAACATTGGATATATTCTTATAGATGCTTAGGATTGAATTTATGCAAGATTAATAGTTGTAGAATGTTTATAAGGATGTTTGGGAGATTTTTTCTGATTTTGGTAGAGAACTGTCTTAAGTGGTTTGAATAAGTGAATGGAGTGGGTTTGCTTTTATAATTTAGGTGGAGAGAAATTTTAATAAATACCCAAAAATATTTAATATTGGGATGTCACTCTCTACCCGAGTGGCTAAAAAATTGAAATAAAATGTTTTGGAGGGATGGTGAGGTAGATCCTCAACTCCACTACAATAATATAATATTTTTAAACCTATTTCCCCCTAATCCTCTCTATTTACTTATTTCTACCATTTTAGTTTTCAACAGCATAACTATTTTATATTTATTTACCTAGGTAATTTGTCCTTTAAAACAAATAATAAATGATCTATATTAGATAATTTTTTTGAAATGGTACTAGATATTAAATATAATTTATGAAACAAATTCCTATGAGTGTGAAAAATATATTTTAATATTGATATATGTAACGCGTCAACCCCAATTTTAACCTTAAATTTAGAAATTATTTGTTTTACAATTTTATATTGGAATTATAGGAAAATAATTTGACCATATTAAATAATATTTACTAGATTATTTATAAATATATAATCCATTTTAAGAAATTAATTTCACAGAATATGAATTGTTTAATTTAAAATTAATTTTGAAAGCAAGATTAAAACATGGTTTTCCAATGAAAACATTTTCATGAGTATAAATTTATCTAATCTTAAAATTAAATATGAAATTGATTCCAAAAAAATAATTAGATCAATAATAAAATAATTTAAATAAAAATTATTTTTAATGTTTATAATATAATATTTAACTTTATAATTCATTTAAACAAAAATGTAATTTTAAAAAAAATCAGTGTTTTCCACTATTCATCGATAAAATGATATTTTAAAAAATTCTCATAAATTTAATTTGAGATAATATTTAAATTATAATTTCAGAAATAATGATTATTTTTTCAAAAAAAATCCAACATTTGTAAAAATTAATATTAAAAAAGTTCACTAACAAACTACTTTTTAGAAAAAAAAATATAATTTATAAGCAAAAAAATGATTTAGTTTTATCCCTTTCTTAGAAAATATATCATATGAATGATAAAATATTTGGTTTAATATAAAATATATGATTTTAACTAAAATAATTCAAAAAATAGCGACTAATTCAATTTATTTAGATAAAAACACATTACATGCATAAAAACTATTATCTATAAAATCATTTCTTTTACAATAAATTGAATTTTTCTTTAATTTAAAATAAACTTATTACCAAAGAATTTATTTCATTAATTTTTAAAATAGATACATTTCAGAATTTACATATACCAATTTATACATGAATATTTGTGATTTTTTTATAATAATATACTATATAATGATTAATTGAATATTGGTGTATCGTGTAACACATGCCATTAATGAAATTAATCTTATTTATAAAAAATTATTTCATAAAATATCAGGGACATATATGTAGATCCACTATTTGAGATATATTCCTCATATCAACTATAGGTCCATATATTTTATTCACTACTCAAGGCCA
Organism: Viscum album; assembly: GCA_963277665.1. NCBI lineage: Eukaryota > Viridiplantae > Streptophyta > Magnoliopsida > Santalales > Viscaceae > Viscum > Viscum album. The sequence goes on along the minus strand of OY728152.1, from coordinate 1,556,501,071 downwards.
CTGATTAACCATCCTAACCTCATTTGAAGTGTCTCATGATATTTATGATATGATAAACTTAGGTGTATCCTCAATAAATATAAATGGATATCTATATATAGGTATAAAAATGATTTACATAATAAAAAAATGATTATTGTAATATAAAAAAATAGAAATTTTACTCATGAAAATATGTTTGATCAAAACTGTATACCCGAAAATAAATCAATTTTTTCAAGAAAAGAAAAAAATGAATTAAAAAATACATGATGAATTTACCTTCCAAAATTTAATTTGCACACATTTTACTAATATATTATGTCAAAAAATAGATAAATAGATTCCTTGTATATATATTTATCAACTTCCATAACATATGGATTATTTCTCTTGACTAATATACTTGACACAAATATGATGTTCATTTTTACCATATTTTACAAAAAATATCTCTCATGTTCTTAAATCAAAAAACTATCACGAATAGAGTCTCAATTTGACATCATAAGTACATAACACAATGAAATTGACAAAAAAATCAATTTGAAGACAAGTCCATGATTTCATATACAATCCTATGTATAACTTTTAAGATATTGGCATATTTAACTAAGAGGAAGCACACACACATACATAAATGATATGTATTAAAATAATGTATATGTAATGAATATATTTTCAAAACATACCATCATGGGTTTATTTAAAAAGTTTTCATTATATGATTAAAATGTATCTATCTTATTTTATTTTTTAAAATTTAGTAAAAAACTGGTGATTTGTTGGGTTTCTACAATAATAAAAAAATGTAATTTAATGATGTTAGTGAACATTACAAAAGAAATTTTAGTTAAACTAAGGGACGTGTTAAATAAATTGGGAAAACAACTGTTGACTATTATTGAACCTTGTACACCCTTCATCATTGATAAAAGGATGTCCTATTGGAATTATTTAGTGCACACACTAGGACCCTAAGGTACACTTCTAATTACTTTAGAAAATAAAATAATTTTCATGATATGATTAATTTTACTCATATATAAGTGATTTAATTACTCAAATAATGTATAAAAATTTATAATTAATTTATATTAATATAATTCAAAAAATACCATTCTTAAAGAATTTAAATAGGGAAAAATATGTTCAATTTATAATTTTAAAAAAATTAGATGAAAATAGATTCATTCTAGAATAAAATAAATTCGATTCCTTGGGAAAAAAATGTCTAAAAAATCAAAAAATATATAAAACAATGATCCTAATGTTATAAAGGGTTACATATATCTCCATTACGTGACAACTACCTCTGGTTTATCCTGAAATGAATTTACTTGTCACATGCTCTTTTAATTGTTGTCTCTCCATGCTCAATTCACCAATAGTCTTGAAATGAACTCATTTATTCTATTTTTAAATCCTTTTGGTGATCATACCCCTTTTAGAGTAGTGAAATTAATTTTTAAGAAGGACATGTCTCCAACAGGTTTGAATTACACATAGTGATTCTTCCACATTTGAAAAATCATTCCACGTTCGTTATCCACATGGAAAAAATGGCCATAATTTTCTCAAATGTTTATTATAATAGAGAAATATCATGTATAAGTAGTAATAGGTATTCACATGTAAATAAAATCAATTATGCAAGATGATATTATTATTTAACCCCCCCCATTGAATTTAATTCATGTAGTTGGAAATAACAAATTCTATTGGGAATTCCCTCACAACATAAATGTAAATTAAATTATGTAATTTTTAGGAATGTGTATATCTCAAATTACATGAAAACTTCACTACACAACTACATTACACAAATATTATATCTTATTATTCTTTTAGTTCAATTTCTATAATTACAATTTCACTTCCCCATAAATGGCATGAGTCATTGATTCTTCTGATTTTATAAATACTGAGACCCTCATGAATTATCTCTTCCAAAATTTATTTATGAGATATAACCTTAAACATTTCATCCTTTGATGTAGAAATGACACTTATGAAAAAAAATAACTATTAAAAAACACTAAATGAATCTTAGGAAAATAAAAAGACTCTTAAAAAAATAGAATGAATTGTATTAAAATAGAATGACTCTTAAGAGTAAAAATAAATCTTACCAAAATAAGAAATTAATGTTATTGAAAACTAAATTAAATATTTTGAAAACTAAAATTAATATTATAATAATATAATAACTCATAAGAACTCAATAATTAGATTAATTAATATCCTTCACTAGTTAAAATGAATTTTATGTTGAAGTATTCCTTTTAATAATTAATCATTTCATCCTAATAACATTTAGAAATAAAATTGGATAAATGAATAATATTAAATTATGAAACTTATAATATTTATATTATATGAATAAAAAACTTATAAATAATTAATTTAAAAAATTTCAAAATAAATATAAAAACTTATCTAAATATTATAAATAATTTAATTTTCATTAAAATGATAAATATTATGGGATTAATTTATTGTAATGAAATTTAATATAAATAAAAATATAAATTTATAAAATATCACCACTATTAAGGCTTTTCCTTTGGGATAAGTCTGCGAAAAAATATTACTAATTTTTAAATTCAAACCACTCACCAATGATAGTTAATATTTAAAACCATAGAGATCAACACATATAATTCCTCAATAATTTAATTTACTAAATTAAATATATTAAGTAAATTTCATCTATTTATAGTTATTCTATCCCACCATATAGATGAATACCTAACAAAATAAATTTATAAATCTCACTAAAAAAATATGATGTTAAGCAACATCTTTCTCATAAAAATTAAGTACCTATCCAAAAAAGGATTTTTCAGTTATTAAATCTCCACCTAATGGCTAAAGTATTATATTAATCATTAGTAATTTCAAGGGTTATTCTAGGTTTAAGGTTTTTATGGTTTCCTATACTAAAACTATGAGGCAGAATGAGGAGGTTTGGCTATATTCAATGAAAATTACATGATTCCCTATTTTTCACTCAAATTGGTATTCATATCACTCTAATTTATAATGATTCAACTTCCAATACCATTTAAATTTTGATGAATAGTTCACACCATTTGTATATTAGTATTATAATTTTCTTCACGAAACATTATTAAATAAAAAATTTCACCATTTGTTGGATTATGAAAAAAATTATTTTTTTCATAAATGGTTATATTAAGCATAAAATAGTGGGGTTAACTTCCAATACTAGGTTATAAAGGATATTTTATCTTTAAAAGTTTATATAAAATATAGTTTTTCTTATTTTTTTAGAATATATCACATAAAAACTTATTAACATTATTTTTTCTTGTAACATTTTTTCATAAACTACATTTTTTAATGTACCTCCAAAAAAAGATTTGTGGAAAAATATTTTTCATAAGGTATCCTCAATTAACACAACTCCCAAAAATAAATACACTACACCATAATTTTTTTGAATTATGATCATCAAATTATATCTATAGTTGGATAGATAAGGATTTTAGGGTTTTAGTATTTCATTATAACATAGATATTGTTGGAATCTAGGATCTAAAAAACATCAAATCCATATGACTAGATATAATAGGAGTTTTAGTTTTGGAAATTTTATTTTCAAAAAATAATTCATTAAATATTTTGATGGAAAATACCTTAATTCTATATGGGTTTGAAAAAAAACAAATTATTTTTAATGATGCATGGATTAGGTCACATGAGAAGGGAGTTTATTATTTATAATTTGTTATAAACTTTTATAATCATCATAGATATGTAATTTCAAGATTGAAAATTACATCATGGAATGGGATTCAGAAATTACTCATATATTCGTGAATTTCTTATAATAATGATTTTGATATAAACCCAAATAAACATTTATTTAACCTATTTTCTGTGGGTAAAATCTAATAACATATTTTAAAAGGTTCTCAATCTAAAAATAAATTAATTTTTAGCTCAATAGTTTTAAAAACACAAAAAAATATAAAAAAAGAAATTGAATTGAAATAACCAAAAATATATAAACAAACACCCAAAATAATAATCTAGAAATTGATGTTCCTCCCCAAGAAAAATATTTTAAAATGATTTCACATGGTGGAACATATTAACTAAAAATTTTTATAGTATGAATAATAAGAATAATATCAAAAAAATGAGAGATAAAAAATGAGAAAACCTATCAATAAATGCATTATACACCTTCAAGTAGAACCACCTCTGTCAAAGGATCCTGAACATTCTATCAAAACATACATAATATGTTCCAAATATCTATAAACCGTCCATGTTCCTTGATTATTTAATCTATACAGTTACAAAAAGAGTTATTAATGTCTAAAGGTCCAGATCATTTTTAATAAAATTTACCAATAAAAAATTTACGTCTCGAATCCTAATACAACATTTTCTTCACCAAATTAAACACCCTTTTGAGAATTAATTCATCATTAAAATATTTCATTTTGTCCTTCTGAAACCATTATTTTTATTGGAAATATAAAATATTCTTTTTTTTACATCTTCGAATAGATTTTGGAAAAATCTATTAAATGTCTTAAAATTATTCTGTTCATACTCTCTAGGTATGTGACATAGTCTTCCATACACATTCAGAAAATTTTATATTAAAGCTATATTTTTAAAATTATTTATATAATCCCCAAGAGAATCATGAAATATAAAAATCCTATCATTACAATTTTGGTTGTAAAACCTCGATTTTCTATGAAATATGTTTCTAATAAATTTAATTTTGTTGATTGTTTTTGTTATACGCAAGATCATGTTTTAATGAACCATAATATAATATTTTTATTTTTATTTAAATAGTGTAATTATAACCTAAAAATTATACTATGTGGAAGGAATATGGATATCTAAATATTAAAAAATAATAATGTTTGATTTAGATAAATAAAATATATAGATAAATAAATACGAAATTTTTGGGTGAACTCATTATATACATTAAAAATACAATTTACCCAAAAACGATTTTTTTTGAAAACATAATAAAATAATTTTATCCTTTTAAAAACATTATTATAAAAATAAATTTAATTTATGGGAAAAAATACAAAATTATCTTTGGGTGAATTTTTGGTATTTTTTGAAATGTTAATTTCAAAAACAATAGTAAAAACTACAGGTTTCTACTTGAAACAATGTTATCATTTAAAACACATAAAATGATATATATTGATATAAAATTGTATAAAAGAACCATTAGTAAAAATATATTATAACTAAAAAAATTATTCATTTGAATCAATTTCCTGTATAATTTTGATAAAAAACTATTCATACTTTTGATAGATTTTTTGTTTTAAAATATTTTTATGTCACATTTGTTTGTTTAATTTTATATTAAATTATTCCAATTATGTGAGTTTAATTTTGGAAATTGGAATTTTTATTTAAAATTTCCATAATTTATATTATATAAAAAATTTATATTATTTTTTGTCTATAAGAAATAGTACAAACTATAAAAATTAGATAATTCTCTTAAAGAAAATATTAGTTTAACATGGGTTAAACTAATAAATAATCATACAAATAACATAAAAAATTATTAAAATAGAATGTTCTTCCTATATTTAGACCTTATATCATCTGATATTTAATAATTGGACATTTTTTTGGAAATTTGTAATTTTTAAAATGTGGGTATTAATTTTTTATTTTTAGAAAAACCCTCGGGTGTCCACTCACCCACCTATAAAATGGAAACAATATCATATCCTCTTAACACATACAAATACTTCTTTATCCAATAGATTCCAAATTATTATCCTGAATACTTTTCTTACAAAATAGTGTCATTTTATTGATTATAAATCCCTCTTAATAAGGCTTTTGGGGCTAACCAAAGGAGGTTGTTCATAAAAGAGGTATCATTTTTAACCAAGTGATTCTATATTTTTTCAACTTAAAAATCCTTAAAATATTATTAAATTATGATGATATAATATCAAAAGTGTCACCAATATATTTATTTTTTATCACATTAATTTTATATCATATTTACATTTCTTCCTCCATCAAATTGGGCATGGAATCATTGATCGATTGTATTGTGGACTATCTCCTCCTAAACCAATGTAAATAATTTTGTGTCACCATATCCCAGAGATGGATATAATTATGGATTTAACATGTTTTTTTATTATGATGATATAATTTTAATTTTGGAATTAAAATATAATATAAAAATTCTTACCTTCCAATACACTATAAAATGACCGTGTTGCGCCTATATATGTTTTGACTACCACCTCTATGTAGTGATGTGAGACATTTGTCATTTTATTTTTACATGGATGGTAATGAGGGTAAATATAATGAAAATAATATATATATATATATATGATATAAAGATAAATTTTTAATTTTTTATTTAATATTTACCATAATCTCATTCTATATATTGAGAAAATGGAAACAATGTTCATCTGTACGTACAACCAATAGTGTCTACAAACTAGGTAATCTAATTTCAATGTCAAGATTTTATAGAAAAATATAAATATGAATATAGTAAAAATATATGATATTTATATTATTGTAAACATCATTTATATTATTTAACCATAATAAATGTAAAATCAACAAAATTACAAGAGAAAATCATATATAAAAAATGAATAATTTATTAACCCAAACATGATTTTAAAAAGAAATTGTTAATAAATGAGTAATAAATAGTCATAATTCAATCATAAATGGTATGATATATATGATTATGGTTCAGTAAAATATTTTTAACACAAATATATTATTATAAATGAGTTTAAAATGTTTAAATAAAATTCTATACTTGAGGTAAGAGGAATATCATCTCACTTTTATTTAACTGATACACATTCCATATTCCACACTTTCTTAATGTGGTATATATAATACCAATGAATGTATTTAGTTTTTTTATTTAATTTTACTTGTAATACTATATCAATAAATGGTTTTTTCTTTCAACAGTCTTATGATTCAAAATCTACTAATGTGGTAAGGGTTGTATGTTACAATATATTTTTTATTGGGTTGTTTATGATCATGCTTCTAATGATGAGAAATTCAGATCTATCACCCAAGAAACTCATTAATTTTATTATCCACAATTTATGTTAGGAAGTTAAAACAATCCATTTTATTTTACAACTTTTATGTTATCATGTATTGAAAATAATGTTTTTAAGTAAAACCATCTATATTTTTCTCTTTATAAAAAGAATACTTTTTATTATATGTGGATGTTTTCTAAAAAAGTTATAATGAATGTTTAAAATATTGTCCAATGAATTATTAAATAAAATTTTACCCATATTCTAGTTTTTAAATAATTTTTTAAATGGAATCTTTCAATCATTCTATGTATTTATCACATTTAACTTTTTTTGAAAATGTGATTGTAATATTCATTTATCATGTATGACATGAAAAATATTTCATACTTCCATAACTACATAATGATTTAAAGTTCCCATTATATGTTTTAGATGTTATTTTACAATAAAATTTTTTCCTTAGTATTTGGGAATTATTTTAGCTTTCAAATTATTTATTTTAATATTGATTGTTTATTTTCCTCGATAAATTGTCGAAAAGATCATTGAAAATAATTTTCTATCTAAGATGACATACATTGACATTAATTAATATTTAATGGGAATATTATCCAATTATACCATTGTTATTGTTAATATATATGGTTTTGGTTTATCATAATTTTTTTCATAAAAATTGTTTTTTAATAAGTTATGCTATGATGATACAATGAAATGTTTATAAAAACCACTTATTTTCCATTGGTTACTCTATGAGTAATTAATGAAATATTTGTTATAATAGATTATTTTCCATAGGTTTTGATATGATGAAATGTTTTTAAAAACCAATTTCCATGTGTCAGGATATAATTAATGTTTTCACATTTAGTGGAACACATATGTATGATTTTTATTATATATTGGGTGGGACCAATATATCCCTCCAATTAATTTGGTAAATAGTGATATATTATGGGATAAATAGGACTTGAGTAAGAAGTGCACACTATTTAGTAAGGGATATTTTCAACTATAATATTCTTGGGAGTGAACCTTCACTACAATGAATGTTTTGGTAGTGAACCCTTTCAATTATGTTATCCAGAGAAATTCATTGTGACTACTATGGAAATTATTATCTGTACTTATATTTATTAAATAAATCAATTTTATATGTCAATATTATTTTCTAATAACTCATATAATTTTATTTCATTATGATTATTTAAATATGGACTACTATGATCGATGTCATGAGTCATGATTGTGATCTTTGACAGGATGATTACGGTTCTAAAATATTAAGCTCCAATTCTCAAACCATTACACTCATGTTATAGTTTTATGATCATTTATATCTCTCGTGTTCAACCCGACAAATAGTATGATATAAGAATTTCTTTGGTTTCCAAAGGTTATGTAGAAATTTATAATGTATGATATGACTATGAAATGTACATTTTATGAATAAGATAATGAGAGATAATGTAGTTCACTTGTGAACAAGTTTTCTATGTATCCAATTTTCCAATGGAATTGGGCCTATAAGATTATAGATTGGATCATTATGTTATGAAATGATTTTTCTTATAATAAGATGTAATATTTATGTTTAAAAATTTTGGTTCAATATTGATTATATCATAGAAAGGTTTAGTTATCTATTAGAAACTAGGATGATAAAAAAATTAATGAGAACAAAAAATTTATGTAAAATTATAGGAAAATGTCATGAATTTTCGATGAAGGATTAGGTGAGTGGATTTTAATAAATTATATCAATGTTTGGATAATTTAAGTGGATTCGTATCTTTCATAGTTTTAAATTAGAGTAATAACTATGAAATAGTGAATTTAAATGGATTCGATCATCACTAGGTGTCCAAAATAGGGCCTTGATGCACACATTGTTTCACACTCTTATAGGGTATACTTTATAAATACACATATTCATGATAAACCAGTACAAAGGAGTTGAATATATTGTTACCATGAATGAACTAGGTTAAATAAATTTATTCATAAATTAAAAATAATTTGAAATTATCTAGACATCTTATAAATTATTTTTTCTTGATTATGTGGTTTACCACTATTATTACTTTTCCTGTTACTATTTTTATGGGTTTAGTCAATAATTGGAAACCAAAGGGAAATGTTTTAATAATAAATAAGAAAAAATGTAATTAATTTCTTACCAATTTTTTAGGATATTTAATGAACCAAATTTTATTAATGATTATATAGAACTATAAATCTCTAAATCATATTTAACATCCATATGAGAAGAGATAAAAATGTTTTTTTGAGCCATTTATGAAGTAATGACCACCTGTTTTTAGTGGTTTCATTGATTCACTAGTTGATGAATAGTGGATCAATACCATTGGATATATATTATCATTTCTCTCATTATTAGAGAAAGAAAAATTAATTTTGGTAATCAATAATTTGGAAGGAAAATAGGTTCAATGGTTGACTCTTATCAAGGATAAGTGAAAAACAATTTGAAATTGAACCCATGGTGTGGGATGAGTTTAAGTTTTTATCTAACTATAATTAATTTCTCAATAAAATTTATATGAAAATAGATAAGGAATTACTTGATCTAAAATAAAAGGATGATTAATCTATTGGTACCTATATGGAAAATTTTAGAATAATTTTTACGTATTATTCTTATTATCATCTAACATGAAATTAATTTTGATGAATTCAATATTTGTTGAAAACAAAGTCATAGAAGGGTTTAATTCCTAAGAGATGTTAGTAGCTAATAATAAATCATACAATGATCTCTAAATGTGGAAATAGAGATCAAATTTACCCATAAATAACATGGATTTGATATAAAAAAATTGAATTCAAATTATAATTTAAAAAACATTGATACAAGATGACGATATTCACTTTTTTCTTGAAATGTGGAAGAAACATGGAAGAACTCAATTTAAGGGAAACGATAAATGTTACATGTTTGGAAATGAAGTCTATTAGGATGCGTAATGCTGATGTTAAGAGAAAAATGTATCTATATATTTGAATATAGATAAATCTATATAGAGGAAAAAACCAACACTCCAGTGATTCAAATATATAGATTATGGGAATTATTCTAACTAGTGACCAAATTCAATGGTTAATAATGAATCTAAATTTAAAAAACCTCTTAAACTAAGATACAATAGGAAATATCATGTGACCACTATTTCATGAAATGGATACAATAACAATGTGTTGAAATATACACTTATAATCCCCTATAGAGTTGATAATATGTTATTTTATACTGTATATACCCAATATTTTATATCTGAATGATTTGTTACGAGTGTAAAAATACCACCTAAATGATTATATGTTGAAAAAGTAGTGAAATTAATAATTTATATATTATCACATCTCATTTATATGATTCCCTTCTAATGTATGTTTGTGGTAATTTGCTTCCTAAAAATCTTATTACTATCTATATGGAAGAATTCAATATTACATTAGGAATGGATTAGAATTTTCAATATGAATACCACATCACTTCTTATGTAAGTGTATTCATGTTTAATATGACAAACCAAACTATGATAATCTATTACTGTGATGATAAATAAGAACTTCTAATAAATATGAAAATAATTTTATGTGTCTTGATTCCATTTCAGAAAAGGTGTTTATCTCTGATGGTTGTGGAGAAAATAAAAATATATGTTATTTTTATTGTATTGTTGTTTGTTGATTTATTTAAGAAAGATATTACTAGTCTTCCATGAAAACATGATGCTGCGTTCTAAATAGAACTCATACATGGTGCTATATATATATTTAGAAAACACCCTATTTAATTCCCTCTATTGAGTTCTAGGAATTGATGAAGAAAATATATTAGAATCTTGAAAAGGGATTTATTCATCCATGTGAGTAACTATGGGGTGAACCAATTATTTTTATTATAAATAAAGAAGGGTTATTGTGGATTTTTATTGAATATTAGGAAATGAAAAAGATCTCAAACAACAAAATGTATCCCCTACTCTACACTAATGACATATATGATCAACTATAGTGTTATCAATACTTTTATAATATTTAACTCCATTTTGGATATCATTAATTGAGGGTCTATAAGGATTATATACAAATGATATTAGTCCATAAAAGGCATGAACTCTATTGTTATATAGTTATTCTATTTGGTGAATCTAATTACCTCAATATCATCATTTATTAAATGAATACAGTCTTCAAGATTATCATGATTATTTTTGTGTAGTCTTTATAAACTATGATATTTTATATGAAAATATTAATAAATAGCATAAATATCATTTAAGGATTGTTATAAAGAACCTATGTAAAATAAGTTGTATTATAAATTTATTATGTGTAGAATTTGAATAAAAATATAATTTTTGGGAATTAATCTTAAAAGAGGGGTTATCAGTCGATCCATTAATGAGAGAGTGTATTTAGAATTATCTTAGACAAACCGATGGGACTTCGTTCCAATTATTGCATAGTTTTATAGGATATTTTTGAATTTTTTTAGTTAGAGTCTCATAGTTTTCCAATCTACCCACCATTATAAATCGAATGGGATCCAAGTTCATCTCGATGGATTAATATGAAGAAAATTTCAGCTAATGGAATAGAATGTTAGTTGACACTCATATTATTACAATACACTTCCACTCAGAATGGTTTGAAATATATATTGATTCATCTAAGAAGGAACTGGGATGAATCCCCATGTATAATGACATGATGATAAATTATACATAATAATAATTGATGGATCATGATAAAAATTACCCAACACATGATTTGAATTTAGATATTGTATGTTTTATGTTAATGATATAGAAGAATAATATTTTTAGATAATAGTGTGATATATATGTTGGTAAAATATTTTTAATGTTTATATTCTCCATTAAATAATTTCACATTCTCTATAGAAGATGGTTGGAGATTATTAAAGATTACAGATGCTCAATAAATTACCACAATGGGAAAGTGAACAAGGTGGCCAAGGATTTGAGTTAAAAAAATTTATCATAAATTTTTTATGAGAGGATCACAAGAGATCCAATATTAATTGATTTCAAAAGTATTGATAATGAAATATTAAAGAATGGGGAAATTACAATCTTTCACAAGTATGTATTCAAATATCTTTCCAAGTAATGATTTAAGTGTTTTAGAAGGAAGATATAGAGATAAATAAGAACATTAAAAATTTTCATGAATTTAACCTTGATTTAGAAAGAAAGATATTTTTTACGAACTATGTATGTGTCCCATCCATACTATATTTAAAGAATCATCTATTAGTTGAATATCAAAGATCTTCATTCTCTATTAATCCATGGAGTAAAAAAGAAATACATATATTTGGAATTGTATATATGGTGTGATTTACTGAAGATAAATATTATAAAGTTTACTTCCCTCTCTCTGTTATTTCAAAAAGATAATTCCAAGAGACAATATTCGTATAGGATGTTACAAAAATTACCCATAATATAATATAAATGAGAAAACATCACCATGTATTTTTTAACCAACCTACACAAAACATATAATGGAAATAAAGATATATGGTTTTTAGTTGATTACCATATGAATTAAAACACATTGTCAGCATAAGAGAATATTCCTCTATGGATTAGCTTATAAATCTAAACATTAAGGAAGTGGTATGGTTTCAGGGAGTAACGCATTATATCCTATCTGATCAGGATTCTAGGATATACATGAAGTTATAGAGAAGTATTATGTAATATAATGATATAAAATTGAGTTTTATCACTATGTATAATCCTTATACAGATGTAAACTCTAAGAGAACAACTAAAACTCTACACGATATTCCAATATCCTGTTCTATGGATTTCCAAGGTGTTTGGGATCATCACCTTCCTCTATATGAGTTTTCTTATTACTATAGATTTCATTCAAGTATTCATATCAATTCATTTTAATCCTTATTTGGAAATAAGTGTAGAACTCCAATGTTATGGTAATAATTTTGATAAAGAACCCTATTGGGACAAGAAATAACTAAGGATTTTATTGAGAAGGTGAGATATATTCCACAACACAAAAGGACAATATGGATTTGACAGAAACATTGTGCTGATTATCAATGATATATTCTAAAATTTGGATCTTGTGAGAAGTTGGTTTTATAAATTTCATCAAGGAATAAGGCTCTGAGATCTAGGAATAAGTGAAGGATAATTCCTAGGAATATTATCACTTTTGATATTATTTATTGGGTAGGAATGGTTTGTCATCACTGTGAGCTTCCACCGAACATCTCTTAAGTCCAAAATATTATTCATGTATCTCCCGAAGAAAGTAAAAACTTGATCCTTCACATGTACTAAAATAAAAAGTGCTACTAATAGATTAGGAAATATACTTTAAATAATAGCCTAGGTATATTTTGGATCATATAGAGAAATCTCAATGACATAATTCTTCTCTACTAGTCATGGTTTTATTCAGAAACAATCACCTTGAGGAATACGAATGAGAACATGAGGATATAATGAGGAAGAGGTATCCCCAATATTTTGTATTAGACTGATTGAAATTTAAGAGAAATATAAATTTTAATGGGAGTCAAATTTTATATCCATATATTTTATTAAATTGTTTTTTCTAATTAATTTTATTTATTTAATTTCTCATGTTTCACATAACCCTATGTTTTAGAAAACAATTATATACTATTAATATATTTATTTAAACAATATTATTATAACATAGTTGTTATTTATGGTGGTATAAATATGAATAAAGACTTTTTTGAAAATAATAATAGTATTTTTAGATTAATAAAATATATTCATATATAAATATTTAATTTTCTTTGTTAAGTATTTATATTATTTTAAAATAATTTTTTACACATTTATTTGAACAAAAATTAAAATTATTTTTTCACTTTGAGATATTTTATTTGAGAAAATATTTTTTTGTAATCAATATTTCATAATTAATTCTTAGTCCAAATGAATAGTATAAATAATAAAATTAAATTACTCTAGTTATGTTTAAAATAGGTTTACTCGGGGTAAACCAGAATGATAAGTGTTAAAATGACCAATACACTTATACAAATCCTATTTTTATGGAAATATTGATTTATTATATCATATAAGGTTCTGTAATGATAAATTTTGTTCCTTTTAACAAGTCTAAAATTTTGGTATAAATTTTTCATTCAAAACAATTCCATGTCTGTTCCCTCTACCTTTTCTGAAACAAATCCTCCACTCTTATCCTCTTCACACATCCAAAGTATTTTTTTTCAAAAAATACCGTATACATATATATGTAAATATATTACATAATCCCCCCATGTTCAAAAGTAATTACTTTGATTAGTAATCCCTTTTAATAATGTTTTTGGTGATAACATAAGGAGGTTTTCTAAAGAAGAGGTTTTGTTCTTAATAAAGAGTTTTATTTTATTTCTTCTTTCCCTACCTTAAAAATCATCTCAAAATATTTGGATGTAATAAAATAATTATATATTATATAATTATATGTTATTTATTAATGTAATAACCTATATCCATCACCGCCTCCATCAAATGGGGAACAAAACCATTGTTCGTGTGTGTGGTGGACTACCGTCTCACAAAAATATATAATTATTTTAGATCACCATCAATAATAATTGGATATAATCATGGATTTAATATATTTAAATGATATTTATGATAAAATTATAAATTTAAAAATAAAAAATTACATCTACCATCTTACCTTCCAATTAATTGGAAAATTATATCGTCACTCATGTGTACCTGTGGACTACCACATCCATGAAGCAATGTAATATATTTTTCATTTTATTTTGGAGTAGATGGTATTAAGGATATATATAATGAATGTATATTATATTAAAATAATTATTTAATCGTATTTTAAAATTTATATTTCTGTTTTTCTCATCCGTCAATATAACAAAAACATTATTAATTGGTATGTAGGTCCTACTATCTCCAAAAACAGTGTAATCAATTTTCTATCATTAAATTTTATAGTTGAATCTGACTATGTATCAAATGAATATTATACAAATATATATTTTATTATTAATATTATTTATATCATGGAACCCAAATAAATTTATAAGAGAAAAAACAACAAAACCAAAACATACCTGAAAAATGAAGCAATTATATCCTGATGCATGATTTTAACAAGGAATTTTTAGTAACATGAAAATAAAATATAATAATTAAATTATATATGATATGACATATATTA
The DNA here is from genome assembly GCA_963277665.1 of Viscum album. Taxonomy (NCBI): domain Eukaryota; kingdom Viridiplantae; phylum Streptophyta; class Magnoliopsida; order Santalales; family Viscaceae; genus Viscum; species Viscum album. The sequence goes on along the minus strand of OY728152.1, from coordinate 1,556,485,745 downwards.
TAATGAATCTATAATAAATTTATAATAAATCTATATTTATTAAATATAAGTTTCAATAATTTATAAATAACATTGAGACTTTAGGTAAGCAGATTTGCATATCACTTTTATTCTAGTTAGATATGTGCCTTATTCACCACTTGTTTATTTTTTGTAGTGTATATACTTACCATTAATTATTTTTGTTAAACATATTATAAATTTTATATGGATTTAAATATCTACCTATGTTTCATTATTTCATGGTGATTATGATTCAAATGTTAACAACGTTATAAGGGTTCTATATTACAATCCATTTGTTTGTAGGGATTTTTATTATTATTCATCCAATAATAAAATTTTATGTTCTATATCTCATGAATGTCTTGAATTTTTCTAATATATTATTTGTAGATGAGTATGAACATGATCAGAATAAAAATTTAGTTGGTATATATTTCTCTCTCAGATCAAGATCACCATTCTACCTCATGCCAAAGCCAAGCATAACATGGTTGATGGTTTTCCTTCATCATTAGAAACACCCAAGATTAGTGTAATCAAGTTAGAACAGACTATATTGTGCATGATAAATTGATTAAGATGGCCTCTTTGGTAGATATTATTAAATAGACACAGTCCCCTTTTGACCAACTGATTCCATTGGATTTATTAATATGAAATTATTAAAGCATGATGAACCTCAAAACAACAATATTTGTAACTTCTAGAAAGACTAAATTTTAGTAAATCTAATATCTATGTCAGATTAGTTTTTCACCCAGAAGGTAACTAGAGGCAGACATACCGATTTTGATTCCTTTGTTTATGGTAATTTTTATGCTTATATTAGGGGATCTCTAAGGAAAGACTTGGCCTCCTTTTATTAGGGTTACTATTCATGGATTGTAGGTGGATAATTCAATTTTTTTGTGGATCCTCATAAAAATAATGATAGAGGTGTGTTTCATCAGAAACACAGTGTATATGTTTACAGTTTATGCAGCATAATGGTCTTCTGGACCAGAGATTCATACGGAACCACTATTCAGGGTGAAATAACTTGATAATGAACCTCCTCACATGGTGCTTCCTAGATAGATGTATTATTAATTATCATTCTATCTATACATACTATGAATAAAAGTTAACTTACCTCATCATAAGTCTACCATATCAATCTTTACTCCTTGTTTCATTATTCTACATACAAGTTGGAGTCTCGTAGTTGTATTTTTTCTATATATGGGTCAATTATATGGGTTTTACATAACCATTGAGTGATTCTCAAAATAGTCATGTCCATGGGGGTCCATGGATTTCCCTTCACAACAATCATAAAATTATTAAATTCAATCACCAATCAGGGATAATAAACAATGTTATCTCCCCTAGGATATGGATATAGTAAAAATTCATATTGAGAAAATAAAATCTAGTTTGATAGACCTTTTTAGTAATACACATTTTATCAAGATCATATACAAGAAGGATATCCTAGAGGATATGATTTTGAGTTAATAACTATAGGAAATTGAGATATAAATAATAAAGTGGATCTATTATGTTGATTAGAAAAATTCCTTCTTCCATTATTATAATAATGAGAAGCAGATAATTCACAAACCCAAAATTTTATAGGAGGTTGATAAATACACTGATGATCGAGATATCATTGGTTCCATTAATTAATACTATTTTAAATCTCTCATTGTTGGTCATAATAACTAGATGCATGAATGATATACAATGAGACATTGTAATATATTTTAGGTGGTCCCTCATTTGGGGTCTAATAGTGAAAATATGACAGTTGAAATAGTACCATAAAAGAATGATATTTATGAGGCCATTCATGGTCTTAACATGGAGAATTCTCCTAGTCTATATGGATTATCATGATCATTCTACAAGGATTTAAAGATCATATTCAGGTCATACATCATGAATGAAGTTTAAAAACTATTTTGAGGTTGTATAATTCCTCTAGTGGTTGTTGTCACATCCTTGGTTCTTATCCCCAATATCAAAGATCCTTTATTACTTCAACATTTCCATTCTATCAATAATTGAAAATTTTTGTACAAGATTCTGGATATTTTTATCACCGGAGTAAACTATAGTCAAATCCTATGTCAGATATTTTAGGAGCAACATGGGTTTCTAAAAGAGAGGTAAATCCAAGGAAAAATTATTTTGACTAAGGGAGTGGTAAGAGATATTAACCAGAATTACCCAGGTTCCTACATGGGATTTAATCTTGATATGGAAAAGACTTATGAGACTGTATAATAGAGCTTCATGATGAAATAAATTCCAATCATGGGATTATAATTATGGGAATTTGATATTATTTTTAAATTCTATACGAACTCATTGTTGTCTATATTTTTCTTAAAGAAAACTTATTGTTCTTTGAAAAGGTTATTAACTCTCCCCAATCATATATAGTCTCACAAAAAATATTTTTAGTCACCTCATAAACATGATAATTTTAATGGGTAAAGTTATTCCCTTTCACTAGGGATGAAAATATTACTCTATTCCGCATATCATGTTTTTAGACAAAACTATTAACATCATGAACAATTTAAAAATATAATTTCTTAGACATAAACATATTATTGAAGATAAATAATATAGAGCAGGAATGCTTCAATCATGGGAATAGAAGTCTCATCATCTCAGTTTTCTAGATATGTTAGTTTGTTCATTGAGTTTCATTATTGATATTAATAAAAATACCATACTGATTGATTATGTAGGTTCCCCAATCTCTTTAGTAATACTTCATACTTATCATTTTTATCATATTTATAGTAGGATCATTAGTTATCGTATGAACTGGAAAAACTGATACCTCACATTTGGTGAAGTATTTTTTTAAAACATACTCTCCTCAATTACAATTCATGCATTCTAGGTTATCAAGGCTAAAAAAAGTTTGATATACAACATTGAAAAAATTATAATTTTAGGATTAAATAAATCATTGAAAATGTGTCATGTTATTTCAAAGCAAATAGCTAAAGGAAATCTGAAAATATTTGAAAAAATATATATGCATACAGAACTCATAAAAACTACATTTGGGTAATTTAATTTCCCATTATGAAATATTTTATAGTAATGAAACAATGTAAAATTAATTCTAAACATTATAAATTTCATATTTCACCATTAAATAACCTTTAGAAATATATAGTTATACTTACATAGGCTTTATAAATCTTGATTGGACGTTACACTATTTAAGAGGTGGCCCTTACACAATCATGTTCCCTAATGAATATCATCTGATACCCTTACATGGTACATGATTTACCCCCAATTGAGACATCCAAAGGCTTTATCTTTTCCTAAAAAAAAGAAACTCATATTTAACCTTAAATAAATTATAACCCACCTTTAGAAATGTTTATAAAACCATGTCCTACCCATATACATAAAGTATTAACATGCCTTTTCCTTTAAACAAGAAAAAAAATTAAAACCCTTAACTAAAATTTTTAGTATTGATTTAACCTTACATAGAATCATAATAATTAATAATGGTAAAAATAACATTAATAATATTTAATTTATATTTATAAAAATACATAAATAATAAAAAAAATATTTTTATGACATCAAAAATACATAAAAAAACATTTAAAAAATTAAAATAATATAAAAATTTACAATTTAAACTATAATATACATTTATATACATTTAAATCTATTACATAATTTTTAAAACCATTTTAATCCCTATTTATAATTTAAGGATAAATTTTAGAATGTTTTCTAAAATTAATTGAACCACTTGAAAACAACAGAAATCTGAGAATGAGAAAACAATAATCAAGAATATTCTAGTCATTTACACTTGATACATCAAAAAAAATCAACCACAAGAATTAAATCGAAATCGATAAGGAGTGGGAAATGATGGTTGATAAGTAAATAACACCACACGATACCTCTTAATGTTCTTTATCAATTTGGAAAACAAAAACCATTATAAAGGATCAATTTGTAAAGATAAACTAATCTTCTAAATAATTCCAAAATAGTAATCATGGGGAGATACCTCTCAAAATAGAACAAGTCCATTATTAATAAAATTCATTAATAGGCTAATGATTCTCATAAAAAACATGAGATACAATAATTAATCCCAACAAAATCATCCATTAAAATGTTTTAAATATTGAGTATTAATATGTGACTCTATATCATACTTAATACCACATAATTAAATTAAAAGGATACATATACATCTAAAAAATCATGCATTTAATATTTGTAAAACAGTAATTATAACAATATAGTTACACATAATGATGAACCTCCAAATACAATCCCTTTACATTAATCAAATGGATAACATGCATTTTTTTATTCATTTATCCCATTAGAATATTTTAATTCATAATTTCTAGAACATACTATTCTTAACATTTCATGAACAAGGTAGATTGAATTTATTTAACAACAATTTACTAATATATTTACATATTATAATTATGAAATTTCATTATGTCATTATTGGATAAGGATTTTAGACCACAAACTTGTTTTTAAAAATAATCCTTTTATTTTTATACATGTATCAATACATTTTATATTTACTGTCTTTAAATTCAAAAACATGTTTATGAAAACATTTCTTGATGTATTTTGTGTTTACTAACTTATAGGATGGAATAAAATTAATAGAAAATATTTTTAATTCTTATTTAAAATAAGAAAATTTTCTAAACCCTCTTTGCAGAGACACATATAATTTATGATTCCAAAACTACATTTAATATAGATAAATGTTCCATTGAACAACTATAATGGTCAATTTAATAAAAAGTGTTACATAATTGGATCAAATTTTCTATGATCGTTTATTATAAAACAAACAACAATGCTGAAAAATAATTTAACTAAATAATTATATTATATCTGAACATGTTTAACTAATTTCCAATAGTGAAATTAAAAACATAAACATGTTTCTTATTAATTTAATTTAATTTTTAATATATTAAAGAATTATACATCACATTAAATATTTAACATCATTTCCATGATAATTTTGACATATAGAAACTTACAAGATTTCCTAAAAAAATATATTCAACAAATAGATCTCTACAATGATTTTTACCAATTTAATATCAAAACACACAACCTCAAAATTGGATATCCTAATTTATCATGTGAAATGCTTCATAAATGAAACCAGAGTTTGGAATAATTCAATTTTCTTTCCATTAATATATTTGAAGAATTATAAAAAAACTTATTGACCAGGAGAACACTCAGGATGAAATTAAAAAGGATTTAACATTTAAATATCAATTTAATATAGGTTCATGTCATCACATTGCGAGGATTTATATTATCAATATATAACAATCCTCATCCATCATAGTCACTATGATTAATAAAACAGAACTTTTGTAGACATATTATTTAATGGAAACTCGTATTCTACAATATAATATCTCTTATTTTGAGAGACAATGACTCACATGAATAGTTTTAAAATTTATCTTAATATAATACATTATGATGGGAAAATGTTCCCCTCTCTTCATATTCTCAAGGATATAAATATTAAAATAGTGTTACAGAAAAGTCACTTATGGGAATGTAAGAATAGAATGCCAGAACCACAGAATTAACAAAGTGGCCTGAAAAACCCACAACATGAAATAATTTAATTTACAATTGAGAGTGACATTTTTCCTTAAAAAACTAAATACAAATAAAAAATATTATATATTCCATGAATAAGGGGCCATATCACATGGAATGAATAAGAGTATATTAATTAAAATAATGTATTTCATTCAAGAAAATATTCCCCCATACCATAACTATAACATGAAACATTCAATATAATAATATATAATGCACGTGATGATAAAAATCCATCCCCACAAAAAAAGAGATCTAGGAGAGTGTTAATAGTGATCCCACCCCCAAAAATGAAACAAGGTCCTGATAAAAGTGTATTGGAATGACATTAACAGGATTCAAGAAAACCATCCCCTTGTCTTCATCCCTTTAGCAATAGTATTTCATTGTAATTAGTTATACATAAATTTTTTTAATCCAATTAATATGGGTGGGAATGTAAAATTTTTAATTGGTAATAATTATCATGGATCAACGATTTATTAGTTGGGATTTATTCTATTGAATGGAGAGGTTTCCATGCAATCATTATAAGGGGATAAAAATCAATTAATGATGATCAAACATTCCATTCAATTCACGGAGATGTGAATAAAAGGGTTTCAGGGTATGTAAGGAAATCCAAAGATGTCAACACTTTTCATTAGAAGATCTATGGAATCCCTTGTGAAGGGATTACATCACTGGTTGAGAATACATTATTTTTTCAAAGGAAAAAACTTGAAAAATAATTGATCCCAAGCCAACCCCGAAAATATAAAACTCTATATAAAAAACATGGATTGAAAACCACCACCCTCGAGAAGTCCTATAAACCATAATCATAGTTAATAAAGATTAGTTCCTTCTCAAATATTGATTTGAACAGAGTCTATCACCATATTTTACAACAAAATATCTACCCATTATCCAATATGGATCTCTCCAAATATATATAATCTTACAATATAACTCTTATAGTGTCTTAATATTATAATTTTCATCAATAACCAATACTCTAAGGTGATTTGTTGATACATCTTATTGAACATCTTTTCCCTAAGCAGATGGAGATATCGAACTAGATCCATTCCTACAAAATATAAAACATTAAGAGATACTAAAGAGGGATAATCTTATTTATAGTTAATTAGTTACTTTATTTTAATTATTTTCCTATTATGTAACCCATTTAAATAAACATTCATATAAGAGTAATCCATGTTCATTTCCTAGGACTCTACTCAACAATAATCATTAATTTTCATAGAATATCCATTAATCTTGATGGTCCTTGTGTTTAATCAACATTTCCTCTAAAATATTTTGGCCTAGATGGTCTTCCTTTTCTTTTAGCAAGAAATAATACAAACTGAAAATGTTCCCTACCAACCTATGCATCCCCATGAATTTTTAACACTAATAGTTGTCCTACCTCTTTATTAACACTTTTGATTCCACTATATCCCAAACCCATCTCTCTAAAGGAATCCCATTTAGGTCAGAAAAGGAGAGATGGAGAGATAAGGACACCCAAATAACACCACTAATAGAGCATATGTAATATAAAATCACCATGTGTATATAATCAAACACTTATAACATTTTACACTCATAAAATTTGAGAATTAAAATATAATATGATAACAACTGTAAAAAACATCTTTTAATAATAAAATAATAATAAACATATATACAAGATATGATGCCGCACAAAATGTTATAAATCTAAAATTAAATACAAAAAAACATATTAGGGAGGTGATTTTGAACCTCAAAAACACCAATAAACTACTAAAAACCATTCCATGATAGTAATTTACATCCCAATCAATAACCAACTCCTAATGACCTGATGAATAGTTTAAATGTACTTATGGTGGGATTAACATGTTTTATCATTTGGATAATCCCTAAAACCTCATGTAAAAATATGAAAGGGTTATATTAAATCCAATTGAATAAAAAATGAAACTAAATCATTACCAAATAGTTTTATTATTATTTTCCAATTATACCCACTAATTAGTCACCAAGAATCACATACATGTAATTATAAAATACAAAATAAAAATATCAAGTGATGGTACCCCAATAAAACTTCCACACTATTTTCACACTCCACACCAACATTACACATCCTTATACATATCTATCTAAAAGTAAACTAGTCTGAAGACACCATGGATAATGTATCACATCATGCACCCTATGCATCACAACATCTCATAATTAACGATCATGCACCCTATGGATCATATAATATCATCATCCCATCCAAATATCTAGAGAGTAAAAAAGTAGTTTCTTGGATTCATTATAGTATATATATTAGGAATTATACCATAATCCATCATAGCTCATACATGAGACACATTTAGTAATCCATATGATAATATATATTTATGTATATTTGTGGGAGATTAAAGAATCCATAAAACTATATTTACAAATATATTTGTAACGATAACCCCTATTTATACTATAAAGTAATAATACCATGATAATATAGTTGGGAAAGATGGGATTGTTAGCTATCCATTCTTATCCAACCAGGATGTTGGGGAAAATACCCTATCCGAGTCGACTACGTGTGATTATCCCAAGCGACATGGGTATGGTAGAGTATGAAATCACATAACATATAGGGTATATATAATCCTAACATCTCATACAAATAATGAAATGGTAATGATGTTTTACCCATACATAACTTTCTACCCTTATGAAATAAAGGAATCACTAGATGACCTTTTCTCATGACATTTTTCATCATTACATATCTATGAGAAATCCAAACATACCATTACATTCACTTTTTAAAATCTTTAATATATGATTTATAAATTTTGGTGAATCCTTATGTGGTATATTTTCGATAAAAATTCATGATATACTATTATGTGAGATAGGATTTGAAAATAGATATAACACTAATAAGGATTTACTATTATGTACAAATAATAAAATCATCCATACCAATTCACCATCTAGAAAATACATTGACCCACAGTATGGAAAACATGGTTTACCCTTATGTATAATTCTTTAACATTCCTTTGTCTACAAAAAATCGATTTAAAAAAACATATCACTTACAAACCATTTTTGAGATAAGATTTACTATTATGGAGAGGAATAATCTCATGTATGGTTATGAATAAATTTAAAAATATATAATTATCATTTTCAAATACTCATAAATAATTTAGAAAAAAATTATCATCAAGTCTAAAATTTGAAAATCAATTTCGAATTATTCTAATCTCTTTAAATAAATCAAATTAATTTCCTATATAAAATTTTTAAAACATTTAAAATACATCTATAATATAAAAAAAATTAAACCTTTTTAGATTTTTAACAAAAATTATAAAACAACTTATAAATTTTATTAAACTGGTTCCAAAACATTAGATATCCCATAATGAAAAACACAGGATTGAGAATATTTTATACATTTATATAGAGTCTATGGTTTCATTGATGTACCAACCAAGAAGTCTTATTTTTTTAGCCAAATGTAGTTTTCTAAAGAAGAGGTATATTTTTAAACCGAGTGTTTTAATTTTATTTACTATTTACCCCATTAATATATTTTATTACCAAGATATTATAATAAAATAATGATCTCAAATATAATAAAATGTTATTATATTGGATGGAAAATTAAAATTCAACTTGTTTTCATCTTATGAGGCAGTAAAACATTACTCTTGTGTACATACCCCTTACGTTCCCCCCATAGTGACAAAATTATTTTTTATCACCAAATTACGTGGATGGTAATAAATATGGAACTTATGAATATATATTATATTTATAACATAATTATGGTTATATAAATATAATATATTATTAACCTTATAACCCATCAAGTACTTAAAAATAGGAAACGTCGCTTTAGAGTACGTGTGGGAAACCACCTCCATGATGCATTGTGAATCATTTTTCACATCCATATTTGATAAATTATTTTAAATCAATAAATAATAAATATCTATTATATATATATTTATTAAAATGATTACAAATAAGGAACCATGAAAAATTTGAATACACAAAAACTACCAAACATGGACTTACAGGAAAAACTAAATAGTTAAAACTCAGAAAAAATGATTTTAATAATTAACTAATAATATATAAAAGATAAAATTTTACTATTATGAAATATAAAATATTATATGTTTGGGTATGGTTCTATTATATAAGTTTTAAAAAGTTAAATTATTTTTCTTGAGGTTAAAATTACTCTTGGAGTATGTTTGTCATGGGGTGACGGTTTATCTCAATTCCACAAACTTATTCAAGATTTTTTTTCTGTTTAAGATTAAATTTGAATTATTATATGATATATTTATCTTAAACACCATAAATGTTATTATTATTTATTTAATTCAATAAATTACATGTTTTTTCAGTCACTTTACTCTCTCTTTGTACTGTAAATTCTGATATAATATTTTTAGGATAACATTCAATGTTTTTCTATTCTATAAAGAAACTATTATTAATTCTATATATTTTATTTATAATGGTATCAAAAATATTGTTCCTAATATACAATACTATATTATCGTATTTGTTTACCATTTTTTACATCATTAAAATGGTTTATATGGAATCATTTTATCATTTTTTGAACAATGATCTTTTTAGTGAGAATATGAACTGAACTTTTATTCCACATAAAATATAGAAATTAATTTTACCAACCTTATGACTAATATTTTGTTTGAATATTAATCTAAAATTTTCCATGAATCGTTTTTAAATAAAATTATTTTCCTAATATTTTTAAAATGTTTATATTTTAGTAAAATTGATTTAAAAGAAAATATGCATTTTTCCTAATAATGATTCAAGTGATATTTCAAAATTAATTTATTCTATGTTAATATATTTGGATTAAAATTATAAATTATTAAAGATATATTATAAGGATACCATCAACCATATTTCTCCAGATGGATTATGATAATTTTGAAGGGGGGAATGTATTGAAATTCAGAATGCATGTTCTTCAAATGTTGGTAGTTTTTTATTATTAAATCATATTGATTATGTTTTAATTTTTAATCATATGATGAATGAATTTTAAATATTATGTGATGGGAGGTGGCCAAAAATTAAAATACCATCGATGCATCGATATATCTCATGAGACAAGTTGATTGGGTATTATGCATATGCTTTACCCAATTATGTAATATGTATTGGTAGGATGCTTCAATGGTTTGTTTAAGATATCTGAAATTTTTTATTCCATACATATGGATTAAATTATTAATATATATTTTATTTCTATTATATTTATTTTTTCAATGCATAAGTATCAATATCATTTTATTATTTATATATGTAATATGTTATCATCATTTATTCCTGAATTAGTATCCATGCCTCATTTATTAATTGATAGGTTTTAATTGACTAATTCCCTTACTGAATATTATTGGTAACTATTTTTTTCTTTCCTTCAATAGGAGTATAACTCACTAAGATATTATTTATAGTTTACACTTTATAAATTATATTTCATTTATAGTTTGTGATACACTTAACATTTATTTTTAACAATGCCCTATATAGTATTATTATTATTATATAAATATGAAAGTTATAACCAAGATGTTAAATTTGGATGTATGAATAGAATAACCCTATTTTGAAAAATTTTTAAATATGTTTTAGATAAATAAAATATATTGATAATAAATAATAATAATTATTTTAATTCTTCTTATTATTTAGATATACATTTTTCTACAAAAAGGTTTTAATTTATTTTTATGAATAAATCAAATATAATTTTCAACACATTTTAATAATTTTAATGAAAAAATGACCTCCATTTTGGAAATCATCACATAAAAATTTTCTTACAGTTAATTTTGGATAATTTTTGCGAAGTTAATCTTTTCTATGAATATTTAAATTTAATTTTTTTAATTAAAAATTTCCCTTTCATTTAAAATAATTACATAGTTACATCATGAATTAAAATATTTAAAAATTATAATTATTTAATTTATATTCTGTTTAATTAAACTAATTTCATTGGGATAAATTTCATATTTAATATTTATTGTAAAAAAATTATTCTTATTAAAATAATCATTAGAAAACTACATTTTAATCACACTTACATGATTAATATTAAATTAAGTACTACGAATTATGTGAATTTAATTTTATAAAATAGTTTATATATTTGGAATCATCATAAGTAATATTAGTAAATAAGGATAATTAAATTATTTTTCATTATTAATTGTGAAACCACTAAAAATATAATTACTATGATAATGTTAAAAATAAGTGTTTTCGCGTTAAATTCAACCGCGTTAAAATTAATTTTCCCCTCACGTTAGAAATTTATTTGATAAAATAGATTTTATATTTAGTATTATTTATTCAAAATTACCTAATAAGTCTCATTATTTTAATGTTAATTTCTAAATTAATTCGGTATATAAATATAAAACCAATTACCATGGTGAAAACTAAAATGGTAAAAGTTAGTAAACAAATTGGATACGAGAATAAAATATTTAAAAAATGTTTCTTTTCTTATTTATGATAGAGTTTTGTATAGAGAAAATATTTCCTACACTCTATTATATATTAAGTTTAGTAGAACTATGTTTGAGAGTGACTTCGCATTATTGAATTGTTTTGGGTATTTAAAAAAATTTCACTCCACAAATATAAATGAGAACCTTGTCCCCTCACTTATTTACACCACGTAATACATTTTCATTAACCAAATAATACCAAAATGTTTTCTTAACATCATTATACACTTTCTATAGATTCTTATATTACCAAAATACTAACCCTAAGATCCTTAATAAGAGACCCGAAGGAGGTTTTTCTAAGTGAAGGAGGTTCAAACACGTATGAAGGTAGTCAGACTAGAGGTAAGGGATATTCATTTCACATTTATTTCAATGGTGGTATTCCATACTCATCACATATGTCATTTGTTTTTTATATAGTAACTGAGAATTTATTTTTACGATTCTTCTTATATGGATTCCTATGTATAACTATCAATTTGAGGATCTATATTTCATGAGGAATATGATCCAAAACTATACAAGGTGGTAAATGTTAAATGTTACAATCTCATTTTCTACTGGGATTATTGATTATTAAGTTTATGATGATGAAATTTTAATATATTCTTCTTAGGAAACTCATGGATTTTAATCATCCATGGATATTTCAAGAGCATGCATATTTCCACATCATTTAGTTCTAATTAAAAAAACAAGAGTAGATAATAATATTTATAAGTAAAATGACTTCATTTCATATTTATATCAAAAATTATATCTCGTTTATGTCCATTATTTCTAAAAAAAATAAAATAATGTTTTTACAAATATCTAATTATTTATTATAGTTATTAATTCCCATTTTATATTTTAATAGAATTGTTTAAAAGACATATTCCTATCATTCTCTCAAAAAAGTAATTTTTAATTTTAACATAAATTTTGAATGGAATACTTTATTTCACAATTATAACATGAATTTTATTCCCTATTTTCTTTAATTATCATTTATTTTATTCATAATTTGCACATTATTAATGTTTATTTTTTCATTTTTATTGAAATAATAGTGACAATTTTAGATTCAGAAGAGTTAATTTAAAAATTATAATGGTATTTTCTTCAAAAGAGTTTAATAATATTTTTAGAGAATTTATATTAAATCACATCAACATACTTTATTCTTAATTATGTTTTACTAGGGATATTATCCAATGGTATAGTATATATTCATTATCTAGATGATTTGTGTTTATTATGATGAGAAATTTATGAAACACATTAATTGTCCATTTCTTATGCTATGATAGATTGTTGACATGTTTATGAAACCTAATATAATTTAATGAGTCATGATATGATGAAATATTAATTATTTTATAGAGAAAAATACTTTTTTTGTAATAATAACATGATTAGAAGGTCTTGAATTATATAGTCATCCCATGAATTGGGTAAAGTTTTATATTTAATTAAATAATTATGAGAAGTAGTTTGATGTTATTGATCTATTATTGTGAAAAATTCAAGGTCCATATTTAATATGGGAAGGAATATAATTAATTGATCCAATATAGGGTGATGTTGTTGATGAAAGATCCATTTTGATATGGGAAAAAAGTTGGGATGCTTGATCCACTATGATGTGATGGTCTCCATAGTTAACATTGACATATGAAATGGTTTTTATACTTAGGATGTAAAAATAGTTATATTACATGAATATATGTCTCATTATTGATTTGTGATTATTTCAAACACTTACGACACATGAATTTTTTAATTTTTATATTTTATAACATGAATTATGTTTTTGGTCTATGATATATTGGTAATGAAAATTCTATGTTATATTCTTGATCTGGTACACTTATTCTTATTTTATTCTTTCATATGATTGTTGACTAATACCTACCATGTTTACCCTTACTAAGTAGATATTTTTAACATATATTATGTTTACCCTGGTTACAAAGAATATATTTATATAGGGTATTTTTATGAATATAAATAAATTACATGATCATTGTGGGAGATGTTGAATAGTTTGAATTAAATAATAAGATTTTGAATATTGTTTCCAGTTAAACTAAACCTTTATATACCTTGGGTGAGTATTTAAAAAATATAATGAACAATAATTTGAAAATATGTGATATATATGTAAAAATGTTTTGGTTCCATTAAGTTGGTATAATATAAAATATTATTCAATATTTGGAGATAAGGGTTATAAATTTTTTTTTAAAGAAATGGGGACGTTTTTGAGTATAAAATAACATCATAATGTTTTGGTATGAAATAGATTATGTGGTATTACAAGAAATACATCCATTTTTGGGTACTCCATGTGGATGTTGCTCTAGAACTATTTTTCCTAAGGGTAATAATCTGAAAAGGGCGCATTGGAATTTGATTTAATCATCACATAGAACATGAAATTTGGCTTTGTTGCACACTATGTTTGTCACTCCTAAGGGATATGTTTTGAAAAATGAAAATATCTTTGTGAACCCTCCTGATATATTTAATTATATGTTTATCATGAAAGACCTAGGTTAAACCAATGGTTTTATAGGTTGAAAATATGGTTTCGTGATTTAGAATCCCGATGAATAATTTTCCATGATCATTAACTATGATTAAAAATGCTTTATGTTCATGATAACACTTTTGTTTTATGAATGGATTATTTATAGATTGATGATGTTCATGTGGTATCATGTACCCTCAAATATTTATGTACCATATTTGATATTATTCAAAAGAATTCCATTATACCATGAAAATTTTCTAAGAATGCTAATTCCTATAATTAATGAATAGATATAAAATTTTATAGAAAAACCCCTAATGGTGTGATGATCAAATATAAAATCCATGATTGTTATCTAGTTGAAGTCTGTGTAAATTTTATTCTTTAAAAACAAGTTATTCTTACTTTCGAATATTTTTATGTGATAGTAAGAATATATTGGATTTATCTACATAAATCCCACTACAATTTATAAACAATAAATGTGACATTGAATATTAAAATCCAACCTATGATTGTATATCAGTGCAATTACAAATATGAACTACTGATGGAAATTGAATCCATTTTATATTTCATGATTTCTATTCAGAAGTTGTGATTAGCATAGGTTGTTTGGGAGAAACTCAATATCGAGTATATTGCTATTTTTGGGTGTTTTTTTAGTCATTTTTCCTGAAGAGTTTCCAAATCTTCCACAAAATAGTGAAGTGGAATTTTCAATAGAACACAGACCTGGTGCTATACTAAATTCAAACAATCAGCATAGAGTATCCCCGCTTGAGAGATAAAGATTGAAGAATAAACACGAGGACAATCTTGAAAATGGATTTATCAAGCCATGTTTGTCACCTTAGGGTGAATTATTATTTTTATTAAAAATAAATATGGATCAATGTAACTCTAAATTTATTATTAGGAAGAATAAATAATAACAGTAAAAAAAGTATGCATTGCCCCATATTAATTAATTATTTGATCAACTATACAAAGATCAATACTTTTCCATGATGGAACTTTAATATGGATATTATTAATTGAGGTTAAATAAGCTGGAAATACCAAATATGTTATTCCATATAGGGTATTAACACTATGAATAAAAAGTGATACCATTGGTCTTACAAGGTCCCTTGCTATCTTCATTGATTTAATGAATAGTGTCTTTAATGATTACTTTGATTATTTTATGGTATTATGTATATAAATTATTATTTTATATTCAAATAGAATGTAATAATATTACAGTCACTTTATAATTTTTATGATGACCTTGACGAAGGATTAGTTAAATGAAACACTTTTCATGTTTGAATTTTGGATAAAAATGTTAAAATATTTGGGCTATATAGTCTCATGAGATGTTATATCTTCGGAGCCATCAATGGATGGACTTATTGAATGTTGGCCCAGGAAAACCACTATCACTATGTTCGGAGGTTTTATTTATTTATATGGATATTATAAATGATATATGGAAAATATCTCTGGATTATCTAATTCACTCAATAAGTTAACTCGAATGGGATTTAATTTCCTCTAGAGAGAGAAATGTCAGGAAAATTTATAAGAACTAAAGATAATGATAATGAAGACACCAATTCATACATTACTTTATAATGTAGAGGGTGTTTTAATCAAGTGTGATATATTGAATAATGGAATAAGATTAATTATAATGTTGAATGATATGGTTATAGATTTTTTAATAATAGTTGATAATTTAAGAGTAGAATTTTTCAACACTTGATTTGGTGCATGCTTTGGTAAATTTTCCTTAAATAAGTGGAAGAATTATATTTATATTAAAAAATTTATATATATACTGATCATAATAGATTAAATTATATATTCAATTATAAGGATATGAATAAGTAAAAAATAGAATAATTATAGTTAATTAAAGACAATTAATGATCGACACATTACTACCATGGGAAGCTGAATAAGGTGGAAGATTCTATGAGTCTAATGTATAATAATATATTATATATGTTGAAGATCACAAAACATACACCATTTCTGTATTTGAAAATGATTTATAAGTTATATTTAAGGAATGGGTGAACTATTTTCATTCCCAAATTAGTGTTCAACCATCAATCCAAGTTAATATAAAATAGTTTCTGAAGATTGATGTTGAACTGTATAAAAAAGTCTAAAATGTTATTATTCTTAACCATGACCATGACAGAATGATAAGGTTTATAAACTATGTATGAGTTTTATCAGTACTAGAGTTAAAGAAATAGATGTTTGATTAAGTTCATAGTTATTTATTATCAATTCATCATGGAAATTCAAGGATTTAGAAACTATTTATCTCAGTGAATGGTATATTAGTAATTTATGGTTGAGTGATAAATTTATATGGGGATGTGGAAACCATAACCCATACCAGAATAGAAATTGTAAAACATCTCCATTTATTTTTTCATCAGACTATATAAAAATTAAAAATTTCCATAATTATATTTAGGGTATATTCGATAGATTTATGAATTGAACATAGATCAAATACATCAGAGAATTGTATTTGATTATTGAGGTACCAGATTCATCTATATATGATTAGGATTATATTTTAACCACGATGTTATGAAGATGTCTTCCACAATCTCAATATACCTATTTTATTATCAAAACAACATATTATAATTAGTAAATTTTTCATTTTGAGAGACCCTTTAAAACATTATTGTATATGATGAGGACATGTTATGTGGATTTTAAACCTCTAGTTGAGTTTTATTACAATAATAGATTTCACTCAGGCATTCATATGGCTTATTTCGATTCCCTATATGGAATGAGGTGTAAAAAAAAATTATTGGGATGAAGTTAGAGAAATAAATGTATTGGTACCTAAACATGATGGGGAAATGATAGAGAAATTAAGATCCAGTCAACATTAATTTAGGTAAACTCATAGTTTATTGGAAATTTATGATGAAAATTTTCAGAGTGATAAAGATATTGATGTTAGTGAGAAGTGTTTTCATAAAATTTCAATATAAAAGAAGGTTATGATATTTGAAAATAAGGGAACACTGATCCCTATTTATGTTATCCGAATATTGATCCCTAATCATGTTGGGATGGTTGTTTTTTCATAAGTTTCGCCCACCAACCCTATATCATGTTCACAATGTGTTCCATATATCTTTTCTAAAAAAGTACATACCTAATACACCAATATTATTAAATATTATATGATACCACTAGAGGATAAAATTTCATATGAAGAATAACTGATGGAGATTATATATCAAATATATAAATTTGAAAAAATAATACCAATCAATAAGTGATTTTTTTGTGGAGAAAACACTAATTTTTTTAAGTTGCATGGGAACCTGAGGATATGATGAGGAAGAAGCATCCACAATTTTTTTTTATCAAAGTAACATAATTTTGATATTTAAATTCATTTTATGGGGATTAATCTTACACCCTTATATTTTATAAAGTTTTTTTTCCAAAATTTAATTTCATTGAAGGCTTTCATTACACAAAACAACGTGTTTTAATGAAACACAATGATATATTAATATTATTATTTAAACACAACCATTATAACATAGACATTGAATTTTAAGGTGTGAATAATATAACATAATTTTGACATATATTTATAATGGTTTTAGGTAGATATATTATGGTTATAATAAGTACTTAATATTCATTTAAATATTTATACATTAAAAATTCATTTTTTTAAAATATTGTTTTAATTTATTTTTGTGAATAAATAATAAAAGTAATTTCCATAATTTTAATAAAAGTTATTTGAGAAAATAAAATTATTTTATAAATAGAAACATTATAATTTTCTAAGAGTGAATATTTTATAATATTCTCAAATGATTATAGTTTCTATGAATTATGAAAAATAATGGCTTTTTTAAAAAACTCCAATTTCATTTAAGACATTTAAAAATATATATATTTTTATAAAATGAATTAAAAGTAAAACTAGTTCAAATATATTATTAATAATCAATATTAAGTCATTTTAATAATTTTTATATTTAATTTTCAATGTAAATCTTTTTGTACTTATGAAACCATTTTCTTTGGAAATCCACATTTTTTCAGGCTTGTAGATTTCATTTTAAAATTAGTACAACCACATATATAAATTGGATTTAGTAAAATGGATTTCAGATTTCGAATTAAAATAAATAATATTAGTTATTATGTTAAACATATTTTTTCATTATTACTTTTTAAAATATTATATTATTAACTACCACTATTATGGTTAAAACATGGTTTTGTGCGATACGAAAACGTATATAGAATGTAATTATACCAACAAATAGATCTTTTATGTTATAAATGGGATTTCATATTTATAATATTTATTTCAAAATTATCTAATATGTACAAATTTTTTATTCTTAAAAGATAAATGACTTAATTAAATAAATAATGAACTGGTTACAATCGTGAAATGTAAATTTCAAAATGTATATAATTATAGAGGATAATAAAACGTCATGTTTAAATCATATTTCAATTTTTTGTTGGTTTTGTTGATTGAAATTAAATTATGTCCACTAAAACTATTCTTTAATTAAAATTCACTTGTTTTGGCTGAGAAATACCATTATTTAATTGTCCTGGGTTTTTAGAAAAAATTTCATTCATCCTTAATAATAGAAGGAAACATACTTACCTCACTTAATCACATAAAATAAGCTATTTTGATAAAATAAACACAAAAAAATATGACCAAAAAATTATTACACACATTATAGAGATACTAGTAATCCAAAAAAACCAACACTAGAGACCTTATTTAGATATCTAAAGTAGGGTATTGTGGTGAAGGAGGTTAAAACATGTTTTAATGACGTTCGAACTAAGTTAAGGTATTTGAATATAAATTTTATTTCTATAGGGAAGATTCCATATTCCCCTATTTTTTTCTTTGGGTTATTATGGGATATACATATACATTTATGGTTCTGTCTTTCCTTGGAATTATGATCTAATTGTTACTATATTGGTGATGGTATTATGTTACAACATCATTTCATATTTGGAATTGTTTATGATTATGTTTATAATGATGAAATATTATTATATAACTCCTAAAAATGTCAGGTCATTTCTTTTACACTTGTTATTTTTTTAGAGTACACATTTCCATATTATTTTCCTCTATTTTATTAATCAAGAGATCAAAATAATATTTTTATGAAAAATAACTATATTTCCCTTTTTGGTCAAAACAATTTCTCTTATTTATCATTGATTTCTAAAAAAATAATTAAATATTTTTTGTAATATAAAATCAATTTTTAATGTAATTTTATATTGTTTAAAATTTTTATATAATGGTTTAAAAAAAAATTTTTTCATTCGATGAATAATGTTCTTTTTACAATTTAACAAAAATTCTAATGGAATATTTATTCACCATGTTTGGAATGAATGATATATTATACCATAATTTATTGTCAATGATTTCAATATTCCTTTATAAGACTCCATAGTTATTTTAAAATAAATTTCTTTTAATATTTTGGAATATTTTGTATTTTAAAGAGGTGGTTTTTAAATTGATAGGATATTTTCTTTATTAATTTTTTAATTACTATTTTTTGAATTTATATTCATAAATGAAGAAATCCATTGCCGTTGAATATTTTTTTCAGACAAAATCTGATGGTACCATCCATAATTTTTTAGGTTTAATTTTGACTATGATGATTATACTTTTATGATACCCATTAATTTTCTAGGGGTTAGGCTGGTATGGAATGATGAAATGTTTATGAAACCTGATTTCTATTGACATGTTATTATATGATGATATGAAAAATATTTAATGATTTTATGTAACTCATAAATATGTGTTTCATTATGTGATGGGTTGTCCAAGAATTATATTACCCTACATGGAATTATGTAATGTTGTATATATCAATGGGTAATCTTGAGAAACAATTTTTTTCTCATGATCTGTTATGGGAAACAAGTCACAGTTCATGATCAAATATAGGGAAAATTTCATTGTTCTGAATCTACTATGAGACATATGCAGTGATTCCAGATCCATTCAGATATTGGAAACATGTTGTAGTGCTTAGTCCACTATTATTTTCTGATATTGGTATTTAATATTGACATGTGAAATAGTTTATATACTTGTGGTGGTGGAAAACATAAATGATATGAACATATGGTTCAATATTCATTTAATATGTTTTACCACTATTATTATTCATGCATTTTAAAATGGTAATGTTTTATGATATGACTCATATTTATGGTCCATGATTGATTTGGTATAAACTATGAATGTCATATTAATGTTTTCATTAACATATTCATATTTTACTCCATCATATTATTGTCGAATAATATCAACCATGTTTACCCTCACTGAGTATCTCAGCTTAGATATTACAACATTTACTTTCCCTAGAAAATAAAAAATGGTTTTATGTACAGTATGTTTATAAATAATACAAAATGGGAATATATTTATGGGATAAGTAAAATATTATTCATTAAATAACATGATTGTATCTTTAGAATCAAAATATACTAATCCTTTATAGTCCCCAAGCAACTAATTGTGAAGTGTATTGAATATTAATCTAAATATATAAAAATTTTATGATTGATAATATTGGATATCCATATGGAAACTAAGTAGTGTACTATGACAGATATTCAATGAGATCTTATAGTGAATATTAATATTCTCAACGAAAATTATACTTTATATATTATGTTTTCTTATATAATGTGACATTGAAGAACATATCTATTTTTCTTGGACTAATGAACTGTTTTTCCCCTAGATGTGATCAGTTGAATCTATTGATGATGTATGAATATAACCACTAGCTGCATACGACTAAGATTCAGATTGTTAGTGTTAATATAATCGTATTATTAGTATAAACATTAGAGACTAGATTAAGAAAAGCATACATTATAGAACATAATAATATGACTTACCGTTGGGGTAAATCTATGTATTGGATAATATTATGAAATTTTAATAAAGTAGTGAAGGTGTGATTTCAAAAAAAACATCTATTTCTATATACTAACATGTGGATGTGTTATTTACATATATTTTTCAACTCCAAAGACTCTACTATATAGTCAAACAACATATGTTTACCTATTATACAAATTCACACTTTAAAAATCCAAAATTCATGAATTTATTTGATATATTAAATTAATTATTCTAAAATGGCCAATCTAATTTCATTTTGGAATTCTTTCAATCAAAATTATCATCTAATGTATTTTTTATATTTTTTTAAAGAATTTTTTTTTGTGAATTGTATGAAAATATTTATTTTTTAAATCCTTTAACTTTATATGAATAATATGTTTTCGAAACTTAATCAATAATAAATTTTATATATTAAAAGTAAAATAAGACATTAGGAAATTTATTTTTAAACCTATAAATCCAATGAATTTTATTTTTGAAAATATCATAATAATATATGGAAATAATTTTTCATTTGTTACATTAATTATGTTCACCAAGAGTTAAATTATGTTTTAGAGTTATTATAATTTAACAAAACATTTATTTTTAAAATTATGAACTTATTATAATCATTATAATAGATAAATTGACAAATTTTTTGTATAAGTAACCATTAATTTTTTAATACAATTTTTTAAAATGGATTTTTATGTCACATACTAAAGTTTTATGAGTAATTTCCTTATACATAGATTGTCCATATTATTTAATGATTACAATATTTGAGATAAATATTTTCATATTATTTTATATGTACAATTTCATTTTCTGTATAATATTGTTGTTGTAAAGATTACTTTTAATTATCTTGACAATGGTGAAACAATAATTTTATAATTATTGTTTTCATAATATCAAGGATTTTATGTTGAAGAAGTTAAATTGAAATATTTTAAATATTGAATATAGAAAATAACATAAACAAATAAGTAAATATATTGTCACACATTTTTTTATAATCAATATTAAATATGATTATAATTCTAAATGGTCAAAAAGTAATTTTTTTCTACTAAAATTGATATTCTATAGTTCATATCCATTACTTTAAAAGTTAATTTGACATTAGTTATAACTTTTATTGGATTTTATATAGGTAAAATTAGGTTCCATTAAACCCAAATATATTTCATATGGGTTATTTTATGTTTCAAGTAAATCATAAATTCAATTAGTTAAAAACTACTAACATAATGTAAAAATAAAAGGGTCGAATATAAATTCTTAATTGTAAAACCCATATAACATGATTAAACCATGGGGTAGAAGAATTAAATGATATATTATCAACCAAAGGACAGAGAACACTCCATTATTTAAAATAATTATTTTACAGGTCTTGTAATAGCATCATGATATTATTAAAATATAATATTTGTTCACAAGAGTTCTTATTTCCACTATTATAAATAGGGGTAACATACAACCATTTAAAATTGAGCCTAAATTTGAATTAAACATGAATATATGCAGAATTATTCTATCCTAGGTTCTATAACACTCCCTTAGTACACTATTCACATGATGTTTTCAAAACATCAATTCAATGGAGTTTTTGAAGGAATGATCAATTCACTAATGTTTGTATTATATCCTTCTAAAGTAATTATTATTAATTTCAATATTAAATTTAACATATCACCATTTAAATATGATGAATTTTGTATCATTTTTATACTGATATGTTTTTATGTTAATTAAATATCCAATATTTATTCCTCTCTACCCATTATTAAAAAAAATCATCATTAATACATTGTATGGATGACATAAAACATAAAGGGTTGTCTTCCATTTTTATTCACCATCATTCATGGGTGATAAAATGGATATCATTGATGAATAAATATTATATATAATCTGAATCTAACTAATAAATATAAAATTACAATTGACTCTATTTCCCTCTCACTTAATGAGAAATGGATTCACTAATCACGAGTACATGTGATCAGTCACTTACTTGAGAAATGAGTTTCATTTATCATCCCCACCCACAATAGAGATATTTATAAATATATATAATATATAAAAAATATTTAAATAAAAAAATTTTGATTTTGGATATTTACAAACTACTTTATAATACATTCTATCCTGGAAAACATATATATTAATTTATGAATTTTTTTTTTGAATAATGTCAAGTAACCAAATTATGAATGAAAAATATATAATAAAAAATTTAATATAAAAAAATTCTAAATATTAAATTAAATATAGAATAATAAAATTATTATGGAGGTAACTAAAAAAATTGACTATATAATTTATTATTTTTATCATGCACACAAAATTAATTTTGAATAAAGTAAGGGGTTCAATATCAAAATCAATATATTTGAGGAATATTATGTATTATGAACCTAATTAACATTATCTGGTTTATATAATGAGGATTTGAGATGTTTTATCCTTAAATTAGTTAATTCATGGAATTTTGAGATCCTTTTTACACCCTATCTTTCAATATATTATGATTTAATTTTTATCGAAACCATAAGTGGGGGTTTCCATCTAAATTTTCATTCCTTGGGACACATGTTATAATCACCACCAACTTTTGATTGTATGGTTCTTACATTACCATGAATTGTTTTCCATGATACTCATAAAATTAAAGGGATTTATAAGTCTATTTTTTCACACTCTTTTATTATTTTGATTAATGAGTACCATTTTCTATGGTGGAAAAACAATACTATGTTAAGTTAAATTAATGACTATGACTTTTCATAAAAAATATATCCATATCTAAACACTTGAAGGTGGATAAAAATGTCACAGAAATGAAGCTAGGGTTAATCATTCTGAAAAGTGTTAATAGATCATTAAATCACCTATCACTGTGATGAGAAATTAGTGGGCATAATATTACAAAACCAATGTGATAATACATGGGGATAAGAAATGTAATATTCACATGTTCTTAATTTACCATGATGATGGACTTTATTACCATTTCCTTGGTCTCTAACCATTACAATATATTAAATTGAATTACTATATTCCATGGATAACCCATCAAATTTTATGTAACCACACAACTGTATTTCTTTGATATGGGTAATTCATGTCATAGTGACTATAACACATATCTTCCAATTTTATTAAGGTGTATTATCATAGACAACCACATTATTATGTTGAATGGGGTAGTATTTGATGTTAATATTTCTCAATATATAGAGATCCCTATTTTAATCCAGTTCTGGTTAGTATGGTAATAATTTTTATTAATTTATATCTCTTATTGTGAATATATTAGAATTAACCATGTGATAGTTGGGGTGATGTGGAAGTATTTGTAACTAATCCTTGATCAATTTTTTATTTACCTAAGCACGCAATATAGTGCACACCTAGGTTTGGTCTCAATGTGGTAGCTCACACAACATATATTTTCTATTGCCAATATTGAAATTATAACTAAAATAAAAATAAATAATATAATGATTTTAGTTTGAAATATGTAATAAATATTGACATATACATGTTATGTAAAAAATGGATGTAGAAAACAAGTTGTTAAATAGAAAGTATAATCTCTTGGGAGAACACTGAGAGTAAACCAACATCATATCATTTTCAGATTAAAATTTATTTAATGAACTCAATCCATCATATGTATGAATTCCCCATTATATTTATGGATGTGATTATATAGTTTATACAATTATTGTTGAGAGACAACACACCCGCTTTCTCAATCAATGGAAAATATTACATAAGAGAAGGTTAAGCCATGGGTAGAAGGTAGAGAAAAAAAGATACTTACCCACTAAAATATATGTACTACTAAATATAAAATTATAATAAATAATAAAAATTAACTTCATATAATATGGGTTAAACATTTCATTGATCTCCTAGGAACATCCTCAGGTAAGTTAATCATGATCACAAGTATAATAGATCGTTGTAGAGAAGAACATGGTGGAAAAAATATAATAATATTACATTAAGAGGAATAAAATAGTAAAATATATTAAAAATTAATAATAATGTTACATGTAAAAAGACTATATAAAATGGTCACAAAGAGTTTTAAATATTTTATAACAATAGGGGATATATTATATATTTGAATCCATTGAAATTTGGGATCCAAAATATTCGCAAAAAATAATGCTCATGATAAACCCATATTATGAAATTATTTAGGAAGGTATCCTCCTATAATGTTGTTCCAAAATAAATTTCTCATTATCTAATATCTATCAATTTATTATTCTTAAAGTATAATTTAATTAAGTAAAAAAATAAAGAACTTGTTACCATCGTGAAATGTAAATTTCAAAAAGTAAGTAAACATACAGGATATTGGAATGACATGTTTAAATCATATTTCTATTTTTTGTTGGTTTTGTGGATTGAAATTAAATTATGTCCACTAAAATTATTCTTTAATTAATATTCACTTATTTTTGGTGTGAAATACCATTATTTAATTATCTTGGGTATTTAAAGAAAATAAAATATTCCTTAATTATAGAAGGAAACATCCTCCCCTTACATAATCAGACAACATAAGCTATTTTGATAAAAAAACACAGGAAAATATTTCCTAAAAATTATTACACACATTATAGTGACAATGGTAATCCAAAATAAAACAACCCTTGGGAACTTATATATAGATCCAAAGTCGGGTATTGGGGTGAAAGATGTTTGAATATGTTTTATGGAAGTCCGACATAATTTAAGGGATTTGAATAAAAATTTTATTTCTGTTGGACGGATGCCATATTCTCCACTTTTTTTCCTTTTGGGAATTATGGGATATAAATCTCTATTTATGGTTCTAACTTTCCTTGTGATTAAGAACCAAATATTACCATGTTGGAGATAGTTATAGGTTTCAACATCATAACATTTTGGGATTGTTTATGATTATATTTATAACGATGATATATTATGATATAACTCCAAAAAATGTTAGGTCATTTCTTTTCAACTGGTTACTTTTGGAGAATACATATTTACATTTTATTTTCATCTATTTTATAAATCAAGAAAACAAAATAATATTTTAATGAAATGTTACTCTATTTCTTTTTCTGGTGAAAAAAAGTTTCTCCTCAATGTCTTAGATTTCTAAAAAAGTATTAAATAATTTGTTTTTGTAATATGACATCATTTTTGAAGTCATCATTCTATTGTTTGAATTTTTCATAAAATGGTTTAAAAGAAATATTCATTTCATTCCCTAAATAACGTTCTTTTGACTTTTTAACAAAAATTCAAATGGATTCTTTATTCACCATGTTTGGAATAAATGATATTTTCTTCCATAATGAAATGTAAATTATTTAAATATTACTTTATAATATTACATAGTTATTTTAAATCAAAAAATTTTATATAATATTTGTAAATTTTTTATATTTTAAAGAGTTGTATTAAAAATTTAAATGATATTTTCTCTATTAATGAATTAATTATTTTTTTGAATTTATATTCATAAATGAACAAATCCATTGGAGTTGTATATTTTTTGGGATATAATCTGAGGGTACCATCCATTATTTTTTCGGACTAATTTTGATCTTGATGATTATATTTTTATGATACCCATTCATTTTACATGGGTTAGGAAGTTATGAAATGATGAAATGTTCATGGAACATGATTTATATTGACATGTTATTATAGGATGATATGAAAAAAATAATGCTTTTATGGAACACATAAATATGTGGTTCATTATGTGATGGGTTTTCCAAGAATAATATATCCCTAGAATGAACTTTGTAATGTCGTATATATCAATGGGTAATATTGAGAAACTTGTTTATGTTCATGATCCATTATGGGAAAGAAGTCGTAGTTCTTGATCAAATATGGGCAGAATTTCAATGTTCTTGATCTATTATGAGACCCAAGTGGTGATTCTAGATCCATCACGAAATGATAAACATGTAGTGATACTTGGTCCAATATGATTTGCAGATATTTTTATCTAATATTGACATGTGAAATATTTTATATACTTATGATGATGGAAACCATAAATGATATGAACATGTGGTTCAAGATTGATTTATTATGGTTTACCACTCTTATGACTCATGCATTCTAAAACTATAATGTTTTATGACATGACTCATGTTTATGGACCATGATAGATTTGGTATGAAATTTTTAATTCATATTCATGATCTCATAAACTTATGCTTTTCTTATTCATTCATAAGCTCATTGATTAATATCAACCATGTTTACCCACACTGAGTATCTAAGCTCAAACATTACTATATTTAAATTCCATATGTTATAAAGAATGGTTTTCAGTAGGTTATGTTTATAAATAATACTAAATAGGAATATATTTATGGGATATGTTAAATATCTTTAATTAAATAACATGATAGTCTCTTTAGACTCGATAGAAACTAAACCATTATAGTCCTCAAGTAAGAAATTGTGAAATATATTGAATATTAATCTAAATATATATATATAAATTATGATTGATAATATTGGGTATTCATATAGATACTAAGAAGTGTAATATAGTAGATATTCGATGAGATCTTATAGTTAATATTAATGTTCTCAATGAAAATTATATTTTATATATAATGATTTCATATATAATGTGATATTAAATAATATATCAAGTTTTTTTGGACTACAAAACTATTTTATCCCTTATAATGCGATTAGTTGAATCTATTTTTAATGTAAGAAATTTACCACTGGCATAGGCTACTAGGATTGAAAATGTTATAGTTCATATAATGGTATGATTAGTATAAAAATTGGAGACTATATTTAAAAAAATACATTAAACAACATAATCATATGACAGACCATTGGGGTCAATCTATGTATTGGATAATATGATGATTTTTTTTTAAAGAAGTGAATGAATGATTTCCAAGAAAATAAATCAAATTATATGTAATAACATGTGGATTTTGTTTTTTCATAGATGTTTCAACACCATAGACTCTACTCTATAGGTAAACAATATATGTTGACCTTTTATTCAAATGCACACTGAAAAAATCCATAAATCATGAATTTATTTAATATATTAATTTAAAATTTTTAAAATGGATATTCTTATTTCATTTTGGAAATATTTATATCAAAGTTATCATCATATGTGTTTTTGTGATTTTTTAAAGAATTGATTTTTTTTATAAATTGCATAAAAATAACGATTATTAATACATTTAATTTTATATGACTAATATGTTTTTGAAACATATTCAATAATAAATATTATATTTTAAAAGTAAAATAAAACATAAATTTTTTTTTTATAATTCTATAAACCCCATGAATTTTATTTTTGAAAATATTGTAATATTGTATGGAAATTATTTTTCATTTGTTATATTAATTAAATTCACCTAGAGAGAAATTACATTTTTTATTTATTTTAATAAAACAAAAAATTTATTTTCTATATCTATAAGCTTATTCAAATAATTATCATCAATAAATTGATCAATTTTTCATAAAAGTAAACATTAATTTTGAAATAAATTTTTATTAACTGGATTTTTATGCGTTACATACAAAAGTGTTATGATTCATTTCCCTAAAACTAAAATGTTAATATCATAAGAAGATTATAATATTTGAGGTAAATATTTCCATATTATTTAATATGTACAATTTCATTTTCTGTAAAATATTTTTATTGTTAGGATTAATGTTAATTATCTTGATAATGATGAAATAATTATTTTAAAAAATTTTGTTTTCTTAAAATTAAGGAATTTATATTTAAGAAATTAAATTAAATTATTTTAAATATTGAATCTAGAATGGAACATAAACAAATAAGAAAATATATTATCACAAATTTATTTTATAATAAATATAAAATAAGATTATGAATCCCTAATGGTCAAATTGTAATTTTTTCTACTAAAATAGGTTTTCTACAGTTAATATTAATTAATTTAAAAGTTAATTAGATATTATTTATAACATGTATTAGATTAGATAATGTTAAAATTTGGTTTTATTATACATAATTGTTTTCTTTATGGGTTATGTTATGTTTCAAGTAAATCATAAAATCAATTAGTTAAAAACTACTATCATAATCTAAAAGTAAAAGAGTCTAATATAAATTATTAATTTTAAAACCCATATAACATTACTAAAACATGGGGTGGAATAATTTAATGATATATTATAATCCAAAGGCCACCCAAAACTCCATTTGTTCAAATAATGATGTTACTGATCTTGTAATAGTATCATGATATTATTCAAATATATTGTTTGTTCACAAAAGATCTCATTTCCTCTATTATAAATAGGGGTAACAGACACCCATTTAAACATGAGCCTAAATATGAATTATACATGAATATATGCCTAATTATACTCTCCTAGGATCTATAACACTCCCTTAGTATACTATTCACATGATGTTTTCAAACCCCATTAATTCAATGGTGTTTTTGATGGAATGATCAATTCAAAAATATAAGTATTATATCCTTCTAAAGTATTTCTTATTACTTTTAATCTTAAAAATAACTTATCAAAATTTTAAGATGATGAATTTATTATCATTTTTATAATGAGATGTTTTTATGTTAATTAAATATCCATTATTTATTCCTCTCTACCCATTATGAAACAAAAATAATCTTTAGTACATTGTATTGACTGCCACCAAAATAAATGGTTTTATTCTATTTTTATTTACAATCATTCATGGGTGAAAAAATGGATTTAATTTATGAATACATATTATATATATAATATGAATATAAATATGAAATATAAAATTACAATCGACTCTATTTCCCTCACACTTAACGAGAAATAGAATCATTAATCATGAGTACATGTGATCAATCACTTAATTGATCAATGAGTTTCATTTATCATCACCACGCACCATATAATGATTTAAAAATATATAAAATATATAATAAATATTTCAATAAAAATTTCTTAATTTTGGATATTTTTAAAATATTTTACAATACTGGCTATCTTAGAAAACATATATGTTAATTTATGAAAAATTGATTGAATAACCTCAAGTAACCGAAATTAAAAAGAAAAATATATAATAACAAATATAATATTAAAAAAATTGGTCAAGATTAAATTAAATAAAGAAGAATAAATTTATTATGGAGGTAACTAATAAAATTGACTAGATAATTTAGTATTTTAATCATGCACACAAAATTATTTTGGATTAAATTATTGGTTCCAATATGAAAACCTATCTCTTGGAGGTATATTATGTATTTGGCACCTAAATAACTTTTTATCGTGTATATAATGACAATTTAAAATATCTTATCCATAAATTAATTTATTCATGAAATTTTGATATCATTGTTATACCCTCTCTTTCAATATATTATGATTTAATTTCTATCGAATCCATACGTGGGGTATTTTACTTAAATTTTCATTCATTTGAAGTCATGTTATAATCACCACCAATTATCCCTTTTATGGTGCTTAAAATACCATGAAACAATTTTTTCCATGATAATAATAAAATTAAAAAGGATTTATAAGTATATTTTTTTAATGTCTTTTATTATTTCGATTAAAATGTTACGTTTTCTATAGTTGAAAAACCATCCTATGTTATGGTTAATTAAAAAATATGTCATTTTATAAAAAATATATCCATATCTAAACAATAGAAAGTGGATACAAATGTCGCAGAAATGAAGCTATGGTTAATCATTATAAAAAGTGATTGTAGATCATTGAATCAACTATCACCATGATGTGTAATGTGTCGGAATAAGACTACACACCCAGTGTGATACTACATGTGGATAAGAAAATAAATATTCACATGCCTTAATGGAACATGATGATGGATTTTCTTATTATTTCATTGGTCTCCCACCAATATAATATATTAAATTGAATTACTATATTCCATGGATAACCCATAGAATTTTATGTAACCATTAACCTATCTTTCTTTGAATGGGAACTTCATGTCACAGTGATTATAACACATATATTTCAATTTTATATAGGTGTATTTTCATATACAACCACATTATTCTGTTGAATGGGGTAATATTTGATGTTAAAATTTCTCAATATAAGGTTATCCATGTTTTAATCAGGTTTTGGTTTATAAGGTGACAATTTTTAATTAATTTATGACTCTTACTGGGAATCTATTTGAATTAACCATGTCATAGGTGGGATGATGTGGAAGGATGTGTAACTAATCCTTGATCAATTTTTTATATACCTAAGCACGCAATATAGTGCACACCTAGGTTCGGTCTCAAGGAGGCAACTCACACAACATAGAATTTCAATTTTCAATATTTACATTATAACTAATATAATAATTAATAGTGTAAAGATTTGGTTTTGAAATATGGAATAAATATTGATAGATATATATATATATATATGTGTGTGTGTGTGATGAAAATAGAATGGAAGTAGAAAAAAAGTTGTTAAACAGAAATTATAATCTCTTGGGAGAACACCCAGAGTAAACCATCATCATCTAATTTTTAGATTTAAATTTGTTTAATGAACACGGTCCATCATATGTATAAATTACATCTTATATATTTTTATGTGATTATATAGTTCACTCAATAATTATTGAGAGACCATAAACCCCCCTCTTCAATCAACAAAAAATATTTCATAAGAGAATGTTAAGCCTTGGGTGGAAGGTAAAGACAAAAAGGAGACTTACCCACTAAGATACTGGTTCAACTAAATATAAAAATATTTTAAATAATAAAAATTAATCTCCAATAATATTGGTTAAAAATTTTATGGATTTCCCAAGAATATCCTTAGGTTAGTTACTCATGATCACAAGTATAAGATATTATAGTAGAGAAGAATGCATTGGAAAAAAGGTAATAACATGACAATGAGATGAATAAAAATAGTAAAATATATTAAAAATTAATAATACTATTACATTTAAAATAAAAAAAACTATATAAAATGTTCACATAGAGTTTATATTATTTGATAAGTAGAGGGAATACATTATATATGCAAAACCGTTGAATGTTTTGATCCAGAATATTTGAAAAAAATATTCCTCATGATAAACCCATATAATGAAATAAATTAAAAAGGTATCCTTCTATACTGTTGTTACAAAATAAATTTCCCATTAGAATGCTAAATATTATCATCATTATCTTTATGTATTAGATATTATAACCCAATTACTCTGGAAATAAATTCTTACCATGAAGAATATATGAATTTTTAATATATTATTTCTATTTCATTTTTTACCTTGATATTTTAACATTTATGTGGGTAAATATTTTTAAAAAATTTAAATTGGGATCATCTGTTTATCATTATATGAATATTTCTCTATTTTTTCACCAATTTAAGATATATAGGCATAGATTCTACAAACTCCAAATCTGTACACCGATGTGAGGCCTACCTTTGGAGTTTCTTTTTGTCCTTCAAATGAAGGATTTAGATTTGGATCATGAAGATTAAAATTAATAACAATATTTAATAAATACTACAAAAATATAACTTAATAAAATAAATTATTTTATATAAATTTATGGATTAATGTAATAAATAAATTAAAAATATTATATTCTTAAATTAGACAATTTTTCCAATAAAACACAGAAGCCACTAAAACCCTAAAATTATTAAATTATCCATAAATAAAAATATTAATGGGATTAAAAACAATCAAATGTGTATAAAAATATACTATAAAATTATTTATATCCATACCCCCAAATATAAACCAATATTTTCCTAAAGTATAAAATCATAAAAGTAAAAATCATAGGGAAATAATGATTTCATTTTTCCAATATCTAGTCAATAAAATTAAACAATCATAAATCTAAAAAAACTACAAAATTTCACATAAAATATCAATTTAATTTCACATTATTAGAATAAATATTAAATTCATGTGTTTTAATTTTTCCCTTTGAAAAATTATGGAACTTATCCTTCCATTCATTAAAGCTCTTCATGTCATTGTTATTAAACATCATCAATAATGATCTACATCACATTTGAACCTTTTATATAATAACTGATGCTAAAATAAAAATAGTGTTATACCCATGTCATTATAACATGATCCTTATACATAGGCAAGTAAAAAAAACTATATTCTCCACATTGTAATGATAAAAGTAACATAAAATACTATTGTATTTCATTAAAGGATCAAAAGACTTTCAGTCTTAAATTATTCAATAATTAATGATTTAAAACTGAGGCTCAAGTAGTATTTTTATCTAATAATGTATAGTGCATGATATTAAAAATAAAAGCTCAATGGTATTATACCATTCGAATTGACCAATCCCATTTCTACCAAAACACAAAGTAAGGCCATGATTAATGTAAATAATAATGAATGATTTTCTGTTACCTCTTAAAATTTTTATACTTTTTTACATATTTTTATTTTTCAAATAAAATTTCCATTTTTTTATTCTATACATTTTATTATTATACTAAACCTCACAACTATCACCTAACCACATATGACTTTAGTTTTCCCAAATCACAAAACATTTTCCCATTTTTTTTATTTTTCTATTTTTTTAATTCATGTGGGGAAAATAATTTGTCATGAATGAATAAAAAACCTTAATTAATTCCCAAAATAATAACACATAACGTTTTCCTTGTAATGTAAATCATTTCTCACAACAAGGTTTCCTTCACCCGTACAATTAAACATAAATATTTAATGATAATATTAATAGGTTGGTATGAATGGATTAAAATGGATTGAAAAATGGATCATTACTACAAAGGACATTCATTGTATATATGGGACAATGAGGTATTGATGTAAAGTTTGTCTTTTAAGGACAATTGATTTATCAAAAGACACCTCAACCATTTTAAATGTGTTTTTACTTAGTCATTCATTTGAAAAGTTTAAAATAATGTACTTGATGGGGATTTTTCCTACGATAACTCAACAAATATGCTTATAAAAAATATTATGTACATGGAAAATAAATTTTATAGGGAATGGGAATATGATACTGTAAAATCACTAAAAGAAAATACTAATAATAAAAAATCTAATATTTTTTTTGGAAATTCATATCTTGAAAACTAATATAATAATTTATGGTACCATAGTAAATTAATTTTATTAAATTATGTGTCATCCATTTAATATCCAAGATTCACATTAGAAATTAAATTCTATATTTTACTCATTCTATCTCAATAACTATGAAATCTATGATATTGAATCATATGATTCTTGAAAGAACAAGGTATCCAATATAAGTCATGTAAAACATAATTAAAGCATGGGTATGTAATTTTCTAGTTTAAAGATTTAATTAGAATCTCAAAAAAATTGAATGAAGTTTTAAAATATAAAAACTAAATGTTAACTCCCTTTTGAAAACAATTTCAGGTTATCTTCATACTCTATTTGGGATTTAGCCCTATTCCATCATGAACTTACAACAAATCACACAATTAAGCATAAGGATCATGTCATTAATATTGAAAATGATTAAGGGGATCATGACACCTTATGGAATAATATTAAAAAATTAATATGAAATCTAATATAATATGATTGAATTTGAAAGTACTATAATGAAAGTAAAGGACAAATCATTGTATCATCCCCGAGTAGGCCTTGAATTTTATTGTATCTATAGGGAAGTATAAGTTTTTATCCATAATCATATGGTTAGTTTGTCATCATTTACTTGAGACACCAAATGTTTTTATTCCCAGCTTGCACTATAATATTCATGTTTAGGAGAATTCCCTATATAGTGTACACTAGATATTTCCCTTCAACAATGATTCACAACTTTCATGGAGGGTGTAAGATGATGTTCAAAACCTCTTACTCTTTATATGGAATTTTTGAAACATCTTCAACATTATCCAGTGGTATCTTGAGATGTGCTTCATTAAAAGAAAATAATAATAGAAGTTGAGAATGTAATTTTACCTTAAATAAATTTAAAAATAGAGATTCATTATAAAAAACACCTTTTAAATGTGTGTACCATCTTGTTCTAGTTCATTAGGGATAGCCACATAGATCATATGTTCTACTACCTTAATTATGTGTTCATGGAGTTCTAAATGTTCATCAAAAATTTCATTTTAATTTTAATTAATTTTTTTCCAAGGAATTATTGGAGTAGGACAAATATGATAATTCTAAAATATTAGGGGTGATACTCAAATTAGATTCAATAAATCCAAATGAGTTTGAGTTCAAGAATATTTCATCTCCAAAATTTGGTTCCTCTTAAATCTCTACATTAGTGGAATTCACCTCTTGGCGTTCAGTAATAGCAGATAGAGATAGGAATTTAGGCCCCACTATTTCATGGATCTCCTAAGAAAAAACATGGATGAAAAATGGGGACTCTTATTGGAAAATGAACACTTGATAAAATTATAAAATGTAATGGTATAACATAGTTAGCTCCCCATGAATCCCTTCAAAATATTGTTCTTTAATTTCCTCCGTTACAGAATACATGAATTCTATAAATTCCTTCCCACAATTATTCGATTTCCAAAACTACATCAAATGTATAAAAAATAGAAACACATTTCTCTGTCGAAAATATAGATTAAATTATTTGTTCTCTCATATATGGGTAATTTTCCAATGATTGAAAAAAATTATTTGATGAAATCACGGATGATGTTTTTTATGTATTTTTTAAATTTATGTTTTTAGACATTTTTAATATTGAATCATTCATACAAGTGTTTAAACTCCATAATAATGATTCCAATTTGATGCTGGAAAAATTTTCCTGAATCCCATCTCAATATTTTATTTGTATTTTCATGAATTTTTTCGCACACCAAGGGATGATCTCAGGGAGGTACCTCATATAACATTGAATTTCTATTTTCCCAATTTATATTATTACTAATATAAATTTAAATAATATAAATAGTTGGGTTTGAATGATGTTTGAAATAAATAAATAAATAAATATAAATAAATATATAAATGATATGAAAATAGAATGGATATAGAATAAATATTGTTAAATAGAATAAAGATCATTCCATGAGAACACCCATCGTGAACCATCATCATTTAGCTATGAGTTTAATATTTAATTAATTAACACTATACATAATATTCATGAATTCCATCTTATATATATGGAATATACTACACTAAACGATAATGTAGAGGTCATACCTCCACCTCCTTGATTTATGGAAAATATTATAAAAGAATATGTTAAGCCTCAGGTGGAAGTTAGAGACACAATGGTGCCTTAACAACTAATTCCCACATCACCTAACACTACAAAAAATAAGAAAAAAACATGAATATAAAAAGAAGTAGGTTCAATAATAGTTTAATCCTCCAAGAACATTGTTGGTTTAGTTACTCATGATTAAGAGTATAAGATATTGTAGTGGTCAAGAACATGGTGGATAAACAATAGAAACAAAACCAGAGTGATAGGAAAGAGCATAGTAAAATATATTTAATATATATAATATTATTATACAAAAATGAAAATAACAAACAATAGAAAATATCCACAATGATTTCCCAATATTTTGCGAAGGATATGGAAAAAAATTATAAGATAAAGGGTTGAAATTTTTTCTCTATAACATTCCTCCAAAATATTAGCAGCGTTAATCCTATTTAATGATAAAATTTTATATAGTAGTTTTCAAGAATGCCTTTCAGAAATAATATTCTTGTTAGAACAAAAATTTTAATTTTTTCCTTTTTAGATGATGTTATATACCGTTTACACTAAAAATTTATTCTGGGTAGGATGAATCTATGAATTACCAAAATTAGATTTCAATTGTATTTATGTCCTTTATATTGTCCAATTAAAGTTAGTCGATAGTTATGAAAGTTGGTTCTTAAGATATTCCCTTTATCAATTTTTTATTAGTGTTCCATTTTTGTCCATGTAAGATATATCATCTCATATTCTTAAATCTCAATTTATTTATATTTTTTTGAGGCACGACTTGTGATCTTATTCTGGGCTTGAAAATTAAGGATTCTGATTTGGGTCTAAAAGAACGAATTTAGTAGCAAGATAAATTAAATATAAAGAAGTAATTTTAAAAATTAAATTAGTTTATAATAAGAAAAAAAAAATAATTAAATATACTAAAACATTAATATTACAAAATAATTCTGTAATTCTATTTAATCTCAAAATTCTACTAAAACCATAAAATGTGACATTTGAAATTAAAAACTACTTTGGTGGGATTAAAAAAAATTGAAATTTGTTTAAAAATATACATGAAAATTGAGTTTTTCATGGGACCCAAAATATATATCCCCTTGATCAATTGATAGATCTCATGAGACAAAATAGTTTGGGTTTTTTGTATCCATCTTCAAATGATATGAAATTTTCTTATCAAAAGGAATTAAAAATATTTTTTTGATGTTAAAAATTATGCATTCTATTGTTATGTGATTAATGATTTTTCTGATCCATGTTATACTTTATTATAATTATTATAGTATTCCTTTAGTTCTAATTGATTATGTATTAATGTTGTTCATTTATTCTTTTTATTGCACTGATTCTATGTTTATGTTATATAAGTTTCATTTGATTCCCATCCATACAAATAATCTAATATCATACTTATTTTTTACCTATCCTTTGAAAACCTAGAGGAGTATTGTGTTTAATTTTGAGGAATATAATAGAAGATATAATTATGTTATCTCAATGTGTTCAGGATCTATATGGTTCTTTTAATTGAAATATATGAACATATCTAGTCTTTGAAGGTTCCATGTGAAGAAAACTATTATGATTTCTTAATCACAAGATTTATTTTATTCATTATCAATGACAATATGAGATTTAAATTATAATTAACACCATATTAAATTCAGTTAAATTAAATAATATTGACAATGGATAAACACCATAACCAAAGAACAATATCATGACATATTATTTATAATTTATTCATGTAATTAATTAATTTTATTATTTTCAATTCATTATTCATTGATGTATTTGAAAATTGATCTAAATTTTCCCATAATTTAATTTTAATAATAAATATTAAATTATCTATAGCAATGAACCCACATGTTCACGAAATCTCAGAATGTCATCATAGGAGTCTCCATGTGTAGGCGTGATGGATAATATCACTTGAATTTTTCAATTTTGATCACCATGAGAATATCATAAAAGGTATTATTATTGATCTATCTTCACTTTAGAGTGTAATAAAGAAGAAAATATCTCTCTCAATTATTGGGACCTTGGATTCTTGGGGTTTTTTAATGTTTTACGTCGTTGATGTAATTTTGGGCCCCATAATTAAAAGGGGGTTTATTCTAATAAAAAATTAATTTTTAGTTAGTAATAGGAAAATTAAACTCGGTCCCCCTTTCTTCCAAAATATTTATTAGTCTAGAATAATGAGTATTTATTTAACAAATAAATATCAATTTATTATTCCCTGATAAGTAAACAATTATAACATCGACTAAATAGAAAATAAATATCTTTTAAATATTCTACTTATATAACATTATTTTAGATATATAGTGATTAAATTTTTATGATCAAGAAAACATGAATAATTTTTAATCCACAAAAAATCATAATATTTATTCTTTTTATTGAATTATAAATAATAATATTATATTTAACTATGATTTTGGATTAACCTAATATATAGTCCTCTATGGTTTTTTCTTAGTATTATTAGGTGATGAATCCTAATGTCCATGGTTAGCATCTTGAAATAGGTGGATTCAATCACAGTGGAATATGTTAATGCCACAACTATATAATACCTCATATGTGTGCTTACTATGTAATATAATACCATAATATTATATCTCTATTAAATTAGGTTGTATGCTACTTCAATCGACCTATGGGATTGATATCCCTTTCTATGATTTTTCCAAAATAAAAATACCCTAAATAAGACCATCACCATGTATTTATATAGGCTATATCATTTTCATCAAAGGGAATGAGATATCAATTTTTGTTATCTAAAATTTTGGAAAACAATATTGTCTCCCATTATTCATTAATGAAATATTACTCATGACGCACCCAACACATCCTACCTTTCTAAAAACATTTTTTTTCTTGGTTTTAATCAATACATCAATGTATATGACTTATAATACTCATTAATAATATTTCTAATTTATTAGAATGAATACAAATGGAAAAAAATTATATCATCCAATGAAACATATTAATAAGGATTTCTTACTGGTGGGTCTTATTCTCATAATATAATACAGTGGATAAGACCAAGCATGTACAATATGAGAAGGTACCTCAACGTCCTATGATCTTATTCCCATGATACCATGAATAATTTATATCCCTCAAATGATTTTATCTATATATAAAACATATATTTATGGTTTTTATCATAGCAATTAAGTGTTCTCATCATATTGGGGGGCTTCATTGACCTTTTTGTTTGAAAACTACTCTTATAACATTATAACATACAATGTCCCAAATAAGAATAATAAATTTTTGATTAAGAGTTAATTAATATTCAAAAAAATGAATACAAGTTATCTTAATGTGTGTATAATTTGTTTATAGGGAACCAAATATAATACAATCCCCCTTTCTCTATAGAAAATTCCTATCAACCTTTAGTCCAGAAGACCTCACATGATACTCACACTTATGATAAGATATGACTTTATCCATGGGGTCTGCCATGTTTTTGTCTGTGGTAATTATTTTTACTAAAAGAGGACCCCTTTTATTGAATTACACAATGAGTTAATACTTCTGGAGTATTTTTTCCATTATTGTGACCAAAGATATTCTGTAATATTTTCCAACACAATACTTTTAGAATACAATATGATAGAGGCATTACTTATAGCTACCAATTTAAGCATAAAGAAGAAATTTATTATCCAAATGGTGTCTATGGATATATCAGGATATTCTATATATATGGACACCACTGTAAAATCAGTGACAGTTTGATGCTTTGAACACTTCCATCTCACATATCCTATTTTGAGATAGAAAACATATCCTGGCCATATCATTACTTCATTATGATATATTTGAAAACCAAAATCATTATAACCCCTTATGATCATCTCATCATCCCCTCTATACACTAGGAACATATCCTTAAATCTTTTCAGATACTTAGGGATAACATTAATAGTATACCAAAGTTATTTTCCAAGATCATCCTAATATTTACCAAACATGTTCAATGAATTATAAACAACAATTATAGTATATAACATATAATAGAATATTTATTCTATTGCTAATGAAAATGGGATATTAAACATTATTTCGTTCACATGTTGTGTCTGAGGATACTTTTTAATAGAAATATTTTACCCATGTGACACTGGAACTATTCAACCCTTGGATTGTCCCATAATAAATCTTTTTAATATATTTTCAATGTATATAATTTGACATAGACCACAGAGCCACTTATATCTATCATGAATGATCTTGTTATCTGGAATTCATGACCATTCATAGAATTTCTTCTTAGAGAAACACTTGTTCAAAAAACAGTCAATAGACTATAATACATTTATTTCATTTATGATTACTAATATGTCATCAACATACACTACTAGTATAACAAACACAATCCAAATAATACTATTGTAAACTCATGGATTACATTCATTATTAATGAAAAAAAATTATTTATATCTTCATCAAGTAAAATTTTTTGTGACCTAGTTTTGTGGAAACAATCCATATATGGATTTTGAAATCATAAAAATATATTTATCATCAAATGAAGCCACAATTTCTTCTAGGTTGTTTCAGGTATACATCCACCAATTAAGGAAATCTATTTTGAAATCCATCTGTAAATATTCACAGTCATCAAATATTTATATATAATGTGTAATTTTGATAGATTTAATCATGTAATTTTTATAAAAAGGTTAAATCATATTAAATTACATAATGTGGTTTAAACCATCTATCCACTATCCTTTCTTTATAGATATTTTCCTGATGTTTCATTTATTATTTTCTAAGTAATATCCATTTTCACCTTATAGTCTTTACATCAGAAAGCACATCGACCAGTTCCCAAACATGGCTTAGATACATGGAATCCATTTTTAGAATTCATTTTTTCTTTCAATTTTCATCTTTTAGTTCTCAACTTCCCATTTTTTGGAAATAGGTTGATTATTATCAATCAATAATGTGTCACAATCATCAGTGATTCCAAAAAACATATCTATATGGTTCACTTACAACTCAAGTAATCCTATGTAGTACTTGTGTTTTTGGAACTACTTCTTCCATAAGGAACTGTGGAATCTATTAATTTACCAACTCTATTGTATCTTGAGCATCATCTTCATTGAAGTCAACATTTCTCCAAATTTCATTTTTTAGTAAGTTCTCCCTCTCAAGAAATATGGGTTGTATGGTGACAATTACATTCTTATCTTTGGGATTATATATTTAGTATCCATTTTTTTCATTGCGATACCCTATAAAGATTCACCATGTTTCTATGGGTGATATTTGTTTACCTGGTAAAGCCTTAAACATTTATCACTACTCCATACAAGTGAAGCTAACAAAACAGGTTTCATTGCACAACATAAGTTTAAAGGAATTTTGTTTTCTAATTTGTTAAGTACTTAGTTTAGTGTGTATGTTGATGTTTAAAATTCACATCCCCAAAAAGGATAATGAAAAATCTGAATGACTCACCATAAAACGTACCCTGTTTAATAGGGTATGGTTTCACCTATTACCAACACCATTACAATATATTATTTAAGGCAGAGTGAGTTGAGATAGAATTCCAAAATCCTGTATAATATTGATAAATTCCTGGATAAGATATATAGAACATTAATATGATAAAAGCTTCTTTATCATCATTCTATGTTGATTCTCTTCTCCATTCTATAATTCTTTAAATTTATTAAAGCACTCAGGCTTATACCTTATGAAGTAGACATAGCCATATCAACTCAGTCATCTTTAGGATTTATGAAGTTATAATATCTACCTCAAAATTATAATGGGAATGGTCCATACACACAAGTGTACATTATTATAAAAATGGATTGTTGTGATTGGTCATTTGGGATAGGATCTCATCCAAAATATTCCTTGGCGAAGTGACCTAATCCCAAAGGACCTGTTGTAGAAAACGACATCACAAATATTATGTTGTGCGATGGACCATCACAAAAACCTATTATTTGTGATTGGTAGTAGCACCGTCACAAAACAAATTCAGTGAATTTTTAAAGAAACTGTTTGTGACAACTCAACAACCTGTCACAGATAGTTTCTCATTTTTTACATTTTTGTGACATACATTCGCAATTACTATTAGAAAAAAAATAAAACCTCTTGCGATGAACTATCTCAATCAGTACATTCGGTGGGGTCATCGAAAATAATTGAAAAATTTAAACATATTAAATAAAATAATATTAATAATAAAATAATGTTAACATAAATAAATTCATAACATTAAGATTAATGGAATAAAATTATTTATATAATAATAAATATAATAAATATTATCTTAAATGCAATCAGAATATTAATTTTAATAGAACAAAATTATTTATATAACAATATGTATAATATAATATTAATAGAAATAACAAAATATTATTGAAATTCGTAAAATAAAATTTAATATATCATAATTAATTAATATAATAATAATATTATTAATATTAATGAAATAATAATATTAATATTTGTAATAAAAAAAACCTGATTATTCACAAAAATATAAAAATATATTAATTAATAAAATAATAAAAATAATAATATATAAAATAATAATAAAAACTATAATATTCGAGACAATATAAAACAAGAACTATTTAAAACATTAAATATTTAACATTAAAAAATACATTAAAAGGTTTCATCATAAAATAAAAATACATCACTAAGGGGGAGATTTGTTTGGAGGAGATAGATGATATGGTGGAGGGAACTCCATACCTGAGCTGCGAGTCAGACATCACATGTACTCTATTTTTCCCTTCTCATTCTCTTACTGCAATCGACACATCTCATCCTACATCTGATGCTGATGCTGCTATTGTAGGAACTCTTTCTGCTGCTGTTGTTTCCAATAACACATCTCCTCATGCTCCCTACGCATAGTCTCTAAAAGCTGACTCTGAGATCACAACTGCTATTTATATTGTGAATGAGATGATGAAGACTCTGCATAAGCTCCTCTCGATCTAGATGCCGACATTGTAGAGGTTTTATAAAAACCCCATGGGTTACTCAAGTGTCGATACCAACAACTCGGCCTTTCTCGAAGGCATACTGGGTCACCTGAATCCATTCTACCTCATCAAAATGGTGGCACTGGTCTGACCATCACTCTGAGCCTAACTCTAAACCTATGTATAAGAAATCACAGCCTTATATAATTCCATCAATTGTATGTTAAAATTAAAATAGTTAAAATATTATTTTTAGTTAAATTTAAAACTTAAAAAAACATATACGAACCACAATATGACACTAGTGAACACCTCTAATATCCGTAGTGGATGGATCATGGTATATCCTCCTATAAACAGCGTACTTTGTAATATCAGGCTATGTGACTACCTATAT
Organism: Viscum album; assembly: GCA_963277665.1. Lineage (NCBI taxonomy): Eukaryota > Viridiplantae > Streptophyta > Magnoliopsida > Santalales > Viscaceae > Viscum > Viscum album. The sequence goes on along the minus strand of OY728152.1, from coordinate 1,556,441,360 downwards.
AAATATTAAATAAACACATTTCATTTAATTTTTTATTCAATATTATAAAAAAAATGTACTTACCATATGCTCCATACACATACTAAAGGTCTGACTACATGCTTGTTGTGTCACCTCATGTCTCCCCCGATTTTTCCAATATACTAGTGATCTACTCTGAAACAACCTATTCAACCAGTGTGTACTTAATCCATCCCAAACCTAAGACAAAATATAATCATGATGGAGGATGTGGCATGTCTCATAAAACTCATTCACTCCTACTATATCCATTTTATTCCTATTTAGATTATGTGAAACTGAGTGTAACATGGATGCATAACTCTCTGCCATGCCTTTCAAATAACCGCACCTATGTTCTTCTCAATGGTATATTACCAAATCATTAAATAATATAATATATCCAGTTATTGATTAAATTAATTTCAAAATAAATATTATTTATTTATGTACCAGCCAATGATCGAACATGCGCTACTGAATATCAATGGGAATTTGATCCCATGACACTGATGCAGTAGAAAAAAAATTACACAATATAGCACTCCCATGTAAAACTGTTATATGGGTAATGCTGAAAAAAATAAAAATTAATCAAACAATTAAAATATAATTAAATTAATAAAAACTATCTATAATACACAGGTAAATATACCTCTATGTGCATTGATCGAACCCAAGAAGAGGATGTCGCTCAAGTATATGGTCAGGAATCATCAGTCGCAAAAGACTATGCTCCCTCTAAGTGCCCCCTTAACTGTCAATAGTTAAAGGGTCAGCTGATCCGACCTCCTACTCATCCAAAGGTCAATAAAACTCCTGTAACAAATGATATAGATCCTCATCCATCTAAAACACAAAATTATTGTTGTTATAAAACAATTGAAAACAAATATTATATAAAGATAAATATTGTATATGATTATAACCAACATTTAATTGTGTAAATGTTTATCTTTATCCACATCTTCATTGCTGTTGATGTCAATGTCTTCAACTTCCTCCACTACATCATCAATTTCCATATGAGTTTTAGTTTCAACATCTCTTTTCATTTAAAATTCAGTTTTAACATCATTAACATCATAGTCACCATCTTCCCTTAAATATGGGTTGTCATAAATTATATTTGTGTCTCTTTGTGAAATATATGGATTCAGAGCAGTTCCATGAAAAATTTCAATTCTCTACACTTCACTAAAACAACATTAACTTTTAGTAAAATGATTCTCTCAAGATTTCATTTTTATTATTCTCCACCAATCACCCAACTCCCTTGAAGTTACGTAATAATTTTCATAATAAGGATCATGTGTCTGATGGGTCAATAGAAATGGTTTATTTATAGTAGGAGACATTTATATTTAATATCAACAATTCCATAGATAAGATGAACATGCAACCCTCTCTCAATTTCCAACCACTGATATATAAATATTTTCATATAATTTTGTCCCAGATAACACCGTTCAATGATTTCTTCCAGAATAACATAAAATTCTGAAATTTTTTCTGAATTATGATATACTCCCAATAAAACACCACTATTAATTGTTTTTTTGATTCCCTATATGCACGTGTTTGAAATTGAAAACCATTCACCACATTTGCATTATAATATTTAACCATTTTAGATGGTGGGATACTCGGTACAAACAATCGATTATCAATTTTTTCAGCATGTTAAAAAACATGAAATGATTTAAAACAATTATCATAATAACAAGTATTAAATTCATTTTTTATTTGAAATAAAAAATAATTTATGTTACCAGTTTTTGAAACCAGCAGGAATTTTTTTATGTTGTTCTTTAGGAACATCTACTGTAATTTTTGGAAACTATTTATTAATATGATTATCATATAAATTTTAGAATAAGTGATTGGAGAACTCATAGAAAAAATGTTATTATTTCTTTAATGATGAGCAGAATATATGTATGAACTCTATGATGTCCATCATCTAAAATCCATCATTCTTGAATGCCACTAAATCCATGTTCGGGATGATGAAAAACTAATAATTAATTATTTATTTCATTATCAAATTTCCTCATTACGAATCTTGTAGGTGGGTTTTGAAATATAAAAAAATTGAAAGTAATGGGTGCATAAAAAGAAATTTCATCTTGAAAATATGCATTTGAAATTGAGCATTCAACTAATGCTTTTTTACATACATTTTTTTTCAATTTATATATGTATCACTCAAATGGGTATATCCATCAGAACTATACTAGAACTCCACATTTTTTCAGGAGGAAAATATAAAATAAGATTTTCCATCGAGTCAAATAAACCTGGATGGATGATTTTTTCATGTTTATATAAAAGTAAAACGACATATTCTTATAGTTTTCCTTTGGTATCGTAGTCTGTTGTTGATGAAAAAATGGCTAAAAAATATGATATATCTATAAACACATCCCAAATAATAGGATTTAACAAACCTCTTAGTCCAATTGGTAGAAGTCTTTCCATTAAAACATGATAGTCATGAATTATCAATCAAGTAATATGGACATTTCTAAAACATCTTCCCAAATTGGAAGCATTACCATATGGAAGTCCTAAATCTATAATCCACTGGAAAATAATAAGAGACTTTATTTTGATAGTTTATATGCTTTTTTGGTTTCACTATCGTATTTGAGCTAACATTTTCATACAGTTAATGTTTTGGTCTCTTGCAAATTTGGGCATGATCTAATTGTGCCTTTACATTATCTTTGGTCTTACCTGGTCTATCCAAAATTTTATAAAATAAACTACCAAAATAGTTTTTTTCAATATTCATTACATCCCACATGTGACTCAAAAAACAAATCAAACCAATATGGTGGATCCCAAAAAAGGATCTCTTTTATCCAATTATGCTCTTTTCCAAACCCATGAATTTTTGGTTTGATTATTGTTGGTCCAAAAGTTAATGGGGGTAATGAAGGGAGAATTGATTTTAACTCTATACCTAAGATCATGGATAGAGGCCCATCTTTTTCAACTATTCCTTTTCTAAAATGAGAATTGGTTCTTTGAAAAGGATGATCTCTTGGAAGAAATATGAAATGACTGTAAAAAATAAGGATTTTTTCAATTGATAAGCATAAAACATTTGATGTATCTCATATAGTATGGTAATGAATTTGGACCATGAGTAATCCAGCTAGATAACATGCCATATACTGGGATGACACTATTTGCCAAAACAATGTAGCTTTCAGTGGGATGTTTTGTAGCGCAACACCATCATATGTACTGACACTATTACATCACATTGAATACAACACATCAAAAAATGGATTCAAATAATAATTGAATTTCCTATTTGGATGAAATAGAATTAATAAGGTAAAAAAGATAAATGGAACCTTTATCATTATCCATGGATATAAATTATACGGAGTTATAATGACTGGAAAACAAGAATACTGACTACTATAAGAACCAAATGGATATAAACAATCAGTAAAAATACCCATTCGTATGTTTCGAGATTCTATAGAAAACGATAGATGATATTTGTAAAAATTCATCCAAGAATCCCCATTAAAGAGATGATTTATTATTTTACTAGTTGAAATATTGGTTTTTTGAAATGCCAAAAATGATGCTATGTTTTGAGACATTAATAAATGTTGGAAAATGGGTGTGAGTGGAAAATTTCTCAATTATTTATGGGGAATAAATATAGACATCCTTGGTTGATCTTCTTTATAGCTTGATTTTCCACATGTAGGGAAACTATCTAAAAATTCATTTTCACCATAATATATGATACAATCATTTGGACATGAATGAATCTTTTGATAACCATGACCCAGATTATGAAACATCCTCTTTATCTCTTAGAAATTTACAGTCAACAAATTTCCATCATGAATTACTATTTTTAAAAAATTGAATTTCTACATAAACTAAAATTTGAAATTCTATTATCTGATTTAATGGCCATAAATTTATAAAAAAATTAAACCTTCTTATCTAGAAACCATGATATAATTCATCCTCATAGGACCTAAACAACTCATATAAATGAGGTGGTTTCAACTGAGTAGTTAAATCAATATCATACTCAGTTTCAGTTTGATAAACAGATTGGCCTCCCACCTCATGTACTAAAATTTGAAACTGTGCTAAATCTGGAACCAAAATTTTGATATATTTACTGGAACTGCACTCACCATGATGATACCAAAAAACAAAATTAGATTGAAAACCAAAATGAAAAAAAGACCTCCTATGTCATCAAATGTTCCATATGTCCATAAAGCACGTTTTTTTCTAAGGACACAAAATTTTCCCTTCTAAAACAAATTTTGGTTTCAATGATGGAAATTATAAGAAATCTTCAACACCTTTAGTATATATAGGATTTTAATAAGAAGAGTATAAATTCCTACACTCAGTTATCTAAGAAAGATCATCTAATAATGACTGTTTTTGACTTCCTCGGTCTATATTTTTCTAAAAAATGTTAAATAATTACTTATTTTTTATAAATAGATTTATGATAAACAATTTCCACAAAAGAGAAAATAATTACATTCTATTTTTTTTAAATTTACATCAATTTAAATTATTTTATAGTTACTAATACTATTTTTATGCTTTTATACTATTCTTAAACTAATTTATAAAAATTTATACTAATTACCACTAATTATTATTAATTTTAGATATTTTGTTCTAATTATTTTTAATTACAGGTAGCACATTTTCAAATAGATTGGCGTTAACATTTTTTCCCAATGACTCATCCCCTTGCAACGTTCTGTGACTAAAGGAATTATGAAAAGTCTTCTTCAATGTACGAATATCCATTTTTGTATGCAAGAGGAAGGAGAGCAGGGTGGCCTCATTGCACTGCTCTCTGTGGTCTCATGCATAGGAAAATGAATATTTGGACGTCAGAAAATACTATTCAAAGCGATTTCAGTAATAGAGAGTTGCCAGGGGACGAGTCATTGGGAAAAAGGCCTCATTTGTCAGAAGGCTCAACTCGTTGCAACATTTTCTAACATAAATTACAATGAATAATTTTCTCAGAAGTTTAACTGAGTGAATTTTTCATATTGATTTCAATGGTATAAAGTTGCAATGATCTGAGGTGTTGATCAAATGGAATGCCACTAATCTATTGAAAATTGTGCTAGTTTTCCAATGTACACGAATTTATATTATTTTAATATGATTTATTATTATTTATTTCTAATTAATCCTATTTATTAGTAGTTATTAGTTATTAATCATAATTATTACTACTTAAGGAAAATTAATATTTATTCATCCTAATTATTACTAATTAATCATAATTATTACTAATTAATCCTAATTATTACTAATTATTCCTAATTATTACTAATTAATCATAATTATTTCTAATTAATCCTAATTAATTAAAATTATTTCTAATTAATCCTAATTTTTACTATTTTTTACTAATATTCCCTAATTATTACTAATTAATATTAATTATTACTTATTATAACTAATTAATCCTAATTTTTTTGAATTTTTACTAATTATATCTATTTATATATAATTAATCATAATTATAAACAATTATTCCCAATTATTTCTATTTAATCATAATTATTACTAATTAATCCTCATTATCACTAATTATTGACAATTAATCCCAACTATTACTAATTATTACTAATTATTGATAATTAATCATAATAATTACTAATTATGGATAATTAATCCATGTTGTTACTAATTATTACAAATTGTTGATAATTAATCCAAATTATTACCAAATATTTACAAATAATCCTCAATATTTATAATGATTACTAATTATTGATAATTATTAAAAACTATTGATAATTTTTAAAAATTATTATTAATTAATTCTAATTTTTGCAAATTATTTTTAATTATTACCAATTTTTACAAATTTTTACTAATTATTACAAATTATTGCAAATAATTACAATTTATTTCAAATTATTACTAATTATTAATAATTATTAAAATTTATCTCTCATTACGAATAATTATTACTTATTATTATTTATTATTACTAATTGTTAATATTTACTCATAATTATTATTAATTATAACTAATTATTACTAATTAATGCTAATTAAAAATAATTAATCATTATTGTTACTAGTTATTCCTAATTATTACTAATTAATACTAATTATTACTAGTTAATAATGATTATTACTAATTAATCCTAATTGTTACTAATTAATCTCAATTATTACTAATTATCCAGATTATTACTAGTTAATCCTAATTATTACTAAGTAATCCTAATTAATGATAATTATTACTAATTATGGATAATTATTACAAATTATTATTACATATTATGAATTAATGTTAATTAATTAAAATTATTACTAATTATTAGTAATTATTAGTAATTATTTCTTATTATTTCTAAATATTTATAATTAATCCAAATTATTACTAATTACTCCAAATTATTACTAAATAATCCTAATTATTACTAATTATCACTAATTAATCCAAAATATTACTAATTAATCATAATTAATACTAATTAATCATAATTCTTACTAAATAATCATAACCACTACTAATTATTATTAATTATTATAGTTTCTTACTAATCATAACAAATTATTACTAATTATTACTAATTATTCAAATTATTGATAATTATTCATAAAAATTGATAATTATACTAAATTATTTTTAATTATTAAAATTGTTTTCTAATTATTATGAATTATTTCTAATTATTACAACCTTTTCTAGTTATTACTAATTTTTTATAATTTTTTCTAGTTATTACTTATTATTCCTAGTTATTACTACTTAATACAAATTATTAGTAATTAATACAATTTATTACTAATTAATACAATTTAATATTAATTAATAAAATTTATTGCATGTTATTGCTAAATAATACCAGTTATTACTAATTAATACGAGTTATTACGAATGAAAACAAGTTATTACTAATTATAGATAATTAATCCCTGTTATAACTAAATATTACTAAATATTTCTAATTGATCTTAGTTTTTCAAAATTACTACTAATTATTGATAATTATTACTAATTATTGGTAATTATTACAAATTAAAGTTGATTATTAATAAATAATCATAATTATTTATAATTAAACCTAATTATTACTAATTAAAACTAATTATAACTAATTAATCATATTTATTGATAATTATTTCTAATTAATCCAAATTATTGATAATTATTTATAATTAATAATAATTTTTGGAGTATTAAAGTCGTATTATGTTGTGATTTAAAATTTCAATCAACGAAAAATTTTAGATGAAATTTTTTCAGAAGAGATGGAGTGAGTAGTTGACTAAAGAGGGAAATTTGAAGAGAAAATAGATCATGGTATATATAAGTTAGATTATTTGTAATGAGGGTATTTGCAATGAGCCCCTTCGCAAATGACATTGTCCACATTAATTAATTTGGGCCGTTAAACAGATATTTGTGATGAGGCCTGTCACAAATAGTTACCTACCGACAATATACTTGCGACGGGACCAGTATCCTATCACAAATACTAAAAATCATTGTCCGTTATTTGTGATGAGGATATGAACCCGTCACAAATACCCTTTCCCACTGTTTAACACATATTTCATGCCAAACCTTATTTGATTGGTCCTTACCTCCCGTCACAAGTAATGTTTATCTGTGGAGGGGTAATTGGGTCGTCGCAAATACCCCCTTTCGATGGGTTATTTGCGATGGGCCCCTGACCTGTCGCAAATAGTAATTTTTCCCGTAGTGGTATACTAATCATAGAAAATCGATTGCCCTGTCACCATTTCCAATGAATGGTGTATTTTTTATATTTTCCTTTTAATAAATAATTAATCCATTCATGTGGTTTTATCTCAAAAGAGTCTAAATAACCATCTTTACACTACTTTTTCAAATGCTACTCATTTACATGACTATGATGGTTATTCCATTGGTAGGTATTATATGATTAATTCAAATCTGATTCATTATCAACTAAATGTAATTGGTTTCCATAATATAATACAAATGAATGTGATTTAAATATGTCATACCATAGCATATATTGTCATCATAAAAGAAAAACATTTATTTCCAAAATTGAAATTAATCCCATCTCCATCTAGAAATAATACATAAATAATGATACTAGTAATAGTTGGAACATATTTAAAATCCCTTAAAACCAATATCTTTCTTTCATACAGTGATAGTTGGTAGTCAACAATGGATAGAGAAGCTAGCCTCAAAGTATTGGTAGCTCGCAAATCCACCTCTCTACAAAAAATCATTCAAAATCTACATGCTTTGTATATTAAGATACAGATGTGGACACTAAAAGCTATATATAATAACCAATTTTTTGATGTTGAAACATTAAACTAGATAACAAATACAATTTTAGCTTCTCAAATATTTTGGGAGTTGTATTTTGTCTAATCGACATTCTTTCCACATGAAAAATACAACCTCCATTTCCTTTATCTACATATGGATCATCCTCTACATAGAAGGATTGTACATGGGAGATTTATACATTGTGTGGGCCTTAGCCACCTCCTAATTGTTATTTATTTCCTTATTCATTATATGGACCATGGGTTTTCTATCCCAATATAGTTACCCAATTTTTGAAGCATTGTAAGAAGTCCCAAAAGACACTTCTTAATATTAAACATTTTTTAATTAAAAATAAAAATATTGATGGTCTTGGGTAGTGTGGAATGTATAAGATCAGATTGCAACTCATCTTTGGCATTAATTTCTAATATGTTTAAGCATTGAATGTAGCCAAAAATATTTAATACATGAGGCCCAACTAGAGTAGACACTCCATGATTAATTTTAAAAAGAACATTGTAAATATTTTATTTTTATTTCTCCTTTTCTCTTGATATAAACACTAAAGGTGAAAACCCATTCTATTGAAGTCCATGACCAAATGTTTCTTCAAAATATCATTGTCTATGGATGATATAATTAAACATTGAACATAAATAGCATCATTCAAATTTTTTTCATAGAGAGATAACTCATCCCCACTAGCCTCATTAAATCGACTATCAGGAGTATGTTTTTCCAACACATACCATTTCCATTCATTGTGTAGGGTAACATGTAAGCTCCTTGCCATTATTGAAATTTATGCCCCAGATAAGGTTATCCTTATCATGTATGGATCACAATGATAAGTTTCACATAATATTGTTTTTATTTCTGCAAATAATATTTGAATAGTTTTAGTAATTTATGTGATAACATTTAAACAAATTACTAAATATTAAATTTATTAATCTCAAACTATTTTATCAAAACCCAATATCCATTATCATTAGATTCAAAATATCATGTTTCTTAAATATTCTAGTAGAAATAATCTACATTCCCCTTATCATCACCCAACATTCATTGGTCATGAAATGTGAAGGGTTTTATATAGGAATTTAAAATTAAAACTATAAAAATTAATAGTTCCTTAATCTATTGAGTGGACTTCCCAATCCTAAAATCCATTAATTTAACTTCCTCAACCATTTTGTTCTCAGTTACACCAAATAAAAAATTTAAAATCAACCCATTATAAAGACTATGTTAATTCAACTGAAAACTTCAAATTATAATTCATTGAAAATTGACACCACCCCAACATTGGATAGTGAATCACTTTGAACAACTGGTCACATTTAACTTAAGTAGTGGAATGATATACCCACATAATATATATAATTTAGGGATTTTATATTTTAATAAAAAATATAAAATTATTATTTTTGTTACATGATTTTGTATATTAGGTGGATTTACTTATGTGATTAAACATTCCATCAATAATATTTAAACATATATCAATTTATTTAAGTTTTATCTTGAATCCTCAATAATTTTTTAATTAACATTACCATGAAAAAACATTCATAATAGAAAAACCACACATCTTTTTAGATATAAAATAATATAGTATTAGAATCATGATATTTGACTAAAGGTTATTTTATATAGTAGATGATAATCTCATCACTGACCTAGGGGAGAAATATCATCCAATAATGGTTCATGTTTCACCACTACGCCTTTCCACCTATGTATCTATCTTAGATTGGTTTCGTCCCAAATCCAAACTTGAACGACTTCCACTAACTTAGTAGATCCATCCATTATATATTAATTGACTCACCCACATATGTAAGAACACACAAAATTGGTTCAAGGGTTCATATAAAAAACCATGGGAATATATTCCCTTACATAATAAGAAGATGGATGGAACATAGAACAATTAATTAATTTAATAATTAATTAAATGAATAAAATAAAATAAAACGTTCTACATAAATTTCTTGATCATCAACTTACATGAAGAAAATTATGCAATTAATAAAATTATCCTTCAATTACAATTATTCTTTTTTAAGATAAATAATCTTCAAATCAATAAATTATCTTCATTAAATTACTAATTCTTTTATATTATTTCTCATCCAAATTTCTTTCATATTCTCATCCAACATAATTTTATACAAATGTAAAAAATTTATTTAAAATAATATATCTACAAAAATGTTCCTTAGAGGAAACATGGTGTGTAGCCGTCCAAACTACCAAAACTTTAGTATACACATATATCATTTAGTATTACATCAAAATAAATACATAAATTATCACATATTATCATGATTTATACTTTCAACAAAATAATCACATGATTGGAGTGACTGTTTTTTAAATTTTTATGTAGTGTGTAATAGTTCAATATAGGATTAGTAATAAATGAAATATGCTTGATATGTGATACACAGACTATAACATTACACATACGTTAATTTAAAAAAAATTATATATATATAATAAATCTATCACATTGTGTGTCTTACAAAATTAATGAACACATATAAGTACTTTTTTATAAGGTCGAAATATAATTTAATAATTTTAATTCTATGTATTTTTTTATAAGTAGACAACATGTGTATTTTTAATACATTATATATATCATTCCCATCATCTATCGTGACACACACAGAGTGACTCTACATGTAACTGTTCCATTGATATTTTTTGAGTACATTAAATGTACATGGACTAAATGGTGTGTGATCTTTGAGTTACATAGATACCTTTCATGTTGGATGTATAATAAGATACATAGCCTGCCTATCGCTAAACAATAACATGTAGTGTATGGAAGTAACATGGCGTGTACTCTAGTTGATAGTGTGCCCATATAGCCCAATCAAAACATACTGTATAATTAATATTCAACTCATGTAATAAATTCACGTGACTATAATTAATTACAAATAAAATCTTGGTAAATTAATCCCTAGTATACAATGTTTACCTCTATGTCACATATCATGTACTGTTGTATTATATGACCAGATTCCTCAACTCCTCTAGATGAGGTCATTGAATTTAATTTTTTAATAATTAATCAATTTGATAATATTTATGAGAAACTATGAGTATGAAAACTAATATTTCAATTCAATTTAATATACATTAAACTGGAATTAAAAACCAATAAAAAAATTCATAAATCAATTAATGAACTTTAAATAATTATAAAAAATTATGCGACCCCTTTGATACTAATTTTAGGGTTTAGGAACAGTGGAAGAATGTGATGTTTCAGGGAAAACATTGAAATTTTTAATGATGGACGATTGATCCATGATTGACCTGATGATGAATATCATGATAAATATAAATTAATCAAGGAATATAGAAAACGGATAAACCCCATAAAAAATCATTTGATTATTAAATATTTTTATAAATAATTTAAGAAATTAAATAAGTATCTTCCATTATTTCTTTTTCTTAATTGAAGGATCTAAAAATAGATCCACTTCATATTGTCATTGAATTTTAGGAATCAAGATTAGATTCCCCTAGAAGGGATCCACACTTGTTCAAAAACATCCTAAACTTGATGTAGGAATCTCTGAGTGCCAAAAACACATATCACACTTCTAGCATCATTATCCTTTGACCACCCCGAGAATCACTACGATATGACTCTATGTAATATCTATAGACTCAACTATGGATGTTTGAGGAAGATCTCTCTCTATTATTGGGAGAATTCTTGTAAAATGGAGCACTCTATGGCTTCAAGGTAATTCTCTAGATTTTGTTGTTCCCAAAAAATTAAGTGAATTGGATCTTTTAAAAAAGAATAAATTTGTGTTCATATAATTCTAGGGTTATAAGTAAATAATTTCTAAGGTTACCCTTTTTATTTATTAAACCTCAGTAGAACTTAATGTCTCTAATAGTAATAAAAATATTATTACATTCTATCATGGAATAAAATTGAAAATTAAATAAAATTTAATTTCATCAAATAATATTGACTATATATTATTTCTCACCAGACCATTAAAATTAGTCTTCCATTCCTCAGTAGTATTTACCAAACCTTGAATAATTACTATTTAATTAATAAATAAATATCTCTTCTTAATTATCCAATAAATAAATAATATTATATCTACTAAAAAACAAATAAATATTTATTAAATAATTTTATGACATAATATTAGTTGATATAACTAGTTATGGAAGACATGTGATCAAGAAAACATTAATAATTACTAATCCATGTGCTATAATAATATTTATTTTATATCTATAATAATAAAACAAATATTATTTAACTGAGATTTTGAATACACCTAGTCTGTGAACCTCTAGGCCTCTTTCTCACTAGCATTAAGTGAAGCGACCTAAAGTTTTAATATAGAATATGGGAACATTACAATGAATCAATAAAGAACTATGATAATGATATAACAACTTAATTGTAAGAACCCTGAACTTCGTTTCAGGTATGTTTTTCCTTTTTCTGGAGTTTTTAAGAAAGGAGTAGTTTCTGGAAATTATTGAAGTACATGTCATGTAGTTTATAAGTACACGTCGTGTACTTCGATGCCGCGTGAGGCCACGTGCGGGCCGTGTCCGGGCCACAAACACAGTCGTGTGGGGTGATGTGGAGACCGCTTAAAGTATAGCACGGGAAATTCTAATAGACGTCGTGTACTCCAAAATTACACGCCCTGTACTTTCTTGTTTTTATTAAACGGACCTGGGTTGCGTCTAAATGCCAGAACATGCTTCCTCTCTAGATTCATCGACTGAGGGTGTCCCGTACAGCCACAAATGTACTATGAGCCCCCGATCCTCTGTCTGTTATTTTAATCAACCACCGTTTATTGCGTTGGAATTGCGGTGGTAATCTCTTCCTTCTTCTAGAGCATCGTTTTCCAATTCCTCCTCTTTTGCAAGAAATCATGGGTAGAACGTTTTGTGCATTTTCACAGATACAAAATGTTCTAAGGAGATTCAAGCCTCATGGATAAAGTATATCGATCCCATAGAATCATGTTAGGTGGTTTGTGCCATTCACATTGATGTCATTGAGTATTATGTGCAATTTCCACCAATACCCTTGAATGGGGTATTGCGTGTTTACTGCCTCGCCCCTATTGTTTTTCTTGCCTTTCTTGAATGATTATGTAGATTTAATTTGGCTATGTATAAGGATAATTTCTATGCTTGAAAGTTTTATCCAAGCATTGGTATATTTACGAACATTTGGCCCTGTTATGCCTTCGATCGTTGTACATGTTTTCCATGCCTTGTGACCGTAGGATGGAGTACTATTCCCTGACATGCTTGTTATGCTATAGACTGGTTAGCCAAGTAGCTCTGTAGGTTTACTTTGTCCATATAGCATTATTATGCACTAACTTGCACGGGGCCGTGAAAACCTGGTGCTATAGACTATAAGGGGATAGACCGAGTGAGCTTCCTTAGAGGGTCTTGGATACTATAGACTATAGAGAATAGACCGAGTGAGCTTCCCAGAGAGCCTTGTATATTATAGACCATAGGAGGACAGACAGTGTGAGATTCATTAGAGAGTCCTGATCCTTTTAGACTATACAGGGGTAGACCGAGTGAGCTTCATCAGAGAGTCTTTGTTTTGTTTAAACATTCTCTAAACCATTCCTAGGGTATAGGTGTAAATAATTGTCATTCATCATTCCTATTTTTTGATTAACCAATTTTTATCACCTTAAACGAGGAGGATACGGGCCATCCTAACATGGCCCGACATCCTCTATCAATTCTTCCCTCTTGTGTCGTTCTACAACATGGAGATGAGGCAACGACGATGAAGGCGACAATGACAAAGGCCATGCTCCCCATGGCCTATGCAAATCGGGCCGCCCCTGCGGTGCACCGAAGATTCCAACTGTCCACCACCGGACCGAGAAGCGCCCTACCCATCTACCTGTGGCCTCCTGGTTCCCTACCCAGTGTGTGGACCGCCTTCCCACGACCCTCCGGCACGCTACCGCGCACTGCCCGGCACCCTGCCGGCATCCTCGTGGCCTTCCCGGCACCCTCACGGCCTGCTCGACCCCTACAGCGGCCTGCCTCGCACCCCTGTGGCCATTGCCGTGCCCTGCCCTGCACCCCCTCCCCCTACCTAGCTTCCTTCTGGATCCTTCACGGCCTGCTCGGTCCCCACCGCGGCCTGCCCGGTGCCCCAACGGTTGCTGTCGTGCCTTGCCCGGTGCCCCCACGACTAGTTGGGCCCCTCCTGTACACTACTCGACACTCCCATAGCCAGCCCGCACTCCGCGAAGCCTGCCAGTTGGTCTCCCGACTAGCCCGACCACCCTAACCGAGTCACCCAAGCCGTGCCCCTCGAAAAGCTGGCCAAACAGGCCCCGACCTTCGGGCCGAGTTGCCTACATGGAGACCTCCGGGACAAATCACCCTCATAGTCTGCTGGGCTAGACCCTGCAGATTGGGCCAAAAAAACTCTACAGGCTGACCTGCCCAACGGGCTGGGTCAAACCCAACGAGTCTTACCAGGTCGACCCAAACCGGGTCGGACTGGACCCGGGCCCATTACTGACCCATTACCTTCTTGGGCCATATGTTTGGCACCAGACATCCATTTGAAAAACCTTCAGCAACACCAATATTCTTGGAGGGAAGCATTCCTTTCGAGAATACCCCCTGGAGTTCGGGGTATAGTTGAGATACGGTCAGTTTGGATCGTACATGAATCCAACAGGGCCCCTGAGACTAAAATTCTGATAACTAACTGACCGAGAATCCGATTTATGCACCGTTAGTTGCGTTGATACCTCTACAACGTGGCGTAACCATTGAGATATTTGGACCTGGGACTTCATGATAGTTGGCATATCGATCAGTAGCTTGTGGATCAGATCTTCCAGAGATGAGCATGCTATTGTGTGGGAACATATTAGCTGGCTGAGACATGACGACTGCTGACCGATTCAACACAGAGTGATTTAAATATCCTAGTGGGGAGCACCTCAGTGTGAGGGCGGCTGAACCATGGTGGGGATCACCTCTGTGTGAGCCCGACAGACCCACAGTACTCGACATGTGGAGTACCTCAGTAGGCTACCAGGGGAGCACCTCTGTGTGGCACAGTAGACCCACAGTGGAGAGCACGTCTATGTGAGCACATTAGTTCCACGGTACTTCAGAGTAAAAGTACCTTAGCAGTCCAAGGAAGTGGGAGGCGCCTCTGTGTGACGCAGCAGACCCACTGTAATCAATAGAGAATGAGTTCTACAGCAGTCGGGGGTTCAGATTGATTGAAATCCTAGTTTGATATGAGTCAATGACTTTCTTGTTTTCCTCATGATTGAGATGAGATACTAGATAACTTAGGTATATGTATGGGCATATACCTATGTAATGTTAATCTGTTGATTTCATAATTTGTAGTTTATCCTTGTTGGAATTTTTGAGACCGTGAGGGTCTTGGGGTCCCTACTGAGTATCGTTATACTCACCCCTACACATTCTATGTCTGCATGTTGTTGTGTTGGTTACAGACAATGGACTATGCTGACCGAGGTAGAGTTTAGCAGGACTAGACGGTACCGGGATGTGGACCACTCAGTGTGACTGTACACGGAGGAGACAAATAGACGTGGAGTGATGAGGAGGCCATCTGTACCTACCCTTTAGGTAGGAACCCCGGAAGATAACCTAGTAGCTGATTTACTTTTCTTTAGTTGTAATTTCTTTCAGTTGTTCTTTTACTTTCCTGTTGGTCTTGTATTTCTACCTCTTTTTACTTTCCAGCACTTCTTTTGTATACAGTTTTACCTAGAGTTTTGCTTCCAGTTGTGTACTATGATGTGTTTTTTATAGTTACAAAGGCCATGCCTTCACATTTTAGGGATTTACACATTTGGTGCTAGTCTCCACCCCCTGGAATATGGAAGGCAGGCTTGGGGTAGTCAGGATACGCACCCCGGGGGACGAGTCATGAGAAATCAGTATCAAAGGAGTCGGTTCTACAGTAGAACATAGAACTCTGATCTTTCTATTTTGTGAAGCAATTGTGTTAAGGATACTAAGTGTGGTTTTTAGTTCAGGGAGTACAGTATTGGTGTGGGAGACCAACATATCCATACATTCGGACCCTGAATACTGATTTTCGACTCAGTGCATGAAAACACTAATTGAGTGTGTGTTTCAAAAGTTTTCCTTATGTCAGTAGAACCAGGCTAGCTCACTAGGTATAATCTTTTGTCTGTGTCACAATTGTTTCTCTCCGTCTAGTAAGGCCACCAGCAGACTTTATGGAGATCATTTCCCCAAGTCTCCTTCAAGAAGCAGCAAAACGACGGTAAAACCTGATGCTCCAGTTGCATGACAAGGCGATGCTACTCTGGAGAGACTTCGAGAGCCTGTTCCGAGCGATGTTTGTACCAGACACCCTATGTGTGGTGCGGATACAAGAGATAATACATCAACATCATAGTAGCATGATAGTGGCACAATACTTATCTAGGATCACTGACCTCTCGCGCTACTCCACAGATATGGTGCGGGACCCTTTCTTCAGGGCCCAAACGTTCGAGTAGGGGCTCAGACAGGAGATCAGAGCATCAATGATCTTGCTCAGCATCCCAATGCAGGTGGGGGTATTATAGGGAGCCCTCCTAGTGGAGAGTTTCCTTGCTAAGAAGTCACCAGCAGTGATAACCACTACTAGTTGACATGTATTGGAGTCTTCTGCAGCTGACAGTAGATGGATGTCATAGAGGTCCAAGAGGACCACATCCACAGGTGGACGATCGCAAGACTCAGGATCTTTTGAGCAGGGCACCCGGGGTAGAGACGCACATGCCAGGAGCGGGAAATGTTACTCATGTGGCGGGAATAGTCACATGTCTCATGACTATATGACTCACTGTTCAAATGATCAGTAGATAGTTGAGGGCCCTCCTAGGAAGAGGTATAGGTTTGAATGATAGGGTCTACTGGGAGGTGGAAGACATGCCAGATGAGCTCTACATGCAGCTGGCGGTGGACAACATTAGGAGGTGTTACGACCACCACCACCAAGAGGTCCACCCCTACCATAGGGAGCACGTGGACAAGGGAGAACTTAGCTCAATGCAACTAAGGCCAACGATCAAGGATCATTATAAATGATTCAATGTATGATCTGTTTCTACTCCACCTTAGCTGCAGTTCTTGTCATCACAGTTGCCAGTAACTCATTCATTTCCAAATGCCTTGTTCAGAGATCAGATATTCTGAAGGAGCTGTTAGTTCGATCCTTATGGATATAGACTTTCATTGAAGCTGATTCGATGATTATGCACTGGCGCTGACAGTTTGAGATTACTCTAGGAGGCCAGAGCTTCGACTAGGATCTCCTAGTAGCGGCGTCGAGGCCTTAAGATTTCATCTTGGTTATGGACCGGTTATCTACATTCCATGCTCATACAGACTGTATTAGGTGAAATGTGTGGTGTGTATGCAACGATGGGACCATGTTTACCTTCACCGGTGAGAAGGGAGCCCTTACAGCACAGGACCGACTTACTCGGGGGAGGATGTAGCCTATCACTCATCAGTTGTCCTGCCTTACTATCAGTGCAGTTGATGTGGAGGGTCCGAGCTATCTTGTAGTCGTGGACCAATACGCGGATGTTTCCGCTGATGATGTTCTAGGACTACCTCATCACAGAGTGGTGGACATATAAATTGACTTGTACCCTAGAGAAACACTGATATATTCTCCAGCATATCAGATGGCTCCCGCTGAGCTTCGTGAGCTACGAGTATAGCTAGAGGACTTGCAGGGGAATGGATTCTTCTAGACCAGTGTTTCTCCCTGGGCAGCCCCGATTCTGTTCTCCATGAAGCCAGATGGGAGCATGCGGCTTTGTGTTGACTACCATGACCTAAACCAGGTCACTGTGAAGAACAAGCACCCACTCCCAAGGATAGATAACCACTTTGACTAGCTGAAGGGAGTACGGTGGTTCTAGAAGATAGATCTCAGATCAAGCTATCACTAGCTCATAGTTATAGATGAGGATGTGCAGAAGATGACCTTCACATGTCAGTACGACCACTATGAGTTCTTGGTTATGCCCTTCGGCGTAACCAACACTCCAGTAGTGTTCATGAGTCTCATGAATCGGATCTTCCAGCCAGACCTCGACCGCTTTGTCATTGTCTTCATCGATAAAATTCTGGTCTACTCGACTAATGAGGAGTAGCATGCCTACCATTTGTCGGTAGTATTGGAAACACTCTGAGAGAACTAGCTTTATAGTAAGCTATATATGTGCCGGTTTTTTATTCAAGATGTTCACTTATTGGTACATGTCATCTCGGAGGCTAGAGTTGCAGTGGATCCTTTGGAGATTGAGGTGGTACTTTCTTGGGAGCCACCTCGGAGGGTGATGGAGGTACATAGATTCCTGGGTTTGGGTGGATACTATCAGAGGTTAATTCCAGACTTATCTAGAGTTGCTGAACCACTATAAACCTTTATGAAGAAGTTGTAACCATTTGTGTTATAGGAGAGATGCCTACAGAGCTTTCAAGAGCTGAGGTAGAGGCTGACTAGTGCCCCCATCTTGAGGCTTCCAGAGGAAGGCGTAGGGTACGTAGTTTACTGTGTTGCATCAGGGACCAGACATGGTTGTGTCCTGATGCAGGAGTGAGAAGTGATCACGTATGGTTATTGGCAGCTGATATAGCATGATAATAACCATGCTACCCATGAAATGGAGTAAGATTTAGTTTTCTTCTCCTTGATGATGTGGCAACACTATTTGACCGGCATGCATTTTACCATGCACACTCACCACAAGATTCTCATATATATCTTATCTTAGAAGAACCTAAACCTGAGCCTGATACAACAATGTTGGCTTGAGTTCCACTCGGACAATGTCTTCGAGATAGTCTATACTCCTTGGAAGGGGAATGTTGTTGTAGATACACACAACAGGAGGAATATTATACAACTTCTTGGAGAGGCGACAGAGCAGTTGGCTGCTTTACAGATAAACTTTGTGGATAGAGATGGAGCAGCATTAATTCAGTCTCCTATGGTCACTCCCCCACTTATTCAGCATGTTAGGCAGCCACAGCTTAGGGGTACTGACTGTGAGACATGACATGCTCAGATATCCATAGGGAAAACACCTGATGGATTTTCTAAAGGTGGGGAGCATGCCATCCTCTTTATAGGATGTAATTTGGTACCAGTTTCACTTTAGGAGGAAGTGTTGAAGGAGTTCCCCACATCCCCTCTAGCGGTACATCCAAGAGTGGTGAAGATGTACTCAGACCATTGACGACAGCAATGGTGGCCAGGTATGAAGAAGGCAATAGCAGAGTTTGTCTCACGGTGCCTCACCTGTCAGCAAGTGAAGGCAGAGAAGCAAGTACCACCAGGCTTGGTTCAGCCTTTAGAGGTCCCAGAGTGGAAGTGGGATGGGATATCCATGGACTTCATGAAAGGTCCTCCATGTACATCCAGGGGACATGAATCGATTTGGATGATTGTCGACCGAATTAGCAAGTCAGCCCACATACTACCGATCAGAGAGCAGGGTTCGGTATAGAGCTTGGGATGCCTCTATGTGCAAGGGATTACATGACTACATCGAGTACCTTCCTCTATTGTCTCCAAACATGACACACAGTTTATTTTCTGGCTATAGAAGGGGTTGTAGGATGCTTTTGAGACACAACTTCACTTGAGAACTTCCTTCCATCCTTAGACAGATGGTCAGACTGATCAGACCATTTAGACCCTTGAGGACATGCTACGTGCATGTGTCCTCGACTTGAGTCACAGCTGGGAGGTTCACTTTCCTTTGGTGGTGTTTTCTTACAACAACAGCTATCACTCCACCATAATGATGGAACCTTTTGTGGCCATTTACGGGTGACCATGCAGATCACCCTTGTGTTGGACTAACCCTGGGGAGCAAGCACTAGTGGGACCAGAGATGGTATGAGCTACTACAGAGAAGGTGCAGATCTTCCAGGAGCAGATGAAGACTGCACAGAGTAGACATAAGCCATTCGCTGATAGGAGATGGAGACCTATCTCAAGGATGGAGACCACATCTTTCTATGGGTCTCACCTCAATGAGGTCTACAAGGATTTGGCTGAGGCAGGAAGTTATCTGGAAGATTTATCGGACCTTTCTAGGTCCTTGGAAGAGTAGGCGAGGCGGATTACCGCTTAGCTATTCCACCTCAGTTGCCCTGGGTGCACGACCTCTTCCACATATCTCATTTGGGGGGATAATTTCACGACCCTTCCCACATCATCGACCATGGATAGATGGACATAGATGATGGGGAATTTTTTATGGAGGTTCTAGAGGATATTTTGGATCGATAAGAGCAGGACGTATGTGGACAGTCGATACCTTTGGTGCACGTATTCTGGAAGCACAAGAACCTCCAGGAGAGCACATGGGACCCGGAGGCTTAGATGCATGCTCAGTACCACCATTTGTTCCCTTAGTTTGAGTTGTAGATTACGGGGATGTAAATCCATAAGGTTGGGAGAATTTAAAACCTAGAAATACCGTGGATATTTTTTTAAAATATATGGGAATTTTATGAGTCCAAAAAAATTTAAGGCACTTGATTCTGAGGCCCGGTGAGCCCGGAATCAATTTTTGATGTTTTTTTCAGGTACGTTCGGAAAACATACGAGCGGGATTTTATAACATTTGAACCAATGAATGAAATTGAAATCTGAGGGCACTGTTGAACTCTCAGTGCCAGTTTTTTCTTAAGAATACTTTCACCTCGACAACAGATGGTTGAAAATAAAAGTTAGTTTTCGACTTTTTATAAAAAAAATAAAATAAAGTGTATAACACTTTATATTATTTTTGATCCACCATGAGTGTGAGTGGTTATTGGTTAAAAACATCCACTTTGGATTTTGTGGTGGGATCACCACACCCTAACCTCCCAGGAGTGGCTATGGTGGTGGGGCCCACCCGAACATTACCTTCGGTGAGAGGTTACGTTGTGGGGACCACATAAGACTAAAACCCCAAAATTAATGGGGGGGGGGGGTGGAAAATATCCCAACTCCCCCCATTAATGAGGGGGATCCCCTTGACCTCCTCTACCATTAATTGGTGCCAAATTTACCTTTTAATTAATTGCACCAACGCGTGTAATTTAATTATGGGGAGCCTCTTGACCTCTCCTTTAATCAACTGTGCCAACACATGTAATTTAATTAAGGGGAGGCTCTTAATTTATTCCTCTATTTTGAAATTTTTGTTCCAATAAAATAATAGATAACTTATATTATTTTTGACTTCAAAATTCTCATTTGGTGGGTGCTTGAGAGGGGAGCTTTGGATAAAAGAAGTTCTCTCAACGAAGAAAGAGAAGAATGCTGCCAACAACATTCTTCGACTTCCATCCTCGTAGCCTCCGCAACATCGTCAACGAACCGACGCAGCTCGAAATTGGAGACTTGTGAAAGTTGTGACAGATGATGGTCTTCATCATCGTCTTTCCATGACTCCGCCTACGAGCGATCATAGATACGAGGTAGAGGGTTTACGTTGTGCATTTTTCATTTTTTTCCCATCATCGTTTGAAAATAAATCGTTGCGTGGTTGTAAATAATTTTTGTTCCTCATTCCTATTTTTTTTTGATGAACCAGTAGTTATCTCTTTAAATGTGGAGGATGCGGTCCAACCTAAGTTGGCCCCACATCCTCTGTCGATTCTTCTCTCTTCTGACATTCTACGACATGGCGATGAGGCGACGATGACGAAGATGACAAAGACGAAGGCTTCTTCCAGACTCTATACCTTTGTAGATAATTCCCATGATAAAAGGAAGGGGTAATGGGAAAAAGCATTTTATATCATTTTATAAGGCTTCCTCTAGACTCTATACATTTTTAAATAATTCCTGAAATATGAAATGGTAATTCACGGAGACGAGGGTAAGGACTAGATCATTCGTACTTTTTTTAGACACATCATTTGTAGATATTACTAGTAAACCACCCTGTCTATCACACCCATTTTTTTTGTCTTTATATTGATCTGGTCCATTAAAAATCCTGATCATTTTCATTGGTATTTGGTGCGATGAATATTGAGTTATAAAGTTTTATATATGTCTAACCACACTAATTTGTGATCCCCATTGCTTGTTTAGGAGGTTTTGAAGAAAGGGTGGTTACTTCATGATTTGGGCCAACCGTGAGCCCATTTACTTTTCTAAAAACCGAATTTCCTTATTTTATATCATTTTTGTTTTTCATCCTTTTTCACCCATTCAGCTTCCCACATGTCCTATACTGACATATTAAAACTTCCATATTTTTTTTACCCCATAGAATTTCATAAGCATGGGGAATTGGGGTTACTAATTTAGGTATTGGGCTAGCCCATGGGCCCATTTCCTGTTTAAAAAAATATTTGTTTCTTTTATATCTAATTCAATTTATAATATTTTTTCGAGGATTCCACCTCCCCCTCAAATCCAATAACCCTATCCTCACCCTAAGAATCAATTTAACCTTTTTTGAGCACATATGGGTTTCATATTAGGGAGACTGTTTTAAGGATACCTCAAATCGCCTAGAATTGATATGGTGTGCAGATCTAATGGAATATGAAGAGTTTTCTATTGGAGAAGGTTATATTCCATCTCCTTTATCCTCCTTATTCTTCCTCCTTTCAATTTTTCATGGTTTTATAATCTCCCCTAGTCATTATTGTCCTAGGGTTCTATTATACCATGATTTTTGATGGATTTTATATTCATTTAGGTCGGGTCTTCATAGTTTTAGGGCTTATAAACCAGCGACAGGTGATTTCAGGTGTCCGTTTTCATTACGCCAAGGATTTGAGGTAGGATAACCCTTGAACACACCATTATAATTTAATTTTAATCATTTTAATTCTATTATTTTCTTATTTATATAATATGTGCTACTTTGAAACTTTGGTTCTAATGGTTTTGTTTGCAAATTATTTTTTATGACTTATTTTGTTAAAAATATAGTTGTTTGGGTATAATTGTGCACTACTATTGTATGATAAATTATTCCATGAGCATTAACTATTGGTTAATGGTATTTTAAATATGTCTCAATAGCTTGAATAACATTATATCATGAAATTGGTGTTTTATCCCTTTTTAAGTGCTTAACATTAGTTGTTTTGTTAAATAGTGTATGCCATGTGTTCGGTAAATTACCCGGTTGGATTTTATGTGCCTAGTGAAATTTAAATTTTTTTTTGGGATTTTTAAATATATTTTCAGTATGTAAGAAAATTATTTTGGGATCCTTTTAGGGATTTAAAATTTGGATTTTTTTTACAAAAAATTGGTTTTTGGTTTACAACATGTTTTGGCCCGAGTTACCAAAAAATCGCCCGTTTCACATTCTTATAAAAATGTTTCTGTTTTGAATATGTCAAATAAGTGTTTTAAGGGATTTATGAATGTGGTTTTATTCAGTAAAATGTTTTTACACACCTCCTTAATAAAATTCAAATGCATAACTTCGTCAAAAGTTAGTTTTGAGAAAAAATTTAAAGGCCCGTTTGACATTTCCAAAAAATGAAGGATTGTTTTACTTGTATATACCATGTTGTGCAATTGAGATTGTTTAATGGTCCAAGAAATGATTTTATTAAATGTTTTTAGGGCTTCCAAATATTATTTGGTTTATTTTTGATGTGTTTTTATAATTGAAAGAGTACTTTTGAATAAGTTTTATGTGCAAAGCCTCAATACACATCATGGAATTGATTTACGAAAATATTTAGCTGTTTGTTGATTCGTGTAAGAAATGTGAAGAAATTTTATGGGATGTTTGTGTTTTTATGGATTGGGAATGTAATTTTGATGTGAAATGTGTATTTGATAATATGTGTCACTTGATTTAGCACTAAAGGGAATCCCTGGTATCTAGGTGGGCGGACATGTACTAGTTGCTAGTGATTCTATGGGGTTTGGCTTATGTTTCACATATCAAGTTTGAAAATGAAAACACCAACTAAACTATGATTATGATGATTATTAGGGGCCACTAGTTTATGGGTATGTTCCCTACTAGTATCTCATACATGAGAAAGAATATTTATTATGGTTATTTTCACCAAGATACGAGGTAGCTAGGGCTCACAACTAACTAGTGCCAAGGGGTGTTCCTGTGAGTTGTTCTCATTAGCTATTTTGTAATCACCATTAGAATATGGTGTGTTTAGTTGGTAAATTAAGTAGTCTGTGTTATTTATTAAAAGTTGTACAATATTTAAAGCATCCCTCATTAAAACAATTTTCATTTTTATGTTGCACCTCTTGGAAAAATTGTTACTTGCATTTTTGGTTTATAAAAGATGAATGTTTTTTTCTGATAACTATTATAGCATGGAAAATCATTTGAAAAAAATACTTTTATATATTTTATTTAAAACATGAAATTGATTTTTTTTTGAATATCGGGCTAACCTACTGAGTTTTAGTACTCACACTTATAGTCTTCCTCTTTTTTTTGCCCTTATGCAGGTTTCATCTTGAGTTCGATCACCATGGGAGACGTTTGATCATTGTGTTGGAGAGTAACCAGAAGTGTCACATTGAGTTAGTTGGTTATCGAGTTTTTTTAGTTGATTTTTTGGTTTTTTTCTATTTTTAGTTTCTTGTACAATTAATGTTTTGTTCAATTTTTATATAAATGTATTTTGGGTTGTCATTTTCATTCCATTGTTCATTTAATTGTTCATATATGGGTGAAATCATTTCCGTGTGTACTCTATTTATGTCCATGGTGCTTGTCGCCATCCTGGGAGGATCGTAAATGCCTCTCGGGACTTGTCGCTGGCTGGCCTAGGTGACCGGTTCAGGGCCAACTCGGACTGGTTCGTGACAAAATGGTATCAAAGGAGGTCGTATCTTAGCAGACCATTCTTTTTAGAGCGCCCTTGTTATTTTGGGGATGTCAAGGTAAATGGATTAGGATTGTTGGGACATTAGGGGTATGTGCAAGAAGTTTTTTGTGAACTCTTTCTCGTTCTAATCCTTGGGATTTCATGGGATGTCCGGTTTTGTTAGTGTCCTTTGTTCTTGTTGATTGTTTGGTGTTGGGATATGACAAGGGGAGATTGACGAATGGAGGACTTAATGAGCTCACAGGGCCTGGAAATCCATGTGGAGCAATGGAATGGTCCAAATAAGTCTCTCTATGTTGGTGTTGTGTTTAACCTATGGCTTCCAACCATATGGTCAAGTCACCCACCAACACTAGTTCCATTTTTTGGGTCTCTTGACCCTTTCTTGAATTCTGATTTTCTTTTTTAAAATCATTGTGTGAGAATTGTGGAAATGGGTTTTAAAGTAAGTATTTGATTTTTGAAAAGTGAAAATGGGGTTTTTCAAGAATTAAATATATGAATGTTTTTGGAAGGTTGTGTTTTTGTGAAAAAAATGGAGGGAAGTTGAAATGATTTAACGTGATTGGACTATTCATAATCTAAACTTATTGTTTGTTGGAATAAAATTTTTTGAAATTGTGAATCATTTTAAGGTTATTATAGATCATTGTTTTAAATGGGTAATTTTGGGTTGTTAAAAAGTTTTTTAATCGGATAAATTAGTTTTGGAAATTGGTTTTGATCAGTTGGTGTTTTCCCAGAAAGGGTATCGGTCTTAATGGACTTAGATTATGAAAATATACCTTGCTAAATTTTTAAAAAATGGGAAGGGGTTATTTAGAGTGGCTTAGTTATTTTAAAAGTCGTTAAAAATTAAAATGGTTCTTAATGAATTGAGTTTTTTTTTGAAATATGAAAAGGGTTTTTGACTTTGTGGTTGGAGTTCTTTTTGAAGGTATTTGTTTTGGAATGATGTTGTTTTGTTTTATCCTTTGGGGTTTTCATGGGTGCTCACATGCATGGTTTTATTTATATTTGGAAGAATTACCTATATGGAATGGTGGTTTGGTGCCTTGGGTGGCATGGAAATATGCATATGGGTGAGACATGATGAAACACCATTAGTGAATGTGGAAAACCACCAAGTTATTTTGTTTTTCAAATGTGTTTTGAGCTAAAAAATTGTGGCCTTTTTTTTAAAAACAATGGTTATGGGGATTTATTTTTCTAGGTATTTGAAGAGTTGTTTATTCAGTATGTTTATTTGGGATAAAGAAGTTTTACTCTTGTTGTATCTTGGGATGAGATCTTGATTGTGGCCTAGTTTTTGAGTAATGTTCATTGGGTTCCTAAAGATGTGTTTGATGTTGTGATGTGGCCACGTATAGTTCTCCGTTGGAAATCATTCCTAACGATAAACCTAAGGATTCATTTAAAATGTTAAATCCACCTCTTTTGATGATTCCTCATTCTATTTGTTGGAATATAGAGCTGTTTTGGATCGATTAAAAGTGCTTCTAGGTCATGATAATTCTTTTGGACATAACATTTGTGTTCGGTGACGTTGATGTGTTTCGTTGTATTCCATGTCCATTATGCCCCTCGTTTGGAGTGAGATAGAATTTTGATATGTAAATATGAGTCACTATTTATATAAAGGTTTTTGTTTTGTGAGAAATTGAGTTTTTTTGAGTGGTGTGATCCTTATCCCCTAACTGCGGTGCATCAGATGCTTCAAGAATCAAGGCTCCAGCCATAGGCCTCAGAGTGAAGCTTTTCACACAGTTAGGAAATCACCAGATGTGTGGAGTGCTCAATTAGTATCATTCCTCCTATGTTTTGGTAAGTTAGTTTCTACGTTAATGTTTTGGTTCCTCATTTATTTTAATTTTCCTTTTTCGCAACAATCGTGGTGGACTTACCCCTCACACAGTGTCAATGGTTATGCCTTTATGGATGTGGGATTTCAATCAATGTCCCTGTGTGGACCTCCAGTGAAAATCAGGTGTGGTCTTGGTGTTACCTAGTTATAGGTGGAGAGTGTTGGGTAGTTACATTGTTTATTTTATAGTTTCAATTGACTAATTATTGGGTCCCCTTCCCTCCCCTCCCCGAGTGGTGGGGGTCCAGATCTATGTTAAATGTCTTGGCCCAGTTCTTGTCCCATCTGTTCGGGAGTGGGTGGTTTAGATGTCCATGTTGTAACCATATTAACTTGATATTGTAGGTTTTTGTAGGAGAGTTTTTTTGGGCTTGTGTGAGTGAGGCCAAATTCTATCTCATGTTGAATTCTTGTTTGTTAGATGCTAGTTGGTTTCTAATGGTGGGGAGACCCACCATGGGTCTCATGGATTTTAATCCTAAGAAATTTTCCGGTGCTAGTTGTTTCTTAATGGTGGGAAGTAAATAATGGAATCCCCTATAATATTTGGTTTTTCTGAGTTCTCTTTTGTTTGGGTGATCGTTGGGATTATTGGGAGAAGTCCCAACAATCGGGTTCTTGGCTTGGTTGTGGAGGTGGTGGCTTGATTTTTCCAATGATTTTTCAGAAGTGGTTGTGAGTAGTGCGTTTTTTTTGATCTAGAGGATTAACATATATTGATTGTTGGTGATATTTCATTTTATTTAGAGGCTGGATATTGTTGATATGTAATCCTTAGGTGGTGATATTTCTACCGGAAAGTGTTATGGCTTTCTGGGGGCAAAATGCTTTAATGGTGGGGAGAATTGTCACACCCGGTTTTTTGTCTTTGTATTGATCTGATCCATTAGAAATACCGATCCATTTCATTGGTATTTGGTTGTATGGATATTGTGTTTTGAAGTTTCATATATTTCAAACCACCCTAATTTGGGAACCCCATTGCTTGTTTAGGAGTTTTTGAAGAAAGGGTGGTTACTTCAGGATTTGGGCCAATAGTGAGCCCATTTCCTGTTTTAAAAACAGAAATTGTTTCTTTTATAACTCTTTTTTTTCATCCTTTTTCACCCATTCAACTTCACAATTGTCCTATACTGACATATTAAAACTTCCATATCCTTTTTTAACCCATATAATTTCATAATCATGGGTAATTGGGGTTACTTATTTAGGAATTGGGCCAGCCCATGGGCCCATTTCCTATTTAAAAAAATATTTGTTTCTTTTATATCTAATTCAATTTATATTATTTTTCGGTGATTACACCTCACCCGTGAAGCCAATAACACAATCCTCACCGTAAGAATCGATTTACCAATTTTTGAGCACATATGGGTCACAAATTAGGGCGAATGTTCTTAGGATACCTCAAATCTCCCTGAATTGATAAGGTGTGCAGATCTAATGGAATTCAAAGAGTTTTCTAGTGGAGAAGGTGAGATTCCATCACCTTTATCTTCCCTCTTCTTCCTCCTTTAAATTTTTCATGGTTTTATAATCTCCCCTAGTCATGATTGACCTAGGTTTCTGTTATACCGTGATTTTTATGGAGTTTATATTCATTTAGGTTTGGTCTTCATAGTTTAAGGGTTTATAAACCCGTGACAGGTGATTTTAGGTGTGCGTTTCCATTACGCCAAAGATTTGAGGTAGGTTACCCCTTGAAAAAACCTTTATCATTTAAGTTTCAACATTTTAATTCTTTTATATACTTATTTATATGATATGTGCTTCTGTGAAATGTTGGTTCTAAAGGTTTTGTTTTCAAATTATGTTTTATGACTTATTTTGTTAAAAATATAGTTGTTTTGGTATAAATGGGGACTTCTATTGTTTGATAAATTATTCCATGTGATTTCGCACTTTGTTTATGGTATTTTTAATATGTCTCAGTAGCTAGAATAACTTTATGGCATGAAAGTGTTGTTTTATCCCTTTTACGTTCTTAACATAAGTTGTTTTGTTAAAGAGTGCATGCCATGTGTTCGGTAAATTACCCGGTTGGATTTTATGTGTCTATTGAAATTTAATAAAATTTATTTGGATTTTTAAATATTTTTTCAGCATTTAAGAAAATTATTTTGGGATCCTTTTATGGATTTAAAATTTGGATTTTGTTTTAGAAACTATTGGTTTTTTGTTTACAACATGTTTTGGCCCATGTTGCCGAAAAATGACCCATTTTACATTCTTATAAAAATGTTTGTGTTTTGAATATTTCACCTAAGTGTTTTAAGGGATTTATGAATGTGGTTTTATTCTGTAAATGGTGTTTACACACATCCTTAATAAAATTTAAATGCATAACTTCATCAAACATTAGTTTTGAGAAAATGTTTAAAGGCCCGTATGGAATTTCCTAAAAATGAAGGAGTGTTTTAATTGTATATACCATGTTGTAAAATTTGAATTGTTTTGTGGTCTATGAAATGATTTTATTAAATGTTTTTAGGGTTGAAAAATATTATTTGGTATAGTTTTTATGTGTGTTTATAATTGAAAGAGTGTTTTTGAATGAGTTTTATGTGCAAATCCTCAATACACATCATGAAATTGATTTACGAAAATATTTAGCGGTTTTTTGATTTGTGTAAGAAATGTGAAGAATGTTTATGGGATTTTTGTGTTTCTATGGTTTGGGAATTGAATTTGGATGTTAAATGTGTATTTGATAATATGTGTAACTTGATTGAGCACTAAAGGGAATCCCATGTATCTAGGTGGGCGGACGTGTACTAGTATACTAGTGATTCTGTTGGGTTTGGCCTCTGTTTCACGTAGAAAGTTTGATGATGACAACACCAACTAAACTATTATAATGATTATGATGATTGGGGACAACTAGGTTATGATTATTTTCCCTACTAGTGGCTCATGCATGATAATGGATATTTATTATGGTTACTTTCACCGATATATGAGGTACCTAGGGCTCACAACTAACTAGTGCCTAGGGGTGTTCCCGTGAGGTGTGCTCATAGCTATTTTGTAATCACTATCGGAATATGGTGTGTTTGGTTTGTAAATTCAGTAGTGTGTGTTATTTATTTAAAATTGTACAATCTTTAAAGCATCCATCATTAAAACAATTTTCATTTTGAAGTTGCACCTTTTTGAAAAAATGTTACTTGCATTTTTTGGTTTATAAAACATGACTATTTTTTTTGATAACTATTATAGCATGGAACATATTTGAAAAAAATACTTTTATATCTTATATTTAAAACATTAAATTGATGTTTCTTTTATTTTAAAGGAAGTGCTTTGGGAATATAATATCAGGATAACCTAAAAAGTTTTAATACTCACGCCTATAGTCTTCTTCATTTTTTAACCCTTGTGCAGGTTTCAGATTGAGTTCTATCGCCTTGTGTGAAATTTGATCATTGTGCTGGAGAGTGACCAGATGTGTCACATGGAGTTAGATGGTCATTGAGTTTGTTCAGTTGAGTTTTTGGTTTTGTTCTACTTTTAGTTTCTTGTACAAATAATGTTCAGTTCAATTTTTATATAAATGTATTTTGGGTTGTCATTTTCATTCTGTTGTTCATTTGATTGTTTATATATGGGAAAAATAGTTCCCATGTATACTCTATTGAGGCCATTGGTGCTTGTCGCCATCCCGGGAGGAGCGGGAATGCCTCTCGGGACTTGTCGTGGGTTGGCTGGGGTGACCGGTTCAGGGCTGACTCGGACTAGTTCGTGACACTGTCAACTAAGTATGTTGGAAAATTCCACTATTCAAGAAGTAAGAAACTCACCCATCATGCATCTTCACCCATTTGACGCATTCAACGATGATAGTTTTACATATGATGGAGGTGAACTAGAAGAGGAAATATTACAAAATTTCCTAAAAAATTGATTCTATGGGAATCTAGATGTACCAGAATAATAAATCCCCATCCATGATATGTGTAAATAATTATAGCTTGGAGTTCTCTTATTGTCCTAGAGTTCCCAAAAGTTGGCCTAAAATTGAAAAGAATTTGACCAGATGCTATAATAGATCTACCATTCAATTAAAAAATTTGAATATGGGATTAACAAAACCTAGGGGTTCATGAACATTATTCACTTATACTTAGTATATATTCCTGTAAAATAATATTTCTACTTATTATGTTCATAGGACCTCAAGGTGACTAGTGAGAGTAGTTTTCTTGCCCTCATGGTGAGGGTTATTGGACACCGATTCATTGGTTGACTGATAAATTTTGGGAGAAGCATAACCTTAATCCAGAAGTGGATATTAACACTACGTGGATTGGATTAGTTACTTCTATCAAGATAATTCTTCATATCACCAACTTATCCCATGATCAAATACATGGGTCCACCAATCACACAATAGTGTTTTTAGCCATGGTTGATCAAGTACCACAGTAGGGGAATGAGAGGGTCTTTTAAGAATTATCTATGGTCTAGAAACAACACTAAAATGGGCATGGTAGTAATCATTTTGTATTCATTTAATCTCTAGATCAAGATAGTAACCATGGGTTCCAAATTTACTTTCAGCAAAACCTCGTATAGGTCAAAAGGTTCAACATACATTAGTAGCTTGTAAAAATACTAATCGGTAGAAAAAATGTATCATTGGGGGGAAATCATTGTCTTAACTAATTTTGCTAATGATATGAGGGTACACTTACTAGAGGGTCTTCTGTGTACTTAATTTCACATTGAGGTTGATCTTTTTAATTATTCCATATGTGTGTGGGCCTATTGTGTTGATCCTATGGTGGGTTGGTGATGACCATATTTTCAATGTAAGTAGTGAACTGGGAACAATTACTTTTGGAATATGGGTTGGACTAAATATACAATAGTTGGCATATGATAGGGTTGAAATTGAGGGTATTATACTGCACCTATCCATTGATCTCTAGGTGTGGTGATACATCTTCAATAATCAGAAATATCAGTGTGAGTATCTTGATCTTGGTCTGTTGGAGGGTTTGGCAGTATCTATATGACTGAAGATGATGAGATACTAGGAGAGCTATGATCTAAACCCTCCTGCACTACTGTTTGATGACCTCAATATCCTACTTACTTAAAGGGTAGGGCAATTGTTGACAATAGAGTTGGTGAAACATGTCCAAGATAATATGGTAGGAACATACTAAAAGGTCCAATGTGACAAAGACTAGAATGATAATCTTTGGAGATTCCAATGTAAAGTACAAATCTAAGATCTAGTTTAACGTAAGAAGCTTCCACAATCCCTATTGCTCCGAGGAAGGGTCCTAGTATTGAGCATCCCAATCATTGGTCAGCATAAGTTGAAATAAGGATGGTGGAACTGATTTAGATTTGGTTTTACGATTACCTACACAAATAGGGAGTTCCACATGTGTAAAATGGTTGTTTCACACTGGGAAATCACTTGGATAGGAGGATTTATTCAAAACCATGATAAAATAGGATGGAGTTTTCACCACTACATCATGTTTGAGGGCATCATAAATATTTTTCAGCTTAGTGGGGTGCTCATAATCATCTAGAGGAATTAAAATAGACCATAACATTTATCTGTATTATATTATGGAGGTTGATATGTGGGAAACTGGTGGTGATAGGGACAGTGGCACTGTGATCCCCTAAAAGGAGGATCGTACTTTGTCAACATATAGTTTCTAATAGAGGGATCTGAGGAGCTTTTGAACCTCTTATTTTAGGATCACAATTTTAAATATATGGAATTCTTCCCGATACTTTAAATGTTTCAGTGATGGTCACTTCATTGAGTTTTCCATCTTCAATGATTACGATAGGTCAGTTGTGAGATGACCCTTCCCATTATTCTACATCTGATTGTGGGTGGTCAGACTCATAAATTGGGATAGTTCCATAGGGCATGGAATGTATTTTTCCAGGTGAGGAATGTAATGATGGTTAATGAAGGATTAGGGAGAACCTAAAATTAATTTGACATTTGAATTGGAAGGACCCCCATGTTTATGGATGAGATCATGAAGAGGATCTGTATGACAGTTGGTGATAGAGTGTGGAGGACCTCCACATTGATTTATGGGGGATTGGGGAGGACCTCCACATAAGTTGTCGAACTAATGTATATAAGCTTAATTCTAAAAATTGAGAGCATGGGGGGACCTCTATGTTGGGTGATAATAGAGAGGGGAGGACCTACACACTAATTCTTCTCATAAAAGGTATGACCATAATGGATTTCGGTGGTTCGAGAGACATTGAGAGTCAACCCAACCCACCATGGAGAATTTTGGGATCTTGATCCATGGAAGGAAATGGTAGATCCATGTTCAACTATTTTAGGGTGGGATACAGTAGTGTTCGTATGAGATACAGGATCTATAGGAGGTTCCCCAAATCAAAATATTTCTTATGTCTACCTCCAGTGTCGGTGATATTTTCTCTATACTAATGATGTCAAAGAGGGGATGAAATAAAGCAATTCCTCATAAAATTTGACAAGTTGGTTCTGACAATTATGAGGCATGGTTGAAGAAATATTTATAAGCTCTAGAGTAGTAGTCCCTACTGGAATGGATCAAACATCTCGTACCCCATCAGTGTTGGGGAGTGAGTTATCATTAGTCACCAGTTACAGGTTCTAAAAGTGGTTTTCTATCATAATGGGATATTGATTCCCATTATTCATCCCTCGGTGGTGGTTGTGTTAGGATGTACCCAATGCCTCATGGTATTGGTGGGACATATCCTTTATGGTAATATCCCATACTACTCATAATGGTGCACCAGGGTGTCGATCAAAATACACTGGATGATCTGAAAGGGATAAATGTGTTGTGGGTTCCCAAAAATTGAATATGATGTATCTTCCATTGTGGAGGTGTAGTTTTTTGGTACTTCCTCATCAATGATTCCCCTTCCCCAGTCTGTCTCAGTCCTAGGTTGTTGGATTCATATAGCATGAGTCTTGGGTAGAATTTGGATTCACCCATCAGAAAATATCCAATTAAATTGAATCCAAATTCTAAATATTTATCCAATATTCCTGAAATAGAGAATTGATCCAAAATGATGATGTCACAGTTAGAGTATTCCCAATGATAAGTCCCCTTGTTTTTAGGTGAATTTCTTACTTTGACTAATATATTCATTGTAAGACCTGACATGGAATATATTGATCTGGTGACATGAAAATCCATCTATTCACTAACCTATACTATCCCCCATGGTGTAAGAGGGGAGTTTCACTTCGGGTTCATCATTTATTTTTCTGATTCTTTCCATACGGTTGAAACATTTTCTTCTCATTGGGTGAAGACAGATTATGCGATATCAGTTCATCCATATATGGATTCTTCCGTAGATCACATTTCCTGGTCCTGGTCTCCCTAATATATTTAATCAATTTCCATGATGGTCATTATTAGAACCATCTCAAGGTGGACAGTTGTTGATTATGGTACATTTATCTCTATAGGGAAACATCTTTTGGTCATGAGAGGTAATAACATTTGGCATATTGAGAATTTATAGGAATTTGAAATATTTGGAACATATATAGTCTTATTCTTTTTTAGGAATATATTTTTTGAGTTATCTTTGGGATGTATCCCATGGAATCCCATACTACTCATTATTTAATTGTCACCAAGAAATTAAGTAATATGGGGTTTTTTACCTCAAACATCTAGTGTTTATTTCATAGGGTTGGGGGATTTTGACTAGGGAATTAGTTTACAATATTTTTTAGATGGGATTATGTTTAATACATTGTGGGAGAATATAGGTCAAAAAATTAATATCATGTGGGGAGAGATAGTGGAGTTTGGACCTAAGAAGGAAGAATTCACACTGAGATGATGGATTGTGTCCTCGCATGGAGGATAATATACATTATGATGTTTTTAGGATTGGAATTTAGGGAGGCAGTTTATAATCCCTGTTTAATATATAGGGATAAAAACCCACATAGTTTGATTTTTCAGTTTATTTCCATGTGATAAGACTATTCCAGGAAGTTTTTCCACATGTGGTACAAATTCTCATGTCATGGAGAGAGCATAAACGATGGATGTTGTGTGGCTTACACATGAATGGTAACAATGGTAGGTGTTTCATCACCTAGTGGGGGGTTATGATGTGGGTCCTACACATGGAATCCTCCAACATTAGGTGTCTTAGCCCCTGGTGGGGAAATATGGTGTGGGACATACATGTGGTCATTTACAAGGTGTGGTATTTTGACCTAAGGTGTGGGAGATGGTGGCATCCCATGATGAGTGTATATGGGGAATCCCATGTCTATCTCATGGGGTAAGGATAATGTTTTACATCATGTGATTAGGGTTTTTTTTTGTAGCTCAATTTCTTATGACTAGGACATGGACCTATATAGACTTACAACATGTATTATATATGTGGTTGGGGCTCAATCCACAAGTGGGACTATTTCATGACAGGAAGAAGATATGTCATAAGGAATCCCCACCATGACAGGTGAATAGTTTCCCTCCAAGATGAAACCTCTAGGGTTTTTGGTGACCCATGAACATGTTCCTTTTGAGGGTTCATGGTGTTTTCACTTCTACAGAGTAGTGTAAATTAGAAGGCTCAATGTTATGCACCCTTGAATAGGTGTTGTAAACATTAGTGTAGCAATTCATAGGTGAAATAAGTTGGGTAATGAATACACTAGAATCTTAGGAAAAATCCTACTGGGGATCAAGAAGTTATTTCATTCAACATTAACAAACCACTTGAAAAATATAGTATCCCTATACATTATCTCACTCACATGCTTAAAACATTGATTTTGAAGGCATATTTGCATACATGATTTGATGTTGTATGTAAGATAGGGTTTTCTAAAGGTACCTTCACTAGTTCGAATCCACCAGATATCTGATGTGTTCTGCAAGGATCACTGAACCATATGAAAAGTCTTGTGTGGTACTTCATGAGTTTTGTCACTTGGGTTCTCTTCCTTTATGGGTAAAAGGCCTTTCTTTTTTCGTTCTATTGCGAAATAGGGGTATTTATGTGCACAAGTGCATCAATTCACCTTATGGAAATTTCTATAATGGCGGGGGTGAGATTCAATTTATATAAAATAAGGATAATAGTGAGATACTTCATATTGTGTTGAATAATATGACTTACAACTTAGTTTATCACTAAAGGGTGATGTCAGCAAAACTATCTCAATTCAATTTCACATTCACATCACAAATGCATGGTTTTGTGATGGGTTGTGCACAAATCATTGCATTTTAATGCACATGTAATGGGTGATGTGTATATGACTATGAAACTTGTGGGAGTCATCATATTCTATGACATGAAAATTCATGGTTTCACAACTGGAAGGCTACTGTAAAATCCTTCTTTTCTGCACAAGATCCTTGGGAATAATTTCAAACTCGGGGTACCCACTAAACTCAATGACTCCTTTAGAGCACAATTAAATTTCGTGTATAACCATATATATGAGGATATCCATTGAAATTTGTATGAATCATGGTACATGACCCCTTAATGGTTCTTTATACTAGTTCATATCTTTAGTTAATCAAAAATCAGCCTTTGGGGTGCTTGACACGTTTTTAGTGCCAAATGAGGGAAAGGGGGAGGATAACATCAGGTAACGGAAGACTGTGGTGTACATGCTTTGAGTCTAGATTGAATGGTGAAAACTTTCATATCTAATATGGCTACCATTTTAGTATGTATTCACAGTCCATATTTCCTAGAACATATCCCCTATTTTATGCCTTGTGATATCAGTGGATCCATTTTTTCATGACCCATATGCTTAAAGACTATTATAGAGGGGATAAATTATCAAACACATAAATAAGTAGTTTGAGATGATTCATAGAAGATCTAGTTCCATTCAGAGAATGTTTTCATAGTTGGTTGGGATTCCATACTATGTTTTCCCCAACATGGACCCTCTTGATTCTGTCAATACCAACATGTATATCACCTATAAGGGTAATAGTGTACATGAGGTATTTGAACATAATATTAATTCCTTGGTGATAGGGAATCTTTGGTAGAACATGACGAGTTCATATGTAAGAGGATAAAACCATTTAATTATCATGTGTCTAGTTTCACCCATGGAGAAACAGATTCAATGTAATATTAGACTCATGCTATGTTGGATCGGTTTGATGGTGTATTACCTTAGGATAAAAGAAGATTACCTCCATAAAATTTTTGGTTTCTACATAGACATACACCAAGATATGTCCTAATTTATTTTCCAACATATCAGATGAAACCATAAAGAAGAATGATCTTGTGGTTATTTTGGACGATCAAGTGAGTTAAGGATTCACGAGACCTAGTGTGTTCTCTTGGGAAGCTCTGTGTTGTTTCCTCGAATGTGGTTGAGATCTTTATTCTAGGATTTGATTAATGTTACCTAATCATGGTGACAATTAGGGAGGAATAAATTCCCCAAGGAATCTATTAATTTTTTGACCTATGGTTAGGTGTGATGTGGATAGTGGTGTTTTACCTTAGAAAAAGGTTGTTACTTGGCCTATGTTCGAGATGATGATTTAAAAAGTGAGTTTTTATAGATCCACTATGGTTTCCTTGAGTTATTTATGATACATAATTAATTTTTTAGAATGCTCCATTATATTATTGGTCTTATAAACTAGATCATTTAATATTTTTGTATTGGTTCATTGTATCCGTCATTGGTGTCACACTCATGTACATGTCCTCATATGTGGAGGAAACAACACACTTGAGGATATTTTGAGAAATTCTCTACAATTAGCAGATTTTAGAGGAGCTCTCATATAGTCAACTCTATAGTTAGGGGGAACACATTACTATGATATGTCTTCTCATTAATGTGTGTAACAGTGGACCTATCAACGGTTGAGGTTATGATTTCATGAAGGAATCATAAACGCTTGGTCAAGAAAACAAATGATCAAAACAAATTTTTCTATTCACTATTGTTGAGCGAGTTGAAAGAGTAGTTCAACTATTTATAGTGAACCCTTTAGGATAATGATGGTGTAGAGAACCTTATAAGAATGTTTATGACCCCACAACACTATAGTCTGTTGTGGAGTCTCACTATGGACTTTTAGACTCTGAGATTCTACATGACCACATATCCACTGGACATAGGATTGATGGATTTTATAACGTTGTGGAGTACTTTATCCTTCTTTGGGGATTTATTATCAAATATTTATTGTTGTATTAGAATGTTCTGAGGATTTTTTGTTCTCTTGGTGTTACATCTAGGTGCATTGAGGATGTTCCAGGATAATTCAATGACTGGTTCGGTAGCCAACGATGTTATAACATGTTTCTATGTTATCTCTCAACTACTACCCTAAAAATAGGTGTAGAATGAAGATACATGGTGAATGTTTATGTATTATGGCATCTTTATAGATAATGTGATAGGAATTATAATATCAATGAGGGGTCATGATTCTAACCGAGGGATCATTTAATGACTCATAATGTTGACCCACTTCTGAACTATCCAGGAATATAGCATAATAGTGAATTTTGGAAACTATTGTGTGAATGAGGTATTGCAGCTTCATATAATTACATTGAAAATAATTTCAAGCCATTATTTTCATTTAATGACATGATTATAAAGAGGATTCATATTTATTTTCATCCCTATGTTAGTTGGTCACAATGTTTTACCCTAGATAGTTTTCAATATTTTGAAGACCCATTAGGTTCAAGTGAACATGATTTTTGATTTCATGTTGGCTATCAGTTATAGTTAGGAGCATTGTCAACCATATATGGTTTCTATAAAACACAATATCCCAATATCCACCTTCAGTGTAGAACCATTTGATGACATGTATGGATGACCCTGTAGGTCATCATTGTAATAGTCAGAGCGAGTGGGAGACAATGTTTGTAGTCCTAGAGTTTGTTTCAGCGATGGCCATGAATTTTCCATTTCAATAAGGGGGATATAGGGACTACCTAGTTTCATCAAGATTTATATGTAGCTGGGTGACAATATCAATTGGATTTTGACATGGAGTTTAATTTTTCCATGAGATATCGCCTCATCTAGGATTGTTGGGATCTATATGAGAAGGTTTTCTATCTCATAGGGTCATTTAAAATTCTACATAAATTCTATGGGAAAGAGAATTAGAATACCACATGAACCTACACCCATGGTTAGACAAGGAATTAAATGTATTCCACGTGTCAGAGTTGGGTAGATAAGTGAATAACTTGTCAAATGATGTTTCCCAAGGTCTGTTGGATATTGGGGATGGGGTTACCTTTTCTAGGTTCCTTGGGGGATTAGAGAATATGCATAATAATAACATTCATGGTAAAGTGGTTACCATGGGTTTATGTTTTTTAAAAACATGTGATCATTTAGATGGTCCTAAGGGAGAGGGACACCTTGAGGAGATCATTGAAATCTCACTTTTGTATAAGTTTTTAATTTTATTTATGAAAATCCTTGAAGGATGGGATAATTAAATGAATCTATTATTTCAATGTTGTACATTATAATATTTTAAAGATTATTTTAAAACCCAGGTGTAACATCAGTGTCAGATTCTAGGGCATAGGGTGGCTTTGTATTGATATAATAATAATATTATATACACTACATAAAAAATAAGAAATTTTTGGAAAATAATTCACCAAATCCAAAAAAGCATCATATGGGAATTATGAGACCAAACGTTAATCAATAATGTGGGGTTTATCCTAGTTACATTCAAAGGATGGCTAGTTTTGAAAATTCCAGGGGATGTTATTGGTTGTGGGGGAGTTTAATATCATATATAAATTATTTTATTTATTTTATATAACGACATAACCTAATATTTAATCTATAAATATTTATCTATATATGATCTCCAGGGTTATCCATATAGCCAAGTATGATTTGCGGGGATGGGAGTTATTCATTGGAATTTTAAAAAATGAGGTTGTAGATCAAAAATCATATCATGTTCAATCAAAAATTAATAAATGAAACTACAAGATCTTTTTCATCACTGACGAATGTTCTATTCACCAATGATTGATCCATAATCATGGAGTGTAAAATTATTTGTTGATTTCTTCCCTATTCTATATTCATTAAATTTATTTAATTATATTACTATATGATATTATTATTTTTGATATTTGTTGGTCCATGAAATATTTTTCTTTTATTAATTTGATAAATCTACCACATTTCTCTTAATAACACCCTTATGTACCGTTTTTACATGATCATTAGGAAATGACTCTTTTACAAGGATTGATTTACCCTGTTTATGTGTATTTATCCCAACTTTTCTCCACTTCTTCATTTTTTGGCCAAGGATGTCATGGTTTTACATTGGAGGTGGTTAATTGAGCGTGATCGACCACCCAATTCACATTGGTTGTGTGGTATATGAGTGATATAGTGATATTTGGATTGATTATAATGGATTTCATGTTTCATATGATGATAAAATAGATTACATTATTGATTAATCAACCTTGATACATGTCATTTGTCTGATGCAACATGATGATTCATTTGGGGTTATGGTGGAAAGAATCTGGCTAAAAAAAATAGATTGCTTATGGTCAAACATAGATCTAAGAACCCAAGTGAAATCCAATGATGATATGTAGGAAACATATGTGTGATATAAAGTGTAAGGACATTTAGTGGTTTAAAAAAACTATACTACCAAAACTGTAGTCTCGCAACACCTATTATGTAGTCCCCTAGCTATGGTGGCTTAGGTATTAGCCAGAGATAATGATCACTTGTTATGTGTCACCCCATCTACACCATGTGACCTTATATTAATAGATTGGAATGAAATCTTAGAGTAAATAGGCCTGGGAAATGACTAGGATCATGGGAATGACTAAGAGTACCTAGGAATGTCCTTTCACTTGGAAACAAATTGGTATACATGAATGAAATGATGTACACTGGCACAATTAGAAGAATGCAAGCAGGACCAAGAGCACATTAGAAAAACCTTGGATGAACGAGACACATCGTGTAATACATTTACATTCCATATAAGTGAAAATAACAATCTAAGTCATGTGTAGGTTGGTATATGGACATCTTTTTAGGTGTGGTCACAAGCCACGTGACCGCATGTTTATGTCATGTACTTATCTCAGGGACTTCCACCATGTGTATATAATTTTTCTAGACTTGGATTTTGGACCATGAGTACCATATCCTATAATGTTTTCAAAATAGATCATGATTATAGGCTTATTATTGGTTTCTATATATAATGAGAGGGTTTTAAAACATGTATCATCACTATGAGATTATTAAATATCAACCCTGATCAGGTAGGATCTTTAGATAGATTTTGTGTTTGGAAAACGTCTTGTATGACCAGAGTACATGTCCCACATACTCTATACATAGGATCTAGTGGTACACATTTATCTCAATAGTTTGTGGGTACTCTATATATGGTGTTATACCCCCATTAAATTTGGGGGCCCAGGTTTTATGTGTGAATATGTACCCCTTCCGGACGCATTAAGGCACATTTACTCTTCATATTCAGTGGAATATACTCTCATAATATGATATCGGTCATATATCAATTGAGTGGGAACCCCCACCCCTCTGAAGACACACAAGGGTTTAAGACCTTTATTTAGAGATTGTTCCCCCTCATCTATGGAGTTATGTGATGAGGTAAAATCCCCCCACCGTGATTATTTCTATTTATTTATTTATTCATGGATTTGAAATAATTACCCCTTCTTCATGACATATAGTGGAAAGGAGATATCCATCCACATTGTATCTTATATTTTTGTGTAAAACCTCTAATTGATATGTTAAACCTATAATATTAAGAATATTGGAGAGATACAAGTCCTCCTTATAGTTTCTTTTATGGTTATACAAGGTACAAGACATCAAAGATGGAACATCGGAGTTATAGGCTGACATGTTGTTTTGAGATTGCATTTTGAGATGAATATCACCATTCATTATCATTGGCACTTCTTATTGAGAAGATATAGGTTATTACAATTTTTTGTAATGATCTTAATGACATACCTTCATCTTCCAAGCTGAGGACTATATTATCTTTTTGATGAAACCATTGTTTTTTTGGGATGTTCTAAAAGGTATGTATATACTCACCGCAATATATGATTTTCT
Source organism: Viscum album (assembly GCA_963277665.1). Lineage (NCBI taxonomy): Eukaryota > Viridiplantae > Streptophyta > Magnoliopsida > Santalales > Viscaceae > Viscum > Viscum album. Next base: position 1,556,399,042 of record OY728152.1, on the reverse strand, counting down.
AAAAAAATTCATGTCTTATTAAGGTGAATTATATATCAATGGTGACATCAGTGGGGCATAGGGATACTTGGGTGAATTGTACACCTTTCATGGTCGGATACAGATATCAGGATCCTAGAACTCTTCAATTTCCTGAATCTAATTGTTTTCTAGACATGACTTAATTTCTAATTGGGAATGTATTTTCCCCTTCATTCATTGATTTATAATATAATAATCTTATGTATTCCCTAGAGATTATTTAACTCTTGTTTATTCTTTAGATGTTGTAGCATTTAATTGTTCTTCTATACTTTTTCATAGATATGGATGTGTGTGTGACCATGTATTTTGGATAGGGACTCCCATTACATTTATTCCTTATCCATGATTGTGTCCACTTCCTTGGATATTATTGGTGGTCTTCGATTTTTCACACATGGACTTCCACAATCTAGTAAGGCCCTATTGTGTTGGCTCATTATAGAGGGGTATCAAATAATTTTATCTTTTGGATCTTGATGGAGTGGTAACTACGGATAGGATTGGTATGGAACATATAGAGATAGTCTTAGAGTGTCTCAATTATATCTTCCATGCTAGGGAAACAGGTTTTTTATTGGTGTCCAAAAAATCCATTAAATAGGATTATAAATACCATGTATTCAACTCATTAAACTGAGATATTAATTTTAGAAAACCATTTGTACATGAATCATATAGTATTAAGTCATTTTACATTACACCCTGATTCATCTCACTATATATTCTCATTGACCATGGTACATTGTGATAATTTCAAAGTTACATTGTGTTGAAAACCATCTAGGATTTTGAGATATCTTCATAAGGAAAACTAGTAGGGAGATGATTCTATTATTTGGAAAAAATTCATGAAGTGAATCCTCTATGTAGGGAACCATGAATTGATTTCACTTGTTGAAAAAAATGCTTCGATAAAACTCTAGTGTTCTATAAATAATGTCATCCATGTGATAAAAACTTGATGTCTCAATAAGGATAATATGATGTTGTGCACTAGATTTAAACGTTTCATGAGTTGTAGTGATAGAGACCACATAATTAATATGATGATCTATAACCTCAGGCAGTGGATGATTGGATTAAGGGAGTGGTGTGAATTTTCATGATTTTTCAGACCATAACCAATTATTTGGTTTTTTCATCATTGGTCTTCATCATAGAGACGTAGTTGGTTTTGGTTGTATCAGTATATGAGACACCATTGATGAGTTCTTTCATGAGCTTTAGAGATAGTGATTTTCTAGACTAAATTTTGCGACATACCCCCCTCATAATTAGTATAAGACTAGAACATGTCTATGGTGTGCAATTTCCACCTGGGTAAGAACCATCTCGATGGTGGTACTCACGATGATATATTCTATGGGTTATTGTTGGTGACATTATATACCCATGTTGGTGATGTTTAATGTGAATTTGTGCATGAAAGGAATAATGAAATTACCATTTCTATGATTAAGTATATTGATATGATTTAAATTAATTAGGGAAAATTAGTTTTGACCAAAGAAGATAGTGTCGACATATGGTGAATAAATTATTTTGGAATGGAAGTTTTACATTGATTGATGTAATAAGTTGATTTATTGAGACCTTTTATGGCAGAAATATAAAAATGGGGAAGGATTCAAGTGTGGTTTGAGGTGTGATATGTGTTTCATATTCTCTAGCATTAATTTTTTCACTCAGTCACTATCTACATTTCCTTGAATGCATCATAACTTCATGAACTTGAGATACTAGTGGAGATTGTTTTTCTCAACTATTACTAAGAGGCTCCAGCTGATAGGATTGATGATCACACACCTCTATTGTATATGTAACATAACTCTGATAGGGGGTAGATCCTCATGTGGAATCTTCCCATAATTGGCAGTGAGGCCCTACCATGTTTTCATCATATTGAATCAACTAATTTTATTCCATGTTTAGATGGAAATAAATAGTGATGGTTACAATATTCCCAATAAGGTGGAATGTAAGTTTCTCTCTTTACTAAGAAGGAATATTATGTAGAGTAGGATGATCTTATTTATAGGTGAATAAAACTAATTTCTTATTAAGTTGCATGAATAACCCTAAGTGTAGCTGATACAATTATATTTCAATAACCAGTGATGTTCGAGAGGGGTGAGGGTGTCTTTCCTGAGATTGTACCCGGACTAGATCCATTATAGTTTGGTTTCACATTGACTTGAAATAGGTATGACCTGAAATTCTCATCAATGCATTAGACGACACAAGAGTTTTGTGATAACTACAGGTGTAGTTTGTTGATATGTAGATTTATGCAACTGTAAGACCCAATGTGTTCTCATTGGAAGCTTAGTGATATTCTCCTATGAGGAATATAAGAGATTTAGGCTAGGTATGGATTGATGTAACATGATATAAGTGAATTTTATAGATGAATATCCACCTCAATAATTGATTAATTTTTCAATAGGTGGTTAGGGGAGATGTAGTTCAAGGATTTTGACCATAGGATATGTTTTCACTAACTCAATGTTCAATGGGAGGATGTACCATGCGTGGATTCCTAGAGCCGCTACAATTGCTTCGTTATTTTGATGATACACACTTTAATGTATTGAAAGACCCAAAATGTATTTTAGCTTATTAAAATGTTCCTTTAACCTTATTTGATAAGTTTTTGGTTGTATTATTTCATGTAACCCTCATGAAATCAGTTTTATTGGTAGAGCACGTGACACACTTGAGGATTGTTCATGACATCCTCAAAGAGTACAAAATTTAGAAAGAGCTCTAGTAGAGTATATTATAGATCTAGGAGGCCCACTTCCTTGGGATAATCTACTCAGAAATGGATGTGAACATGGTCCTAGAAAAGGTTAAGGATGTGCTATACGAAGGGATTCCCAAAGTCATGGTATTATAATCATATTCTCACAGAGATGTTTTTTGCAAATGTTGTCGAGAGATGTCATGGAGCAGTAAACCTAATAAATATTTGACCTCTTGGATGGGGATGGTAAAACACTCATTCACGTTTACTATAAAACCCCTCCAATCTTATAGTATGATTGCGAGGATCACCATTGAGTTACCAAATGTGATATATTTCATGACTAGATGTCCACTATACATGATATTGATGAATCTTTTGGAGGTGGGGAGAACATCATCACCATTTGGGGATGGATGATGGACATAGTATTACTGAAAGATGATATTTAGAGTATTTTTTACCACCTCGTATTACATTCATGATAGTTGGGGATGTACCGGGATCCTTAGATGATAGTTTGGGTAGACTAGGATGTTATATGATGTTTTCAAGATTTCAATTTATGTCTCACTTATCTGTATATTGATCATAAGGTTCCTGGATGATTGTTGATGTTTTATGGTATGTTGGTTGTTCTCATGATAGGGATTCAACAATATGTGGTGGGTCACTATGCTATCTGAGTGATCATATACTTACTCAACAATTTGTCCCACTTTGTAACTATCCAAGCGTAGATATTAATTGATTATTTTGGTTGATTTTTCATGTAGGAGGTATTCCATATTTACATAATTCCTTTCACTATTATTTCACAAAGTGATACTAATATCATGTCATAGTTATCAAGAGGATTTAGAGGAAATTAATACCTCATGTCACGTAAGAATAATATTTTACTCAAGATAGATGTCTAGGTTTGGAGGAGGACATTGGTTTTAGTAAATATGCATTCTTTTTTCCTATTGGTTCTAGGTCATCATTGTGAGGATCGTCTAAAATTGATGGAGTCTAAGTAACAAAATATCTAGCACTCCACCATTAGTGAAGAAACATATGATGTTGAATATAAGATAACCATCAAGCCATCATTGTACTGGAGAGAGCCAGTGGGAGACAAAACGTGTGGGATTAGAGTTATTTCTAATGATTTCTGTGAAAGGTGTCATTCATTCAAGGGAGGATTAGAAACTCCTAGATCCATAATGAGTTCTTATGATGTCTGTGTACCAAGAGATCATCCTCTGTTTAGGTTTATACATATATATCATAGATTTCAGTATATATCCTTTTATAGTTGGAATTTTATGTAGTACTACACTTTGTTAGTGTAGCGGCTTAAAAATATGCCTATGAAAATATTTAGACTTGGTTATCAATGTATTCAACATAATTTATCTAGGTATATATGTTAATGAATCATCGTATAATGTCAACTAGAGTGATATGTAAAATAGGGGTGGAGATAACTCTTCATAGTGAATGAAGTAAATTGAGAACCAGTAAGAGAAGACCCTTCAAGGTAAAGGGTTTCTCTTCGGTGTATTATTTTTAAAAAAAACATGAACCTTCAGGCGAGCATGTGGGTTTTAGAAAACATGATGAGAGATTATTATCCTCATTTAAGTGTAGGTTTTCACTTTTTGGGAATAAATTATTTCATGTTGGGAAGAATATAACAACATTATAATTCCATTAAATACATTATAATAATTAGAGGAATTTTTTTAAGCCATGCATTAAGTTGGCATGAGATTTAGAGGTTCAAGGAGGCCCAGAATTGATATAATAAAAATATCAAATATATTATATCACACATGATATCTTTTTCAGAAATAATGGAATAAATTTTACATGTATTCTCAGATTGAAAGTCATATACAGTGGCTATTTCTACAAAGTGGTGATTAGGCTTGGTTCTTTTTCAGGATGGTCTACATCAAAAATTAAATTAGAGGTGACCATTGGTGAGTACATTTAATAAAATTAATAATTTTATTTATTTATTTTAATCATATTATATAAATTAATCCTCACACTATAAATATTCTTCTATGGATATCCTCATGGTTATCCTAATAACTTTATGAGTTTTTAGAGGAGGGGTTATCATCATTGGGATTGGAAAACCTAGGTATGAAGATCAACAATCACATCATGGTAAATTGAAAGGCACACAATGAATGTTGTAGATATTCATAATTTCTGTATAAAAACTCTTTATTGAAGATAATTCCATAATAACGGTAGGTAATTTAATTTATATATCTCGAACATAACTTATTTTCCCAAATTTTATTGATTTATCTGCATATTTGATCTATGATATATTAAAATTTTCATGAGCCTCACAACATTTTCATTTTATTAATATGATAATTATTTCTTATTGTACATGTTATCAACAATGAATATCTTTTTTACATTATTTTTTCCCATTAAATCTAGTCCATTGATGAATTTACATTTATTATTTGTATTTATACCCACCGTTATTCATGTATTTCACTTTTGGCTATTGGGGTAGTGGTTTAACATTGATGCGGTAGGTTCAAGATTGATTTAACCTATAAAATGATAGTGGTTGCAAAAAATGATGTCTGGGATGGAGATATGAGGATTTATAAAGATGAATTTATAGTTTTACGATGATGGTTCCATGTAATGGATATGTAGTTTTCTTATTTCATCCACGAGAGAGGCGTGATGCGACATGAATAGTCATGTGGGGTTTGGGTGTCCAAAACACAACCTCTTGTAATGGATCGAGCAAGGATGTACATAGATATGAGACCAAATAAACATTACAAGGTCAAAGTGGAGGTTTAATTGAAATAGTGATATGTTTAAGGACATTCCTAGGTTTTTTTAAAACCCATGTACATGAAGTTTATTCTTTGAACACAAGCTATGTAGTACCATGGTAGAAGAAACATGGGATTATAGATGAGTTAAAGATCAATTTCCATGACTGACCATGTACAAAATGTGTGACATTGTGTTGGAAATTTTGTGTGTACTCCAAGAGTACACAAGCAGGGGAATAGAAGGTACGTGAGAACAACGTAGAGTACACCAACACAACCCATTACTCAGACACGACCATGTATATAGGTCTAGATAGATTCACATAAGAAGGACCAAATGTGTGTGAGAATAGCTAGGAGTTAGAGGCATTCCCTAAGTAGATGAGACTTCCATGTAGAACCAATACATTTCACTTAGTACTAAATGGAAATCTGATACAAGTATCAAAGATGATATGGTTAGGTGACTAGGTGATGTCATGTTACATGTGATCCTAGGTTCACACTATGTACTTTTCATAGATACCTACATTGTGTACATATATTTCTTAGAAACACATATTTTCCCCATTAGTAGTAAATCTAGAAATTATTCCGATATATAGTGTAATTATATAAGTTTTAAGGGATTATGATATATTACGGAAGGTGTTTCATGCATGACACTACTTCATGTGATGCTTTTCTGATAACAGTGATCATGTAGGATCACCTAAGATATGTCGAGGTTGGAAACCTCCCTATTACACCAGGGTATGGGTCCCCCATGATATTTATACAAGAAAATGTTTTTCTACCATAAGAAGCAAGGAATATATCCTCTATCTTCTTATTTTTATTAACCTATTATCCCATGGTACATTTCCTCTATATACCAAGTGGTACCCCCTTACACACTAGGTTATTGGTCATCTTTCTATCTTGTTGTATCACACTGATACACTAGCTTGTGGGTGATCTACATATAGAGTATCACCCCATATCACACCAGGTCATGAGTCATCTATAAACTTGGTGACACTCCCTAAAACATGGGGGAGTAGGCCCTCTATCTATATATTGTTCCCACTATGTTCATGGAATATAGTGGGATTGTGTGATCCATCCACTCTAATTCATTTTAGTTTTTGAGTGATACAGGGATTGGAAATAATGATCCCTCCGTTGGTATTCATAGTGGATAATAATGAAATCACCACTCTATATCTTATGTGGTTATGTAGACCCTCAATTGGATATTCTTCCCACTATACTATGCATCACAGTTCCAAGTTACAGGTCTACACAAAATCTTATATGGTCAAATTAGATGTAGAGTATCAAAGAAATAACATTAGTTCAATAGTTTGGTTCTTTATTCTTATCTAGTATATGGGGACGGATATCCCCTTTCTCTCTCATTTTTTTTGAGATCATCTAATTTATTATGGTATATCCACATATTATAATTGAAATAATATTACGGGTAGAGCTAAGAACTATATTGTAATTCTATTTATACCTTTTTAGGTATGAGGTGTCCTACTAGCTGTGTATATACTAAACATATATGGGAAATTTCCTAAAAATTTAAAGCCTTATGCATGTTATAGAAAGATTGTTGATGACAGTTGTGGAGAATAATTATACATGGGGATTATTGGCCAAATTCCATGGCCATACATAGAGATTAATAACCATGTTTGTTTTAGTTTTTCTTAATATAGTTGTTTATTGGTTGAAACTTCATTTTGTTGCATGTATATTTTTTCCATTTCTTCTTTGGTTAATACTTCTATACTTTGATGTATTCCATAGTGGCTAATTCATGCATGATTATACTTTATATTTGGTTTTCATTTGTTATTTACCTTCTATTATTAATTGATAATTATGTGTTCATATGTGCTAATATTAATTATATGGACAGCAGTTTAATTTATGCCTCCTTGGTGATTATTTCTAGCCTCTAGCCTATTGGAGGTGGGATTTGTGTTGTCACACTCAGATTTCTACCAGACCAGAAATAATCTATGGTTTGGTTTATAAAACACCTTGTATGTCTTTATATTCATGATGTTGTGAGACTTTATAGTACCCCAATTCCAATTTTATAAAAAATGGATTCACATTTTACATCTAAATTATTGAAGAGTCATCATTATTATATGGAAACTACCTCTTTTTTTAGACCCTACAATTTTCATAAAACTAATGGGTAGATTGGAAGAAGTATTTATATTATAGAAATATATTGAGGTCGTTACTAGTTTAAATTCAAGGTATGTAGTATTAGAATTCATCATTGGTGGAAATACCATACAATAATAACATTTATTCAATCATTCCAATGGAACCATATAAGGAATTTTATAGTAAATGACCTCTTATTCCAACTTATTTGGATGAATTTTTTGAATGGAATCTTTAATGGGTATATCTCATGGAGGAGAAACTAATAAATGTGAAGAATATTCAAAATCATATTATGACATCTCAATTGCAGAAAAAATATTTATTTATAATTGAAATAAAGATATATAATTTCATGAGGTAGATTGTAACAAACCCGAATCCGTAAGAAATGATCTATTTTCTACTTTATTTTATTTTAATAGACACAGGGGTTATAATCACTAATTACTAATCAGTTTAGAAATCTTGGAGAGGTATTTATATACATGATACCCATTTTACATTGGTAATATAACATAAAACATAATATGAATAACATATGACATTATTGATCTCATTCGAATAATTCTAATTCATTTGATGGGGAAATGAAAAAAATAAGGGTGAGATCAAATTTAAAGTGAGGGTTACATAAAATAGAATCTATAAAAAAATATAATATAAATTTAAATAAATGAGAAGATGACATTTAATCAATTACTTGAATATACTGAATAATGAACGAATAATCAATATGGTAAGATAATTATCTTAAAACACATTCCCTTTAATCAATAAAATGAAAAAATGAACCCATATATAATATTTATAAATTAATCTCAAGGTTAATTGTAACTAAATTCAAAATGACTAAAATGATTACTATTATATTTCATGATCTCATACATCAGAACTTATTTACCTCCAAGGCAATTCAATTACATAGTTTAAAACTATAGAGAAATCCCATTTAATATGGCCAACTAATTTCTATAGTTATACTTGCTGATGCATTGAGGGTACATATAATTAGAGGACCAATCCCTAATTTCATGACCAAATAATTCCACATACATATAATGGTTGATTTAAGTCACGAAAAATGTTCTTTATCAATAAATATTCATATCGAGTAAAGAATACATATTTAACATGATTTTATAATTCAATAAAATAACCATAAAAAATATCTATAAATGATCTAAAATTTAAAATTTAAGAATATATATGATAAATAATATGTATGTTTAAGGGATATTTAATGTTTAATGATCACAGGATAGTGAAAGTTTCATGAGAATGTAATGAATAATAAATTCAATGAGTGATTATATAGATTTTGAGAAAAATTCATGTTTTTTTAAAAAAAATGCAATGTAACTGAAATATTATAATAATATTTCCTAAATGATATTTTATTGTAAAACCATATAAAATGTTTAGAAGAATATAAATTTAAATAATCTGCATATTAGCATTAAATTATGTTATTTAGTATACAATTAAATCATTCCTATTTAATTTTTTTATTAAATTTTAAAATTTTTCCTTTTATATAATCGTGGAATGATTTTATAAAAACTAATATTTAATTCAAATTTTAACATAAAATGTTCTTAACAAATCATTTTTTTAAATAAATATACTTTTCAATATAATTTTGAAAAATATGGGCATGGAAGAAAAATATACCGAAGTAAAAGAAAAATAAAATATATTTCTATTTTAAAAAATAAATATATTGAATCATGTATTAAATAAAGATCAAATTGTAATAATTTTTTTGAAAATTATTAAAAATTCATATGATAGTAAAATTTATGGTGTTTAAGAAGAATTTATTATATGACTCAAATAATTAAAATATTAGAAATATAAAAATAATGAGTTTGTAAAGTAAATTTTAACCACCTTAATAGAATTAAAATTATAATCCCTTGAAATTATAGACATTAATTGATTAAATTACCATAATTAATTAGTAGTTACATACGTTAAATACATCTAAGGTGTCTTATAACACCATATAAAAGTGTTAGTGCATGCTAAAAAATATATCTTAATTGAGCTCAAATTTTGATGATATCACTTACGTCATGATTCTTTTTATTTGAAAGTGATTTAACATTATATTTAATGGTTTTATTAATGCTATTAACATATACCATAACTAACATAATATTTATAATATCAAATATTATCCACATAAAACATCATACCACCCTTTCAATAATTATATTTCATTATTCTCATTGTTTTGGATGTTAACTACTTCGTTTTCTAATAAATGATGTTTCATGGATGTTATGATTCTTGTGAATAGGATAAAGGTAAATCATAAAAATAATTATATTAATGTTATAATTGTAATATTGTATTATTAAACAGATATCCAGAACCCATTTTAATGTTGTTCATGGAAAATGAATCACATCGCCTCATGGAGATGGTAGGTTGTATGTACGCATGAGTGAAACTATCATTCCATCAATAGCTGGAAGTTTATGGATGTGGATTATATAATATTTTTGTATAATTAATATCTTGTAATTTTTATCATATATATTACTTATTGGTATCATTATGAATATCCATTTTAATAATTTATAGAAACAATTTACATGGGTTCATGAGGCGGTAGTCTGCTATACACATGACATAAAAATATTTATCTCTTTTGATTGTGAAAGATATAGATAAATATTTTGAAATTGACACAGTAAAATCAATGTGTATAATATTTTTTTGTAACTATATTATAATTGATAATACATAACATTAGGTGATAGAAGAATACATATAAACATCGATCTTATTGAATATGATTACCTTCAATTAAAGGGTCTTTAATTGGACACCATATTAAGGACCTTAGTGTTTTTATTTGGAAAAAAAATATATAATATGTATATAAGGATTTCTTTGGAGATATTTTACACGGAGGTATTTCAATCTAAAAGGATTGAGAGGTTTGAATAAGCGAGGGGATGTGACATCCTTTTATAATTGAAGTGGAGTGCATTTTTAAAAAATACCCAAAACTATTAAATAATTGGAAGTCATTATCAACAAAAGTGACTACTAAATTGATAAATAATGTAATGTTGGAATTATAATTAACATAATAAACTTCATTACAATAAGTAAATTGTTTAAACATATTATTTCAATTAACTTCAAGGTTACTCACTTTTACCACTTTTATTTTCACTATGATAAATAGTTTTTTAATATAGTTCATTTATAATTTTATACTAAAATAAAATTAATCTTATTAGATAAGTTATAAAATATAACACTAAATATAAAATAAAATCTATAATAGATTAATTTCATATGTGTGGAAAATTAATTTTGACTGGAGTTCATGAAATGACTAAAATCCCAGTTAACCTCAACCATTGTAATTAATTTTTACAATCATTAATAATTATTATGAAAAAACATTATGTTGAAATTATTACCTAATATTATTTATTCTGATTAATAATATTTAATAAATTTTATGAAATTCAATTAATATATGTGTAATAATTTAATTTAAAAATAATCATTCGAATCATGTTGACCACTCAGGATTCAAAAATGCATTTTCAAGAATATTATGTTTTTATTTTGGCAATATGAATAGTATTTATAATTTTATGGATTTAAATTAGTATAGTTAGACAAATAATCTACACATTTCATTTAACTCATTCATTGTTAAATATTATTTTAATTATCTAAAATGCATGGAAATTTGGACATTTATATCATTTTTCTAAAAAATAAATTTCTTTTTGAATACCACAATTTACCCAAAATTATATAGTATATATTTATATACGTGTTATATTAAATAAAATTCTAATTACATATACTAAAATAAATTAATATATTATTTAAATTGTTATTTTCTAATTATTCAAAACCGATTATTTCAAGGGTAAATTTCAAACTTTCATTGTACGCATATTTAGAACAAACATGATCAAAATCAATTCCACTACTATCAAATTATAATTTTAGTGTTAGGTAATATTGAAATATTAATTTTAATATTTCTTTATTAAAATAATTTTAACTAACTATAATTGAGGATTTAGTGTTATATTCTTCCCACTTAGAGAAATTTATTCCATTAAATTTTCAATGATATTTCTTTCTTATCAAATTTGGAAAACACTTCTTCATAAAATCCTTTATTTTAAACATTTTATCCTCCATTTTATGATTTATCTAAAGTATCTTTACCAATAAATTCATCTGAATCCTCAATACATTCTCTCTAGTGGCAGGACTCTAGATGGGCTCTTCGTGGTAAGGTAAATCAGGTTTGATTTCTATTTATTCTAAGGTGAGTACATGCATTGGGTCTGGAATTTACTTCCATTGAAATTATATATAGAAAACATCATTTCCTTTAGAGAGGCTTGTTGAAATATCCAATCTACAATTAAATTATTCAATTCTTTCAAGAATTTAAAATGTCCTCATGTATTTGAGGATCAGAATTCCATTCTTATCAAACCTTGTTACACCATTCCCTAGAGATAATTTTAAAAAAAAATTGATCTCCCACATGAAATTATAAATGATTATTTTGGTTTTTAGAATTACTATTTTTCCTACTTTTATATTCTTTATAATGAGTGTGAATACTATTTCCCTTTTCATTGTCAGCTCAAGATGCATTATCCAATATTTTTTTGTCTATTAACATCATCCCCACATGTTTTTGTATGGAATCCATTGCATGAATCTTCATACAAAACTATTTTAGTATTTTAATGAAAAAAAATTATTGGTGAAATAATCCAAAGTTAAATAGTGATCCCACGAACATCTAAATCTATATGACCACAACATCAACTTGTTAGTTAATTTTTGAATAGTAATTATTGGGATATAATTCAATTTGGGGGTGGTAGGAATTTCTTAAATAATGATCAGTATCAAAAGCCTTCTAAATATTGTTTCAGAATTTTGATTTTAATAAAGAATTATGACCAAACACAATTGAGAGGGGTTTACCATTATGTCTTAAAATGTCATTAATATAGAGCCATTAAAGGATCTAGAGAGGTAAATAATGCCCTATAGAGAGAAAATTTGTAGATGTTGTGTGGATTGAAACTAAAACCCATATCACATCATTACTTATAGGATTTTTTTGTAATATAGTGATCCCTCCCATAGTAATTTCATCCCATTTTATCATTGTAATAGGAAGAGGTTACATGATTCCTATAGGATTATGTATCTAAGACTTTTCCAATAAGAAAACCAATAATATTGATACATAATCAACAATTTCATCTTTAATTTTATGTAGCTAAAAATGTTCCCTCAAATCCCAAAACATCATGGTGCTACTAGGTTGGATAGATAAATTTTATCGATCTAAATCATTGAAAAATTTCATTTTTAGATCAGGTATGGATGTAATACATAATATAATTCTACATTTCAGAATTTCATCTTCAAAAGGATAGTCTACCAATATCCAATCATTCATGGAATTGAATTACTTTTGAGAATTATCATCATGTCATTTAAAAAATATCTTAGTAAATAAAATGGTTTGGAAATCATTTTAAAAAATTTTGATGTCTCACCACCTGTAACAATTAACATATCCATCATTACATGATATTTAAACATAAGATCTATTTCAATACTCATTTTGTTAAAAACTTCATGATATTTCCCACACAATGAATATGATTGCGTATTTTCTATTCTTGGGTGGCAGTATATTATGTAACCATAATCCTTGAGTATCTTAAGAAATCACATTTTCCAAATATATTGTTTTGTTGTGAAAAGATTTATTTTATGATTATAGAGTCTATATATATATCACATCATTCACTATATAGAAAATTTTTCCATATCATTAATTAAAATATTATATCTCCCAACCCAATATCATTTTTGGGATAGTTGAATTCATGATTTTTAACTGAATTGATACATATAAAATAACATTATCGTTTTGTATTGTTTCACAATTGAGTCACATTTATAATGAATTATTACACATCTCAAACAAATCATATCTTATTGGTAGAGTCAAAATCAAAGCATTGAACAATATCTGCTTCAATTATTCAAAAAAAAATCCCATTCATTTATTTAATATTTTTCTAAACCCTTTATATGTAATATTTGTTAGCTGGTTATCCAATTTGGAACTTTTTTGAACAATTCACTAACAGTAAAGACCCAAAATAATGAAACTAGATACCTCTACAAGGGTTATTAGTGTATAAAATTATCTTATTCCCCTTTTCAGTATATTATTAACTGAGATTATAACCATAGAGACAATATAAAAGTAAATGATACTTTATAAAGATGTAATTCATAATTTCTAAACTTATAATTTAAGTATTTTCTTCAATAAGTCTAAATAATGATAGGAAGATTATTCTCCTGGCACTCATATCTTCTAGTAAACCCTAAGATATCTTCAACAAAAACCACTATCAAATTAAAAATATTTTAATTTAGTACTCCTTTAATTTTTCAATAAAAAATATGGCTCATTATCTGATCAAAATGACATTAATGTAAATTTATAATATCCATACCAAATTAAAATGACTCCATCTGAATTCCTTCCTTATTTATAATAGTTTAAGACATCCACAATGAAGGCCAATATTTACAAATTATTTACATTCATGAATTTTATTGAAAAATTAATAAAATATAGGAACATTACACACCATTTTCAATGTAATAGAATTGATTTCTTAATAATAAATGCACATCATCATGGATATGTCATTATTATTAAGGAAGTGTTCATGATATCCTCATTTTGGAATAGTAGCCTGAATAAAATCTTTATCACCCAACTCTTCCAGTCGGCTCTTCTAATATACCTATTCCAAAATGAGTATTTTATAATGATTCTTCGATATAGAAAATTCATCATGGATAAAGTCAATGGAAAACTTGATTTCATGCTCTAGTGAGTTTTTTGGAATCTCTTATGTAAGTATGTTAATGTATTCCTATACAATAAGAATATAATCAATTCAATGATTAAATTTTTTAAATAAATATTATATTTTCCCTTTATCCACATATATCAAAACCAAATGTGGTATAATGTTTGGTTCTAGAAAAGACTCATATGATGAGGTATCATCTCTATAGATAAAGAAATCTGTATCTTCTTCATGAACCATAATTTTTTTATCCTTTCAATAAATTCATACATCATATTTTGAATGTTTGTCCTAACCAATTATTATATCTAATTCAACTATAGGTATTATAATAAAGTTAATAAATAGATCATGTTTATCTATCAAGATGGGAACTTCCAGACATATTATTGTTGATGTGAGACTTCTACTAAC
This sequence comes from Viscum album, assembly GCA_963277665.1. NCBI lineage: Eukaryota > Viridiplantae > Streptophyta > Magnoliopsida > Santalales > Viscaceae > Viscum > Viscum album. Next base: position 1,556,383,950 of record OY728152.1, on the reverse strand, counting down.
AGTTTTGACTAACAACTCATTTTTTATGGTTTTAGGGAAATATTTTTTTTAGAAAACATGGAATATATAAATGTGGGAAAGGTTAAATGACCAAATAAATCATTATATAAATTTGAGTATATAATTAAATTACCTATGACCACATCATTGGGTAAATACACCACAATGGCAGTTATCACATATTCTTAGCCTTCCCCCATCGACCTATATTACGATATGTTCCCCTAAAAATTGGGAAATTTTTGTGAATAATTCCCCATTTCCCTATAGTTAGTGTACTAGATATCATTGATTTTATTATTCAAAATTTTTTAACTAATATGATGATCCTTATCGTTGATATTATAGAAAACTACCATTACATTCAAAAAATTTCCCAGATGAATTGTTCAATTTTTTATCATTATAGAGATTGATTGATTTTCTTTTTCATCTTTGACAAGTTCCATTTTTTAGGTATTTAGATGAAAATTTTTATATTAATTATCTGTTAACATATAGGATTTATAGAATTTCACATTGGTTTTTATGGCACATCAACTAGTAAGTCTTATAATGAAAATGTTTTAGAAACTAACAACCTTCATAGAAATTGAATAAAACCGTTAAATAAATGGTGAATCATTCATTCTATATTTAATATGTTATCCCAAGAAAACATGGTTAGTATTAAAATTTTATCAACATAATACGCCATGATTTATTTTTTTTCTCTTTAAATAATCTAGTGAACCTTATTTTTTTATTTTGGTATGTTTCTCATAAGGATTTTTTTAATTTTTTTAATATATCTATATTCCAAGTGTTAAATTTGTTTTTCCTCAATAATATTATGGATTAATGAACACGAATGATATAAATCACCATTGAGATAATATAATTCCAGTATAAACACTTCCTTTTCATTGAATCCTAGAGAAAAAAATATCATTTCAATGAAATTAATGCATTTATCAGCTATAACAGGATTAATAGTCCAAATAAATGATGAGGGATTTAGTCTCATGAAGAAATACCACATAAAATAATTATAGTATGGAATAATAGTGATCTCTATTCAGTAATGTTTATTTATAATAACGTAATAATGCTACCCTAATATATCAAGAATATAAAATGATCAAATATGATCTTTATTTTCTTTTCCAACATGAAAATTTATACAATAACCATGATTGTTGATACCAGTATTTCATATAGGTTCAATTTATAAAAAAATAATATACATGATTTTATCATGATATTATTAATTATAAATTATTACATATAATTATGAATTTAGAGTAATAAATAATGAAAATTTAATTTTTATGAATTTTAAATCATAGATTAATAAAATTCGTTTTTTTGAGGATATATTTAAATCATAATTTTTTTTTCAAATCACTCAAAATGGTTACAAAAAAAATTTAATTTAAAAAAAAAATTATTGGGGTGTTTTAAATCATGTGTGTATTATGGTTTATTTTCATTCTCCATGTGATGATGAAGTCAATGAACAATATGCCCAATTCACAGTTAGAACCACTAGGATCAACTATGTCAGAACCAAATCCACATGAAGTATACACACATGGAAGTATTTCTATGAAAACCAAATAATCTATAATAAATTATTTTTTTGATATTATTTCACAATTTGATATGTTATCAAAGTCCATCACAGTGGTATGTACCAAAATACATGTTCCCCTAAATATAGTTCCCATGGTTTCTAATAAGCATGAAATGATACCAATTGTAACAATATCAAATCTAGTAACCTGGAGACAATATCCGCTTTACTTCATTGGCATCAAAACAAAGGTTATAATCCCAAAATACAAATAGGTTTATTAGTCTTATTATGATAGATACATACATGATACCCATTATACGTTGGGAATATAATTCAATACATAATAATGGAAAAATCTAGAATAATTATACGTATCCTAAGAATTATTATTTATATCATAGGGAAAAAGAAAAAATAAGGGTGACCTAAAATGCTTAGAAAGGGATGTGTATAATAAAATCTATATAGGATAATCAATACGATAAGATAAATAAGTGAAAAAACATTATATTTAATAAATAATTTATCTCTAGAGATTAGATAAGGGACAATAAAAACAAAAGGTTAAATAACTAAAAACACATTCCATTTAAGAATAATTTGATTAAAAAATTTACCCTCTCTTAATATTAATTCAATAATAATATTCATAATAATAACTAAATTTTTATTTTAGAAATTTATTATATGATACATAGTGATATCAGACATCATGATATCTATACTATTGTGATCTTCCACCAAGAAGGTTTAAAACTTTGGGAAAAGGCATTTTAATTTGGCCTAGTAATTTGTCTCATGTGACACGTTAATGAAACAAGGACAATATAATTACATCAACCACCAGTCACTAAACATCCAAATCATTCCAAACATATTGAATGATCAATATAATTCATGAACTATATTGCTTATCAATAAATATTTTTGGTGATCTATTAATATGAATTTAACAAGATTTAACTAGTCAATTAGATAAATTAAAAGGTATTATATCCATTATATATAATAATGATATTTAAGGGAAATTTAATGTCAAATTATAACATGGAATTTGATGTTTAAATATAATTTTATCAACCACAAAATCAATTATATATAATATATATCTTGAGATAAATTCACGTCTATTGAGTGAATAAAGGGAATAATAGTGAAATATTAAAATAATCTTTTTAGAGATACTTTTCCTTTATAAAACCTTTTAAAACCTATATAAGAAGATAAATTTCATAAAATGGTTATGATGGTAGAGAAGTATGTTATCACAAAATTCATGGAAAATAGACATTTTGAATTTTTTTTGTATGAATGTAAAAAACATTCCTTTAAGAAAACTGTAAAATGATTGATTTCATAACATTTTAAAAATCCAAGGATAATATAATATATACTTTATAAATCATTCAAATATATAAAATGCTTTTGGAATTTTTTTTTAGAAAATCCAAAACATAGAAGATAAATATATATGATTAAAAGTGATATATAGAGGGTTTTTTTAAAAAATTCATTGAATGAATAAATTAACAATTAGAATAAAATTTGAAATTAAAACATTGAAATCCCATAAATATCTTGTGTATTGGAACACCCTATTATTTGTGTGAAATATTTTCTTGATTTAATTTAATAATTTTGATATTCTCTATTTCACATAACACTAAATATATCTTGTTTTATATGAATGAAATAGGTTTGTATTTAGTTACATGAAACACCATCATATGGTTCCACTACATATGACCCATATATTAGTTTGTAGTACACGAAACACTATCCCAATTAGCTTATGAATATATTTTTGATCTCTTAAATGTTGATGGATTCGTTTTATCATGATTGGGAGTTCAAATTCATTTATAATCATCCCATATAGGCTCATAGAGAGATCTCGACTGATTGGGATCCATATTCTTTGAGGAAGAATGGTTTATACTTTGTGGAGGATTTATCTGGTTCTTCAGATCAAATCATGGTAGGTTCATATGGACCCTCTAACATCTGCAGATTATAAAATTGAATGTTTTAAGTGTTGGCTGATCGAGAAGCACTGCATCCGTGTGCTATTCTCTACAAGTAGTAAATCTTTAGTCATGTTATTTATTCAAAGGGGGATATAACCTGGACTTATGTTGGTCTTAAGAGTAGGGCCTCTCACAGATGGGGTTTTAGAAATTGGAGGAATATTCATGTGGTAGAGGGTTCGTCTCTATTATTCTACAGTGCAGAGAAGAGTTCAACAAGGCTTGGGGTACTGGAAATCTACAACTCAATCTTGGAATTTTAAGGCTTCCATAATTGAATGATAATTTCAATACCTTTAATTTGGATCAAACTAATGATAATATATTGGTTAGGCTTCACAGTTTGAATAGGATGTATTGGCCTCTAAGTTTCCTTAATGATATTTCCTCATGAATTTCCATTCCTATGAGATTGGATCAAAGGACTCTTGATTGGGATCTTGTCTTATTTTATATAATGTTGATTTATTTCAATATTGAAACCAAGCATCTTGATAGCATTATGTTTATTTCTAATTGAAACAAAAGTGATGTCAAAGTTGAATATGAATGAGTCCATCCATTTTTTGATGTATCTATGATTGTTGTTCACTGGGTTGTCAACTATAGAATGATCTAGAAAAAGGTGAATGAAGAACCCAATGATTCATGGAGGAAGAAATTCAATCAGAATAGAAAGAATAAAGGTGTTTATGTTGGAAAGGGATAATTTTCTCATGTTATTCCTTCTAGTTTTATCCCTCCTAATATATCATGGGATGATATTGATGAGGAAGAATATTAGGGAAATCATGCCTTGTCCATTCTACCTATGAAATATGGAGATAAGGATCTCAAATCTATTGATATGTCCCTCTAAATAGATCTAGACCTGAATTATACCCTTTCAAAGGAAATATTTATGTTATTATATTGTTTCAATGTGGAAATAGATGTACATAACTTGATAGAGTAATTATATCCAAACATTAATGTATATGTTCGTTCACTTCAAGGATGTGAGGCTTTATCTGATCCCATAAAGAACTCCTTTCGAGCTATCAATTTTATAAGCGATGGTTCAGGATTTTCTATTCCAGTTTATTCTCAGAAAACTAATGTTATGGCCTCCTCTCTTTACCCGGATCTTGACACCATGGATCCTAGAGGGGATAATATTGTTCTATGAACTATTGTTTTTCCCCTTGAATTTGTGGACATGAATGCTGCTAACCTCCCATCTCCGACTAATGTGCCCATTTTAGATGGTAGAACATTTTTTGATGACACAACTCCCCTCTCTTCCAATGCTATAATAAATCTAAAGGATACATGTGTCCCTTGTCCAGTGGACATAGTGACTGTTAATCCTATTACTAAATTCACGGTTTTGGCCTCCACTTCTATGGCCCCTTCATAGGACATTTATAATTTATATAGATCAGATCCTTTGGTTTCTAGTAATTTTGATGAGATTTCAGGTCCAGAAGCTGACTTCTGTACTCCTAGTATTGTGAATAAAGCACATTTTGATTCGGATTATAGTGTCAAGGACATGACATTCTTTCAGAAAAGTGCAGTTCCATATTTCACTAGAAGTTCCAATACTACTTGTCTAGAAATGGGGAAATCAGATATTAAAGATCTTATTCATTATATCCACCTTCCAAAAAAAGTGGGGAGACCTCCAAAACTCAGAAAAAAAATAAGGCAATAGAAAATACGAAAGGGAGTTCTAACCCTGGTTTTTACTTGAAATGAAGATTCTATCTTGGAATATTCATGGATTATGCAATTGAGACAGCACTACATCATTATATAACCTCATTCACACAAATATACCTATTCTTATAAGATTGTATGATCTTAAAAGAATTTTATCCTCTAGTATTTCCATCATAGATATCTTGGGTTTCTATCGTGTTAACACCAAAATAAACTCTTTTGAGATTAAAAGAATTTTGGTTTTGGCTCACTCTTCCTTGTCAAATACTTTATTAGTTTCTTCCAGTGAAAAACTTTTCACTTTTGACATTAATTTTCTTGCTATTTATCACCCCTGCACTTTCATTTATGCATTGGACAGGTACCAAGACCACAGAAGCTTATGAATGGATATACGATTTCTTAAATCTTCTATCCTTGGGATGTGGATTATACTGGGAGATTTCAATTCTCTTCTACATTCGGATGAGACAATTGGTGCTATGATTAATTATATATCTTCCAGGGAATTTAAAATTTTTATTGAATGTAATGATCCGATTGATGTTATTCTAGTTGGAGAAAAGTGTTCATGGTATATGTGATATTTAAATAGGTTTATTTCTAGAAGAATTGACAGAACCTTTGTAAATGAATCTTTTTTGTATTTTGGGGTTTCTATTTCATACACAACTCTTACAAGACATAATTTGAACCATCATCCTATCATCGATGATCTTGTTCGTAGAGTTTTCAGGCCCCGTCTCCCCATTATGTTTAATAAACAATGGGTGACCCACAATGGCTATAGGTATTTGGTTCAAAAAGTGTTTTATTTTTTCAATTATACAGAATATTCCTATGCTTGTCTTCTATAACTGAAAATACTCAATAAGAACTAGAAAACCTGGAGAAAAATGGGTTCACCTCTATTGATTCTGATATTTCTTCCCTTAGGACCATGCATCATCATGAATAATAGATCATCACTCAAAACAATTTCCTCAATAAACTCATGGGTGAAGTCGAGATGACATCCCATCTTAAAAACATTCTCACCCTCAAATATGAATTGTGAATAAATGATTTAGGTTTAATTGGTTGAAGGATAGGGATAGTAATTCAATATTCGTTAATTAACTTCAGAAAATATGGATGGTCTCGTGGCCTCTTTCATGGATTAAGGATGGTGATCACTTTATTAATAACAGGAAGGAACTCTTGGAGTATGTTGTTACCTATTTCAAGAATCTATTTAATGGAACATCCTATAATTTTTCTCCCAAGGAGGGTATTATTCCAAGGCATGTTCATCAAGATTAAAAATATACTCTTAACTCCATCCTCTTGGATTTTGAAATCATGGAGTCTATTTTTACCCTAAAACCTGAAATCTCTCCTAGACCATAAGGTTTTGGAAATTACATTTTCTAGGGATATTGGGATTTCATTAAAGTTGATGTTTTCATATTGATAATCAATTTCATTAAGGGGGGCTCTCTTCCTCACAATTTGAATGCTCAATTTCTTGACATTATTCCTAAAGTGGAGAATGCTAATGAGATTCAACTATTTCGACTAGTTGTCCTAGGTAACACCATTTTCCGGATTATTAGAAAAATTCATACTAACAGGATTTCTCATATTTCATGTAAAATTGTGTCTCCTAATCAATTTTGTTTAATTAATGGATGATCAATTCATAAATTCCTTATCACTACCTCAGAATGTGTCAAGATTCTTATTAAACCTATTAGGTGTGGAAATATTTCACTCAAAATTGATGTTAAGAAAGATTTAGATATGATGGATTGCCAATTCATTCGTAGTGTTCTTTCCATATTTGGAATTGATAATCTTTTCATTATTTATGTCAAAGACATATTACGATCTGCTCATATTTCTTTTCTTTTTAATGGTTCTTAGGAAGGATACACGGTTTTTTCTAGAGGGGTTAGACAATGTGACCTTTTATCTAAAATTATCTTCTCTATCACTGAAGACTATCTCAGAAGAATCTTTTTCATCATGGATGGAAATAGGAAAAATAAATAAATTTTTTCTGGTAGGGATCATCTTACCCCCACACATTCGATGTATGATGAAGAAATTATTCTTTTTACTTAAAAAGACTAAAAAAACATTAGCAACATCAAGAGAGTTCTATTGAATTATGAGAAGGTCTATAGACAAGTGATTAGATAGGGGACATATTTTTTCTACTTTGGAAAAATAATATCTACCAATAGGAATCTTAACATTATCAGGTATTTGGGAATTGATGTGGATTTTTCCCTTTTATCAATCTTGGGGTTACATTATTTTGGGAAATACCGAAGGCTGGTTACTTTTCTAAAAACATTAGCAATATTCAAAGGCAACTCCCTTCTTGGAAGGGAAAATTCTTACCCATGGCTGTTCATGTTTGTTTGGTGAAATATATTATTACATCTAAGATATTTTACTCTTTCAGGTTTATAATTGGACATTATATCTTATCAAAAGCAACAATATCTCAATTAAAAACATTGTCTACGTCTATAGCAAAATGGAATGAGAGATTTTAAACATTGATTGGACCTCTTGCAACATGTCTTCTGATTCTGGGGGCTTAAGAATTAAGAATCTGGGGAATTTTAATGATTATTTTCTTACCTCTTTTTTTGGAAGCTCATGAATGGTAATTCTGATGCTCTTGGTTTTCTTGAGGCAAGACTTATGCATAAACTCAAGACAAAACACTACCACAAATTTGTCTCCTCGGTGTGGCTTGTATTTAAATCTATATCTGAATCTATTAAATCTCACTCCAAATAGATTTTTTCTACGGATTATTCTCTCTATTATGGAAAGTAAATTGGATTGGTACTCCCCTAATTGATTCACTTGTGGGTGATGAGACTAATTTGAATCATGATTTTTTTTCAAGGATCAGATTTGTAGCATGGAAAACTTACCAGATCCCATTGTTTTCATTATGAAGAATTTTATTTTCTCATACAGAGTTTATTTTTTGGGTTTGGGAACCTCCATTCAATTATTTCATCACTTCTAATCTATTTTATATGTACTCTACCTATAACACTCCTAGCTTAATGGGGCTTGGCAACATGAACATGAATTTTACCAGGCCCCCTCCTTCCATTATAGTATTGAGACTTGCACATGTAAAGTTTCCCTTAAACTACTTTATGCAATTATGTGGAATCTTGCTGGGTTCCCAATGTGATATTTTTCAACAACATAGATAAGAAATTAACCACATCTTCATATGATGTACCACCTCATCTTCAATGTGGAAATTCGCTGCTGATACATCTGAATTGAGTCTCCCTTGGGTCTCTTCAATTTGTGATCTACTCATGTGCTGTAATGTCCTTGTGGTCTCTCCCTTTCTCAAAGACATGATTCGGGTTACTGCTGAAGAACATATTCATTTCTTCCGGTATTATAAAAATAAGTTGATTTATAAAATATTCCACTTCACTTCTAGGGATACTCTTTGTGAAATACATACTATTTTTTAGGATTCGTTCCCACTAATGAATCACTATTTCTCAAATCCAATCCATGAAATTATAGTGTTGAATAGGACTGGGGTTAGGGGTAGATTTTGTCCCCCTCATGTTATGTTTTAGGATTTTTGGTAGGCTCCCTTTGTGGGATGGATTAATGTTAATTCTGATGGGTCCTCAAGTGGTAATCCAGGTCCCTCTTGCTATGGTTCTATTTTCAAAAATCACAAGGGTGATGTACTTGGATGAATATATAGTTCTCATGGAATTGTTTCCTCTCTAGAAGGCGAAATTATTGGTATTATTTCAGCGGTGGAGCAGGCTTATCACCATGGCTATAATAATATCTAGCATGACTAAAATTCCTCCATCATTGTCTTTACTATTAGGACTGGTTCTTCTCATCTATCATTGAATTTTACTAATAAATTGACTAAATTCTTGGATTATTTCTCATCCATGAATTATTTCATCACTCATGTCTATAGGGAGGTGATATCTGAGGTGGGTGGTCTTGAGAATAAGGGAATCAATGGAAATTACTTTATATAATCTAATGAGAACCCTGATGACTTCCTTTATATTATTCAGAAGTATCAATGTAAAATTACTATCTTTAGACTCCTGTATGTTTTCTTTTATTTTTTTCTAATAAGAGAGGCTTGTCCTTTTGGAAAAGTTCTCATCATAAAAAAAAGTACATATGTCTTTTGTTAGATACATTTTTTTGTTTCCTTCGATTGCTTTCTTTACCCATATGGCCATGTATTACCGAACTACATTACACTTGTAATAATATTTGTAAAATATTATTATTGTTATCATAAAGATGTATTAATGAACGTTATTAATTTGATTAACTAAATTATCAAAATTTCTCTTACACATATATATTTTTTGTAACTAATTTTTTAATAATGAATGTTATAACTATTTAAAAATAAATAAATTCATGTTTTCCAAATTATTTTTCAATTAACAAAAATGTATTATCTCAATAAATTAAAAAACAATTTTTTAATGATTTTAATGGAATATAAAATAATAAATTCATACAACTATTCAAAATTCATATTTTTTTATTGACATGAACTCGGAATAATTAATATTTTTGGCCTAAAAACCGTGTTTTCTTTTTGGTACTAATTGGAGAAGTTTCATTTTTTGATGATAGTGAAAATAAATAATTTAAATGGAAATATAATTTTTCTTCTAATATTTTTATATATATAAATGATATTTTAAATTATTTTTAATATAAAATTCGTTAAATTTCACATCAATCAATCTAATTTAGTTAATTTGAATCAATTTCAAATTGAAATTGGATATAAAATCATTTCTTTTTTGGATCAGTAGTACTTTAAAACCCCTTGTCTCAACTCATCTGCAAAAAATAAATTTATATTAATTTCTTCCACATCGGTGATTATAATTCGGAAAAATAAATTCTATATTTTTAATAATAATTAATTATAATTTATAGTAAGGAAAAGTTTTTAATTGAAAAATATCACTGAAATAAATTAAAATTAATTATAATTATTTGGGTAAAAAAATGTTACTTTGTGGTTAAAAATTAATATTAATGGCCAGATGACCTATAAATTGGTCAAAAATAAATTTTCTGGACATATTCCAACCATACAATCACTTTTATCGAACATATATCATTATTGAGATACACTGTGTAAGATAGAACTCTGATTTATTTTACCTATTAGTATTTACAAGAATGTCACTCCTCCTCTACTATAAAACAATACTAAACCCCCTAACTTATTAACACCTCTCAAGTATTTTTTATCATCAAACCCCTACAAAAATATGTTCCGAAAATACCTACATAGATACTAGAGGACTCAATTTGGGAATAAATAAATCCAATGAATTAATTTGGGTCAAACAAAAAAGGAGTTACCAAAAGAAGAGGAGGGTTGAACATTTACGAAGAATTTTATCACTAAATATAAGGGTTATTTCATATCACTTTTATTTATATGAGAAATATTATATATTAATCACATATTATTTTTATGTTTTGTATATAATTTCCTACGATAGGTTATATCACAATTTGTTTTTTACATTATGACATTCTAGTTTCAATTGATGTTATTATTTCATGGATAACATGATTCAAAAGTTAGTGAGTGGATTTTTAGTCATAATTTTTTTTCTATGAGATAGAACACATGTTAACAACATATTTATGTTATGTGGTGTGCATACTACCATTTTAATAATTTTATTATTACTCTAATAATAATTATTTGGGTTTAAAAATCAATTTTATGATATCTATTCCACAAGGTTTATGGTTCAAATTTTACCAAACCGTTAAAGGACCTTTGCTCAATTTTCATTCTATGAGACATATATTGTGATACGAACCTATAATATTTTTCAATTCTTATAATCTACCACTTGAAATATTATAACTTAAATATAGTTCTTTAAATGACTTTTTAAGCTTCATGTAATGTAATTCTATCTTTTGGGTTAGGATTCAAATATACCAAAGTGGTAAAATTTTATTACTTTAATCTCATTGTTTATTTGTGTTATTCATGATTATACTTCCATTGATGAAATATTATGATCCATCACTCATGAGTACTCATCATGTTTCTAATAATATGGTTATTTATAATATATTTAAGTAATGGTTCCATTTTTAAGTAATTAATAATTGCTATAATTAAAAAATATTTAAGACGAAATTTTACTTTACCTCTCTCTTCGATTAGAAATCATTGTTCTTTTAAAATGATGTTTTATAATTTTTTTTTCCAAAATGTTTTTAAATGATATATTAATCTCATTTTCAATGAAGATTATCTTCAATCATTTTTTTGTTTTAAAAAAACTTTTAATGGGTTTTCAAATATTTAAATATATCTTTTAATGGTAATTGAAAAATAAAAATGCTTAATGTTTTTTTTAAAATGAATTTTTCAAAGTGAAAAGGATAATATCCTTATAAAATGACTCTAAAATACCATCAAAAAATATTTTCTATATAAAATTACATCCTTTGTAATAATTTAGGCTTTACTAGGTATATGATCCATGGACACCATTATTATCCTTTCATTGAATTTTCTGATTAATATGACATGTTGTTTGTGAAACCTATTTCTCTTCGACTAATAGTACCATAATAAAAGGTCTACAGACCCTCTTCATTTAATAGGTTATTATATTATGAAATGATAATAAAACATGTGTCTTTTTAACAATATATGATATGATAAAAAAATTATAATACTCATTTTATTTCATGGGTCATGATATGAAATTTATTAAACCCGCCTATTTTTATGGGTAACAATATGGTGATTTTTATTAACTTATAGAACAAAAATTTTTGATTTAATTATTTTATTTTTGGGATCTATACCTACCTACATTTTTTTGGGAAAATATTTATTTATCTCATGAGAATTACATGACATGAACGAGGAGTGAACTTGGTTTAAAAATAAATGGATGGATTAAGGAATGAACTTAGTTCAGTAATACAAGGATGCAAGGAGGATTGAACTTGGTTTAAAAATAAAGGGATGGAACAAGGATTGAAATAAGTTCAGTAATACAAGGATGTAAGGAGGTGTGAATTCAGTTCAGTAATACATATATAGAATGAGTTGTATACTATGATCAATAATATTTGGCTAGAATGGCGGGTTAATTGGATTCTGTAATATTGTGCTGGAAGGAGGAGTGATGTCGGTTAAGTAATATATGGATGGGACAAGGAGTGAATTCAGATCCCCAATATAGGGATGGAATGAGGAGTGAACCCAGTTCAATAATGTAATTCTAGAAGAGGAAGTGATCATGGTTTAGAAATATAATGTTAGAACATAAAGTGAACCTGGTATAATGACGTTTTTTTTGCAAATATGGTATTTATTGTTAGCCTAGACTAATATGAAATTATTCATTATACTTTTGTATATCAAAAAAATTCTAGGAATTATTCTTATGTAATGATCCCATGAATAATTTTATTTGATTATACTATGATTGATTTCCTATGAAATGAAAATAATTATTACATGATCCAATGTATTTATATTTGATATGTCGGTTATGGGTTATAAATGTAATGTTATTGTTCTCATAACCTTATGTTAATGTTATGCATACATATATTTTTAACTATACTAAGAATACGGGCTCATCCTTTTTTTAAATTTCATGTCTCCAAGTTACTAAGAGTGATTCTATATAAGAGTACTAACATGGAAAATATTTACATGATAAGATTAATATTTTTCACGAAATTAGAATAATGTGTTTATTGTTTCCAACAATATTAAATATTATGATCATCAAGAATGTAATATTATAATGTGATGTATATTCATCTAAAATGGTGTACATCAATGTTTGTCCAAACTGGGTCAATACTGTTCACATCAATGTAATGGTTTAGTCCACTATTGGAAACAAGGATTGGAAAACAATAGTGAGATCCCTAGGTATATTTATATGGAAATTTCTTGAGATTTCTCTAAGGATATGTATAACTATGAGTAAATGTGTGGGAAAATGTCCTGGAATTTTGGTAAAGTATAGTGTGAGTGGGTTTCTAATTATAAATCCCTATCTGGATACTATAATTGGATGTGGGTCCGAAACATATTGAAACATGGGTTAAATCCTTAAAAATATCATATTGAGCTTGCCTTATTGGAGAACTCGTACAAAACAATTGTACTTTATGGACACCATGCTTGATTCCATTGAGAGATATACTAACTAAATTCAAAAAATATTTATGGAACATCATGAATTATTTAAATAAATTATGAGTAAAATTATTGAAGGATGAACATAAGGTGTCACAGATTAAAATGAGGTGATTTATTTAGACACATATAATTAATTTTTTTCTGGAGTATGAGGTTTAACTCCAAGATAAGTGTTTATCACACTATTATTTCGTATTTTAGTCAATTACTGGAATATATGGGATCCTAGATAATGAGAAATGAAATGAAAAAGAAAATGAAGGTCCCTTTTAGAAGTCATTTGTTCTCTTAGACGGAATAAACAACCTTGATTCCAGGATCAAATAAACATATCAATACATGAATCATGTTGACCTTCAAAATGATCAATGGAGGGAACAATGTTTTTTTATTCTTTTATAAGGTTACATCTCTATATTTTATTGGAATTAATGATCAGCTAGTTACATAAAAATGGGTATGTACTATTGAAAAGATATTTTCTATTCTATTTTTTTAGGATAAGAACATGTTTTTCGGGTAAATTATCACGTAGAATGTTAAAATAATTAATATTTGACCTTTATTATGAATATGAGGTTACTAGATAATGTTTAATCACTTGATTACGATGAGTTCATGAAATTATTTTATAGTAAGTAACTTCCCATTATTAATTTTTTTAAAGGGTGATTGGATTTTCCGATTAGTATCATAGTTTTTAGAATAGATTGATGATGGATTTCAACAAAAAATATAAAAACCATGAAGAGAAGAATAAGATATTTACTTTATGGTAATGGAGTTAGAAAAAAATAATGGTAATTTTTTTAGTGTACTAATAAATGTTCTATGTGTGGAAATGATGTTCTTCATGTGGTTGAATGTTGAGGTGAAGGAAATTGGATAGCTAGTGATGAAAAAAATAAGAAATCCCCACATAATGTGCCTATAAAACATTAGTGTATCAATTCCCATGAGTTTGGAATTTCAAGGTCTAATTTGTAAAAATAATCCATATGAAAATATTATTTTTCAATTATTTAATAAATTTCATGTGATTATCTATATTTAAATGAATTATAGAATAAAAACACCCATTTTTAATTCTATTCATTCAAGGATAAAAATATGTTTTAGATGAAAATGTATTTGGTATAAGAAAAGAATTTATTTAAAAATGGAGGGTGTATTATATTCAGAAAGGTTTATAGGGAATAACTATTTATGGAATGTTTTGAGTTGAAATATTGAATAAGATTTTATATATTATCATATTACACCACCATAGGAATATTTATGAATATTCATTACCCTATGATATATATTTTTCATTGATATACTTGATGCATTATGATTCTATATATATATATTTTGATTAGTTAGTGCTTTGAGTATAAAAATTTTACATTTATTTACCAGAGTAAGAGATAAAGTTGAACTTCATCAAGGCACCACGAAAGGGTGGGATTCCGATTGTTAAATTAAATGAGACCATGTAATTTTATCCCCATTTTTATAATTCTTTGAAATTTGTAAAATGATCTTGAAATAATATGTTTTCATATTATCATCATTTTAATGACATAAATTAACTCTTCATGCCTAATTAGGTTATGGTTTTATTATTACTTACCAGATATTTATCACCAATTTTATTGTGATAATGATATCACTATATATTCTTATTTAATATTTAATTCTGTGTATGTGTTTTCAATTTCCACCTATGTTCTCCTATCTAAACATAATTTTACGAGTTTTTTCGGTAATCATTATGTTACCAAATTTTATTTTTTAAAGGAATTTTATGTTTTCATTATTATGAATAGAGGTAATATTAAAAGAACATTAAAATATAAAAACATTGGAGATATATAATAATTTATATGAAAAAATTCATTTTAAGTGTGGTAGAATATAACACCTTGATATTTTTAAGAATTTTTTGAATTCATTTTATCTTTTTGATATTGTTAAATTCAAATTATACTGAATATAACATGTGTTATATGGAGGAACTAGGTTTTTCATACTTTACAAACTACACCATCTTAATAATTAATTACAAAAAACACATTGATTATATATTGCTACATGTAATACTATATATGATTTTTTTACAAATAATTACTAGTTTATTAGATGGCTTGATAAACACAGAAGACATAGTCATGTTGAACTAAGTTTCAATATAAATAATATTTTTAAAATATTTTCATAGTTATAACATATATGTTTTAATGTAAATTATAAATAATATTAACTAAATTATGAAATTATTGTTTATAAATGTAAACTCTTTGTTTTTAAGTTTATTTTAAATTAATTTGATAAATATATCAAAATAAATTAATTCATTTGTTGAAAAACTATTTTTCTATGCACAAACAAGTATTATATCATTAACATAAACAAATAACTTATGATCACTAATTTTAGTTTAATTTTTTTATAATATATTCAAAAAAAATTCAAAACTCATCTTATGTGTTTTATAGGAAATAGATTAGAGTAAATACAATTTTATGCACATAAGATGTGTTTTCGAAAAGTTAGTTTGTTAAAGTATAATCGAAGATGTGTTTTAAATATGATATTTAAAAAATAAATATTTTTTTCAAAAATAAATACAATTTATTATATTAGACTATATAAATTTACTTTTAGTGGATTTTAGGTATTTTTATGAGAATATTCATTTATTTAAAAATAGAGAAAATAGTTAATTTTAAATTAAATATAATTTTTAGAATCATTTAGTCTTATAGTTTAATTATATGTTAAATTTGTAACTATAATTAGTTAAATTAGACATCAATAAATCCAATTAATTTTATTATATTTTAATTCACATAATATTTTTATTTAAAAACATTTCCATCTTTTGAAAATTATAACCTTAGAAACCCATTGTCTCATCCCACCTTCAAGAATAATTTTAAATTAATTTCAGTAATTCATGTTATTTTAATCTATAAAATTTGATTCTATATTTTGGAATAATCACAATTGATAATTTATTTTAAGTTAAAATTGGGGTTTGACTAAAAATATTAGAGAAATAAATTAAATAAATTATATTGAATAAGGTGAAACAAGTATACTTAGTGATTAAACATTACTCAAAATGGAAAAAAAAGAATTAGACACATTTCGAAAAGCCATTGGATTGAAATATTTTTACCCTTTGATTCATTTGGATAGAACACGTACTGTTATTATGTCACAATATATAAGATATATCTCTCAATTGTATTTTCCATTTTTTATTTACATGAATACCACTCCTCCACCACTATAAACAGACACTCACCCCCACTCATTAAAACCTATCATGCATTTTTTCTCATAATAAACATGCCCAAATAATCCCGTAAAATAAATCTCCTCATTATAGAAGAATAAATTTGTGAATAAAGAAAACCAAATATGTCAGTTGGTGAAACCCAAATGTTGTGGCATAAAGAAGATGTGTTTCAAACATGTATTAAGAATGTCAAGAATTAACATAAGGGTATTTCCATCTCACCTTTATTTTAGTGATATATGTTTTATATTCTCCACAAAATATTTTTTTGGGTGTATATACTGACACATGACATTTTATATCACAAGCTTACTTTATTTCATTATATTTAAATTTCAATATATGTAATTATTTCACAGGTCTCACAATTCAAATTTTTCTCAAGATGTTAGTGGATTTGTCGTTTTACTTTTATATTAAGAGTGATAGAAGACATTATAACCACATATTCTATATGTGTGGTGTGTAAACTATCATTTATTTATTTTATTAATATTTTATTGATAATTATTGGTCATTAAATATCAATTTTAGGATATATCATTCTTGGGGTTCAATGTTAAAATGTTACCAAATCTATAGAGGAATTTTACCTCAATTATCATTCATTGGGACATATATTATGATATAGTCTTGTATAATTCTACTAGGTGTATAATCATCTAATTGACTTGCAATAAAATTAATATTATTTATTTAGATAAATTTGAAGCATCATGAAATGTCATTATTTCAAAGTTATTATCATTCAACACAACTAAATATGTAATAGTTTATTGATACAATATTATTCATTTATCGGGATTGTTTATGATTTTTCTTTTAGAGATGAGATATTATGATTAATATTTGATTAAAACTCATCACTATTCTTATACACTAGTTAATCATGACATTATTATGTAATTGAGCCATTTTCACACTTTTTGGTATATAACATAATTAAGAAAATAATTTTAATGTAATATGACTTTACCTCTCTCTTTGGTCATAAATCAATGTTCTTTCGAAATAGTGTTTTATAAAAATATTTTAAAAAGGTTTTTAATTTATTTTAATCTCAATTTAATTTATTAGTATTTTTAAATCGTTTTAAGTTTTAAAATGGTTTTAAAAGAGTTTTCAAATCATTATTTATATACTTTAATTTTTTTTGAAGAGAAAAGATTTGAAAAAAAATTTTAAGGCTAAAAAATAGAATTTTTCAAATTGGAAAGGATATTTTCATAAATAAATGTTTCTGGAAGATATTTCAAAAATAATTCTCCATATAAGATAAACAAATATGGTATAATTTATTATTATTAGGGATATGATCCTCAAAAAACATTTAAAACATTTCTATGAATGGTTTACTCTTAAAATGAAATGTTTTCTATGGGACCCATTTCACATCCATGGGTTATTACATGATAATAAATTTATGAAATTCAATCTATATCATGTGTTATTGTATTATTTAATGATTAAAAAACTTATGACTTTTCCCCAGATTATGAAATTATAAAATTTCTATAATAACCATTTCATTTATTAGGTTATTATATGATTTTCATGGAACCGAACAATTTTTATAGGTCATGATATGAGGAATGTTTTATTTTTTTATGAAAAACATATTAATTATATAATTATGTGATGTGTGGTACCTATATCCCCTATAATTAATAAGGTAAATATTTATATATCTCATGATAAAGACACGAATGGAATGCCATGTGAATGTGGTTCACTAATACCAGGATGGAATCTGATGTGAACTTGGTTCAATAATATAGGGCTGCAATGAGGAGTGAAATAAGTTCAATAATATATGGTTGGAAGGAATAGTGAACGTGGTTCATTGATATATGTAATGAATGAGGAGTGAACTTGGTTCAATAATACAAGACTGTAATGACGTGTAAACTCGTTTTAGTAATATAGTGTTTCAATGAGGAGGGAAATTTTTTCTATAAAATAGGGCATGAATAGGAAGTGATCCCATTTCTTAATTCAAGGATAGAATAGGAGGTAAACCCATTTCAATAAATGAATTTTTCAACATTTATGGCCTTGGGAGTGTGCCGATAATAATATGAATTTTATATTCTTTTGTATATGACAAAAATTTAATGTATAATGCCTATTTTTTCTCTTGAAAATAATGTTCATTGATTATCTTATGATTCATTTCCTATAAACCTCTAATAATAATTCCATGAATCTTGATTAAAATATTTTATATTATGGGTATGGTTTTGAAATATTATCCTCATGATCTCATATCATAATGTTCATTATATTCATACAATTTTTTACTATTAATGATCATTTATGATCACCCATTATTATGTTTCCTCTTTCCAAATAATGAATAATTTTTTTTAAAATGATTAATAAAGGGTAAGATCTTTATAAGAGATGTTAAATAACAATCCCCAAATTAGAATATTGTGTTCCACATTTCTGAAGACACTAAAAAATTATGATACGGATGTATGAAGTATTATAATATACTGAATATTTATCTAAAATGATGTAATATACATGTCTGTCAATACTATGATTCTATATGCATATTGTAATTCATAGAGATTAATAGAGAAATATTTCACTATTCCTTCAATGAAAATAATAGCAATCCCAAAAAATGAGATTCTAAAGTTGATTTTCCCCATTGGAAGAATTAAAATTTCAACCCCTTGAATAAATTAAATAAATTGAAAATTTTATATTCCTGAATAAATAATTATTTATGTTAAATACAAAAATTGGGTTTTACATACACCACAAAAAAAGGATTGGGGTATAATAAAAAAATATTTCTAAAAGGAAGAGAAATTGACAGGAAAACCCTTATACCAGACTTACCATTTAATGAATGTATTATAACATCATGTATAATGGTTTTTATAATTTTATAAACATAATCTAGAACCATATTTATATTTTTAATTTCTTATATGATCCTATTTTAACAGCTTACCACCCGTTCGTTATAAAAATTCATTATTAA
Organism: Viscum album; assembly: GCA_963277665.1. Lineage (NCBI taxonomy): Eukaryota > Viridiplantae > Streptophyta > Magnoliopsida > Santalales > Viscaceae > Viscum > Viscum album. The sequence continues at coordinate 1,556,364,117 of OY728152.1, read as the reverse complement.
CCATTTTTTAACTGTATTGTTTTCTCATGCATGTTTTATCGTTAGATATTTAATTATTATAAACAGGATATAGATCAATAATATAAAGAATTATATTTATATTATAAATATCATAATTACTTATTTTATACATTTTTATATCAATTACATACTATTGGTCATGGAAAATGAATCAAATCACTTCATGAAAATGATAGGTTGTACGTACGCACGACTAAAAATATCATTCCCATAATGGGTGAAATGAAAAGTAAGTGGAAGTTATATTAATTTTAAAAAATTAATATTTTTCAATTTTCTCATATTAATTCATTCTATCCATAAATATTACTATAAATGTAAGTTATTGATGGAGATCAAATTAAATCAGTTCGCGAGGTGGTAGTCCACCATACACTTGAGTGGTGTATTTTTTTCCCATTTTCTGGAAGAATAGATGCATAAATATTATTCCATTAACATGAATTATATTTTAAATTGTGAGATACTAGTGTATCAATATTGGATGTTTTAAAACCTAATTGAACGAGAAAAAAAATATGTTGATAAAAAGTGCTCGGTGAAGATGATTACCTTCTATTAGAGAAACCTCTACTGGTTATCTTAATAAAGATTATATGATTAGTATTTTTAGATGAAAAACACCAATATAATTTGTATATTGATTATAGGGAAATATTTTTTCATTTTTTGGTTCAGTTATATTCCATTAATGTCGTGAAGAGTATTAGAGAGGGGTATCTTTTTATACTTGAGGAAGACCGCCATTTTTGAAAATATATTATACCCATTACTTACAGGAATCCACTCTCATCCAAGGTGTTTGAAAATGATAAATAACTTGAAGGATGGGTTATTATTTTGTGTCAAACCTCCACCATTAAAAAAATCATGTATAAAAATGTCATTTCCTTTACTTACAATGTTTACTCATTATTACCATTTTTATTTTCACCATAGTGACTAGTTATTACCACGATAATTTGACCATTAAGAATTATATAAAATGAGATATTTTATAAATTTTGACCCACTTGTTAGAAATGTGAAATAATTTTTATTAACTATAAATCATTTCTATATGGAAAATTAATTTGGACATCAGCACATATAATTTAGAAATCCTCATTTTTACCATAATAGTACTATTTATTTTATACAATTTTTACTAATAATTGTTTGAAAAAACTATTTTAAACTAATTAATTTATAAAAATTAATTTATTTATAATTATAAAATAAATTTTATAAAATTCCATTATTATATATGGTATACTTTAATTTTAATATTATCCCATAAATTATGACGAATAACAGTTTATTATGAAATGTATTTTCCATCATAAGATATTATTAAATTTACCATATGAATATTAATAATAATTAGATATATTTAAAATAACATATTTAGATATATAATATATTAGTTTAATTTTAATAATTCATCATTGAGTATTATTATTATTATTATTAATTCATGGAAACAATGCATTTTAAAATTGTTTTCCAAAAAACAAGGTGTTAGGAAAAATATATATTTATGCTTCCATATGTTATTCTCATTAATTATATAAAATTTATAATTAATAAATAATTAATTATACATATTATAATTAATTTTTTTGAGTAAATGTTTTAGTTAACAAATAAAAAAATTAAATTATTTTTAAAATATTATTTATAACCAAAAATCACAAAAAATTATTCCTGGATTATTCTGACCATGTAAGATCAAAATAAATATTCATCATATCACCTTAAATTATTTTTTAATGATATATAAAAATATGAATTTTATTATTATTTTATTAAAATAATATTTACTTAAATTAGTTAAGGATTGGATGATACATATAACTTGTTTTTTTGAAGGTATCTCTATGAATAGGTATTATATGGGTTGTTAGGAAGGGAAATTATTTTCTAGATACATTCAGACATTAAATATTCTAGAATGATTTTCAATATTATCTTATCATTTCGAATTTACACCTAACCATTAAAAATATCATGATGTGTTCTATATCTCATTATCAACAAAGTACATTCCATACACAATGAATGTCATCACATCTAATGAAATATATTTTAGACCACATGTATCTTACTATCAATATCCTATCAAGATTATTTATATAAAAGAAAATGTGATGCTAAATCTGATGACTTATCTCGTGAAAATAGTTTTGAAAAATAAGAATATAAAATAGTATATGTTAAATGAAAAATTAGTAAAGATAAAGATATACCCACAATTGTTCATAATGTGTTATTTTGGAAATTAGGATGATGAAAATTTTGAAGGACAGGGTGAAATAGAATGTAATATTCATGATTCAAATATTGTATCATGATTTTCTTACTATGGAAAAAATAACAAAATACACAAGGTTCTATTCAACAATATGAGTAAAATTCTTATTTTAAAGTAATATTATTTATAAAAATGGATATCAATGTTGAAATAAACATTTCAATATTATCATAGGGATAATATTGTAGATTTTTCTAAAAAGATATAATTTTCTATGAATATTGAAAAAATTAATCATTTTACTGTATTGATTTTACGACATTATATTGATATAATAGAAAATTTAAAGATAAGGGAACCATTTTATATGAATAAAAATAAGTATTTATGATTTAATATAATGAGAATAAAATTAAATAGATGAACATAGAAATATATAAATAACATTTTAGAAATATAATTAATTATTTAGTCAAAAGAAAAACTATTTGTCATTTTTTTCTCTTAATAATATATTAACACCATTGAATTCAAATTTTTTTGGTTTTGAATAAATAAAATAATCATTTGATATAAAATATTCTAATTAGTTCAATTTATATCAAACATTTATTTTATATTTAACTAAACTCAATTATATGCATAAAACCAACATTTTGCTAAAAAAATTCCATTATATTTTGCATACATATATTGAAATTAATTACTTCCATTAATAAAATTTGATTACTTTAAAATATATTCCATATTTTTAATCATTATAATTAATTTTCAGTGATATGGTTGTTTTTATTCACTAATTAATAGTAAAAATATTAATTTTTTTTTACCATAGCTAGTATAAGAACAAGTTTACTATGAGGTCAAAAAATGATATAAGTTTAAAAATTACACTTATAATAGTATACACCTTATTTATTGTTTTTATTTATGCCTCAATATTATCATGTTATAACAATTGAATATTTTTAGCCACATGTATATGAAAAATATAGTTTATTATAAAAATATTTTTGGTAATTTCATGTGTGTCACTTCCAACACTTATAAAAGGATTCCACTAACATACTCTAAGTAACACTTATTGATCCAATTCTCTCAAAAAATAAATCACAAAATATTAGACAAAACTCTCTCCCTTAGATATATAGAATCTTATCTTGTCAAATGGATATCCTATAAGGGTTAACAAGTAAGATAAAGGTTGATTTTGAATAAATGATATAACTTTAAATGAGTATTTTCACATTATTTTATTTTATAACTCATTAAAATGATATATAACCACTTTAAAATTACAATTTTAATATACTATAAATAAATAAATTCAATTAGGTTTGAGGCACATCCCAAATTATTCTTCTTTTCAGCCAATGGAAAATAACAACATCACTCATGCATATATATGACATAACATCTACACATATTACTGTAATTCATTTTTCATCACCACATTAACTGAATAGTAATAAATTTTAAATTAATTAATATATTTTATTCTTATTAATTAATTATTATTAAATAAATATAATATATCTATAATTTGAGTACCCTTCCACTTATTAAAAAATAACAACGTCACTCGTGTCTATGTGTAAACTACTATTTCCACAAAGCGATGTGATTGATTTTTCATTTCATAATTTCATGGATTATTAAAAATAAGTATACAAAGATTATATATTATATTAATATCATTAATAGAATTATTAATATAATGGTACATTGCATAATTTACAATTACTGAAACTACTAAATCAGAACTTATATAAAAATCAAACTTGTTAACACTCAGAAACAACAATTTTAAAAAAGAAAAAATATTAAAAAGAGTTGAAATGTTATAAGTGGATCATACATGATATTATAAGATTTTATATCATTCGATAATATATATATGAAAATTTTAAATATGTTATATAGGATGTCAAAATCACTTAAAAAGTATTTTGAAATTTTGGTTACAGATTCTATCATAATCTCATTCCAATTCTTGAATATTTATTATTCTGTTTCCATTTGAGTGAATTATATAATCATTTGATATCAATACCCATAAATTTTATTAATCTCTAGTTATTTATATAAATTATAAATTTTCCTTTCATTTTACTCTATTAACTTAATCTAAATTCTAAAATTAATCTTTTAATGAAACTGATATTGTTTTTATATTCATCTAGGAATATTTTCTTATTTTTATACGTTTTATGTAAATGTGTTCAAAAAGGTTTTTACTACTATAGAATGATTTAATAATTTAATTTATTCCCAATTTTCTCATTCTATAAAATTTTTTAAAAGTCTTCCTCATATCCTTTTCCAAGGGAGTTGCCTTTTGATGAATCTCGGGAAAAATATTATATTATGATCCACCACAAAAATGTATTTTTCCAATATAATTACTCCTATTTTACTTAGAGATTCCTTAATTATTTTACAAGGTTCTTTTAGAATAAAATTCATTCCATTAAGAACTTATTATTTTTGAGATTTTAATACATGTGATTTTAAAATGTACTGGTTTTTCCTTAAAAATACATAAAAATATCTTTTCGATTTATTTTCATCTTTGTCAATGTCCATTGATAATTCTTATTATTTATTAAGAATATAATATATTTATTCCATAAAAAATTTTACCAAATTTTGTTATGAAATTTTTAATTGGGATATTTATTTTCATTTCGGATGATAAATCTTCCAATATAGATAGTTATTGATTATTTTGGAATATTGATTTAATGATATTATCTTATTAATATGATTAATTAATTGGAATTATTACGTAATTCATGCGGCTAGAAACTTCATACCCCTAGATTAATTTTTAGGCCTTTTGGGACAATTCATATTGGCAACTTGGGATAAGCCTTACCTATTTTTATACAATGTCTTTACACAAGGACTAAATGTTATGTTCAGGATATATAAAATTATGCATTACATTATTATGAAATATGTAATTGATATACATGTGATTATATCAATATTTATTTTACTCATGGACATTTTTCAAGATAGTTTTATTATTTTTATGGAATTATTTGATCCTCATTTATTATATCTTTATTATTCATGGGTTATTTATTTCATGATAAATTGTGTTGTATTCAATCCCTTACTAAGAATATGGGTTCACAATTTTTCTTAATTTCTTAAATATTATATTAAGTGTAATATGGTTGATATGGAAGGATATTCCAGAAGTAAAAATAATGTTGGAAAATAAAAATACAATGATGTATTTATATGTTCAATTATAATTTTATATTTATGAATATATATATTATTAGAAGACAATTAAACTATAAATACCTTATGATGATATCTATTATATCTAAAAATAATTTAAAAATGTAACCACTAAATCATGGATACTATAGTTGGGGGTTTGAATGTTCTGTATAATCATAAGTATTTTATATAACACTAAAAAAATATCAAATATTAAAGGATTTCTTTTTCAAATAGTTTTAAAATGTTTATATTTCTATGTTAAGAATGATAAAATTACCAAAAAAGTGTATACTCAAAAAAAACTATTATAATCTTAATTAAAAGTATCTAATTGAGAACTTTATAAAAAAATTGAATTTCTATTACATTAAATTTTTTTAGTTCCTTGATGAAAATAGTAAAATGAAAAGAGATTTCTCTAGGTCCAATTATATAAAAAAGATGATATATTTTATCAGTGTCACATTTTTTTTAAAACATAAAATCCTCATCACATAAAACATTTTTCATTCTAATGAAAATTAGTTACGAAAAAAAATTCTTTATTCTTGTAATATTCAAATAGTTTCTCATTAGTATTGAAATATTTATATAAAATAGTGCAAAACAATCAAACATGATGAATTAGTGTTCCATATGATCCTATATTGGATATTTCATTGATTTAAAATTTTAAATTGGACAATTTGTTTTTGAAATTTGAATTAATATTCACTTTTATGAAAAAAATTTATTTTGTAAAAAATTTATTGAAATGTATTTAAAATATTTTGGGTGTTTTTTATAAATACATCATATGATATATCTAAAACATGGAAATTAGTAGGTGAATTCATATCAATTAATTGTTACTTCAAAACAAAAATGAATTTAATAAGCATGTCCCCAATTCAATTAGATAAATGAATAATAATTTTAGCAATTTTTATCTTGTAATCCACCATATTAGACTAATCTAAATGATGCATTGTTGTAATTGATAATCCAAAACCATGAATAGCGTTAATATATTCATACTAACATATAGTGAATGGAATTATAAATGTTTCTAAAAAATTTTATTTGATAGGGGGAGGCTGATAAATCATAAGGAAAAAATTTCTAAAATGTTTTAATTTATATCCACCCTTAGAAGTCTTCTCGTAAGTTCACATATACAATAAAAAATTTCACATTTTGGAATCTTTTTTAGTGGATAAAAATGAAATATAAATCCAAATCTATTATCAATGCCTTTAATATCTTCTTATCTAACTCACAACCAACACTCATATTAAATATTGGGGTTCCCATAGGTTAGGGAAGTGGTGGTATTGTTATAAATAGATCATCCTTATCATGATTTTTTGAATCGTATGGTTTTAGAATTCTCCACCAGTTTCGTGGGGCCATGTTGACCAAATAAATATTTATAATTTTTTTAATTCACTATAGGGTTTATGTTTTTAGTAGAATCAACTTGTGATGTCCATTATTCAATATTCTATACATTTAGTAATGATGGTACAAATATAGCTATAAAATTTTATTATAATGGTTCTGGTTTTCATGATAAATTCATGGTTTTGGGACTGTTCAACTGAGTTACACTTCTGTGTTGTATGTAATAAACATTATCATTTCCCGTTACTTTGGTATTAAAAATAAATTATAAATTAAGTCAAAAACTCGTTTATATATTTATGTAATATATATCACTGGCCTTTTCCCCATTTAATCATCAATGTGAAAAATATAACTTGATTTTATTTATAATTTAATTAAATTAGTTTTTTAGAATTTTGATTTAGTTTAATGGGTTAATAATTTCATTAAAGATAATCATTATACTTCTCAGGAAAATATCAAGGTTTCAGATCGATTTTTTTAACATTGAAAAAACTCAATTTCTTTATAGATTATCTAGAATATTTATAATTTTTTTTGTTACGTCCTTGTTTTGATTTTTTCAAAATTTATTTTATGGTTCTATTATAATTTTGTCACCTAAAATGTCCTTTTATTTTTTAACATATTTTTTTTAATTTTTGTAAATAGACCACTGATGATATATTTTTATCAAAAATAAACAAACCACTATTTTATAGTGATTCTAAAGAGAAAAGAAAATATTATAGTTTTATTTTATCTCCATTTTATCAGAAAATATTCATATTATTACTAATATATTGAAATTCAATCATGTTTTTTTGTGGATCCAACCCCCGATGTCCTATAAATTTATTAAGTTGATGAGTGATGATATATTTTATTTCAAAACTATTTGGTACAGCACGTTATTCCAAATTTTTGGTTGTCCTAATTATATAGAGACAATTCCTTAAAAGTCGTGTTGAATTAGATTTTGATTTGGGTTTCAAAAGATCTTATTCTTGGAGAGTTGGTTGGTTCAAAATAAGTATAAGAGGCCTCAGTTTTTACTATAGATTAAAAAATTGTTGTTTTTATTAATGAGAGCATGAAAATATAGATCTAGAATGACATGTCCAATCAATTTAAGGATATAATGTGTCCAAATATATGGTTAAAATTTTCATTATATAATAGTAATAAAAAAATATAATAAGACTCTGTAAAAAATCTTGTTGATATAAGAGGACTCTCATGAATATGTTTTCAAAATTTTTCCCCATTAAATTAGGTATAATAATACACAAGGTTTTAGCTCATGAAATTTATAATCCCTGATCAATCAATAACATTTTATTACTTTTTTTATTTAAATGAATAATAAAATTGGGGATTTTTTGAATTTCTGTTGTAATATATTGAAGTGAATGAAATAAGTGAGTGACTACTGAAGAAAAAATTTTTAATTCAAAGATGTGGGTAATGATATTAAGAGCACCAATAGTGAAATAATATTTCTTCAAGGATAACTTTATTCATTTTCAAACTATTATAATGTCTTAATTTTTCAATAAATACTATATAAACCTAATGTGTATATGTAATTATATCATTAAATCATAAAAATACCTTAGTATGACTATTGGTTCTCATATTAATGATATTTAATTACTAAAGGGAATCAAATAAATTAAATTAAATTGACATTATTTTGCTTATAAGAATGTTCTTTATATAAAAATTGAAATATAAAAAATAATTATTTTACATCATATATTGATAAAAAGTTCAGAATTATTCAAAAGACATTTAATATTACAACAAAAACAACCAAATTTATTCTAGGGAAAAAAATTCAGAAAAAATATAATATGATACAAAAAATTATGCAGGACATAGAATGGGTTTTAAAGATACCGACTATTTAAAATCGATCTCAAGTTTATCTAGACATTGGTAAAAAGTTCATAGAACCATTAAACAATAATATTTATGATTAATCAGTCGCTAATCTCAAACTAGAATATCTCTTACTATGATTCACACTTTTTTTTATGTTTCCCACACATTTATATAGAAGGAAATTGTGTTTTTAAATCAACCACGCATATTTTTGGTTTGAATCACAAAAATTAGTGGTTCTATACATGTTTCATATTTAACAAATTAATATGTATGTGGTAGAAATTTCAACATATTTATTTAATTTGTTTCATGATTAACACCCTACATGTATAATCAATAAGAGGTATTCACTTGGGTAGGGATTAAATAATTCTATTTGGTCATCCTATTAAATCACCTGAGAATTTAATACAATCAATTGAAATAAAAAATGGCCAATGTTATAGGGAATTCCTTTACAGTGAAATAATACAACTCACTATGTGATTCTACTAGATTTTCTTATCTCAATTAATGATAAAGATATAAGACATGACTTTATTTTTCATAGAAAGAAAATTTTCCTCTTCTAATTTGATTAATCCCATTGTGGAATATCTTCTTTCCCAATAACATTATTCTATAATTATTCATAATTTTAAAAGGCTAATATCATCATGAAGTATCTTTGAATGAATGTTTTTATGTACAGGGACCATAAAGGATTCATACATTAATTTAGTGATGAATCTTGTGAAAAAAGGAATCTATCAAAAAAATTAAATGATAATATAAAAGCAGAATTTATCATATGAACAAGGGATTACGCTTAAAAATTAGTATAACACATATGAAACTAGAATAGAGCTTATTAAAATTAAAAAAAACACACCAAATATAGTAAATAATGTTATAACAAAAAATTATGCATCATAAATAAACTAAAATGAATTATATGAAAATAGAAATACTGATATACACATATCACATTTTCAAAGTTTTCCTCATTAAATTTACAAAATGACTCTTGTGCTTAAGATTACTTTGTCAAAAAACTTTGAAAAATATAAATAATTATTTTCCTAGATATTAGAAATATTTTTAAAAGCATGGTGATTATAATAATAATAAAATTTGAATAAAAATACTTATAAATCATGATTTAAATAAATTTCAAAATAAGTCAAAAAATATTTTCAAAAACAATAAATTATGCAGTTTCCTTTAAAACAAGAATATATTAGGGATTAATTAATTGAAATAAAAACTAAATTTAATAAAAATATAAACATTATGAGGTATTAACCCATAAAATTATAATCTATAAAACACCATTACGCTATTAAAAATAATGAATCTTATGGCACAAAATAATTTAATAATTTAATGAATAAATATGTTCTATATAATATAGATGTCCTATAAACAAAAATTATGCATAAAAATAAAATAATCTAGGTCAATAATACATAATTATAAGAAAATCACCTAATAAAAGTTTATATTTAAAACTAAAAATATCTTCAATGATATTTATATTATCTACTATATAGAGTAACTCTTCTAAAAACATATCTAACTTAATCAGTTGTAAATTATATGTTATTTTCCAAATCATGAGTTTTTACCTAACATGTTCCCCACGTAAGGGTAAATATAACAACACAGTAGGGAATGTAATGTACAGTGGAAAACATAACATAAACTCACGTATGAAATACTATCAATTTAGACTAAATTATGAAATATCGTTTTATCATCTCCATTCATTAACTTGAAGTGTCATTTAGTTCTAGATAATTATATAAGCTTCAAGAGATATCCTTCTCAAAATCCCACCCAAAAAATATTCCCAAAATAACAGGATTCAAAATAGTACTCACAATATAAAATGATCTAATAATGTACCATTAAATTTTAGAGAATATCATGTAATATTTGGGTGATTTCACAATTTTATTTTATGATTTGGTGAATGAAAGCTAAAACACCATCAATAAGGGTCCCTTACAAAGCCCAGTATTGTGTAAATAATTTCCATAACTCAATGTGTAATTTCATGACTAATAATGTTTTATTGAACATAGTTATTGAAAGAAATTACACAACACCTAAAAAAAAATATAGCCTACATGAATATAAACAAGGATTGAGGTTCATACCCTATAATTAATAACCCAGGTCCGAAGTCAAAATAAAGATATGTTATTAAAATAAAAATGAACCACCTAGGAAAATTCTCATTATATTAATAATTATCACCACTACCTATAAAGAAAAATAACATTTTTTAATATATTATGATCAATCATTAGTCAATAGGATAGAAATGTTCTCTAATTCCATCCACCATGTTTTCTCATTGTATGAGTCATATAAGAAATCTGATAATTGAGTTCTTTTTATGGTCACAACTAAATTCAAAAAAACAACCCTCTGTAATATATAATGATATTAAATCCAATTAAACCATAATTAATGTAACGTCCTAAATCCTGGATCCACTCAAAGGTTCCCCATACCGAGTTGGCTATATTTCCTCCCACACATTTACCCAATTGCTAAAGGATTCTGTTTAGTAGCGAGGGACTCAAATTGATAGTGGTGAAAAAATGACTACATTGGTAGAGACTAACATAATGGAAATAATAAAAATAAAATAGAAGAAGCAGTAATACTAGGAAATAGATGTAAATAATAGATAACTGAAAATATAACAACCAGATGTCATAACATACAAAGGATGATTCTAAAAATAAGGTGTTTTAGGAAAATAGCCAAAATATCTCACACTATAGTAATACATCACACATGTATCAAAATTAAAAATCATAATAAATAAAATTAGAAGAATAACAATCCTTTATATGGTCCCATGATCTCCTACCCCTAAGCAGAAAATCTTGTACCTGGAGAAGGGAACATTCCCTTATCTACAGCTCCAATAATAAAAGATTTTTGGGGCCAAAACATTTCCCTAATAGGGTATGATATTAAATAATAGTAGGAAACCACCAATGATCTATGTGGATATGTCGGTGAATATATATTATAGGCAGTGTACAATACTGCAAGTAGTTTTCTTGGATATAATCAAAAGTTAAAAGTACTACAATCCCTGGTTACCATTTACAATTATTTCATTTCCTATAATAGTTAAATTACATTGAATTATATAAGACTTAGAATAGAGCCAATTTTTGAAGGTCCCCGTATGAAAGTAATAACATTAGATGTCTCAAAATAATATCTAAACTATTGTAACTAAAGACTTAATCTAATCATGTGATTTTTCTTAGCAGAGACATCATAAGTAATTCCATTTCAATAATCAATTATAAAAAAATGTCAACTCATTAAATCTAAATAGATTTTAATAGTACTCATCCATGGAATACCTCATTTGATTCATGATTTTGTTGGCATATAAAAGAGTCTCTATGACCTCGACCACTACATTCCTGGATCGCTCAGGACTTGTCATGATAAATATTAAGTTACAAACACCTTAGATGGAAGGGTGTGTATGTTTAGGAATAAAATATTACTTAAAAAATCATTTTATATATTTGGATATTTCTTTGGATATACCAGTATGTAATAATAAGATTTTTTAGGTTGAGAATTGAAATAATGTAAAAGTACTCAAGGAAGAATGTTACCACTTATTTGGGTAACTCCTTTTGGTTTGCACGGAAGGGCCTCCATTGATTGCTTTCATACCATGGGTCATATTATAGGATGATGTTAAGGATTTTTAGGACCTATTTTAGAAGATCTTGGTTGAGGAAAAGTGTTTTGAGAGGTGTTAGTAAGTGGGATGAGAGGATTCCCTTTTAGAGTGGAGGAGGAGTGGCACTCTTGTAAATTATGGGAAATGTAATTACACACACGTTTTTTCCATGATATCTGGATCAAATAATGGATAAAATTAAATAAAAAAGGTGATAGGGTGGAAATATGTCCATCCAATGTCTCTTTTAAAGGTTTTATGGTCATTTAGTCCCTTAAGATTAATGTGTAGTCCCCCTACTAAGCTTAATATTACCTTAGTCATTATGATTAAATTTAATTACATTAACTAATATTTTAGTAAAAAACAATGTTGATATATTATAAATTATAAATTATAATGATTAAAAATATGGAATCCATTTTTAAAAACTAAAATCATAAATTTTTTAGAAATGAATTTTAATTTAATCACATAGTTAGGTCAACAATGTGGGGTTTTTAAAGTAAAAATGATCAAAATGATTCTATGATTTTATATTAAATTTCATAGAGAAATTGATTACAATAAACCAAATTTAGATTAATGATAAAAATATGATATAATTAAACATTTCACCCAAATTAAATTATAATGTAACATTCTAACTAAACAAGATGAAACATGAGTTTTTAATAAAAAACTGCATTTTTTTTAATATTAATCCAAAAATTATTTTTCTAAAAAAAACCAATTAAATTCACCCTATGCTACTTTAGAAATTATAATTTCAAAAAATTAAATCTATTATCAAATTAAATTTTTTTCATGTGTCTAAAATTAATTTATTATATTGAAAGGAGGGAATTTAAAGCAGTTCATTTGAGAAACAAATATTTTTAAACATATAAAGAGTTTACCAAATAATTTATATTTTATTATCAATGTTATTTACATATATAAAAACTATATTATAAATAATTTTAATGTATTTATTATTTTTAATATTACTATTTTTAATGGATACGTTATAATTATCTCATTTAAATTATTATAACAGAAAAATGATGCTTCGTTGAAACTCGATGTTGCCTGTAACAAACACCAAGTTGATTTTTCCTGAACCACAAGAAAATTCAAAGATATTTGAATTGAATTATTTTATTAGTGATTTAATATTAAAAAATATTATTAGTTATTTATGAATTACAAAATATTAAAAGATCAAATTAATTTGAAAAAAAATATTCCATAGAATCTCCGGGTGTTACCTAAGTAGCTATACCATAATAAAAATTTCCAACAGAATTCATCTAGATACTACTTTTACATTACATATCCAAAATATAATCCCACACACTTAAATATAGTGTAATTAATGTAAATGAAAATAAATTTTGAGATAAATTGTTACAACACACAGTAGAAAGAAGTAACTTGAAATTTTAAAATATTTTTCCTGGGAAAATAATAATGATCAAGGTATATGTTGGGATGATGTTTAGTGCATCTGATACAACTGGTACAAAAATCATGATAATTTATAATTTATATTTTCTATGTATATACATTCATATTATGAGCATTCTAATCTATTTTTTCATTCATTTATATCATCTTTGTTATCTCATTCATCCAGAGACTAAATATTGTTTTTATTTATCATATTTCAATTGATATCATGATAAAACTAATGGTTCAGTGATCCATACATTGTGAAAAAATAAGATATGATATGAAGGATATGCATCAATTCATTAAAAATATAAAATTTAAATTTACAACAGCGATGATTAAATTCTTCATATTTTTTAGATCATTCTATTCATGGAAAATAGACATATTGTGAAGATTAATTGTCCTTAAATAGATAATCCCATTTCTGATATTCTCTAAAAGTATGAAATGTATTACCAAGATATTTTCAAAATAATCCTTAAATTATGAAATATACTATTTCAATATAATATGTTGAACCTTTGGTTCCATTTATCATAAAATAATATCTTGAGGGACATTATAAGATAAATTGTTCATCATCTTCTTCGTAATAGAAACTGACATCAATATTGCATAAGATAATATTTTATGAATTTTGTTTTTGTAAGATAAAAAAATCCCATATTCCCATTATGACTAAAGTTTATAACTTGTGCATTAATCAACTTAACTGTTCCCTTCATATTAAAATTTCTTACATGGTAAGATAAACATTCAACAATTCATTACTCTCAGTAGACATAAGATATTCTTTTAATCTTGTAAGATGAAAAACGTTTTCAAAGACTAAATACTTCTCACAACCCAAGATATAATTCTTAATAATATTTTTTGAAACACTTAAGATAATGTTTTTAGAATAAAACTAGGTATTTTTTGAGCCAACAAAACACATAATAACTGAGATATATTGTTACAACATAATCAGTCCAACAATATCCCCCTTTTTTGTTATCACTAAACCCATGAAATAGGAAATAAAATTTTAATGAAAAAATATTTAATCATTGAAATAGTTCATTGTAAGATATCATTTTTCAATTCAAAACATGTCAGTTTATTTATCCTCATTAAAGAAACATTCAATTGTGAAATCATTTTATTCCCTAATGAATGACATTTTATGACATTTAATATTTTCCACTAATTTTTTTATTCCTAGTTTTTATCCACTTTTGAAATTTAATATATGATATTTTCATAAACATATAAACTAACAATTAAAAAATTATAAAAATTTGTATTATCATTTTCTACTACCCTTTTTATACTAAAAACAAATTAGATTAAGGAAACAATTAATATTACACACAAAAAATTGTAAATATATAATGGTATTTATTATGAACTAAAATTTTCATTATGTGATGTCAGTAAGTAATAGTGATCGTTAATAATATAATAAAATTTAATTTGGATAGTAAAAAGATATAAAAAAATATTTATCACATGGATAAACAATAAAACAGTATAGACAAAAACATTTATGAAAATAATAAGAGAAGAATAGTAAATAACTATTAACTATGAAGAAAAATATAAAAAATAAACATCCTAAAAAAATTAAAGGAATTAATACATTGAAATATTACATTAAAAACATATTGAAATGTTTTAATGATTCCATAAAATAAGTAATGATTGAATATTTTTTAAAAGTACTCATCTATTGGGTAACCCACATTAAAAATTAAAGATATTAGATTTACAAACTAATAAACTTGAAATAGATTTTAAGATGTGGTTCGTTGAATGATAATTGTTGTCCAAATGTTAAATATAGTTTAAGGAGAGGCGTTTCATCTATTTCTCTAGAAACATAACACAATTATAATAGATATTATCTAACACATAATAGATATTCTTGAGAGATCCTTTATGGTGTGGATTTAATGTTAAGATAAGTACAGAAGTCTCCCACAAAATCAAATTTATTTTCCTGTATAATGAATGGTATAGAGTATGGTTCAAGTGAATGTAATGAAAAATGTTGTTCAAACATGAGATGTTTTCGTAGATACTCATTTGGTAATTAAGAAATATCCATTAATCGTAATGAAGTATAGAAATTCCATTTAACTATAGGATTTTATGGAATATTTCTCAAACCCATTTTAAATATGTAATTGGAATGTACATTAATCATATTTAGCATATCATTTTTACAGTAGTCTAAGATAGTCATTAAATCTCTCAATTATAATAATGAAAATTTTATTAGAAAATTATTTATATCTACATTATTTCAAATTTCCAAAATAAAAATACATTATTCATGCAATTCATTAACAAAAATTTTCACCGGCTGAATAAAACATGATTTCCATACAGTTTTTATAGGAAATAGTTTCTTGTCACACTAAAAAAATCATATGCATCTTCTTTATCAACCATATTAAACAATTACTTATTAAAACATCATATAACTACATGATGCATGTCTCCACCATTTTTTTAATAATGTAATAATTCAATGAAACAACCTTAATTTGTATGAATGTTTTTATAAAACTCAAATCCTTTATCAGTTTTGATAAAACACATTAGAAATAAAAGTTTTTTTTACTTCAATATAAAAGAAATTTCATTTCATGATTGGTTAATAAATGAAAGAAATTCCTATGGAAGAAAACATATTTTAATTACCTCACTGCAAACCCCCAATGGAGTTCTTTGACGATTTAAATTATGAGTGTTTCACACTACATTGAAGAAATATATAATGAAATATATACATTTCCTAAGACACACTTTCTTGATTTAACTGAATATCATGTTGATTCAGGATTCCTCTGAAAGTTTTTGAAAAATATCTATCATGACAAGATTAAACTAATATATTCATATTATTAATTATTTTTTAAAAAAATTAAATTTACATGAATAATTACAATCATGTTTAAAGATTCAGCCAATTGGGTCTTCCCAGACTACATTCCCAGTATCATATTAGAATATCTATATTTATCATTATAAAAAAGACTTCTTCTAACATCAGAAACTTCAAAGATTATACTTTATTAATAAACATGAGAATATTTATCCTACTTGAATTATATAATCTAACCTCTAATTGGTTTTCATTCTTCAACAAATTCTACTTCATTAATTTAATTAGATTATTGAAAAAAGATCATGTTATCCTTCTTGTAACTGATTTTTATAATTCTTTTGGATGAGAATTAGTAATGATAGGATAAGTTCTATTTCTTATAAAAACATTCTTATATTGTCTAAAAATCATAAGTGTGATATAAGAAACTATCCATTCTCTGTTAAAAAGATAAAAAATAAAAATAAGATGAGAAATCACTTGTGGATTAGATAATTCTCCAGATTTAATAGCTACCCCCACTCTTCACCGCCTTTTAGAAAGTTATTTTTCATCATCTAAGAATTATATTATTTCACAACATTTGGTTGATCTATTTACCAAGAGTTAGTTTTCTTAAAGGTGAGATGAGTCTCCCTATGTTGATGCAGGTTCCACATCAGCATCATAGGTTAAAGTCACAATCATGTGGAATGAGGTATTCCAATGGAAAAACCTTTTTCCCAAAACAAGTTCAATTTAACTTGTCAAACTATGAAAAGAAACACTTTTTATTTCATTTAAGTAAACAATATGATTATGAAAAGTTAGTTTTAATATTCTTCTAATGGGATACAAATTTAAATAATTATTTTGAACATGGAACATGCATCACAATACATATCATGCAATATTAATAGGTTTTTCAATCATAAATAGTTAGATTTAAGTAATGTCTTAAAAAAATTATATTTTCATACCCAACATTCCTTTATTTTATTCCATGAATTATGAACTTGTTAGGTATATTTAATTCTATATATAAGTCTTGGAATGGTTTCTTTTCAAAGAATGTTTTCCCAAAGAATGTCTTCATTATCCATGGAGGAGTAATTCAATCCACTATAACTATAGAGGTTCTAAAAGATGAGTATGCTTCATGAGTAAGCCTTAAGGATTTCGATGTCTGTAAAAATATTATCAAATGATTCTTCTACTTTACATTTGAAGTAAACATGTCTTTTTCATAATTTATGATAAAAACTATAGATTAATAAAACTCTATAATTTTTGTTTGAATACGAACAAGTATCCCATTTCATCAAAGAAAAATTTGAATACATGATGATTTATGACCTTATTAATGAAAAAATTTCTTTTTTCCAACTAATTGAAATGAATTTCTTGACTATTAAAAAAAATTATTGATTTACATTTTCTCTCCATTCTTCTTGTAGTGGTGCATCAATTCTCTATGTTTTATCTATTGAAAATGGGTCCATAATTTTGTATGGTTTGGGAAAGAAAACGTTTTGGTAGTAGAGATAAATGGTGTTCAAATTTTTACAAAGCATTTAACCCGTAGATTTGATGTACAATTTTTTTTCACTCATTGAAATCATGGGGTCTTGTTGTGTCATGTATAGAAATTATTAATAAACATGGTGACATATCCAATTTTATATTACTAGCACTAAAAATGGGGCTACAAAAATTAAAATTAAAATAACATAGAATAATAATATTGAATGTTAATATATTTTATATGAAAATAAAATTGACGGAAATTAAATAAACATATTTTCAATTTAATTAAATAAAATTTTAAAGTGGAAAATGGTTTATAAAAAGCATCTACTAATTAAATTTAAATGAAAAAAATTCTAAAGAGATACAAATATTTTTCAATGACCTCTTAGGAAATGATTTATTATTACAATGTGAATTATTCTTGAATGGTTTACAAGTTTGTTTAAATATAGATAGATGTTGTGTTTCCAAATTTCAATGAAACACAATTAAGATTAAATAATAAGTCTATTAAGGTGTGTTTAAATCACAACACTTGTGCAAAAAACATTATACTAAAATATAATCATCTTCGGCAATTAATAATGCTAATGACTACTGACTCATACTTGAACAAGATACTAGGTATTTACCATGAAAACAAAAGTTTTGTAATGTGGTATTTATACATAGTGTACATCTATTAAAATTGGTATCTGAATATGATGTTAAATTAAAGTTGTTAGTCTTTGGAAGAAGAAGATAATGGGAGATGGTTCAGTTAAATATATTAATATCCATTAGGCATCATTCAAATGTGAGTCTATTGGACTGAATTGAAATGTTTTAGAAATAAATACTGAAAACATAATATGAGGTATAATTGGAATAATATACAATAAATATCCCATGATTCCAATGTAAAACATTTAAACAACTAGTTTACATTTTTCCTTAAAACCATGATTAATATTAGTGGTCATTTGCGATGTTTCGACCAGAATACCACTAAACTGTGCCCAGAGTCGGTTGGCCACATGCCCTCAAGAACTGCTCCCCATAAGCCAGCCGGTGGCGACTCACATCGAGTGTCTAGTAAGTCAGTCATGGGGAGACTATAGTCTCTTTTGTTAGAATAAAATACCAGTGGATGAAAATAACAATTAACCAAATGAGGAAGTGTATAAACATATCTAGAATAGTTCCGTGACATATGATGGTCAAAACCAGAAAGTAAAATATTCAACTGAAAGGTATAACATTCTAGAACATTGAATGTTCTACATTTCTACAATGCAACTTAATGTAAAGACACAACAACTCAAAAAAATGACCCCAAAGCACATCTGGTTCCTCTCCCATGATCCAAAACCAAACAACAATTTATCCCACGGGCTTTCCATCATAATGTCTAGCAATAACAAAATCTGCAAGGGTTCTGATTAGGTAGACTGAATAGGTTGTGTGTACAACTTAGTAGGCCACCACCAATAGTGTCTAAAACAAGTCTAGTCAAAATATAGTTCATTAAATTTATTAATGTAATAAATAAAATGGATATTTTAAATATTTATCACATTTCAATTATATATTTAGTCATCACATTAGGGCAAGTTCAATTCATGTTTCCCATTTTAATCGTCCTTCATTTTCATTTATAATTTGACATAGGTCGTCATGCCTAGAATCCCAAATCACATTTGAATCATCATTCATCTTTATCATTAAAAATCTGGTACAAGATGAAATTCCTATAACCACAAATCTCATTGAGTAGGTCATCATGTCTAGCACCCCAATTCTCATTCAGTGTATGTTATTATTCCTAGACACCCAAAATATCAATCATGTATAACTATTTGGGAGGAACGCTATATCCATGCCCCATCTTCATATTTTTCTAGGATTCCATTACTATAACAAAAAGATACCATCCATTTAATCATTATTTAACTCATAATAATCTTCCACATTGTTCATTTACTATTACAATGATTAGTTAAACATTTAAAAGGTCATTAGTTAATTCAAAAATTAACTAATCATATAAACCATTAATTAATTCATCAATTTATTAATCAATCAACACAATTCTCATTCCATTATTTATTCATCACAATAAATTATCCAAATCAAAACTCAACAAGTCATAACTGATTCTTACAATTAATTATCATTTATCACATCATGGCATATAATTAATTCTCACAATTAATTATCTTTCATAGACTAACATGATTCCTTAATTAATTCCCCCAAATCAATTATCTTATTATAAAAATTAAATATCTCAATATATATCTCAACCGAAAATCATTTTCCAAAACAAATATCAATTTGGGAAACCCCTTTCGTTTGTTCTATAATCAATTATCAATTCACCAAAAAGTCAAATCCATATTCCAATTTAATCAAATTTAGGAATTCAATTATCACGGAAATCTATAAAATTCTCAATCTCATAAAAATATTATAAATCAGGAATATGAGAGTTTAATTTATACCACCTACCTTGGTTTAATGAAAAATGTTATCCCAACAAAAATACTCAAAGTTTGAGAGGCACAACATCATTGATCAAACTCCAAATCTATGTCCTTGAAACATAAAGTAAGATAAAAGGCATCCAGATCATGTAAAAATAAATCTAGATCCAAAATTTAAAGACTATATATCAACTCATAGATTTATATTTAAGGAAATGATGGTGATCTTCCATGAAAAGATCAAGGAATGATAGAAGAAATAATAGGAGGAGCAGCAGGATGAAATCCACATACCAAGAGGAGAGAGGATCTTCAATTTAGGCTTTTAATCTCTAACAACAATGTTCATATCACCTTCGAATATCTCTGAGAGGGTTTAGAAACATCTATAATTCCACAATCCAAATCCATGGTCGAAAATATGGATGTATCAGGGGTTTAGGTGGTTTCAAAATGGATTTTCAAAATTGAAACCCACTGCACATGTTTTGCTAGGCATAAGAACAGGGTTAATGAAAACCGTGCACCAACCGTACGACCCCTCTATCTATTATTTCCTACTGGGAATGGTTTGGATCCATTGTTTATGAAACCATTCACAAATCGTATGTACCTCTCTGTCCAATTTGGGATGCATTGCACAGTTTGGTCGCACGGTTTGTCCAACTTTTTGAAAATTGTGCATATCCCACTATCCATTAGTTTTACTTAAAAATTCTCCAAAAAACACCCCACGCCACAACTCCAAATCAAATCCACTTATAAAAAATAAAAAAGTGGTTGGAAACATGCATTGGATGACATGAGGAAAATCTGGGATCTTACATTCTCCCCACCATATAACAACACATCCTTGAGTTGCACTCCTGAACTTATCTAAGATTCCAATACATAAAATATTGGCCATTAAGCCCTCATATCTGCTTCCTTTCCTATGTTTCCTCTTGAACATTACAATGTTTCCATACCACATGAACTAATGACATTGTCACTTCCCGTAACAGTTTCTCACTATAACCCAAGACATGTATCAGATGCTCTTCAAATGACGCATTAATCTCAAGATCAATATCTTCCACCTCTATCACATGGGAAGGGTTAGGGTGATACCTCAATATTTTTGAAACATGAAAAATATCATGCATAGTGCTAAATTTCTGTGTAAGTGCAAATCAGTATACCCCCGACCCAATTATCTCCAGCACCTCAAATGGTCCCACATACAACATGCCCAAAATCTGTATCCAGTGGTTACTCAATCATGGTGACACCCAAAGAAATACTCAATCACCCTCAGTAAACACTAGTTGTCATCATCGTCTATCTGCATACGACTTCTGCCTACTCTGAACCCTAGCCATACTCTTTTGAATCAATTGTACATGCTCTGATGTCTCTAAAACGAGACTTGTTGGAAACACCTCTGACTCACCCACCTCTAACCAACATAGTGGTGACCTATAAGGTCTACCATAATTTTCCTCGTACGGTGAAATCTATATAATTTCTTGATAACTATTCTTATAGTCACACTCTAATAAATCGAAGTGCTTTTCCCAAGTACCACTAAAAGTTAAGCAAAGATGCTATCAGCATATCCTGTAACACATATATGGTACACTCAGACAGCCCATCTATTTGTGGGTGGAAGGTTATACTTAATAGAACATATATACCAAGAACATTTTGTAAGCCCTTCCACAAGTGTGATGTAAAGTACAAATCACGATCAGAAACTATAATCAGTGGACCCCCATCAAAACGAACTATCTATCTCACGTACAGTTCTCCTGACTACTATAATTTAATGATTGTTTTGATAAGAAAGTTGTGTGATACCTTCATTATAAGGTCTACAATGACTCAAATAGAACCATTAATCTTATGAGTATTTGGAATTCATACCACAAAATCCATAGTCATGTCATCCCACTGCCATTCTGGAATAGGTAACGACTGCAATAGGCCCCAAGGTTGCTGATGCTATGCTTTCACCTGCTGACAGGTGAAACATCTTTTTACAAACCTTGGTATCTCCTTTTTCATGCCTTTCCACCAAAACTGTCATCAAAGGACATGGAACATTTCTTTTCACCCCAAGATGTACTACCCACCTTGAAGCATTAAATTCATTAATGAGTTCCTCTCGCATACTTGTATGTACTATAACCTTATTTATAACATATATGGTCTCATCCTCATCTATTTTCTATTAATAAGGTGTCTCCACACCTTCATGGATTTCCCTTAAGAATAAACACTCTAGATCATCATATTTTATATCCCTAATCCTTTTCATGCGGGAAAAATCCAGCACTACATAAACCAGAGGCATCCTCTCCGAACTCTCCTGATCTACCACAAGCATTTCCTCCTGAAAACTCATCATCTTCCACTCTGCACTAGACTCATGTACCATCTGAGTTTGAGTTTTTCTGATCAATGTACCAGGAACACTATTTCCCTAACCATGTGTATATGCAAGCACAAAATCAAAGGACTGCATATACTCTACCCATCTTCGCTGCGGATGATTCATGACTTACTGTGAAAAGATACAATTCAGGCATTTGTGATCAATAAAATGTACAAACGTTTCAACTAATAGATAGTGTCACCCCCATATAAAGCATACACTAGTTCTTCCAACTTGAGTTTATGAGAAGGGTAATTCCGTTCAATTGGTGTTAAATTCCTAGACACAAAAGAAGTGACTCTTCCACCTTGCATCAACACAGCTCTGATTCTGACCCCATATGCATCACAATACAAGGTGTACTCTTAAACTGACTCATGTAAGATCAAAATTGATGCTGATGTCAAGTGATTCTTCAAATCCTAGAAAGCATTCTCACATTCTTATGCCCAAAAAAACAATACAACATTCTTTGAAAAACTAGTAAGAGGTGCAGCAAACCAGGAAATGTTCTAGATGAATATCCTATAAAAACCATGTAATCAATAAAAAGAATCAAATATCAAAACAAATTTGTGTTCCTCACAAGAAATCACTACCTCCACTTTTTCTGGGTCCACTACCACACCTTCATCGAAATTGATGTGCCCCAAAAAGTGTACCTTGTCAATCCAAAAATAACATTTAGATCAATTGACATATATATGATGCTCTCTCATAGTACCCAGGATGACTTCAAGATGATGATCATGATCTTCATGAGTCTTAGATTAAAATTAGTTGTCAACCTAAAACACCACCAAAAACTGATCTAAATACAGATGAATGCTCAGAATCATAAAGGCAATAAACACTGATAGAGCATCAGTCAACCCAAATGGATTTACGACATACTCATAAACACCATTCCTACTCTTCAAAGTAGTTCTAGGTATATAAGCGGTCTGAACACTGACATGATGATACTCTGATCTTAGATATATTTTTGAGGACACACCATTCCCCTTCAACTAGTGAAATATATCATTGATATGAGGAATAAGATATCGGTTCGTCGCAGTTATTTTATTCAACATTAAATAATCAAAACATAATCATCAACTCTCATTAATTATCTTTAAAAAATATCTGATCTCTAAGGTGATGCACTTGGATAGGATAACCCTTTGTCCTCTAACTCTTCCAACTACATTTCGAGCTCTTCAATCTCATTTTGTTCCCTTATGTATGGTGGAATAAATACTAGATCAGACCCTACATGAACTCAATAGTGAATTCCACATCTCTATTAGGTGGGAACCCTAAATAGTCTTCTGGAAAGGCATCCTGAATCTTTTTAACCACAGGTGGAAAGACATCTTCCCTACCACTCTAATCATCCAACAAAATACTAACAACATGGGCGGTGAGCTCTTTCAATTGATGAGTAAAAGGCCCCGCTATGCCTGGATGGGTATATCATTCTCTACGAAGGACATATTGGTTACTATGTGAAGATAAAAAGGTCACTCTCTTGCAGTAATAATCTGTGTGGGCTCAGAATGAATCTATTTATTCCACACTCATAATCTGGTCAAAGCCATTTATATCAAGGACATAAATATCCCAAGAGAAATGATACTCTCTGAGATCTAGTAAACATATCATCCATAAATAGATACCCCGAGTCAGTGTTCCCAATGGTGTATCGATATTCATCATCTCGTTCACAAACTCCACCTCCCGGATCAAGCCATAAACAAGGTTAGAAAATATAAAAGAATAAGAGGCACAAGTATTAAAGAAGGCAGTAGATGAAGTAAAGTCAACCAGAATAGTACATTTAACTGTCAATGGACCAACCCCTCTCTCCACAAGTGTAGGCTGCACTACATGTAATTTTTCACCCCCAATTCCCCATGGTTCCATCTAACTCCCTTGAGTTGCACCACTTTTCTGATATGGGTGCTCATTCCCTGAAGAACCATGTCCACTCCCTATACAGCCTCTTCCAGTAGAACTTTAGCTTTTAGAACTATATGGTGTAGAAGACCCCCTTCCCACACTCTGTCTCTGTGAAACTGCTCCCACTACACAAGCCTAGCACTTCTTCTTATAAAAAATCAATATATGTCCCAACGTGACACAAAATCAGTACTGTAATGGTGGTCTAGTACAATGTGTATGATAATGTCTCTTCATACCAAACTGTTGGTAAACAACACATGAAATATCCCGGGAAAATAATCCTCATGACTTTCCACCTTAAATTCCTCTTTACTAAAAAGGAATTTCATGACGATGCTTCCTATATTCAGAAGGTGAATTCTCAGATCATTCAGCTACATTTCCAGTACTAGAAGCCTCCTTCCGGATCCCCTATGAAATCTGATCCTGAATAACCACTTCTGAAAATTTATTTATCCTATAGATATTCACCGAAGAAAACATTTTACACTTAAGTCCATCCTAAATCCATTTTTCCAAACATGCCCCATATCCCGCCAATGATGGACAAAAACACTGCAAATCTATGAAACATTCAGCATTTTCTATTATGGACATGATTGCTTATGTCAAATACATAAAATCTGAAGCCTTCTCATGCCTCAGCGTGTATTGATAGATGTGTTTCAAGAACGTCCCCAAAATTAACTTCTATAATGTATCATCAGTCTATTTAGATTGTACCTAAATGACAGAACAATGCTTTGCAGAACCCCATAGCATATAAGCATCCAACTCGACCCTCCTCTCAACATGAGCCTCCCAATAGGAAAGTATCATATCTATGGATTCAATCAAGAATTCAAATCAATTAGGTCCAGCCTCTCAAGTAAATATATGGGGGTGTGGTTGTTGAAACTCCCTTAGCAACTCAAATATTATTTTCTAAACCCACAATGTGTTTTTCTCCATGAATTGCATGAAATAAGAAATGTTCTCTCGGAACTGATCTCTTTCTTCCTCAGCTTTCACCAATTATGCCCTAAGATCCCTGTCTGGACATTCGTTCTGGGCCATACCCAACTGTCTCTCCCTCAACAAGCGTTCCGAGGAATAATTATACATATCAAGACACAAGTCTAAGGTCTCATAACACACCCATATAAAATTTACCTATGAGGATAAACAAACACAACAAGTTTCAACATATCAATTCCCCCTATTTCTCGCTACATGTGTTTACTGAAGTATTTTCACTACCCATAACCATACTACTCCTGGGTCTTGGTTAGAAATGGGATATTCGTTCTCATTAATGAATACATCCATTAATTAATCACATTATTTAAAATTAATTAATTCAATAATTAATTAATCTATTATTCCCATTTCATCAATCAAGGTTCTCATTAGAGACCAATTTATTATCATTTTTCATCACTATATTAATCTCACTTCAATGAAATCAGTTCAAGGTCAACAAAAAACACATAAACCATTTTCACATTAGTGACTAGAATAATGAATATCCCAAAAACCATGAGTTCATATAATGATGCATGTAGACTCAACTATCGTTCCTATTTTGGCAATGAATCAAAATTCATGAATTTTCAAAAAAAAATATCACATCACACCACAAGTGCATCACCCATTGTGAAATTATAAAAAACTATATCAACAAAAATCAATCACAATAATTCAACGTTGAGTACTCAGATTTTCCCACTTACATGGGTTCACAACTCCCAAGAACGATCATAATAGAAATCCTCGACACTTCCTAGTCTCCTTTCTACATTTTACTAAAATAATAAGATAAAAGAAGAATAGAGTAATGAAACCTTTATTTTGATACGACTTTGTGATTCCCTAACCCAGAATCCCCTAAATGGTCCCCCGATTCTATAGGTCACAAACACTCATGTGAACCTCCCTACATGATAGAGGGGGACGACTAGCAGAGAGGTTCATGTAAGTCAGTCATGGGGAGAATATACCATCTTTTTGCAAAATATAAACACCAGTGGAAGAAACTAATGATTATATAACTGTCTAAGAGTGTATAAATAACAAGAAAATATCCATCATATATGATAGTAATACCTAGAAAATACAATATTCAACTGAATGTTAAATCATCCTATGACAATGAAAGTTCCATGTGTCTACAATGGAACTGAAAGTAAAGACCCCACAACCCCAAAATGGGTCCAGAACCATGTTCGATTCCCTATCCCTTGCTACAAAACCAACCATCAATCTATCCCAAGTCCATGAAATTATTTTGTCCTACAATAACAAAGTCTGATCAGCTGTCGATCAGGCGGCCCAAATAGGGTGTGAGTAAAACTCAGTAGGCCAACACCAACATTGTCTAAAAGAAGTCCTATAAAAATATATTTTATGAAATTTCCTAAATAAATAATTAAAATGCATAATTTAAATAGTTATTAAAATGTCATTTAATCTTTAATCATTACATTAGGGAAAGTTCAATTCATGTTTCCCTTTTGAATCATCATTCATTATCATTTATCATTTGGTGTAGGTCGTCATGCATAACAACCAAAATCTCACTTGAACAATCATTTATCATTATCCATAATCATTTAGTATAAGACATAATTTCTAGAACCACAACTCTCGTTGAGTGTAGGTCATCATGCCTAGCACTCCAATTATCATTCTGCATAGACCTTTATTCCTATAACCCCATAATCTCATGCTAGGATAACTATTGGGACGGAACATCGTGTCCATGTCCCAACTTCTAATTGATGAAGGATTCCATGCATATCACAAAAAAGTCTCATCTATTTAATAATTCATTAACTCACAAGAGTTTTCCACATTTTTCATTTACTATTCAATTTATTTTTAAAACATTTAAAATGCCATTAGTTAATTAAACAATTAAAATAACATATAAAAAATTAATTAATTCATCAATTAGTTAACCAATCAACACATTTATCATTTTATAATCAATTTTTCACAAATAATTATCCAAATAAAAACCCAAAAAGTCATAATTAATTCTCAGAATTAATTATCTTTGACCACATTATGGAACATTATTAATTCTCACAATTTATTAGCCTTCATAGACAAATATAATTAAATTATTAATGGTCTCTAATTAATTATATTATTATAACAATTCAATATATCAAGATATATATCAACCAAAAATCAAATTCCTAAACAAATATAAATTTGGGAAACCCTCTACTTTTGTTTCATGATAAATAATCAATTTACCACCAAGGTAAATCACAAGTCAAATAAATATTCCTCTATAATCCAATTTAGAATTCAATTATCAAGGGAATATTTAAAATTCATAAAATCATACACATATCATAAATCATGACTATGGGAGTTCAATTTGGACCACCTACCCCAGTTTATTGATGGATGATAGCCCAATAAAATTCCCCAAAATCTGAGTAGCACAACTTCACTGATTTAACTCCATATCTAAGTCCCTAAAACCAAAATTAAGATCAAATGCATGAAGATGTTGAAAAACTATATATAGATCAACAATCATCGATCTAGATCAGAGCTCATAGGTTTAGATCTAAAGAAATAGAGGAGATATTTTTTGAAAATTTCATGTAATGATAAATGAATGAATAAGGGAAATAATTGTATGAAATACACATT
Organism: Viscum album; assembly: GCA_963277665.1. NCBI lineage: Eukaryota > Viridiplantae > Streptophyta > Magnoliopsida > Santalales > Viscaceae > Viscum > Viscum album. The sequence continues at coordinate 1,556,335,356 of OY728152.1, read as the reverse complement.
CTAGGGGGAGAGTGGATCTTCAATTCGATATTTATATCTCAAAGAACATTGTTTATATCATCTTGAAATCTGTACGGGAGGCTTTGGAAACCCAAATAATTTGTCAAAACCGATCCAAGGTCGAAAATATTGAAGTCTTGGGGGGGGGGGGGGTTTGGGTGGTATTAAAAAGTATTTTTGGAATTAAAATACCACATACATGGTTTTTGGGGTGAGGCGCACTGGTAGGAAAAAATGAGGACCAACCATGTGGACCCCTCTATCTAGTTTTTCTTTGCTAGCACAGTTTGGCCACAAGGTTTTTCAAATCATGCACACAACGTGCAGACCTCTCTATTCTGTTTGCAAGAATGGCACGGTTTGGCCACATGGTTTGTCAAACTGTGCACAAACCATGCACAACCCAATTTCCATTAGGTTTCCTTCAAAATAAACCCAAACACACCCTAAGCCACAACTCCAAATCAAATTTACTTAAACACATAAAAAGTACCTAAAAATTTCCCCGATATGACACCAGAAAAATAAGGGATATAACAACCTGAAATTCGATTAAGTCATACTATTTTCTAGAGAAGTTATTAATAAATCGTGTATGTATTTTTATTAGTTTAAATCATTTCCAAAATATTTTTGATATATTTGGAATCATAAAAAATATATTAACACACCCATCTTTCATATTTAAAATTATTTTTTCATAAGTTTCAAAATTCATTGTACAATTTTTAATTTCTTGATCTAAAATAACATGATCTACACTTTTTTGTAATAATAATGTATTCAAGGATAATTTTTTGTTAAATAAGGTAGGATCTTCCATTAAAACTGTAAAATATTTGAGAAAAGTACATAATTTGTTTTAACATTACTCTATGATTGTTTATGTCCATATAACACATTGGTCAGTTTATAAACTGGATTTTAAATGTGTGGGTGTTCAAAAATATGAGGAAATTATACATAAATATCCTCCATTAAATATAAATTATGAAAATAATATTAAATATCCATCTGGAATAATTTAAAATTAATATTTGATGCATATTCTATAAATATTTTAAATGATTCTAACCTAGATAAAGGAGTAACGTTTCCATCATTATATTTTTTTCAGGATTTTATCCTTTTGAAACTAATATAGCTCTATTTTAGTTATTACACCATGATCAAGATTCCTATCTCCAAAAAAAACCATTTTGTTTCAATTAATATATAGATTGAGGATCTTTAAACTATTTCCCACTCATTGTTTCTATTTTATTTATACAAATCATCTTTCATTGAAAATTACCAACATTCATATGATAAAAAATCTTATACATATGTGGGTTCTATTTGGGGAATAATGTTAAATAAGTCCACTAGATTTCCTATGTTTCTTCTAGTTGTGAGTCTTTAATATGTGTTTCCAGTAACTATTTCTAGATAATGGCCTTAAATATTTCTTTTTATTATTGGAAACATACATTTTTTTCATTAGTATGAACCATTACTGGATTTTATTTAATGTAATCTAGTTCCAAATAATCAGTCATGGTTTTGTTATTGATGGTTTTAGGTATCATATCCCTGAATTCATATCTATTTTTAACAATTTGAACGACGTTTTGATCAATGAAATCACCTTCATCAATCTTAACATCAGATTATTGTTAATTTTTTTGATATTTCTTTCAAAACCCTCTTGGATTTAGAATTAGTAGTGTAATAAAAGAAGGTACCTTCATCTGTATTTGGATTGACCTTTCCAAGATTATTCTTACAGTTGAATATATAAACCTTACATCCAAATACTTTTACGTATCCTAAATTTTGAATTTTATTCTTCCATAACTCATAGGGTTTTTATTTAATATTGTTCTTACAAGAACTATGTTAATTGAATAAAATGCATACTTCATATAATCAAAGTAAAATGTATTGGGCATGTTATTATTACATAACAATGTCTTCAAAATTTCTTACAAATACCAATCGTCCTTTAAAACATCATTCTCTTGAGGTTCTGTAGGGGATGATAATGTTTTTTTAATTCCATTAATTGAGCAATAATAAATAAATTAATGAATCTCAAATTCACAACCATGATCACTTATTGAGGTGAAATTTTTATCACCCATTTTGTCTTGAATGTTACTAAATAAATTATTTTAAATAGAACATGATTCACTAATATGCCTTAAAAATTAATCCTAGGTAAATAACGAAAAATAGTAACTAAGAAAAAATATTAATTTTCTAGAATGTCTAGATGTTATACTTGGTATGAAATGATATATATATAAAATCATAAAATTTCTATATATAGATACCTATTTATATAGTTTAAAGGATGACTTGGGTTTCTTTTCCATTTCACATGAATCACATAATATATTTTTGTCCAATTTAAGGTCAAGAATTTTAGAATTCCAATTCATTTTAGAAAACTTTATGTGAGAATGAACAATGTAAGTTCGAATCCTTCTATTAAAAAATCATTTATTCATCAATTTCATCATTCAAAAAAATTAAATTTTTTCTAAAAAAGGAATTCTGATCTCAGGTTTAAACAATAAATATTAAAGGTTCTTCAATCATGAGAAAGTTATATTTGAATACTAAATTAGACGTATTAAAAAATATAATATAATATACATCATCCGAAAATTGAGAAATATTTATCAAGTTATGCTTCATGAATTCACTTTAAATTTTCTTGTCAATGATAATAGACTATGTGTTTCCAAGAGACCCAATTCCATGTTTTTTTCATTTTCATTATCACAAAATGTGATATTTCCTACATAAATTTTGGTGAGTGGGTGATAATTTGAGAAATATACCCTTATATGTATTCAGAAAAAACTATTCACAAACCAATATTCCTTAATGACCATGTTTTTAGTTCCCTACAATGAAAAATAGAATCCAATTTGTACCCAAATTTTTTTGGGACTATAAATTTTATCTTTTAGAGATATTGATATATAGATATTATTGTCTTCGGAAAACATAACATGTTTTTGGAGAAAATATTTTTTTAAGAAAAAAAATTTTGATTCATTAAAATGATGATTTTTAAAATAAATAAAATTCTCATAATTTCCCAATTGAACAGAAAGAAAAAATGAAACGTTTGAATTTATTTCATTTTAGGAATATGAAAAAATAGTTTCGATATAATAATGTCTTTTCACCCTGATTTAATATTAATATTTTTTACAATTATTTTAACTATGTATCTTTTTTAGATAATCATATCCTTTATTAATGACACGAGAGGAATATTTAATGTTTTTAAATTCCATATGTTGGTTCTCAATTGATTTCTAATTTTCAGTTTTTGAGGAGGTATAAATTTCAATTTTTTTATAAATATAAAATATAATTATTCCAGTCCTCTTATTCAGTAAAAATCGTATTGTAATAAATTACATGGGCCTTATTTTCTAATTATTTAAATTTTGTTTCCTACATGGTATAGTACACATTTAATTTATCATTTGAGTAATATTCATTTTCAAAATCATTATCATGCTCAATATATGAATAAGAGTATCCATTTTCCAATTTTATTATAAGGAGTAATTTTTTTTGATTAATAGATTTAGCTTCATATTTTAATGATGTTCACTTTATGATAACTTCAGAATCACTCTAGGAGGATTATTTAGATTTCATATATTTATTATTATTGCCATATTTCATAATGTATTAATTTTCTATATTTTTTCATATTTAATAAATGGATTATAATTATTGATATTCCCTTACATATTGAATTCATAACATATTAGATATTTAGGATTGTCTTCATTTTTTTCAAACATGTTAAAAGGTATTCTAAGAACTCCTCCATTATTGTAGATTTTTTGAAATTTTGAGAAATATATATATAAGTTCATTATTTGATCTATATTTTCTGGGAGAATATTATTATGTATCAATTTTAAATATTTTTATGGTTTTTTTCTTCTTATTATCTTCTGAAGTGGAATCCTTCAAGGCTTCATATTTTCTGATCATCATATTATATCCAATAGATGTTTCAATTTAATGTTTATATATCATGATATTTATGATGGTATATTTTTTCCTGATATTTTTTACCGTAGTAGGTTTTCCGATAGGAGTTATTATTACACTCCACTTAGCTGGTAATACTCTAAGTGTTTGGAAATTATTTCTGGATCAGGGATTGGAGTTCCTAGAGAAATAATTTTATTAATAATATCAATGATCCTTCCATTCAGCTAATTTGTTCTCTATCATTTAGTATTTTTGATTATGTTGAAATTAATATTTTTTGTATAAAATCTAAAATATTTCACATTATCAATACCATAATATGAAACCTATATAGTGGTCCACATGCCATGTGCTATTTGATATTGGGAAACTCAAGTGAACTCATCTAGTTCTGAACTGCAAATCACAGTATTCATAAATTCAAAGTACATATCATAATTTTATTCAATTGTTCCGTCAAATGATTTAGGTTCAATCTTATAAATTTTATTAGGATTTACATCATTGATATAATCATTCAGTCAATGATTCATTAAATATATGGTCTTGTGTGCTTTTTAACAACCCTAATTTTCACCATTGAATTATGGATCTCTATCCATTTCCATACAATATTAGTTTTCATCCATACCATCCTTTTGAAAGAAATATTTTATGACATAAAACTTTTATAGTTCTAAATTGAATTGAAAAAATCTCTTGTACTAGTTTTTTAATATATAATTTCAACCTGAGCACTAAAGAGTGGTAAATTTTGTTCCAAAAATTTTCATTCCAAAAAACCTACCTCTTCAGCTATGATCATTAAAATATTTATCTCAAATTATGATAGGTAGTAGAATTAAAAATAAAATGGAAAGAGATGAAACACACGAGATTTATAGAGATGCATGGTATGCCAATCTTTTAATCCAGACCAGCAACAATCTTTGACATGAGTTTGGTTATTTTCAATACAAAATCTCTTTTATCAGGGCTGTAGATGGGAATAAGAATATGTCACATAACGAAAAGCTCCTAGAGATTTTTACCATGCTCTCCCTTTATAGGACATACTTATGGTGTCATCATACACACTTATAACAAGAGTAAAAAACAGAGAAATAAAAGTTTTAGATAATTATTTGTAGAACATAGTTGAAATTAGAATACGGTTGTAGTCTATGGTTAGTCCTAAGAAAACAGTTACCTATAGGTATATATAATGATGATTTTCAAGGATATTAATATAACCGGTAATGATAACCTAAGAATTTATGTTTGATCTTTTATATATCCATATATTCAACGAATAAATGTTCTTACTGTTCTTCAAATTCAACTATCTCAGATTCAACATCTCTTTCGTGTAGTGAATAAATCTTTCTTTTTAATATAATTTTTAAATTAATCACACCATAATCATAGGGGTCGAGTGATCCAACCATTGAAAACATCATTAGAAAATCTAATTAGTATATGCATCAATTCCTTCCAAATATAAAAAATAATAATTTGGAAGTGAATTGATAAATATTATTGTTGTTAATGAATTTCTATTAATGGAAAATCTACAGACTATGAAGACTTATTTTTCCTTAAATGGATGATATGTTTTTGATATTCATTATAATTATGAAATTGCAAATCATGATATGAGAAAATTAATCATGAAATTCTATATAAAAATAATTCATTGTATGATGTTAAAATATTGGTATTGTTCATATTAAGTAAACTTATATAGGGAAATCATAAGATAATATATCTCTTCATCTTCATCATAAAATAAAATGTATTCAATGTTTCATAAGATTATATTTTGTGAATAGTATTTTCAAAATATAAAATCTTCTCATATTTTCATTTTTACTAGGGAAAATGACTTGATCATTAAAAAACACATCCATTCTCTTCATAATTTAATGTTATACATTATAAGAAAAAAATTAAACACATTTTTATTATAAATATATAGAAGATATTCTTAAATTATCATAAGATAAAAGTGTTTATTGAGGATACATTACTTCACTAGATGTAATGAAATCATATTAAGACTATTTTATGAAATAATTATGATAAACTTCACAGAATAAAAGTAAGAATTATGTGAATCATAAAAACACATAAAAAATAAGATATTATGGATGAAAAAAAAATTTACATATATTCTCACATACCATTGTTCTAAAATATGATATAATAATAATAAAGAATAATGAATAGTCAATTTAAATTAACCCCACACCTAATCATGCATTACATATTTTTTCCATTTACCATAGATCACTCAATAAATAATGTAGGGAAGTTAACTATTATATAATTAGAATATATATATATATATATATGATAGTACATCACTTGATCTTATCCATTTGCGGATCATTCTCATGACTAAATGACTATGTCCTATTCTCATCCAACATATAAATAATCATTCACCCTAAGTTACAATATCACTACCAATACTTTATCCTGTGAAACATGACATCTCATCATCAACATATCCTAATAGTAAACAAGAGTTTGTATTGATACCATTATTGCCTGTGTAAATGAAATATATCCAAGCTATCATAGCCCACCCATGCACACCATTGGAAAGAAAGATCCACTATATCAAGATAAAATTCTATGATATACCTCAATGCATTATTGATGAAACATAAATTTTTATTAAACTATGATCGATCATATCCTTGGATGGAATAAAACCCATATAAAAATCAATTATATCAGCAATACACCTAGCCATCTACTTCTAGTTATAGAGAAGTGAAGTGAGAGTAGTTGTCCATCCATTCCCTCAACATGATGATTGTTGGAGAAGAAAATCCATTAAAACAATGACTATCTGTTTCCCAAATGACAAGGGTGTGGTATCCTATAAAATTTGAATATATATAATGTTTCCATAGATAACCAAAATAAGGGAGAGTACCAGGACATTGAATAATCTACCACTATAGTTACACAAGACACATGACTTTTACAACTATGGACTAGATGTCAATCATGCATACAAGCATTAATCTTTTTATAAAATAATTAATAAATGTCTAATTAATTAAGTCACATTTTTTATGAATGGTAGAGTAATATTATTAATATATGGGTTATAAACAATATTAATTCCCTTAATTATATTTTCATATATTCCAATATATTTTTTAAATATTATAAACCATACATGTGAATTTATTAGTTAATATTTTATTTTGTAGTAATCTATGTACTATATAAATCAACATAATGAACAAGATAAATGATTCAATTAGTGTCAACAATATCAAATGTGTCGTGTATGTGGAAAATGATCAAGAAAACACCATTTGACCATTATTTCATTGAGAAATATTTAATAATGAATCAAAAAATTATCAAGAAATCATTAAATGTATATCTATGAGAAATCCTTTTCATGTGCTTTCCCTAACCACTCTAGTGTTTGACACTATTACACATAATATATTTAGTCCCCACCCCATCATAATCAACTTGAACCAATATAATCTTGATATTTAATAAAATTTCTCTTTAATGGTTCAAAACTATATAAAATCCATAAATCTACGTGTATGGTCTCCCACCTCATTTCTCATCATAAAAAAATCACTCAAGGTTATCATGAAGAATAAAGTAAGGCTCTAAACCAATAGATCACTTATACATTCAAAATATTTTCTACACACTTTAAATAAAATAATCAAAAATAAAAAAGGTATATAATCTCTACACATTATGATTTTTCATTCATAACCCAAAAGAATGTATCTTTAGAAAAAAAATCTGTTTTATTTCCCATCCTGATTTAGAATTTTTATAACGATAGGTTATCCACAGAAAAAACCAATGGGAATTACCTAGTCAAAGTTCCACATAAACTGGATGTGAAGAATTAATTTTAATAATTGAATACAATATTATTGGTAATCAATATATCCAGTAATCTTACATTAATTAACATATTTTGGATTTATATTGTTATTATTTTTATAAATTAATCATTCCAAATTAATAAGGACAAAAAATACTTGAAACATATAACACACTATATTATTAAACTTGAAGAGGTAAAAAAATATAAATCACAATAAATTTAAAAAACCAACCTTTCATTCAATTCTCAATAAGAAAAACTAAATTTATGGATCATAAGATAATTGAATTTTATTTTCATTAACCTAAGGTATTATAAAAAACATAATAACAATAAATACTAGATTACACTACATCACCAAAGAAATTCATTCATTATTTTGAATTTTTAAATTCAAATAAGCACAAACATTTAATTCAGGTCATGCAATTCGTATTCTATGTAATTTTTTTAATTAATGATAGAAACATTATTCCCTAGAATTCAATTAATACAATGTAATAAATTAAACTATTACCTTAAATTAACTATTTTATTCCTTATAATTTTCATAATTTTGATTAATCATTCACCATATGATTCTTTTAATAAATTGTTATATGGTTGTTGCAAATCAAACCCATTAATACATGTACTAAAATCATGATTAATTCACAATTTCACATAAATAAAAGATGATATAACATATTTCCTTTCTCATTTAGAAGCCCTATATACTCAACGAAAGAATAGAAAAGTTATATAACACCATCCCTAATGGGAATGAATCCAAAACAAAAGGAAAGATCAATAGAAACTAAACATGAAAACCACCATACAAAAATATTGAAACCTCAATAAATATAGGAATACTAGTAAAATTAATTTCCATATAGATAGAATAATGGGGGAATAAGAAAGTGGAATGAATATGGGAGATACCTTGATATGATACATCAATACATTAATCCATGGGGTTTAGAATACTCATGTAATAGATGTAGTCTGGTGAGAGGTGTTAGGGTTGTCTAGGTTTCAAGATAAGGATACAAAATCCGAACCGTGACCAACTGATCCTTTTATTTGTAGAGGAAATCTGAATTAATTTTCCATGGTGTGATGAAATCCCAACAATCCCATAGTTACCTTAATTGAAGAGTAATTTTATTTTCATGGAATTTGAACATTTTGGATAATAATCCTTAAAACTCCATGTTTTACTGCATTGATCACCACCTCCACAAACACTATGGTGTTGTGAAAAATAAAAAAAAAATATTGTGACCAGGAAATGTTTCATGACATGGTTCACATTACACTCCCTTTGTATGACTGTGTGACCAGGAAGAACTACACCCAATAAAACATCCTTCATATATAATCTCAAGTTATTTTTCCACTATGGCGTCCCACTCATATATTCCCAAGGAAACATGAAAAACATAATATCCCAACAAGTAATTTTATTCTTCATGGTGAAATCTATCATCAATGCGGCTAGTGTGAGTACCGCCATTGAAATGTGGGGACCATAAAAATTTCCAAAAAACAATTATAACCACCATAAATCCCCCAAAACCCCTCATGAAACTTCTAACAAATAATAAAATGATATGAGAAGGATTTAGAGATATTAGACCTTACATATTAAGTTATAACATATTTTATGTCTTGTAGTGATCCTTTTATCTAATATAAGACATTGTAATATTTCTATATATATTTACAGACCTTGGAGCTATTATGACATGCGATTTTAAATACAGATGTGATTATAATTAATTTTAAAAAAATATTAAATAAATCTTGTACTAGACATACATGTTATGTTAGTGATAATTTGATAAGCCAAAAATAGTTTATTAGATCAAAAATCTGACCCCACGATTGAGAAAAAAAACTTGTTTTTACCCTAGATTCAATTTAAGATGAGTTGGCGTAGGATGTTCAGAAACCTCACTCATTGGTGGTTCATTTAAGTGGATTAATTAATTAATTAAATAATTAATACATTTTAACAGAAAATAAATGTCTATAAATATATATTTAGGGATATTTATACAGTGGTAGCTAATAATTCCTACACTACAAGAAAATATCTCTTCCTCCTCCCTTTTACGAATCCTTATTGAACGATGATCGAACATCAAATCAAATAAGTTAAGGACATAAAAAATAAATAATAGTATTACAATCCTCGCACAGGTGCATTAATCACCATCTATTGATCAAAAAACATGGGTATGGCATGCATTTTGTTTAAATTATTGACTAGATTGATAAACAGTTTCAATATACAACCCTCCCTACATCCTTTTTATGTGGCAGAATATTTTCATTTTATTGTTTAAATTTAATTTCTAGGCCTGGATCACGTTCTTATTCATTAACCAAGAATAATTTTCTATTTATGATTCAAAAAAAATTCTCTTGTTCCTTCATCCAAAATTTATTCATGTTCTTCACCAATAGAATCCCATTGCATCTTGATTCTACAATTATTGGGTGACCGGAGAAAGATTGGGTACTCAGATTCAGGGTGGACTGATAAAATGAAGACGATTTTTCGATAAAAGTATAGATCTATAATCATCATGGTTGATGGAATATGGATCCATTGGTTGGAGATCGTGAACATGATCAATAAAACAGATTTGATATGTAGAACACCCAAAGGAACCCCCTTAATTAAGGACCACTGGTTTCCTATGAGTGGCCTCTTGAAATCATCATTTTTTGGTAGATAAATCATTTTTTCCCTTAAAGAGTTCCATATTTGAATTTTTTTTGATCATATTAAAAATAATGTAAATTGATCTAGAAATCTAGACTATCTCATAAAAACATGATTACATACTATGTACATATTGAACAATACTATGCGTAGAACCCCTCATCGGTGGTTATTGTATTTTTATAAATCATATGATGGGCGTAGTGTGTAGTCCCCTTTAAATGCATTTTACCCCTCCCCAATTGGGAAAATCATGTGATGGACCACACATACATGGGGTTTGAGTACACAGATGCTACTAATAGGTATGGACTAGTCCTTGGATTGGATAAACATGCCATGTTGTCCCCCTACATGATGTATACCCCCTATATACCTGGGAAACCATGTACTAAATATAGACATAGCCCATCTATGAAGTGGGTCCACACACCATGTGTGTCCTGTCATGACCCGACCTCGGGGCCTGTGTCATGACTACCCCAAGCCCACCTTCCATAGGTCAGGGGATGGTGACTAGCACCAAAGGCATAAATCCCGATAAAAAGGGAAGGCATTTCCTTTATGAAATGTAAACACACGCAACCAGAGTACAAGTGGAAGAAAACACTATGTAAATCAGTAAAACAAAAGTGCTGAATATACAAAGGGGCCAGAAATACAAGCCCAACAGAAGGGTACAACTACAACTGAAAGTAAAGTATAACTGAAAAGACAACAGTTGAAAGGTGAAGAAGCACCTGGATCATCCTTTGGATTCCTACAAGAAGGGTAGGTACAGATGTCCTCTTTATCACTCCATATCTATCGGTCCGCTCCATGTGCCATCACGCCGAGTTTACACCTCTGGGTACCATCTAGTCCTCGTACACTCTACCTCGGTCAGTGTTGTATGTTGTCTGCATCCAACAAAACACGGTGCGAGCATAGAAAATGAAGGGCTGAGTACAAAGATACTTAGTAGGGACTCCGGGATCGTCATGGTCTCAATAAAATCCAACAATAAAAATTAAAAAGAAAGAAATCAACAGATAACCTTTACTTAGGTATATTCCCATACATATACCTACGTTATCAAGTAACCCATATCAATCATGAAAAAAAAATCAAAGGTCATTGGCTCAGCTCAAACCATGATTTTTATTATAGAAACCATAACTACTGTAGAAATCATCCTCTGTCGAGTACAGTGGCCCTGTCACAACTCTGAGGTGCTACTCACTAACCTTAGACTGCTGAGGTACTCCTCCTGTCGAGTACCGCGGGTCTGCTGCCATGTACTGGGGGCTCCGTCTGCGGTGGGTCTGCCACCAAATACCAGACGCTCCCCCTAATAGCCTACAAAGGTACTCCTCCGGTCGAGTATTGGGGGGTCTACTGCCAACTATCAGGTGCTCCGTCCACCGTGGGTCTTCTGCCAAATACCGGGCACATCATCACTATCCACAAAGGATATCTAAAACACATCCATCTGCTGTCTCGCCACTCCTAAGAGTTGAATGTCTGATCTCATACTAAGAGCATATGCTACAACATTCCCCTTCCCAAGAGTATTGACTATCTCAAAGTCATAGTCCTAGAGGAATTCAATCCATTTCTGTTATCTCAGGTTCATGTCCTTCCGAGAGAAGATACACATGAGTCTATTGAGTTGGATAGAACCATAAACCATTAACTCAATGAACAATGGATGTGACTAGGCAATTGTAATAACTCATATCCACCCTTCTTCTTCTACGTTCTACCAAAGATCTTCTAATATTTGTCCTCTTCCAAAAAGGGAAATCTGGTCTCATCCCTAGGATGAACCACATTCTTTTCCTAATATAGTCAATCCTGACATGCACGGTACAATTCATGTCTTGAATGATGTCGTAAGGCCTCAAAACTACTACTAAGAGATCCAACCTTTACTCTCGCCTCCAATGGTTGAGTCACACTGTCGGCATCAGTGCATGGTTACTGGGTCTCCTCCAGTAGAAATCTCACAAGTGAGGGTCAAGTCAAATTTTTTAACCGGAACTTCTGAGTATCAACCATACAAAAAGGAAGGAAAGAAAACATCACAAAGATAAGTGTCTTTTATTACTGCAGCTCAAATTAAATATACACATAATAACCACAAAAAACAACAACATGGAACTAGAAGCCCAAGAAAAATGGCCTCCATGCCTGGAACTAGTCTAGCTCTTGTACACCTCCTTCCGGAGCTCTATAGTCGTATGATTCAGCTACCTGAAGCTGTACTCTCCCATATCCACCCATTCTCTGCGGTCGGGGTGGATCGCCTGGTGGTGGTGGGGGTGTAACCTTGAAGCGTCGTACACCACCAGATGTATGGCCACCTCCTCTACCCCAGTCTAGTAGGTTTCTCCACTGGCTGCTGCTAATCATCTAGACAGGTCGGGCAGTCTTGAGCCAATTGACCCTGCTTGCCGCAAGAATAGCACTTCCTTCTCCTCGTATGGATGGTTCTGTTTTGTGTGCCTCACACAACCAAACCTGTACCCCGAGATCGCTCACCTATTTTTCTAGTCCTCTTGGACCTCTACATTATCTGTCTACTTCTTACTGATAACCAGGATCCTAACAGAAACCATGCGGCAAAGGCACCAGCTCCTGAGCATGCTCATAGTGTAGAGTTTATAGTATAAACTCCACCTTGAAGAAAATATCCAAGTCTCCCCAGGTGAAGGTCATTTCGTCACAAAACTGGAGCTTCTGGCTCCACCACCTCTCAGCTGCTCCCTGAAAGAGACTAACAGCTAGGTAAACAATCAAGTTAGTTGGTGTCCCAGCTGTGTGGAAAGATCGTGCTACAAACTCCAGCCAGTACCCAGCCGTTTGAAAATCTGACTCTCCTCGAAACATTAGAGGCCTCTGTCACTGGAACTCGTGCAATCCACTCAAGGAGCATGCACTCTTTGCTGGTGTCTCAACTAGAAGAGGGAATTGTACTAAGGCCTCACTACTCAGTGAGCTATCATCACGCTCTCCACTCAGTACGCACACTGACTGACTGGGTGAAGACATCCTGAAAGAAACAGATGTGACACAGTCAAAAGACTATACCTAGTGAGATGACCTGGTTTTAGTTGACTTAAAGGAAAACATTAGAAAACACACACACAATCAATGTTTTCATGCACTGAGTTAGAAATCAGAAGTCAAGGTCCTGGTGTATGGATACGTCGGCCGCCCGCACCAACACTGGACTCCCTGAACTGAAGACCACACTTAGTACCTTTAACACTATTGCGTCATAGAAGGAAAATATCAGAGTCCTATGTTCTTCTGTAGAACTGACTCCTCTGATACCAATTAGTCACGACCCATCCTCGGGGCCTATTCCATGACAACCCCATGCCCGCCTTCAATAGGATAGGGGCTGGAGACTAGCACCAAAGGCGTAAATCCCGATAAAAAGTGAAGGCATTGCCTTTATGAAATGTAAACACACACAACCATAGTACAAGAGGAAGCAATAAATAAGTTAATAAGTAAAACAAAAGTTCTGAATATACAAAGGGGCCAGAAATACAAGCCCAACAGAAAGGTACAACTACAGTGGAAATTAATGTACAACTGAAAAGACAACAGTTGAAAGGTGAAGCAGCTCCTGGATCTTCCTCTGGATTCCTACCTGAAGGGTAGGTACGGATGTCCTCCTCATCACTCCACATCTATCGGTCCATTCTGTGTGATGTCATGCCGAGTGTCTACCTCCAGGTACCGTTCAGTCCTCATGCAATCTACCTCAGTCAGCACTGTTCATCTTCTACATCTAACACAACGAAGTGCGGGCATAGCCTATGCAGGGGTGAGTACAACGACGCTCAGTAGGGACCCCTAGATCCTCATGGTCTCATTAAAATCAAACAAGGATAAACCAAAAAAGAATGATATCAATAGATAACCTTTACTTAGGTATATACCCATACACATACCTATGTTTTCGTTTAACCCACCTCAATCATGAGGAAAAAACACAAAGGTCATTGACTCAGCTCAAACCATGATTTTTATTATCGAAACCAAAACTACTGGAGAACTCCTCCTCTATCGAGTACAGTGGCCCTATCATGACTCCGAGGAGCTACTCACTATCCTTAGACTGCTGAGGTACTCCTCCTATCATGTACCGTGAGTATGCTGCCAAATACCAGATGCTCCATACACTGTGGGTCTGCCGCCAAATATCAGGCGCTCCGTCTAATAGCCTAGAGAGGTACTCCTCATGTTGAGTACCGTGGGTGTACTGCTAACTACCAGGAGATCCGTATTCCATGGTTCTACCTCCAAATACCAGGTGCTCCATACACTGGTCTAATCGAATAACTCTGAGTTGAATCGGTCAAGAAGTCATCAGGTCTACAGCTACTGGGTCTCCGCACTCCGTACGCTCGTCTCCAGGAGGGTCTGCTCCCTGAGATACTGATTGATACTTCCATGTGTCACAGAATATCATGTGGATGTACCTCAATGGACCGCCTCGTCATAGGGGTCTCAACGCAACAGACGGCGCGTCAATAAAATGCTCAGTTTGTGAGTTATTAACATTTCTATTCGAGGGGCCCGATTGGTTTTTATGCTAAACCAACCCGACCTTACTCCAACTGCGTCCAAACCACAAGTGGATTATGCAAAAATAACCATATCATCATAAGTAATCCAACATAATTGATGACACATCAATCAGAAGTCATGTCCTTATGTTATAAGCATTTCTACTCTGAGGGACCCGTTTGTTTGGAGTTCGAACCAACCCGCACATACACAAAACTCTCCAAAACATTGATTCTAATATACCGAAACGATCATCTCGATCCAAGGAACCCTACTCAACTAATAGTGTGTCGATTAGAGGTCCGTATCTCAAATTATAGGCGTTTAATTGAAGGTCCTAAAATATGGGGTCTGGGCCCGGTCCAACCCGGCCCAACACCCCCTAGGTCGGCCAGAACTGGGTCGACCCGAACTGGGTTCAGGTCTGGCCCAGTAGAGCGCTGTCTGGCCCGGCGAGGCACTGCCTTGCCCGGCCAGCAGACCATACGGGTGGAGGTGCCCAGTGGGGCCCTCCCTAGCTGCTGATCTGGGGGGGGGGGGGTTACACACCTCGGTTCTTCGAAACGGCCGGCCATGAAGGTCGTCCCTTGAGTAACTGCGAGACCCCCTTGGGTATGGCCTCTTGGTGGCACCAACAGCCGACACAACCAGTCCCCCTTGCAGGCCCGCCACGGCCCACCCCAGTCGCGGTCCGGCTCTACTCCCTGTGGCACGATGGTGTTGCGCCTTTGTGGTGACCCGATAATCACGAGTTTCCAATCTGCTTGGGGTCGGCCTGACGCCGGCTAGTTCTTTGCAGCCCGCCTCCAATGTCCACATCAACAAATGAGAGGTGAAGGGTCAGACCGTGTTTGTGCAGTCCGAGCCCTTCCTCGTCAAGATGATATCAGGAGTCCAAACGAAACTAAAGAATTGAAGAACAACGATGAACGATATTAAAACATGAACATAACAACCCCTACCTGAATTCGGTGGAATCAAATGAAAACAAAGGAAGGAATTCTGCGTTCGTTGTTGTTCGACGTTTGTCACCACTCGTCGACCTCTGGATCAGTTCCCCCAACAGTTGTCGCGCTCTCCATTCTTCTTTGAAGGATGACGTTGTCGGCACTTTGCCAGAGATTTCCCCGTGATCGCCCAACATTTCGCCAACAGATTGATTAAATAAAAGAACAAAATCCATTATTATCTCATTAATTGGTTTATTAATGAACCATAATAAAAGCACCAATAATTAGGTGAGTGTTGTGGTTTTACATAAAATGTAAAAGATCATTAAATTCATTATTTAATGACCGTCGTTACACTGCAGTTATTCCAACTGTCCCTCAACGGTAGGAAAAATAATAAAATAACTAAATGAGTTATTTTATTCTTCCTTCGACCGTTGAGCGATAGTTGGCAGAACCACAACGTAACGACGATCATTATATAATGCATTTAATGATCTGTTACTTTTGTTGTGAAACGGAAACACTCGCCTAATTATTGGTTCTTTTATTAGGGTTCATTAATAAACCATATTAATGAGCTAATCATGGAGTTTTTTCTTCTATTTAATCAATCCATTGGATAAAGTATGGGCGATCACGGGGAAATCTCTAGCAATTCGCCGACAACGTCATCCTTCAACGATGAACGAAGAATGCAACAACCATTGGGGGAACCGATCCAGTGGTCGAGGAGCAGCGACAAACATCGATGAAAAATGAATGCAGAATTCCTTCCTTCGTCTGCATTGGATTCCACTGAATTCAGGTAGGGGTTTTTATGTTCTAGTTTTAATAACATTCATCTTTTTTATTCAATTCTTGAGTTTCTTTTGGCCGCATGATATCATCATGATTAGGAAGGGATCAGACCATATGAACACGGTCGGACCCTTCCCCTCTCGTTTATTGCTGTGGAAAATGGAGGCAGACTGCGAAGAACTGGCCAGCGTCGGGCCAACCACGAGAAGATTGGAAACGCATGATTACCAGGTCTCCACAAAGACGCAACACCGTCGTGCCACACGGAGTAGAGCCGTACCGCGGCCTAGCCGGGACGCGGCGGAGGGGAGGGGTGACGGTTGAACAGAGCCGTAGCCTAAGGCTGCGGTGGACCTGGAAGGGCAGCTGGATGTGCCGACCACCGGTGCCACAAAGAGGCGGGACCCGAGGGGCTCCCACAGTTACCTAAGTGTCGGCATTTAGGTCCGGCCGTTTCAAAGCACCGGGGTGGGGGTGTAACCCACCCAGATCATCATCTAGGGAGGGCCCCACTGGGTGCTGCCACCCCTCTAGTCGGTTATCCACCTGGCTGGCCGCATGGCCCTTAGGCTGGGCTGGGCCGTGCCAGTCGGGCCGGACCGCGCCCAGCCGAGCCAACCGAGGGGGTGTTCGGCCGAGTAGGACCGGGCCCAAACCCCCTATTTTCAGACATTCTTCAGTTAAACACTTATAACATGAGCTACAGACCTCTGATATACACACAATAATTTGCGTAGGATTAAATGGATTGAGATGGTCGTTTACGTATATTACACTCAAGGTTTTGGAAAATTTTCTGTATGATCGGGTTGGTTCGAACTCGAAACCAACCGGGCCCTCGGAGTGGAAATGCTTATTACTTAAGGACCAGAAGTCTGATTGATGTTACGTCAATTACTTTGGATTCCTTATGATGAGTCTATTCTTTCGGAATACACCACTTGAGGTTTGGATGCAGTTGGAGTATGGTCGGGTTGGTTTAGCTTAGAAACTAACTAGGCCCCTGGAACAGAAATGCTAATAACTTATAGACCGGGCATCCGATTGGCGCGTCGTATATTGCATTGAGACCCCTATGACGAGGTGGTACATTAAGGTACATACACATGAGATTAAATGATAGTTGGAAGTATCGACCAGTAGCTCGTGGAGAGGACCCTCCTAGAGACGAGCTTACGGAGTGCGGAGACCTAGTAATAGTAGACCTGATGATCGTTTGACCGATTCGACTCGGAGTGATTCGATTAGCCCAGCGGATGGAGCACCCAACATTTGGAGGAAGAACCAATGAGGATGGAGTGCATGGTAGTTGGCAGCAGACCCGCGGTACTCGACATGTGGAGTACCTCTTTAGGCTATTAGGGGGAGCGCTTGGTATTTGGCGGCAGACCCACAGCGGATGGAGCGCCCGGTATTTGGCATCAGACCCGCAGTACTCGACAGGAGGAGTACCTCAGCAGTCTAAGGATAGTGAGTAGCGCCTCAGAGTCATGATAGGGCCACTGTACTCGAAAGAGGAGGAGTTCTCTAGCAGTTTTGGTTTCAATAATAAAAATACTGGTTTGAGCTGAGTCAGTGACCTTTGTGTTTTCCTCATGATTGAGATGGGTTACTTGATAACTTAGGAATATGTAATGGCATATACCTAAGTAAAAGATATCTATTGAGATATTTCTTTGTGGTTTATACTTGTTGTATTTTAGTGAGCCCATGAGGATCTCGGGGGGTCCCTACTGAGTATCGTTGTACTCACCCTTGCACTGGCTATACCTGCACCTCATTGTGATGGATGCAGACGACGGACAACATAGACCGAAGTAGAGTGTTTTAGGAACATACGGTACCAGGAGGTGGACACTTAGCATGACGGCACATGGAGCTGACCGATAGACGCAGAGTGTTGAGGAGGACATTTGTACCTACCCCTCAGGTAGGAATCTTGAGGACGATCCAGGAGCTGCTTCACCTTTCAACTATTGTATTTTCAGTTGTACTTAACTTTTAGTTGTAGTTGTACCCTTCTATTAGGCTTGTATTTCTAACCCCTTTTTACTTTTAGCAGTTTTTTTACTCCTTTACTTATTGTTTTCTTCCACTTTTACTCTGGTTGTGCGCGTTTACATTTCATAAAGGAAATGCCTTCCCTTTTTATCAGGATTTATGCCTTTGGGGCTATTTGTCTGCCCCTGGCCTATGTAAGGCGGGCTTGGTGTAGTCACGACATAGGCCCCGAGGATGGGTCGTGACATGTCCCCTCACATGATGTGTTCTTCATTATCTTTATTAAATGGACTTCTAACATCCATATCTATTTCATTTGAACATGTATTTTGGCCTACAAGTAGCCTATATTTAGTGTTTTTTTCATGTACAATGTGATGGTTCCCTTAATAAAGGCTTTCAAGATACTATGTGAAATTTTCAAGGTCTGGAATGCATTGAGACGACACCCAATGTTGTTAATAATCATACAGAAACCATAGAAAATTATAGGATTACCATATATTAGGGATAAATAGTGGTGTTTCATGAAGATATTACTCAGATACCTTCTTCTAGGGTGGTGAGTGGATTTCCTCAATGTTTTGGGCTTAACATATTTCAGATATGGGTATTGGAATTCCCCAAAGATCTTACAGATTTACCGTCTAGTAGATATGGGATGTGTATTTTTCCTACATATCATGATTACCGTCATATAGGGTAGTGTAGTGGAATTCCTCAATGATCATTTTAGGATTACCCCCTAGTAGGGCAGGGCATTAGATTTCCCCAGTGGATTCTTTTTGGGTGTTACTCTCTAATAGTGTTGGGCATTGGAGTTCCATGATGAAGTTTTTGAGTGTTACTCTCCTATGGGGCTGGGAAGTGGGGTTCTTCGTTGTATAATTATGTAGGACCATTATTTCATACCGTGTCATGGGATCTATACTTGGAGTATGAGCCCCTTGACTATGCATAACAATTACAAGATGTGGTTGGACTTACCTTTGGTTACATAATAAGGGATTCCTTCTCCACTAAGATACGTTTATGTGACACAAACTAAAACCTTGTAAGTGAGTTAGTGCCTCCAGAAGTGGATAGTATCTTGGGGTGGTGATTGTGAGCCTTATACTTCTTTATTATAGGGAGAAAAGTGATATGTTGGGAATCATTGTTGGAATAATTTTGGAACTATTGTAAGATATTATACTTGAACTGGGCCGTTATATAGATCTCCCCTTACTCTCTCATTATATATTCTTTGACTGGTCATATATATATCCTTTTTCATTACCCATTCATGGGGTATGGTTACACCCCTTCTAGGTGAGATGAAGACATGCATGGTAATCTATGGGATTTATGTTTCAAACATCTTGTGGTTGTATTACTCTACCCTTTTAATATTGGTTCTGAAATCTTAACTGGTAGTTCATCTATAAACTATGTTTGACCCCCTTGTACATGGATTCCATTACGTTCCCTCGTTTTGGGATCACCTGTACCCTTTTAGGTTATGACTCATTTCTCTTTGGGTGTGAATTTTTCCCCTATGTTTTATGTTTACACAACCTTACTATTATACAGTATAGAGGTTCAAGCATTATTGCGTTATTTTATATCATTTATACATCTTTTCTTATTCCCATATGTAAATTTTCTTTGAGTTGTCTATTTGTGTGAAATGTTTCATAGGAAAAGGCTTCCCTGATTTATTTTTACCTTCAGATCTTGTGTCCACCCCTGGCCTATGGAGCCAATCTTGTAGTAGTTGTTTCCAAATCCCTGATATGGGTTGTCTCGTGACACAAAATTTTATATGTTCTTAATATTTAATTTTTTATTTTTCCCTAAATTTTTCATTTTTATTTTCATTACTACCATATATACATGAATTTATTCAAATATGACAAAACACATTCAATTCCATGATTTGTTTCTCCCCCAAATCCTATTTATTTCTTAAAAAACTCTGCATTTTAAGTGAAAATTTTTTATTCCTTTTTCAATATAAAATCATAGTAATGACTCTTCACATTTTACATCAATAAAGGAACACCTTATTAAAAAAATTCATTCAATAATAATTCCATGTTTTTTATTTATGAATCTCAATCAAAAGAAAATCCAAATGAATTTAAAATTTATCAAATTTTACCCAATTAACATCAGTGAGATCTTATGTATATATTATCATTGTATCCACGAACTAATGTAAAATATATTTTTTGTTCATATCTTCCATAACACTGATTTTAAATATTGAGTATGATAATACATCCAAATTATCACATAAATGAAATACATATTATCCAAATTTGTATGATCTAATATATAATAGAATAATAAAATTATGCATATCTCATTGATTCATTGATGAATTACATTACCCAATGGTTAGGAATTCACTCATGATAAATATTATACCTATCAACTCAACATTATTCTAATTTGTAACAAATTACTTCATGAGATATATATATATGTGGGTATGCCTTCTAAAGACTATATAACAGGTATTTAAATTAGATTTTTTTTAAAATATCTCAAGAAACACATACTTTTGATACTTGACTATATTTTACTTTATTCAAACTAGAAATGATAAAAAAATTATATGGTTGTTTTTATTCTTATAATTAATCATTATTTGATTAAAATAAATTTTCATTATAATTTTTTTCTTCCAACATCCCATTTCCTCTTATTTTAGTTATGATCTTCTTACTATTTTATCACCTCAGACCAAAGAACTTCCACTGGATAAGGTAACATATATATCATTAACACTTAGGGTAACCTCCATGTCATAAAGAATAAATATTAACGTTCTCTCATTGAGTTCATTTTTGAAATATTACCAAAAAGAAATTATAAATATTTACCTATATCAAACTAAATTATAGAATTAGAATCTACATTTATAATACAAACCATTGTGGTTTTCTTGAGTGAAATAATGGTATTCAATAATAAACATCATATTTTTTTAATATTTTTTCATATTGATGAAATAAAAAAATTAAAATTCTTTTCTTGAATTTTTTTTCAAATAAAATACAAGATTTTCATGATATCTCCATCCCAAAAATTATATTATGTATTCGAATATATGAAATTCATCTCCCCGATAGACATAACTCGATGTGGATTCATATTCATATATGTCACAACATTCATTATTAGGTACCCCTTTTTAGAATCCATGAAACCATTATAATTCACAATGTTATGTCCTCTCTTTTTTAAATCATTTAGATATACATTTAACACTATTTCCAAAAAATTACAACAAATAAATTGTAACATTATCAAAGAAATTTATTCATAAAAAATTATCTAATGAAATTTTATATTATTGAAATATTTATTTGAGAAAAATATTTATAAAATATTTGAATTACTAAACACAATAGTTAAACATGATGGGGTAACAGAAATTATAATTCTATAAACAAATCCTATATTTTTATACTAAATCTATAAAAATACGATTAGATTTATAATTTTCTATATAAATATTTACATATTTACAAGGTTGAAATATTTTTGTTAGGAAATATCTTTCCACCTTATCCCATGTTGTGATGTCATGTAGTTACAGATTTTTAATTCAATACTTTTTTCTCTTCAAGAAAATTTGAAAATATATATTATAACTACATTAATAGATATACTATTAAATTAAAAGGTATAAAAAATTTCTAGAAACGATCCAATGTATGAATTTTGATCCATTTATTTTAATCTATAATAATAAATTATCTTTTAAATAATTTAAGGGTTCACAAGAACTATCCCAAATGTTTTCAAAATAAGAAGTGACATGAGAAATATTCATTTAAATTCCACAATTATTGTTGATCCATACTCAATTAAAAATATTTTCCTCAGTTTCCATAATTAAAATTTTACCCACAACAGATATTAAATAAAATAAATTATTTTGACTTAAAATAATATTTCCAATGATATTAATTGACTCAATTATGTTTTCCCATGTTGAATTATCATTCACTGACAATGTTGGTCATCAAAATATTATCATTAATTAATAATGAAAAAAATGAATATAATTGGAAATGTTGAAATTTTTCAATTAAAAAATATAATGAATTTTTTATTCTTCTATGTTTACATATTTTTCCAAAAATAATATAACAACTTGACTGTTGATAATGAGAAATTAATTCCAATATGGTAATAAAATTTGAGATATGTTTAATATAAGCATTCCACATCCTAAAATAAAATTAACATATCTCTTGACCATTGTATGTTTTTTCTAATTAATAAATAATAACATTTCATTGATTTTATAATGTCCTAGACTTAAAACATTAAACAAACCCGAGTATTAGATAAGAACATAAATAATCACACAATTTGGTTCTTTTCAGGTTTAGAGTTTTAAATAATTAGGATATCTTACATACATAACATGAAACATTAATACAAAGAAGACACTACTAAAAAAAGTATCCATTTTTTTCAAAATATAAAACATTAAAACATAAAACAATATTTCTTTTACAAAAATTTATATCAAAAATAAATACAAAATTATTTCTCTTACAATCCTTATATCCTCTGAAAACATTTTAATAACTTGGGATGAGTATAAAACTCTATAAGGGATATAATTATGGAAATCATTAGTGGAGTGATAACAAAAAAACCAATAAAACCCATAATCATAAAACTCATATGTATATAAAAATAATGTAGTTTTCTTGAGACATTTTTATCATATCACACTTATAGTCACCCTTACACATGGAATAACCATTTGGTCAAATTCCACCTCTATATCACCCAAAGCATCAGAGAGATATAATGGGGATAACCCATCATATCATGAGCTATAATGGGATCAACCCAATATATGTTGAGATATAATGGTCTCAACCCAACATAAATAATTTCCAAAAACAATTTCATGGTAATAAACTATCTTTAAATTTGGAGGAACCACTCATTACATATATATATAAAAACAATCCTTTAGAAATTTATTACAGATAGTTTTAAAAGGTTTTTAAAAGGGAAGTCCTTTAAAATATAATTGGAGTGATAATTAATAGAATGGAATGGATATTTGTTTAAACTATAAATAAAAATAGTGAAACACAATATAAACATAAATTCATCACACCAATAGTCTTATTACCACATAATGAATAAAGAAGAAGGTTAACCGAAAGAATGGAAAAAGGGTTAAGATTTCACTTACATCGGGTTCTTCTTATTAAAATGTGTTTAAACCTCCTGTATAATTTTTAAATGTGATTTATTAATATCTCAATGAAATATATTAATTTTTATAACACCCTATATGTTTTTTTCACAACAACATTCAATGAATTTAATAGTAATATTTGGTTATTTACGTTGTTTTGTGTGAATTCCTTACATGGTTTCCATGATTAGATTATAATGGATATTCATGTCGATTCAAAGTGAAACTCTATAATTTAAATGGAATGGTGTTTAAAAATTTCCAGGACCATAAATTATACTATTTATCAATTTTAATTCTTACATGATGATGATTCATATGGTAAAATATTGTTGATATGTTTAGGTCATTTTTGGAGATTCTTCAATTGTAATGAACTCATTTTGATTTATAAATTAATCACATATATAAAAAATTTCAAGAACCATATACAATATATAAAAAATAAATTATAAAATGGTTCAAACATAAAAATGTTTTTATTTTTAGTATTTAAGAATGTATAATAAATTGAAATCACATCGGTCACGTTGTTGGTAAACCGACAAAACACAGAAGGTGTTTTAATGTTTTGAATAAGTTGGCTATGAGAAGATGTATAATGGTAAATTATTCATAAACACGATTAAATCCATAATATTTAAGATTTTGGATCATTAATGACTCTTTGATAAAGGTATGACTATAGAATAATAAGAAAATAATGGAACTGGAAATAAATGAATTGTTGATAAATCCCCTAAATAAATTTGGCAGCATAATGGCTATGCAACATGGTCTCAGAAGACATTAAAAAGGGATGGGAATGGGCTAAACCATAGATAAATGAATCATAATAAATTATTGACATATAATAAAAAATAAATAAGAATATCGTATGAAATCTTGACCATTATACCACATAAAAGGGAACTTTAATGGAAAAAAGTATGAAGTTTAGAATTATGTTACCTTTTTGAGAAACTCCTATGACATGAAGATTGGGACCTTGGGGGATTGAGGACGCCTTTGGAGGTATACAAGGGATTTTATAAGACCATATATTCATTTTGGTGGAATTGGGTGTGAATGGAATGAAGGAATGGGTTGGTATTTGTAGAAAACGTGAGAAAATATTTTATTAATTTGAAAGGGACACCCTATTAGTGGTATTCGAAAAGCCATGTGCATGACTATGGTATTTTCCGATGGTATTATCCAATTGGGACACCTCATATATATTTTTACTATGCACATGTAGACCAGAATAATGACATAATAATAATATCATTAATGATGTCATTAAACACAGTGAAACTTAAAACTATATTTTTTCTATTCACTGAAAAATCATATGTTTCAGAAAAATACAAAAAATTAACCCAATCCATTTTTTGATGTATCAAATTTAGTAATTAAATCCATTTTTTAAAATAATTATCAAATTATTATTAATTCAATTTTTAAATAAATTGACAATTAATTTGAAAATAACAATATTTAATCTACAACTCATTTGTTAACACCATGAAAAAATTATCAACATCTCATTATCTTATGACCTTAAAAAATAAAATAAAAATAAAATTTAATATTTATATGGTCATAATAACCTTCATATAACTATTCCTAAGGGTAGGTTACTATTCACAATAATCACATTAGTTCTGTTTGACTCCAAATAACTTATTGATAACAATTGAAAATGGCCATTTTTAAAAAGTCAAAAAATTGAAGCTAAGCAGTTATGTTTAATGTCCAGTTAAAAATATCTAAGAAAATAAATTTCTTGCATTTAAATTTATTTTTTAAAACCATGGGATGTTAAATTATACAGACTTCTAGAAATTTCATCCTCTAAATTTTATTTACTTATTAATCAAGTGATGGTATCTTTATTTCATCGGATTTTTAGATTCCCATGTTTCTTGTTCAACCATATGGTTTCCCCACAATACCATTACTTGGAGGATAACCATGTTCCAGAATACATGTTCCCTTTGATCAAGAATCTAAACTGGTTTCTCTTCATAAATATTCTTCTCTTATAGCTCAATTACTTTTATGCTAAAGTCATGATATTAATATGGAATATACAATCTCAATATCGAAACATGAAACACATTGTGTACTTGAGATAAACTCGTAGGTAAATCAAATGGGTAAGCGATTGGTCCATCCTTCTATAGGATTTAAAAAGGGCCGATGAAATGTAGATTTATCTTTCTATTCTTACCAAAATGCATCACAATTTTCCAAAGAGATATTTTATAGAAAACCTGGTCACCTACCTCAAAATAGAAATCTTTCCTTTTGTTATCTGCATAACATTCTCCCTGCTCTGAGCTGTCCTCATGTGATGCTGGGTAATATTCACATTCTCAACCAATTCCTCTATAAACTATAGTCTAATCAACTTAAATTCTTGGACATCATCCTTGAAAGTTAGATTCTGACACTACATCACATGAAATACCTCAAAAATTGGTATATGTATACTGGAGTGAAAACTGTTATTATAAGAAAACATAACTAAAGAAATATTCTGATCCCAACTTCCCTCGTAGTCCATTAAAAAAGATTGATACATATCCCCCAAAGTTAGAATCATTCGTTCTAACATCCCATTGTATTGAGGATAAAAAGATGTACAAAAATTATATTCTATTCCCGATGACTATTGAAGGCCCTTCCAAAAATTGGAAGTGAACCTGGGATCCCAATTAAATATAATGGAAAGAGGAAATTCATATAAACTAAACATATTTTTGGGTTATTGTCAATAAAGTTGATCCAACAAATTTGTATATTGAATAGAAAGAGAATGTGAATATTTGTTTGCCGATCAATAATAACCCAAATCTCATTATTACCTTGTGAATTCTTAGGTAGTCCATCCTCGAAGTCCGTTAATATATATTCCCATTTCCACTCTGGAACTAGCAAGGGATGAAGCCTACTCTTTGGTAACTACCTCTCTGGTTTATCCTGTTAACATGTCAAACATTTCATTATAAATTTTACTGTATTATTTTTCATTCTATCCCACCAGTAATACTCCCAAAGGTCTTTTTACATCTTATTACTTCCAGGATGAACTAAAAATGGAGAACTACGAGCTTCACACAACAAATAATTCTTTATCGAGGAGTCACAAGGCAGACACAACCTTTTTCTAAATCATAAAATGAAATATTTATAAAGGTTTAATTCTAGAAACTTACCCACTATATCCAATTATTTCTTTTCCTATACCACATAGTCTTCTTTCTATGCTTTCTTAATTTTGTATGATAATGATGACTGCACTGAAACCTAAAAAAATATTTTATTTCCTACACCAACAACTTTTAATCCAAAATTCACCAAATCATTAATCAGGGTATCATGTTTCAATTGCAACATGGTTTATGATTCATGATGTTTTTGACTCAAGTAATCCACCACTATGTTTTCTTTTCTTGGATGGTAATTGATCATGAAATCATAATCCTTTATCAGTTATATCCATCTTATCTGCCTCATGTTTAATTCTTTCTGAGTGAATATATACTTCTAATGTTCATAGTTGTTATATATATTACATTTGGCTTCCTATAAACGGGGCTGAAAAATGTTCATATAAAAACCAACAGATGCCAATTCCAAATCATGCATGGGATAATTTGTGTCAATAGTTTTTAGTTTTATTAGTGCTTAATAAATTACCTAATCATTATGAATCATAAAACAACCAAGTCTCTTCAATGAAACATCACTATAGATGAAAAACTCTCCATTTTAAGAAGGCATTCCCATAACTGGATCATTCACTAATATCATCTTCAGTTCATGAAATCAATCATCACATTCTTTTGTCCAAGAAAATTTATCCACTTTTCATCTTAACATAGTTAATGGATTATATAATCATGCATTGTATTTGATAAACCATTAATAATAACCTGAAAATCCTTGAAACTACAAATCTATGTACCATATATAGTTCTTGGCCATTAATTAACCACTTTTTTTGGTAGGATAAACTACTATTAAATCCTTATTTACAGTGTTCCCAAGAAAATAAATTTATTTCAACCACAAATCCCACTTTCTAAATTTTCAGTACATATTATTTTCTTTTTAGGATTAAAACACAACCCTTGTATGGTTTTCATGCTCTTATTTTCTTCTATCATATATCAAAATTTCATTAAAAATAATAACTAAAAACATATCCAAGTACTAATGAAATAATATATTCATAAGATTCTTGAATACAGTAGGTGAATTATTTAACACAAAAGGCATAAATAAAAATTCATAATGAAAATATCTAGTACATAACATAGTCATCAGGATGTCTTCATCCTTTACATTCAATTGATGGTACCCCAACTTCAGGTAAACCATTGAAAAATATTATGATAGCTAGAGCTAATCAAACAAATCATCGATATGAGAAAAATGATTTTTTTTAAAAGTAATGTTATTCAAGGCTCTATAATCAATGGAAAGTCTTGTTGAACCATATTTTTTGTTAACAAACAAGTTAAGAGCATCCAATGGTGATATTTTTGGTCGGATGAATATTTATCTAATTATTCAAGAATCTACATTATTAATTCTCGAAGTTCCATTTGTGCCATCTGATAAGGGTATTTATAAATTGTCTTAACATCAGGATCTATGTCAATTGATAACTAAACATCTCGATTAGGAATAACATTACGAAAATCATGAGGAAAATCATCCAGGTATTAATTTACAACTAGTACATCATTAATCTATATAGATCCCTTATCTACAAAATTATGATCAATATAACTTTTGTTTCCATATTTTTTTAGTTTCTTATCTTCTTGATATGTTATCAATGGTATGGGTTTATTATTATTATACATAAACTGAAATTCTTTCTAAAAAACTTTTTTTTCTATGCATTCTATCTTATCATGAAAAAAAGATAGCCAGTTCATACCCAGGATGACATCAAACTCTACTAGAGGAAAAACAACGAGGATTGCATGTAAAATATTTCTACATACAAGGTTAGGTAAATTCATATAATTTTTTTTCTCGACAATATTTCCACTATGTGATTTTACCATATGATAGGGTTTTAGTTCATGTGAGTGATTTAACAATTTTTCAGAAAATTTCAGAAAAATGATGGAATGTGTAGACCTTATATCAAATAACACATTAGTGAAATAGTTATAAACAAGTAATATACCTCATACCACCCATTTTATGGCTCCATATATACTATAGTTGTTGAAAATAATTTTACCAAACTCTTCTACTTCCAATCATGCTGATTCCTTTCTTGGGTGCTAGCTTTAGACAAACATTAGAAAAATGACCCAATTACTTACTTTTAAAGCGTCTCACCATTGGGTTCTCATTAATTTTCTGATCATTTTCCTTAATTTCATGAGACATGTGTCCAAAAAGTCGACACTAGTAGAATTTATTTTAATTTATAAGACATTCACAGGGATTCCTCTTACACCGTTTTTAACAAGATGAGAAATTGATTTTTTTACATCCAGATCTCTTTAACAAATTTTTACCCATGTCCCACCTACCTGAACTCTTCTTATTATTGTTATTAAGAGGCACATACGTGTCATGATACTCCATATCCACTATTTTAGCACAATGATCAAGTTTCTCATAGCATTTAAACTCTCATGAAGCCAATGTTCATCTAAAAATGGTTCAAACCAGAGTAAAATATTTAAATTTTACAATCAAAATACCGAGAAAAATCTAGGCTATAACTAAATATTATTATAAAATTTTCTCTATATGCTTCCATATAATCATATTATTCCTACTTAGGTTCCAATAATTACATATCCTTTTTTATTTGAAAAGTTTTGGAAAAATATTTTTCTAGAAAAAGACTCTGAAAACAATCCCATTCCAAACCATCAATATTAGATCCTCCTCAAATATTCTGAACTAGATTCCACCATTGATCGACTTCACCGTCAAAATGATAAATTAATATTATTAAATTTTGATGTTCTGAACATCCCAGGACAAAAAATATCTTTTCTAGAGCACTGATCCATATTTAGGTTATCATTGGATCTGTGGTTTCATTGAATACTAGAGGATGTTTCCTGATAAAATGCTTCCCAAAAGACATGTTACTTCATGGATAATCAGGTTCCTCTTTAGAATGGATTCCAACCCCATTTATTACATGAGTCAACCCATCCATTAATTTCAAAAACTAATTTGTTCCAATTCCCACCATTCCGGGCTATATATTCGTATATACATTAGCTTCTTGGTTCCTCCATACTTCAACTACCCAATTTTTTCTCCGAAAAACCATTCTGAGTAGACAAAACCTAGATGAAGCAAAATGTTAATACTTTAATGATATTCCATTTAAAACTACCATAGAAAAAAATCACATCATTAAAACCCTGAATGTTATATAAACCATCCATTCATACAAAGTATAAGGGCCCAGCCTTAAAAAATTACATAATCTTGATTATTAGATAATAAAAAAAAATTCATACACAACGAGGAATATTTTGGGTTTAGAGTTTTAAATAATTAGGATATCAGACATACATTACATGACACATTTTGAAAATGAGGATACAACGAAAAACAATATCCATTTTTTCAAAATATAAAAATATAAAACATAAAACTTGATTTCATTTACATCACTCCATAAAAAACATTATGACTACCTTTTTTCTATTACCCATCATTATATCATGTCAAACTCATTCTAAAAACATTAGATGAGTATAAAACTCATGAAGGGATATAAAGAAAGAAATTTTTAGTCAAGTGATATCATAACAACCAATAAAACCAATAATCATAGAAAATAATTTGTATAAAAAAACAAATAGTTACCTTGTGACATATTAAACATATCACTCCTACAATCACCCTTACAAATGAATTAACCATTTGGTCAAATTCAACCTTCGGAGTACCCAATTCATTGGAGAGCTACATTGGGCCTCACCCGTCAAATCTTAAGCTCTAATGGGATCAAACAAACATATCTTTAGATATAATTGTATCAAACAAACATAAATAACGTACATGGATAACATCACGATTATAAAGTATCATGAAATTATGATAAACCACTCATTCCAGATACATAAAAGGAATACTTTTGAAATTTATAAAAGAGAGTTTTAAAATAAATTTAAAAGGAAATTACCTTACTAAGAAATTTGAGTGAAAATTAATAGAATGGAATAAATACATATATACACTATATATACACATATAGAAACATTATATAAACATAAATTCATTAAACCAATAATCTTAATACCACATAATGAATAAAGAAGTATTTTAACCCAAAGAATGTAAATTCGGTTAAGAATTCCCTTAAATCGGGTAATTATTACATAAAATGTGTTTAAACATCTTGTATAAAGGTTAAAAGAGTTCTATTAATATCTTCATGAAGCTTTTAGTTGTTTATAACACCTTATATGATCATTTTACAACATCATTAGACACAGTTTTTAGTATTTTTTTGTTATTTATATAGTTTTAGGAGTGTTCTTTACATGGTTTCCATGATCAGTTCATGATGGATATTCTTGTCGATCCTAAAAAATAAAATATACCATTTAATATTTTTAATCCTGAAATGGGAATGATTCATAAGTAGAAAATTTATTGATATTTTTAGGTCATTTTTTGAGATTCTTTGACCGTAATGAACTCATTTTGTTTTATAAATTAATCACACCTGTATAAAAAGATTCCAGAACCTCATGTAATATATAATAAATAAATAATAATATTATTAAACCATAAAAATTGTTTCATGAATGTTATACCACATAAAATAAAACATGAATGGAAAAAAGGAAAGATGTTTAGAATTCTCTAACCATATTGAGTAACTCCTAATATATAAAGGTCGGGACCTTGGGGGCTTGAGGAAACCTTTGGAGGACTAATTGGGAATCAATAAATCCAAATAATAGATTATTATAAACTCAGAATTAATAGATAGGAGGAAAGGGTTGGTATTTATAGAAAAGGTGAGAGAATATTTTAATGTTATGTTATTTTACTAAATGTAAGGAAGGTATTATTAATAAATAGTTAAAAATATAACAGCACAATGAATAATACATATAATTATAATTAAATATAAACATTCATATTGTTTAGTATTTTTTTATTTTGTTGACAATGATATAATTTCATTTGATAAAATAATTATTAATTTAGAGATCATGTTTATAAAAACTATTGTTTTGTATAAATAATTCAAACACCATAAATGTTCAAGAAAAGTACTAGTCAATATACATCACATAATAAAAGCATAATTCCATAATTAAAAAATATGATTATATCATAATTTAATGGAAGAATAAATTGGTATACAAATTGAATGTGAGAACACAAAAATATCATTAAAGATATGAGAATATAAAAAATTAATCAACTAATAATAATAGATATAGGAAAAAATATATTCACAAATTTGTGTCTTAATAATGATAAAAAAATGGTTAATATTAAAAAAATAAAGTGTAAAATATTAAACTATTAATTTATATCTAATCATCTAGAAATCCATGGTATTCAAGATCTTGGAAATTCCTATTGAAACTCCTTTTTTCTATCTAGTAGTATTTATCCATTCACAAAATTTAAAATTATATTAAATTTTCAATAAAAATAACCCATGCATGGACATTTAAATAATACTGTGTCTTCTATATAATCATCAATGGAATATCAAATATCCATATAATACTACATATTCTCATATATTCCCAATATGGTTAGAATATTATATTAGAATATATTCTGAAACCCATCATATTATTATATATAACCATAACGTGTTATAAATTCTTCCCAAATGGTCAACCTGATAAAGATACCATACAATAATATCTTGAAATTATTTAATTAATTATCCACTATATCTTCCCACTCCATCAACAAAAATATGTTATTACCACATGGGTTTTCAGCTTTCAACACATTCACCATTTTCTAGCATGGGAAATTTTAATTTATTGTTTTCTTAATGAAGTATTCATTAAAAACATCACAACAAAAAATCTTGATAATTTAATAGGAAAACTATTTATTGCATTATAATTTTCTGAAAAAACTAAAAATTTAGAAATTTTATCCATCTTAATTGAATATAAAACTACTAAAATTAAAAAAACTAAAATTATTATAAAAATACTACAATTATACCCCAATAGTAATATATTGATATATATATATATATATAATATAACATTATATAAAATATAGAAAAATATCAACATATTTTAATTAATATTATAAAATAACCAAAAAATTTATGAATGTTTATACAAGTAATACTTAAATATTTTACTAAATAAATAAAAACATCAGATATTATTTATTGACCATAAAAAATAACGAAACATTATATTTCAAATTATTATAAATTTCAGTAATTTTATATCATATATAAAAAATATTAATTCATTCCTAACATCCCAGTAATAAAGTTATAGATATCTCAAATTTTAATTCAACAATGTAAATATTATGTGAAAAATAAAATACTCAATAAATAAATATATATAATATAAAATAAAGAATTTTGAAAATAAAATATTTTGTAGATTAGATCTTTTAAATCTATTTACAAACTTTTTTAAAAATAATTCCACCACAAAAATGATGATATAAAATAATTTACATTTTACAAATTATTAAAAAAAACTGTCATCATGATAATTCATCTTTTTTAAAAAATATAAAATAATATTTATAATGCACCATTTTACATAACCAAGAATTATTTTAATATTCTTCATCACCACATTATAAAATATTTAAATAAATCCATTAATATTCATTTTTAAAAATACATTTATTTCACAAATAATAATTCATCATAATTAGAAAAATTTTATCACATACCCTTACGATTTTTTAAAGTTTTTTATCAGTATAAAATTTTAGAAGAATATAGATAGCATATTCCAATATAAATATATTTCAATATAAAAATACCTTAAATAAAATTTCTTTTTTAAATTCTCTCAATCCTACATCAATAATTACAAAAAATAATTTATTATTAAATGATAATTATTATGAATATTTTTCTCTATTCCATGACATAAAATTATATTACATAATTTCAATACATTTACTAAGATCACAAATATAGGATCCTATATATAGAAAGAATTTATGTATCATTATCATATTTTTTATTGAATTTATATCATAACACAAGATCTGAAAATCTAGTACTCAGGTTCCCTCTTGACCGCGTACAAAAAATCAAAATTGTGAAGAATAATAAAAATTATACTTTAGATGTTAGAAAAGATATAGATATTAACTACATAATAATTCATTATTTTTACTCATATTTTCCAAACTATAATGCATATATGTTGACTAAATATTCTCTAAGGTCATATATTTTATTATTGAATAAATATTTTGTTCTATCAAGTGTATGTTGAGTTTATAATGATCTCAACATTATCAATGGAAAAACATGGTCTCAATCTTCATATGAATCAACTTAATAAGATTCTTCCCTCTTGTATCTCTATATTTATTAAGTGAATATATAATATAGAAAAAATCTCAAAAAACTATCAATAACACTATTCATAGATTCAAAATATTTTTATATTGATCGGTTTTTGTTTCATTAATTATTATAGTCATGATTATTGGTGTAAAATTCCCCTTAATGAAATGAGATGTCTGAAATATTTTCTTTCTTGATTCTATGAAAAATGACTTCTACTATTAATTTATGTGAGTTATCAATATTTGTTGTTTTTCTGAACATGTGAACATTTTTGTGACACAAGGAGAGTTATATAAAATGAAAAGTTGAATAATAATCCACAGAAAGTTTGTTTGTAAAAGGGATGAAGAGATGTGAAGTTAATAGAGAGGATATGTTTGTATTTTCTGTTTTTTATACCAAAATAACATACAGTGTCATATGTAATAATTTTTAAAATTTTATTTGGAGGATAATAATATGTTTTAAGCTATTTTAAATATTTTATTGTACAACCCAAATCTCATTAGATCATTTTATGGGGAGGGGTGAATCTGTGATCCATTTTTTCTTTTTCACTAATTCGTCCATTAATTCAACTCTTGTGGCTTTTAAACCCTCAATAAAATATTCATAAATCTCAAAGCCTCACTCAAATAATGTATTAATTAAAAGTAAAAATCCTGATTATTTAAATGCATAAGTATTGAAATATAACTCTTTACTACAATCATTTATGTACCTTGATTAATGTTCATAAACTATTCTCACAAGAAATTAAATTGAAATATTATCTCACCATTGTTATATAAAATCTCATCCTTTTCTCCATCATGCAAATATATTTTCTTTATAATAAATCACCTAGTTTAAAGACTCATACTTGTTCTTTTTTTTCTGTCTACTATCACACCACCCGTAAGAATTGATTCACTACGTCATAAATTTACTAAATTTTCTCCTTCTGCAGTCCTGATTTTAATATTTTTTGTCATTTTCCAATTTATTTTGACCATTTTCTTTTTCCCACCAATACCATGCTATCAAATCTATCTTGTCCTGAAGATTTATGATTCTTCTTGATGAACCACATCATTTACAATCTTGGATTTCTTCTTTAACTATTTAATTCACAAGTACTCTTTCACGCAGTCAAATTATTCTCCCTCTTAATCATTGAATAGGTATTTCCTGATGCATTGGAATTTTATTATAGATTAATGGTTTATATTTTAATTCAGGTTTGGTACCAATGCCTTCTTCTTAAATTTCCCAATATCTTTCATCTTCATTTCATCTTTTTTATATAAAATGAATATTTCATGTGATTATTTTTTTAGTAATATTTCCATAATTGATTTGGAAATTCCATGATTAATTGTGGAATTTTATCATATTTCTAATGATTAAAAACCATTCAAATTGATTTAGTTTTTTGGATTTATATATATTTATGACTTAACTTTTTTACCCTTCCCATGGAATTTAAAATCACAACAAAATTAGTATAACAAAATAAAAAACTAATATTTATTTTCAATTTTTCCATATAAAAATGGCATCGTGATATAGAACTATATCACCCTGTATGGGAAAGAACTCAAAATCATCCACTAATTGCATCACCATTAGTTTAATATTGAATTGAAACTATGAATTGCAATGAGTTGCAATATAATTTAAATATTTTCTTCACTATGGAGGATCATATGAATAATCTAATGAAATAAATCCCACTATTATGAATAAATACTTTTCAAAAATCTCCTTGTGTCTTGTATGACATAGTATGCATTTTGGAATTACCCACATTTCCATGCCTATTTGTATATTGTTTATATAGGATGTATGAAACATGATCTTAAATTAATAAGAGACACTCAAAATGTATGACATTGATATAAATGAATCCATACAGGGCTTCTAAAATTCCAATGATGATGAATTAATGTTTTATAACAGTCATGATTTTTGAACAAGACACTCTATACATAATGAAAGACTAACATGCATTATGAGTATGTCATGTAAATACATATAAAGTCATAATAAAAAATAAAGATCCCTATATAGAAACATCCCAGTGTCATTCTCACATAGAGTGAAATTCCAATGTTTTCATTTTCATTCATAAGAAAAATTCTAACAAATGATCCTAATCTATTCAATTTTTTATATGTTAGCGCACAAAATTCTATATATTTATCAACTATATCTATGACCAATTTTATTCTTCTTAGGGATTTCTAAAACTCAATATAAAATCTTTAATATGTTTTACACAGGATCATTAACACATATCTTTTATTTATATATAGAACAACTCATTAATCACAAAAATTTAAAGCCTCGTATATTGAATCTATCCATTTAATTTTGGCATGACATTAAAATATATTTACTACATACTAATATATATTGAAACCTTATAATTACAATGATATACATCTATATTTAAAACACATTAAATCCATACATATTCACCTCAATATCCCCAACGTATTTTTTTCATTAACATTATGCTATTCATATATCAAATTGTTTGTTTTTAGTTCCCACTTATTAAAAGAAAAAAAGGAATATAAGGGAATTGATTTTAATTTCAACTCCATGATTCTTACATGAAATAAAACATCATTTATTCATTTTGATATAAAAAAAATCATAAAAAAATTATTTATATAATGATGAAAAAACACATTTTTTTAGAAATGAGCCTTTTGTTTGTTAACCCTAAGTCTATATAAGAAATACCAATATTAAAAACTAGAGGTATTTAATGAATAAATCATTTTTTTCCATAATTCAATCCATTATGTTATATAATTATAAAATTATTATTTTATCTCATGTATAATTGATACATCATGAATATCATCACCTACACTCATTCTTAATGAACATATCAAAAATTTCTTGTGTAATATTCATAAATAACATTTTTTATCATCATCCATAACTCCCCATTTATAATGTTTTTGAAAAAATAAATTAAAAAACAAAATATGTGGTCAGTATAGCTCATCTTATATTTTTATTTGGTTCTCTTTAATTTATAGATTTTATGAACTAACACATCTCTTTGCAAATTTCCTTTATGTTTTCTCCACTGAAGGGATGAACCCCATTTCTATTATTTATAGTATTTTGAAAACTACATGATGGGTGTCTCATTATATTTTAGAATAATTTTATCTTCATATATACCCCCTTTATATTTTTATACTTCAAAATTAGTATAAGTTATTAAATAGAAATGGAATATGAATGGTTCATTTTCATTGCTTCTTTAAAATAATCACAATGGTTTGGTGTTTCCTCATAACCATGGACTTCTAATAATTTCAATTTTTATTTGGTCTATAGGTCCACATTTATAAAGGTCCAAAGGTAAAATTAACTCTCCAATACTTTATTATTTTTAATTATCTTTTTTTATTATATAGGTAGATTTTTCTTATTTTATTTGTATTTTTAACAAATTTCGTTCATCTTACTCAAATTTTTCCACAAGTTAAGAATCTAAATGATTATCCAATATTATAAATTAATGCTTTTATAAAATTTATTTCATTTATCATTCATGTGTATTCATTCATTATTTTCATATCTTTACACTTTTATTTAATCATTTTTTACCAGATCTCAATCAGATTACATGAATAATAAGGGTTCCATGGTGGGGATTTGTTAAACAAATAATTTTATACATTGTATAAAAATGTTAAACAGTAAAAACAAAATCCATTGAGATTTAACATTTATGAAATTTGATGATTTTCACTTGAAAAAAATTGTACAACTTGGAGTAGTATGACTATGGATTCTTATTCATCATTAGGATTTTTCACATCACATAGAAAATCGTTCTTTCCAATGAGTTAAAGTATTATAGATACTACTTACTTTTTCTAAAAAAACAATAGATATTGAGTTCAAAATTTAAAATTTTTGTTGAAAACCATTTAGTAACACTTGATGAATTAGAAACTGGTTATACCTTTTTTCAATATTCTCAAATTCAAATTATCCTAAGAATTAATAGAATGATTATTCCCTTTGTAAAATCATTCTTTTATCTGGTTAAAGGTATCCTCAACATTTTACCATCAACATTGAGACACATACAATTATATTTATTGTAATAATAGTTCTATACCAAGATATTCTTGTATTTTGAACTCTCATCAAATTAAAACCTTCTATGTCTTTTTTTATATTATGGGTTCACTCTCTGTCTCAAACAATATAAATTGTTTTTTCATTATTCTTTTATATTTTCCTGTTGACATAATAATGTTTATCATAACATACGTCAATATAAAACCAGATCATGTATTCATTAATGTTTTATTCCATTTCCCCATTCAAATCATTTAATATTTCACAAGGTTTTAAATATTATATGTAAGGAATTATTTCCTTTTGTAACATCATTTATATTTTTATTCACACCTTACATAGGATTTATTAATTTATTACCAATTTGATGAATTATTCTTTGATTTATCCAACAATATATTATTCTTTTTTAATTCCCATTTTATTCCATTAAATAATTTTTTCCCAAATAATCATTCTCTACACGAGGTTTCTTCACTATTTTCATCTATCATATACTCTCTCATCAACAATTCTTGGGATGTTTATAGAAAATTAACAAACATAAATTTATATATATCACGTTTAATGGTGTCTTACTTTTTTTAAAATATTGATATTCCCAAAAATCTATGATATAAGTGATTTAAATTTCGTAAAATTATTCTTCCTATAACACAATTTCATATTTTCCAAATATCTCAAACTCTTAGTCATGGAATTTGTCTCTTCTTGGGATTAAGGACCATTTGATTATTTTCTTTCTTCTTAGTAATCATAGACTTCCTTATATTATTATTGATTTATTTTTTTAGTTCTTATACAGATAGATATATAATTTATTTATATGAAGTTACATTTGTGTTAAACCTATCTTGTTAATTCATCACCATATTTTTGAAAACAATTTTGTCTTAAAAAGTATGAATAGAAACACGGATGTGTCTTACTATATCATTCAGCCTAATAAACTAGTAATTTATATTATATTCCTCTTTCAAATATAAATTTTTCCTAAATATTGGATATCAAATTATAAAATTTGTATCATTATATATATATATATATTCAATCTCCCCCGCAATATTTCTTTGATAGTTTTATGTCCCTTTATCATTGTTTATTTTTTTAGATAGAGATTAATAGTTAGAATTTCATTATTTCATATCATATTAGTGACTCATATTATTGGAATAAGTAATGGGAGTATATATTCTGAGGAAAATTAATCCCATTATAACTATATTACTTACATCCAAACATTATGACAAAATATATAAAAGTATTCTATTCTTCAGTCCATAATTTTTTTTTCAAAAAATGTGTATACCACTATTATTATTAGGATTATTATTCTCTATGATTCTATGTAAGTAATCGTATGATCATTTTAGAGAAACCATTGATCTTTAATATATCTTATAGTTACCATATTAAATGATATCATTGATAGAAGGTGGGGGATAATAAATGATATTATTTTCATATATATGATTTAACCCATTAATTTAATATATATAAAATGTCAGTGAATGAATCCAAAATTCATTAATCTCCCAAACTCTCCTAAAATGAGAAATAATTAAAATGGAATGAAAGTAATTAATTACATGGTTCTATATTTAATTCCTACACTTTTAATCAATCATCTCTACACCATGTTTATGGATTATTCAAATTTTAACAAAATCAATTACAACAACATACTCATTCACCATGATTATATAGAATCAATAAATGTGATAATGAATCCAATTAGAGGGTCTTTATAATTCATCAAAGATTTCCTAATTATCCACTGATTTTTTATGTTATCTCACATAGCTCTGTTCTCATGGTTTTGTTTATTTATTATCATAGTTATTGAATTGGGTCCTTCTATGAGCCTCCTTACTAATTTTCATCATCTTAAATCTATGTTTTTAATAGACTATTTGAATTTTTATCTTTTAGTACATATTCTCTAATATTCTATAGTACTATGATCACTAACGTTTCTCAATCCATCATATCAGTTATAGTGTATCTTATCATATCAATCTATTTTATGTATATGAACTCCTAAATGTGGCAAGCTACATATCCTCTTTTTATATTGATTAAGTGTTTCCTTGAGGTATTCGAATGTATTCATTCTTAAATAACTCATTTTGTCCTATAGTTTTATTATCAGAGTATTCTCCTCATTATCCATCAACTATTACATATTTATTTTCAACTTATTTTATTTTTATTGAATAATAAATTTATATATTATTCGAATAATATTTCAATATTAAATATGAAAATTCTAGGATTTATTATAGTATCATATCATCAATAAATCATTGAGAACTCATTTTTTGGGGAAAATATATTCCTACCCATTAAGACATGGCCTCTTATTCTATATTTATTTTTTAAAAACATTACAACCTTCTTTAGAAAAAATACAGAGATATTATTTATTATGAAATTATATAGTGTATTCATAGTAACGTGAATTGGAATACATCTTATGACATGTTAAATAAATAACCAGTAACATTATATAACATTACGACCATTTTGATACTGAAATCATTGAATCAACCAAAATTTGTGACAATCACATTATAATATTTAAATCAATAAATAATAATACATTAATCATGGATTAAAATAAATATCATTCTTTAAAATACACATTTAAGTAAATTCACTTATATATCATAATAATTTGTATGTTTTATGGGATATATATCATTCTATAGACTTTTATCAATGTTTTGAAATTATAATTCTAGATTTATATCCATGAAGGATTATGTAACACTATCAAAATAAAATTCTAGAATAAACGAAGTTGTATATGGATTCTTAATAACACTAATTGATGAATTACTGTATTTTCATTCTCATTATTTCTGATGTGGGAAATTAAAAAACTCATAATGTTAGAGATGTTCTCTGAGGGAGTATTGGTTCACATGAAAAGCTATACAAAGTAATATAAATTCATAATGTTACACTTCCCAAAAGTGTACACTCATAGGGTGTACACTAGTTATTGAAAAAAAAATTCATAATAAAATGCTTTAAAAAAATTATAAGCCTTTTTTATTTTTTCAGTATTTAAATAAGAAATTATAGACTTTAATGAAACAGATGTAGAACCACGTGAAAAATATAGAGGAATTCCCCAAACTCACATTAACTATTTAATATATTATCTAATAATTCATTAACATATGGATTTTATTTCCATGAATAACAACAAATCAATCATCATATTTAATAGATTTCAAATTCAATCAGTCAATAAAAATACAAGAACACACTCACTACATGTTTCACAATTATAATATATATTGACACCATCAACTCACCATGATAAGAATCATTACTAAAAAACTAAATCCATTAAGGTTATCTTTATATTTTAGTTGAATGGATGAATCCCATAGTTTTTCTAAGTTATGAAGAATATACT
This sequence comes from Viscum album, assembly GCA_963277665.1. NCBI lineage: Eukaryota > Viridiplantae > Streptophyta > Magnoliopsida > Santalales > Viscaceae > Viscum > Viscum album. The sequence goes on along the minus strand of OY728152.1, from coordinate 1,556,293,151 downwards.
ACAAAAGTTTCCAAATTCTTGAATGAATAATGTTATCTTTTCTCATAATATGGTCTACTATTTCATTGAAAACACTAAATTATATATTTTTTGATATTCTATATACCTAAGTGTACCATTAATCATATGTAAGTGTCACTTTGGTGATAAGGATAGAGGTTTTGAAAATAGAAATTTACTCAATATAAATTATTTTCAAAATTAATTTTTTAAGGGTTACTCTAATTATATTCTATTTGAAATTTTGAAATGTTTTAAAAATTTATAGTTTTCTATAATACGAAATTTATTTATTTTTGATACAAGAGGTTTCTATATTTATTGAGAAACATTTCTAAGTACTCTGAATATATGGTTTTTAATATTGTGATAAACAAGGATTTATAATACAATGTTTTATTCTATATAGATAAAAAGTTGAAACTATTTTCAAAACATATTGTTTTTATATTATGATATATATAGTTTTCTCTCTAATAAGAAAATTGGAAATGAAATTTAATATTTGTGTCCATATAAATGATATTTCATATTTGATACTTCTTCATATTTAATCATTTATTTGTGAAAATTTCAGGGTTTTTGATTTCTAAAAAATTAATTATGATGATTAGAGTGATAATCATTTATGGATTAATTATCAAAATGAGAAATCAATATTTTATTAGTGGTAGTGTATGGGTATCACCCTGAATTCGATAATCATACCATAATAAAATCTCTAAAAAAATATTGGCTTTTAGTTTCCTTTTTAAATTGATGGATTGTCAGACCATATTGATAAGTCTAATACAATGTAAAAAATAATTTTTGAAATGAACTTGGTTGTAATACTTGGAATCACATATTGATTATGAAGGCATATAGAAAAGAAGATAAGTCTTACACCATGAAGTATATTTTCATGCTATAATAGGATAAATATTTTTTATGTAGGTAAATGAATAAGTTTATCATAACAAAATGTGTCATGAACTAATTATAGGAAGAGTCTATAAAGGGTAGATAGAAATTTTGATGAAGTTAATGTGATGTTGAGAAGCAGAAGAAAGATGTTGAATGTTAAAATGTTTATTATAAATTTAAATTTGAACATGAAGAAAAGTATATTTCTCTATATGATAACTACATAAAGGCTTATTCATATTATTAATGCAGAAGGGAGTTTAAAGTAGATAAGAAAGGGAGTTTTTTAATAGTATAGAAAAAAGCAGATATGAAGAAATTTAATAAGAAGATTACTTATCGTTGTGAAAATAGTAGAATAATAAAAATAATATCACACAGATTATTTGTGTGTGTTCTTATCACAATGATGTTCTATGTTGAAGAATAAAAAATATATTCCTATTATTTATAAGTGGGGTGAGTGAACACTATAAAATTGATGGTATACAATCAATTTAGCGGGAGAAGGATAATACAAACCTCATCAATATATATGTTTATAATTCAACATGTCAAGAGACATATACATATCCCAAATTATTGAAAATGTTATAATATGGTTTATTTATATAGAGAAGTTTTTGTATCAAAATTTTTGATTCTACTATAAAATATTAAATTAGAAAATTTAATGAAATGTATTCTATTAATGACTTCTTTTGAGTATTGAACACCATTTTCTATCATTGACTTATGACAATTCAATACACAGCTGAATCACAATAATAAGTGAGATAAGATTATTTAAAAATAAATAATAATGTGGTAAGAAAAATATTTTTCATTAATTATGTCACTGCACATTGAACTGAAACCTTGTTTGGGGACAACAAAATTTTGTTATAGTAATTTGGTTTCCTCAAATGATCAATGATTGTTAATTCTTGTACTTTAATTTTGTTGATCTCAATTGGTTTTAATATTTTAATAAATTTTCAAAATTAAGATAGTGTTCATATGTGGTTACATATTTTATTTTTAAATTTATATTTCTCAAATGGAAAACATTAACTAGGTTAATGATAATTGGATATTCATTTTTTATGTGAAAATTAATATATATATATATATATATAATGATAAAATGCATCCATAACTTTTTTTAACAAATATATATTCTTATTTGTTGTTATAAATGGTTTCCCCCCATGTGTAAGGTAATATGATAATGATATTATGTATAATGGATTTATAAAGACATGTTCATTCTAAAAATTCTACATTGACATATCTTTTAGAGAATAAATTTCTCATGGATATAGAGATCAAGAAATAAAATGGTATTTTAGAAATATTATATGATATATTTAAATTAATGAAAAAGTAACACATGAAAATATGAAACTTATAATATTGTGATATGATGATGTAAATATGTATGAATATGTAAAAATAAATTACTAGTTGAATAAATTTTAGGAAATTGGGGTCCCTATATGTTTTTTGTGAAAAGTTAGAGGATTTTATTACTACTGATATGATAATACATATCATTCTATAATTTTTTTATGAAATATTCATGTACTAAATAAAATGGTTTGGATACACTCATATTGGATTATTTTTATAGTATTCTGATTTCATATTAAATATGCAATGGAAATTTCTTCAATAATAACAGAAAGGATGATAGAAAATATTCATTAAGTATTTGATGAAATAGATTAATTTGAATGAATGTAATATTGAAAATGATGACTCTAATAATGAGGTAGGTACTCATATTAAATGTGGAAAACCTACTTATTTCATCTCATGATGTTCACAAAGAGGAAAATTAATATTATTTGGAAAAAAATCTATACAACTATTTTTTTATTGTGTTATTTAAAATTTCACTTAAAAGTTTAAAAATTTTAAGAAGATAAAGCCTGCTATAATTAGATAATGTGATATCAATGAGTTTTATAAATAATTATAAATGCCTAATGATGTTAATATAAGGCCATTAATTACAATTTTGAATAAATATGAAATCAAAATTGCTAATAGAAAAATTGAAAAAATTGAGTCCGGAACTCAATTTCTGCTTATGATAAATTAAGAAATAAAATATTATATCATTGAGAATTATTGATTTTAAATGGATAATTTGTTACTAAAAAGGGAAGACAATTATCTATCAATAATGATTTATTACACGAGGATTAATAGTTATATTCGAATAAAAAGATTAAAAAATTAATGAATTTTCTTGATGAATAGTAGAATTCATTGAAAGACTAAATTAAATGTAATGTTATTTGAAATTATATATATCATGAAAATATTAACCAAAAATTAATAAGGTAATAAAATTAAATAAAATAATAATATGCATCATCATATATTTTGTGTTGGATGTTGTGAAAAGCTCAAAGGTGAGGATTATAGGAAGAGATAATGTTATCATGAATGGTGAAGTTTAATTAGGACCAAAATTTTCACATAAATGGTTGAAAAATGAAAGGAATGTTTTTTTAAAAGATAAATAAATGTAAAAAGTAAATAAAATAAAATTTATGGGATAAATGATAATTTTTTATGTACGGATATTTTATTAAAGAGAAAAAAAAATACTAAAAATGATTAGATCATGAATTCTATGAATAAGTACAGAGTGAAGTGGAAAACATGAAAGTTTATTAAATGTTTATTTCAGAAAATGGATCCCTAATTCATAGTCAAAATGTGGACAATTCTTAGTTTTCAACATCTAATCATCAAGCTATTTTCATTGGAAAGTATTCATTTTTTGAAACTAGTGGAATCAGAGAAGCCTAAATCACTTCTAAAACGATATATTATATTAATTAAAAATATGTAAATGTGGATAGAAGATTTTAGTGACAAATTTTTAAGGGTATCAATCCAGTCAAAGATGTCAATTTTAGAAGTAATCATTTTTTAATAGAAGGTTGAGTGGAAGAAAAAACCATTTGACGAGGTTTGGGACATATATGACAAGGCGAGTAAATTTTCTGAACATTTTACCCCCATTAAAACATACCGATTTTCAGTGAAACGAATTAAAAGAATAAAAAAAATAATAAATATAAATTGATGTTTAATGAATTTATTATTTAATTATAACACAATGAAACAAAAATGATACATCAATGGATGTTTGTAGGTGATGATCATCTAATATTATATTTTTTTTAAGAATTTAATGGATGTGGATATGTGAAAGAGTTTATTTGTGACTTTTCAATTGGGGTTTCAATAAAAATTAGTTACATTGTTTCACCAATAGTTATATAATAAAAAATAGTATAAAAGGACACATCTTTTGTTAATAGGTTTATGGATAAATTTACAATTTCCTATTAAATATATGATAAATCCAATAATATATAATTTTTGAAAAATTAATGTTATTCGAGGGTATTGAAATATTTTTGTGATCTAATGGGAGGAAACTAATAGTGGCTAACAGATTTAGGGATTTTTAAACTAGGTAATTAATGATATATAAGGCCAAAGGAGGAAAAATCATTGTGTCATAGAATATATTTTCTCCTTGTTCAAAATAATATAAATAAGAGGATAATATAAATAAGTAATATTGTTGATAGTGTGGATGTAATGGTTAAGTAATACTCAAATTATGATATTCTACATTGTGTGTAATTCTCAGATTCCAAGACGATAAAGGAGAATTTTTTTATAAGTAATTGAAGATAGCAGACACAAAACAGTTTATACAAACCTGTCTACTAAAAAACCAATTTAGTGATGTTTAGTATAAGAGATCATAAATGGTAGAGGGAAGATGGTAATTTTTTATTTTAGTATAATATTTTCAATGTTATGAAAATAATTAATTAAATATAAATAATTAGAAATATTCACTGGTATTTTTTATTAATATATTTAATAATAATAAGTGTTTCATAAATATGAAACGATTATAAAAGAATAATTCAAATGAGTAATGTTGTTGTTAGTCATTTAAAGTGATGAATTTTAAGTAAAATTTTTTTTAGAAGAAATCATAGTATTTACTCATAAAATGATATGATATGATGAATCCATCCCTCCTCGAAGTTGTTCATAAATATTTTTTTTCAGAGGGGGTGGAAAAATTATTGGGGGAGAATCTAAAGGATAGTTCATAACATAACTAGGGAAAAATATCTTATCTAGTGGAGAATATATATGTCAATATTTTTAAAAAGAATAAATTGGTAATGTATGAATGGTTTTGTATGTTTTAAATTATTATATAATGTATATTGAGGATGTAAATAAGAACATTATATACAATAGATTATAGAATAATATTCTTAAGGGGGAGAAAATTTGTTTCATTATATGGAATAAAGTAGGTTTTAGTTTATTTGATGAAGTGTATATAAGTACATTAAATGGAAAATAAGATAAATTTTTTAAAATATTATTTTAACTATACTATTTTTTACCATGTAGTATTAGAAATATTTAATAATCATTAATTGAAATGTTTTTTTGACTTTTGAAAGTGATTTATATAAAACTGTTAATAACTAAATCTAAAATGTTAGATTGTTAATATTCATATATATACAAGGAGAATTTTAGAACTAATGTTTTTTTGACATTGGGATGATTTCTGTTACTAGGGGGAGTTTACTAAAATCATAAGTTGAATAAGAATCCCATTTATGTTTATCAGTAAATGGGATAAAGATATGTGATGAAAATTGAGTTAATATTTTTATATGTTTTAAAACTTTTTATATTCATAATATCATGTAATAAATTTTATAGTTTGATATTATGGATAATATTATTATTTGATTTTAAAAAAAATAATATAAATTTTTTGTATGAAATCTAGAGGTTATTTATCGGGTTGATTTGGGTATGAAATTTGAAAACTTCCTCAATGAATAATATCAACTTATCTTATACAAAAGGGTATATATAATATTTATTATAATAGTTTAGAAAATTTCAAAGTTTCACAACATGTAAGAATAAATTTTTTTATTCATAAGGGCCACTCAAATGATGAACACAATGGACCTGTTTATAAAAATATCTTTAATTTGTATTATAATTGGTATTTAATACATAAGTGTTTAAATAATGATAAAAGGTCTAAAATTATGAAATTTAATTAGAAAATAAGGTTTTTAACAAAATTAAATGTAAGGAATCATTATACTTGTGTTTTTTTCTCTCATGTTGGAAAATGGAAAAATTCTATAAAATATATGTTTTTCTATGCAATGATACTTAAGGAGTAATGATATGTTTTTTTATATCTATTTTTATAATTAAAAATTCACTAAAAAATATTAATTTTTATGTAGTGAAACATAATTTTTTCTATTTGAATAAAAAATTGAAAACCTCGTCAAATAATAGGGTTGATATGAAATATTTTTCATAAGTCATATTTTTATATGTAAGATTTTGTCATTGAATATATAAGTGTTCTAAAATTTGTAATAATTGAATATGATTATTCCAGAGATCATATTTTGTAGATAATGTATATATGAAATAAATCATGATACAAATATTTTGATATTAAGGGTTGCACTGCAATTATGTAAATCATGTAGAAATGCAACCGACAATTGAATAAAATATAACAAATTCCATAGTGATTTGATAGATATTCATGTTTTGTTATGAATGTGATACTATAGTAAATAATTATTTTTGATAAATACATCTAAAAAATTCATGTTTTTATTCCATGATCATGAATTCTTAGAGAAAAGAAAGCAATTATTTCACAAAGAAAAATCCTTAAAATGGAGAAGTGAAATTTTTATTATATATGTTAAAGGAAATTGTTTGTCATTATATAATTTATTCGATGACCCTTTGATATATAGAAAACAAAAATTAAATATATCTAACTATTTTATAAAAAAGAGATAATATTTAATGTTAATAAAGGATTTTAGGTATTTGAATTTCAATTTTAAATTAATCTTATAACCTGATTGATTTTTTTACTATTTATGATAAATGTAAAAAATGTTATTCATTATAAATTATATTTTAGATACAGGAATAATGAAATTAAAGAGTGTTTTTCGAGAAGTGTTGATATAAATTGAAAATTATAATGAGAGGTATAAGCGTACTTGTGTCTATTATATAAGGAGAAGTAAAATAATAAGAATAAAAGTATGGTTTGTGTGTGTGATCATTTCACGCACATTTTTTGTTGAAAAAGGAATAAGTCAGTAAAATTATATATCGATGAATTATGAAAATCCTATATAATTTTTGGAAAAAATAAAATTAGTGGAAGAAGGATAATCCATATTTCATAAATATAAAAGAAATAAATGTAATCTATCAATAGACTATTTAGGAGTTATTTTTTGACATTCTTGGTTAATGAGTGATTTATATAACATTCTCATTGTAACAATAATTGTTATTTTAGTTAACAGTATGGTCTTCGGTGACTCTGGATTATTCTATGGACTAGCTAATCATTTTGATATTTAATCCGTCTATATAAGGTTTTATTTGATTGTTTAATTTCATCACTATTTTATAATTTACAAATGATATCAATCACTCTAACAATATATGATGTTGATTTCATAAGAAATTATAAAAGGGTAAACATAAAAATTTTATCTTATTTAACTACCCTCTTAGTGAAAAAACTACATGTATTATATTATCAAAGAACGAACATCTAATTATTTCATTATATTATATTATTACAATACAAAATTAAATACATTTCAAGATAAAAAAATGGAATAAAATATGGAAAAGTACAAACGGAATATATCTTGAAGAAGACATAAATATGACTAGACTAAAATTTTAATCATCTAAAATGATATTAACAATAATCCCATTTAAAATAAGAATAAAATGAATAAAACATTTTATAAATATTTTTAAAATCATTAAAAATGGAAATATGAGAATGATTTGTGTAATTTAAATGAATTTTGAAAGATTATATAGTGAAATTTCATAAGATCTATATATATATAGTCATTGGGATTATATTGAAGTTTGAATTATAATGAAAATTCTTGGGATGTGTCAATTAGGATAATAAATATATTGATAAAAAATTTGGAAAATAATAATTTCTAGTGAATTATATATGTTTATTGGAATAATTATTTCAATATAATTTTATCATTTTTATAGATATTTAATTTTCTAGTATAAATATATCTTAAAATATAATTAAATATATGTATAAATGAGAGGAATTGGAATCATTTAGAAGAATTTATCCTTATGAGACTCATATATTTGATATTTATAAGAATGTATAACTACTAGGGTTTTTTTGTAGACTAAGATCAAGTTGATCATATTGATGCAAAATGGAGAGAAAATAAATGTGAAAGAAGTTTATAAATGTCTATATGAAACGCACAGCCAATTGTATCCTATCGACCGATCAAGGTTTCGATGATCTGCTAATGTGTATAGTAGCACTCGGGTCGAATCCTTGGCGATGATACTTTGAGATAGTTGTTTGTTTTTAGTTGATTATATTATGATTAGGGGGTTTGTTTGTAGAGAATAATTGAAATGAATAACTGATTATGATTTATTTGAAAAATTTATAATGATTGTGGAGAATTCATCATTAGGTTAGTTAAGCTTGTGATATCCTTGAACTTTTATTTATATTTTATTTAAATTAACCCCCATGTCACATGTTGACGTTGATTTGAATTCCCAAGTGTTAAGGATTTAATCCAAGCCTTAACATAACATAGGGTTCTAATATTGATCATATATTGTATATGGTGGTGTATTTAAGGATCCAATAACCACATGTTATACAAACAAGTCATTAATCCATGACATGCTAAGTCCAACATACAAAATGTTAATTCAACGAATACTCATTGAGGAAAATCTCTCAATCGCTTAACATACCTAAATTAAAACTCACCCCAATGAAAGATTTAATCATCCATTAAGATGTTGATTAAAATGGTAATATATGTTTATGGTGATGAATTATAAAGAGAATAAAAATAAAGGGACAAGATAAGAGTAGTTCACCAAACACACACACAAACGATGAAGAAATTGTTAAATATAGAATTTATATTGAATGAGGAAGAAAAATAAGAGAATTTATTTTAACTTGATTTTAGATATTTTAAGAACATTAATATTAATCTATAGCAGGTGGGTGAGAGTAAGTGATATTGAAGAAGAAACATTCATTAAAATAGTATTACAAAACTAACACTTACAAGATTTCAAATGAAGAAGAACACAAAAGTAAATGAAATAAAAGAGAGGAGGAAGGGTATCTCTAGTGAAAACTTGAGTTTGGAATTTCCTCCCAGGGCTTTAGAAGAGCCTTTTTCGTGCCAATTGATCCTCCTCTATTCTGAAATTACAACCCCTCTAAAGGAGTGAAGGGGGGAGTATTTATAGCCTAAGGAGTGGACTGTTTGCATTCCAAATCTATCCCTCCACTTACATCAGCATGTTGGCTATTCAGATAGCAGAATATCAAGAAATATCCATCTTCAAAGTTGTATATAATAACATTGGCCGACTAATATCATAATTTGGAGTAATTTGGACCTATTTAGCCAATGTTATGGCTGTATGATTAAACAATATTAATCTGTCCCTTTCAATACAGTATTGTTGAAGTCCAACATGTTAAAGAGTTGTTGAATAGGAAGATGCCTTCAAAACCGGATTCTTTATTCAACAAAGTCTTCCACCTATATCTTCTCTTTCACCCTGAAAAATATCAGCTTTATTTGATTCATAAATCATCTGATATGGCATGAATACTGTACTGATTTTATTTCTTAGCCAAAATGGTGGGCTATAATTCAAAGAATATGTTAGGCCCCTTGTTTTTGGAGTTGGGACTTGAAATTTTTATCCAAGACTCCTTAAATTGTCCCCCAGACTATGGGGGAGAATAAAGGAATTTGGACTTCTATATTTAGCCCAGTAAATCAATCTTCATGAATAGTCCAGTTTCTTCAAAGATTCATTGGTCTTGTTTGTGGGGACTATATGACCCTTCAAATGGTAGAATTGGGTCATGGTACCTTCTAATGGAATTTTTTATATTTAATGTATAATCCTAAAAAACAATAACCACATAATCTGAATCATTATAGTGATAGTTATTTTTAAAACAGTAAACTATCTCAATTGGAATACTTCTAAAAATGCTCAAAAATTATACTTAATATTAAAACATTAATATTTCACAAAAATTATGCTCATTTCATATAAAATAAGTAATGGGAGTATATAATAAGACATGAAAATATTAACAACATCAAATCCCTCATAATTAGTTTTGTTCATGTCCTCATGTGCAATAAAAATAAAAACATGACAAAATCATTTTCACTCACAAACAAATATTAAAATTTGGTTTTCTCCAATCAGGGGAAGTTTAGAATATTTCACTCATCCATTTATAATTCCACCACATGTTGTTACAGAAAAAATTTTCCAATAATAATTCATTTTTTCATGCTCAAATTTAGAAATGAAAAATTTGGACACTCAAAACTCATACCTAACAAGATGATAAAATTTATTTGTGGAGGTTCACTCTTTCACCAACAAAAAGTGAAAATCATAGATTTTTAAAAGATCTCTCAGCTTCCAATACCTATCTAAAGTGATAAAAAATATAGATGTCATTCCGGGGTTTTCTATGGAAATGGTATGGTAGGAAGATGATATCCAAAAGATAGAAAAAAGGGGGTAAAACACCAACATAGAAAAATAAATGCACATTTTTTTTGAAATAAAACATGGAAGGAAATGAAAATTTATATTTAAAAGTGGATGATTGTTTGAATAAAGACACAATAGAGGAATAAAATATGAAGTTAATGAGAGGATGAAATATTTACAAACCACAAATCTTCTCCCAACAAGAATATAACGCAAATGTTCTTTTTTTATTTTCCTTTTTTTCATTGTTTTTTTCGAAATTTGACCTTAAAAGAGATCTCACACTCATTTCCAACCCATTTTTGATCTCCTCACGACTCTAATTGCAATAGTTATAAAAAGATAAAAGTTTTAGGAAGAGTGATTTTTTACCTACCCGAGACACAACCCATTTTTCCAATTTTTTTCTAAAAATTTTTCCTCATTTTAAACACTTTTCAATAAAATTTACAAAATTACATAAATGGAAGTACATTACATTCCACAAAAAACACTGAATGACAAACTCTCCCCCAAAATAAAATGGATTCTTTCCCTCAAGAAGATGATAACTCGTTAAAAGTCAATAACAGTGTACCCAAACAATGAAATCCATTCCCCCCACACTTAAATTTCAAAAAATTATTCAATGAAAATCCATGTTCATATTGGGTGGGAAAAGGTATTGGGCTTGTAATGTGGCTATCAAAGAAAATGTTTTCATAGGCTCTAAGGGGATTACAAAAGTAGGATTAATGTAAGGTAAATGAGAGGCTATTTGGATATTGTGATTCTCATGTGGTTCAGAAAATGACTCTATCATATTATGGCACACTAAAGTAGAAAATTTAGCTCGAAGGTACAAAAACTCAAGACTCACAAATGGGGGTGAAAACACACATTTTGAAATGATGGCCATAGGTGGCCTTAGCATGAAAGCAAATGTTGTTTCTCATGGTTCGGGAAAAGCATTTTCCTAATAAAAAATTGAGCATTCAAAATTTCTTAATTTTGATACAAATTTATTTATCCAAAGTCATGATGAAAGCACGGACTTTTTGAGATGAAAACATGTCTATTCACTCCGGAAAATTGTTGGACAAAATTTCAAAACTCGATGCTGAGTAAGCATGACTCGTTAATTTTTCATATTTTTGTAAGTGATTTTTTTGTTTTTTTTTTGTTTTTTATGTTTTTGTTTTTTTATTTTATAATGATACACTCACAAAAAATAGAAAGTGAAAAAGAATGGTTTTGATAAATAAAGTGGTAGAGAAATTAATGAGAGAGGATGAAGAAGAAAGAGGTAAAGAGAGGAATAGATATAGAGAGAGTTAAAGGGAAAGAGGTTCCCCCTGGTTTGGATTTGGTGGGTTGTTATCTCCATCCAGTGGTGGATCAACTGCATAAGTTGGGGATCTGATGGAAGTTTAGGTGGTTCCTGGGATATGTGTCCTTTCATGGTTATGCTTTAACCAATGTCCATTAACCATGAATGTCCTTTTGAAAGAGGGGTCTTGGACTTGCACTGCACCAAATGGGTAAACATTAGTAATAACAAAAGGAACTTCCCAATGTGAATTAAGCTTACCTGGGTGAAGCCTAAATCGTGAATTGAAGATCAATACCTTTTCACCTTCACGGAATACCTTTCTCAGGACGTGTTTGTCATGGAGTGCCTTAGCCTTTTCTTTGTACAGAGTGGAATTCTCATAGGATTCAAGTTGAATATCCTCTAATTCATCCAATTGCAACAATCTTTCTTCACCAGATTTTTCAAGATCAAAATTATAAGTTTTCATTTTCCAAAACGACTTATTTTGTATTTCAAATGGAAAACGACATGATTTTACAAAAACTATCCAAAAACGAGACGTCCCAATGGGTGTATTATAGGTAGTTCGATAAGCCCAAAGTTCATCCCCAGGCCTTTTTGGCTGGTCTTTTATGGTGGGTTTTATAATTCTCTCAGGCACTCTTTTCACTTATCTATTAGAATGTTCAGCCATTCCATTTTTTTGGGTGTGATATGCAGTTGATGTTTTCCGTAAAAAACCATTATTTTTCAAAAGAAATTCCATGGTTCTATTATAGAAATGGGTTCCTAAGTCACTGATCAAGGCACGAGGCGTGCCAAATATATGGAAGATGTGTGTCTTTAAGAACACATTAATACTATGTGAATCATCCTTTCTAGTGGGTTTGGCCTAGAACCACCTAGAAATATAATAAACAGCAAGAAGGATGTCTGAGAATACATTGGAAGGGGGAAATGGTCCCATGAAATCAATACCACAAACATCAAAGATCTCACAGAAAATTAAAGGCTTTTGGGGAATTTTGTTTGTCTTTTAAATTGTGCCAAACTTTTGGAAAGTGGGGAATGATTGAAAGGACTCATGTGCATCCTTGAATAGTGAAGGCCAGAAGAATCCAGAGTCTAGGACCTTTCGGGAGGTCCTTTGTGGTCCAAAGTGGCCACCACCGGGCTTTGAGTGACAAAATTCAAAGATAGAGGAATGATCATCTTCATCAACACATCTTCTAATTACCATGTCTACCCCAGTTTTCCAAAGTTTATTTTCATCCCAAAAGTAATGTTTTGAATCACTTTTCAACTTCATTTTCTGATCTTTTGAAAAACATTCAGGAAAAACACAAAAAACCAAGTAATTTACAATTTGGGCATACCATGGTATTTTTGGAGTGAGAGATTAATGGTGGTCAGTGAGGAATTCAGGATCGATGATTTTAGAATGAGAAGAATTATAAATTCTACTCAAGAGATCAGCCACATGGTTTTCTTTTCCTGGTATATCTTTTATTTCAATGTCAAACTATTGGAGCATTAGGATCCATATTATTAACCTCGGTTTGGAATTACATTTCTTGAGTCAGAACATTATAGCAGAATGGTCTTTGAAGATGATGATTTTGGTACCTAAGAGATAGGGATAGATTTTATCTAAGGCAAAAACAACTGCCAAAAGTTCTTTTTCAGTGACAGTGTAGCGAGATTGAGTTTCATCCAATGTTATTGATGAATAATATATGACATGAAGAATCTTTCCTCTTATTTGACCAAGAATAGCCCAAACAGCTTTATTAGATGCATCACACATCAATTCAAAGGTTAATGACCAATCTGGGTGATGGATTATTGGGGTAGATGTTAGAGCAGTTTTGAGTTCAATGAAGGCTCTCTTGCAAACCACATCAAAATGTAAAGTGACAACATTTTGGAGAAAACGAGTGAGTGGGAGTGAAATCCTATTGATGTTATGGATGAATCTCTAAAAGAAACCGGCATGACAGAGGAATGAACGGATGTCTCGAACAGAAGTGGGTTAATGAAGTGATTGGATCACGTCAATTTTGGCAGGATCAACTTCAATACCATCTTTTGAAACAATGTTCTCTAGAACAATCCCATTTGCAACCATGAAGTGAAATTTTTCAAAATTTAACACAAGGTTAAAATTGACACACTTTTGGAGGACTAGAGAGAGTGAATTCAAACAAGATTCCAATGAATCGCCATAAATGGAAATGTCATCCATGAAGACTTCCATGGAGTTTTCAATGATTTCGGAATTGATACTCATCATACACCTCAGGAATGTTTCAGGTGAATTGAAATGTCCAAAAGGCATACTTATATATCCATATGTTCCAAAGGGGCATATAAAAGTAGTCTTTTCTTGGTCCTGAGGTGCGATTGGGATTTGGAAGTAGCTGGTGTATCCATCAAGAAAGCAATAGTGTGACTTTCTGGCTAATCTTTCTACCATTTGATCAAGGAATGGAAGAGGGTTGTGATATTTTCTTATTTCAAAATTCAATTTCTTATAGTCAATGCACACACAACATTTTTTTCAATCGAGTTGTGACTACCTCTCCATGTTCATTTGTGACAATAGTTATCCCACCCTTATTAGGTACGACATGAATTGTACTAACCCATCAACTATCAGTAATTGGGTAGATAATACCAGATTGAAGAATCTTGGTGATCTCTTCCCAAACTACCTCAAGTATGAGTGGATTGAGTCTTCTTTCTGGTTGTCTAATTGGTTTGGATGATTCCTCAAGATGGATGTGATGCATGCAATGGGAAGGGTTGATTCCCGGTATGTCATATAGGGTCCACCATAAGGCCTTTTTGTTTTCCTCTAACACCTGAACAAGTTTGGACTCCTGAGTTTTGGTAGGTGAAGAAGAGATAATGACTGGATAAGAGTGATCATGGAAAAGGAATGCATATTTTAGGCATTTAGGAAGAGGTTTCAGGTCAGTCTCATCTTTTATTTGTGGGTTAGAAAACTCAAGAATGATGGAAGGGACTTCAGTTGCTTTAGATTCATTTTCCTTAATACTGTCCAAGGTGGAGCAGTATAGATAAAGTTGATGTGGGATTAAAGAGACTTTTCAAGTTCCTCTAGATTGATGGAGTCTATGAATGATAGGTCTACATGAACTTCACAATTTATGACTTGGTTAATCATGGTGAAAATTTCACAAGATCCTTTATCATTAGAGCAAGATGAACATGACGTAATAGGGTTCAATTGACTCATAGAAGTTTCCTTAGAAGCATGGATTGAGAATACAAAGTGATCCCTATATGGGTATCGCATGTCTTGGAAAAGGTTGAACTTAACTAGTTGGTCAATGAATTCAGTGGATAAGATGCTTGAATGGAAATCAATCTTGCTTTTTGCAGTCATGAGGAATGGTCTTCTTAGAATTAGGGGATATTGAGAAGATCTCATCTCACCTTCCATGTCAAGGACATAGAAATCAGCCGGGAAGATAAGATCATTGACACGAACAAGGAAATCTTCAATTATTCCCTCAGGACTAGTTGTGCTTCGATTAGCTAACTGAGTGACAACACCCGTTGGGATAAAGGGACCTAGACCATGGTCGGAGAAGATGGATTTGGGAATGACATTAATTGGGGTTCCTTGGTCTATGAGTGCATCATAAAATTTGGAACTTCCAATTTGGCATAGAACCACAAAGGTACCTAGATCTTTTCACTAAATGGGAATAGACTGCCGGGTGGAAACCTTTTCAAAGGTCCTATGTTCCCTCTTGAGGGTGCACAATTCCATAAGAAACTTCGCATACTTAGAATTTGTTTGACGGAATCTAAGAGAGGAATGTTGACTTCAACGCGTGTAAAAATGTCGACCATTTCAGTATTGGGTTCAAAGGACTTATTTGGCATAGAAACATCTTGTATCAAAGGAATTAGATTCCTAAGTGGAATAAAAGGTGGTGATGGAATAGATTTAGATTCATTTTCAATTTTCTTTTTCATTTCATTTTCTAGGTCAACATTCAAAGGAGGGTTGGAGGACTTATCTTGAGGAATAGAAATTTTCTTTCCTGATCCAAGTGCAATTGAACATACATTACCCTTGGGGTTGGGTAATGGTTGACCTAAAAGTTGCGAATAATTGGATAGTTTTTGATGACCAAGGTGGGATTCAAGGTGACCAATTTGGGTTTCAATATTCTTGAGGCCAGAACGAGTAAAATAGGAAATATCTTCTACTACACTTTCCCATGGTTTATTAGTATAAGATGCTTGTCCGGAATTGGGATTACCTTGATTTCGGTTCTTGGTAAAGCGATTGTATTGGTTTTGGAATTGGGAAGGCTCATTGGGATAGTGGAATCCAGGAGGAGGATTGTTCCTTTGAGGTTGAGGAATAAAAGGATGAGGTTTTTGGATGTTACCAACACCTTAACTGTATGGAAACTGGTTTTGGTTTTGAGGAGGGAATTGAGGGGGATGAGAAATGGGATTCTCATATCTCATGTTAGGGTTATAGGAAGAAGAGAAGGGCTCAGAGTGGGGTTGGTTGATGTTTCTAAAAAACTGACCTGATAGTTGAGGGTTGGTGTTCAGCTGAGCATATGCTGCATTGAGCTCCATTGGTTCAGATGAGTGAGATTTATCCTCTTGAATTTATGAACATGTGTCAGTTGGATGAGTTGGAGAGTTGCAGATTCCACAGTTCATGACAGGTCCATGAAACCTTGATTGCGGAGAAGATGAGGTTGGGGATTTGGTAGCCACAGCTTGTTGTTGCATAAGAGAATGGAATGTAGGAATGTATATGTGAAATCATTTTTAATAATTATAATTGTGTTAAAAATATAATATATATTAATTTAATATAACTTATTACCATAAATAAAAAATAAAAATGAAAAAAATATTAAATCAATTCACGAGGCAGTATTATGCCACACACAGACCGATGTTATCATTTTCTAATGGGTTAGTATGTAAGAAGTTAGATATGGTATTAAAACATTATAGTTATATTAATTAAGTAAATTTAAAATATAAATACTAAATACATAATTATATCCTTCTATGAGAGATGTTTACGGAAAATGAATAACATAGGTTCGTAAGGTGGTTGTCCTTAGTACACACAATCAATGATTTTATATCCCATTTGATGTAAATAGAGATGGTTGATGGTAATTACCATAAAATAAAATAATATCATTATATGTAATATTATAGGGTTATTATATATTTTTTTAATAATATGTTATTGGGTTTGATGAATAAATAAAATAAATCTAATGTTTAAATACATTACCTCTTCTTTACACAACTTCTTTGGGTTTTCAGAAAAATGCACCCCATGATGGATTTTGGAATAAAATAATGGTTTTATTATTATATGAGGGAAGTAATAATGTCATTGTGTATTATAATGGTATTTTTTACTCTTTGAATTGGAGAGAACAGTGGGTGACCTTTTAAAAGAGAGGTGAGCGAAACAATTGAAATTAGTGAAATAAAGAATTTACACCCACATTTTTCACATTGAAAAATACTCTAAAAAGAGACATTAGATAATTATATAGGAGATAATTTAAATATATATAAATTTAGTTGGTTTTGTACATATTTCTAGGCCATTTTCATCTTTAACCTTTTAGTTTACCCCCCACCAAATAAACTAATTTTCACCACACCCAAAGTAATTAATATTTAATTTTTTTTTCTATTTATAATGGACAAAAATGATATTGAAATTATCGAAATATTTAAAAAAAAATTATTATGAACAAGGAATCAGTTTTTAATATTTCTATTCATAAAAGTGGTAAACATTACTTTAAAATTAAACCAATAGATACAACGAGAAAAATATTTTCCAATGAAAAGTTTTTCAATATATTAAAATGTTTTATGTCAAAATTCAATATGAAATTAGTTAGAATTACATAAATAATATTAACTTGTATATAATTGAAAATATTTTACTTTTGAAACCATATTAAAATATTTTTTATTTTTTAAAATGATTTTAAAAAAAATCATTTCTTACTAAGAAAAGCATTCCCCCTATTCATTTATAATTTTATATCTTCATAAAATTATTAAAATTTAAATCCTAGATAATGTTGACCTATTTATTTAAAAAATGAGGAATATTTAATCAAACAAATTTCTTAAATGTGAATAAATATGAATTTTAAATATTTTATTCAATATATAATTTGTTAAATAATATAAAATAAATAATTTTTTTTAAAATTTATAGAGCTAAAACATGTTCTTTCAATAGAAAATGTCTTTTTAGAAAAAGATTTCTTTTATTCTAAAATAATTGTTATTTTATTTCCTATACTTTTTCACTAAAATATTCATTTTATATTCTTATGTAACAATATATTATTATAATGTAGTTATTCATATTAATACCTTGCATTCCAAATTCTATGTTATAACTATCATATTAATTAATAAAATTTCAATAGTATGTCATTTTTTTAAACATTTAGTTTTTTTATGCAAGATAAAATCGTGGTTGTGTATAACAAATTAAATATTAAAAAATTTATTTCATTTGAATGAAATATTTTAGAAAACAATAGGGTGTTATATTATAGGCATGATAAATAAATTTCATACTTACAATTTTAAATTGTTATTAGAAGAATAGAATTTGATATTTTCAATTACTGTTGTGGGAAATCCAAAATGTAAAAGGGGTTAAAAATATATATAGAAATAAAAAAAATGTATATGAGAAGGTCATTTTAAATAAAACAAATTACGTTTCTTAAAAGGGTAACATATTTTGGACATGAATACTTAGAAATTAGTGGAAAGAATAATGAACTAATAATGGTAGGAGTTACAAGGATCATTGATCACAAGAATGTGAATGATTGTGTAAAAACTAAAAACCAAAAAACATTAAAAAAATATGTTTGAAAAAGGTCATTGTTATCATCATAAAATATGGTAATATGATATAATATTATTTCAAAATAATATTCCAAATTATTATGAATAATTATAATAAGATCTGATTTCATGATTTCATTAAATTTTATGAAAAGAGTCTACTTTATTAGTTGTTACTACATCAAATTCAATATAATCTCTTACTCCATGAAATGAAGGTGAACTTTCTACTCCTAAAGTAATAATTGTTCAAAATATCAATAATATAATTATTATTCATTAATTTTATCTCTAGTTATAATCATATAAAATTATAATCACAAGTTATCCAATATACATAAATCGTTATTTTGTGATATAATTTATTAATCTGTAAATCCTCATCCAATTATGATCATAAGACATTTCATAAATGGTAAACCTTATGATCCTTCCAAAACAAAAAAATTTAAATGAGTTCACTAAATTTACCAAAATATACCTAATAATACTTCCCCAAATATTAATATGTATCTCTTAATGGCCATATAAAAAATATGTGAATACCTTTTTCATATATTTTTCTAAATCATTATAACAATATGAATTACCAGAAAAAAATGTAAACATATAATATTATATATACCTTAAATAGAACCACTCGTCATTTAAAATATTCATTAAATCAAAAAATCTTATAAACTCCATCACTGATAATATAATACAACATTTCCACAATTCAAGAATCAATTACAGGGTCATCAATACAATAAATTTTATATTATTCATATCAATCATCTATTTATCCAATATAAACTAAATTTTCTAAAAAATGAATAATATATTAAGTCTCACATTCCCTTAATTAAAAGATAACCATTCCATATAATCAATTTTCTTCAAAAAATGTAAAATTTTACATATTCTGGATCCTAGATAACAAAAAAACTAATATGAAAACATCTTTTGATATTTAATGATTCTAATAAACAAAATAAAATGGAAAAAATATAATTCATTGAGTCCATATATACAAAAAAAATCAATAATTAGACATTTTTTACACTCCATTAACCAAGATTCATATTACTATACCATTACACTTAATTCCTTTCATATTTATATTGTAGGCTCCTCTTTATCAAAAATATATCCAAAACATATACCAAATTGAGGATTCTATTTATGAGAATTCCTATTATGACATCTAGTGTTATAATTTTCATACCTTCCAATTTTGAATAATTCAATAATCAATGATATCATTGGGATGCCATTATTCTCATTCATTTTGATAATAGAAGATTTCATTTTTTTCGTATAAATTTAATTACATTGTTCCCATCTTTTCTACACTCAAACTCTTTTTCTTGTTTTTTAATCATTACCAATAGTAATTATCCACAAATATTTGATATATAATAAACTAAATATTATTTCCTTTATGAAATTCAATACATGAAGTGTCAATGAACCGTATCCTTATCATATAAGATGATTCTTAGAGTTGGTTAATGTTGAATTTTTTAAGCATATATCGTGATAACTGATTAGACATAATCACAATATCCATTACTCTAGTTATCATCCCATTTAGTTTCTCCTAAGCATATATTAAATTAAATTAAACATTAATAATCTTCTTTATGGACTCCTAAATCAACTAAAACCATAAATCATAGTTTGAGAAAAACAATTCATTGTGGGGAACAACATAATTATGAGAGATAACCTACAGGATTTATAAATCATGACATAACATTTTTAATCTATGACACATTATGCTTAAATTAGGTCATTATTTGTCAATTTTTATGACCTTAATGATGGATCAAAAATGGTTTCGGATTTCTCAAAGCATGTATATTTGGAGTTTCAAACATAGTGTATTGGAAGGCCCATTTTTATGCACTAGGTGATAATCGAGTCTAGCTCAAAATAGAATTTTTGGAGTTATTACCCTTAGGTACATTTGTTTCATAGAACCATCAACTTATAGTATCCAGAATGAGATTTAATTTCATGGAAACAAATATTTAATCCACTTAGAAAACTGTAAGAGATTTTACTATTTTTTGAATCATCCCTAAAAATATCCTTGGGCATATCCATGGATATATCCATAGATATAACCTCAGTCATATCCCTTGAAATTTTAATATTTTTCCCATTTAGTTTCCAAAATGATTAATAATAATTTTATTCGATAACTAATATATTTACCAAAATATTTCAAGTATAGATATTATATATTTTAGATAAATATTCATTTCATTATGAAAACACAAATTAAAGGATCATAATAGTTTATTTCCTCCAAATACTAGGTATAAAATCTTCTTATTTAGTGATGGATATTAAATGTTACCCAAAAAGATATTAAAATTTATTACTCAACATATAAATACCTTATTTAAAACCTTTCATTCATAACCCAGTGAATAGAATATAAGAAACTATGAGAATATATACTAAGTAAGGGTAATCATTTAGAAAAAACAAATATATCATGAAAATATTTTATCAAAACATGAATATGACAAATTAAAACCATAAAATTAATATCAATGATCCAAATATTGATTCACTACTCAATGAGTGCATGTTCATAAGATATGAATTATAAGAAAATAAATAAAAATGAGTCATGATAGAATAAATTTAACATAAGACATGTAATTGTGGAATAAATAAAAGTATAGAAAATAATTTCCAATGTTGATAAGTCTCATTATAAAAACCATTATGGTGGAATGATATCACTCTCCAAACCATCATTACATGAAAGGTATATTCCCTATAAAGTCAAATTAAATAATTTCATTTACTAAACTGGGTTCACTCCCATTTTTGGTCACATTTATCTAATAATATATTAATTATTACCCAATGAAATGTATGGAAATATAGGTCTATCCCATGTTAGGTAATGCTATAAACACCATCATTGAATATAATGTTACATTAATACATCATTTAACATAAAATTCTCCACATAGTGAATGTCATATATTTGTGTGCCAAAAGATCATAAAGCATTCAACATGTAATAATCCATTAAAAGAATTTGGGATTCATAAACATTTATTGTAACATTTTCTATAGAGAATAAATCAGATTTATAATTATTATATCATTTCATAAAATAATAAAACATGTAGAAGGATGTGGGTTTTATAATAATTTTATCATATCATAACGCATGGAAGAGAAATTGGTAATGTAAAATTATTAACATGATAAAACAAAACCAGCCAAAGAAAGAATAATAATTATATTTTTGGATCATATACAATGTAAGTCATAAGTGACATAAAAGGGCGACATCTTAGATAGAGAATGATCTTGAATTTTGATATTGAAAATTTAATAAAGAAAATATTTTGTCTTTGAAAATAATTTTTTAGAACTACAAACTCACAAAATAATTTGTTTATAATTGTATTTTAATTTTACCTTGAAAAGTTATAAATAATTATTTAACATTCCTTTAAAATATTTGATGAGAAAAATAAAATTTCTTCTTTAAAGAAGATTTTTAAATCATAAAATAGTTTTAAAAAATATTTTTTAGAATAACCTTGACAACTTATAATGGAAGCTTTAAAATAAATAAAAACATTTACTGAGGATGAAATTATCTCAAATTTGAGATAAAATTTTAACACATAAATATTTTTAAAAAATAATTTTAAAATAACCTAGAATACATATAAATTATATTTTTAATAAAATTATGGTCTTTATGGGGGAAATTCGTTTCATGATGTACATATAAATATAAATATTTGATTCATATTTCAAGTAAAATCTACATTGGTATTTTTGAGAAAACAACATGAATTTTTTTTCTAAATAAGTTAATACTGGATAAAAATTTCTATAATGAATCATTTTCAGAATTTTTTTAAAAATAATACATTATTATAAAATAATATAACTTATGAAAAATATTTGTATTTGAAAAGAAAAATAATGTTATGTTTATTTAATTTATTTAGAATCATGAGTTTATAAAGAGAGGAAAATGAAGGTAAACCATTTATTTTAAATAAATAACTATTAGGAATTAAAATTAATTAATTATTGATATATTGATCAAAATAATTATTTATTATAAGTTGTAAAATAAAAAATCTAAGCCAAAAATGAGATTATATCATAAAACAACTACTACTTTCATTACATTGGAATTTAAGCCCCGTGAAAGAAAAAAATTATGTGAAACATAAAATATAAAAAATATTAGGATATAAATGATATAACATGTCAATGTAGTAGTATAAAAACTTCCTAAAATAATATAGGTTTTTAATAGAGTATATTTCTTGAGGAAGGGAAATTAGTAAAAAAATATCTTACAGCTTTGGTAAATTTTTAATCAAAATCCCCAAAAATGATATATCTTTAATTGGATGTGTAAACCCCCATAATTCTGTAGAGATAAATAATAAAATATAGTCATGGTTATAACATATTTCACCTAAAAGAAACACTTGGTGAATATTGCATGTTTCTCAAAGAAAATAACGGTTAGAAATAATTCTTATACATTAACTATCAAATTAATTCATACACATTTGAACTCCATATATATTATATATATGTTTTTATAGGTATATAAGATAACCATTATTATATAAATCATATAATTTATTATTTATGAATGACTATTTCTTACCCGTATGTTATGGATTCATTTTAAAAATCACATTTTAGATAATAACTACATTCTTTTTCATGTATTTTTGTTTTTATTTTTTTTCATTACAGTTATGTTGATCCATATTTCATGATATAGATAATTTTACCCATTATATAAATATCATTCATATTATGTATATATTAGTTTAAAATATTTTTTAAATATAATATATTGAAAAAAAACATTTTTATGGAGATTCTAGGTTATACGTACGCATGAACGCTATATAAATTTATTAAACGAAAGAAAATAAAGTAAGATAAATAATAAATTAAAAATATAGAGTAATTTATGTGTCATTTATGTTGGATATATTAATATTGTTTTGAAAATTACCTTCAATGAAATGCGTTAGTGAATAAATAATCACATTTCATTGGGGGTGGTATTCAATCGTAGAGATGCACAACAATATCATATACCACAAAAAATGATAAGTATTTTTGTAGATGTTATATATTAAATATTGAATTAAAAATTTCTATAAATATAACATATATTAAAAGTGTATACCCTTTTTACTATACATGTATATTATAAATGAATGAAAAATCGCATCAGTTTGTGACGTAGTTGTTAATCGTACACATGAGTGACTTAATTATTTTCTAATGGGTTGGGAGGTAAGAAGTTATATACAATATTATAATTTATATGGTATAATATTATTATAAATATAATATATATGTATTAGATACATCACTATATCAATAAATGAGAGGTGGTGATGGATAAAAACAATGGCTCATGTGGCTACAATCTTCCAAACATACAAGCAATGATTTGATATTCAAATTTATGGTTGTAGAGGTATATTTTGAAAATTAAATTATCATAACAACGTATAATTATATTTATTATAATTAGGTTTCTATATAAAAAATTTAAATAATAGTTCATATATTTTGAGGAAGAAATTAAATAAAATGCATGGTTAGGGACATTAACTATTTTTCAGAGATCTTTTTTGGTTTACACCAAAATAATTCATAATATAAACTAAATATGATGTATAGATGGAGAGGAGGTAAATTGGGACACTATTATGAAATTTTATATATTATCCAATGGGTATTTGATGTGTTATGGGGATTGGAAATTGGGTAACCTTCAAAAAGTGAAATGAGTGGAACAAAAGTTATTTTTGAGAAAAAAATGGTGGATCCACGTTTCTCACATAAAATGGATATAAAATGAATCATTATGGAATAATAGAGGCTATAATATCTAAATATGTCAAGGAAATGTGGTTTTGAACAGTTTATATGTTATTTTATCCCTTATTTGTTATGTTTAACCCCCACTAATAAACTCGTTTATACCTTCATTGTGAAAAATAATTTTTAATACTTTTTATATTCAGAATAGTAACAAAATAAGTTGAACTTATTAGATAATGTAAAAATTTCTAATTCAAAATATAGAATAAATTTTTATAAATTCAAATTATAGAAGTAGAAAATTTTAGTTTCAAATTAATCATGTAGTCGTGACGAGAAAGTGGTTTTCCAATATAAAAATATTCAAATGATTAAAGGGGGTTTTATCAATATTAAATATAAAATTAATTTCATTGACCAAAATTAGTTAAATGGATATATAATTGAAATAAATTTAAATTTATCCCTAGATTAAAATAATTTGGATGTTTTTATAATCCATAATATCAATGACAATCCTAAATGAAACCAATAATTTTATCTTTTCATCAAAAAAATTACATTATCAAAAAGTTATCAAAAAATTATCACAAGATAATTTTAAAATTATAATTTCTAGATGTAATATTTTTTTAAATTACTGTACAAGAATGGAAAAACAATTTTTTTATAATAATTTCACAAAAGGATACAAAACTGCTTTTTATTAAAATATTATTTTAAGCGTAAAATATGATTTATTCTTAAATCTTGTCTAGAAACCATTTAATATGAATTGTAACAATTTAGTAAAATACATAATATTTTAATTTTATAAATATCATTAAAAAAGTGGTTCTTTATTTTATTTTTGTAAAGTTATTTTTAATTTTTTTTGCTTTTCAGAAAAAGTATAACGTTATTTTAAAATAATATTTTTATCATATAAAATTAATATATCACCAAATAAATATGTTTATACAAATTTGTAAAATATACAATTTAATAATTTATTTAATTTTATTTATACCCACCATTCGAATGGCTATGTGATAAATATCAAATTGAATAGTAATATTTTAATAAAACAACAAATTTTATTTAAACCTATTGTTTCCTATGATACAACATAAAAAAAGTGTTTTGTGTATTGAAAAATATAAAAAAATATTAAATTTTTATAATTAAGAAATTCTATAAGTCTTGTGGTGTTACACTTATATTTTAAAAATCATTAAAAGAAAAATATTTTTTTTCAATTTTTATAGTGAAACTAATAAATTGTGGATAATGATTTAGAATATTAGAGAAAAATATGATATTTGATCCATGTAATAAGTAATTCTTGAGGATCATTCCCTATGAAATATTATCATATAGTTGTTTTGCACTGTATGGAAATGAATATAATAGAATAGAAGAATAATTAGTTTTATTTATTGGCCCCATATAATAAAAACATTGACTAATGTGCAAGGTACCATAACATTTTATCATATATCTTTATAGTAAAATTAATCAGTTTTATATAGGATTAAAGAAAAGATATCCTATGGAATTTGATTAATATGAATTTGAAATTTACAACTAACATTTATAATTATTCGAGAAGCTAGACATAGTGTTTTATGATGATGAGGTATTCTATGATAATAATCATAAGGAATTTCCTAGATGGCAGACGATTGGAAATCATCTACAAAACAAATTCAATGAAATAAAATAATATATCCATCTTGTGATATATCTGGTAAAAACACCCTAGGTAATGCCATTTAAAACTATTATGTTCTTTTGATTCGTAATGTTTGGAAATATGTTTCATTGCTATAAATAAAATGACCCAAATTTTTTGAATATTATATGGTACGATGCATTAATTTTAATTTGATATGTCATTATGTGTGTACATGTCCAAATATAGAAACTAAGGATGGAAATCAAGATGATCATAAATGGAATGGTATTGTAAATTTTATTATGACTGCATTTGAAAATATTGGACTTTCCAATGATGTGGTGTTAATTGCATTACTTATTAATTTTATATTATATCAATGATTTTTTGATCCAATGCTTATACACTCATTATTTCATGGGAAATTCTTGGTAAATTATAAATTTCACCTTAATAAATGAATAAATAATATTTTTTAAAAACACATTGGGTACGTATAGTGGAAAAAATAAATCATGAGAATCCTTATGTGTTTTATAAGAAAATTAATTATATGAAATCCTTTTTTATTTTCTCATGTACAGTTTGATGTTATAGTGTTTATGGATTGAGAATTTTTACCATAATAAGATAGATTATACCACAAAAGATGTTTTTTACCCAATGAGTTAAAATTTAATTACGAGAACGAATCCATACAACTGATAACATATCAAAAGATGAGAAACTTTTAAAATATATAACTGAATTCTCATATTCAAATATTTTTGAGAAATAGAAGAATGTTCATATTGATAATTTCTTTATAGTGAATGAATATCATGAAATATTTTTAATGAATTTATCAGTATTTTATATGATCTAAATTTTTATTTGCTATTGAATTTGTACCTAATTATAATAAAAATATTAAAACCACATTATTAAATGATAAATAAAAAAATTTCTATCAAAAAATATTTTTTAAAAGTGTTAAAAAAAAGGTTTGATTAATCCAAGAGCATCACCCTGATGTGATCCTATTTTATTAATTAAAATGAATTTTTTTTTCAATGAGTATGTGGATTGATTATAGATAATTGAATAATATTATTTTTAATAAAAATTATCATTATACTCATATATATTATTTGTTTGATCAGCTCTAGGGAGTGATATAAGTTTGGAACATTGATCTCAAGTTAGGATTCACTTAGTAGAATGTGATGGAGGAATTTATTTTGAAGTCAACATTACAAAAAAGATATTGGAATTATATTTTTAGTTATTTCCTTTCATATATATAATTCAACAACATTGTTCATGGATATTAGGGATATAATTTTCCTTAATTATTAATGTATGATTTTAGTTGTGTTTATTTATGATATTTTGGTATATTCTAAATCGAATAAGGATCATCGAAGACAACAAATGATTGTTCCCAGAATGTGAATTAAAAAAATTATATTAATAATTTAATTAGTGTGAATTTTGGTTTCAATGGATTTCATTCCACAAGAATATTATATTGAAGGATGGAATATCTATTGAACATTCTAATTTTTTCATAAGGAAGAAAACCTAAAAATGTCACAATGAATCATATTTTTCCTGAATAGGAAGGTTATTATGAGTGGTCTATTGGAAAAAAAATCTTGGTTATCTAGACCTCTGACTATGTTTGCTGGAATGAGTAAAATTAAAAAGGTTAATAGTAAATTATGATTATTTATATAAATTTTAAGGAATATTAGTTAAAAAACTATTTTTACCCTTCCCTATATAAATGTTGAAATTTCCATTATTATGATTCTTTATTGATGGTACTAGGTTACGTTCTATCATAAAATAGTCAGACTGTTGCACATCATTTACTTTAAATGATACTTCAAAAGACAAATTATTCCACACATTATTTGGTATTAGTGTTTGTGGTTTTACATTAAAATTTTTGATGCAACTTTTATATAGGGTAACTTGTGAAATGTATACTAATCTAAAAATTTAGATTTTTTATTCCTTCAAAAAATGTTGTATATGAGGTAGATATTATATCTATAACTAATTAATTATTTTTATTACATGATTCACTAATATATTATAAATGATTAAAAAGTAACAAATTATTTGCCTTAGAATGTAAATGATACACTTTCTATATTATGTTTAAAAAATTACATATTTTCAATGATTTAATAAAGTTGGAACTAGAAATTGTGAATTTAAGAACATCCTAATTTTTTGTTTCATGTTTATATAAAACCTCCTTTGTCAGATATAGTAATGCATGACTAGAAAGAGGTCATATCTTATAGAAAAAATATAATATATCAATAAGGGTATGATTCAAGTGTTTAATGTTGCTGGGTAAGGTGCGGTCTTTTTTTTAAATAGGTTGTGTGTGACAAGTGATTCCCTATTGGAGAATGAACAATTTAATGTCGCACATAGTTCCCCATTTTACATTTATCATGTATAAGATATTATGTATAGTGAAATTTGAAATTATTATAGGTCGGATTGATTGAAAGCAAGTCTGATTTAATTTACTGTGAAATATTTATATTTTCAATAGGTAAAATGTAAAATCATGGGGTTTTAAAAGGAAACACTATGTTCTATAGCATACATAATACGCTATATTTATCTTAAATAAACAACTTATTATTATTATTATTTAATAAGATAGTTATCACATAGACGTTTGAATGGTGGGAATGAAAATGATTAAAAAAATATTAATAGATGGTTTACACATGTTTATATAATGATTCATTGGATACTAAACTAATTATGAGAATAAAAAAACCAATTGAATGTAAGAATTGTTTTTTATCTGAAAAACTATTTTAAATGAAAAATATGTGAGTTTATAAAAAATATAATAACTATAGTTTTATTTTGTTAATGAAATATATATTTAATCTAATAAATTTATTTCTTAAAAATCATCTTATTTGTTTTATATACATTCCTTAAAAACAAATTCCATATTAAAAATAAAAAAAAGTAATTATCTAAAAATGTTGTTTTACAACTTTTGACGGTGAACCATTTTTAAATATTGTTTTTTCACTTTCATATGTTCAATTTGAAAAAATATTTTTTATTTGGTAGTGAGACACCTTAAATTAAATTCGTTTAAATTTCTGTATTTTTCATATAAAATACATATTTTACTGAATAGTTTACAATAAAACATCTTTTTTCAAAACTGCTTTTTCATCTAATTTAGTTTTCATTTTATATTTTATTCTGACATGGTTTTAAAGTATAATTATGTATTTTTTTATCAATTAATCCATTATTTTCATTGTATGTAACATCATATAGAAATTTCATATAAACAGAAGTCAATATTTTGATTTTTTTACATTTTAAAAACCCATATGTACTTTTTATTATTAGGATTTATTTTTAAATATCATTATTCCATTTATGTGAATTGAATTTTCAAAAACTAACATTCATATTTTTAATCAATATGAATTTTTTAATATAATAAAAATTATTTTTGGTGAATAGTAACTATATTATTTTATTTTCCACAGTTAATGGGTAAATTAGGTAAATATTGGTAAACACCATATTATAATAATATAAATTTACTATAAAACATGTAAAAATTGTATTAGATGAGTTCTGAACAACCCAGATAACTCGTATGATGTATTTTTTATTTTTTAATTCACTTTGGTGTGATTAAGCTATTTAAAACATTTTATTTAAAGTAATTTCAAAAATTCCACAAGCACGACTCCTATAAAAAAATTCATAAATATGGGGTTATACAAGTGATATGCATGAAAGTAAAATGTCTTTATAATGATATATTTATTACCGAAATCATATAATTTTATTTATTATTTTTAGACAGTAAATAATTAAATTTAATAATAACATAATGATGATGTATTGAATTATTTATTAATGAATGAATCAACAAAATGATATTATAAATTTTAAAATAAATATTATTTGACATAATTTATGCGATAAAATATTTTCTTGGATGAACATGACATGGTAGTGTTGGGTTATTTTACTTTTTAGAAGTAATCAAGTTGATATGAAATCTTAAAAAATTCATCTAATAAATATTCTCAAAATTGTCATAATTCATATTTGAAAATACAAAATATTTAATTAAATGATTTAAAATTCATAAAAATATAATATTTTGAAAAATAGTTAAAATATTTCTATAAAATTCAATTAATGAATATTTAATTGGACTTTTTTCATGATTGGTTAATTATTTTATCCATCTAAGTGGAAATTACTTGATAAAAAGTTAAGAGTTACAATATATTAAAAAAAATATAAGGATTATAAAAACAGTACCACATGTCAGCATTTTATTAGATGATGTGTATTTGGCCCAAAATCATCTTATATTTGAAATGAATTATTTTGGACCTTTTGTAACCAAAATTGTATTTATATGAATTTAATATTTTAAGTGTTTTACAGGGTGCACATCCCATCTCCTATAAAAATATGTACAGTCTTCTTTAATACTCACCCTTCGGAAGCCTTTTGGTTCTGCCTAGATATGCACAAAACACTTCCTAGAATTTATCCCCATGTTTTTGAGGCCTTATATTTGGAATAACACCCTTATTATAGGTGTTAAGGTGTTATTCAAAGGTGATTAACTAATGATGAGGAATATAAAGATTGTATGGGACGAGTCAGACTCAAAGTAAGGGATTTCGTCTCAATCTCCTATCATTGAGGGATTTCATGATAATAAATAACATTCATTAATTTATGTTTCATATATAAAACATCTATAAAATTTCATATCCATATTTTATCTATAATAATGTTATTAATTATATTGGTAAATGTGTTAATTCTGGTGGTTTAATATTTAAATGTTCAAAGTGGTATGAGACACCATGAACATTTAATAATTTAATTATCAAATATTTTACTTTAGGATATAAATTTAGATATTTATTTTAATGGATATAAAAGGATTATAATGGAAATTTTATGTTGATCTTTAATTTATTTCAATTTTTTTCAAAATGTAATCATTCGATACAAAGAATTTTACTTTCATTACAAAATAAAAAAAAGAATGTTTTTTGTTTTAACATATATAGCGTCAATTAATTCTTCACCACCATAATAAGTATTTTATATTTAGATTCATCCATAAGAATTAATGTATTTTTAAAGGAAAATAAAACCCTTATTTGGGTATCTTGGTATTGAAAATGCATTATTAAATGAAAATTGTGTTTTTATTTGAAATTTTCTTTCATATAAGGATAGAGTTCTTCTCAAAAAGGGTTTTTTTATGAACATATTTTTGGAATGTTAATTGAGAATTATATGAAACCAGTTATCCTGATATAGCTTATATAATGTCTTGATCCCCATTATAGCACATTAGTGATCCCAAAAAATCTTATATGATGTGTTGATCCCCAATATAGCTCACTGATGAGCCCGTTATAGATTATATGAATGGTTGTGCCCCATTATAGGTCACAGGTGAGCCTGATATACCTTATGTGAAAGGTGATTCCCATTATAGATCTTCAATTTGGAATTCAACCATACAATTATTCGAACTGAAGAATGATTGAAGGAGTTTTATATTTATGATTCTATAAGTCAATTATATAAGTTTTAATTACTCTATATTTTATTTAATGTTTCTATTTGATAGAAAAATATGAGTTATATTCATGTGATTTTTTTTGTTTCATTCTTTCAATGAATGTTAAATGGTTTTCAATGTTTTAACTAGACTAATGGTTTCCTTATTTTATGTTCAATTATGATAGTTTTTTCTCATCCCATGTTTAAAAAAAATAATAGGTCTTTATATAGGTGAGGACATAGAATATTCCATGATGAAAATACTGATGATGTGTATTGAAAACAAATCATGTTTTATTTTAAAAGGGTATACTTTAGTGAAAACCATATAACAATTATATGTGTCCAATTTTAATAAATGATTTCACTATAAAATATTTTTTTATAATTCTCTAAAACAAAAAACAAAAATTATCCTAGAATGTGAGTTATGATTCAAAAATAGTAGAATTAGATATTTTTAAGGAATGGTCCTTATATTTGGTATCATTGGATGGTTTATACAAATTTAGATATTATGATGTATGTTTATGTGATAATGATATCATATGAGTTTATAATTTTTAGGTTTCTCATAAAATAAATATCTAAAAAACCATTTTTAGATTTATGTATTGAAATTTCAAGGTAATTAATGGTATTTTTAGAGATATTTATTTATGAGGAAGCTATTTGCTATTTCTTTTTGGGGTGGAAAATGGAAGGTAAAGAATAAACTTTGAGGATAAAACATGTTATTGTAATTGTTTAGGACATTAAGTTATTATTTATATGTTATAAGAATTTTATTGTTTTAGGAAAAAGGACAAGACATAGACTATGTGGCAACCCATTGCGTTAGACAAGGCTACGAGAATCAAACCAATGACCAATGTGTGGCAGGTCATTATCACATAACACTAGACCATATGAATTCCTTGGTTAGTATGAATTTCCATTTTAGTTAAAAAAGTTTATCAAAAAAAAGAAATGCATTATTATGGGAACATATTTTTAATAAAATAGATACACTCAATATTGGAAATTGTTTAAGTGATAAATGTTATATTGGATGAATTTCACTATTTTAGGAACTTTATATGATTTAGGTAGATAAAATAGAATGAGATTTTAATTGAGGAGAAATGGTTTATTAATATGTTGGAAATATATTATTATTATTCTAGACTTTAAAATTTGTGTTATTTATGGGAATGATTAATCTATCTTGTAGAATATATGATTGTGTTGATTAATTTTTGGTATATGACACTAAGAGTGATTTCAAGAGATAAATGATAAAATCTATCCTTGAAGAATATGTTGTCAAATCATTCGAAATTTTGATTTTAAATTTTAATTTGGATTATTTCGAAGATTTTTATGGACATTTGCGTGTTGAAAAGTCTATGTCGAACATGAGTATTACTATTGAATTTTGGAGATTAAAATTAGTAAAACTCCTTATAAGTAATTATTATTATCGGGGGAATTATCATATATAATAGAAACCATTTTTTTGGTTATTTATAAATACTAGGGAAATTTATAGATCATTATTTATTTTATATGTGATTCTAAAGAGGTTTATTCAACTGTTTCATGTGGTACCAATTAATCTTAAATACTAATCTATTGGATAAAAAGACTAGATTGAGCTGGAATTTTATTATTGAATGAAATTTTACTTGTCAATTAAGTATATTTCCTTATGTTATTATTCTATGTAACAAAATAATTCCCCAAATTTATGAAAATGATCTAAACAAATATTTTCTGTTTTCTTTTCCTACTATAAAATCAATAACCATTTAGTTAATAAAAAATTTATGGACTTTAATTGTTAACTTTCTCCTGATCATGTTTTCAATAACTCTATATGAGAACGTGAAAATTATATTTTCCTCTATTTTAATGTCTTTATAAATGGAATCCTTGTATATGTTATATCAGGAGACCTTCATATCTTGTTTTTGTTCTAATAATGTGGAAGTGTTGTTAGTCCATTATCTGATGTGGGATTGAAATAAAAGTATTTCAAAAATTCATACCTTATTTACCAACCAAAAATTCAAATCTTGATGATGAAATATCTAAATGGGGGGGGGAATTATGTAACATTCTAGGTTTTTAAAAAGAAAACTTTATGTTATATAGCATACATGATACACCAGATTTATCATAAAAAAATATTATTATTATTATTTAATATGATAATTATCACATAGAAATTAGAATGGTTGTAATAGAAAGAATCAAATAAATTAAAAATGTATGTTTTAGAAATGTTTATTAAATAATTCATTGGTTACCAAATTAAATATAAAATTAAAAAACCCAATTTAATATAATGTATATGTTTTTGTAAAAAAAAATTTAATTGAAAAATAAGTGATTTTATATATAAGGACCCATCCTTAAACATTAAATAATCTTGAATTATGTTAATAATTTATATTGAGGATCTTTTAAAGTTTATAATTTAAGATAATTAGGCCATAAAAATTATATTACAACTTATATATTACAAAGTATACACTACTACTAAGTGCAATTTTTTTAATTATATAAAAACTCTTATATGAAAATAAGAATTATTTTCTTGATATGAATCTTTATGAATTCTTCCATTCCCTTACCCTACCATATTCCCTGGAAAAAAATTTCATAAACATGTGATGAGCATAAAAATATCAGTAAGGGTGATAAAATAAAGGAATAAATAAATAGACCATGAATACATTCAAAACTTAATCTCATTAACATACCTCATAAAATCATCATATTTAGGAATAACACATAGAAATCACAAATAATAAAGGTATCTTATGGTATCCATATTATTATTATATTATATATTTTACAACTACATAGGGAGATATGTTTGGAATACCCATCAAATTATATTCCATAGATCAGTTAAAGAGAAACATTAAAATTTACTTATGTGGCATTACCCAATTCATTTGAGAGCTATCTTGGGAACACTCACCGTATGTTTATCATGGAACCACACATATACGTAAACAAAGTTCAAGAACAATAATATAATCATAACACATGAACATGCATAAAGTAAAGATAATATTTACACATTGTAATAATAATATATCATTAAATTATATTGACAAAATCAATCCATTCTAATAAAAATTTTAAATAAAAAACGTAAAAGTGTATATGGTATTTATTTTCCTTTTAAAAAAATTATGGATTTCTAAAAAACAAATATCAAATAATTCTTGTGACGGTAGAAATGTCGTTGTCACCGCGTACATTAAAAAGATTCTTTTTTTTTGTTATTTAGTAAAATTATTTATTGAGAAATGATTCCATTTGAATGAAATTAAATTCAATTGGGTATGTACATAATATAATTTAAATTCCTGTATAAATCATAGTATGCCTCTATGATAGGAGATAGAGACGAAGTCCCTTACCTCATGTCTGACATTACATGTTCTTCCTTTAATATCTAGAATAAAAAACTATAGTAAATTTATACTTTATTCCGAACCTTTTTCAAGTTTATTATTCCTTTTATATCACTTATTAAAAAATTATTAACATTACATAATAATTTATGTAAATAATGGTCTTTTTGTCGATATTTGTACTTGAGTCGAAAATGAACTAATAATTCCAAGTTTCCCATCAGTCAAAAGTCTATTATCTCCAAAATGAAATTGATGATTTAGATATAATTTATATAATATATATCTACTATATATAAATATATATATATATAATTATAATAGTAAATATCATTTGGAGATAAGAAATGAAATGCACTGTTCATGGAGATGGTAAGCCATACATATGCGTGAATGCTACTTTCATTTCAATTTCATATTTAATGGAATGAAAACATAATTATACATAGGTATTTTAAAATTCTAAGATAATATCATATATAATTTCATTAATTCCATCCTTTATACATTCCACGTAACGAATGAATGGGTCATATCACTTTAAGGAGACGGTATTCTGCACTTTCTCATATGAAATTATCATATTTACCCGTTATGAAAACCATAAAGGTATTCTATAAAAGATAAATAAAGAAGAATGGAGATAATATAAATATAATATATATCACATATAAGTAAAGTTCCATCATACTTTCCACCATGATAGGTGGTAGGAGATAATCAAACAATCATCGTTTCATAAGGCAGTAGTTCACCATCTAAAGAAACAGTTTGATCGTATCCATTAAATAAGGGTGTGTGATTTTTTAGTTAGAATATTCATCATAAAAACATCCTAGTATATTGAAGATAATAGTTTTGTTAAAAATAATGTAAAAAATTTTGTTTAGGGGGTTTGATAAGGAAAATAAAAGAAAATAACTTGATAGAAGATGTTACCTTTCTATCGGGTATCTTCTTTTTATTTGAGCCAAGGGTCTCTCTTGAATTGCCTTCATCATATGGGAAGGATTCTAAGAGGATTATAGGTATTTTGAGAGATTCTTGAATAATATTTTGGATGATCCAAGGGGTATGAGAGGTGTGTGAAATGGGTTAGAGGTGCTGGCCTTTAATAAGAGGGAGGAGGGGCTCTTTAGGAATGTTTGAAAGTATTATTTTATTATAAAATAATTTTCAGTTTCAAAAGGTCCAAAACAAATTTAATTGTAATCTAAGGTGCATATAATTTGAAATAAATTCATCCAATAAGAATTGTATATGTTTTGGAAATTTTTTAGTCCTTCTCTGTATTAATTATCCCTTTGTTAACTTATTTAAATTTTACCATTTCCTCTTATATATTCATACAATATGGTTAATATATTTTCTATAAAATTCCATGCTACCCAAAATGAATCATTAATGAAATTTGTAACATGATATATTTTAGTCTGTTGAATCGTATATTTTTATGATTATTTTATCATTTATTAAAATTTTAATAGTTTTAAAAACACATTTTGGTCAATTTATAAACTATTCATATCAAGACTTTTATAAAATCAATAAAACAAATTTATTTCAAAAAACCTTTGTTAAATCGAATATAAAAAGTAATTTGTATCCCTAAAATCCGTGGATGGAAAAAAAATTCAAAATAAATTTTTCTCCTATTTGTAATATCATTTCATTGAATCATTTGTTAATGAATCAATTGGCGTATAATTATTGATTCAGAATTAAATATATACATATATATATATATATAATTTCAAAAAAAAATTAAATAAAATACCATGATGTAATAAAACTTTTTAGCTTTCTAATTATGATTTATATTTTAAGAGATCACATGTATAACCCCACATAATAATTGTTTAATAGAAGCTATATATTTAGGTTATATTTTCCTAATCATTAAATTAATTTTTATAAAATTTAATTTTCAAATACAATTTGCTTCATGGGGTCACAAAATCGACACAAGGATTCCTAGGGTCGGACATGTATCATTCAATATGATCATTACACATGTTAGGTTAGTTTAATATTATTATAATATTATTATTACCCTTATTTACCAGATTTACCTTTTAACCATGGTAAATAAAATATTTACAAATGTTACAATTCATAATGTCTAAAAATAAAATATACCTATTTAAACAATTTTTATATCTTAATTATAAATATGGAATCTATTTTTTCAAATTTAAAATAAAAATGTTGTCAAAATTTATTTAACATTAATTCCTATTGTCAAACCAAAACGCACATTTTTATTCAATAGTAACTATCATAAGATTGAAAATTATTTATGACTAATCTCAAATTGAAAATACATTATATTTTCAGAATTTGATTAAATAGAAAAAATAAAATACAATAACACTTAGAAATAAATTAAATTGTTAATCTAACAATATAAATTAATTAGATTGAAAGACATTTTTGATTAGAAATGCAGTATTTTCAGTATTCATTAAAAAGCGATCTTTATCAAAAAAAAATTATAATTTTACCCAAAGTAAATTATGATGCCTTGATTCTAATGAAGAATATTATTTTCTCAAATAGAACATATAAAATTGATAAAAATATATTTAAAAAGGGTTCTCCATTAAAAGACCATAAATCAACCTTTTAATGAATATTGGAGTATTTATGCTTAAAATTGGATTCATTCACAATTCAATCCTCTAACATTTATTAGATAAATTTAAAAACATTTAACAAAAATATTTCAATATATTGTAGTTAGTTCTATTCATTTCTTCCAATACAACGACTAAGCGTTAAATACAATTTAAAATAATATTTTATTATTATTTTTCATCATGAATCATCCTTTTATACAACATGATATTTTCAATGAAAACCATTGTTACGTGTCATGTATTACATTAAACATAGAATCTAATTAAAATTAAAAATGATATTTAAATAAAAAATTTAATATGTATAAAAATTCTGTATTCTTTATTTACCTAGGATTTTAAATCCTTCCCCCCTTTTGGAAATGGAGCCCTCACAATTTTTATTCACTTATCAAATAAGTAGGGGTATTTATCCCTCATATCATTCTCAGATTCCCATGTTTCCTCTTAAACCATATGTCTTTCCCAACAAACCTTTTCCTCATGTATTACCTTATTCCAGAAAAGTTTCTCTCTTAGGTCATGAATCTGGACTGGTTTTTTCTCAAAAAAATGATTCTCTTCCAACTGAACTACCTCTGGACTAAAAACTTGAAATGGATCAGGAATATACTTTCTCAAAATTGAAACATGAATATCATTGTGTTCCTAGGATAAACATTGAGATAATGACACTCTGTATAAAACTGATCCAACATTCATTAGTATTTCATAGAGTCCAATGAACATTGGACCCAGCTTTCCCATTATACAAAAATGCACAACTATTTTCCATGGAGAAACTTTGAGAAAGATATGATCACCTACCTCGAAAGAATGATCCTTAATTTGGTTATCCGCATAAAATTCCCACCAACTCTATATTATTCTCATGTGTTTCTTAATTAAATGAACTTTTTATTCTATCTCTTCTACCAATTCCGGTCACATCAGTTTCCTTTCACCTACTTCATCCCAAAACCTATAGTTTGACACTATAACCAATATAATGCATTAAATGGATACCTCTATATAAATGAATGAAAACTGTTATTCTAATAAAATTCAACCGATGAAAGATTTCGGTATCAACATACCTCATAATCTATTGAGTATGGTTGTATGATATCTTCTAAATGTTTGAAATGTTCGTTCTAACTACCCATCATATTATAGATGAAATGATGTACTAAAATTTCATTCAATATCCAGTAACTTTTGAAGTCCTTTCTAAAATTTAGAAGTGATCATCAGATCATGATCAAATACAATAGGGAGGATAAATCCATGTAACCTAAATATCTATGTAACATATAATCGATAAAGTTGATCTAGAGATAGAGTATCTCGAATATAAAGAAAATGTGTAGATTTAGTCAACTAATCAACAATGACCTAGATTTAATTGTTACATAGATATGTCTCCGGTAATACCACAATGAAGTCAATTAATATATTTTTCCATTTACACTATGTCACTGGTAAAGGCTGAATAATCATTTTTGTTAACCTACACTATGTTTTAAACTTTTTACAAGTCAAAGACTTCACCGTAAATTCAGCGATATCTATTTTCATTTCATCTCACTAGTAATACACATGTTAATCTCTTTAAATCTTAGAAATACCATGATGTACTGAAAACGAATAACTATAAGCTTCACATAACAACTCTTTCATCAACTTTGAATCAAAAGGCACACATAATCTCTTCCAAGACCTCAAAACAGAGTCTTTATCAAAGTTAAATTCATGTAGCTTACCATTCTGAACCAACTCTACCATTTTTTTGTAACTCACTCTCTTCTTTCTATGCTTGATTTATTTTTTCTACTATGGATGATTTCACTTACACCTAAAACAAAAAAGAACAATTTATTGCACCTATAAAATCTACACAAATGATCATCAAATCATTAATTAAAAGATATTGTTCCAAATGCAAAATGGTTAATGTTGCCATATTTTTATAAAAAAAACAATAGTAGCTAATTATAAATCATGTTTTGGGTAATTTAACTCATGAAGTTTAAAATAATGTGAATCCTCTGAAATTATCTGATCATTCTGTATAAGGACATAACCATGCCCTTTCAAGAAATCATTATTATAGATTAAAAAAATCACTGTTTCGGGAAGGCAGTGCCAATACTGGATCCTTCACCAATCATCTTTTCAATTCCTAAAAAAAATCATCAAATTCTTTTGTCCAGATGTAAATAACACTTTTTTGAGTTAACTTATTAAGTGGTCTAGATAATCATGCAAAAAATTCAACAAACATCTAGTAATAACCTACTAAATCAAGAAAAATACAGATATTGGTCATATTTGTGCGTCTTGTCCATTATTCACCAACTTTTGTTTTTGCATGATAAGCAATTATTAGATTTTTTAAAGTAATGTGACAATGGAATGAAATTTTTTGTAACCAAATGTCACAACTTATGAATTTTCCTTAGTTGAGTTCTTCATTGGACACTTATTTCCATAATGACCAAATTTGTTACACTAAAAAACATTTTATTGAATATAAATTAGATATTTTCTTACTATTACCCTAGTATTTTTCAGTGTAATTACGAGCCTTATGTCCCATTTTACCACATTGGTAGCACATACTAGAATTCAAAAGACATCCCCCAATGTGATTTTTACCACATTTTTCACAAACTATAATCTTATGTTTCATAACAACAATAGTTTTTTAATGGTTCTTCCATTTCATCTGCCACCTTGTCCTCTTATTCAGATTTTTATAAAGAAAACCTAATCATCGACAAAATCCAATTCCACTTTCTCTGAACATCAAATTTTTTTTTCTTAACTTTTGTACTCATGAAAAGCTAAAGTCCTTCGATGCATGGGATTTAATCTAGAGTAAAAACAATTGATTTTAATATCAAGATCTCATATGAAATTTAGATCATACCTTGTCATTCAATTTAATTTTGTTTCATATGTAGCCACTGAGTCATCCTTCTACCTCAAATCTTGGAATTTTTTTCCATCCTAAGCTGAAACAGCATAGAAAAATATTTCTCATGAAAAATAACAATGAATTCATCACAATCAACATCATTAATCTCCACACTACAGTTGATATTTTTAACCATTAACCACCACTGATCGACTTCACATTCAGAATAGTAAATAGTGTGACGAAACATTTAATGGTCTTAACACCCCATGACATTAGAAATCTTCTACAATGCTTTAATCCACCATTCAGCTAGCACATGGTAAGATGAACTTATGAATGATGGGGTATGTTGCCTCATTAAATTTTCTACTATTGACATGTTCCTCTATGGTTGATATGGATGATATCGTGCATGGGTACCACCACCATTTTTATCCTGATTCAACTATGAAATCACTGTAATAAACGATTCAGTTCTAATTTCATTCATCTCATGTTTCTAATTTGGATGGTTGTCTTCCTTCTGATGTCTCCCATCATATTTTTCATGTTTCCTTTGTGTAAAACCATTCCGAACATGTACATATACTAGACGAAGAAACATGGTAATCTGTAAAAGCTATATCATTTCAATCTGACCATAAATAAATTTATAGATATTAATTTAACAATATCCTAAATTCTAATGTTATCTAAACTGGCCTTTTATACCAACTATAAATCCCCTACCTTAAAAATGACATAATCTTGAATTATGTAAATAATTCACATTGAGGTTATTTTTAGGTTTATAATTTTAGATAATTAGGCCATAACAGTTATATTTCATTTCAAAAATTACCAAGTAGACACTTATACTCAGTATCCATTTTTTTCATAAAATAAGAACTCTTAAAACAATAAGAATTCTTTTCTTGATATAAATCTTCTTAAATTATTACATTACCTTTCCTTGCATTATACCCCGTAAAAAAAGTTAAAAACATGTGATGGGCATAAAAATATTAGTAAGGGTGATAAAACAAAGAATGAAATCAACAGCCTGTCAATACATACAAAAAAAAATCTTTATCATACGTCATGAAATCATATGATTTATTAATCACACATATAAATCATAATTCATAAGGGTAACTTGTGACATCCATATCATATATTCATTGGTGCATTCACAGCTATATAGGGACAATGTTTGGAATTCACATCATAGTATATTCTCTAAATATATTAGGAGAATCATTAATGTTTACCTCTATTAGGTTACCCAATGCATTGGAGAGAGTTCTTGGGTTCACCTGACCTATATTTATCATAGAACCACCCATATACATAAACAATTTCCAAGAACCATTACATAATCATAACACATGAGCAATCAAGAAGGAAAGATAAAATTTCCACATTGTAATAACAATATATCATTACAATATAATAACATAATCAATTCAATTTAAAAACCATTTTCAATATAAAAACACTTAAAAATAGTATATGGTATTTATTTTCCATTTAAAAACATTACAGCTATTTGATGATTCCAAATATCAAATAATTCCCATGGTGCCGGAAAGGTCATTGTCACTATGTACGTCAAAAGGAATATTGTTTTTATTGTTTAGTAAAAAAACTGTAGATAAAATATTACATTGGTTTGAAATTAAAATTCCAAGGGGGGTATACACCGTATAAAAAAAATTTGAGTATAAATCACAGCATGCCTCTATGAAAGGAGATAGAGACGATGTCCCTTAGCTTCTGTCCAACTTAACCTGTTCAATCTTTAATGTCTGGAATAATAATATAAATTTAATTTCTAATTTATTCAGAACCTTTTTCATGTTTATTATTCTTTTAATATAAATTATAACCATGTTATAAACATTACATAGTCATTTAAGTTAATAACAGTCATTTTGTCGATATTTGATACTTGAGTAAAAACTCAACAAATTATAATTACAGGATGTCCATGTGGTCAAAAGTTTATTATCTACAAAATTATATTCAGGATTTAGATATCATATATTTTATATATTCCTTATATATATATATATATGTACATTACATTTAGAGATATGAAATGAAATTCACCAATCATGGTGACGGTAAGTCGTACGTAAACATGAATGAAACATTCATTTCTATATCGTATTTAATGGAATAAGAACATAATGATACATAGGTATATTATAAT
Organism: Viscum album; assembly: GCA_963277665.1. Lineage (NCBI taxonomy): Eukaryota > Viridiplantae > Streptophyta > Magnoliopsida > Santalales > Viscaceae > Viscum > Viscum album. The sequence goes on along the minus strand of OY728152.1, from coordinate 1,556,250,087 downwards.
TATGGTATAATATAATATATAATTTTATTAATTCCATCATTTATACTTTCCACATTTGCAATGGATAAATCATATCACTTAGAGGGGGTGATAGTCAGCACTTCCTCAAATAAAATTATCAATTTACCCATTATGAAAACCATAAAGGTATGATATAAAATAAAAATATATGATAATAGACACAAAATAAATATAATATAAATCAAATGTAAATAATTCTCCATTGTAATGGCCACAAATAGAGGAGATAGGAGATAACTGAACAATAATCGTTTCGTGAGGCAGTTGTTCGCCGCCCAACGAAATAGTATGTTCGTATCCATCAGATAGAGCTGTGTGGATGTGTAGTTATAATCCTCATCATAAAAACACAATTTAATGTTGAATATACTATTTTTTTATAAAACAATATTATAAATATTTTTTAGTGGGTTGGATAAAGAAAATAATTGAAAATAACATGAGATTAGACGTCACCTTTATATCGGGTAACATCTTTTTATTTGAGCCAAAGGATTCTATTAAATTGAATTCAGCCAAGAAGAAGTATTATATGAGGTATAGAGTTGTGTTAGTTGCTACTTTTATTATATTATGGATGAGCCAAGGGGTTTGAGAGGTGGGTGTAATTGGTTAGAGTTGGTGGACTTTTATAAGAGGGGGAGGGGCTCTATTGGAATGTTTGGAAGTATTATTTTATTATTAAATTATTTTTGGATTCAAAAGGTCTAAATCATTTTTAATTACAATATATGTTGTTTATATGTGGAAATAAAATAATCCAATAATAATTGGATAGGGTCTGTATATATTGAATACTTATCTTTTTTATTTAACCATTTGTTAACTTATTTAATGTTTAATATGTCCTCTTATATATTCATAATATATGGTCAATATATTTAATATAAAATTAAAAGTGACCCAAAATGGATCATTAATTTCATTGATGAAATCATACATGTCAATTGGCCTAATATTATATTTTTTTGTTTATTTTATTATTTAGTAAAATACAAATTGTTTTAAAATTTCATTAGTCGTATCATGACTTTTACAAGATCAATAACAACGAGTTTATTTTAAAGGACATTCATAAATTAAAAGATAAAAAGTCATTATTATCCATAAAATTCGTGGAAGGCATAAGATATTTCCAAATAAATTTATTTTAATATATATAAAAAAAATTATTTTTAATCTTTTATTAAGGAAGCAATTACTACATCACCACTCTGTCATAATTAAATTTATTTATTTAATGTCTAAAAATTAGAAATAAAGTATAATGATGTAGGAAATCTCTTTATATTTCCAATGAATATTTATATTAGAAGATATCACTTGAATTACCTCATATAAAATAGTAGTATAAAAATATTTATGTTTAGTTTATATTTTCCTTATATTTAAATTAATTATTATAAAATGTCATTTTCACTTACAAGTTGCTCCAGGGGATCCCAAAATCAACCCAAGGATGCTCATTATTGGACATGAATAATTCAATAGTATTATGAAATGTGTTATGGTAATTTAATATTATTATAATATTATTTTTACCAATATTTACAATATTTAACATTTAACCATGGTAAATAAAATATTTACCGATGATACAGTTCATAATATCAAAAAATAAAAGTTACCAATTTTCACAATTTAGACATCCTGCTTCAATATATGGAATAAATTTTTTCCAAATAAAAACAAATAAGTTGAAGAAATTAATTTAGAATTAATTCTTATTGTCAAAACAAAAAACATGTTTTTAAGAAATAATAATTATCAAAATATTGATAGTTGATTATATCCAATTTCAAAGTGAAATTACTTCCAATGTCTAGAATTGGACAAAATGGTAAAAATATAATCTATTTACACATTAAAACCAATTAAATGGATAATATAACCATATAAATGAATTATATTAAAATGAAATTTTGAATTAAAATGGTGTATTTATCACTATTCATTAAAAAAATTCTATATTAGAAAAATAAGAAACATTTACATAATTTTTTTTTGATATCTCGATTCTAATTAAAAAATTATTTTGTCAAATAGAACATATAAAAGTAGAAAAATATATTAAAAAACGGTTTTCCATTAAAAGGAGGTAAATTGTCTTTTTAATGGATACTAGAGTATTTATGATGAAAATTTGATTCATTCACATTTTAAGCCTCTGACATTAGTTGGATAAATGTAGAAAAATTAACAATCATTTATAATAATATTTTAGTTATTTCTATTCATTATTACCAATACAACAACTAGGGGTTTGGTACCATTTAAAATAATATTATATTATTATTCTTCTGTATGAATCAGCCTTATTTGAAACATGAGATATTTGGAGAAAACCATTGTTGCGTGTTATGTACACCATCAATCATATAATCCTCTTCAATGTAAAAATAATATTTAGATCAGAATATTCTAAATATGAAAATGTTATATTCTTTATTTACCTCAGATATTTAATTATAAAATAATAAAATCACTCTTGTTGGATTTTATTAATGAAATATATATGTATTATATTAAATTTAATGTTCAAAATTTATCTTATATGCTTTATATACATTATATAAGAACAATTTCAATTTTATGGATAAAGGGAATTTTTTTATAAAAATGAATTTTTATCTCCTTTTAAGGGAGAACCCTTTTTAAATCTATTTTTTTCAAATTTCATATGTTCTATTTGATAAACTAAACTTCTTTATTTGGATGTGAGATATCAAAATTTACATTGGATTAAATTTTGTCCTTTTCTAAAAAAGTTTATATTTTAATTAATAGTTAAAAATACTACATTTTAATTCAAAACAATATTTTTGTTAAATTTATTTGTTTTTTAAGATAATCATTTTAATTGGTTTTAATATTTATTTATATTATGTTTTTATAATTTAATCCAATTTTTTCATTATATGTAATTTCACATTGTAATTTGATATAAAAACACGTTAACCTTTTGATCCATTTTACTTTCTAAAAACTCCCTCTTTCATTCTGACAACAGGATTTATTTTTAAAATTATTTCTTTCCATTTTTTGTGAATCTAATTTTCAAATAAAAACATACATGGTTGTCATAATTATGAAAAACATAGTTTAATAGGATCAAATTAATTTTTGATGAATATTAACTTTATTATTTGATTTACCACAGTTAAAGTGTTAATCAAGTAAATAAGGGAAAAAATATTATAATAATATAAAAGTACTATAATACTTGTGATAATATTACCAGATAAGTTATGGATAACTAATACAATAGTTGGGATGAATTTTTTATCTTTTTGAAGCCACTTGTGTGTTATTATGACATTTATAACTTTTAATTAATAGGAATGAAAAAAATATCATTAACATGACTCATATTACTATTTTTTCATATGATGTTATATAAGTGATATCTTCACCTATAAATAGTAATTAGGAAGATAAAATGTTTAAATACATTATGGAATTTTATTTATAATTTTTAGATATTAAATAATTATATTTAATTATGACACAAGGATGATGCAGTGATTTCATTATTTATGAAAGAATAAAATAAATGATATTATAAATTTTAAAATAAATAATATGTGACATAATTTATTCCACCCACTAATTTTTTGGATGAAAATTTCTTGTAGGATTTATTTAATATAATTTCATTGAATGAATCATGTTTCTATTATATATTAAAATAGTCATCTAATAAATAGTTTCAAAATTTACATAATTCATATTTCAAAAAATAAATAATGTTATTAAATGATAAATGATTCTTAAAAATATAATATTTTCCCAAAGGTTTGGATATTCCTATAAATTATATTAATTAATATTTAATAGGTCTTTTGTCATTATTTATTAGTTATTTTACCCGTCTAAGTGTAAAATACATGATAAAATAGTAACAGTTAAAAGGGGTTAAAAAAGATAAGGATTATGAAAATTTTACCACATGTCTAATTTTTTTTGGATGATAGGGATTAGACTCGTAATAATATTATCATAGATATAAATTAATTTGGGACCTTTTCAAACCGAAATTTGTTTTATATTAATTTAATATTTTAAGAGTTCACATGGGTACCCCTCCCCTCTCTTATAAAAAGGTACCCAACCTTTTCTAAAACACACACATCCATAGCCTTTTGGTTTGGTCAAGGTCAACCAAAACCGCTTCCTAGAATTAGACCCCACATTATTGTATCCTTATATTATTCATAACATCCTTCCTAGATATGCTAAGTAGTTCATCTAAGGCAATCAAATGGAGATAATGAAAATGACGTTTTTACATGATCTTTTGGACTCAATGTAAGTGATTTAGTCAAAATCTACTTTCATTTATATTTTTCATGATAATATGATCCTTTATTATTTATGATTCATATATATAGAAAATACGAAATTTAATATCCCTATTTTATAAAAGGTAATTTATGGTTTTGGTAAATGTGTTAATTCATGGAGATTAAGATTTAAATGTTCAATATTGTATGGGACACCTTGAATATTTAAATATTTGTTATCATATAATTTTCTTCATTATATTAATTTAAATTAATATTTATTTGGATATTAAATTATTATATAAGATATTTTATTTCTAAGTTTAATTTTTTTCAATGGTTTCAATGTGGAATCTTTTGATACAAAACATTTTACTTTCCTTACAAAAACTGGAAAAATGGATGTTTTTTTGTTTACGTATATAGTGACAAAAACCTCTCTTCCGACATAACCATTATATGATATTTATATTCCTATATAATATTTAATTTATTTCAAAAGGAAAATATATACCTCATTTGGTTATCTTTGTATTAAAAAATATTCTTAAATTAAAATAGTATTTCTATATAAAAATATTTTTCATATAAAAATATAAGTGTTTTTCAAATTGGTTTTATGATGAACATGTTTTTGAAATGGAACATTAGAATTATATGAAATGGGTGAGCCCATTATATCTTATACAATGGTTGGAGTTCCATTATAGCTCACTGCTGAGCCCGACACATCTTACAGGAAGGGTTTAGCCCCAATATAGCTGACTGGTGATCCCATTATAGATTATGTGAATGGTTGAGCCCCATTATTCCTCAAGGGTGAGCCTGATATAACTTATACGAAGGGTTGTACCCATTATTTAACAACAATTTTGATGTCAACCATATAGTTATTCCAATTTAAATATGATTGAAAGTGTTTTATATTTGAGATCCTATAATCCACCTAAATGAATTTTAAATACTTTCTATTGGGTTTAATGTTTTTCATTGATAATAAAGTATTTGTATTATTGAAGTGAATATATTTCATATCATTCAATAAAAAAACATTAAATGGGTTACCATGTTTTAACTACAGTAATGGATTTATTATTTTTGTGTCCCTTCCTGATATTTGGTTCTCATACCATACTTTAAACAAATATCATCGGTCTTTAGATTGGTAATGACAACGAATATTACATGATAAAATTTTTGAGGATGTGTCTTGAAAAATAATAAAGTTTTATTTTAAAATAGATATATTTATGGGTAAATCGATAATATATATATATATATATTTCCACTTTTAATATATGAGTTTACTATGTAAGATTTTGTATTAATTCTCCAAAATTGTAATCTTAAAATATCCATGAAAATGAAATATGGTTGAAATACACTAGAAAAAAGATGTAGTTATGGTCGAGACATTATACTTGTTGTTTGGGGATGGTTTATCCGTATTTGGAGATTATTATGTCTTCTTATGTGGGAGAGATATCATATTAGTTTATAATATTAAGGTTGATCATAAAATCAATATCATATAAATCCCATTGAGGATAATATAATGACATTTCATGGTAATTTTTGGTATTTTTTATGACATTTATTTTTGAGGTAGCTATGGGTATTTCTTTTCAAGATAATGAATTGAAGGTCTATAATTTACATTGAGATTAAAAAAATTTATGGTTATTTATTAGAACATTATTCTATTTTTTTAATGTTATTAGAATTGTATAGTTTTAGAAAAAGGGACAACACAAAGACCATGTGAAAACTCATTGTGTCAAATAAGGCTATGGGAATTGAACCCACAACTGACGTGAGAGAAGGATTTGTTGCCCACCACATTCCTATGTGAAGTCCATGGTTAGTATGAAATTTTATTTTCAGTTAAATGAGATGATGGAATACGAATTATTTGACTTTGGGACCTTATGTTAAATTAAATGGATATCCTTAGTATTTTAAATTGATTGTGTGATAAATGTTATTTTGGAAGACGTTAAATATTTTGGAAACATTATATAGTTATGGTAAATACATTACTTTGGGATTTTAATTGAGGAGTAATGGATTATTATTATTTGAGAAGAATCTTTTATTTTTATCAAAGACTTATGGAAATTTGGGTTTTTTATTGAAATGATTAAACTATCTTGGAGAATATGTGATTTGATTAATTACACATTGGTATAAGATATTAAGTGTGATTTATGGATAAAAATATTAAAACTAATCTGGGAAGAATATGTGATCACATTCTTCTGATTTTTGGGTTTAGATCACAGGTTCGATTATTTTGGGGAATTTTAAGGATATTTGTGTGTTTAATGGTCTATGATGAACATGGGTATTATTGTTTAATTTGGGAAATTATGAGTAGTATTTCAAATAAAATGAATTATTATTTTTGGGGTAATTATAAGATATTTTACTAAAAATTTCATTTTTTTTAATGTCTAAAGACAAGGGAAATATATACATCATCTTTTACAGTTTATGTGATTCTATAGAAGTTGATTCTAGTGCATCATGTGTGACCAAGTCATCATAAATACTCATCGATTTGGGAAAAAAGAAATTTTTGTAGTGGAAAAAGATTAATGTCTGAAACAATATCTAGTAAATATATTTCATTATGTTCTTATTATATGTAATAAAATAATCCCCCAACTATAAGAAAATGATCTTAAAATAGAACCATTTCTTGTTTACTTTTCCTACTATGAAATCAATGTCCTTTTAACCAATCACATTTTTGTTGTTTTTTGATTGTTTACACTCTCCTGATAATTTTTTATATAAATCTATATAAGAACCTGAAAATTATTCTTTCTTGCATACCAATATTTTCCTATATGGAATCAGTGTATTTCTTATCTCTGGTGACCATCGTGTATTCATTTAATTCCATCAAAGTGGACATTTTGATAATCGTATTTTTCAATGTGGGATTGCGGGATTGCAATAAATGTATTTTGATAAGTCATAACTTAGTTAACATCCCCAAATATAAATTTTGAGGAAGATATTTCCAAATGGGTAGGTGGAGAATATAACATCCCGATTTTTTTAATAGACCACTATATTCGATATAATGCATGATACACCACATTTAGCTTAAATGAATAAATTATTATTATTATTTAATATGATTGTTATCACATGTCCATTAGAATGGTAATAATGAAAATGTTTTACTAAATATTTAAAATATGGTTTACTAATGTTTATATAATGATTCAATGGTTACCAAATTAAGTAAAAAATTAAATAAAAACTAATTGAATATAAAGGATGTATTTTTATGAAGAATTATGTAAATGATAAATATTTGAATTTATAAAATAAGAAACTCAATCTGTTTGGATTTTATTAATCTATTATATATGTCATATATTCAATTTAAAATATAAAATTATCTTTATATGTTTTTTATACTGTATATAAGAGAAAATTCAATTTTACGGATAAAAGGGGTATTGTGATCAAAAATATAGTTTTACTGCCTTTAGATAGGGAACTATTTTTAAATCTAGTTATATTTACATTAATATATTCTATTTGATAAAATAAACTTTTAATTTTGAAGAGCGATAAAAAATTTCTCATTGGTTATAATATTGGTATTTTCTTGATAAAATTCATATTTTAATGTATAGTTAAAAATACTGCATTTTAATTCAAGACATCATTTTCGTCTAATTTATTTGTATTGGTAGATTATCATTTGTATTAGTTTTATATTATATTTTTATTATAAATTTATCATTTAGTATAATTTTTTTCATTGTAATTAATTTCATATTAAAATTTGATATAAACACATGTCAATATTTTGATGATTATTACATTTTAAAAGCCCAATTTTTCATTATCACTAAGTGATTAACTATTAATTATATATTTTTCACTTTATTGAATATTATTAATGAAAACAGAAAAAATTGTAAAAATTATGAAAAATAGGGTTTAATATGATCAAAATATTTTTTTTTCTAAAAAATAACATTATGATTTTACAAGGATAAAGGTTAAATCTGATAAATAAGGGTAAAAAATTACAATAAAAATATAAAAGTACCATAAAACATGTTTAAACATTATCTTATGAGTTATTTATGACCAATAAAACTATTAGGATGAATTTTGGTCCTTTTCATGCAACATGGGTTTGATTATGACAATTATAAAATTTAATTGAAGTAAAGGAAAAAATACTATTAACATGACTCTTATTACTAAAAAAATTTATATGGGGTTATATAAACAATATCTTCATCTTTAAATTGTAGTAAAAAATATTAAAAAATTACCTACATTTGTGTATTTTATTTATAATTTTTATACATTAAAAATGAAATTTAATTATGGCACAATGTTGATGCAATGATTTCATTAATAAAGAAAGAATGAAATAAGTGATATTATACATATTAAAATAAATAATATATCGTATTTTTTATACCATACCAAATTTTTTTTGGATGACTATAACATGATAGGAATTATATAATGTATTTTGTTTTGATGGAATCATGTTATTATTATTTTTAAATAAATTCATGTAATGAATAGTGTGAAAATTAACATAATTCATATTTGAAAATATTACATATTTATTTAAATGATATAAATTTTCTAAAAATATATTATTTTTCCAAATGAATATAATATACATTTACATTAAATTAATGAATCATTGATTAGGTTTCTACAATGATTAGGTTATTATTTTAACACTCTAATTGTAAATTACTTGATAAATAGGTAAGAGTTAAAGGGGGTCAAAAAAAATATAAGGATTAAAAAAATATTGCAAATTGACTAATTTTAATTGGGTAATGATAATTTGATCCTACATTATCTTTTCCTAGAAATAAATTATTTTTGGGCATCTTGGTACCAAAATTGAATTTATATTATTTTAATATTTTAAGAGTATCTAATGGGGCCCCTCTTCACTCCTATAAAAAGGTACTCACTCTTCTCTAATACACACACACATGTAAATCCTTTTGGTTCAGCCAAGATCAACTCAGACCTCTTCCTATAATCTATCTCCATGTTACTGATGCCTTATATTATGTATAAAATACTTATTATTGGTGTTATGGAGTTCTTCAATGGTGTTCAGATGCAGAATATGAACATAATGATTGTACGTGATGAGTCTATCTCAAGGTAATGGATTTCCTCGCAATCTCATTTAATTGAAGAATTATTGGATAATATTCACTTTTACAGTTTTATTAGGTATATATACTACCTCTATGATATTTAATATCCATATTTTATCTATAATAATGTTATTAATTGTTTTGATAAATATGTTAATTCATATAGATTAATATTTAATTCATCGAAGTGGTATGTGGCACATTGAACGTTTAAAAATTAAATTATAAAATATTTTTATTTATGGTATTAATTTAAATTTATTCTTATATGTATAAAAATTACTATAAAAGAAATTTTATCTCTATATTGAATTTAATTAAATGTGTTCATACTAGATTGTTTTGATAAAATGCATTTTAAATTCTTTATAAAATGAGAGAATGATTTTTTTGTTTTTACATATACAACGATACTAACTTCCCCGCATCCGTAACTGTTATTTGATATTTGGCTTTCTCTATAAGCCTTTATGTATTTTAAAAGTACAAAACCCCTTATTTGGGAATCTTGGTATTGAAAATGTGTTCATAACTAAAATTTGTATTTTTATATGAAAATATTTTTCATATGGGAGTATAATATATTTTCAAAAGGGATATGTGATGAACTCATTTTTGAAATGGGAATTAGTTATTATATGAAATGGGTGAGATTAATAGAGATTATATCAGTGGTTGATCCACATTATTGCTCATGGGTGAGCCAGACACAACATTTACAAAGGGTTGATCCCCAATATAGCTAATGGGTGACACCTTTATAGCTTATATGAGGGGTTGAGCCCCATTATAGCTCACAAGTGAGCCCGATATAGCATAAACGAAGGGTGATCCCCATTATAAATACCAAATTTGGAATTCAAAAATATATTTATTTCAATTGAACGATGTTTTAAAGGATTTTGTATATGTGAAACTCAATGTTACATAAACTAGTTTTAATTTATTTCTATTGGTTTTAATGTTTTTCTTTATGAAGAATGTATTAGCGGTAATCATTGGAATTTTTTTTTTCATTTTCTCAAACAACATTAAATGGGTTTCCATGTTTTAACTTTAATAATGGTTTCATTTCTTTTATGTACCTTACTAATATTTTATGCTCATCCCAAATTTTAAATTGTTTTTCACAGATCATAAGATGGGAAAGGATGAATAAAATTCCTTGATAAAATTATTGAATATGTTTTCTGAAATGAAATCATGTTTTATTTTAAAAAAGTTTTATTTTGTGAAGAAATTGATACTGATTATATGTATCCACTTGTAATATATGAGTTTACAATGTAAGATTTAGTCCTAATTCTCTAAAACAATAACCATAAAATAACATTGAATGTGAATTCATGTTAAAAAATAACAAAACAATATGGGTTTAAGGTTTTTTCCTTATGTTAATGTGGAATGAAAATTACTAAATATGATGCTTCATCCTTTTATAATTCCAATATTAAAATGGTGTAATATATCTACTGATATAATGATATTATTTTCAACTACATCTATATATAATAATGAAATTTTTTCTCATATTGATAGATTAATTGGATATTACAATATCTTTTTCATTCAAGATACTATGTATTAAGATAATTATTCTTAACTATACATCAAGTAGATAATCATTCAAGATTGAGTTCAAATAAATATTTTATATAAATGTGTTCCTATATTTTCTATAAATTTTTTGAAAGACTGTAATATGTTAGTGGGAATTAAGTTAAGTTTTTTGTATCTTTTTTAATCCACTATCTGATAAAAATATGGATCAAACTATTCATAAATTAAAATAAATTGTTAAATTGTTTTTAAATTTATTACATGGTATATTGGGGTAAATATCACACATTTGTTTAACTATTTTTTTAAAGTCATATTCATTCTAGTATACATATGGTAACATTTGAGTAATACTATTAAAAGTAGTGTTAATATCCTCATTTTTTTGTTGATGTGAAATAAAGATTGTTTTTCGAAAATTTATTTTATTTGAAATATCTAAAAGAGGGAAGCTAATTTAGAAATATTTGAGAATTTAATAATATAGAATTAAATTATACACAGTTAACTAGTGGAAATATTTTTTTAATTATGATAGGATATCTCAAATTTGTAAAACTATCTCTATTAAAAAATGATATTTGTTTTTGAGAAAATGGAATACAATTTTTTGGTTAATTCATCCATAAAAAATACTCATGAAATTCATAGAAGTTACTTGTTCAGTGTCCCTTCCTCTGATTTTAACTATAAAACATGATATATTTAATATTTTTTTTACAAAGATACATTCATGATAAAATTTATGTATTAAGCTATAAAGTAGTTGTGTTGGAAGAAAAACATTCATCAAGGAAATAATGAGTTCACATTAAAGAATAAAAAGAGATGGTGTTATGTATGAAATTGATTTCCCTGGTTAACGATTTTTAGAAAACCATGTGATTGAATATGATAGAAGGGAATTAATAAAAATCCATGAGTTAAAGATTCTTTAATTATTTAAATTGTGAATAATACTATGAGATGTTTTTTCCAAAAGGTAGAATAATACTACAACACTTGTAGTGTTAATATAAAATATATTCATGCCATATTATCATTCATCAATTATATTTTCGAGTTATGTTCCTTAAAAGTATATTGAATATTTTTTTTACAAATAGACAATGTTTTATATCATAAAAAATTGGGTTTCATTCATTATATTATTTTATTATAAATTTAAATGTCAATATTACATAATTGTAATTTAAAAAATAACATTTTAAAAAAAATTATGTAAAAATCATCTTAAGATGAATTTTTTATTTTTTTAAAGAGTTTTATTTTCTAATGACTAGATAAAAATATTGATTTTTATTAAAAATATATATTTTCCTTTCTTTTTATTTAAAATTATAATTTTTAATATTATTGAAATTTAATTAGTTCATTTTGACTAAAGAAATATAATAGTTTTCTTAAAAGGAATTTTACAATTGAATTTAGTAAAAACATTTATATATTTAAAAATTATTTTTTAGAATATAGATTTTCCTTGAGATTTTTGGGATTAATTTTATATTAATTTATAAAAAATATTGAAATAGAATCATTAAAAATGGATACTATATTTCAATTAATGAGTTGATAAATTTTTATGTAGGTATAATTAAATTAGGTCATTATGAATAGTAACCATGTTAATTTATTGTTAACATTATTATTAAAAAATTAGTTAAATAAGGTTAAAACTATTGTGATATGGCTTAGAGTACATTAAAAAACATTATTTTATTTTAGTAGATAAATCTATTTCATCATTAAAATTCATATTATAGAAAATATGTCCTTTTATTTTTTATTTTATTTTAACCGTTATATTATTTTAAATAATTAAAAATACTAAATGAAAATGCCTTTCTTATACCTTATTTTTATATGTTCACATAGGGGTAAAAATATGTTATTAATGAATATTGAGTGTAAATGTGAGAATAATAAGATTATTTTTATGATGGAAATTGATTTATAATTTTTTTATTATATTATGACCTTAAATTCTTATGCAATACCCCCAGTGATTGTGAAAGATGAAGAAAAATCAAGTAAATGATTTCTAAAAAAATAAATATAATATTTTATCGGATAGTTAATGTGTCCCATAGATCATAATTATAATCATAACGTATTATATAATTTCCAAAGGTTAATATTAATTCTTCATTGTTATCATTATTATATTGATGTCAAAGTAAATGAATAGATCACTATATTATATTAATTATGTTTTATAATTAATTAATTCTATTAAAGGAGTATAAATTCACGTAAATTATATCTTCATACATGTGAATTCAGTTTGATTTCAAATACTATCCATTATCCTTTGGTGGTTTATTTGAACTTTTATATTAACATTGTTGGCCACTAAATTTTAAAAAAACATTTAATATCATCATTATAATCATAATAGATAACATGAGTGAAAATTAATATATAAGTGTGAAACCAAATCCTAAACATGTACCTATATATTTATATGATATGTTTGGACTCATACAAAACATATATTCTGATTATATAAACTTATATCCCCATGGATGTGAATATTTATTTGTATTAATTTAATATATTATGAATTTTCATGAATTCTCCTCACTTAAATCGTAATTAAATAGTAAAAACATTATATTAAATTTATTTATATGTTATCATATTAATGTTAAAACATATATTTATCCTTTTCTTCCATGAAATAGAAAATGTGTCCATTGTTCGTCTATACGGCGGAGTACTACCTCACGAACTGATGATATTTTTTCTCCATAAAAAATATTACTGTTTAATATAATATTGGATTTAATGAATTTAAATTATATTAATGGAATAATTTTCCTTGATAAAATATTATATATCATCTATATTATTACAATTATATCAAATTAAAAATAATAATTTCATTATTGTATATGTGTGGTGTAACACCCCCCAAAGTGATATGATTCATGCATTATGACCACATCACATAGAAGCTATATATAGAAACATTTAGAGAATGAATATGATATTTCTGACATAATAATAATTTTATAATTGTAAAAAAATACTTATATTCTTTTTATCATGTTGAAAAATGAGAATGTTACTCATGTGTACATACTAACGACTATTTCCTTGACTGTACCATAATTCATTTTCCACAAACAACATTCATGATTGTTTTAATAATTAAAAATAATATATAATAATGAAAATTATTTCATTACTACTAGTTTAAAGATGATGTAATAATGTTCTATTTGACCGTATTCAATATACAAAATTAATTTTGAAAAAATGAGAGAAATATCATCAAAACATTAGACCTGAACATAATTAAATAAGTAATTAATATAACATGGTAGTAGATAAACTAAAAGGAATAACTAACATGAAAAATTATCTTATCTAATTAAATAATTATCATATGTTTATTATAAAAAATATAAATAACATATGTGTTGAGTTACACTTTTGACAAGGTACACTTTAATATAAGAGCTTATTTTAAGGGGTTTTAGTTATCTCTCTCGCTAAATATTTCTACTCGAGGAAAATATTCTTAGAATTAATTTTTAGTTATATATATTTTGGCACAAATTAAATAAAAATGAATTTCTAAGAATCTTTTTAATTTCATTCAACAGTTTCCTAAATTATTTTTACGTATTTCACATGGAACATTTTGAAATTCTTTAACAAATGAACGGTAATGTTCTATTTTAATGAATTTGACATCCAAATATTTTCCCAAAATTGTTGACATTATTTATATTTGGATTCCATTTCAAGGTCCCATTTTTCATATAATAAATATCATGATTTTCTATTTTTAGGCACTTTAGTTTTGAAAATTGGGTTTTAAAGAAAATAGATATATCACTATCCAATATTATTTTTATTATTTGTTAAAAAGAATATCTATTTTGAGTATGATAACATAAATTGAACATTTTACGTATTTGAAGCATAATAAATTAATTTGTAAATTTTTATGATTGCTGAGATCAATATAGCTCATGATGATGGGTGATCTATATATATCTCATAACGATGGGTGGGATAAATAGAGGTCTAATTTAACTCCCAAAAATTCTAAAGTAAAACATTATATTCAATAATAGTTAAGAAATTAATGAAAAATTGTAAAAATGGAATATAATAACCTTATTCGTTGTAATATATTCACTATCTTAAATAAATAATATATATGACATCGCATTAAATGCATGCAACATTTAGTTAGCTTTCATTGCATGCAAGAGATACCTTCTTCGATAGATTGAGTTGCATGAAAAAGAAAACATCTTCAATATATTGTGTTATATTAATGATCGACCTTCCATGATGTCACGACCCGTCCTCGGGCCCATGTCGTGACTACCCCAAGCCCGCCTTCCATAGGCCAAGGGCTGGCGACTAGCACCAAGGTGTAAATTCCGGTAAAAAGGGAAGGCATTGCCTTTGTAATGTAATCAAGCATCACAGAGTAAGCAAGCGGAAAAGTAAACACTAAGTAAAAATTGAGTACAACTGAAAGTGCGGAAAGAAAGTGGGCCAGTATACAATCCCAAACTGAATGTAAAGTACAACTCGAAAAGGAAAATAGAAACTGAAAAGTAAAAGCAGCTACACCGAGTTTTCTTATGGAAATCCCACCTGAAGGGTGGGTAAAGATTACTCCACAGCTCCTCAGGTCCCTCCGTCCGCTCCGAGCACGTCCCGCCCAGTGTTCCACCTCCAGGTACCATCCTGCTCTGCGAGCCTCAACCACAATCAATGATGTCTGTCGTCTGCAACTGACACAGTGTAGTGCGGGCATAGCCCGTGAAGGGGTGAGTATAAGCTACTTAGTAGGGACCCCGAGACCCCCGAAGGTCTCCCAAAATCCACAAAGTATAAACCACAAAGGAAAGATACAATCACGAAGTAACAACTGACACTTCTTAGGTATATGCCCATACATATACCTAAGTCATCAATTCCAATACGCTCCAACCTCCGAGCCCAAGTACAACCCAGTCCACACAGGAAAGTATTCGTATTCCACACAGGAAAGAAAAATGTAATCCACACAGGATAGAACAACACAATCCACACAGGAAAGCAACAGGATTCATATCACACAGGTATACTTCTTCGAAAGACGATAGAGATGATCACTGATCCATCTAAGTCATCGGGCCCACAAAGGATCGATAGGTACTAACCCCCGCAAAGACTCACACAGGATCGGACCCACACAGGATATGTAGGCGCTAGTTCACACAGGACCGCTGAGCACTGACCCACACAAGATCGGACCCACACAGGATCGGTAGCACTGATCCAAATAGGATCGCTGAGTGTTGTAGTCGTCGTCGTCGAATCCACTGAGGATCTCTGCACAGTCGTCATCATAGTCACAGTAGCAGTCGCAGCCAGCTCTAGGGTTCCCGCAAACAGCAAGCTCGTTCGGGAGGGTCCGCTCCACGAGCCGAGAGGCTGATACATCATCAGTCACAAAGTCCATAGTTGATGTATCCAAAAGTTATGTATCGTCAACAAGAACTCAACGCAACAGACGGTGTGCCAATCGGACGCCCGGTCTGAGAGTTATTGGCTTTTTCGTCCAAGGGGCCCGGTTGGTTTTCAAGGCAAAACCATCTCGACCGTACTCCACCTGCGTCCAAACCTTGTGCGGAGTATGTCAAAAGATCCTTCTCACTAAGAGGAACTCAACAAAGTCGACGGCACGTCAATCGGACGTCCATAACTCAAGATATGAGCGTTTTCGCTCCAAGGGCCCTGTTGGTTTCGTGTACGAACCAACCTGGCCGAAGTCAAAGTATTCTGAAACCTTGAGTGCGATATATTGAAACGACCGTCTCGATCCAAGGATTTCATCACCGCTGATGGCGCATCGTTTGGAGGTCCGTAGCCTGAGTTATGGGCATTTGAACCTAAACAGTTCGGTAATGGGGGTTTCGGGCCCGGGCCGACCCGACCCGAGCCCCCCCGGTTGGCCCGAACCGGGTCGACCGGCCCCGGACAGGGTCGGACCGGCCCGGAACGGCATGGCCCTGCTGGGCGCGGCCCGTCCCGGCGCGGCGCGGCCCGGCCCGGCCCGGCTGGGCTCGGCCCGGCCTGGCGGACCAGCTAGGCGCCGGTCCGGCTCAGCGCAGCACGCCCAGCGCGCTGCTAGCTCGGCCTTCGGCCGAGCTTTTGGAAAAACGGGGGGCGCCTACCCCCGTTTTGTAACCGCAACCCCCCCCCCCCCTCAATAATGGGGGGTCGTTCAAGCTGGCCGGGGGAATTTAATTCCCCCGGCTTTCCCCATTTCCGGCCGGCCCAACCTAGCCGGTCGGCTCCTCCTCAACAAGACCGGTAGTGGTCGGTCCCTTTTTGGCTCCGACACCGGCGGCCCGGCTGGTCGCCGGTCACCATGCTCCGCCGCGGCCAGGAACCGGCCGCGGCCCTTGTCGTCCGGCACGGTGCGACGGCACCACGCCCCACCACCGCGGCAGCGCTCCGGCCGCAGCGCCATCGATTTCCTTCAACGCGGCGCGACGGCGTCGCGTTCTTGAATTTCTTTCCACAGCGCGGCGCGACGGCGCCGCACAATACTTGTCGAGCGATTCTCGTGTGTTGCGACGGCACCACGCCATCCCATTTCATTCACAAAGAAACAACCATGAACATAGGAGGGGGTTAGGCCGTGTTTGTGCGGTCCGGCCCCGTCTCGTTAAACGTTAACATTTTAGTCGATTAACCACAAAGTTCGACATGCTAGAATCAAGAATGGAAAATAATTTAATAGATTAACAAATAATCCCCTACCTCGGTTTTAAGAGCGGAGCACGTCAACAAGCCGTGGAAGACAAGTGTCGCATAGGTCGGGCAACGCGGGTATCGAACGTCGATTCCGTTGACGTCGAGGTGCGTTCGAAGAGGTAGTGTCGCTGGAGAAGCTTCGCAAGATGACAGAGAAAGCCCGAGGAGGAAGCAGCGTCTCCATTCGTTGACACGGGAAGAAGATCAAAAGTAGCGGCATCGTCGATCTTCGGAAACACACCGGCTGTGAAGAAAAGAAGAGACGACACGTCTTTCTTTTCTTATGGTGACATCGTTTTTCGTCAGAGCCTAAGTGTTCTTCGCGTTCTTCGTCAAGGTTGAAGAAGATGAAGAATGCTTCCCAATCCTCTCAAGGTGGAAAAAGATACTTACCAAAATAAAATATGTCTAATCCTTATTTTATTTACACATCCTATCCTCTTTGAATTTCAAAAGTTTGAAATTAAGTAACTCATCTTAATTAATAACACAAGTTGTCAGAATTAATTAGAGTGGAGTTATTGTGGAGTTTAAGGGAATTTGAAGAGTTAGGTCTCATGTGGGCCCCACCACACTTAATCCTCTCAAGTGAGGTTATGTGGATGTGGGTCCCACCTCTAACTCCCTTTGGGAGGAAATAACCAACAAAGTTAAAAATAAATTGTGTTCCACAATTTATTTAACTTCTTCTAATTTCCCCGAAAACTAACTTTCATCCCGAATAAAATGCAACCTTGGAATAAGTCTCCTTAAGCAAATATCGGCGTTGCGATTTCATTGGTTCCCTCGGAATTCGATTCCGGGAACCGGTTCAAAAGTTAGAAAAACCCGCTCGTTCGTTCACTGAACGTACCCGAGCCAAACTTCGGAAATTGATTCCGGGCACAACGGGCCTCAGAATCAGGTGCCGTCAGAAACCACGCTCTTGTAAAATTACAAAGAAAATTTAGAAAAAAATTTCCATGAATTTTACGGGTCTTTACACATGATTCCTTTCATTACATGCAAGACTGAGTTTCACAAAGTAATAATATATTATTTAAATATTAAAATATAATATAATTTGATATATCTATGACATCGTTTTAGTGGTTATGAATAATATTTAATAACATTTAAAAATTATATAATTTATAAAAAAATAATATGAATTTATTGGTAACCAATTAATGAGAAAACACAACTAAGAACCAATTGGATATAAAACGAAATATTGTTATTGTTATGCTTCTAATAGAGTATTATCTTAATAAACATAATTAAATAAAATTAGTGAATTATTTTAATGAAATATATATATTTAATTTGAAATAAAATATATTTTGCATTAATAGATTTGGTTTGATAGTAATAAGATAAGAATAAAATCTATTGTACACATAAAACGTTTATTTTTATAATGGAAATTTTACAGCCTTTTAATTGCAAACCGATTTTAAATAAAATTTTAGAAAACAGATTAATTAAATATTTAAAATTAATAATTTAATTTTAAAAAGAAACATTATAATTAGGTTGTGGTGAATTGTTGATATTTTTATGAAGAATTTTCTTTTTTAATGGCTAGTGAAAATACAAAATTTTATTTCAAAACTACTATTTCAACTTATTTATTTATAAGGATAAATTATAATTTATTATGTTTTAATTTTTAATTAGATCATATTTTAATAAATTAATCCAATTTTTCCATTGGATTCAAATTCACTGTGAAAATTATTTTATGAACATAACAATCTTTTGGATATTTTTACATTAAAATCCAGCATTACCATCCCAAAAATGGGATGAATTTTGAATTAATTTCTGCCACTTCTATGATTAAATTACTCAAAAATGAATTTCATATTTTGAATCATATTAATTTTTAATTTATATTAAAAACCCATTTTTTGACCAAAAATATTAGTGAAATTTATTAAATTTAATTAAAATGAATAAGGTTATGTTAAGCTTAATAAGGGATTATATCTTTACCTTAGTGGAAAAAATGACCTATAAACTTATCCAAAAAATATTTAATGGACATATATAGACAATATAACCACATTTATATAAACTTTACCGTTATGTAAGAAACTTGTTATATGAAAAACATGGATGAAATTACATTGTGAGAATATTACCTGAGCGCCACTACTCATCCAATATAAAAGGACCTCCCCACCTACCAATTCCTTACACATAAAAAGACACATTGGGTCGACTAAGATCTTCTAAAATTTCTTCTAAAAATTCCTCCACAAATCCTATAATCTCATATTCTAGAATAAAACAATCCAAGAGATCTTTTGGTTCAAACCAAAAGGAGTTACCCGATTAAGAGGCAAAAACATTCCTTTATCTTTTTGGTTTAATTTCCATTCTCCAACCCATAAAATATAAATATTGTATTCATGTATAACAAAAAATCATAATAAATATTATATAATGTTTTTATGTGAATTTTTAGAACTATAGTTACACACACATTCATCGAATGTGTAAAGAACATACTATTTCTATGTATGGAGAACTACTCAATCATGAAACGATGGTTGTTCATTTTTCCTTCACCACCTATCATGGGGGATTTTTGGATGGGCACTAAATTCATATATGAAATATATGATATTTATAAATTCATTATTATTGTTTAATTTTTATATTGAATATACTCATATACCTCTAATTTTTGGTAAATATGATAACATCGTTTGTGGAAGTTTGAACTACCGCCCCTGAAAGTGATGTGATTCGTTTATACTATACATAGAACATATAAATATTGTATTAATTAAATACATTTAAAATAAAAAAAACTCAATATGACATTGATTAGATAATTACCATTATAAAAAAATAATATATATATCATTTTCATTATTTCTGACTTGCACACATAAAAAGAGATAACTTTATACATGGATATGTTGAATATCACCTCCTTGAACTGATTTGACTCCTTTTTCATAAAAATAACATAATATATAAGTGTATATGAATAATAATAAGGTATTTATGATATAATTACCATTCTATAATGATTTGATGTTAATTACTTTCTTTCCATAATGATCGGTGAAAAATAATAATGTTAGTCATGCGTACGTACGACCTACGACCACCATGATTGTAACATTTGTTCTATTTTCATAAAAAAATGTAATGATTGTTTTTAAAATTATAATTTATATATAAATATGATAATTATTTAATTATTAGTATTTTGTATATGTTATATAATGACTTCTATGACAATAATTGTTCGATCAATGATTGTTTTTTACATATAAAATGAATTCGGTCAAAATAGCCGACCTAAGAATAATAGTTTAAGTAGACGTACAGAACATAGAAATAAGTGAAATAACAGAAATTATAAACATTAAAAAGTTATTAAATCATTTATATAATTTAAATAATTTTATTATACAATATTTTAAAGGATGTTCACCAGAAATTGAAATCTATAATATTTTCATCTTAATTTACATTTCATTGAGACATAATAGTTATTATTCTTCTAGTTTATTTAATGTGATTTATATACTGAATTTGAAATGTTATATAATTAATCCATTTATTTTCAATATAAAATAGGATTCTTAAAATATTATTCTTTCACGATTTTTATGATTTAAAATATTTCAATGCGGTATCGGTGAATTTTAGATGTATAAAGATTAATTACCTCCATAATAATATTAATGATCCTTCAATGGAATTTCTATTTGAGGAAATTATATGAACATTGTTAAACAAAACCATTCATTTTATCTGTTTTGGTTATTCATGACCATTTTCAAGTATTATTACTTCCTTTTCACACTTTGGTACTAAAAATATTTTTGAAAAAGATTTAAAAATAATGAATTTTCATCTCTATATAGTTGAAGATCATGTTTTCATATAAAGACCATGTTGTATTAAAAAAACTAAAAAACTATTTTTTAAATGATTTTGTAAAATATTTTTTTCCCTTTTTGTCTTTAATAAATATTTTTATTGGAATATTCATTTCTCTTTCTGAACAATGTATTTTTCTATCATTCTTATTGTGAAAAGGGAATGTTATTTATACATCGTATGGAAATTACATGTTAACCCACCATCATATCATATAATTTTACTTTGACTGCTGTAAATGTTGTTTTTTAAATAAAATGATTTCAAAAATATTTGTTAAGGAAAATGTTTTTCAAATGGTTGTTCAAAATAAAGAATATTTTCCCAATGATTTTTTAAAATATATTTTTATTTATATTAATCAATGACAACAAAAAATTATTTACTCCACGTGGGATACTTTTTTGATAACATCAGAATTCTTCCATTGGATTATTTATGATTGATTTGGATAAGGATTGTATTCACGTTCACTTCCTTGATATATTTTTTATTCTCCTTGAAATATCCAATCTCATATGAACATTAAACATTAAATTTTCCCAAAATTATCCATTTTATTTATCATAGATATTAAAATTTTCTAATAAATATACCATCTTACATAAGGGGTATACTTTGAATGTTATTTTATTATATGGGGAAATATTGATAATTATTTATTCTTTATTCAACAATGATATTCTATAAAGCATATTTTTTTTAATTAAATCAATTAGTTGATATTATGAATGGTTTGGACATGAAATGATTTGGGGGATATAATTTATATAGATTATCAATGAATCGGTAGGTACCAATGAGACAAATAAGTTCTAAAAATTAAATGGTTTTCTATCTATAGTTTAAAAATATCTAAAGGACGTATCAAGAGAGTAGAAATTTTCATGTGCCTAGGACATGAAGTCCAATAATTAATCATTAACTTCATTTAGTTTCAATTGTTATTCATCCATGAGAAATTATATTGACATATGTATGGATGCATTTCATTTTCTTTTCATTGATTAAATGGAATGTGTTTCAGTTTCTTACATTTCAATATTAATTTATCCATATATACTAATATTAACAGCATGTGTTTATAGTTATTAACTATTTATATTTTTTATGCACTTCTATTGATTTTATTTATTACATTGAATGTTTGTTTAGTTATCTACATTTCTATATTGACTATTCTTATTGTTTCATTATTTCTTATTCTATACAGTACCTTTACTGAAAATTGGATCTCACCCTTAAGAAGTTTCTTTCATTAATAATCCAATAAGCATACTATGAAAGATAGGAAGGTAAATAGTAGATGAATTAGAGTTTTCCTTAATGATATTTATATTAAAAGATTAAAAATTATGTTATAAACACAGTATTGATTTGAAATAATAAAATTCATTTAGGTATCCTATTTACCCAGACTATTAAAATATTTTGTACTTTAGGAATAGATTTCTTTTAACCATTCCAATGTAATTAATAAAAGACACCAGATCTAGGATATCTGTGGTCAGGTCACTACATTTGGAATTAAAGAATGTTTATTATAAACCTTGGAAAGTATATTTATGAAGAAAAGGATAGAGAACATTAAACTAATGTATAATTCAAGGATATGTGTAGAATAAAATCCTATAAATTTTTAAGTTAGTTATTATGTATGTCTTCCTATAAATGCATCCATATAGAGACAATATATGTGGACAAGGTATTGGAATATATGTACCTAAATTCAGTATCTCCGACATGGTGTTCAGGGCCTAACTCTGGATAACTCGGTAACTGAAAAAGGGCATTATTTCACACTTGGTTGTAATCTCCTAGGGGGTATTATTTGGATACTTCACATTTTATTTACAAAAAATTAAGAAGTGTATGAATAGATAATGAAAATGAATAAACTAGGTTAATAATATGGTGTTTAGGATTGAAGATATGGTGTCATGGTTTAAAAATCATACAAATAATATTATAGATAAACTATTGAAAAAGTAATGAAAATGTGAAAATAAAATAGAGGAAGTATTTATATATTGAGGTCATATTGAACGCTATATTTAAATGGTTTTATAGTGATTAATATGATTTCAAGGATTTCGATCATATTTATTTTGGAAATTCTATTAAATTTTTCTATAAAATGACAACCTCTATGCCGATGGACAACCAATATAATTTGGAAAGGGTGTGTGTCTTGAACCCATGTCCAAAGGATGATAAAGATTTTACACCAACCACTAATATATGTATTTTCCTTGATAAATTTTAAATTTTTTTAGTTAAACAATGTGACAAATAAATTTTAATGATGAACTAGTAGTACCTGTTTGATACATAGAGATTAATCTATTAACCATATTTTTTTGGATGATATTTAAAGAAAAATAATCAGATATGTCTCTCTCTTAAAGGAGTTAACATCTATTAGAATTTCGTTTTTGTTCTTCATTTATCGATATTAATTTTTTCCTGATTATGAAATATATTAAAGAACAACTAAAAATAGAAATTCTGATTAACAAAATATGTCAAATAAGTATACATTGATAGTAAAATAATTCTTCTAAATTAAGAAAACTATCTTCAGTAAAAAACGTTTTCCCAATACCATTTTTTGAATCAATTGTACTTTAAATACTCAAATATTTATGGGTTTTAGGCCCACAACTATCCATTGATCATTCACTTGTTTGTGATTGATGACCTCATTCAGTCTCTATAGATATTTATGATTTTTCTCTATTTCTATATTTTAAAATTCCACTAAATTTATCCGACACATCAAACTAGAAACATTTTAGTTTAGTTGTCCTAATTACATCCAATTATCACATTTTAGAGGATCTTTTATGAAATCTTGTCATGATATGTGACATCAATGTAGGAAATATAAACAATCTATTTGCAAGAAAATGTTTAAATTGTGAGGACAAAAATTTGTTATTGTGGGGAGAATGTAACATCCCAAAATTACAGGGTAAAATATTTAATTCAATAGTGATTAGGACAAAAAATGTGAAACGTAAAAAGGGAATATAATATCCTGATATTTTACAGTATATTTACAATCATAAACAAATATAATATTATATAGAGCTTGAAATGCATACCAATCCAAGTTATATTTCAATACGCGCAAGATAAACCTTTCTCAATAGATTTCATTACACTCAAGAGAGAGCATCTATGGTATCATATTTTATTGGAAATAGAGACATTCGATGGTATCTTATGTTACATGCATTAATGAGTTTTAATAAATATCAATATAGCATAAACATATTATTATTTTATATAATATAATATAACATAGGCTTTATAGTAGCAGTTAAAAATAGTATTAAAAAATTATCATAATTTAAGATTTATATAAATAAAAATTTAAACAATTTTTTACGAATTAATGAGAAATGAAAATAAGAACCAATGGGATACAAAAAGAAATATTTTTATTTTTTTCCATCAAAGGAGTTCTATATAAATAAACAAAAATATGAAAAATTAGTAAATTATTTTAATTAAATATATATGTTATATAATAAATAAAATATTTATTTATGTTAATACATTGTGTTTGATAGATTAACATAATAATAAACTCTATTTCTCAGATAAAATCCAATATTTTTTATAAATGAAATTTTAGCTCCATCTAATTAAGAACCTACTATAAATAATAATATTGATTCTTTAATTGATATAATATGACAAATAAACATAATATTTGAAATTTATACAAAATTATTACATTCGGTGTTTTCAACCGGATTAAAAAACACATAAAATTAATTTTTTCAGTTAACTTGGAAGGTATGTTTTAAAACCAAGAGTCAAGAACTTTTTTTCAAATAGTCAAAACTGTGGAGTTGATATAATAAAAATATTAAGTTTATTTTATTGATATGCAAGTTTGTTTAAAAAAATGAAATAACTCTCAAACGGTGCGTCGTACAAGAAATATGAGTGACCTGTTAAGTCCATAACGTTGGGTTTATCCTTGGTATAGTACGACCTTGATTCGCATTGGGTGTTTGGCACCCTCTCACTTGATAATTCTATCTTCATTATTAATTAATTAATTATTCCCATTTTTCAAATAATAATTAATTATTTTCTCTCAAATGGGGTGTCGTATGAAAAATATAATACTACCATTAGATCTGGAATGCTAAGTTTAACCTAGGTAAAATGTAACCTGTATTAGTATAGGGTGTTTGGAATCCTCGCACTTGATAATACCATCTTTATTTTTAATTAATAAATTATTCAGATTTATAAATAATAAATAATTTTTTTCTCTCAAATAGTGGGTCAAATGAGAAATCTGACACCACCAATAGTTCTGGGATGTGGGGTTTACCCTAGGAAGGTTATAACTTTTGTGAGCATTGGATGTTTAGTCATATTGCACCCAAAGATAATTTATTTGCATTTTATATAATATTTTTCCAATAAGATATATTAATAATTTTATTATTAATATGATTATTTTTTTTTGAAAACAATAAATGTAAACTTATATAAAAATGCACAATCAATATTTATTTAATAACCATTATCCTTTTTTATGGTCATTGATTTTAATTTATTAATGGTGTAATAGATGAGTTGAATTGAATAATTATAATTATTTTAATTATTGTTATAATTATTATATTGGGGAAACAAATTGAGGTATATATATACATGAGGATTATATATATATGAGATTAAATATATATATATATATATAGTTATATATACATGTGAAGGTGTATATATATGAATATACACGTGTGTATATATATAACACATATATACATTGGTTGATATTTATTGTTGGGTTAGATGAAATATTATTAATTTCTGACATAAATGCATTTAACATGTAATCTTAATTAATGTTGTGTACTTTTATGTTTTTAATCCAAATATTTAAAACGACCTAGGGCGCGCGCCTGCGCACCCTGTTGTAGGTGCCGGGTAGCTATTGAAATTAATTAAATGAATGTTTAGGCTTTATGTAAAATATTACATCGCGCTATAGCGCAATGTTTGGGTAAAAAATAATTAAAAAGTATTAAAAGAAATTAATGGAATTTTAAGAGAGATAAGAATAAATAATAAAATAGATATGGTTGGAGATAAATTAAAAATAATTAAAATGAGGTAAACTCATTTTAATTATTTATTTCATTTATTCCACCATTTTATTTTAATTATTTAATTATTTACCACCTTTTTTTATTTCCTTTTTCTTTTCTTTGATTTCTTTTTTTTTATTTTCTCCTCTCTTCCTCTCCTTTTCTCCTGTGCCTGGGGCACCCCTCCTCTCTTGGTGTTGTGCACCACCCTACTCCTCCTTCAGATGACGTCAGCTCCTCCGTCTGTCATCTGTTTTCTTCTTTGTCGGGTGCGTAGTAAACATTAGATAAATTATAATATTGTGCAAGTAGAATCATAGGTTTTCATTGTGTATACTACGCGTAGTTTTTCAGGGAATGATTCTACCATATTTAGTAGTTTTTGTAAAAAATTATTATTTTTATTCTGTTCTAGGTCAAATCAATGTCTATCGTGGATCATATGATCATATACAACCCAAAGGTAGGGCTTCTACTCACTTTCTCTCTATTTCATTGAAATTTAGAAAAACGTACCATTGTACAGTTAGCCGGTGCCTATTGGCTTTGTGAAAATTCACCCCAATTCATTAATAAATTTGTTCTGCCTTATTGTTACAGTCGTATTGATCATGAATTATTTTGTTTTTTTATGAAACATGTTTGAACACCCATTGGGGCGTGTCGAAGTGGTCAGTATAATTTCTATTAGCCCAAACTTTTAATTAATTTAATTGCATGTGTTGCGCAGCATATTTTTTGTGGTGTTTAATTTAAATAATTGATTTAGATTAATTATGAATCATGAATAGTTGAATCATTAGTAGTTGGTTGTCTAGGTTTATTTATTATTAAAAGTGTCTTTATCTGCATGTTTTTTACAACCTATTTTGTTGTGTTTAATTAAAATAATTAATTTAGATTAATAATAAACTTTGGAATTGTTGGATCTTGGTATTTGGTTGGTCTAATTTATTTATATATTTAAAAATGAATTTATCTGCTTATGTGGATGTGGTACTTTTCCATGTTATGATTACTATACTGAAATATTTAATTTTCACTGTGTGATGCATGGCTGTACCTATTTGGTTTCAAGCTATAATTACATATATTGATATCATATCTACTTCTGTGAAAACATTAATTAAATTCAGGATGGTGAAGGTAGTGGGTCTTGTATGAAGGGCCACGCTTAGTACCTTAGTTCTTGATGGTTACCTTTGTGTGCCGGGGGGCGGCGTTCTTGCCTTTGCCTAACCGAGACACACCTGGGATTTATAATACTTATGAGTGATACCGGTTCCAAAAGGGACCATCAAGATGGTTTTGTTGGTAATGCGGCTAAGCAAGCCTTAGATGACACTCGACCCCATTTTGCGAGATCGAGACGGACTCAGGGTAAAGCCATTCCACGAGCGATACATGGTCATTTGAAATATTTCCTTGGACGTGCTCGGTGGTATTTGATAATTGAAGGATTTTCCATATCGATACCTTTGGGATGGGCTAAGTCTCCAACTCTCAACTATACCCTTAATAATGATTCACTAAAAGTTTATATTAATGTCGTTGTTAGTCTCATGAGATTTGAGATATTTTATGTATGTTGAAGCACACCAGGTTGACACGTGACATAGACCCCATGTTAAAACACAATCATGGGGGTATGCCTCTTCTTTATTTTTATAAGGCCCCGGCCTTAAACCATACTTAATATTGAATTAAATGAATAATTCACATTCAGGATCTTTTCAGGTTTAGAGTTTTAGAGAATTATGACATAACTATTACATCTCAAAAGATTACAAAGTTGTCACTTCTACTAAATTTCCATAAAATAAAAACTCTTTAAAAAAACATGTCTAGTTCCATGTTTTAGATAGCATGACTTTCCATTGATCTCATCCTTGACCCAATTCCACATTAGGTCCTATGAAAAACATTTCAAAAAAATCTTGGGGTGAGCCTAAAAAGCTCAGTAAGGGGTACACAATGAATGAAAACTGTTAGTTTTTAAAACAACAAGTAAACCATGTATACTTTATCAATGTAATATCTTCACCTATATGAATTAGTAAAAACTCTTCACTAAATAAAATATCATTACTTACCCTTTTGAAACCAAAATATTACCATAAAACCCACATAAAGAACATATAACATATAAAGGTAACTTGGGACATAAACATACTTAAGGGGAATAACCATATAGTCGACTTCCACACATATCACTTAATGGAATAGCAATTCGGATAACTTCCATACATACATAATGGAATAGCCATATGGCCGACTTCCATACCCAATGCAATGGAGTTTATAACATAACCACCCGTCCTGGTATTCACAGAACCACCCATCATATGGTTTATCACGTAACCACCCGTCAAATGTCCAAGTACCATTATAAAATCATAAGAAATAAAACAATATAATGGAAAGAAAACATTTCCAAAATTTGATCACAATACATCACTTAAATATATTGACATAAAAAATCCATTATAAAAACCATTTTCAATACCAAAATACATAAAAGAGTATATGATATTTATTTCATTTTAAAAACATTATGGCTTGTTGTGGAAGCTAAAGATCAAATAATACTCGTGGCGGCGGAAAAGGTCTATTTCACCACGTACGTTAAAAGAAACATTCTTTTTTGTCGTTTAGTAAAATGCTTCGTATAAAAAGATTCATTTTGAATAAAATTAAAAGCCAATGGTTTTTATACATCGTATAAAAGAATTTGTGTATAAAACAAAATATGCCTCAATGAAAGGAGATTGAGACGAAGTCCCTTACAAAGTTCATTTTTTTAAATAAAATAGATCTATTATGTGTATTCAAAAAAAGTACAAATAAATAAAGTACAAATACAAGATAGGACATAATAATATCATAACATAATTTTAAAGTAGTAGATTAACCCAAAGAACGGAAATCGAGTTAAGAAGTTCCCTTACCTCGTGTCCGACGTGACCCGATTGCTCTTTAATCTCCAGAATAATAAACTTGAGTTAATTTCTACTTGCTTAAGATCATTTTTCAAGTTCATTATTACTTTTATATCACTTATTACCAAGTTATAAACATTATGTAATCATTTAAGTTAATAATGTTTGTTTTGTCGATATTTGGTTCTTATGTCGAAAGTGGACTTCTTACAATTACATGTTATACGTGTGGTCAAAGGTTCATTATATCAAGAATGATATTCATGATTTGGATATCATATATATCATATATATCCAACATATACATGTATTTATAATATTACACAATCATTTAGAGGTAAGAAATGAAATGCACCGTTCATGGAGACAGTAAGCCGTACGTACGCATGAACGCTGCTTTCATTTCTATGTCATATTAATGGAATTAAAACTAAATGAGAGATATGCATATTTTAATTACAGAATTATATTAATCATTTATATGTAACATATATCATATATATCCATTATATATATGTACCTATAATAGTACATTACATTTGGGGATAAGAAATGAAATGCACGGTTCATGGAAATGGTAAGCCGTACGTACGCATGAACGGTACTTTCATTTCTATATCATACTTTAATGGAAAGAAATAATAATGGTATAAAGGTATATTATAATTCCAGTATAAAATAATATATAATAACTTTTAAATCCATCCTTTATATGTCCCACATATGACATTAACGAATCAAATCACGTTGAGGGGGCGGTAGTCCGCACGTCTTAAAATGAAATTATCGTGTTTACCCACAATGGAAACCATAAAGGTATAATAAAAATAAAAAATAAAGAAGCATAAGAAAAACATAAACATAATATATATCATATATAAGTATATTGACATCTTAATGGACACCTTTGAAGGTGTTATATGAGTGTTGAACAATCATCGTTTCGTGAGGCAGAAATTCACCATCCCTAGAAACAGTATGTTATTTAACCATTAGATGATGGTGTGTGTATGTGTAGCTCGAATCCTTAATATTAAAAGATCCTAGTATATTGAAGATACTGTAGTTGTTACAAAAGAAAGGAATAAAAAGATGTTAGTGGGTTGGAGAAGCAAAATAAAACATAAGAACACAAGAGAAGACACTACCTTTAAATCGGGTAACTCCTTTTGATTTGAGCTCAAAGGCTTTCTTGGGAAGACTTATGCCCAATGTGAGGCTTGTAGGAGTAAGATAGAGATGTGGAGAGAAAAAATGGGTAGGGTTTGGCCAAGCAAAAGGCTTGAGAGATGTGTGTAAGGAGGTAGAGGTGGGGGACTTTTATAAGAGGATTGGAGGGGCACTCTTCGAAAGTTAAGAAAAGATAATTCATTATAAAATGATTTTCGCATAAAAAGGGTCCCAAAATTATATATTTAGAGTATAAGGTGATAAGAGTTCTAAATCCACCCATCCAATAGTTTTTTTACATGTTTAGGTCTTAGATTGTACATTATATTTC
The DNA here is from genome assembly GCA_963277665.1 of Viscum album. Classification (NCBI taxonomy): domain Eukaryota; kingdom Viridiplantae; phylum Streptophyta; class Magnoliopsida; order Santalales; family Viscaceae; genus Viscum; species Viscum album. Next base: position 1,556,218,824 of record OY728152.1, on the reverse strand, counting down.
CATTTTATTTAAATTGTTAAATAATGAGGTAATCGCTACATCATCATGGTGTCATAAATAATTTAATTTATTTAATGTCTAAAAATTATAAAAAACTATCAGGATGTAGGAACTCTTTTTATATTTCTAATTAATATTTATAGTAAAATATATGACTTGTATAACCCCATTTAAAATTTTTTTTAGTAAAACAACTCATGTTTGTGACATTTTTATTTTAACATTAAATACAAAGTTATTAATGTAATTTTCCAACCAAAGTGGCTCCATGGGGTCCCCAAGATGACCCATGGATTTTATTGGTCGGCCATGACACATCCAATAAGGGTAGGACATGTGTCTAAGTCATTTGATATTATTAAAACATTACTTTTACCTTAAACTACACTAATTACCTCTAATCACGATTAAAAACTTAAAAGTTACAATTCACCAAAAAATTATTTTAATCCCAATGAACCAAATTTTACTTCTTAATGACAACAATGTATGTTGGATTTTTTAACTTAAAAATAAATAGGTGGTAAAATTTCATTTAAACGAAAAATCAGTTTTTAAAAGTACCACTTAGTGGTTTCACTATTCATCAAAAATTGAAGTTTTTCAGAAAAATACCAAAACTTCACCCTAAGCTATATTTGATATTCCGAATTCAAAAATGATGTCCATTTTGAAAAATTCAAAACATATAAGTTGCGTTAATTAATTTAATAATTAATTCCCACTGTCAGAGCAAATAGCGTGTTTTTATTAAACATTAAGTATCAAAAGATTGACACTAGTTTAAGTCAATTTTCAAAGTGAAATTAATTCCAACGACCACTATTGGATTAAATGGTAAAAATATATTCTAATTTAACTTTAAAACCATTTCAAAAGATAATCTAATCATGTAAATAAATTATATTAAAAAGATTTTTTCAATTAAAATACAACATTTTCACTATTCATTAAAAATGAACTTTATCGGAAAAATACCAAAAATTTACACAAAGTAAATTTGGATTTCATAATTCTAAAGAAGAATTTTATTTGGTCCAATATAATGTATAAGAGTGACCAAAACAATATTTATAGATGGTTCGCTAACAAAAGGTGATAAGTCGACCTTTTGGGAATGTTAGAGTATATATGCCTAAAATTTAATTCTTTTCGTATATTAAGACTTTATCTTTTATTGGATAAATGTAGAAACATTTAAAAAACATATGTAATCATATTTTAGTTATTTCTATTCATTCCTGCCTATAGAATGGCTACGTGTTGACTACCATTTAAAATAATATTATTTTATTACTAGTGTGCAACGTAAGATTTCAAAGAAACTATTTGTTGCGTATCGGGTACGCTATCGAACATAGCAACCCCTTTAAAGTAAAATTAATATTTAATTCGTAAATATTAATAAATATGAAAATGTTTTATTCTTTATTTACCTGGGATGTTAAATACTTCCCCCCTTTTGGGAATTGCGTCCTCTCAATTTTATTCACTTATCAAAATAAGTGGGGGTATTTATCCCTCATAGCATTTTCAGATTCCATGTTGCCTCTTCAACCATATGGTTTTTCCAAAAAACCATTACCTGGTGAATTAACTTATTTCGTAACACTTTCTCTCTTCGGTCAAGAATCTGGACTGGTTGGTCTTCATAAGAGAGATTCTCTTCCAACTAAACTACCTCTGGAATTAAAACATGACATGGATCTGGCATATACTTTCTCAACATCGAAACATGAAAAACATTGTGTACCTGAAATAAACTCGGAGTTAAATCCACTCGATAAGCAACTGATCCAACTTTCTCCAGAATTTCATATGGTCCAATGAACCTTGGACTCAGATTTCATTTCTTACCAAATCTCATCACACTTTTCCATGGTGAAACATTGAGAAAAACATGATCACCTACCTCGAAAGATAGATACTTCCTCTGGTTATCTACATAACTTTTCTGTCTGCTCTGATATGTTTTCATGTTTTTCTAAATCAACTGAACTTTCTCTACAATCTCTTCTACCAATTCTGGTCCCATCAGCTTATTTTCACCCACATCATCCCAAAAAGCCGGAGTTCGACACCGTTTACCATATAATGCCTCAAATGGAGCCATCTGTATAATGGAATGAAAACTGTTATTATATGAAAACTCAACCAAAGAAAGATGTTGATCCCAACTTCCCTGATAATCCAAAGAGCAGGCACGAAGCATATCCTCCAAAGTCTGAATTGTTCGTTCTGACTGCCCATCTGATTGATGATGAAAAGCTGTACTAAAATTTAATTCTTTACCCAATGACTTCTGAAGGCCTTTCCAAAAGTTAGAAGTAAACCTGGGATCCCGATCAGATAAAATGGAGAGAGGAACTACATGTAACCTGAATATCTCTTTAAGATACAAATGAGAAATTTGATCTAGAGAAAAAGTATCTCGAATAGGAAGGAAATGAGCAGATTTAGTAAATCGATCAATAATAACCCAGATTGGACTATTACATTGAGATGTCCTCAGAAATCCCACAACAAAGTCCATGGATATATTTTCTCATTTCCACTCTGGCACTGGTAATAGATGAAGCATCCCTTTCGGTAACTGCCGCTCTGCTTTAACCTGTTGACAAGTCAAACACTTCACAGTAAAATCAGCAATTTCCCTTTTCATTCCGTCCCACCAGAAATACTCCGGAAGATCTCTATACATCATAGTACTCCCTAGATGAACTGAAAATGGAGAACTATGAGCTTCACATAACAACTCTCTCATCAACTATGAATCACAAGTCACACACAATATCTTCCCAAATCTCAAAACACAATCATTATCAATATTAAATTCTGGAAACTTACCCTTCTGAACCAACTCTACCTTTTTCTGCAACCCACTGTCTTTCTTATGCGCTTGCTTAATTCTGTCTAATAGAGATGATCTCAATGATACCTGGAACAAAACAGAAGAACTTCATGCACCAACAACTTCTATTCCAAAGTTCATCAAATAAAAAACCAAAGGATCTTGTTCCAAATGTAGCATGGTTGATAAAGCATTACTTTTTCAACTCAAAGCATCAGCCACTTTATTTGCTTTTCCCGGATGGTAATGAATTGTAAAATTATAATCCTTGATTAATTCTTTCCATCTCCTCTGTTTCATGTTCAATTATTTCTGAGTGAATATATACTTTAAACTTTTGTGATCGGTATATATTTCACACTTTACTCCATACAAATAATGCCTCCATATTTTTAAAGCGAAAACAACAGCAGCTAATTCCAAATCATCTGTAGGGTAATTTACCTCATGATTTTTCAACTGTCGTGAAACATAAGAAATTACCTGATCATTCTGCATTAGGATGCAACCAATTCCATTCAATGAAGAATCACTGTAGATAACAAACTCACTATTCCTAGAAGGAAATGCCAAAACAAGATCACTCACCAATCTTATTTTCAATTCCTGAAAACAATCATCACATTCTTTTTTCCAGATAAACTTAACACCCTTCCGAGTTAATTAGTCATTGGACTAGATAACCATGAATAATTTCTAACAAACCTTCGGTAATTGCCTGCCAAACCAAGGAAGATACAAATCTCAGTTACATTTGTGGGTCTTGGCCATTCTTCAACATCCTTTTTATTGTAGGATCAACAGTTATCCCATCTTTAGAAACAATGTGACCAAGGAAAGAATTTTTTGCAACCAAAAATCACACTTGCATAATTTTCCATATAGTTTCTTTTCTTTTAAGGTTTGCAAGATAACTCTTAAATGACTTTCATGCTCCTCTTTACTTTTTGAAAACACCAAAATATCATCAATAAAAACAACCAACATTTTTCACCTGAGTAAACTGAACCATCACTGCAAAAAACTGTTCAATTCTGATTCTGACCATCTCAGGATACTTATTTGAAAGGTCATTTACCTCTGTATGCCTTCCCAGAAAATCTGTTCTGTTTCCTCTACGAAAAAAATTCTTAACACAAAAATATCCTAGGAGAAGAAACATGGTAATCATCATATTCTATATCATTTCAATCATACCATAAATTAATTTATAATTAAACAATTTTCTAACTCCTAAAGTTGTCTAAACCGACCTTTGATAACAACTATAAGGCCCCGGCCTAAAACCTTACTTAATATTGAATTAAATGAATAATTCACATTGAGGATCTTTTCAGGTTTATAGTTTTAGAGAATTAAGACATAAATATTACATCTCAAAATATTACAAAGTTTTCACTTCTACTAAATTCCCATAAAATAAAAACTCTTAAAAAGAAACATGCCTAGTTTCATGTTTTAGACGGCATGACTTTCCCTTGATCTCATCTATGAGAGAATTCTACATTATCTCCTGTGAAAAACATTTCAAAAAAAACTTGGGGTGAGCATAAAAATCTCAATAAGGGATACACAAAGAATGAAAACTGTTAGTTTTTAAAACAACAAGTAAACCATGTATACTTTAGCGATGTAATACCTTCACCTTTATGAAGTAGTAAAAAATATTGGATGAATAAAATATCATTACATACCCTTTTGTAACCAAAATATTACCATAAAACCCATATAAAGAACACATAACATATAAAGGTAACTTGGGACATAAACTTACTTAAGTGGAATAACCATACGGTCGACTTCCACACATATCACTTAATGGAATAGCCATTCGGACAACTTCCATACATACTTAATGGAATATCCATACGGCCGACTTCTATACCCAATGCATTGGAGGTTATAACGTAACTACCCGTCCTGGTATTCACGGCACCACCCGTCCTGGTATTCACGACACCACCCGTCATATGGGTTATCACGTAAACACCCGTTAAATGTCCAAGTACCATTATAAAATCATAAGACCTAAAACAATATAATGGAAAGAAAACATTTCAAGACATTGATCACAATAAATCAACTAAATATATTGACATAAAAAATCCATTATAAAAACCATTTTCAATACCAAAATACATAAAAGATTATATGGTATTTATTTCATTTTAAAAACATTACGGCTTTTTGAGGTAGCCAAAGATCAAATAACACTCGCGACGGCGGAAAATGTCGTTGTCACCACGTACGTTAAAAGAAAAATTAATTTTTGTCTTTTAGTATAACGCTTCTTATAAAAAGATTCTTTTTTAATAAAATTAAAATTCAAAGGGTTTTATACACTGTATAATAGAAAGTTGTGTATAAAACAAAATATGCCTCAATGAAAGGAGATTGAGATGAAGTCCCTTATAAAGATCATTTTTTAAATAAAATAGATCTATTATGTGTATTCACAATAAGTAAACATAAATAAAGTTCAAATACAAGATAGGAAATAATAATATAATGACATAATTTGAAAGTAGGAGATTAACCCAAAGAACGGAAATCGGGTTAAGAAGTTCCCTTACCTCGTGTCCGACGTGACTCGATTGCTCTTTAATCTCCTAAATAAAAAACTTGAGATAATTTCTACTTGCTTAATAACCTTTTTCAAGTTCATTATTACTTTTATATCCCTTATTACCATGTTATAAACATTATGTAATCATTTAAGTTAATAATGTTTGTTTTGTCGATATCTGGTTCTTAAGCTGAAAGTGGACTTCTTACAATTACATGTTGTACGTGTGGTCAAAGGTTCATTATATCTAGAATGATATTCATGATTTGGATATCATATATATCATATATATCCAGCATATAAATTTATTTATAATATTACATAATCATTTAGAGGTAATAAATGAAATGCACCGTTCATGAAGACTGTAAGCAGTACGTACGCATGAACGCTACTTTCATTTCTATGTCATATTAACGGAATTACAACTAAATGACAGATATGTATATTTATAATTATAGAATTATATTAATCATTTATATGTAACATATATAACATATATCCATTATATATATGTACTTATAATAGTACATTACATCTGGGGATAAGAAATGAAATGCACCGTTCATGGAGACGGTAAGTCGTACGTAGCATGAACACTACTTTTATTTCTATCTCATACATTAATGGAAAGAAATAATAATTATATAAAGGTATATTATAATTCCAGTATAAAATAATACATAATAACTTTAAATCCATCCTTTATATGTCCCACATATGGCATTAACGAATCAAATCACTTTGAGGGGGCGGTAGTCTGCACTTCCTAAAATGAAATTATCGTGTTTACCCACAATGGAAACCATAAAGGTATAATAAAAATGAAAAATAAAGAAGCATAAGGAAAACAAAAACATAATATATATCATATATAAATATATTTACATCTTAATGGCCACCTTTGAGGTGTTATATGAGTGTTGAACAATCATCTTTTCGTGAGGCCGAAATTCATCATCCACAGAAACAGTATGTTTTTAACCATTAGATGAAGGTGTGTGTATGTGTAGCTCGAATTATTATTATAACAACATATTATTATATTGAATATACTGTATTTTTTACAAAATAAAGGAATAAAAAGAGTTTAGGGGGTTGGTGAAGCAAAATAAAACATAAGAACACAAGAGAAGACACTACCTTTAAATCGGGTAACTCCTTTTGATATGAGCTCAAAGGCTTCCTTGGGAAGACTTCTTCCCAAAGTGAGGCTTCTAGGAGTAATAGAGGGATGTGGATAGACAAAATTGGCAGGGGTAGAAGAGCCAAAAGCTTTATAGGTGTGGGTATGGAGGTAGAGGTGGGGGCCTTTTATAAGAGGAGAGGAGGGGCACTCTTGGAAAGTTAAGAAAAGATACTTCATTATAAAATGATTTTCAGATAAAAAGGGTCCCACAATTATATATTTAGAGGATAAGGTGATAATAGTTCTAAATCCACCCATCCAATAGGTTTTTGACATGTTTAGGTCTTATATTTTACATTATCTTTCCATTTTATTTAAATCGTTAAATAATGAAGTAATCACTACATCATCAAGGTGTCATAAATAATTTAATTTATTTAATGTCTAAAAATTGTAGAAAAAATATCTTCATGTAGGAAATATTTTTATATTACTAATTAATATTTATAGTAAAAAATATTACTTGTATAACCCAATTTAAAAATTGTTTTAGTAAAACAACTCATGTTTGTGACATTTTTATTTTAACATTAAATACAAAGTTATTAATGTCATTTTCCTACCAAAGTGGATCCATGGGGTCCCCAAGTTGACCCATAAATTGTCTTGGTCGGCCATGACACATAATATAAGGGTAGGACATGTGTCTAGGTCATTTCATATTATTAAAACATTACTTTTACCTTAAACTACACTAATTACCTCTAATCGCGATTAAAAACTTAAAAGTTACTATCCACCAAAAAATTATTTTAATCCCAATGAACCATATTTTACTTCATAATGACAACCATGTATGTTGGATTTTTTAAATTAAAATCACAGAGGTGGTAAAATTTCATTTAAACGAAAAAATCAGTTTTTATAAGTACCACTTAGTGGTTTCACTATTCATCAAAAATTGAAGTTTTTCAGAAAAATACCAAAACGTCACCCTAAGCTATATTTGATATTCCGAATTCAAAAATGAGGTCCATTTTACAAAATTCAAAACATATAAGTTAAATTAATTAATTTAATAATTATTTCCCGCTGTCAGAGCAAATAGCGTGTTTTTATGAAACATTAAGTATCAAAAGATTGACACTGGTTAAAGTCCAATTTCAAATTGAAATTAATTCCAAAGACAACTATTGGATTAAATGGTAAAAATATATTCTAATTGAACTTTAAAACCAATTAAAAAGATAATATAATAATGTAAATAAATTATTTTAAAAAGAGGATTTGAATTAAAATACAACATTTTTCACAATTCACTAAAAAATGAACTTTATCGGAAAAATACCAAAAATTTACACAAAGTAAATTTTGATGTCCCGATTCTAAAGAAGAATTTTATTTGGTCCAATAGAATGTATAAGAGTGAACAAAACTATATTTATAGACGGTTTTCCATCAAAAGGTGATAAGTCGACCTTTTGGGAATGTTAGACTATATATGCCTAAAATTGAATTCTTTTTGTATTTTAAGCCTTTATCTTTTATTGGATAAATGTAGAAACATTTAAAAAACATATATAATCATATTTTAGTTATATCTATTCATTCCCTCCAATACAACGGCTACGTGTTAAATACCATTTAAAATAATATTATTTTATTACTAGTGTGCAACGTAAGATTTCAAAGAAAGTCTTTGTTGCGTATGGGGTACGCTATCGAACATAGAAACCCATTTAAAGTAAAATTAATATTTAATTCGTAAATATTAATAAATATGAAAATGTTTTATTCTATATTTACCTGGGATGTTACAATTTTACCCTACTCTTCCTGGATTCATATATATACATATGTATATTATACTTACAAGTACTCCTTTCAGACATTCATCTTAGGCTGAAGTAGGCGATTAGGCACGGGTGCCGCTTGGAACCCAAGATGAGTTATTTATTTCATTGCACTTAATAAATTATCTTCAATTTTTAAATAATAGCACACTACATTTTATTATTTCAATGAATTGAAGGGTTTGGACACCATGTGTGGCGACCTACTGGGATTTTATCTCACACCCTCTCGGGTATCATTGAAACCCGAGTAGACTATATGATTGCAGGTATTGAAAAAGGGAAGTGTGTCACTTCTGATTCTTAATTGATTATTGTTGCGTAGGAAAAATACTAGGATAGGGGACTGATCCTTGACTATGAAGAAGTTATCGCACTGTTATTATTTTATTTTTAGTTGATAACAAGATTGGGTTATATTTTTTGTACTTTTAGTTTAAACATACATCATGCCATGACATCGTTCTGTGGGATGCCACACTTGAGTATTATTCAGTTGGATTATTTAAATTAATTATGCAGTAATTTATTTATTTATATGCTTATTATAATTATTATTAATTGCTCTTTACATCTTTTGTGATAATAGCTATTACCTATGAGGGCATATTCTCCCCCTTAGACACAATAATCCCCAAGTAGAAAGTTGAAAGCCTCTAGCATTTGGGGAGATGTGCTTGAGTTCATGTAACCCACCGGTACGGACACCGTCTTAGAGGTGAGTTGGGTCGGGATGTTACAAAGTGGTATTAGAGGTGGTATTTTTTTCCATTGTATTACTGTTACTGGTTTGGTCGACTGGAGACTACGAATTTGTCGATGCTTGGTTAATGGTCATGCATAGGACTAATCAAGCCAGGCACAGGAAATGACCAAGTGGCCAGGGTTGGGATTGTTGTTCAAGTTTTTCGATGTTAAAATTGATATTATTTTATCTCAAGTGTTTGGTGTAATTTACGCTACTTATGAATTTATGGAATTTATGATATATTACCCATGGCCTGTTAATATAAGGATTTATCCTTTTATGCATCATAATAGGAACATTGGAATTCACACACCATGCATATTTCCATGCCATGCAGTTTCATTTTAGGCTACCTATTGATTTTAATTGTGTGCCTTGAAGGTATTCCATGTCCTATAATTATTTATCCTGCCTTTTTAGATACCATGTTTGAGTGATATATTTATCATGCTAGTCTTTTACTATGATGCCTATTTAATACCATGTTTTCCTTGTATCATGATTTTGTGCCTTTTATCTAGTCTATATGATTAAAATGTTATGCTTATGTCATTTCAACATGTCTCTCTCTATTATCTTCTTGTAGTGACTTTCTATCTTGTTTATTATGTAATTCGTTTCATTGCACAAATTTTTTTGTTTCCTTTGAATGAGATCCAAAGGCCAAAAACTATAATGTGTATAGTTTCTTATTAAGTTGATATCCACCCATATATCTAGGCTGATCATTTTTTTGAGCATTCTATAATTTCAAATGAATTGGTTAACTACAGAATGGACCAAACTGGACCATGTAGGATAGTTGGGGAATGTTCCTATTTGATAACCCAGTATGGGTGTTGTGACTCTTAATAATTAAACAACTATTTTTTGGATGCATTCTAATAATCACAGGTCGGCTTACTGGGACCCTTATAGGTTGAGTTATCTTCTTAAAATGATTTTATGTGATAGATTTCTTAATTGAGGACAGTATTCCAGTTTATGTAAAATGTTTTAAAATGGGGTTTTATAAAACATTAATGGCTTCCCTTGAGAAATTTTATAAGATCATGTAACCAATTTGTTGTTTTGAAAAAAATGGCACTTGATGATATGATTAAATATTCTGATGATTTAAGATTAAATGAGATTAAATATAAATGGCTTGGATATAGAAGCTGTAACAAATTCCTCTATTTAAGACCTTATTATATGAATAGTTTGAGGTCTCCTTTTGTGGATTTGGAATAGTACCTTTCACACTTCATTTTACCTAGTGGGACCCCATTTCTTAAAATGACACCCTAGTTCGGATGGGTGGTCATGTTTTCCCTTACTTTTGTTTTGGTCTTGCGCATTGGTAATGCTCATTTACATCAGGTTAAGAATTCTTTAAGAGTGGTTAGGTCCTTCATCGGTCGTTCTGCCCTCTATTTTCCCCAGAAATGGATGACTTGGTATATCGTCATCCAAGTTAAAATTCATCTTGCATCTGTATCACCTTGGGGTAGTATGAGTTCACGTAGGCGGTTTCATTGAGTTATTAATGTTGTTTTGAACAGGTTGAGTTTAGTTTAATCATTATGTATTTTACTGTTAAATATGTTTTGGTTCATCTTCGTAGTAAAATTAATTTTATGTCAAAAGAATCATGTTTATCCCAAGGCTTTGGATGACTTCCAGAGACTCGATTGTTTTGACACTCTAGTCAGTTTTCATCAGTTTTCAAACCCTTTTTTCAATGTTTTCCTTCTTGTAATCTTCTAATACTCTTAGTGTACTCTTCCTTATGTGACGAGCATGTCCCTTAACTTGACATCTTCATTGACTTAGTAAAATAGCATTATTCCTATGCCATTTTAAAGCTTTAAAAGTTGTTGGTCTTTATTAGGGTGGGTTTTCTCATTGTTTCACGTTGATGCATCATTATTATAAAGTCTTGTTTAGTCTTGGGTGACCTTTGGATTTCTATGTGGGAATTCATGATGAACTCTTCTACACCAACTGTTTCCTCTAACTTGACTACCAGGCTGATTCCACTCTGGCTTCAGTCAATGTTTTGATATGGGCATCTTTACCTTGTACCAACATCTCACTCAAAAAAATGGAATATGGACTACCCTGCGTTAGTTCCTCTCACTATTGTTGTGCCAATATAAGGATACCCTATACTTATTGTTGGGATTGATGATTCTTAAAACAAATAAGGTCACTGGAGGTCAGGTATGAACTTCGGTGGATGTTTTCACAGTAATTGTGAGATACCTTCGAATAAGACATCAAAGTTTAGTGTATAAACACCTACCATCTAAGACAATAACCTTCTTAAATGTTCCATCACAGTGTCTCTACTAGTTCTATCTTTTTTCCAATGAAGAATTCAGTGAAGTGACTTTTTATGTCTTGTCATTTGGTGAGACATGTGTGGTTTGGGTCGACCCAAGCTTTTCATAAAAATCTGGCTCGACATGGGATTTAAGGGAGATGGGGAATCAGCCGTTTTTTCCGTTTTGTAAATCGATCAAAAAGCATCACTAGATCGCTTAAGGGCATGTCTTGTATGAAAGTTTTATAGAGGAAGGTGTCGTGACCCAGAATTTTCCATCTTCTAACATTGAAACCTAAGGTGGGAAGTAACATTGAATAAATGTTTAATGAGATGATGACATGTTCCTTTCTCTAGCTAATCGAGTTTGAATAAGTACTGTCTTGGTGTATCAGTTGGAAAATAAGCATTGGCTCAGATCTAAATGGCTTATGTACCGCTTTCCTAACCAAAGTTTAAATGTATGTCGAGTATTTGAAGACCTTTTGTACGAGTCTTCATGACCATGTAGATCGTTGGAGAGTTACATTTTTTTCAAAGGCTTCTTAGGGACGGGAAGTTCTAAGGTGGGAAGGTTGTAACATTTTGTGTTTTGAACCGTATGAAAAAACATAGGAAATAAAATTTTTCAGTTAACTAGGCAGGTCGTTTTAAAACCGAGTGTCGGAACTTTTTGTTTTCGATATTCGACACTACACGGTTGATAGAATAAAATTATAAAGTTTATATCATTGATAAAATGTTTATGTTTTTAAAAAAACGTCATAACTCTCAAATAATGTGTTGTACAAGAAATATGATACCATTGTTAGGTTTGGAAGGTCGGGTTTACCCTAGGTAGGGTATATCCTTGATTCTTATCGGGTGTTTGGCACCCTCACATTTGATAATTCCATATTTATTTTTAATTAATTAATTATTTTGATTTTTTAAATAATAAATAATTATTTTCTCTCAAATGGAGCATTTTATGAGAAATTTGAGACTACCATTATATCTGGAATGCCGGGTTTACCCTAGATAGGGTATAACCTTGATTCATATAATGTGTTTGGCACCCTCACACTTGATAATACTATCTTTTTTTAATTAATTAATTATTCTAATTCTTAAATAATAAATAATTATTTTCTCTCAAACGGTGCATCGAATGAGAAATCTAACACCACCAATAGTTCCGGGAGGTGGGGTTTGTCCTAGGCTGGGTATAACCTTTGCGAGTGTTGGATATTTAGTCATATCGCTCATGATGATAATTTATTTGTGTTTTAAATAATTTTTTGGCAATTAGATATATTTAAAATTTATAATTATTTTTATTATTTATTTTGAAAACCATATATGAAAATGAAAAACCAAAATTAATAAATAATATTACGGTGTAAACAATAACTGTGAAATGTAATAAATGTGATATTAATAATTATTCGAATTGGATAAAATCCATAATCAATTTTTATTTAATAACAGTTATCCTTTTTATGGTTAATATGTTTAAATAATTAATGGTGTAATTTAAGAGTTGAATTAAATAATAATTTTAATTTCAATTATTGTTAGTATTATTATATTGGAATAAAAACATTGAGTTATATATATATTTTAGGTATATCTATATATATGAGATTAAATATATATATATAGTTATATAGTTATATATACATGTGCAGGTGTATATATATGAATATAAATGTGTGTGTAAATATATATAACACGTATATAAAGGGGTAGATATTTATTGTTGGGTTAGATAAAATATTATTAATTATCTACATAAATGAATGTAACATTTCTACTTAGATCAAGTTGCATGCTTTTAAGTTTTTAATCTAAATATTTAAAGTGACCTAAGGCGCGCCTGTTCACCCTGTTGTGGGTCCTGGGTATTAATTTAAATTCATTAAATTATTGTTCATCCTTTATGTAAAATATTACATCACACTATAGTGCAACGTTTGGGTATGAAAATAATTAAAAAGGATTAATGGATGTTAATGGAATTTAATGCGGGATAAAAATAAATAATAAAATATATATGGTTGGAGAGAAATTAAAAAAAATTAAAATGAGGTAAATTCATTTTAATTATTTATATCATTTAATCCACAATTTTATATTTATTATAATTTTTATTTATCTCATTTTTATTTTTCCTTTTTCTTTTCTTTCCTTTCATTTTTATTTCATTTCTCATATCTTCATGTCCTCCTCTCATGTGCATGGCGCACCCCTCCTCCCTAGGTGGTGCGCACCACCCTCCTCCACCTTCAGAAGACTGCAGCTCCTCCATCTATCATTTGGTTTCTTCATCGTTAGGTGTGATGTAAACAATATGGCAAGGCTAACCTTGCGCAAGTGTAAGCATTGGTTTTTGTTGTGTATCCTATACGTAGTTGGTCGAGGAATGATTTTACACTATTTTGGGGTTTTTCTAAAATCATCAGATTTATTTCGTTTTAGGTCAAATTAATGTCTACCATGGATCGTATGATCATCTACCACCATAAGGTAGAGAATTTACTCTCTTTCTCTTCATTTAGTTATAATTTATAAAAACTAAACATTGTGCTATTATTCGGTGCCTATCAGCTTAGTGGAAATTCATCCAAATTCATTAATTAATTTGTTTTCCCTAGTTGTTGTAGCTGTATGTATCATGAATTAATTAGTTTATTTTCTAGCAATAATGTCTAACAACCCTTGGGGTGTTCCTATGTGGTCAGTATAATTTTTCTTAGCCCAAACTTTTAATTTAATTAATTGCATGTGTTGCCCAACCTATTTTTTATGTGTTATATTTTGATAATTAATTTATATTATTTTTTAATCTTGAATTGCTGAATATTTGGTAGTTGGTTGTGTTGGTTTATGTATTCTTAAAAAATTTCTTTATCAGCATGTTTTCCAGAACCTATTTTATTGTGTTTATTTAAAATAATTAATTTAGATTAATTATGAATTTTAGAATTGTTGGATCTTAGTAGTTAGTTGGTCTAATTTTTTTAAATGTGCATTTATTTTCTTATGTTGTTTCAATACTTTTCTTTGTTAAGATTGTTATGCTGAAATATTTACTTTTCCTTGTGTGATGAATGGGTGTACCCATTTGAATTCATGCTGAAATTACATATGTTTATATCATAACTACTGCTATGAAAATATTAATTAAATTCAGGGCGGGGAAAGGAGGTGGGTCCCATATTAAGGGCCACACTTAGACCCTTCATTCCGGATAGTTACCTCTATGTTTAGGGTGACAATGTTCTTGGCTTTGCTGGACATAGACTTCCCCGGGATTTCTAATACTTATGAGTGATACCGGTTCCAAAAGGGCCCATTGGGATGGATCTGTTGGCGATTTGGTTAAGCCATCCTTAGATGATAGTCAACCCCTTTTTGAAAGATTGGAACGAACTCAGGGTAAAGAATTTCCAGACGTGATACTTTTTCATTCGATAGATTTCCTTGGATGGGCTCGGTGGTATTGGATAATTGAAGGATATTTCATAGTGATACATTCAGGACTGGCTTGGACTCTAACACTCAACTTGAACCTTAATAATGATGCACTGAAATTTATATTAATGTCGATGTTAGTCTCTTGAGATTTGAGATATTTATTTATATGTTGAAGCCAACCTGGTTTACACATGACTTAGACCCCATGATAAGGCTCAAGATTGGGGGTATACCTCTTCCTTGTTTTACCATACTCTTCTAGGCCTCATATATATACATATCTATATTCTACCTACAGGTACTCCTTTCATACATTTGGATTAGGCTGAAGCAGGTGGTTACGCACGTGTGCTGCTTGGAACCTGGGCCAAGTTATTTACTTCATTAAACTTAATAAATTATTTGAAATTGTTATATAACGGCACACTACATTTTATTACTGCACGAAATGGAATGGTTTAGACACCGTGAGTGCTAAAATACTGGTATTTTATCTCACACCCTGCTCGGGCGTCGTTGACACCCGAGTAGAATATAAGATTGCATGTATTGACAAAGGGAAGCATGATGCTATTGATACTTAATTTTTTACTACTGAATAGAATGGAGATTGGGGCAGAGGACCGAGCCTTGCTCGTGATGCAGTTTTTGCACTTTGTTTCTTTTTTTAGTTGATATCATACTTGGGGACTATTTTCTGTACTTTCAGTTTGGACAAACATCGTGGAATGACATAATTTAGACGGATTTCACAGTTGAGTATTGTTCAGTTCGATTATTTATACTGCTTCTATTGATGTTTATTCATTTATATTCTTCTGATAATTATTATTAATTATTTTTTACATCTGCTATGATAATACCTATTACTTATGAGGGCATATTCTCCCCCTCAGACACAAAAAGGCCCTCGCTGCTAGTCGGTAGCCTCTGGAGTTTGAGAAGATGCACTTGAGGTCATGTTACCCACCGGTCTATCCACAGTCATAGAGGTGAGACGGGTCAATATGTTACAAAAATAATTAGTTTAGGGTGAATTTTTGATATATTTCTGAAACATTTCATTTTTTAATGAATAGTTCAAAATGCCGATTTTTAGTTCAAAAATTAATTTTATCCAATTTATTTATATTATTAAATTATACATTTAATTGGTTTTAATGTTTAATTAGATAATATTTGTATTATTTAAAACAATATATGTATTTGGAATCAATTTCAAATTAAAAATTGATTACAAAAACATAGCAATCTTTTAGTAATTTTTACATTATAAACTAGTCTTGTCATCCTACATGTGGGGTGAATTGTGTTTTTATTTATACCTATTATATGATTGGAATTTAGAAAAATGGATTCCACATTTATAATTATCATAATTTTTAATACTTAATAAGTAAAAATGTGTTTTTGACCAAAATTATTAGGGACTGTAATTATTATAAATTAAAACAATTAAGGTTAAATTATGTTTAATAAGGGGATAAACCATTACCTTAACGGCCAGAGCTACATATAATCTTGTGAAAATTCTATTTCCTTGAAATATTTCATCCCTATACCCACATGGATCAAAATTGGACAATTATTGAATCGAACTGCATTGTGAAAAACATGAATGGAATTCCATTGTGAAAATATTACAAGATTGCCACTCCTCCTCCACAATAAAAGGATCTACCCTCCTCCCACTTCCTCACAACTCTCTTGTCACTTTGGCTCAACCAATATCCACCGAAATTGATCCTTTACATCCCACCCTTCATTCTAGATGCCTCCCATTGGAGTTAAATAAATCCTAGAATATATTTGGTTCAAACTAAAAAGAAGTTACCCGATTAAGAGCTAACAACTTTACTAATGTTTTTTGGTTCTATATCAAATCTAAAACCCATAAACACTTATAATTATATTCTTGTATAAAAAACAGTATCTTTAATATATTATGATGTTTCTATGATAAGTATTCAACCTCATATCAATGTCTCCACTAAGATGGACACTCTATTTAAATATTTCATATATGATATTTATACTAAATTTAGGCTTCTTCAAATTTTTTCTTCTAAAGTACCCTTATAAGTCTTATTTTTTGAAACTAAAATAACATCATTTGTGGAAGTGTTGAATTCCACTCATTTAAAATTATATGATTCATTGACAACAAACATGTATATTATAAAGGATTGTTTTAATTAAACATATGTGACATAAAAATCATCTATATGATATTCATCACATAATTACATTTCTAGAAATATAATATATATCATTTTCTTTATTACCCTTTCACATACATAAAAAGTGATAATGTTATTTGTTGTCATGTGGAGTACCACCTCTTCAACATTATGTGATTCTATTGTCACCACCAGAATTATATATATAAGTATATATGATTATATAATATGGTATTAAAGATATAATGATCATTCTGAAAACATATGTTGTCACTTACCATCATTGCATAATGATCATTGAAAAAATAAGAACGTTACTCATGCGTACATATGACCTACAATATAAATGATTTTAATGATGATTCATTTTTTATAACCATATGTAATTAATGTTTTCGAAACTGTAATTTATGTATAAATATGATAATTATGTCATTATTGATATATTGGATATGTTATATTATGAAACCTTTGACCACATTTGAAATAACAATGTTTTTTGGACACATTAAACGATTTTGGTCAAAACACCCGATGTAAACATAATAGTTTATGTACATTTACACAATATAGTAAAAATTTAAATATATTTAATGATAAAAATTAAAAAATTTCCAAAAAAATAGATAATTAACAAAACATTATTATACATGAAATTATATGATCTTCACCTAAAAGGAAACACGAGGTAATGTATTTTCATCCCGATTTACATTCCATTGATTATTAATTTTTATTACTCAACCTATTTAATTAATATAGTCTATTTTCCTCCTTTAACATGATATATCATTAATCCCATTTTTAACATGATTTTATATGGTTTTTTGTATTATTATTTTAGGAGGCGTATGATTTAAAGAGTATCAAAGGGGAATGTGACACATTGTCATGTGTAGATATTATTTTCATCAATAATAACATTAATTATCATTCAATTGTATTCAAATTCATATAAATATTATAAAAAATGTTTAATAAACCCTTTCATTTTCTCTTATATGGTTATTCATGACCAATTTCTAGTATTAGTGCAATTTTTCTCTCCTTGTTGCTCAAATTAAATATGAATTTTTTAAGAAAACCCAACATTACATCTCTATTTAGTTAGGGAATCAGTTTTTATTTAAAATAATTGTTTTTCTATAATGTTTTCAAATATATTTTTAAAATTATTTAGTATATAATTTTTTACCCTTGTCATATTTTGAAATGTTTTCAATGGAATCTATTTGTCACTTTCAGAAAAAATAATTTTTCTAGCATTTTATACTCTGTAAAAGGAATATTTATTTAACCTCATAAGAAATGTTGATATTTACTATCCAATATTTCATTGAAGATTCCATTGCATGTGGGAAATCTTACTACATAAATAAAAAAAATTCAATGGATAATTTCAAGGATTTTGTTTTCAAAAGGTTTATGAGAATATTTGATATGCCTTCAAGAATGATTTTTAAAAGATATTTTTATTCATATTCATCAAAAGAAACCATTTATTTGAATCCACATGGGATATATATTAATTATACCGTCCTCATTATTCTTATGGATGGTTTTTGATTTACTTTTACATGGATAGTATTCACATTCACTTACTTTATATATTTTTTATTCCCCTTGAAATATTAAATCCCTTATGATGATCAAAATTTTAATTTCCCATAAATTATCAATTTCATTAAAATTAGATATTAATATTTCTTAAATCATATTACATTTTAAATATGGTGTCAACATTGAATATTGTTTTTTTATTTTCAGAAATATTGATAATCCAGTATTCATTATATAACACAGATATTTGATAAGTAATATTATTTATTAATTAAATTGATTACATGATATGAATAATGATTTATATATGAAATGACGGGCAGACACTGGAATTTTTATATCTACCCACTAAATCTATAGTTTCTCATGACACAAATTAGTTGAATAAATTAAATGGATTTAAATCTGTAATTTAAAACTATTCAGATGGTGCATCTTGATAGTTGAGGATTTCTCGTGCCTAGGAAATGACATCCAATAAATAAGCATTTAGTTAACTTAGTTAAAATTATTATTCATCCATGAGATTTTTTTCTGACTTATCTATGGATATATTTCATTTTAAATTCACTAATTTAATGAAATGACTTTTAGTTTCCTACATTTCCATATTTATTTTTCCTTACCTTGTTATTAGAATGGAATTTTTTTCTATTTATTACCTTTCCACATTATTTATTCACATCCATTTAGTTTATTGATTATATATAATGTATGTTCATTTATTGACCATACCATATTGAGGATTATCATTGATTCATTATATATTTTTATATTCTATACCCATACTGATAATTTGAGAACACTCTTATTATGTCTCATTCCTCGGATTCAAAGAAGCGTGTCATGAAAAATATGATGTTATATAATAGATGGAATAGATTTATCCTCAAGTTTATTTATTTAAAGATACCAAAATTGATTCCTTAATTAACATATTAATTTTTAATATAGGACATATTCATTATTTTTCTTAACCATGAAAAATAAACTCTTCATCCATTCATGATTTGATTTAATTTATAATGACAATATAATTAATAGAAGACATAAGTTACATGTTATCTTGTTTTGGGTTGGTAAACCTATAGATCCTTGGATAATGTTTTATTCTATATAGAATGACAATTTTATTTGGCCATATTTTTTATTCCACATGCAATGATTTATGTAAGGGTTATATGAAAATGATATCCCAAGGATCTTACATGACTTTTCTATGATTTCTAATGACTATTAAAGTAAATAATTAAATTTTAAATGCTAACATAATGATATTTGATACCAGACCAATGATCATTGACATTAATGGTAAAAAAATTATTTTAAACTAAAATAATTTCATAGGATCCCATGTTTTCTCATAAACCACGTGATTGAGATTTTTCTGACATGCTTTGTTATAAATTTTTGTATAAAAACAATATATTGTAAATCTCATTTTATATGAATGTTAATGATTATTTCCACGTAATTTTTATTATCTTTAAATAAGCCTCTTTGATAAGATTTAATTTATTTAATATATTATTAAACTTTTCATTTTCTATATCCCCATTAATGTTTTTTATTCTCGTCAAAATTTTAAAAATGTTTTTCACTGATTTCGAGGATGATTAGCAATAATGAATTGGTCAAGATGAAACTCATAAAAACATCCATGAAAAAAATAGCTTTACATTAAAAGTGGTATATTTTTGGAACAATTAATACGTACACGAAGTGTATATATATTAATTTATGAAATTTTTATCTAAAAGTTTTGAAATAATTCTCTAAAATAACACACCATAATTGATATTAATGAATGTATGAAAAGTAATTATTATTTAAAAGTTAAATTATAGATTGAATTAGGGTTGGATTCTTATAAAGGGTATATTTTTTTAATTTTTACATTTATTTTACTATGATGAATACATGTTTTGATAGAAATATTTACCAAACTATGTGATTAGAATGAGGTACATACAATTTATGGGACCTAGGGAAGATGTTTAGGCCTCGCGAATTAGTAAATTGTGTTCTACTCATGTAATGATCCCGTAATAAGAACTATATTTTTGACATGTATTATTATGTAATATAACCTGTTTA
Source organism: Viscum album (assembly GCA_963277665.1). Lineage (NCBI taxonomy): Eukaryota > Viridiplantae > Streptophyta > Magnoliopsida > Santalales > Viscaceae > Viscum > Viscum album. The sequence continues at coordinate 1,556,198,073 of OY728152.1, read as the reverse complement.
AAAGAATTGGGTATAAGGATAATCCACTTAAAAAAATTTGGGATCTCATATATCACTTATTGTGCACTAATAGTGTGCCTAAAATTACAAATCCATTTTTCAAATTTCTTGTCATATAACACATAAAACACATATGAGACCAATACAACCCCTATAAATAGACCCATGGAATATAATTTAATATTGTAAAATATTTATAAATAGATTAAACAAGGTCACTCAACAAAAATTGTATTGGGTCCTACAAGTTTTGATGATATAAACATGTGATTCTAATATATATATATATATATATATATTATGGGTATTCATATAATTTTGGAATTTATAAAAAAGTAATTCTAAATAATGAATTTAATTTTTTTATGGGGGGTTGTTTATAAAATAAATTTTTAGATAAAATTTAATTAATAGTTAGTAAATAAAAGATTTATTATATTTATTTTAAAATAAAATCATTTAATGTCAAAAAGTGGGAATTTTAATTGAACTATTTATACCTTTGCTATTTTTTGATGGAATTATTTTAAGTAATATTTTATAATGAAACATTTTAATGATATGTATATAAAATATAATAAAATTTAATTTAAAATTATTGATTTATGATTTAATACAAAGGAATATGAATAAAACAATTTTACTCTTGAAATTATTTCTTCAAAAAAAATTATAACAAATTCTTATACTGAAATAAATATTTATCACTCCAAGATATTGAATTCAATTAAATAAATTTCATATTTTAAATCTTAATTTAAAATATCGGGGATAAGGTTAATTTTTTTTATTTAAAAAATATGTTACAAAGTTAAAATAAGTTTCCATATTTTTTTTTAAATGAGGAAATAATAGTGAAAATAATGGGTAAATATTTAAAATATACATATCATCATATAATAATTTTTTTTGAATGGGAGTGGTATCATTCTATTAAAATTATGTGACCATAATGGATCTAATTTTCATGATAAATTTTAATCCTTATACATTATGGAATGAATATTTATGGGAATAAAACTATTGATTACATAAAAAGTACCCCTCATCAACCCCACTCAATGACATCCTTCCATAAAAATTCTCAAAAACCCTCCAAAAATTATATTCCCTAAATTTCTATAGATGCTTCTAGAACTATTTGTCACAATAATGTTCCCCATACCATTTCTTTAAAATAGGATATCTATGATGAGAATGTTTTATTCAATGAATGTGTTTTTCTATGCCTAATATTTTTTTGATCCTAATTATCCATCGATTAAAAAATATAATCCATCACTATTAAATTTTTTTATATCAATAATCTTATTTGAATGTGATATTGAAACTACATAATATCATGTTCTTACTCATTCTATAATTATAACTCATTCTTAGTTATGTCAAGTTTTTTTCATATATAATGAACACTAAAATATTTACCTCATGAAGGATTAAGAAAACATAAACACTAAAAGTATTATCAATAATTATGTCCTTAATAATTTATCATAATTATGGAATGGTAATATGGTCATGTATATTCATAAATTATATAGATTTATTTTACTGAATTAATATTCACTAAGAGTATATTTTATCCTATATTTACCAAAAATTTCCAAAAATTAGATAAAATTAATATTGGACATCAGTTCTATATCAAAATATATATATAATATCTAATAGAATTTATAATGTGATGAACATACTAATCAAGGACATGGATTGAATTTCCATTATGAGTTCATCTTAGTATGAATAGGTAAATTAACACATTAATATTAGTTACTAAAAATAATGATTAGTAATTGTGTAATAATAAATTATAAAACAGTTTTATAAAGTAAAATTATTATGAAAAGTGTTTTAATTTATTATATTAATTAAAAATAATAATTAAACAAGATTTTACAACATGAACATGAGAGATTCAATCCATAGTGAGGGTTTTCTGGACTCAACATCCATTACATAGATCATAAACTCTCATATTTGAACATATTATCTTATAATTTATATAATAATAAATTATCTTTATAATATTATAAATTCTATTTATCCTTGATAAAATTGTATTTTCCAATCAAAATCCAATTTTTCGATGGATTTCTTTGTTCATAAATATATGATATTATTATGAATTATTATCATACTCTCCAATTATCCTTTATACTATATTAAAATACGATTTATTTCAAAAAATGTGATTGAAATCAAGATATGTATTTGTTGGCGCCATAATATGGCCTGAAATGAAGGGACGAAAAAGAAGGCTGGCATGCTGCCTCGCGAAGCACCGACGCGAAGCACCGCTGCGAAGCACCCCGAGCTTCGTGGTCTCGCGAAGCTCCATAGGCAGTAACTCTCCGTGAATGCATTTGACATTCGCGAGCCCGTCGTGAAGCTCCAGAGGCGGTAACTCTTCACGGACGATGTTGACGTTCGTAAGCGCGCTGCAAAGCACCTGAGGCAGCACGCGAGTTCTGCTTCGCGATGCCCCTTCCCTATAAATATTGGACTCCCCCTGAGTCCCGAGGACGGACAATCCGACCTTTCGGCTTCTCCTCTCTCGAATCGCGAAGCACTCATTGGTCCCGAGTCCCTCTTTCGCTGTGCTTTGTCGCACTCTGGGCCTCCATCCTGGAGTAAGTCCCAGCACCATGGGCCGCCTAACGCGTAAGCCCCTCTTCGCTTCTCAGGGACGCACCCTTCGCGACGTGATCGTCAGGTCCTTGCAACCTCTTGTTTCTCACACCGAGTATGACTCACGTGGGCTTAGAGTGAGCACCGACCCTGACCCCTACCTTCAGTGAACTACGAGGACTTTGATCTGTGTCAAGGCATAGTACGCAGGAAGCCTCCATGAGGTTCAATACACATTACTTGGTCGTTCATTCATGTCGAGTTGCACCCTCGTCCAGCATTACGTTAAACTGCACGCCCCATCCCGCATGACGTTAAATTGCATACCCTCGTCCAGCGTGACGTTAAACTGTATGCCCTCTTCCAGCATGACGTTAAACTGTATGCCCCTTGTCCCGCATGACGTTAAACTACACACCCATTTGAACTACGAGGTCTTTGATCCATGTCAAGGCATGGTACATAGGATGCCTCCACGAGGTTCAAGCCCACCCATCATCCAACTCATGTCGAGTTCTACCTACGTCCAGCACGACATTAAACTGCAATTCCAGTCTGACGGCAAGCTGTTGTGACCAACCAGAACTACGAGGACTTTGATCCATGTCAAGGCGTGGTACGTAGGAAGCCTCTACGAGGTTCAAACCCACCAGCCGGTTGTTCCGACCTCATTCACATCGGTTCACCCCCGTCCCGCATGACGTTAAACTGTATTCCACAATTTGAACTACGGGGACATTGATCCATGTTAAGGCATGGTACATAGGAAACCTCCCCGAGGTTCAAGCCCAACAATCATTGGGCCAGACCGTCTCCTTTCCGGTGTTCCAAGCCCCTCCCCATTTTCACCTGAACTATGAGGACATTGATCCATGACAAGGCATGGTATGTAGGAAGCCTCCCCGAGGTTCAAGCCCATCTCTCATTGGACCAAGGTCCATCATTTACATCGGTTCGTCGGCACCCACTACCCTTTGTTTATTGACGCCAGGGTTCACTACCGTCCTGCATGATGTTAAACTATATTCCATCAATCCTTTGAACTACGAGGACTTTGATCCATGTCAAGGCACGGTACGTAGGAAACCTTCCTGAGGTTGAATCCCACCACTAGTCGACCCACGGGTCTACATTCACGTCGGTTCACCGATGAAACCCTTTGAACTACGAGGTCTTTGATCCATGACAAGGAATGGTACGTAGGAATCCTCCCCGAGGATCAAGCCCACCTCCCATCGGACCAAGGTCCAACTTCACGTCGGTTCGCTGACGATGCCCATTAGACCAAGGTCTAACATCATGTTGGTTCGCTGACAATGCCCATCGGACCAAGGTCCACCTTCACGTCAGTTCGCTGATGATGCCCATCGGACCAAGGTCCACCTTCACGTCGGTTCGCTGAAAATTCCCACAGGACCAAGGTCCACCTTCACGTTGGTTTGACGACACATCGGACCAAGGTCCACCTTCACGATGGTTCACTGAAAATGCCCATCAGACCAAGGTCCACCTTCACGTCGGTTCGATGACGCATCGGACCACGGTCCACCTTTACGTTGGTTCACTGACGACATTTATCGGGCCAAGGTCCACCTTCACGTCAGTTCACCGGCACCATCCCGAACTACGCGGACTTTGATTCCCTGCCACGGGTATACGTAGAAAGCCTCTTCAAGGCTCATGCCCAACTTCACAGTCGCCCTTGCGAAGGTCCCATTTCATTCCCCCTCCACTCCATTCATCCATCTATCACCCATCCTGATTCTCGCCCAGACCATCATATCTCAGTGAGACCATGTCGATACGCTCCTCTTCACAGCCGCCCATGGGCTGGTCCCAGTATCGGCACCCCTTTAAGTGAAATCCCTCAATCTTATCTATCCTAGCTAATGCTCCGATCGGGTTGATCCGTCTCCGCTAGACGTTAAACTCGCGACGTACCTTGTGGTAAACAAGGGAAGCTGAGGAAAACCTCAGATATGTGCCTACGGCATATAATTCCCTGCACTCGATGTGGGATTCCTCGAGCTTCCACGCCCTTGAGAAGCCCTGTGACCAGGGATAATAGACAGACATGCCAGGTTCCCCAGCATCCAGACACGCTACTGATGCCTCAACGTGACTACTCCCCCGACTGAATGTTTCTGCCCTGACCGGACCCTTTGGAATGTCCCGAGAGAAGCAGTGTAATTAACCGGTTTCCAAGGAAACATGGCACTGGGAAGAGTTTCATGAACAACATATTAAGTCTATGAGGGAGACCCGGACTAGGTGATGAGTTCTGAGGAGAAATCCACAGAAAGAAGAACTGACATCCCATCATCCCATTTCAATCAAGAAGCAGGCGTCCCTGAATAAGGAGAGAATGTCGCCCGCCATTGGAAATTGGATCGCGGGGCAACAAGCGCAGTGCGTCCTCCTCTGCGGATGGACGGATGTGCGCGCCCTAGCGAAAGCATCGGAAACAGAAATGTTGAACCCGACGTGAAATTCTTCTCCTCAATATGGAGATTAGTAGCGTTCAAGACACCAGTAGATTGACATGTCACCGGATCCAGATATCTGGCACCTGGTCCCGCCAAGCAAATAGCGGGACTGTCGTGAATCTCCCCGGAAGTCGGGGTAGTAGAACGTGGGGCACTCCGTTCTGCAGCATGTTGGCATGGATCCTTCTTACAAACGTGGAGAATGGAAGGACGCTGGGGCACTGGTTGTCAATCCTTTTCCTCTTAGTGTAGATGAGTTGATCCCTTCGTTTCTCAGGAACCAGGTTACTATTACAGAGACGCGATCACCGCCCGCTAGCCTACGCAGGGGTAGGTGAAACATCTCCACAACCGCCCCACATGGCGCCACTACCGCCATGACGGCCGCCAAATCACAGAATACAGGGCACCCACGTCCCCTTTCCCCATCAGAGGTCATCCAGCGAAGGGTGATCAACAACCTCGTGCGTAGGTACGAGGAGGAAGGGGTCATCCTAACTCGGGATATGGGCCACCTGGACCTGGAGGCATCCAGGCCCCGCCGTCAATGCTACCCTAATAGGCCGCGTAGGGAGCCCCTGCTCCCCACCCCAACATTCAACCGTTTTGGGAGCCTGTCCCTGGAATGCCTTGATGAATCCTTGCCTTACGCTGATGAGGCGGGCGCCATCCGGCTCAGCCCGCTCAGGGTCCCGACCCAAGGGCTCCAGGCAAGATCTCCTACCCGTCCGCGTCAGCGCCACCGTCCGACTCCACTGGAAAAGTAGGCAGGCCATGCCCCTACACCACCTACACCCGCTCGCCTGACCCGACGTCAGTGCCAGGCCCGGGCTGAGGACGCTCGCCCAGATGCGTCAACGTCAACAACTACAGTGGCCCGCGCCACCGCCGACGTGCATCATGAATTCCCTGCATACACTGAGCAGGGGCACTCTTACACCCAACTAGGATTGAAACCCCAACCACCACACGGGCAGGCTGGGTTCACTCTCCAGTTTGCAGGTCCAAGTGGTGATCGCCGCGAACTAACCCGCAGTGATGTCACCCAGTACGGAGGCCCTCCCCGTACCACTACTCCGTAGAGAATGGGCCTTACCCACTCCGAAGTTTGTCATGGAGGTATGCCTCGTGCTACACCCATCCCGAAGGAAGTCCTGCCCCGCGGAAGTGACGCTCGGTGCGGAAACCTTTCCCGCGCCCACTATACAGGGTGCGGAGTCCATCCTCCTGCCCCTGACTGCCGATCTGAAGGCAATACTCATCCAGTCCTTTTCCAACATGGTGGCCCTCCCTACGTCCTCTCTGCAACTGGTGAAGGTCCTCCTCGCCCCAGCAACTCGAGGAGTGAAGGGCAGCCTTGCTCCGCCCGCATCGACCATGGAGGTCCTCCCCATTCTCCTGCCAAATCTAAACAGAGGCTCCGCCCACGTGGGTTCTTTCCATGGAGGTCCTCCCCATGTAACCTTCGACATTTTCCCTGGTGCCCCTCGCACTGCGGCTATCTCGAGTGGGGGCCCTCTCCTCCACGGTGCCAGCGCCGCCCCGAGACTACATAATAGGGATCAACCCTGTCCCGAAGAGCCACCCCAGGGTAGGAGAGCCGGTCGTCGCTGCCACAAGAAGAGTCCTGGGAAGGACCGGGTGGAGATCAAATCTGCTCGCTTCTCCGACTCTGAAGAGGAATGCGACTCGGCGATGGAACCTTCTCCCCTCTCCTCCATATCAAGGACTAGGGCAGGAACCAGACGCGTTAGCCTCATTCTTCCAGAATATTAGGTCCACTAGACTCCCATCTCTCTCCTTAGGTACATCTAGGAGGAAGAAATCTTGGGAATTTCGCAGGTCTTGACCGCGCAATCACCACCATTGTCACCAGAAGTGCCCTCTACCTCTACCAGAGATCACAGAGAGCAATTTTGGCGGCCGACGGCGGTAGAGCGACGACATGACCTGTCGCTGATAGCCGTGATTCCTGTGCCGGAAGCTGTGGCTATCAGCCCATCATATCGTGACATCATGGCCAGGTCACCTTACTCTTTGGAGGATGGCCCGGAATTCGACGGCCAGCCAGCTTGTTCGCCGTATTCTCCACCGCCGAGTTTACTATCCCAGAGGTCCGCCTCAGTACCGCTATCGGTCCCTCAGCCACCCCCGGTTGATGAGTGGGTCAATACAGGGCCAGACCCCGAGTCTGAACCCAGGAGCTTCTGGAGTATTCTTGCAGCGGATTACTTCCCGGAGAAGTTCTGCCCGACGGCGGCACTGAATTTTCGCGCACCAGAGTCCCTTAACCCTGAAGAAGTGGAGTTCTTTTGTCGAACCCTATGGGCGACACACATCCGCCTTCCTTACGAACGGGTGGTGTACATCAGAAGTCAAGAGCACTTCGAAGAAATCGGCGAGCAATGCCGCCTGATCGATTCGGCCGCACTCCTTGTGGCCCAGCACCCCGAGTCGCCAGGCCGTCAGAGCGCCCTTCAACGGAAATGTGTTCGGAGTTTCAAAGTACTTCGCAGAATTGTCAGGGAAGCTACCCCTATGTGCAAGTCCATGGTTGGGAACACTATGTTGCTCTCCTCTTCGACCCTATCCGACGACAGCCCGATTCGCTTTGCGACATCGAGGAAATGCCCCTGAGAGGGGTCGCGGTCCACATGGCTGACGTAGTGGACAAGGGAGACGAGCTTGAATTCCTTGATGGAGACTTACCCCCCAAGGGCGTACCGCCACTGCTGGACCCATCAGGGAGGGTTACCCATCAGAAGAGGAACCTACTAGGCCTCCTCGTACCCACCGAGTCGCTGGTACTCGGTCTAAATACCGGCAAGGGTAAGGAGCACATCAGAACTGTAAAGAACTCCGACGTCTCTGCCTCTGTACAGAAAACAGACGAAGACCCCGAGAAGGCCACGTTACGCCAGCAGCTTGCTGAGCAGAAGAGGCTGGTTGACAAACTCTTGGTTGAGCGCGCCGTAGAGCGGCGACCCAACTATGGTAATCCCAGTCCTGGGCAGCAGGGGCAGGAACAATTTCCCCTGGTGAGATGCCTCCAGGCAACCCTGATCATGCTACTACCGCAGATAGGGCATAAGCCGGAACTTACAGCAAGAGGGCGCCATACCTCTCGCCAAACCCCCTGAACGACGAGTCAATCTGAAGAATCTAGTTTGGGTTCCCCCAGTCACCCCACAGGTCGTTCCGCCAGTTGATCCATGAGATGCCGAAGCCATCTACCGTGTTGAAGAACCTGGCAATGAACTTGTGGTTAGGGATCCCCGTCAAGACAGGGACCCCCACCCAGATGATCTTATTGCGGCACTCACAGCCCGCCTCAAGGCGTTGGAAACGTGGCAGGTGGCGGTCCCACCAGATGGAAATCCTTATCCCGCGTGGGTGGATGATATGACCGCACCTCCGTGTTTTGGGAACCCCACTTTCTCGCCCTTCAACGGGACATGGGACCCGCCACAGCACTTGGCGCATTTTCCTTCCAGGTGTGGCCCCATGCTGGGGACCCCGGCTTAGTAAGAAGCTTCCAAACTCCGGTGTTTCGTACAGACATTGGAAGGTCCAGCATTCATCTGGTACAGCCAGCTCCCTATTGGATCGGTGACCAGTTGGGAGGACCTACGCCCGCAGTTCCTATACCAGTTCAGCTCCACCACGCGGAAGAGAAGCATTGCAGACCTCTTCAAGTGCAAGTAAAGGCCTGATGAGCGGGTTGCAGATTTCATCGCCCGGTGGAAGGGACATACGTATTCCCTCGATATGCCACTGACTCAGGAGAAATTACTGACGATGTGTGAGGGGAATGTCAAAACGGAGCTGGTAACCTCCCTGATTACCCAGAACTACCCTGGAGGGTTCAGAGATTTCTTAGATAAGGCGAGCGGCTTGAGGAAGCTCTGCAATAGGCTAGTCAGGCACGTTTGTTTCCCCCTATGATCCCAGCCAGGAGGACCGCCAGGGCTGAACCCGCTGCGGTGGCCCAAATAGAAGCCCCTAGGCAGCTGGAATTACTGTTAGCGGCACCATCCCCACAACCCCACTGAGGTCCTCCACCTCAAGCACAGGCTCCTGCCCAGCAGCGACCACCACAGAATCGACAGGTTCCCCCGCGCAATGCGCCACCGCCACCTAGGAGAGACAATCAGGAGCCGCCTCCTCGGCAGGCCCCTCCGGCCCCTTGTTAGGGTCAGGCCCCCAGGGGCCCCTATCCGGAAAGAAGGCACCAGACTTATTCGTTCAATGAAAATCAGGTCCCTGACTACTTCTGATGTGCTCGAGAGCAAGGGATTGTGCGCCTGCCCGAGTGCAGAAGGCCGACAGAGGCGAATCTCCCCGATCACCCCAACCACTACCCTTATCATCGGATTCTGGGGCACACCCTCAAGCAATGCTATGTGTTTAAAGACTGGCCTCAAGAACAGGTCAACAACAACATAGACAAGTTGGGCCCGACACCAGCACAAGTAGCGGGTGTCATTGCAGGATCATAGATCGGCAGCGACAGCGAAGGCAAGTGGCAGCAGGTTCCCAGCCGTGGATCCCGGAAATTCAACGAATGGATGGCTCAAAAAACCATCGTCCGTGCCCATGGTATCATCTGGGCGCACCTAAAGCAGCAGGAACCTTTAGAATAAGTAGCTGGTACCTCCGCATCGTCTTCACAGTCGACCTCTTCCCAAAATGGAAAGCAGCGGAGACGCAAGAAGAAGCAACGTGCACCTCCGTTGTCGTCGTCATCCCGCACTCTCGGCGACTTTATGCCCCCTGAAATGGGGATTCCTCCCAGGATCAGCCCAGTGGTGGATGAATCCTCGAGCGACAGCCAGGGGTATGCTTCGGTTAACACCATGGAGCTGGTAAATCCCTATATGACCCCCGATGAGGGGGAACGCCAGGCGGACCTGCCCAATGTTTCCAGCCGACATCAACGTCAGCGGAATCGCAACTGCGACGGTCATCGAGGTATGTCAGCGGGCACTTTCAGTGAAGCTGCGCATGCTACTGAGACCAGAAAGCAGGCTCAGTGTAGAGCTTAGCACGCACAACCCCATCTAACGCCCTCACCTCTACCTCCACCTCCGTTTGTGCTACTAGATCAGGGAGAGCTGCCTCGTTCGTATCACAGTCAGTCTTGCCCGGCTACAGTCCAGCCTCTGTTGTCTAATCATAGTCCGAAAACTACTCTCCAGGCTTCAATTAGCAGGCAACAGGATGTACCCAGTACTAGCCGATCGCCGGTTCAACCGGTAGGACCCGCTATGCCTCCAAATGCCGAACGACCTCCTGTAAGAAGAGGTTCGTGTTTGGAACGAAATTATGATTTCCTGAAGCACCTGGCCAGAATTCCGGAAATAATTTCTATCCTTGAGGCCCTTCTCCTATCATCCGAAATGCGCGAGGCACTTGCCAAGGCCCTAAGGAGCCCCCTCCAGTTTGAGACAGAGGTAGAAGCTGCAGAAGCCTTCTATACTGAGACGATTGAAAACACCGAATGTCAGGAGGTTATCTCATTCTCCGATGAAGATGAGGACCCTCCTATACAGGGGAACATTCGCCCACTGTACATCACTGGCCACTTCAATGGTGTGGAAGTCCACCATTGCCACATTGACACGGGTTCCGGAATCCACCTAATTCTGACTCGGACGTTGCGAAAGTTAGGTCTGTCTGAAGGTGATTTAACTCCCTCTGACCTCAGAATCCAGGGGTACGACAGGACCGAGAAAACCCCAGTCGGAAAGATCCTCCTGAAGACTCAGTTTGGTGGGTTAATTGCCAGCACCGAGTTCATGGTCGTCTCTCAGGACACCGCCTACAACACATTGATGGGTAGTCCATGGCTCCATCTGCATGCAGTGGTCCCTTCATCGTATCACCAGTGCCTCAAATACTCACTCAATGGTCTAATAGGTGTGCTCCAAGGAGATGTGTCTCCCTTTGCTTCTTGTGAGGCCCGCTATCTAGATGCGGGTAATTACCAAAGTAAGGATAAGCAAATCCTAGTAAGTGAGGATGAACCCGCCCCGGTCACAAGTGATCCCTGGGCAAGCATGGATGACGCCTACATCCTCCCGATCCACCGATTGGAGGCCACGACCCCCGACATGGGGCAATATTTTGTTGTTTCAGGTACACAAGGAAGGCATGTTCCCATGTCCAAGCGATGGTGGAAAATCACCTCGTACTCCTACATCAACCAGGCTCAGGTGATCCCAGAACCTCCTACCCCTGTACGGTACCGGATTGTCAAGCTTATGACAATGGCGGTACACCATACGTGTCTCTTACGCTGGGATGGAATCCACTGACTCAGGCCGACACGTTACCAATGCTTTGATATCATCAAACGTTGCCCCTTAGGCCGAAGGCCAGATGGGATAGGGTCAACTGCCTTCATTGCTATGGTCTCAATGGAAAGTGAGTCTTCTGATATGATGACCACTGATGCCTGAGCCGGCAACAGCTTCCCCTCAGGTTTGGTAGCCCAGAAGTATCTCCCGTCGCGGGAAATCCCCCCACGGGTGGGGAGGAAGACCTGGAGGATGCTCCCCCCCACCTTTGTGGAAGGAGTCTCTACCACGGTTGATGAACTGGTACAGGTGAACCTTGGTAGCAAGGCCGATCCGAAACCCACATTGATCAGTGCAGCCATGTCCCCCGAGGAGTGGCAGCAGTACGTAGACTTCCTCAAACAACACCGTGACTGTTTTCCTGGAGTTGCAACGAGATGCCAGGACTAGATCCCCAGGTAGTCGTTCACCGCCTGGGCCTCCCGGCAAAACATCGTGGGTTTAAGCATCCTCCCAAGAAAATTCACCCTTCTCATGGTTCTATGGTTGAGGCCGAAGTTGAAAAGCTTATCAAATCCAACTTCATTAGGGAAGTCCAGTACCCCAAGTGGCTTTCCAACATTGTGCCAGTCAGGAAGAAGAATGGGCAGATCAGAGTTTGCATCGACTTCCGCGATCTTAATCCCCATTGCCCAAATGATGACTTCCCACTCCCGGTGACAGAGTTATTGATTGACGCCACGGCCGGGTTCCAAGCTCTCTCTTTCATGGATGGGTATTCCGGGTACAACTAGATCCGGATGGACCCCGAAGACGAGGAGTCCACTACCTTCAGGGCTCCCCAAGGTACCTTTTGCTACCAGGTTATGCCATTCGTTTTGAAAAATACAGGTGCCACTTATCAGAGGGTCATGCATCGCATATTCAAGCCGATTCTTGGGACATTGGTGGAATGCTACGTAGATGATCTCATAGTAAAATTATGTCAGCGCCAGAACCATCTCAAAGACCTTGAGAAGGTGTTCGGTTTCCTCTGTTCCCGTCACCTGAAGATGAACTCGTTGAAGTGTGCCTTCAAGGTCACCTCTGAGAAGTTTCTGGGCTTTGTTGTTAGATACTGAGGTATCGAGATCGACCCAGAGAAGATCAAGGCCATCAGCCAAATGCCTCCCCCGAGAAACATTTGGGAACTTCGAGGCCTTCAAGGCCACTTAGCCTATATACACCGATTCATCGCGAATCTGGTCGGCAAGTGTAAGCCCTTTTCCCAGCTCATGAAGAAGGGTTCCGCCTATGAATGGGATGAGGAGTGTTGGACCTCCTTCAAGGAAATCAAGCAGTATCTACTCCACCCACCGGTCATGATGCCACCCATCTCCAGAAAGCCACTGGTCCTTTACATGACCACCCTGGAAAGATCCCTCAGTGCGCTGCTCGCCCAGAAGAATAACGAGGGTACTGAGAACAACCTCTACTATCTCAGCCGCACGCTTCTCGATACAGAGGTCAGATACTCCCCTATCGAAAAGATCTGCCTTATGCTCGTCTTCGCCGTGCAGAAGTTGTGACATTACCTGCAACACCATGAGGTGCAATTGGTCTCTCGGGTAGACCCACTGAAATACATCCTGAACCACCCCATGCTGACTGGCCGACTAGCACAGTGGGAAGTGATTCTCCAGTAGTTTGATATCAGGTTCGTTCCTCAGAAGGCCATTAAGGGACAGGTGTTGGCAGACTTTTTAGCTGCCCATCCAACCTCCGCGGATCAATCCCTAGACCTGGATTTTCCTGATGAGACGATCCTCTCAGTCGATCATGTCGTCCCGTGTTGGCAAATGCATTTCGACGGCGCCTCCCGGATCCCCACCGGAAGGCGGCTCAAAGATCCCAAGCTCAACAGAGTGGGCCTGGGTATTGTCTTCATTACCCCGGCGCAAGCCGTCCTACCATACTCGTTCCTGTTGTCAGAAGGCTGTACGAACAACGAGGCAGAGTACCAGGCTCTCATCCCTGACCTCGTGTTGGCCCTTGAGATCCATGTGCCCCATCTACATGTGAAGGGAGATTCTGAGCTGGTAATCAAACAAGTTAATGGCGTCTACGTCGTTAGGAAGCCGGAGCTTTCACCTTTTCTGGATTACACCCTCCGCTTAATGGCCCAGTTCTCTTCTCGACTAGAGGTTACCCATGTCCCACGGTCACATAATGGTCAAGCAGACGCCTTGGTTGGCTTGGCCGCGTTGCTCGCAGAACCCAAGCAAAATGATTTGATCATACATGTGGCTCACCGGAGAGTCATTGCCCCTGTCACCCAAGAAGACAATGATGGCATGCGGGTAGGTCATCTCACCGCTGAACCCTCCACGTCAGGGGTCCCGGGTTTGTTAGACACAATGGTTGAAGCCACGCCCGACTGGAGGGCACCTTTTGTCGAGTACATCCAAAATGGTTGCCTCCCGGATGACCGGGCCGAGCGCGAGCAAATCCAACGCCGCGCGCTGCAATTTACCCTCCATAGCGGCCCCAGTCTTGAACAGATCCTTTATAAGCGGAGTTTCAATGGTGTCCTCCTCCGTTGCATCCAAGGAGTAGAGATACCTCAAGTTATGCAAGTGGTTCACGCTGGTTCCTGTGGCACCCATCAAGCTGGGCCGAAGCTGTCCCATCAAATCCGGAGGTTGGGGTACTTTTGGCCCTCTATGATCCACGATTGTATTGGATATGCCAAGAGATGCCATGCGTTCCAAGTTCACGCCAACTTCCTACATAGGCCGCCGGAGCCCCTCCACCCCACCAAGTACTCTTGGCCATTTGCGGTATGGGGACTTGATGTAGTGTGACCGTATCCACCGGAAATAGCCCGCCAGTGTAGGTTCATCCTGACTGCTACATATTTCTTCTCGAAGTGGGTAGAGGCAGTTCCACTCAAAGAGGTCAAGGCCCGTTCCATCGTTGAATTTGTGACCTCCAATATTATCCACCGGTTTGGGGTCCCTCACGCCGTCCTCACCGATAATGGCACCCACATCCGAGCGGCTGAACTAAAGAAATTGTACGCCAAGTACGACATCCGGTTGAACCATACCTCCCGCTACCACGTGCAGGCAAATGGACAGATCAAGGCATTCAACAAAACCCTCTCTAACATTCTGTAGAAGATGGTTGGTCAGAACAAGAAAATTTGGCCGGACAAGCTCCCCCACGCCCTCTGGGCTTACCAGATGACGACTCGCAACTCTACCCAAGTGACCCCATATTCCCTGGTGTATGGAGCTGAGGTCGTCCTACCCATTGAGATCCAGCTGCCATCGTTACGCACTGCAGTCTATGATCACCAGACATCAGATGAGGTAGCTGAAATCCGTCTAGCTGAATTAGAAGCACTGGACGAGAACATGCTTCATGCCCTGCACAATCTGGAAAGGCATCAGGATAAGATAGTGAGGGCCTTCAACAAGAAGGTTCGTCTCTGTTCTTTCCTACAAGGCGACCTAGTACTGGACCTTCGAGCGCCAATGATTCCTGGTAGGAAACCACCCAAATTTGAAACCAAATGGGAAGGGCCTTATATCATCCATAAAGTTTACCCCAATGGAGCATACTCCTTGGTGACCACGGATGGAGAGCGCATATCCCCTCCCACCAATGCCAAGTTCCTCAAGCGATACTTTGTGAAGGGCAAAAGGGTCCTACACGACCTTAAACTGCATCTTCATCCTTCAAGACGATAAAATGCAAAATGATCCGAGCTCTATGACTTTAAACTAAGATCTCCCACCGTCCTTACTACAAGACGTTAAACTGCAAGCCAGTCAGGCCTTCCTGACCGAGTCTCAGACTCAGGCCCCTTGTCCTCATCGAGCCTCTGGCCCCCCTTCCTTACTGTATGACGTTAAACTGCAGGCCAGTCAGGCCTTCCTGACTGAGGCTCAGCCTCAGGCCCCTTGGCCACCTCGGTCCCACGGCCCCGTCTTCACCGCGAGACATTAAACTGCAAGCTGGTCAGGTATCCCTGACCATGGTCCAGCCTCAGGCCCCTTGGTTTTCCCCGACATACCCTCTTGCGGGATTGTACAGTATGGTGTGGGACTACGTCCTCATTCACATCGTATTTCTTTCCGTACCTTAAATATCCCCAAATGAGATGCTCCTCATCCCTCATGACGTTAAACTGCATCATAAAAACTACGTGTGGCTTGATTTCCATCTTCATGGGATACGTAGGAACACTCGGACGACTCGTCTTGAGCAGAGCCCCAAGCTTTTCTCTTCCACTATCCCCCCTGGGAATAGTTTCCTCGGAGGATCTTTGTGTAGTGTGGGGTAGGCTTTTTTTATCCCCGCTCATACAACCCCGCTCACACAAGGATTGTAAGGGTCGCACCATGTGCCCACTCTCGTTCTTCTATCCTCCCACGTCCTCACTGCATGATTCTAAACTGTATGGCCTTCAAGAACTACGTATGGCTTGATTCTCATCCTCATGAGATACGTAGGAACGCCCGGACATTTTTTCTGTTGGCCCAGCCCAAAAACCAAAATCTTCCCCTCGCGTCAAGACATATGGCAGGGTGCACACTTTTTCCCCAACTCACATTGATCAAGCCTCGACCCGGCGGCACATCCCCCCTAGAGATGTTTGCCTCTTTCGTGGATGGATACAGCTATGCTTCACCCACTCCTTGACTGGGATTCCATCATTTTTTCTCACACCCAGTGGGACCCCCAAGAATGGCCTGGATACCATTCCCAAGGGCTCTCCTACCGATACGGGCCAACGCCCTCGAGGGTTTTCAAGCAACAAGACGATACAAGTCCCGTGTTGCGAATTTGGTCAGCGGACGACGCTCATTTGTTGCTCCCATATCAGGTTACCATATGAACGCTATGTTTCGAACATGGTCAACAGTGTCTTGGATCTTCGGGTCCACCCCGAGATGTCCCAGACATCGAGTGCAGTGATTCATTCTACCACATCCCGAAGTAACAAGCTCCTCCCCGGGTGGCGCTAGCAATCAGGCCCACGACCCCGATTCCCCCATAGGGATGTACGGTGTGGTGTGGGACTATGTCCTCATTTACGTAGGGATTATGTACCCTACCGTACGCCTTCCCTTACGAGGCCCAGCCAGAGGCCCCTTGGCCTTCTCGGGTCCTCGACCCCCGTCCTCATGTATGATGTTAAACTGCAGACTCGTCAGGCCTTCCTGACTGATGCCTGACCTTAGGCTGATTGGCCTTCTCGGGCCCCTCCGCCCAACCTCTTACCCAGGGTGTACGCTGTGGTGTGGGACTATGTCCTCATTTACGTAGGGATCATGTACCCTGTTGTACGCCTTCCCTTATGAGGCCCAGCCACATGCCCCTTGGCCTCCTCGGGTCCCTGACCCTCGTCCTCATTGCACGATGTTAAACTGCAAGCAGGTCAGGCCTTCCTGACCAATGCCTAACCATCAGGCCCATTGGCCTTTCCAGGCCCTGGCCTAGGTCCTCTCTTATAGGAGTGTATGGTGTGGCATGAGGTTATTTTCTCATTCACATCGATCTCATAATGACCACACCATGTACCTCTCCCTCTTGAGCTGTTTCGTCGATCCCTTTTCGGCAGTTCACCGATGTGCCTAAGAGTACTCTGGTTTATTACCTAGAATGCCAAGCTTTACTCAGACACGTCTGCACCCGCTTTCCAGGCTTTGTGTATCCTCGCATCAGGGCTTCCATCATCTTTCACACCCGGAGGGACCCCCAAGAATGGCCTGGATACTACGCCCAAGGGCTCTCCTACTATTACGGGCCAACGCCCCCGAGGGTTTTGGACAACAAATCGATAAAATCCCACGTTCCGAATATGGTCAGCGGTCGATGCTCGTTTTTTGTTCCCACCTCAGGCTAACGCGATATGGACGCTACGTTTTCACCATGGTTAACAGTTTTCCTCTATCACCACGGCAACCCATTAGGCCCAAAATTTCTTGTGCACAATTAAAACCTTTTATCACTTCATTGTTTCCAAGTAGAGTCTCATAAATCTTGGTACTTTTCCTCCGTGCACGTCTGCGCGTTGGGGAAACAAGCCGCATCAAAGGTTTCCTTTGGGGATCTCTGCCGACTTCCCTCTGATGGACGCCACAAGTATGCAATAAGGATCTCCCCCCCTTGTTTCCCACATCGAGTTTAACTCATGTGGGCTTAGGGATTGTGTTGATGTCTGCTCTTTCTTGGCAGGATGTTACCATTCGTGGTCCGAGATCTAAGACCATAAACTAAGATCCATCCGGAACTACAATCAGCATGATTCCCATCCTCATGGGATATGTAGGACCGCCCGGACGCCCTGTCTTCAGGTACAACCCATTTAGGGAGCCAGTCTCTCCCCCTATTTCACCTCTTACCTCTATATAATCCCCTCGGCCTAAGGTCTCCCTCTCCGATTGGCGTACAATGTGATGTGGGATCATGTCTCCATCAATTGTGTTTTATAACACTGCGCACATTCCCCACCTAGCATCATCTCTGCTACATCTGCGCTGCATGTCGATAAAATGCATGCTTGGTCCCATTATACGACCCTAAACTGTGACATTATCATCCTGGCTGCACGACAAAAAATGGAACTGCATTGTAGGGACCTCTTTGTAGAGGACATCACGTTGGGTATTGGTCATGTGCCATGCCATTTGTCAACGCCCATCACGGCTTGATCCTTGTGGCGAAACTATAACCTACTACTATAGGCCTGTCGCTTCACAAAAAACACCCACTCACCTTAAAGAAAAAACAAGATTTATAAAATTCCGCTTCTTTTAGTGCAAGGGCCATGCCCGCACTCCCCTTTTCCCCCGGCACTGGTGTCTTACCATGTCACCTTTCAGAACTACGCATGGCTTGATTCTCATCCTTATGAGATACGTAGGAGTGCTTGGACACTTCCCCGCGGGCCCAGCCTAACCCTTGTGTTCGGTCCCTCGACTCGAGCATTTCCCCAGAGAACGCATGGTAAGTAGGGATTAGGTCCTCCTTCACGTCGGGTCTTGTTGCCATGTGTCCCCTGCTCCCTTTACCCATTTATGGTCTAAGGTCCATCAAGAACTACATGAGGCTTGATTCTCATCCTTATGAGATACGTAGGAGCGCCCAGGCACTTCTCCCCGGGCCCAACCTAACTTTCTCTTTTGGTCCCTTGACCAAAAACCTCTCATAAGGTGGTCGTGTGGTGTGGTATGGGATTACGTCCTCATTCATGTCAGGTTGTTCATCACACCGCACACACCCCCTATTTCCATTCACGCCAGGTGTTTGAGTTTCTCCACCATGTGACTCTTATGTCTCCTCCCATCCATGGTCTGAAGTCTACGACCCTAAACTAAGATCTCCCTATGGGAAAGGAAACTGCTCCCTCTATCTAATACGTCTCGTTGTCGTATTCAGATGTGTTTTGAAAAGAGCCCGAAGTGTGGGATTTTCACAGGGACATCCCCTTCATCCCATGACCATGCTTCGTGAGCTCTCTATTTGGATCCTCATCCTCTTCCACATCCAAAAGGACCCTCATATGACATGGATACTAGGCTTAAGGGCTCTCCATGAGTGATGGACCTAAGGGCCCTCCAATTATTTCGAGCCAACGTCCCTAAGGATATCTGACAAAAATTGTGACATGGTCCTGTGTTTTGAACATGGTCAACAATTAACCCTCATTTGTTTGTCCCCATTCTAGGATAATACGATATGGATACTGGTTTTCTGTTACGGTCTATAGTTATCCTCCATCGTCACTCCGCCATCATCATGATCTGAATCTCGAGCGCCATGATTCACACGTTTCCACTTCCTCATGTTCAAGTGAAATTCCATCTTACCCAGCCCTTTATCTTCGTGCATCTTGGTGCGCTAAATGATCGTGTTAGTGTCACTGGGCTGGTATTCACCGAGCGTCCCTTTGCCCTAACCTTCCCCTTTCTATGTCGGTAAATTCCCACCACTACTGCTTGTTTCCCACATCGAGCACGACTCGCGTGGGCTTAGTAGTTTTGGCGGGATGTGTACCAACACGGCCAGGCTTCTCATCGTCCCGCATGACGTTAAACTACGCTTTCAGAACTACATATGGATTGATTCCCATCCTCATGGGGTACGTAGGAACACCCGACCACTCTGCTTCGGGCCCAGCATAATCCTCACTCTTGGTCCCTCGACCTGAAGAGTTTCCTCCGGGGGTACGTGGTGTGATTTGGACTCCAAGTCCTCATTCATGTCAGTGTTGGTCTATGACTACACTGTGCGTCCAGAACTACGTACGGCTTGATTCCCATCCTCATGGGATACGTAGAGACACCCAGGCATTTCACCTAGGGTCCAGACCCAGGAATCGCAAAATCTTGTTCCTCCCCATTTCCGGCCCTCTGGCCTGGCCCCTCGGGGGGGAACTAGGTAGTTACAATTTTCCCTGAACAAGTTCAGGATGCCCTAATATCCCATTGGTAAGTGAAAAACCCCTTTTACAGAGAGGCCCTATCCCAAAGAAGGAATAATCCATGATCAAACCGATGCACCCATCTGGTGTACTCCCACCACGGTGGTGTAACTACCTAAGTGTTGGATTCTGTTCGGACAAACCATCACTCAATATTCCACGCTTTGCGTGCCCCTTATTCGGACCATCTCCCCAAGGCCTGGATAGATTTCCATCTCATCCCGACGAGCGACATCTGCAAGCACCCTTAATACAGCCTCTTGATGGGCCATTTTGATTCCGGCCCTCAGAAGTGAATTTTTCAGAATGGATCGCGAAGCTGGATCATGAAGCCGGATCACGAAGGTCGGTCGTGAGACCAAGCCACGAAGTCTGGCCTAAGCCGACAAGTAGAATTTCTCTTGGTGCGGACACGGAGTCAGAGACCTGCGGTTCGCCGTGATGCTCGATTCGCGGAGGGCTGTCACGGGGTACGTGGAGCTTCGCGAAGTCGAGAGCACAAAAAGACAAGGAAGTCGCGGGAAGCCAAAAGAGTTCAACCCCCCTATTTATAGGTGGCGACCCCGGAGCATCGTAGTGTGCCTCACCCGCGCGGAGCATCACGACGCGTCCGGATTTGAGGCCCTGGTCGGCACCGCGGGCCCCCTTCGCATAGCTGCATTGCGAACCACCGACAATTTTGGCGATTTTCTCCCAGACATTGACCCTTCACCCTCCGCGGATCCAAGTCTGAGGGGGGGGGCATTTGTTGGTGCCAAAATATGACCCCAAAGGAAGGGACGAAAAAGAAGGCTGGCACGCTGCCTCGTGAAGCACCGACGCGAAGCACCGCCGCGAAGCACCCTGAGCATCGCGGTCTCGCGAAACTCCAGAGGCAGTAACTCTCCGCGAACTCATTTGACATTCACGAGCCCGCCGTGAAGCTCTAGAGGCCGTAACTCTCCGCGAACACATTTAACGTTCGCGAGCCCGCCGTGAAGCTCCAGAGGTGGTAACTCTTCGCGGACGACGTTGACGTTCACGAGCGCGCCACAAAGCACCTGAGGCGGCGCACGAGTTCTACTTCGCGGTGCCCCTTCCCTATAAATACTACACTCCCCCTGAGTCCCGAGGATGGAAAATCCGACCTTTCAGATTCTCCTCTCCCAAATCGCGAAGAACTCTTTGCCCCGAGAATCATGATCTCCGCGAGGTACTTCTCCTTCACGAGACGCCTTTTCTTTCTCTCGTTTTGAGCCCCTCTTCCGAGAGGGATTCCCTTTGCGAAGCTCAAGGGAATTAACGAAGGAAGGGGATTCCCATGGGAACCCGGCAGTCGCGGAGTGTTCATGCTTCACGAAAGACCCAACCTATACTAGTGATCATTATGCTAAGGCAGGATCGCTACGCATCGCGAAGCACACTACTTCGCAGCACCCTGCTTCGCGAGGCACCCCTTCTTCGTGAGGCAGTGCTCCGCGAATACTGTTCCACTTCACGAAGCACCCTCCACTCACACCTATGCCCCATGCTAAGGCCAAGGCAGTCTACATCGCGAAGCACGCTCCTTTTCTTGGCAATTCCTCTTCCCATGCGACCCTCTTGGTTTGCATGATGTGATTTCAAAGTCCCATGGACAATACCACCGGTAGCGTTGCTTCGCCTAATGCATCTTCGCATAGGCATGCTAACGGCTATTTCTTCTACGCATATCCACGCTAACGTTGACCCCTTGATGGTTCGCTCCACAACCCCCCTTGACTATGGCCTTACTGGTAGCTTCGCTTACCCAAGGACCAGAGGGTACCGGTTATGTAAGTCCTAGGGGTGCGGAGTGAACCCACCTCGTCCGGGTTGCAGGACGTTAAACTGCCAAGCATCACGTCCTCAACACATGATGTTAAACTGTGACCCAACCTTGTGCCTCTCACGAAGGGCCCCCCAGCTCGATCATTTTTTACGCCACACGTCTCCACAGGAGTGGAATCACCCATCCACAAGGGATGATATCCTCCTTATTGGAGTGGCGTATGTTCTTAGGAGAAGGGCGACCCTAGTCCCCAATGGATGGCTGCACCCCTACATCTCTGTACTTCTCCACTACCAAGGTCAGTGGAGGGCGTGATCGGGAATGAGGAACCACCCATCATTGGTGCCAAGTCCCTCTTTCGCTGCACTTTGTCGCACTCTGGGCATCCATCCTGGAGCAAGTCCCAGCACCATGGGCCGCCTAACGCGTAAGCCCCTCTTCGCTTCTCACGGACGCACCCTTCGCGACGTGATCATCAGGTCCTTGCAACCTCTTGTTTCTCACACCAAGCATGACTCACGTGGGCTTAGAGTGAGCACCGACCCTGACACCTACCTTCAGCGAACTATGAGGACTTTGATCTGTGTCAAGGCATGGTACGTAGGAAGCCTCCATGAGGTTCAAGCCACATTACTCGGTTGTTGATTCACGTCGAGTTTCGCCCTCGTCCAGCATGACGTTAAACTGCACGCCCCATCCCGCATGACGTTAAACTGCATACCCTCGTCCAGCATGACGTTAAACTGTATGCCCTCATCCAGCATGTCATTAAACTGTATGCCCCTTGCCCCGCATGACATTAAACTGCACACCCATTTGAACTAAGAGGTCTTTGATCCATGTCAAGGCGTGGTACGTTGGATGCCTCCACAAGGTTCAAGCCCACCCATCATCCAACTCACGTCGAGTTCTACCTGCGTCCAGCACAACGTTGAACTGCAATTCCAGTCCGACGGAAAGCCATTGTGACCAACCCGAACTACGAGGACTTTTAACCATGTCAAGGTGTGGTACGTAGGAAGCCTCTACAAGGTTCAAACCCACCATCCGGTCGTTCCGACCTCATTCACGTCGGTTCACCCTCGTCTCGCATGACGTTAAACTATAATCCACAATTTGAACTACGGGAACATTGATCCATGTAAAGGAATGGTACATAGGAAGCCTCCCCGAGGTTCAATCCCAACAATCATTGGCCCAGACCATCTCCTTGCCGGTGTGCCAAGTCCCTCCCCATTTTCACCCGAACTACGAGGACTTTGATCCATTTCAGGGCATGGTACGTAGGAAGCCTCCCTGAGGTTCAAGCCCTTCTCTCATTGGACCAAGGTCCATCATTTACGTCAGTTCGCCGACAACCACTGCTCTTCGTTTATTCACGTCAGGGTTCACTACCGTCCTGCATGACGTTAAACTGTATTCCATCAATCCTTTGAACTATAAGGACTTTGATCCATGTCAAGGCATGGTACGTAGGAAACCTTCCCGAGGTTCAAGCCCACCACTAGTGGACCCACTGGTCTGCATTCACGTCGGTTCACCGATGAAACCCTTTGAACAACAAGGTCTTTGATCCATGTCAAGGCATGGTACGTAGGAAGCCTCCCTAAGGTTCAAGCCCACCACCCATCGGACCAAGGTTCACCTTCACGTTGGTTCACGGATGATGCCCATCGGACCAAGGTCCACCTTCACATCGGTTCGCTGACAATGCCCATCAGACCAAGGTCCACCTTCACGTCGGTTCGCTGACGATGCCCATCGGACCAAGGTCAACCTTCACGTCGGTTCGCTGACAATGCCCATCGGACCCAGGTCTAACTTCACGTCAGTTTGATGACGCATCGGACCAAGGTCCACCTTCACGTTGGTTCGCTAACAATGCCCATCGGACCAAGGTCCACCTTCACGTTGGTTCGACGACGCATCGGACCAAGGTGCACCTTTACGTTGGTTCGCTGACAATATCCATCAAGCCAAGGTCCACCTTCACGTCAGTTCACCAGCACCATCCCGAACTACGCGGACTTTGATTCCCTGCCACGGGGATACGTAGGAAGCCTCTTCAAGGCTCAAGCCCAACTTCACTGTCGCCCTTGCAACGGTCCCATTTAATTCCCCCTCCTCTCCATTCATCCATCTATCACCCATCCCGATTCTCACCCGGACCGTCATATCTCGGTGAGACCATGTCGATATGCTCCTCTTCACTGCTGCCCATGGGCTGGTCCTGGTATCGGCACCCCTTCAAGGTAAAACCCTCAATCCGATCTATCCTAGGTAATGCTCTGGTCGGGTTGATCCGTCTCCGCTAGACGTTAAACTCGCGGTGTTCCTTGTGTTAAAACACGGGAAGCTGAGGAAAACCTCAGATATGTGCCTACGACATATAATTACCCGTGCTCGATGTGGGATACCTCGGGCTTCCACGCCCTCGAGAAGCCCTGTAACAAGGGATAATAGACAGACATGCCATGTTCCCCAGCATCCAGACACGCTACTGATGCCTCAACGTGACTACTCCCCCGACTGAAGGTTGCTGCCCTAAACAGACCCTTTGGAATGTCCCGACAGAAGCAGTGTAATTAACCGGCATCCATGGAAACATGGCACTGGGAAGAGTTTCACGGACAACGTATTAAATCTATGAGGGAGACCCGGACTAGGTGACGAGTTCTAAGGAGGACTCCACAGAAGGAAGAACCGACATCTCATCATCCCGTTTCGATCAAGGAGCAGACGTCCCTGAATAAGGAGCGAATGCCACCCGCCTTTGGAAAGCGGGAACGCAGGGCAACAAGCGCAGCGCGTCCTCCTCCGCAGACGGACGGATGCGTGCGCCCCGGCGAAAGCGTCGGAAACAGTATTGTTTCTATACATTTCATATTTGAGTTTATCTCAAAAAAAATGAAATTTTATAACATTTTCATTGATGTGGGTTTTCCATAAAACCACCTCAAATATGTACCATGATATTTCATATGAGATTCGTAATTTTTTTATTTAATACATAATATTTTTATCATTTACCTCTATATAATTTCAAGTTATCATTACTTAAAATTATATTAATCATATGTTTCTCAAAGTAATCATAGATCCCCATTTAAGGTAAATTATTTTCATGTTGACTATTAACATTGTTTTTATAACAATGTTATAAAAGAATTAAAATTTTAATTTTATTATTCCAATTCTATTATACAATATGTATCTAAAAGATATATATCCAATTGAGTTATGTTTCAGGTCTGACCATAAATTTTCCATTTTCATTATTTACATTATGTGATGTAATTTTTTTATCTTATGATCAAAATCCTGAAATCCCCTTTTGTGATGCATTGTGAAAATTATATAATTCTGATTTTATTTTCATGTTAGTTTTGAAATATATATTTTATTATTAATTTAATATGGATAATATAGAATGGATTATTGAAATGTGATGGTTGGGGTTGATATATCCCTCAAATTTATTTGGTAAATCAGTTTATCTAAAGAGATTAAGATTTGACAATAGTTTTTAGCCTATGTAAACAATGTTAGGGAAAAATTGTGACTATCCCTGGTTTATAATTTAAGGGGTAGATGGTTTTCCTATTCCACTAATATAAGAATATGTGGATGGTTCACTATGACATAGGTTTTGATTATTTATGATATTTCTATTACACTGGCCTATTTTATGCCCCATGGAACTAATTATTATCCCATACTTTCATACTATAATATCACCATATAAGTTATTCAATCATGATGATCCTTTTATGGTTATATTCCTATATTCTATATCACATTTCATTATATCCATAATTATTGGCAACAATTATGATTCCATATTCATTCTAATAAGGTATTTGTCCCTTCTCTTGTTTTTACACATGTAAATGGATTAATTGTGTATGAAATGTTGAGATTATTTTCCATTACTTGAAATTTGATATGACTTCTTTTAATGTTTTTGTATTTCCCCATGAAACTATATTTATGATTATTTCTTTTGAGAAATCAAGCGTATAAAAAATTTTGGGATATGTAGATGAAATAATATGAAATAAAAAATTATTGTATCTAATCCCTAGATACACTAAAGCATTTGGTTCTAGGACTATGTATTATATTTTTTTTAGGTATTGTCTAATAATGGAGATTATGTAAGTCATATATATTTATTATTCTTTCGGAATCTCATTAATTTCATTTAGGTCACTTGTGGGACCAAAAATATACAAATGTCCCAAAATGAAACTTATGACAGATTTAACATATCATAAATATAACATACATTTCACTAATCACATTTAATTATATGAGATGTCAAATGATTAAATATGAATTATTAAATCATCTCATTTCCTCCAATAATTGTTTAAATACATTATATAAATATCATTTTATAATAATTTAATTTTTTTTGTAATCACATTTTTAAAATAAAAAAATTATTTTATAATTTTATATAATGTATCTTAAAATTTAATTAAACAATTCTAACTTTTATAAAAATATTTACAATTGATCATTTGAATATCATTGAACACAATCTCATTAATATGTGTCTCAAAAATCCTTAAAATTTGATTCATCTTAATTATTTTTATCTTTATATAAAATTTTGGTGACCCTCATAGCCCTTATCATGACACCACTAAGTCTAGATCACATACTAAGCATTGTATCTAAGAACCCATTACAGCTCATTAGGGGATATATAAATTTTATAACTATAACAATATCAGATAAAATATAACTCCATAATTTTATCTATTTTCCTAATGGTATATAATAATGTATAATTCATAATTTTCATCACTAACCACTCATGATTTATATTTTTTTTGTCTATATTCGATTTAAATTTTTCTATTAAAACATGGATTTTTGTTTAATCATGGTACTATTATAAAATTAAATTGTCTAGAGATTTAATATTCCATTACCTAGAAGTGAAAAATCTTTTATTAGTAATTCCATAAATATTTTACAACTAAGGATTTAACTAATGCATGAAACCTGACATTAGACATAACCATTCAAATTTATTATCTTCCATTAATGTACATAAATAATGATATAAATAAATAATTACCATATTTTGAGAGATTGATACACATTATTTTAAATAATAACATTTAACAAAACAAAAAAATTTATAATGTAATTATCGGTTGGGTTTTGTTCAAGATATCTTATTCATCAGACCACATTTAGTGATATTAATGCGATGTTGTCTTAATGATTATGATCCCCAAATATCTGATTGAAATCTGTATTGTTTTTGATTATATGGATGTATCATGATCATATATATGTATATATATGTTAACTATTATAGTATTAGGAGGTTCTCGTTAAATATGGATATGGTTATAACCTAATGGTAAAAAATAAATGAACATTTCCTTAAATAGTACATTATGAAGTGATGTTACTATAAGGATAAGTCTAAATAATCTATATAGCATTCGGTATTCATGATAGGTTAATTGAAAAGAGAAAGATTCAGTTGGGTCTATAAAACACTCTCTCATATAACCTGTGACATTTTACATTCATACAAAAACTACTTTTATATAAATTACATATATCCAATGTTAAATAAATAACACATTTATAAAACTAAAATAAATATATTTTTATAATTTAATAAACCACACCATCCATAATATTATTATCACCAAAATTAAATTATAATCTACAAATATAAAACATATATGTTTATATTAAATATTTTACATGTAAATTATTTAAGGATAATCATTTCATAAAAAAATATAATACTTTTCATCCATCCCAAAATCAATATATTTTACTGTAATTAATATCACTATTTTCAATAAATTCAGAAGAATTGGAAATATATAAAAAAAATTAAGAAAAGTCAACACATTAATTTTATTCTCTCCATAATAAACATACATATGAACATTTTTATCAACCAAAATTATATTCAATAAATCATGATAATACTATACATATTATAGAAAATGACCAGGTTTCTAAAAATGGGAAAAGATTATAGATCACACTACCCCTTGAATTCACCCTTTTAATCCTATTCATTATCAAAAACATAAACAATATGACAAGACTGATATAATTCTCATATTAGGATAACAATAACTATTATCCATGATAGGAAAACACCACTAAGGGTAAATAGATAACAAAATGAAAGAAAATTAAGAAAATTGAACACATTATTGATTTCATTCCTATAAAATACACAACGTTAAACAGTTATTTTACATGTAAATTATTTAAGGATAAACATTTCATAAAAAAATATAATACTTTTCATCCATCCCAAAATAAATATATTTTACTGTAATTAATACACAATGTTTTCCTACTATAATTCTATTTTATTGATTATAGATCACACTACCCCTTGAATTCACCCTTTTAATCCTATTCATTATCAAAAAAATAAACAATATGACAAGAATGATATAATTATCATATTAGGATAACAATAACTATTATCCATGATAGGAAAACATCACTAAGGGTAAATAGATAACAAAATGAAAGAAAATTAAGAAAATAGAACACATTATTGATTTTTTTCCTATAAAATACACAACGTTAAACAGTTATTTTACATGTAAATTATTTAAGGATAATCATTTCATAAAAAAATATAATACTTTTCATCCGTCCAAAAATCAATATATTTTACTCTAATTAATATCACTTTTTTCAATAAATTCAGAAGAATTGGAAATATATAAAAAAATTAAGAAAATTGAACACATTAATTTTATTCTCTCCATAATACACATCCATATGAACATTTTTATCAACCAAAATTATATTCCATAAATCATGATAATACTATACATATTATAGAAAATGACCAGGTTTCTAAAAATGGGAAATGATTATAAATCACACTACCCCTTGAATTCACCCTTTTAATCCTATTCATTGTCAAAATCATAAACAATATGACAAGAATGATATAATTCTCATATTAGGATAAAAATAACTATTATCCATGATAGGAAAACACCACTAAGGGTAAATAGATAACAAAATATTTAAATTAAAATGTTATAATTCATTGAACTAGAATAAAATATAATAAGGTAAAATAAAAGCCACTAAAATACACAAGGTTTCTATAAAAACAGTTATTGATTTTTGTTTGGAACCACACTCAAATTTTCCTACTATAATTCTATTTTATTTACATTAATCTTTTAAAAAAAATTACAATTTTTTAAATGTAAGGGTTACTTCCAGAACTACCATTTTATTTTCTTATAAGAAGATGAAACTTCATCCATTTAAAGACTCACCTTCCCATTGAATTTTTTATTGGAACTATTAAAAATTGATCCTAGTATACCATAATATTACATAAAAATCCTCTATTAACTATTAGTTATCATAAGGACAACATTTAAAAAAAATTACTAGAATAAATTGATGTCCCCAAAATGAATATCAACGTCTTCTTAGGGTCAACATCATGATTTTTACTATCCCAACCATCACTAAAATTTTGAATATAATGAATTATGTATAACTAGAATAATTAATTATAATTATTTTAATTGAAAACAAATTATTAATTTCATTCCTTTAATAATGAAAAACTAAAACATCGATCACGCATATGTATCAACAACCACCTCCATGAGGAGAAGTTTTTTATTTTTCATCACTTCCTCTTTTTTCTAGTATAATGTATTTATTTGATAAATAAATATTTTAAGTTCTTTTAGTATATAATTTTTAAATAGTAATTTACCATATACCATATATCATATTTCCATCCATTAATTGTGACATGTGACAATTAATTGAGTACATGTTTGGACTACCACCTGCACATATAGTGTATTTTTTTTATTATCACCAACCATAATGGATGGTTCAATGAAGTAATTTACTGAGGATATACGATAATTGTATCATTTTTAATATTTTTAATATATCATATTAAAATTAACTAAAATTTTCTCGTTACTCATGATGACATTATAATATGTTATTCTTTTGCATGGTCTTACCACTTATGTTAACAATGTTATAACGATAATTATAGAAATGATTGCAGGGTACATATAATTTTAATGTCTTGTAGTAATTATATATTTAATATTTTTTTAATTATTCATGAAATATATATTTAGTATTTAAAATATTTAGTATCATAGCATGTATCGATAGATAAACAAATTGAAATATATTTCATTGTGATTTCCATTTTCACAAGTCACAATCATGTATATCACCTAATGAAAATTGAAATATAAGAAATAATTTATGAGAATTGATTATAATATCATTAATTTTTTGGTATTTAAGAACTCGAAAATTCTTATTGATCAGAATTACCTTCTTCATGATGTTTGTATAAATCATGATTTTGAAAGGACTCACACCTACTAATAAATATAAAGTATAATAAATTAATATAATTAAATAAATATTTATAAAAAATTATAAAAAATAATTATTTTTATATTAATGTTATAAGATAATTTATAATGTTATTTATTTTCATTATACTAGATAATCTAACTAACTAATAAGTGAGAATACAATGTAACATATTTCATCTTTAATTCCTATATTCATTACATGTTTTGTGCTATGAAAATGTTATAATTTTTGTGGTTTATATAATAAATATTTACGATGTAACACCGGAGACTTTTATGTTATATAAATCATAAAAGGAATCTTTTTCTACACAACACTTGCTTGGCTTGCTTTACACGCAATCGCGACCTTCCTCGATAGCTTGCATCGTACGCAATACCGAGTTTCACTAAACAACAATATGCTATTAAAACTAGCCGTTATGAATAGTAATAACCACTTTTTGAAATTTTATAAATTTTATTTTTCAAAATGGACTTCATTTTTGGACTCAGAATATCGAAATTATCCTAGGGTGAAATTTTGGTATTTTTCTGAAAACTTTCAATTTTTGATGAATAGTGAAACCACTAAGTGGTAGGTTAAAAACTGAATTTTGCATAAAACTTAATTTTACCGCTTCTGTGAATGGAATTTCGAAAATCCGACAGACACGGTTGATATCAGTAAGTAAAATGTGGTTCAATGAGATAAAAATAATTTTTTGGTGAATAGTAACTTTTTACTTTTTTTACCGCGGTTAATAGTAAATAGGGTAACTAAGGGTAAATATGATATTAATATTACCCTAACACATGTCCTAATTCTATTGGACAAGTGTAATTCGACCAAAAACAAACTTAGGAATAAAATAAGACCATTTAGGCCCACTTGGATTAGATTAGGGCATTTATTATTAATTTATTTAAAGAAGGGTTAAAATAGTTAAAATCAAAGTTTAATAAGTAAAAAAATTTTAATATGGGGTTATACATAAGATAAATTCGATTGTAAATATTCATTAGAAAGCTAAAAATATTTCCTACATGATGGTATTTTATTTGTAATTTTTAGACATCAAATAATTTAATTTATTTATGACACAATGATGATGCAGTAATTATCTTATTAATGAAATATTGACAAAATTGATAATATAAATACCAAAATAAATGTAATTTAAGACTTTTTATGAATTCCACTAATTTTCTAGGTTAATATGATATATTAATGTTGATTTAATCAACTTTGTTCGAACATTTAATTCTGTTATGACTTTCACAAAAATCATATATCAAATAGTGTCAAAATTGACACAAAATAGTTTTTAAATCAAATATTATATTATTAATTGTTATTTTATTCCTAAAAATCTAAGGTTCGGCCAAATGACTTCTATAAGGATATATATATTAATAATAAACAATTTGGGGTTCGTTTGGCATGTTATAGTAAGTGTATTAACCATATAGTGAAAGAAAACAAAAAGACACGGTAAAAGTTAAATTAATTAACTTAGAGTTAAATCTAATTGATAAGGTTAAAATAATACCCTAAACTTGTTTAAATCCTATTGGTTGATAGGATTGCGACCCATCACCACTTTATCTTCGAAATAAGACCCTTTGGAACCATTATAAACCGATTTTGACTTTAATATAAAATAATATTTTGAGATATTCCTAAGGTGCCCCTCTCCTCCCTTATAAAAGGGAACCTCCTCCCCCTCCTCATCACACCAATTTGAGCACTCAAGCTCGGCCAACTCCTGCCATTTTCTCCTCTCCACTTCCCTAGAATAATACTAGAGGTCCTGGTCTTCTCCAAAGACCAATCTTAGTTCCTTAAGTGGAGGATTCAAAGAGGCGTTCCAAAGAAGAGGTAATATCCATTACCGATCTTTTCAATTTCTTTCTTCTTCAACTTCTTCTTCTTTAGTTGTTTCATGATAAAGTAATAACAACAGTATTACTTACATACTGATATGTTATTATAAATATGAAACAACCCTAATTCACCTTCTATCCATCCTACGGAAAAATGAAATCACCGCGCGTGCGTACGTACGGAATACCGTCTCCACGCCGTGGTGTAATCTATTTTCCACCATCACCTTACAAGGATGGGTATAATGGTGTAATGAGTAACTATATATGATTATTATGAAGTAATATTGATACTGAAATAATATATATATATACTCCAATACAATTCCACGATCATAGGAACGATATCATCACTCGTGCGTACGTACGGAATACCGTCTCCACGATGTGATGCGACTCGTTCTACATGATCTTCATTTCATAATGATTATATAAATGAATTGAATGAATGAATATGGTATATACTACACTAATACCATTCTGTAAATGAATTATCTATAACCTAAAGATAAGAATAAGAATTTATTCGACAAAACACGCATAAGAACAAAAAGTTATAAAGACCCGAGTAACAAGTAACAATGAAATATTACTAAAAAGAAGCTAATAATATGACCATATATGATATCATATCAATATGTATGATTCTGGAATAAGTCAATAACATTATTTAAACCATTATACAGGAGCTTCGGACATGAACAAAGCAAATCGGACCTAAGGTAAGGGAAATATCACAATCTCATTTTTATCCGAGATTGTTTATTCGTAAGTATTTACTGGGGTGTATTTTATCATCCACATCCATGTTCCCTCAATATGTAATATTGTTTCCATCAACTTACAATAGTTTAAATTTTACCCTTAGGTGAGTTTTTAGTAAAGAATATGAAAGGAATCTTTTGTCGTTTTTCCGTACGAGGTACTTTTTGACTTTTCCGACAAAAGTACGAAGAATGTTTTTTTTAACTTATACGACAAGAATGAATTTTTAAAACATTATTTCCAAGAAGCTTCCTTTAAAAGTTTTCAAGTTTATTTTTAATCAACTTCTTTTAGATTAAAGTTGTATGACATGTTAAGAAATGTAAAATGTTTTTGAAAAAGAAATGATATTTTCCTCAAGAATGAAGTTCAAGTGTTTTATCAAAATTATTTTCCATCTAAGATAATAAAGGGTTATGTTTCTATCCCTATTATTACATGGATTTGATTATGTTGTGATGGAAATATTTTTATGAATTCCTTTATCTTATATGAATTGTTTTATGATGTCATGATGTTTCAAGAATCCCATTTTTGTTACATGTGTTATGCGATGATGTATGTTTTATAATTATGTGGCACACATAAGAAAGGATTCATTATAAGATGGGTGGGACCTATATCTCCCTCCAATGCATTGGGTAAAGATTTTATATCTCATGAGATAGACATGGCTGTAACGGAAGGTTATTTCGGTTCAGTGATACAGGACTGAAACGAGGAGTGAACTCGGTTCAGAAAGGGACTTTGTCCACTAAGATAGTCTTGGCAATGACTCAGGACTAACAAGAAATGATTTTCCATGATTATGTGTGCATGCCACAAAGTTTCAAGTTTTATGATTATGGGGATCTCATTTTCACTTCTATGATTTATTCTATGTTAAGATATTATGATCTCTTTTGCAGGTTTTGATCTTCATAAAGATATGATATGATTTTTATTTCCTTTATTTTCCCTTGCTGAGCATTTGAGCTCACCCTTTTATGTTTTCTTTTCCCCAGGCCAGGAAGATGGATATTAAGTAGAATATGCTAAAAGGGACCCTAGATATGATGAAATAAATGGGAGACACTGTAGAAGATTTATGAACCAGTTGTTTATGTTTCCCAGTTTCTAAAGACACTATACCTATACGGTCCTTTGTGGTTTTGTCATATGTTGTAATAAGTGTGCTTCAATTTCGAAGTATTAACAATGTATGAAAAGTATGGGTCGTTATATTTGGTATCAGAGGAAAGGTATAGTCAACCTTTGGAAACTAGGATGTGAAAGCCTTAGTAAGAACCCTAAGGATAAGTCTAAGCATAGAACACAATCTTAGTGTTTTAGAAATGGCATTGAATAACCTAGGATAAGACCTTAAGCATGAAAATTTTATTCTTGAATTATGTGGTTTCCTATTATAATTAGTGTTGCTCACACTATTCTTCTTGGTTTTAGTCAATGGCTGGAACCCGAAGGAACCGTGTTAATGCGGAATGTGATGGGCAATGCAATGATTGTCCCCCTGAGCAACCAAACGATATGGGAGCTGGAATGCAAAATCTTGTATCCATGCTCACACAACTTTCTCAAGCTATGAATCATGCAGGATTTCCAAACGAGCAAAGGAGGGAGCAACATTCTGTTGAATCCTTCATGAGGCAGCGTCCACCTTCTTTCAGCGGGTCTACTGATCCATTAGTTGCTGAACAATGGATTAGTACTGCTGAAAAGATATTTTCAGTTCTTCAATGTTCTGAACATGATAAAGTCATCCTAGCAGTGTATCGTTTGGAAGGAGATGCTGATCAATGGTGGAATCTTGTTAAGAATACGAGGCAAAGGGATGAAATTGAGTCTATGGAATGGGACGAGTTCAAGAACTTATTTTTCAATAAGTACTTCCCTCGTATTCTCCGAACAAAGATGGAGAAAGAGTTTCTTGAACTGAAGCAAAGGGATGATGAATCTGTTGGTACCTATGAAGCAAATTTTACAAGACTTGCAAGGTACGCTTCTGGTATTATTATCCAACCTGAGTGTAAGATCGATCGATTCTTTAGTGGCTTAAAACCAAGTCTTCGAAGGGCGTTAGCCATAAGGGACTTCAATAGCTACGAGGAAATCGTTCGATGTGCTCTCAAAGTCGAGATGGAGATTGGAGTAACCCATCAGTCACATGGGTTTGATAAGAAGAGGAAGATGGAATTCAAAGAAAAATCTAAAGAGCACACTGAAAAGAAGATGAACTTTCCCTTATGCTCAAAGTGTGGAAAGAAACATGGAGGGAGTTGTCTTAAAGGGACAAGTAAATGTTTTAAATGTGGAAAGGAAGGTCATCGGGCATTTGAATGCCGCGATAATGGGAAGAAGATGTCTAATGATGCAAACAAAGGAAGGGATACACAGAATGAACCTACTACACTTCAATGTTTCAAGTGTAAGGAGATGGGGCATTATGCCAATCAATGCCCAAATCCAAGGGTTGATGATGATGGTCGACGTCAACAAACTCTTAAGGCTAAAGACAAAGGAAAGTCACATGCAATTTCTATCAGCGATGTGGAGTACGATAACGATGTGGTGAAAGGTACACTTACCATCCACTCTAAAGTAGAAAATGTTTTATTTGATTCTGGATCCACCCACTCTTTTATTTCTGAAGACTTTTCTAAGGGTATCACCGTATTACCTCAACAATTAGATGTTGAGTTAGCTATGACAACACCTAATGGCACATCAATCGCATCAAAAGTTTATAATTCTTCTCCGATCGAAGTTTGTGGGAAAGTGCTTCCTGCAAATCTTGTGATCCTTCCTTTAGTGGAATTTGATGTGATTCTTGGCATGGATTGGCTTTCTCTACATGGAGCTCATATCGATTGCCAAAGAAGGGAAGTCACATTTCATATTCCAGATCAATCTACGATCGTCTATCAATGCAAGGATGAACATAACCTTCCAGTGGAAATTTCTTCCATCTTATGGGTATTGATTCCACTAAATGAAGGTTATTTATCTCAAATGGTTGGTGAGAAACTCACGATTAAGAATATGCCCATTGTACGAGAGTTTGATGATGTCTTTCTGGAGGAATTGCCGGGTCTTCCACCAAATCGTGAAGTTGAGTTTTCAATAGAACTCGTACCGGGTGCTTTGCCTATTTCAAAGACACCTTATAGAATGGCCCCAATTGAGTTGCAGGAATTGAAGAAGCAACTCCAAGAGAATCTTGATAAGGGATTCATACGCCCTAGTGCGTCACCTTGGGGAGCACCTGTTCTATTTGTTAAGAATAAAGATGGATCAATGAGATTCTGCATTGATTATCGAGAACTTAACAAGATCACTATCAAGAACAAATATCCTCTCCCACGCATTGATGACTTATTTGACCAACTACGCGACGCTCAATACTTTTCCAAGATTGATCTTCGTTCAGGATATCATCAATTAATGGTCAAAAGGGAGGATATACCAAAGACGGCTTTCCGTACAAGGTATGGACACTATGAATTTATAGTGATGCCATTTGGTCTTACTAATGCCCCTGCTATCTTCATGGATCTAATGAATAGAGTCTTTAGAGACTATCTTGATCAATTTGTGGTAGTCTTTATAGACGATATTCTTGTCTATTCAAAGAGAAAGGAAGAGCATGAAGATCACTTGAGAATTATATTGAAGACCCTGAGAAAGGAGAAGCTTTATGCCAAATTTACCAAGTGTGAATTTTGGCTTCAAAAAGTTGCATTTTTGGGTCATATAATCTCAAAAGAGGGGATATCTGTGGATCCAGCAAAAACAGAGGTTATCGAAAGATGGTCAAGACCAACAACAGTAACTGAGATCCGAATTTTTCTTGGTTTGGCTGGATATTATCGACGTTTTGTAAAAGATTTTTCACGATTATCTAATCCAATCACCAAGTTGACTCGGAAGGGAGTTAAGTTTGTCTGGACAGAGGAATGTGAAGAGAATTTCAAGGAGTTGAAAAGAAGGTTATCCAGTGCACCTGTGCTCACACTGCCTTGTAGTGGAGAAAGGTTTGTGATCTACAGTGATGCATCCAAGAAGGGATTGGGGTGTGTTCTTATGAAAATTGATATGGTGATAGCTTATGCCTCACGACAGTTGAAAATCCATGAGCAAAATTACCCAACACATGATTTGGAGTTGGCTGCGGTAATCTTTGCATTAAAGATTTGGAGGCATTACCTTTATGGTGAAAGGTGTGATATTTATACTGATCATAAAAGTTTAAAGTATATTTTCACACAAAAGGGGTTGAATATGCGTCAAAGAAGATGGTTGGGGCTGATTAAGGATTATGACTGCTCAATCCATTACCACCCTAGGAAAGAAAACAAGGTGGTAGATGCATTAAGTCGACAAGACCATGCTAGTTTATCCATGATGAGGATCACAAAAGATCCAATATTTATGGATTTACAAAGGATTGATCTTGGAATTATAATGGAAAGGGAAAAATCTTATCTTTCTCAAATGAATGTTCAACCATCTATACATGTGGAGATTAAAGAGGCACAGAAAGAAGATGTCGAGTTACAAAAGAAGGTGAGAAATGTTCCTGAATTCAACCTTGATTGTGATGGGATAATAAAGTTCAGGAATCGGGTTTGCTTTCCTCCCATCCCCGAATTAAAGAATGAGCTGCTGGATGAGGCTCATAGGTCATCATTCTCTATTCATCCTGGAAGCACGAAGATGTATAGGGATCTGAAAGAGTACTTCTGGTGGGATGGCATGAAAAGAGATGTTGCTGAATATGTCTCTCGATGCTTGGTTTGTCAACAAGTTAAAGGTGAGAGACAGAAGTCTAAGGGGATGTTACAACCATTACCCATACCCGAATGGAAATGGGAAAACATCACTATGGACTTTGTCACAGGACTTCCTAAAACATCCAAAGGCAATAATGCTATCTGGGTCATAGTTGATCGTCTTACAAAGTCTGCACACTTCATTGCTATTAGAGAGGATTTCTCTCTAGATCAGCTTGCCAGGATATATGTAAAGGAAGTGGTAAGATTGCATGGAGTACCACTTTCTATTATATCTGATCGAGATCCGAGATTTACCTCGAAGTTCTGGCGAAGTCTTCAGCATACTCTGGATACAGAGTTGAGTTTCATCACTGCTTATCATCCCCAGACAGATGGTCAGTCTGAGAGAACAATTCAAACCCTAGAAGATATGTTGAGAGCTTGCTCTATGGATTTCAAAGGAGGTTGGGATCAACACCTACCTTTGGTGGAATTTTCTTATAATAATAGCTTTCACTCCAGTATTCAGATGGCTCCTTATGAAGCTCTTTATGGAAAGAAATGCAGGACTCCAACTTGCTGGGATGAAGTTGGGGAAAGAAAGCTATTAGGACCTGATCTCATTGATGAAATGGCAGAAAAGGTCAGATCTATTCAACAACACATAAGAGCAGCTCAGAGTCGACAGAAAAGTTATGCCGACAACTGAAGAAAAGACCTAGAGTTTGAAGTGGGTGATAAAGTGTTCTTACGAATATCTCCCTGGAAGAGGGTTATGAGATTTGGAAAGAAGGGGAAGTTGAGCCCTAGATATATCGGTCCTTTCGAAATACTAGATCGTGTTGGGAAGGTAGCTTACCGATTGGCGCTTCCACCGAATCTCTCTCAAGTTCACGATGTGTTCCATGTATCTCTCCTGAGAAAGTACATACCAGATCCTTCACATGTACTCAGCTCAGAAGTTGTACCGCTGGAGCAAGATCTTTCTTATGAAGAACAACCGATAGAGATTCTGGATCGTAGCGAAAAAGTCCTACGAAACAAGACCACTCGCTTGGTGAAAGTTTTATGGAGAAACCACCAACTTGAAGAAGCTACATGGGAGCTTGAGGATATGATGAGGGAGAAGTATCCTCATCTGTTTGTTGCAAAGTGACGAATTTCGAGGGCGAAATTCTTTTTAAGGGGGGTAGAATGTAACACCCGAGACTTTTATGTTATATAAATCATCAAAGGAATCTTTTTCTACACAACACTTGCTTGGCTTGCTTTACACGCAATCGCGACCTTCCTCGATAGCTTGCATCGTACGCAATACCGAGTTTCACTAAACAACAATATGCTATTAAAACTAGCCGTTATGAATAGTAATAACCAATTTTTGAAATTTTATAAATTTTATTTTTCAAAATGGACTTCATTTTTGGACTCAGAATATCGAAATTAGCCTAGGGTGAAATTTTGGTATTTTTCTGAAAACTTTCAATTTTTGATGAATAGTGAAACCACTAAGTGGTAGGTTAAAAACTGAATTTTGCATAAAACTTAATTTTACCGCTTCTGTGAATGGAATTTCGAAAATTCGGCAGACACGGTTGATATCAGTAAGTAAAATGTGGTTCAATGAGATAAAAATAATTTTTTGGTGAATAGTAACTTTTTACTTTTTTTACCGCGGTTAATAGTAAATAGGGTAACTAAGGGTAAATATGATATTAATATTACCCTAACACATGTCCTAATTCTATTGGACAAGTGTAATTCTACAAAAAACAAACTTAGGAATAAAATAAGACCATTTAGGCCCACTTGGATTAGATTAGGACATTTATTATTAATTTATTTAAAGAAGGGTTAAAATAGTTAAAATCAAAGTTTAATAAGTAACTCATTTTTAATATGGGGTTATACATAAGATAAATTCGATTGTAAATATTCATTAGAAAGCTAAAAAGATTTCCTACATGATGGTATTTTATTTTTAATTTTTAGACATCAAATAATTTAATTTATATATGACACAAAGATGATTCAGTAATTATCTTATTAATGAAATATTGACAAAATTGATAATATAAATACCAAAATAAATGTAATTTAAGACTTTTTATGAATTCCACTAATTTTCTAGGTTACTATGATATATTTATGTTGATTTAATCAACTTGGTTCGAACATTTAATTATTTTATGACTTTCACAAAAATAATATATCAAATAGTGTCAAAATTGACACAAAATAGTTTTTAAATAAAATAAAATATTATTAATTGTTATTTTATTCCTAAAAATCTAAGGTTCGGCCAAATGACTTAGATAAGGATATATATATTAATAATAAACAATTTGGGGTTCTTTTGGCATGTTATAGTAAGTGTATTAACCATATAGTGAAAGAAAACAAAAAGACACGGTAAAAGTTAAATTAATTAACTTAGAGTTAAATCTAATTGATATGGTTAAAATAATACCCTAAACTTGTTTAAATCCTATTGGTTGATAGGATTTCGACCCATCCCCACTTTATCTTCGAAATAAGACCCTTTGGAACCATTATAAACCGATTTTGACTTTAATATAAAATAATATTTTGAGATATTCCTAAGGTGCCCCTCTCCTCCCTTATAAAAGGGAACCTCCTCCCCCTCCTCCTCACACCAATTTGAGCACTCAAGCTCGGCCAACCCCTGCCATTTTCTCCTCTCCACTTCCCTAGAATAATACTAGAGGTCCTGGTCTTCTCCAAAGACCAATCTTAGTTCCTTAAGTGGAGGATTCAAAGAGGCGTTCCAAAGAATAGGTAATATCCATTACCGATCTTTTCAATTTCTTTCTTCTTCAACTTCTTCTTCTTTAGTTGTTTCATGATAAAGTAATAACATCAGTATTACTTACATACTGATATGTTATTATAAATATGAAACAACCCTAATTCACCTTCTATCCATCCTACGGAAAAATGAAATCACCGCGCGTGCGTACGTACGGAATACCGTCTCCACGCCGTGGTGTAATCTATTTTCCACCATCACCTTACAAGGATGGGTATAATGGTGTAATGAGTGACTATATATGATTATTATGAAGTAATATTGATACTGAAATAAAATATATATATACTCCAATACAATTCCACGATCATAGGAACGATATCATCACTCGTGCGTACGTACGGAATACCGTCTCCACGATGTGATGCGACTCGTTCTACATGATCTTCATTTCATAATGATTATATAAATGAATTGAATGAATGAATATGGTATATACTACACTAATACCATTCTGTAAATGAATTATCTATAACCTAAAGATAAGAATAAGAATTTATTCGACAAAACACGCATAAGAACAAAAAGTTATAAAGACCCGAGTAACAAGTAACAATGAAATATTACTAACAAGAAGCTAATAATATGACCATATATGATATCATATCAATATGTATGATTCTGGAATAAGTCAATAACATTATTTAAACCATTATACAGGAGCTTCGGACACGAACAAAGCAAATCGGACCTAAGTTAAGGGAAATATCACAATCTCATTTTTATCCGAGATTGTTTATTCGTAAGTATTTATTGGGGTGTATTTTATCATCCACATCCATGTTCCCTAAGTATGTAATGTTGTTTCCATCCACTTACAATAGTTTAAATTTTACCCTTAGGTGAGTTTTTAGTAAAGAATATGAAAGGAATCTTTTGTCGTTTTTCCGTACGAGGTACTTTTTGACTTTTCCGACAAAAGTACGAAGAATGTTTTTTTTAACTTATACGACAAGAATGAATTTTTAAAACATTATTTCCAAGAAGCTTCCTTTAAAAGTTTTCAAGTTTATTTTTAATCAACTTATTTTAGTTTAAAGTTGTATGACATGTTAAGAAATGTAAAATGTTTTTGAAAAAGAAAGGATATTTTCCTCAAGAATGAAGTTCAAGTGTTTTATCAAAATTATTTTCATCTAAGATAATAAAGGGTTCTGTTTATATCCCTATTATTACATGGATTTGATTATGTTGTGATGCAAATATTTTTATGAATTCCTTTATCTTATATGAATTGTTTTATGATGTCATGATGTTTCAAGAATCCCATTTTTGTTACATGTGTTATGCGATGATGTATGTTTTATGATTATGTGGCACACATAATAAAGGATTAATTATAAGATGGGTGGGACCTATATCTCCCTCCAATGCATTGGGTAAAGATTTTATATCTCATGAGATAGACATGGCTGGAACGGAAGGTTATTTCAGTTCAGTGATACAGGACTGAAACGAGGAGTGAACTCGGTTCAGAAAGGGACTTTGTCCACTAAGATAGTCTTGGCAATGAGTCATGACTAACAAGAAATGATTTTCCATGATTATGTGTGCATGCCACAAAGTTTCAAGTTTTATGATTATGGGGATCTCATTTTCACTTCTATGATTTATTCCATGTTAAGATATTATGATCTCTTTTGCAGGTTTTGATCTTCATAAAGATATGATATGATTTTTATTTCCTTTATTTTCCCTTGCTGAGCATTTGAGCTCACCCTTTTATGTTTTCTTTTCCCCAGGTCAGGAAGATGGATATTAAGTAGAATATGCTAAAAGGGACCCTAGATATGATGAAATAAATGGGAGACACTGTAGAAGATTTATGAACCAGTTGTTTATGTTTCCCAGTTTCTAAAGACACTATACCTATACGGTCCGTTGTGGTTTTGTCATATGTTGTAATAAGTGTGCTTCAATTTCGAAGTATTAACAATGTATGTAAAGTATGGGTCGTTATATATGATATAATATCATGAAATATATTCTAATATTTTTATTTCAATATTAATTATATTCCACCGCTTTCACTGTGTTTTCAATCGAATGTTTCTAATGTAGTATGTTTTTTCATGGTCAAAATTATGATTCCTTCTAACATGTTACATATTATTCCACATGTTCCCTTTGTATTATATTTTATTGATTTAATATCTACTAATTCTTATTTACTTTATTACCATTTAATTAATTCTATATAATAATCCAAATTAATTACATTTTTTAAAACGGGATTTGGCCAATGTGTTAACCAATATTTATGATTTTTGTTGTAACATAATTTTTATTCATTCAGTTATGATCATTCTCTTAAACCTTTTCAAAAATAGTTTAGGCTTGTTATACCATTTATTTTTATTTTCTGTATTGTATCATTTTATACATTGTACCATAACACACCCTTTTCAAATATTTTATGTTCCATAAAGTGTGTTTCTTATATGGTATATTGGTAACACAAATCTAATTTCTTTGAGTTATAAGATTTTATCTTTTTTTTCACTCTTAATTGGGTTCTCCCACCCTTTTATTTTGTTATAAATTTTTTTATAAAATAATATAAAGAAATAGTTTTTATGAAAATATGGTTTTCCTGTAATTTTTACTAAATGGGTTTTAAATTAAGGTATATAAATATATTTTTAAAAGGTTATCCCTTCCAAACCCATGTGTTTAATCATCCACAAAAAAATTATGTTTGGAAACCATTTTTATATTCCAATTGATTCGTAATTTTGTTTTATTTTTTAAATTACATTTTAAAAATAAAATCACATCACCCATTTGATAAATACTCTCTAATGCGAACCCATACATTGACTATTATGAAAATGTAAAAAATATATTCCCAAAAAACATTACTATTTTTACTTCCACTCTAAGATTCAAATTCAAAATGATTTACCATCATAATATTTATATTTCATTATTTATTATTACACTTATTGTAGGGTTCTGAAATCATGGTAGTGAACAATTATATTCCTAATACTATCTTCAATGAGACAATTAAAATCATTTGTTTTCAAGGATGTTTTTCATCTCTATCATCATCCTTATATGTTTCCATTTTTTAAATTTTTGATATTTTAGTTATCAATAATATATATTATTTCTTTTTATAGTATATGAAATATTCATTTCCATCAGAATAATGAAAAATTTATGTATTTGGGTTGTTTAAAAATATATTATCTTTCTCTAAATGGGTTATGATCATATTATATATTTTATTTAACCTGTGGGAAAGTATCATTGTTCCATATACTATTATTATAATAAATATGATTATTGTAATGTTAACTATGTATATTTTAACCAAATACTATATCTAATTAGATGTTCTAATATTATGTTAATCATTATGTTGAAATAAGAAAAATTATTGTCATTATGTATTTTTTTTCCAATAAGTATTCATATTGGAATAATGTATTTAAATTGTTTATTTATATTTTCATATAGTGAATGGATTGGAGATAAATAGGT
This sequence comes from Viscum album, assembly GCA_963277665.1. Lineage (NCBI taxonomy): Eukaryota > Viridiplantae > Streptophyta > Magnoliopsida > Santalales > Viscaceae > Viscum > Viscum album. The sequence continues at coordinate 1,556,154,274 of OY728152.1, read as the reverse complement.
TATGTTTGATTATTTTTAATATATATATCCTTGATGCATCATATGGTCTCATGAGACACATATGTTTGGGTATTCTAGTGTATTCATGACCATAATAAGATATTGACATGAGGGTAATATCATGATGTTAAGATCACGATTTCTTGGATTATAAAATAGAACTATATGTTTCACATTTTACATTTCATCACTAAGAAATTAGCCATTATTATCCACGTGATATATTTATTCTCATTAATTTAAAAATATTTATTACATGCTATATTTTAGTAGTTTATGGTTTTATAATGATTACTTATTTCTATCTCTAGAATTATAGATTTTGTGTGGAATTATCACCCCAAATCAATATTTTCATTTACTATGTTTATCAGATCACCCTTTTTCATGTATATTTTTCTACAATATATGATGAAAATAATAACACAAGATATGTTTAACATGATGGATATTGTGTGTACTTACTGAGATATATTGAATAATTATTATTGACTAAGTTGTTTTTTATAGTTTAAAAATGTCATTTTCCAGAGAAACGCATATGATTTATTGGTTTATGAATAATACTAATTATCTGTATATTTATAACAAAGAATTCATGGAATTTTATGTAACATAATATTTGATTTCATTAATGTAAATATGTGATAGTTAGTTTTAGGAATCTATAGTAGGTATCAACTAGATATTGTTATGTATCAGTTTATAGAAACAAATATGATTGTGTAAATTTTTTGTGGCACACTATGTATTAGAGATAGTTTTAGATATCATTGGATATACAGATGTCTCTTGAAGAAAATTTATTATTTGTGATATTTGAATTGATAATAAATTAAAATTTATATATAACCCTTTTATATATTTAATGATTTAATTTTAAATTAAAAAATAACAATTATTTGGGCATCAGGGTATAATTATATTAGTGAAAACGCAAGGTATAATTCTAAGTGTGAATTATATTTATAGAATAAGGTTCAAATGTTTTAGTAAGGTGGATATTATTTTTCCATATTAGAAGATACATCCCAATATATATAGAATATATCGATGTAGTATCACCCATATATACACCTAAAAGTAACAAACTAGAAAATGGTGGTCTTTATATTAAATTGATCGTCACATGGTGCATGAAAAAAAGGCCTAATTGGACACTTTGATAGAATATTTTAGAGGATATACTTTTTCAATCACATTATCTTTTTGAAACATTATGATAGATTGAATTTTTAATTACATTATGGTGTAATATTAAGAAGTTTGAGAGAAATAAACTCAATGATACATTGGTTGAAAAAAAAATTTATATAATTAAAAAAATTATCCATTAGGGAATTACTATTTTTATTTCTTTCATATTAATATTTTGGATATTACTGTAAATATATATGTTTTATAGTTTGGTTAATATAAGATTATTAAAATTAATCATACAATGACACATATATTATACCCCCTTGTATTATAACAAAATAAGGGAGCATATATTATGATATGAATCATATTTTCTGCTTGATATGGAGTACAATTAGTTTTATTGAATAAATTTTGGAAATGAGGTTTATATCCTAAAAATAATAAATCCTAATGCTTTTATCTTTTATAATCATTGGTGTGATATTTATCCATTATTTTTTTATATTCAAAATTATATTTATTATTTTGTGAAACAGAATAGGATAACTATTCAATAGTTATATAATATTGGTTTGTAGTAAAATAATAATTTGTACTAACAAAACTGATAAATGAATTTATTGTAAGGTTTTACCAATGGAGAGAATTTTAGAATTTTCATTCTAATTAATGGAAAAGTTTTACATTTAGTTATAGTGTTATATTTATATAGTAAAGGGTTAGATGATTTTGAAAATTTATGACATGTAGTATCTTCATTGTTGGGGTTGATGATAAATCATTCCAATTTTTGGTTAATTTTATCACATTTTTTACATAACAGTATAATTGTTTTGTATCTTATTTGGAAAACATGTGTCTAATACCATTTTATGATTAAGGATATATATTGTTAGGAATAAAATGTTATTTAGTTATGGTTTTAATACATTTAGACTTATGTATTTTTAGAAAAGGTATTATATGGATAATAATTGATTTTGTTACAAGAAATAATTATTTTAAGGAATGATAAGTATTTTGATATAGCTTAAGATAGTTGGGTTGGTGTCACATTTAATGTTTTATCATGAATAATGATTTCTTATGAATATGCTCACAAAAAAATATTTTTGGTAATAATTAAAAATATGGGTATAAAATTTATTTAAGGTGTATAATTTACCAAAATATGATTTTGTATCCTTAAAATATATTCTAAATTTTATAATTTTTGATACATACAACATAAGATGTGAATATACCTTAAAAATTTTAATTATTATTATTAATAAAACTATGATAAAACATGTATTATATTAATCCTTTAAATGGACATAACATTATATGATATATAAATAATTTCAGTTAATAATGAAATGGGCCATTTTCAATGAGAATGGTTTTGTTATATTTTTTGTTTTTGAATCCATATATTAACAAATTTTATAATTCTTATATTATAGAATAAACATATATTTTAAATTCCTCATAATAAAATTAATTTATTATGAATTTTTAATGTTTTTTGGAAATGGATGGTACATTTAAAAAAATTATTCTTTTCATGAAACTCATAATTATTATTAAATTATCATTATTCTATAGTGATCTATATGAATAAAATAACTTCTATATTTAATATATATATATATATAATATTAATTAAATTATAATTTTTAAAATACTCATTGAGCTTATCATACCTACGTAAAACAATATTTTATTTAAAGTAAAAATAACCTTTAATAAAAATATATTTTCATATTTCGTTGAATAAACTACATTGAAAGTGAGATTTTGTTTTGTTATAAAATGAAATCCCCATCCCATTTTTTTATAATAAACTAATTCATTTCATAGGAATTTTTATTTTTATAACTAGGACTTAGAAGGACATGTTATGAATAAAAAACACTTTTTCTAAAAACAGTTTTATGCATTATATGTGATAATCATAAAATTGAATTAAAAAACCAAGGAAATTTTATTAAGTTAAATAGATTATAATTTTTAAATCATAATATTGAAATTTCTAAAATGGTTTCTTAATAAAATTTTTCATTAGAATTATTTAATGAGAATAAAAATTAATTAACAATGTAAAAAAAATAGTGGAAGAGTTAAAATTATAAAATAAACAACTCTAAGACTCTCAAGGATTACACCAAAATTCCTCTTTTGGGTGATATTGAATCCAAACATAGTTTACCCTCTTATTTTTTTCATAATGAGTTCATTGATCCATTAATAGTTACTATAAACTGATGATAATTAATGCGATACTCCAAAATAACCCCTATCTTCATTATAAATAGATATCAATTCCTCTAATTCAAGAGTCACATAACCCTATTATTTTTGTTTACAAATATTCCGCATTTATCCTTTTATAACTCTATCCTATAAAAAATTCCATGGTTAGATTTATACAAATGAATTCAATCATTTTTTTGGATAAATCCTATTAAAAATTCAAGTCCACAACGCGATAATCCACTACTTCTAAGTGTTCCCTTCTTAATTTTTACTATCTTAACCTACTAAAACATTATGAATATAATTTATTAAATATGATTAGTATACAAAAATTTTATAATATTAATTAAATAGAAATTATTCATTCCATTCCATCATTTTTAAAAAACCAAAATTTCTATCATGAATACATGCAGAATACCTCCTCCCCAAAACAATAGTAGTCATTTTCTATCAGTTACCTCTCATGTATTGTATAAATGACTTATTTTTTGAATAATTTTTATGTCTATGCGAAAAATAAAATTTTAATATTTTCATTTACCATATACCATATTTATGTCAATCTTTTAATAAATTGGATTGTAAATCGTGTGTATGTGTGAACTACCACATGCATGAAAAAAGTATGTTTTTTGATAACCAGCTATCTTTGATGATTTTTAATGGATTTACTAAGGATTGATAAATATTATGACGTATTTTAGCATCTAAATATGTAATATTTTTATCATCTAAATGATTTCTTTTACTTATTATAACATTATAATATATTATCGATTAGGTTAGTTTTACCACCCATGTAAAGGATGTTATAAAAATTAACTCACAAATCATTTTGGGATTTCATATAATCATAATGTCTTTTAATATTGATATATATAGAATATATAAAATTTTATGGAACATTTTTTATAAAATTTAAATTAATTATTTATATATCCCATTTATGTCAAGAATCCCTCCCTCAAAAGATATTTCTCTTGAGGTGGAAATAGAGAATGATAGATAGTGACCCCCAAGTAATGCTTCTAGATGGACCCAGTGTGTCGACCAACACCAATGGTATAGATATCTCACAAAATGGGAGGTATTACCTTTATCGACACAAACATTGATTAATAGAAATTCCTCTTTATCTAATTAAATGTCTTATTATTGTTTTATATACTGTAATATTGGTTGGTTTTATGTTTATAGATTTTAAAATACTTTAATGAATTGTGATCGTTGAAAATATTGTCATTGAACAGTGATTTCATGATTAGTATAAATATAAGTCCTTAACAAATCTAATTTACTCAGACGAGGGATTTGATGGCCTCATCTAGTATCATTACCCCATACGAAGCCCATTTTTCGGAGCTCCAAAAGGAGGTAGAATCATTGGGCATCGCTCTTCACCAATCCCATATCGAGAATGAACATGATAATCTTGAGCAGAATCGACTACAGGTTAAGTGGAAGTTAATAGAGATTACCACCCAAATGATGCTATCCGATCCACCCCAAGAGTCTATCACCATCGCACACCTTACCCTTTGGTCTTATGTGGGTGTTATAAGGGGTTAGGTAACAAGACCCTAACACTATGACTATGTACATTATTTTTGTATAATGATTGTGCATTCATTTTATTATTGTTACTTTGTAAATAATTTTTAATGAAAAAAAAATATTTTTAGTTAATATTCAACTTTGAAAACTATTTTGATGAATTAATTGATTTTTAAATTTAATAAAATTTTAATAATATATTATTATTAAATTAATTTTTATTAAATATATATGATCATATAATATTATGAATTCAATTCTAATTTTTATTAAGGTCTGAAAACTGTTTTCATCAAAACCCATGAAAATTCAATAAATGATGGTTTTTATTTTAAAAGTAATAATTCACATATTTATAAAATTATTTAGATATAATGAATAATATTTTGAGAATCTGCACATCTAATGTATCCAAAAATGAATGATTCATAATTTTTTTGGTAGTCTAATTTTTGGGTAAAAATAAAATACCCTTTAAATATATAATGTGTTTTATGACATCATAATGACCCAAGATGATATAATAAAATTCTATAAACATTATGTTCATACAATATATGTTTTATAATTAAAATAATGTCGTTTTATATTTTTTATTTATTTTAAAAATCTTTTGTGGACCATTTAGACTTATAAAACATATTGCCTTTTTAAATTGATATATTTGATAGTGTGACTCACCTCGAGATAAGCAACCCTATTATTTTAAGAAGTTCAATAATGGGGCTTATAATTTTTTTCCACTCACTTTTCCCAAATACCATGGTAAAAAACCATGGGCTGATTTGTGGTATTGATTAGTTTAATGTGAGGTGTCCCGAAACTAAATAATATAGAATTCCCTCTCCTTTAATATATAAACCCACCCAAGATCCCACTTACTCGTCACTCAATGCCTTTATATTTAGACAAACCCCGAACCTCCTCTCTCTATAATCCTCCCATGGTTCCCCAATCACCCAATAATATCCTCTCAATCATCTCCCAAGCCTCTAGGATCACACTTCCATGTAAGGGATTTCCCCATTTCTCATTTTTTTCCAATTTTATTTATGTTGTTATGCTCTTTTTGTTCTATTAAAAATGTTGGGTTATGATTTATCACCTCCCCATACATCCCTATTTATTTTTGGATGATGGGATACCCATTTCTCTCTCATTCATGCCACCCATGTACAAAAGTTAAAATGTCGATATTCCAAGAGGAATTTCTATCTCCTCTTTTACATCCAAGTAATTTATTCATATTATGCATATAAATTCCATTAAATTTGTTGGGTCATGTATCTATATGACCCCTTACTGTCCATTTCATTTAAATATGATGATGTACCCTTTTCAATCTCATCAATCATTTTTATGAATCCTTATGTGACATTGTTTTCTATCGAAATTGCACCGTGTTTTTCCAAGCTAAGATCATTATATAGTGAATTCCATACACATGTCTCTATCAAGGGTATTCAACTTTATTCTCATATACATATTGAAAGGTACTTTCATGTATTTATTCCACATTACTTAATCGTGGAATATCATATGGTGCTGATTGATTCCATTTTATATGATTCATGTGGCACACTTATGCATGAAATGAAATTTTTAGGAACGATGTGCCTTGATATCACTCTAAGGAACTGGGTAAAGTATAGTATCATGATACGTCATGTGAAATGGGTGTTGAATTGTGATAATTTAAGTGAAACAAGGATTTAATCTTTCTCCATATACAATGATGGTTTACTAATGATCCTTGTCCAATGACCCTTCGCTCATGCTAATTCCATGTTAAGTGTTGTTGCCGCATTTCTATGTTATGATTTTCATGATTTATCATATCTTTATGTTCATGTAGTTTTTTTATCCATGGATATTACTATTGTCTAACATGCATTTTATTCCTCATGTTATTCCATATTTAGTCCATTACTAGTCTTTATTACTCACCCTTTTCTTATGCATAACCTTAGGTTATCTCATGCAATGCTAATAACGATGGAATGTAGTGGTAATGTAAAAGATTTTTTCAATGAAGATGTTGTGTGTTTTATGTTCTAAGAAATTATGTAATATTTTTAATCCCCAAATAGACTATACCTCATGATCTTATATGTTGTATAAAGTGAATATTTTATGTAATAAATAAGGTTTAAGTGTGTAATAAAAAATACGGTTGCTATAGTTGGTATCAGAGGACAAGTTTAGTTATTTTTGGTAATAGGATAAAAAAACTCTATTGAAGACTTAGAGCCAAGAATAAGTATAATAAAAACATCCCTGCATATTGGTGAGTATTGAGTATGTGGGTTATCAAGAAAAGACATCCCTATCTGGATACGAGCAGGTAGAGGCGGCTCTGGCCCAGATGTATCCTAGGGGTAAAACTAGAAAACACTGCTTTGATCTAGGCTCAAACGTTAACTGGTACACAACAATGGGCCTTGAAGTACACTTGGTTATGAAACTCTCAGAGGATATGCTTTTTTAAATTCACAAGATTTTTATGAACCCTTATTAAGGGAATGGAAAAATTCCCCTAAAGTAATTTTGATAGAAAGTAGATCATGAATATCATAGATTGTATCCTATGGATACCTATGTTAAGGAAATAAAAGTTATTTATAAGTCATCGGTTTTTTCATTAGATTTCCCTTTATGTATTACCCCTAACATTCCTTTTATTCTAGCCAATGGCTGTTAATAGGATGATAACAACCGTTGTAAAGATCAATGTGATGATTGTGCTAATGAGATGCCCAATTCGATAAGAGCAGGAATCGTAAACTTTAGCATGCTTCTCTATCAGGTTTATCAAGCATTGAATAGAAACATTGGTCAAGAGTAATATTCAAACACCAATAATAAAGAACAAGTCACTATAGAGAGCTTCATGTGAAAAAGGCGTCATTATTTTAATGGATCATCTGATCCCTCAATCGGCGAAAAATGAATCAAATCCATTGAAAATATCTTCGACACCCTTAAATTTTATAAACAAGAGAACATTCTCTAGGCTTCTTATCATAAGGATAGTGAATCTAATCAATGGGGACACTGATAAAAAATAATAAGACTGAGGAGGAGATCGACGCGTTGGAATGGAAGGATTTTTGGAATATGTTTTTTGTTAAATATTTTCCATGAACCATCTGTCATTAGATAGAGAGTGACATCCATTCCCTCAAGAAAAAAGATGTCAAATCTATAGGAGAATATGAGAAAAACTTCACAAGGCTTTCACAATATGCTCCCGACTTTGTCGATACCCCTGAATGCAAGGGTGACCGCTTCTTTGGTGCGATAAAACCTAGCATATGGAAAGCCCTGGAAATCCGTGAATTCAACATCTATGAGGAAATTTTCCAATGCTATTTCATTGTCGAAATGGAGATCCTAGAATCTCATGGGTATCATGGGGATATTAAATATAAGTTAGGCTTCAGTACTGGTTGTCCGATGGATAAATCCAATGGTTCTATGAATATCCAACGCCCCACATTCCAATTGTGTGGAAAGAAGCAACTCGGAAATTTCCTGAAGGGGGTGAGGAAATGAATAAGGAGTGGAAGAGAAGGGAACCTAGATGTTAACTATTGACAAGAAAAAACAACGGTTTCAACTGAGGAGAGGAACACTCCATTTGATCCTCAATGCATTGATCATTGCTTCAACTGCAAAGAACCAGGGCATCTTGCAAATTAGTGCCCTATACCAAGGGTTTTCAGAGGCAACCAACATCCTCCAAAGAAGCAAGGGAAAAATTTCACCATCACTACTACTGAAGTGAACCCTGACAACGAAGTGGTGATTGGTATGCTAGTTATTCTTTCATGAATAGAGAATGTAATTTTTTATTCAGGTTCTACACATTCTTTAATATCCCAAAATTTTAGTAAAACCATCCTAGAACCACCACAAATCCAGGAAGTAATGATGTCGGTGTGTACGAAAAATGGGTCAATCATTGAATCCCTGAATATAAATCCTCCCCTATCAAAATTTGTGGATTTAAATTCCCATACAACCTCATCATACTACCTATGGTGGAATTTGATGAAATTCTTGGCATGTATTAGATTTCCTTATCTAAAGACAACATAAATTGTTGTGAGAGGGAAAAACTCTCCATGTGGAGAATCAACCCCCGATTCAATACATGTTCAAGGTGGAAGATGAATATTATTTAGCACTATCATCTCAAGTGTGGATATTACTGCCCTATGAGAATGCGTATATGGCTCAGATGATTGAGTATAAATAGGAAACCATCCGTGAAGACATGCCTACTGTTAGGGTATTCGCTGAAGTGTTTCCCAAGGAATTGTATGGTCATCCTTCTAATAGAGATATTGAATGCTCAATTGACCATATACTTGGGGCGTTTCCAATATCTAAGACTCCATTTAGAATGGTTGTTGTGGAGATTGATGATCTAAAGGAACAACTACAGGAAAATCTGGATAAAGGGTTTATACAACAAAGTGCTTCACCAAGGGGTTCACCAGTCCTCTTTATCATGAAGAATTATGTGTCAATGCACCATTGCCTTGATTATCGTGAGCATAAAAAAATCTCGATAAAGAAAAAGTATCCTCTCCCATGAATCGATGACTTGTTTTATCAGTTGTGTGGAGAAAAATACTTCTTCAAGGTGTATTTGCGGTTGGGATATTATTATGTAAGGGTGAAGAAGGAAGATATCCCCATGACTACTTTTTGTACAAGATACAGGAACAATGAATTCATTTTAATGACTTTCGGACTCACTAATTCTCTAGATATCATTATGTACTTGATGAATAGAGTCATTAGGGATTTCCTCGACAAATTTAAGGTAGTATTTATAGATGACATTCTTATATAATTTAAATCCAAAGAGGATCATGAGGAGCATTTAAGAACTATACTAGAGACCTTGGGGAAAGATAATCTCTATGAAAAGTACAGAAACTATGAGTACTAATTGAAGGAGGTGCATTCATGGTTCTTATCATCACAAGCAATGGGATATCTGTGGATCTCTCCAAAATAGATGAAATTGAGGGATGGTTGAGGCCAACATCGTTAACGGATATTCGTAGCTTCTTGGGGTTAGATGGATATTATCAATGATTTGTGAGAAATTTCTCACGATTTTCCAACCCTCTTACCAAGATAACATAGAAGAGAGTAATGCTTGTTTGGAGTGATGAATATGAAGAAAGATTCAAGGTGTTAAAAAGGAGGCTTATCACTGCACCCGGGCTCACTTTACCTAGAAGTGGGGAACATTTTGTGGTATTCAGTGATTCTTTGAAGAAGGGAATGGGTTGTGTTTTGATGAAAAATGACAAAGTCATTGCCTATGATTCAAATCAATTGATAGTTCATAAGTGAAATTATCCAACACGTGATTTTGAGTTGGCTTCCATGATCATCGATTTAAATATTTAGGGATATTTTTTTTGGGGTGATGTTTGAAATATATATGGACCCCAAAAGCCTCAAATATATATTCACATAGAAAGAGTTGAACATGCGCCAATGATGATGGTTAGAGCTGATAAAGGACTATGACTGCTCAATCCATTACCACCCTAGCAAAGAGAACAATGTAGAATATGATCTATCTAGAAAGAACCCATAAATTCTATCATTGATGAGAATTGAAAAGAATACTATCTTCTTATATTTGATGAAGATACACATGGGAATCATAAAGAAGGGAACATCATAAATACTTTCAAAAATGATTGGTCAGGTTTCTATATTAGAAAGGTTAAAGGATGCTCAAATAGATGATGTGGGAATTCAGCAGAGAGTGGAAGATATCAAAAAAGGTTAATCCTTGTATTTCAATGTTAATGAAGAAGAAATTGTGATATTTGGGAAAAGACTATGTGTTTCATCATGTCCGGAGCTAAAGAAGGATCTTTTGTTTAATGGTCATAGTTCAAATTTATTTATTTACTCAGGAAAAACAATGATGATCAAGATCTCCAAGAGAATTATTGGTGGAATTATATGAAGAAAGAGATCAGTAAATATACATCAAAGTGCCTGGTGTGTCGGAATGTGAAGGCAGAGAGGCCAAATTCTATGGGGATGGTGCAACCATTTCCCATTACAGAATGAAAATGGGAGAACATCACCATGGACTTTGACAGCGGAGATCCAAAGACATCCAAAGGAAACAATGCAATTTTGGTTATTGTGGATCATCTTACAAATTCTGAACACTTCATTGCAATTCAGGAGGATTTCTAATTTGATCAACTGGAATGGATATATATTATGGAAGTGGTATATATGAATGAAGTAACAATATCTATTTTATCTGATGGAGATCCATGATTCACCATTATCTTTTGAAAGAGTCATCAACATGCTCTAGACAATGAATAGAACATCAGTACAGCTTATTATCCTCAAACTGATGGCTTATCCCAGCGGACTATCCAAACACTTGAGGAAATGTTGAGATCATGTTCTATGGACTTAAAAGGAGGGTGGGACCAACATATTCCACTGGTTGAATTCTACCACAACAACAGTTTCCAATCAAACATCCAAATGGGAACTTATAAAGACCTGTATGGGATGAGGTATAGAACACCAGCATGCTGGGATGAAGTTGGTGATCGTAAGGTGTAGGACCATAAATGGTTGAAGAAATGGTGGAGAAGGTAAAAACCATTCAGCAGCATATCAATGCATCCCAGAATAGACAGAATAGTTATGCAGATAACTATCAATGAGACATTGAGTTTAAATTTGGAGACATTGTATTTCTATGAATATTTCTATGGACGAAGGTCCTGAGTTTGGAATCAAAGGTAATTTAAGACCTATGCACATTGCCCCCTTTGAGATTCATGATCGGGTTGGGGATGTGGCCTACCCACTAGCACTTCCACCTACCATGGCCAAAGTAAATGATGTGTTTCATGTATCCATACTAAATAAGTACTTAAAATACCCTTGACATGTACTCTTTTTAAGGGTAGTACAAATAGAGGATGATCTTTCTTATAGGAGGAACCGGTGAAGATCTTATATCGTAGAGAAAAAGTTATACACAATAAGAAAATGCCCCTCGTCAAGGTGTTGTGGTGAAACCCCATGTTTCAAAAATTGATGTGGGAATTGGAATAAGTGATGAAACAGAGTTACTCACAATTTTTTAGTGTGGGAAAAAGTAATTTATTGGGCGAAATATTTTATGGGGGGAAGATTTTATAGACCCAAACATTCATTAATTGAAATTTATTTTGATCTAATTAAATGTCTTATTTTGGATATATATAATTTGAACTTGTTTGGTATTATGTTTACGGATTTTAATCTACCATAAAGAATAGTTACCATTGCTAATATAGTCATTGAATAGTGATCACATGATTAGTATAAATATAGGGCTTAACAAATCCAATTTACTCAAACAAAGGAAGTGATGGCCTCATCTAGTAGACTTTCCCCGTAAGAAGCCCATTTGTTAGTGTTTGGAAGGTAGGTGGGGTCATTGTGATTCACTCTTGACTAATCCCAAGCTGATCTTGAACACGATAAGCTTGAGCAGAACCTATTATGAGTGAAGTGGATGTTAATAGAGATTACCACCCCATCGATGTTATTTGAGTCACCCCAAGAGTATGTCACCATCACACACCTTACCCTTCAGTATTATACAGGTGTTATAAGGGGTTATGTAACAAGACTATAGAACTATGACTATGTACATTATTTTTGTATAAAGAATTTGCATCCATTTTATTATTGTTACTTTGTAAATAGTTTTTAAAGCACAAATTGTATTTTTAGATAATATTCAACTATGAAATCCATTTTGATGAATTAATGGATTTGTTAATTAAATAATTTTTTATTATTAAAATAATTTTTATTATATATAAATGATCATATAATTTTATGAATGAAATTGTAATTTTTATTAAAGATTGAAAACCGCTTTTGTTAAAAACCTTGAATTTTCAACAAATGGCCGTTTTTATTTTAGATATAAAAATTCCGATATTTATAAAATTATTTAGATAAAATCAATATTATTTTTGGAATACGGATGTCGAAATTCTCCAATGGAGAATTTTTTATAATTTTCTAAGATAGTTGAATTTTTGGATAAAAGTTAAATACCATTTAAATATATAATGTGTTTTATGACATCATATTTACCCAATAGAGATGTAATAAAATACTATAGAAATTATGTTCCAGAAATATATGTTCTTTCATTAAAATAATGTGATTTTAGATTTGTTTTATTTATTTGAAAATGATTTTGTGGAACCTCGAAGACTTATAAAACATTTTTCCTTTTTAAATTGTTTTCATTTAGAGTGTGACTCACCTCCATATAGGCAACCCTATAATTTGAAGAAGTTAAGAAATTAGACTTATAAAATATTGTTTTCCACTCCCTATTGGAAAACAATCATGGGAAATTACATGGGATTATTTGTGGTATTGATTAGTTTAGTGTGGGGTGTCACAAACCTAAATAATAAAGAATTTACAGACCTATCATATATAATCCAACACTATATCCCTCTTCATCTTCCCTAGAAGCCTTCATAGATTGACCAACCCCACCCTACTCTCTCTAGAATCCTAAAATGGTTCCCCAAGATCCCAAGAATCCTCTCTCAAGCCTCTCCCAAGCCATTGGGATCACACATCCATGTAAATGATTTCTTCCTTTCTCATTTTGTCCAATTTAATTTATGTTGTTATGCCCTTTTATTTTCAATTAAAAATGTTGGGGTATGATTTAGCCCACCACCATACTTCCCTATTTATTTTTAGATGGTTGGATACCCCTTTCTCTATCATTAATGTCTCTTATGTACACTCGTTACAATACCGAAATTCTGAGATGGATTTATCTCTCCTCTTTTACATCCAAGTAATTATTTTTTATTAGGAATCTAAATTGCATTAAGTTTGTTGGGAAATGTATCTATATGACCCTCTTACTGTAAATTTCATTTAAATATGATGATAAACCCTTTTATATCTCATCCACCATTTTTATGAAACCTTATGTCATGCAGTTTTGCTTCCAAAATTGCACAGCGTTTTCCAAGACAAGATCATTCTATAGTGAATACCAAACCCATGTCTCTATCAAGGTTATTCACCTTTATGAACATATACATATTGAATGGTAATTTTATGTATTTATTTCACATAAATTAATCTCGGAATAACATAAGATGTTGATTGATTCCATGTGGCGCACGTTTGCATGAAATGAAATATCTATTAAGGGTGTGCCCTGATAGCGCTCCAATGAATTGGGAAAAGTATAGTATCATGATACGTCATGTGCAATGGATGTTGACATGTGATAATTCATGTGAATCATGGTATTACTCATTCTTAATGTGTGATTAGGGTTTACTCAAGCTTCATGTGCAATGAGCCTTGGCTCATGCTAATTCCATGTTAAGTGTTTTTTCCACATTTGCATGTTATGGTTATCATGATTTATCAAGACTTTATGTTCATATTTCTCTTGTGATCCACTTATATTCCTATTGTGTATCATTTATTGTATTCCTTATGTTATTCCACGTTTATTTCCTTAATGGGATTTATAGCTCAGCCTTTTCTTATGCATATCCCCAGGTTATCCCATGCAATTCTAAGTACAAGGGAATGTAATGGTCATGTAAAGGATGATTTCAAAAAAGATATTTTTTCTGTTTAATGTTCTATGCTCTTATATAATGTTCCTATGTCCCAAATGAACTAGACCACTCAATCTTATATTTTTTTCAAGTGAAGATTTTGTGTAGTAAATTAGGATTAAGTGTGTAATAAAAATCAAGGTGGGTATAATACCCTTTTTATTGTTACTAATATTAGGAGATAAGATTTATCAACCCCAAAGAAACTCTAAGAAAAATAAATATAAGAAGCCTACATCAATAAAAAATGCCTTTTTTAAAAAAATTCTACAAAAAAAGAGTTTTCAAACTAAATACCAAAACAAAAGCTAAGCAGCGACACAACAAATTTCCAAACATCCGAGAATGTACGGACAATTACCATCCATATAGTACTCTTAGAAACCTGAAATAAAAATTATATATGAAGGGAGAGGATACAAGTATACACAATTGGGAAAATAAGAAGTCTTCCATGCACAATTGGAGAAGCATTCTAATGACCCCATGAGAAACTGTAGAAACCAAAAGCACATAAAAAGGTATACTAGCCACCCCAAACTCACCAAAGGTATTCTTACCAAATAAATTAATTAATGTAATGTAATGTATAAAAAATAAATTATAGGTTAACCCACACCACCTTACAAATAATTAGCCCCTCTCACAACCCAATGGTAAATGACTGTGTACCCCCAACTCTATTGAACATACCTAGTCACAACCTTCCCAGACAGACCTATTCCACATACGACACCAAATCATGACCTCTTACACCTAGCCTACATACCACACCACAGCCTGAATACACCTAGGAAGGAACACCATATCACTTCCCAATGACACCTGGGAAAAAACAACTCACTTACTCACACATGGGACCCCCAAACCACATCATGACAAAAACATTTAGGTCTTTCACAGCATGGATGATGGAGTAAGGAGAATTGGGTGGCCATCCATCCATCATCCCATCGGTGTGTTTGGGAAAAACACCCAACCCGTGACAATGGGCATATTCGACATATGATTCTCAACAATGATGGGGTGGATATAGAAATAAAAAGAATGTAAAAGTATATATTTGTAGGAACCAAAAATGTATCCCAACATCAGAATTCCCAAGAAAAAACCACCCCATACCAATGCCATCATTTATGCTACCTCTAAATACAATGTTAATAATATCAATAGTCACATTAGAAGTTGATAAAACAATTCCATCCATAATGAGAAAAAACTATTAAAAACCCCAGTCAATATGCTTCACTAATTATAAATCATTATTGATGTAACCATTTATTCATTCCTTCCATACCCAAGAAACTACTGACCACAACATGCAAGATCCACACAACATAATATATACTAACGAATTGATAAAGACAATAGAGAAACTCCCTTCATATTTCAACTCCATTCAACACCCATACCAGCCACTGCCAATATCATTCATCAAATTAATTATTCCCGGTGCTTCCTCTCAATAATAAAACCCCCAAAAAATCTTGTCACAACCAAACAGATAGACCCACTAAATACTAATACCACACCCATGAAACCAGTAGTATAAACAATGCACAAACCAATCCTACATCCCCACTACTCGATCATTACCCTTTCATTACACAATCAATCATTCATTCAATGTGGGATTATTTTACACCACTCATATCATCCCAAAAATAGTTGAAATGTCATCCCCATCACCACACAACCACTCATGACACAAAATATAATAACGACACACACAACACAAACCAACTCCAATATGGAATGTGTATTCAGATTCAGAAAATGTTTTTTCATTAATTCCACTTTGATTATTGAGTGGTTATCATATATATTATACAATCTTAGGGAATCCATTTGTTTAACTGAATATACATGCTTAATGGATTTCATATTTACATCCATTCAATATATGATTACCAATAACCCATCAAAAATAATCCTGAGTGTGAAAAAATACCACCAACATCCATTATTTTCAGTGGTCATATAACCCATATGGATCGTAGTATTAAACAAATAGTAGCATGCAACACTTTTCCCTACCCTGTATATAGAAATTTTATAGATTCAGAAATATTTTCTAAATTTTTATTCTATCAAATTCACATGGAAACATTAATATACCCACCCCATATGATTCAGATTTATGTGAGATGATGGAAATACCTACTTGAATTAATAGGTGATCCGCAAATCCTACTAGCGCAAAAAATAGTGGGTTCACAATCAGTAGGAGGATCCTTCAAGAAGATGTGATCCAAGGGAGAAAAAAGACACATGAATTCACAGTATGAGATGTTTTAGGGAAATCATGTATCAATAAGTAAAGGGAAAACATAGATATGAATTAGTCTCCACATTAAATTGTCTAGATCCTATATCAATGGGAGAAAAATTTCAAAAACCAGTAATGGAAGATCATGAACAAGGCTACGTGGCAAAGACATTTCAAAGCTGAGACAATGTTAATATAATAAATATATAATTAATATCCTTCGTAACAACATAATAAATTTTCATAAAATGATTTAAACTCTATTTACATCAAATAATATGTAATAGGGTATAAACTGGAGAAACTGGGAAAATATAGAAAAGAATTACTATTGGTTGAGCCACTGATGTGATTGATCAACATGAATCATGGACACCACACAACAACACTGCCTATAGATTCCAGTCTGTGATGCCACTCTCTGATGCAACCCATTGACATGATCTAATAACAACGATTCACAGACGTGACCCATGGACGCGACCTTCCAATGCGAGCTACCGATGCGACTCACCAATAGTGAGTTGCCGACACAAGTTACCAATGTAACCTACCAATAGCTAGTCACTAACACGAGGTACCAACATAATGTCCCCAAAATGTGATACAGACTAGAGTTATTTTCACTACTCTCTAACACCACTCACAAATAGTGAGTCAACAATGTGACCTACAAATGAAAGTCACTGATTCCACTGACACTAAGAATACAATATTTTTTTGACAAATCTTGAAATGATCCATATTTTCCTCTCATAACACCCCAATCATTATATTTTCATAAAATAATGGGTTAGAGTTGTCTGGGACACTAAAATAGATACCTCTCAAACTATTCTCACCCTTAAGAATTTTAATCCTACCCAAAAGAAATATGGGTATGAACAACCACCACATAAGATACCATCCAAAGATCTTGCTATGATGGAATCCCCACTACGAAGTGGACATCTGAAGGTCCAATGATAAACCAATATATGGTTTTTGAAATCCGGATTGAATCATTAATAGCCAAGAATGTAATGACGCATAAATTTCAAGGAAATTTATTTTTCTTAAATTCTTTGGGATTTAACGAGTACGTAGTTTCCGACAACACCTGATTCTGAGGCCCGGAGTTCCTGAAATCAATTTCCGAAGTTTAGATCGGATACATTCAGTGAACGAACGAGCGGGTTTTTCTAACTTTTGAACCGTTGCTCGAAATCGAAATCTGAGGGCACCGATGAAACCGCAGCGCCAGTATATTCTTAGGAACATCTTTTCTGAAGGCTCTTTTTCTCGGGAGAAGTTGTTAAAAATGAGAAGAATAAAATTATAGTTGTTTTACAATTATATTTTTATTTTACCACTAGTGGTTTATGTTTTAGTGAAAAGGGAGTTTTGAGGAAGTTGGGGTGGGGCCCACACGATCCCCCACCTCCTTAAATATCCTAACACACCATTAAACACCCCCTATAGATTTAATGTGTAACTCATCCTCTCTCCAACTTTAATTTCATTCCATCTCTCTCATTAAATTATTTTATTAAGTTATTCAATGGATTTAATTAAGAGTTTGATTTTGAATTGTTTGGAATTCATGGCTTGGGATTAATAAAATAAATGTGAGCCTTATTTTATTTAGGGGTTGTTGTGTGAGACGAATTGGAAGAGAATACTCAAAAATATTGAGGAGTCTTCATATTCTTTGTTGAAGAACACGAAGAATGCTGGAGCACTAAAAAGAGACGGTGTGCCGATCATTCCTTTCTCTACAGCCGGTGTGAGACGTCATACTATTCTTCGACGCTCGCCAACTCCATCATCAAAACCACCCCCGCGAAGTTGTTTTCCCGTGACGATCCTCATTCGACATCTTCTTTGATGTAGGGGATTGTTTTATGTTCATGGCTTATTTTGGCATTCATTGTTAATTTTCTTAGCCGCCTATTATCAAATTAACGGGAGGAGGTCGGACCGCATGAACATGGACAATCCTTCTCCCCCTTTGTTGATGTTCACCATTGTGGTTTGGAACAAAGGCGGCATGGTGCAACAGAACTGTGCGGGAATGAGCAATATCATGTGGCAAAGGAGCATGGCGCCGTCGTGCCGCGCCATTGTGGCCGAAAGAAGCCGCGGCCGGAGTCGGGTCACGGCTGAGGGGTGCGGCGCTGTCGCCCCGCACCGGAGAACCATGGACGGTTGTGGCCGGGACATGCCACAGTGGAGGGGCGTGGCGTCATCGTGTTGCGCCGGTCGGACGAAGGCCGCGGCCTTTGGCTACGTTAGAGCAGGGGAGAGCGGCTAGAACCGCCGGCCGCCGGCGCTCAGGAGGCAGGACCAGCTGGTCCTGCGCGGCACATCCAGCCCTCCGTTCCGGCCGGCCGGATCCATAAAAATCGGGGGTTAAACCCCCGACCAACTCAGTAGGGTAGACCCTCAGGTCCGCCGTTTCAATGCAAGGGGGGCAGCCCCCCCCCCCCCCCCCCCCCCCGCGTCCGCTCAGCGCGCAGGCGCTCAGGCCGGACCGTCCGCACCGGGCCGGAACGCCCGCGCCGGGCTGGACCTCCGCGCTGGGTTGGCTCGCACCAGCTGGGCCGGGCAACGCCAGCCAGGACGGGCAATGCCCAACAGGGCCAGACCCGGACCCGGGTCGGACTGGGCCCAAACCCACTATTTTCGGACAGATCTGTTCAAACGCCCATAACTTGGGCTACAGACCCCCAATCGACACACAGTTAGTTGTGTAGCGGTCCTCGGATCGAGTCAGTGATTTTGATATATTACACTCAGGGTTTCGAACAACTTGGGGTATGGATGTGTTGGTTCTAACACAAAACCAACTGGGCCTTCGGAGCAGAAACACTTATAATTTGAGTTCCAGATGTCCGATTGACGTGCCGTCGACTTTAATGGTTTCCTCTTAGTGAGACGGTTCTTTTGGCTTACTCCACTCACGGTTTGAATGTAGTTGGAGTATGGTCGGGTTGGTTTTGAACTAAAAACCAATCGGGACCCTAGGACGAAAAGGCCAATAACTCTTAGACTGGGCGTCCGATTGGCGCACCATCTATCACGTTGAGTACCTATTGTCAAGACGAAACTTTGGGAAACATCAACTCTAGACTAAGTGTCATTTGATGTATCGACCCCCCTTGGCTTGTGGAGCAGACCCTCCCGGAATGAAGCATGCTGTGTGCAGGAACCCTAGAGTTGGCTGCGACTGCGATGATGACGACAACTGTACTGAAATCCTCCGTGGGTTCTGTAGCGAGGACGACTGTACTGGGATCCCCCGTGGGTCCGGCAGCACCGATGACCGTACTAAAATCCTCCATGGGTTCGACAAAGATGACTACTGTTTTTGTATCCTATGTGGGTCCGGCAGTACGTGACAACTGTTCTTGTTTCCTATGTGGCTCTGGCAGTATTTGACTATGTACTTGTATCCTACATGGGTCCAGCAGAGTGGCTGGTCTTGTATCCTTTGTGGGTTTGATAGCTTAGCTGGTCTTGTATCTTTCGTGGGTATGACAGCATAGATGAATCAGTGGCTACATCTGATCATCTCTATCATCTTACGAAGCAGTATATCTGTGTGAGATGAGTCTTGACTTTCAATCATTATCTTCAATATGATTGTTTTGCTATCCTGTGTGGATTGGGTTTTGTAATATTGTGTGGATTGGTTGTTCTTTCTTGTGTGGACTAGATCGAACTTGGGCTCGGATATTGGAGCCGAACTAGAATTGATGACTTAGGTATATTTATGGGCATATACCTAAGTAAAGTTGGTTGTTACTTTGTGATTGTATCTTTCCTTTGTGGATTCTCCTTCGTGGATTTTGGGAGACCTTCGGGGGTCTCGGGGTCCCTACTGAGTAGCGTATACTCACCCCTGCATGGGATATGCATGCACTATGTTGTGTTGGATGCAGACGACAGAAATCGCTGATCGTGGTTGAGGCATGTTGAGCGAGTTGGTACCTGGAGGTGGACCAATGGCCGGGACATACATGGAGCGGATGGCTGGACTCGAGGAGCTGAGGTTACTATCTGTACCCACCCTTTAGGTGGAATTTCTAGTGGACGGGTGGACGTTGCTGCTCTACTTTTCAGCTGCTTTATTTTCTTTTCAGTTGTACTTTACTTTCAGATGGGTTTGTATTCTGGCCCATTTACTTTCCAGTACTTACCTTTGTACTCAATTTTTACATAGTGTTTACTTATGCTTGCTTACTCTATGGTGTTTTTTATCTTACTTAAAGGCAATAACTTCCCTTATATCGGGATTTATGCCTTTGGTGCTAGTTGCCAGCTCATGGCCTATGGGAGACGAGCCTGGGGTAGTCATGACACGGGTCCCGGGGACGGGTCGTGATAAAATGGTATCAGAGGAGTTCAGTTATACCGCAGAACTCAGGACTCTAATCATTCTTCTATGTGAAGCAATAGTGTTAAAGGTGTTGAGTGTGGTTATCAGTCCAGGGTGTCCTGTGTTGGTGCGGCGGCCGATATATCCATACACCAGGACCCTGACTTCTGATTTCCGACTCAGTGCATGAAAACATTGATTGCATGTGTGTTTAAAAAGTTTTCTTTGTGTTTACTTTGTGTCATCTCACCAGGTATACTGTATTGACCGTGGCACACCTGTTTCTTTTCATGATGGCCCCACGATGACAGCCAGCTAGGGTCCAGTACTTTTTGCGAGACGACAGCCAACCGAGCGACGAGGACTCGGTGCAGGGCCCTTTTACAGTGGAGGCACCGGCAGTACCTCTACCCACCGAGCCCCCGCTGCCACCAGCCCCACCCGTTGAGAGTGCACATCTCCTTAGTGCACTGCACGAGTTTCAGTGTCAGAGACTGCCCAGGTTCTATGGGGAGACGGACCCTCATGCATCCAAGGATTGGATGGAGGCTGTTGTATGAGTTTTCAGGTTAGTAGGGACACCAGCTGACCTCATGGTGATCCTTGCAGCATGTCTCCTACACGCGGCAGCAAATAGATGGTGGAGCCAGATGCTTTAGGTGCATGATGGGGAATCTCTCCTTTGGATGGACTTCGAGAGCCTCTTACACTCAGAGTTCCTTCTAGCCACCCTCCGTGCAGTGCATATTCAGGAGCTACTACAGCTGCGGCAGGGCAGCATGACGGTAGCCCAGTACTCGGCATGATTTACCGATCTCTCATGTTATTCCACAGACATGTTACGAGACCCATTCTTCCAGGCCCAAACCTTCGAGCAGGGACTGATGCATGAGATCAGGTCATCGATGATCTCCCTTAGTATTCTGAAATAGGAAGGAGTACTAGAGCGAGCCCTTCTTGTGGAGAGATTTCTTACTGAGCCTACACCAGAAGTGCGACCTACACTAGGGCGGCACGTAGCAGAGTCTTCTGGATCTAGCAGTCGATGACTGCCACCGTGGTCCAAGCAGACTAGACAATCATGTGGACAACCTCTGGACACTCGCTCCGAGGTGCGGGCCACGCGGCGCAGAGCCAGCCTTACGAGGAGCAGACAGTGCTATGCATGCGATGGGTAGGGTCACATGGCTCGAGACTGCATGACATGCCCTACAGATGAGCAGTAGGTGGTAGAGGGACCTCCCAGGAAGAGGTTCGAATATGGCGGTCTGCAGGGAGCAGGAAGACGAGGCATAGGAGCTAGTCGAGCAGCGGGTGGTGGGTGACGCTTTGAGGCCCTACCACCACCACCACCACCAGGAAGACCACCCCGACTACAGGCAATGGGTGGACAGGGGAGAGCTCAGCTTCAGGCAGCTAAGCCCTACGACCATGGAGCTCCGAGAGCAGATGGGCAAGAGCAGGACTAGCTCCAGACATGGAGACATTGTTCATGTTGATTCTAGATTTTTTGATGTTTTGTTTGTGGATGCTTTTTGTCTTGTAACTTGATATGTAGTAATAAAAGACACTTGTTCTTGTGATGTTTTCTTCCATATCCTTTGGATGTAGTTGATAATAATTGGTTCAATATAAAACAGTTGACTTGACCTTCACTTTTGAGATTCATACTAGAGGAGACCTAGTGGCCACACACTTCTGCCGACAGTGTGACTAGACCCTTGGAGGCAAGAGTAACTGTTGGATCTCTTGGTAGTACCGTCGAGGCCTTAATACGTCGTCCATGGCATGGAATAGTACCATACATGTCAGGATTGACTGTATTAGGCAAAAGACGTGGTTCATCTTGGGGATGAGACCATATTTCTCTTGTCGGCAGAGGAGGATTCTCAGCAGCTCTTGTGGATCGTAGACGAAGAAGTGTAGAGTTGATTTTATTCATATGGATAGTCTCACCCATTGTTCATCGAGTGAATGGTTTATGGTTCTAACCAACTCAAAAGTATCCGGTGTATATTTTCTCAGAAGGACCTGAACCTGAGACAGCAACGATGTCTCGAGTTCCTCCAAGACTATGACTTTGAGATAGTCTATACTCTTGGGAAAGAGAATGTAGTAGTCGATGCTCTCAGCAGGAGGATGGGAATTCAGCTACTTGGAGAGGTGATAGAGAAGCTAGTCGCGTTGCAGATAACCTTCATGGATAGAGATGGGTCTGCATTTTTACTGTCACTTACAGTCACTCCACCACTTCTTCAGTGGGTCAGAGAGGCACATCATGGGGACAATGACTGTGAGACATGACGTGCACATATTTCCTGAGGACAGGCACCTGATGGATTCTGTATTGGAGGAGAGCACATCGTCCTTTTCAGTGGACGTACCCTGGCACCAGCTTCTTTACAGGAGTAGGTGCTGAGAGAGTTTCACACATCCCCTAAAGTGGTACATCCAGGAGTGTTGAAAATGTACCAGGATCTCAGACAATAGCACTAGTGGCTGGGTATGAAGAAGGTTGTGGCAGAGTTCGTTTCTCGATGCCTCACCTACCATTAGGTGAAGGCAGATCACCAAGTACCAGCAGGCTTGGTACAACCCTTAGAGATCCTTTAGTGGAAGTGGGACAAGATATATTTTGATTTTGTGACTGGACTACCAGGTACTTCCAGAGGTCATGACTCCATTTGGGTGATTGTCGACCAACTCACCAAATCGTCCCACTTCTTACCCATCAGAGAGCATGGATCTGTGGACAGATTGGGACACCTCTATGTGCAGGAGATTGTACGGCTTCCTGGGGTGCCATCATCTCTCTTCTCGGATTGAGATGATCGCATTACTTCTCGGCTTTGGAAGGGGTTGCAGGAGGCATTCAGGACGCAGCAATACCTGATCACTGCCTTTCACCCTCATACGGAAGGACATATGGAGAGGACCATTCAGACTCTCTAGGAAATGCTCCGTGCATGTGTCCTCGACTTTGGTCACAGCTAAGAGAATCACCTACCCTTTGTGGAGTTTGCGTACAACAATATCTACCACTCCACCATCAGGATGGCACCATATGAGGCATTTTACGACCGACTTTGGAGGTCACCTCTGTTCTGGACAGACCCTGGGGAGTCAGCACTTGTGAGAGAAAAGATGGTCCAGGACACAACAGAGATGGTTCAGGTCATCCAGTAGTGGATGAGGATAGCTCAGAGAAGACAAAATTCTTATGCTGACAGGAGGTGAATACCACTGGAGTTCGAGGCCGAAAGAAGCCACGACCGGAGTCGGGCCGCGGTAGAGGGGTGTGGCGCCGTCGCGCAGCGCCGTTGAGTCCAAAAGAAGCTGCGGTCGGAGTCGGGCCGCGGCGGAGGGGATTGGTGCCATCGTGCCGTGCTGGTCGGAAAAAGGCTACGATGGAACAGGGGAGGGTGGCCGGAACCGCCGGTCACCAGCGCTCCGGAGGAGGGACCAGCTGGTCCTGCGCTGCACAACCGGCCGGATCCAGAAAAACCAGGGGTTGAACCCTTGTCCTACTCAACAGGGCGGACCCTCGGGTCTACCGTTTCGAAGCAAGGGGGGAAGTGCACCACCCCCCCCCCCCCCGCATCCGCTCAGCGTGCGGGCACCTAGGCTTGACCGGCCGCACCGAGCCGCCCGCACCGGGCCGGGCCGCCTGTGCCGGGTCGGACCCCTGCGCGGGGCCGGGCCGTACCTGCTGGGTCGAGCCACACCAGCCGGGCCAAGCCATACCCAACAGGGCCGGACCTGGACCCAGGTCGGGTCGACACGGTTCGGGCCGACCGAGGAGAAGTGGCCCGGGTCGGACCGGGCCAAACCACCTGTTTTTGGACAGATCCGTTCAAATTCCCATAACATGGGCTACATACCTCCAATCGATGCACCGTCAGTTGTGTAGAAATATTTTGATCGAGACGGTCATTTCAGTATATTAATCTCAGGGTTTCGTGGAATGTGAGGTATGCCCCGATTGGTTCGAACACAAAACTAACTGGGCCTTCAGAGCAGAAACACTTATAACTTGAGCTTTGGATGTCCGATTGACGTGCCGTCGACTTTGATGGTTTCCTCTTAGAGAGAAAGTTATTTTTATTTACTCCACTCAAGGATTGGATGCAGTTGGATTATGGTCGGGTTGGTTTTGACTTAAAAACCAACCGGGCCCCTGGGATGAAAAGGGCAATAACTCTCAGACCGGGCGTCTGATTGGCGTTCCATCTGCCACGTTGAGTACCTATTGTCGAGACGGAACATTGGGATACATCAAATCTGGACTACATGCCAGCTGATGTATCGAACCCCCTTGGCTCGTGTAGCAGACCCTCTCGGAATCGAGCATGCTATGTGCGGGAACCCTAGAGCTGGCTGCGACTGCGACGATGACGACGACTGTACTGAAATCCTCTGTGGGTTCGGCAGCGATGCCCACTGTACTGGGATCCTCCGTGGGTCCGGCAGCGATGAAGATCATACTGAAATCCTCCGTGGGTTCGACGATGATGACTACTGTTCTTGTATCCTTTGTGGGCCCGACAGTACATGACAACTCTTCTTGTATCCTATGTGGGTCTGACAATATTCGACACTATACTTGTATCCTACATGGGTTCGACAGAGTAGCTAGTCTTGTATCCATTGTGGGTCCAACAGCTTAGCTGGTCTTGTATCCTACATGGGTCCGACAGCATAGATGAATCAGTGGCTACATCTGATCATCTCTATCATCTTACGAAGAAGTATATCTATGTGAGATGATTCTTGACATTCAATCATTATCTTCGATATGATTGTTTTTCTATCCTGTGTGGATTGGGTTGTGTAATCCTGTGTGGATTGGATGTGCTTTCCTGTGTTGACTAGATTGAACATGGGCTTGGATATTAGAGCCGAACTAGAATTGATGACTTAGGTATGTGTATGGGCATATACCAAAGTAAAGTTGGTTGTTACTTCATGATTGTATCTTTCCTTTGTGGATTATCCTTCGTGGATTCTAGGAGACCACCGTGAGTCTCGGGGTCCCTACTGAGTACCGTATACTCACCCCTGCATGGGCTATGCCCGCACTACGTTGTGTTGGATGCAGATGATGGACATTGCTGATCATGGTTGAGGCTTGTTGAGCGAGTCAGTACCTGCAGGTGGACCACTGGGCGGGACATAATCGGAGCGGACGGGTGGACCCGAGGAGCTGAGGTGACTATCTGTACCCACCCTTCAGGTAGGATTTCCAGTGGACAACTCGGCGTTGCTGCTCTACTTTTCAGCTGTTTTATTATCTTTTCAGTTGTACTTTACTTTCAGTTGGTTTTGTATTCTGTCCCATTTACTATCCAGCAGTCACCTTTGTACTCAGTTTTTACTTAGTGTTTACTTCTTCTTGCTTACTCTGTGGTGTTTGTTATATTACTTAAAGGGAATGACTTCCCTTATATCGGGATTTACGCCTTTGGTGCTAGTTGTCAGCCCCTGGCCTATGGGAGGCGGGCTTAGGGTAGTCACAGAACGGGTCCCGAGGACAGGTCATGAAAATGAACACCTCCTCTGACATCTCCTAACCCAAACAACCACAATATACCCCACACACATGCACCAGTAGTCTGGACAAATGAATTAGATACTTTGTTCCTCCATGATAATGTAATATCCACTCTAGGCAGAACTATCATTCTCACACGAGATTAATTACATCTCAATTAATTAATCCTGATTAATAAATGGGTCCTCCACTTTCTCATGTCAATACTTATCCTTATATTCCAACACAGAAAAAATTCTTGGAGAATATATCATTTCATCACAAATATGTTTCAAGCAATGCATCACAAAAGGAAACACAACAAGGTAAAACTCATAATAACTCTAGATACTGGGAATGAATTTATTTTTCCCTTTTCCATGTACTCCCTTATATGAAACTCTTCCTCCCTAAATAATAAAAAAAGGGAATGGCCCTCAAATGATGCACAATATCTCAATGACCTTGAATCACCACTAGCTGCCCGACATACATTGCATCATATTTGGCATCCATCTATCCACATGAAATGACATAGGAGTCAACCAGAAGGTACTAAAGAATTTGAGAGAAATTAAAGACGTCATTGAAATTTTACAAATGTGGTGGCATCGCCAAGTAGTATGCCACTTCTTTAGCTTGTCCCAACCCCTATAAGGTTCGGATGAACCTCATAGAAATCTTGCAACTTATTTCAAACCTTTGCCACACACATCGAGGGGAAACCTTAAAGAACTTTTGGTACCGAACCTCAAAGTCAAAGGGAGACTTGCGGTGACTGGCGTATGAATTGGTATTGTCCTGTGCTACTTTCATACACTGAAAAACAAGATGAACATTTTTTGTCATTGTCAGCACCACCTCAGTAACATGAACATCTATCTCCCCAACCACTATCATGAATAATGGTGATTGATAAGGTTTTCCATAAAAAGAACCAACCGAGCCATGAAAATGGAAGATTTATATCAATTATTGTTGTAAAATTCTACCATGGGAATATGGAATACCCAAAACCCACCAATGTCCAAGAAGAATGCCCACAACATGTCCTATAATTTTGGATGATGCACTTTGTCTGCCCATTCGTCTGTGGGTGGAAGGTTGTGCTGATGTGTAACTAAGTGCCAAAAGTTTACTACAATACCCTCCATAAATGTGATGTAAGATGTGTATCTCGATTCAAGATAATGGATTTAAGAATTCCATGTAGCCACACCACCTCATCCATGTTACTCCCTATCAAGGCATCCACTATGCCTGACTCGTTAATCACTATGATGAGTGCCAATTTATCAGCTAATCCAACACAACCCAAATTTCCTCTCATAATCCCTAATCAATGGGTAATCCTATGATAAAATCTTTCTAGATTTAATACTACTTACACTCGAGGACATCTATGTTCTACAAAAACCAAATGGAACCACGGTGCAAAGACTTCACCTCCAGGAAAAATATGACATTCGTCACAAACTCTTCTAGTGCCTATTTCATCCTGGGACACCAGTAATAATCTCCTAAGACAAAATTCATCTTATAAAATCTTGGGTGGTATACTAATGGTGAGATTTTAAAATCACAAATAACACCCTCATGAATCGCTAGTGGAAAAAATATCCTCCCATGCAACAACAACCAATTCTCACCATCCTTTTTTAGGATCATCATGGTTAATGTGATCGTGCATCACCTCTTCCTCTGAGTCTCCCAATTGAGACTCCTCTACATTATGTACCATAGAAGACGTCACCATCCTCTAGAACATGAAGCCTCTACTACCAAACATTCCCATATCTATGTGTTTGGTTTCTAACTCCTCCATCAACTTCCAAGAATCTGTAGAATCCCACCCTACAACCTTCTATGGCTTCCTTCTCAAAGCACTAGCGACAACATTTTTCATCCATGTGTTGTAATAGATCGTCATGTCGTAGCACTGAGAAACACAATACAACTCTTCTATTTCATGTTGGCATATCTCTATTACAATATACACCTCACGCACCTGTGATATATGAAGACCACAATGTTCTCCCCAATGAGTTAATTTCACAAAAACATTATTGCAGACACAACTTCCACTAGAACTATATCATGGGTGGCGTAGTTATGTTCATGAAGGTGTACCTACCTAGAACATTAACTTATCACTCCCAATTTTCATATTATCACACAATCCATTACCAAAAGAATATAACCACAAAACAGCACGAACATCAGTCCTTCCTCAAGAAACCAGAGCACTGGAGCGACGAAAAACCTCCCCATTAGATAGTCGAAATGCCCCTTGCACTACTGAATCAACAAAAAATACTAATATTTTCTAGTCATTTCTGTCAATGGGGATGTAAATCTGGGGAAATAGGATAAAAAACTCTGATAAAAAGTTTCCAAATGGAGAAAACATCAAACCTCCACCACATTCATAGGTGATTCCCAAGAAAAAACTACCTCAACCATTGAAGGGTCTAGCACTACACCTTGATTCAAAAACTAATTCACAAGGTAATGTAAATATTTGTCTAGAAGATACAGTTATAGAACACCACTTAGAGATGGTTTCATCGATGTCCCTCTGTGAAAATCCTATTAGTCTGGGTATTCTCTTCCTCTGACATAGAGTAGATCTGGATGTAATCGATGAATATAAAGATGAATCGGTCTATGAACTCACTAATGACAGATTTCCTGAGTCCCATGAACAAGTTTGGTGCGTTCATATCATGGAATGGCATAAACAAAAACTCAAAGTTAATATACCCTTCACCTGAAAGCATTCATCTGGATATCACCTCCCTTCACCCTCAACTCATGATACCCAAACCACTGATTGATATTAGAGAAACCACTTGATCCCATTTTCTTGATAAAAAATTCCTATTCATGGAAGAGGGTAATGGTTATTTACTATTACCAGATTCTACCTAATGTATCCTATTCACAAACTCAGACCACTGTATGCATTCATCACAAACAATATTATAGAACACCACAACGACATAGTAGGCTAGATAAATACCATTTTCATCTAATCATCTACTTGAATCCGAAACACATACAGCACTGAAGCTGTCATCCAATAAGGGGATGTCTAAATTAGATAAGCAATGGGAAGTAAGTCTATCCCAAACTCAAAATCACTTAGAAGGGGTATAGTTAAAACCTCCTAATAAAATACATCAGATAACTCCCAAAAAACTCTATGAACATCCATCATATCTGCACCCATCGATTCCACTGAAATTTTAGCCAATAAATAAAGATAAAGTTCTTTTTGCTGAGTACCCAATTGATAGATCTAATCACTTAAAAAACAACACACATTTAACCTATATATGAAAATAGGACTCTCGTCTAGATGAATTTAATAACAGTATACACATAATAGAAACATTCAATTCCATGGATGAAATTAGATAGTTCCATCTGTAACAATAAAATATCCCCACGAGACTTATGTGTCCCCATCATCATTCTACATCTACAACACACATTTAAAAAGCTGGTCTGACCTCCCACTAGAGTACTCAACACCAGAGGAATGAAACATCTCTCTATGTCTAATCACATATCATGGGATAAACTAGGTTCAAAAAAGGAGTGGCAGGCTACGGAATCAAAAAATGGATAAGAAAAGGTAATGAAGAAACTGATTTTTCTTCTTATAATATCCGACCCTAATGGAACTGCTACATCCATGGTGTGTAACTGACTATGCCCAGATCCACTACCACTATTCTTATGATCACCGCTTTGATCATACCCATGATAAGGACCTTGAAGAAAACCCTAGGGTTGGCCCCTACCTACTCCATCTCCCAAGGTGGACTAGGAGCCTATTGTACCTACTGTTGAAATGACCTAGATGAAAACAGCTGCAGAGGTCAGCGCTGACCGACCCACCTCCACCATGCTCTGTTGAAACTGATATTTGGAAATTACTCTTCATTTGACCACAGAATCCATATATAAATCATAAAATCCCTAGGCCCATAGGATAGGCACATGGTCGATATGTTTGAATCATAAACTACTCAGGTAACCTCCCAACCAGTCAGAACCATAAACGACCTAGCTCTTGATACCTACTGCTAATAACCCTTCCCTTAAAAGAACCAAGATGACTCCCCTTCCATAGTTTTCCTCTTCATGAGTGAATCGTCTCGACTGTATCTTCCTTCTTTAGGACATCTATGTATGTTTACATGGTAAATGGATTCACCATGTACTTGGTAGAATAACAAAGTGACTCCTCCAAGTGTCTCGCATGATACTCCACATCCAAAAATAGTTCTGGAGAAAATAAAGTAGATACTTGAACATGATCCCCATCTCCCACTCTAACATACCCCCTAATGGTGGTAGATTAGATCCTACCTTTTCTCAGCCTTCATGACAGATGAATGGAATTCCTCCTAGAACTCTTTCTCAATTTCATTCCACAAAACATCAGGCTCTCCCATATCTCCAGGGTACAATGTCTACCACTGATGTGCATATCCCATCATATTGAACACCACCAAAGGAACCCAATACCGGTCCGTAGCCCAGATAAATACGAAGGTGATCACAAGATCATAATGCCCTCTCTCAGTATTCATATATGAAAATTCCCTTATACTTTTATAGAGTCTATCACTAGAATGAATGTGGCCTTTTCCGGAAGTGGTCTTGCACCTCCACCTCGTCAACCCTCTACTGATCAACTAGTTTATTTTACTAAGACTTAACTACTTGAGCCACCAATGGATGATGACCAAGTTTCATTTCAAAAAACGATGAACAAGAATGTACAAATCCTAATATTATGGGATTTTATTTAAGGCTCCTTTTGACTAATTATTTATTTAAATTCCCCAAAACACCCAAACTAAAATAAGAACAAAAGTGTTTATGATGCATGTACATTTCCTAGGGTCTTTACCCTATAAGTAGTGTAGATTCACTTTTTAATTTGGTAGGATATGGGTCCTTGCATGAGATCAAAGGGCCCCCTAAAATCTCATGTCCTAGCTGCTCTTCCCTGGTCGTTGTCACACACAATGGCCATCTAACTCTAATTCCCTACTAACCAATCAAATATTCACTATGTCTAACTCCAAACATCATAATATATATCAAACATAACCTATGACCATTATTTCATGACCCCTCACTCTAAAGAGGGCCCTCCTGATCTGGAAATGGGAGGAGAGATATAATTCCCCCTGAGTCCCTCCTTTAGTAGACCCTGGGGATATGACCATCACCAAGGTTATAGAAATCTAAAAAATGGAAGGCATTCCCCTTTTTATAGTAACTAAAATTATGAGATAATATGTATCAATCTTAGAGAAACTCTAATACATATATATACATATATATATATATATAAGAATAAAAAATGCATCCCACATGCATGTTAAAAACAAAACAATTGCGAAACAAGAGTATCAAAAGTAAATACCAATGGAAAATCTATGTAGCAATGTAGAAATTTCCCAAACATCTGAGCTAGTAGGGTCCAAAACGATCCACGTAGTATACATGTAATCCTAAAAGTAGTTTTTTATACATAGGGTGACCATATAAGTATAATCCATAGGGAAAAAACAAATTCTCTTGTGTAAAAAGGGAGAAGGATACTAATTCCATCACGAGAAATAGTAGAATCCAAAAGAACCTAACATTGTATACAAGTCACCCCATCCTCCCCAATGGAATTCTCACTAACTAACTCATGTAATGTAATTTAATATAGAGAGCATTAATGATATGGTATCCTATACATCTTTCCCTCGGATTATCAGCTCTCACACCCTAATGGATAATTTTCTTGTTCTCCCACCTCTTTCGAAAGAACCTCTTCACGACCGATCAACAAACACCTAGGGCACATACCACACTACATTATTCTCATAGACCCCTAGGACAAATACCACACCACATCCTGAATACACCTAGGAAGGAACATAACATCTCATCTTGAAGACAGATGGTAAAGCACAACTCACCTGCACACAACTAGGCCCCAAAAAACACTACATTCTCGAAGAATCATGGATCACCACCTAGAAGAGGGACTAGGGAAGCGCAACTTGGTGACCATCCATCCTCCCATGGAGATGTTTGGGAAAGACACCCATCCCCATGGAAATGGGTCTATTCAACATATAGTTCTCAACGAGGTTGGGGGGCATAATGAAATTAAAATATAGTACAAGTATATGAATATATAGTTTCCAAAAAACACATCCCAACATATGAGGTTTCAATAAAAAAACACCCCATAACACTTCAAACATCATTGCAACCTCTAAATTCATATTTAACAGTGCCAACATTCACTTTAAAAGTTGATAAAATAATGACATCCACAATGAGCCACAACTGAAACCTACCCCCAGTGAAGTTATTTAACAAATTATAATTATATATTAATGTAACCATTTATTCATTAAATCCATACCCAGAAAACTACCATCCCCAACATGTAACAACCTCTCAACATAATTTATGTTTAGGATGAGAGAACCCTAGTAGAGTAACTCACTTAATATTTCCACTCCATTCAACACATATACCAGCCACTTCCATCATTATTCATACATTTAATTACACATGTTACTTACTCTCAACAAGAAAACCACCAACAACCATCTCGTCACAACCAACTCGACAGCCACATAGTATAACAAAACCTCACCCATCACATCAGCAATAAAAAAAATAGAATAACTGAAACAAGTAGCTCCACTGCTTAACCACTGCCCTTCCATTACACAATAGATCAATATCTCAACCTGATATTCCATTACAGCACTTGAATCACCCCAGTAACATATATTTTTTCAACCCAAGAACCACACAACCACTCAAGGAACAAAATAGAATATAGCCACACATAGCACATAAC
This sequence comes from Viscum album, assembly GCA_963277665.1. Taxonomy (NCBI): domain Eukaryota; kingdom Viridiplantae; phylum Streptophyta; class Magnoliopsida; order Santalales; family Viscaceae; genus Viscum; species Viscum album. The sequence goes on along the minus strand of OY728152.1, from coordinate 1,556,120,590 downwards.
CACTCAAACAAGACACATGTATTCAGATTTAGAAAACATTTGTTCATTAATTCCACTTTTACAATTAAAGGGTTATCATGAGAGGTGTAAAATAATTAGGAATCTATTGTTTAACAATATATACATGTTTAATTGAAATCACATTTTCTTCCATTAAAAATAAGATCCCCAATAGTAGATCGCCATGTTTCCCAGGTGTGTAAACCAAGAATGCAAATGACCATGTTTTTTAGTTGGAATATAGCCCATATAGATCATAGTATCAATAATACTAAAATAGAATCACACATAACTTATCCCAATCCCTTTAAAATAAATATTCAATAGTTTTAGTTATCTCTTTTAAACTGAGATTCTCCTATCGTCACAAGGAATCATTAATACACCCACCACAAAAGATACATAGTTATGATCGGTGGAGGAAATACCTACATGAAAAAATAGATGATCTAATACTCCTCTATGCGAAAAAAAGGGGGTGTGAAAGCAGTTGGAAGAACATCCATGAAGATGTGATCCAAGGGTGAAACAAAGAAACATAAATTATGAGAAAGAAATAATCTTGGGTGATTGGGTATCAAGAGAAAAGGTATACACACAAAGAAGAAGGAGTCTTGTGTTTATAAATCCCCAATCCTGTATGAATGGGTGAAAATATTTAAAATTCATTAAAGGAAGATCTTTAGAAAGACCACATGGCTTGGTCATTTAAAATTCATGGGGGCATTAGGATATTAATAAAATAATAATTTTCTTTCAAAAATGGATTATTAATAGTCAAACGAGGTTTTAATCATGATTTACATATAATAAATCAAATGAGGGGTGATACTAGAAAAACTAGGATAAGATGGGAATGACTCCCCATGGGGTGAGTCACCGATGTGACTCACCAATTACACTCACCAATGCAACCTATCTACGCCACTCACCAATGCGACTCACAGATGTGATCCACTGATGCAACCTGCGGATAATGAGTCACCAACACTACACACCGACAGTGATTCATCGACGTGAGCTACCAATGTGACTTACCAATAGTGACCCACCAATGTGAGATACTAACATAACATATCAAGAAGGAATAATAAATAAGAAATATAATCAGTATGTCACTTATGTGATCTACCATATCCACCTTCCGATGCCACTCACCAATAGTGAGATACCCACACATCTCACTAATACATGTCACTGACACCACATATCATTGAAAAATGAGATTTTTTGAAAACTCTTGAAATGAGATAAGATTTCCTCTCAGAACACCCCAAAAACAGTGTTTTCTCAAAGGAATAGACCATTGAGGTCTATTTCATTACATCTCGATCATTAAACACGTTCAAAATTAGATTATCATGATATCAATTTTCGCAATCCATATTCATGTTTTCCACCGAAAGAATGTGGGACATAATCAATCATTTAAAAGTTATAATAATAATTATATAAAATTATGCCTTAAATAACAAATTATAAATTCTTATGGATAATCAATACCTTATTATGAATTTTTTACAAAATAAGAAACTGAATGATTTAAAAACTTAATAATGATAAATATTTTTTAATGAATTAATATATTTTTATTTATCATATTTAAATATGTTTTCATGGTTAGTATGAATATATTAATACTATTAGATTAGTTATTAAGATTTTAATATTCAATATACAAGTGGTTATAACAGATTCATATAAGCGGGAACACAATGTAAGAATTTTAATGAAAACTTCCTATGTCTGAGTCATGTTTTGTATTACACACCTAATTTCATTTATTTTATTTATATAGAACTAGTTTGGTATATATTATCATAAATTTTATTTTAATCATATAATTTATTATTAAATTTCATTCCCTCTCTTTCAATGGATTTTTACTTCAAAGATTCAAATGTAGTATGGTTTATCATGATCTCAATTCTGATTCATTCACACATGTCACATATAATTCACCATTTATCCTTTATATCATGTTCTATTTATTTAAAATCCCATGAATATTACATAATTTATTTCCTTGTAATTCATTTTATTTTTTTGAGACAAATAATGTAATTTTCATTAAATGGATCTTGATGCAATTGTCACCCAAGTCTGAAGAGATTTTGGAATCTAAATATTTTCATTATGTTATTATCATTATCTCGAATTTTTTTAAAATATAGAGGATACATTTTTTAATATATATTGTTATCTAATTTTTAACATTTTACTACATTAAACCCATTGAAAATATTTTATTATTCATTGAGTTGTTTTCCCAAATGGATATTGGTAACATAAATCTTCTTTTCATTAGTTATAAGGTTTTATCATGATTTTTTTTCTTCCATGATTTGGTTCCTCCGTCACAAAATTTAAATATATTTTATTTTATAATCCTATTTGGGAAAATTTAGATTTACTACTACAAAGGTTTTATAACACTTTTAAAGTATGGATTATAATTAAGCCATTTAATGATGTTTTATAAATGTGAATCCCATGGAAAAAAATTAATATATTCAAAACATTATATATTTCTGAAAAATAAATATTTAATTTAAAAGGATATAGTATTTAAAATATTTTGTATCTTTATGTTGAAACATTTTCACTCGATTATTTTAAAATTTACATTCTACAGTGAACCCTACATTATACATTGAAGAAAATGTTAAAAATTTCTTCTATGAATAAGTTAATATTTCACTTACATTTTCCATATCATATTTGAGTCATCAATAACATGAAATCCACAAAATTGGTTCCCCGAGCTGGGTCACCCAATTACCCAATGTGCACCTCCCCATACGCTAGAGTTTTCTAACTAGTAGTTATTTTTTATTGAGTCACATAGGGAGAATGTACCCTACATACTATATTAATCGATAGTATTTAATAATATGAATAAGTGAAACTACATGTAATAACCAATAACAGTTACAGCTATGAATATCCCAAAATTGGGTATAACCCACAAATCTACAACAAAAAACAAATTACATGATAATATTTTCAGGATTAAAGTAAACCCAAAATAAATACAAACAACTAATTCCCCCAAATGTTCTAGACTACATGTATGTATCCTCTCCCACATGTATCCCAATCCCAATTAAACTCCCATATCCAAACCTACAAAAATGCGGGCTTCTTAGGTACCCAATGGAGGCCCGAGCAGGGCATGAGTAAAAATCAATAGTCCACCAACAATTGTGTCTACAATATATCCATTATAAATTGATATTGAATGAAATTAATAAATAATGATATTAAAAAAAGGAATATTTGGGTTGCATTAGTAAACCATAGTTAATTGAACCCTTTTAAATCATTATTAAAATTTCCATTACTTATGCCATCTTCATTACATAATCCATGTTCATCATGTGTTCCATAGGTTAGTCATTTACATCATATAATCAAGGGTCTATGTCAACTAATAACTATGCATAGGGAAAATAAATAAAGTTCCTGTCTAAATATTGGTAAACACATCGCAAAAAAAACTTTTACTCACATCGAAACCTCAATCCGGGTGGTCTCATAAAATGAAATCATTTGGGGAATAAGTTCTACATACCATTCCATAATTTTTGAATTTAGGGGGGGGAGTTTAGAGCCTTAGTCTAACTCTAACCATGTGAAGATAACCTCATGTCAACACCCTACACTTCCAAGATTTGTGCACAATCACATTTATCCATTCACCGCACACATACCCTATCATAACCAATCATAACCAATAAAAATTAAAAACATATTACATGAAATTAAATATGGGAAATAACATTATTCTATAAACCATTAACATAATTCCATCATCATAACATACACATTTATCTAAATTCCAATTTATTATTCCTAAATACGTTAAGCATATTATATAATTACCATTCATTATCCCATGTATCATACTCATCAATTTCCTACATGTTAACCCATTTAAACCATTCCTAATTTCAAAATTAATAACCCACATATTCATTCCATGTACATTTCATAATCTTTCACACCCGAACTTTTTAATTAATATTATTTTATTATTTTATCAGACATTGAAATTTTCCATCAAACTACGGATCAAGCCTGTTTTAAATTTTTGCATTTTATTGACGAATGAATGCTTTTCCCATGACACATCCAGTGCATGGGCTGGGCATTTTCAAAGCTACACGGCTTTGCCCTGGTCACCGTGCAGCCTGCCTCATGTTTAATATGGATAAATAAAATGATTTTATTGATGTATTTTAATAATCATAATTATGGTAATTATTATTATTATTATTTTTATTATTATGATTATTCTCACCAAGTTTATTAATATAGCGTAATTATAATTAAGTTATTATTATTAACTCTCCATTAATTTTGTTAAGTATATTAAGTTTATTAATGTCATATTAAATTTATTATAATTTTTATTATGATTACAAATAATAATAATATTATTGTTTAGTTTATAATAATTAATATTAAGTTATTATTATTATTATTATTGGAAGTTAATAAAAAAAACCTTATTAAGTTTATTATTATCATTATTTATTAAATTTTTATTTGTTTTATTGTTTTTTTTCTCTTATTTTATTTCTTATGTTATTTCTTTTTTTTCTTTTCTTTTTTTTCTTTCCTTCCTTTTCTTGTTTTTTTTCTTTTCCTTACTGTCTTCCTCCCAGTGCGTCACGCACAGCACCCCTCCCCACCCACCTACATCGCGCGGGCCTCCTCCTCCTTGCCTAACCCTAAGCACCGACGGCACTCCTTCTTCCTCTACCCGCGCCGCCTCCGCACTCCTCCGGCACACCGAACCACCGGCAGCCATCCCTCTCCCATGGTGTGCCACCCTGCCTCCCGGCCTCCCTCTCCCATGGTGCGCCGCCCTGCCTCCCGGCCTCCCCCTCTAGCCGAATCCCACTCCCCTCCTCGCGTCGCCTCGCACCGTCGGCCGCCTGACGTCGGACCCCCCCCCAGCAAGCCTCCCTCTTCCGCTGGCTATCCCTTGCCTGCACCCCACTTCCAGGAAGCCCTTTGGCCGGCGCCTCCTCCCCCTCTCCCTCCGGCAAGCAGAGCTCCATCTGGCGAGTGGACTTCTTCCGGCCAAACCCACTCCTACCCTTCAGTACCCCCCTTTTTTTCCTATTTTCAAGGGTTTGAGTTCATTTTATTTTGGAGTTTGATTTCTTTGTTTTTTTTTGTGTTCTATTTCTTGATTTAGGGTCAATTGGTGTTTTTTGCGAGGCATTTGGTGCGTGATTGGTGCTTCTCTTCAAAATTTAGGGATTTCGACACCAATGTTAAGTGATTTCTTTTATTAATGTTGTTTGATGAAGGTTTTGTCTACATTAATTTATTTAACTTGTTCGTTAATTATTTTGGGTGGTGCGAATTATGTTCTATGAATATTTTGACATGCATGTGTGATGGAATTGAGTTTTATTTTAGAATTGATTATGTTTTCATATGGGTTATGTTGTGGGAATTCATGGAAATGCTCAATTAATTATTTTACTTGTGAAAAGTATGTCTCGGTAATAATTTAATATGTGGTTGTGTTAGAAATGATTTTTTCATTCAAATAAATTAATTTGTGTCATGCGTATCATATTGTAGTGTTTCTTGAAAAGAGTATCAGGCCTTGCATTGGAGTGTGCAAAATGTTTTCTAAAGAAATTAAGGTGTAGGTGTATTAAAAATGTGGCTTGAAAGAAAAATGGTTTATTTTGGCTTGTTGAATTTGTGCGCTTTTGAATTTAAAATTTTAAATAGTTTAGTGTAATGGAAAAACATGTTTTGGTATGGTTGTGTTGTGTGTTCGGTTTTAATGTGGCATTTTTATATGAGATCAAGTGCATTTTGGTGTAGTTTTGTGGTAAAACATTGAATCACAACTTGAAAATGTTATATTAAGTGTTTCTATAATTTATTTAATTGTTTATGTGGTGCAAAAATAGTTTTAAGACAATTTATTATACATTTGATTTCAAGGTGGTATCTTAATATGAGATATGATGTGTTTTATTTGAAAACCCGTGTCAAGCTTCTTATCACTATTTTATAAAATGTATTGTTGGTTTATCAAAGTGCGGAAAGACTGCAGTTAGTGTTTTGGTATGGTTTCACGGTGCGCTTGGTTGTTGAAGTTGGATTTGGGTGTGTTCTTGATTAAAAATTCTCATATTGTTATTTATAATTGTTTCCTAAAATGTTTTACTGATTTGTTAAGTTGTAAAGAAGGTGAAGATTGTGTTTTGGAGTTCTTTTGGTGTGTGTATTGTCTCAAAATGGTATCCATGTGTGTAAATGATGGCTCTTGGGGTGCATTGTATCTTTTTTTATCTGGGTGCGTTAATGTGATGTGTTATTCTAAAATGTTTTATAGAATGTTTATGTGTTTATTTATTTTATTAAATTATATGTGTAGTGCGTTGGGCTGCGCGTGTCGAGGAATCCTACATGTACATGCATAGGGTAAGGCATGTACATTTATATGCCCTATTTGCACATATTCCCTCATGGCGTGGGGAATATGTGCAATGCAGCTAGTGGTGTATATATATATATATAAATGCATGTGCGTGTGGGTGCCAAGTGTCGGTTCGAGTGGCCATTGACAGATAGTGACATGTTTGAGGTAGGTTCCCTATGCCTAAGATTTTAATTTGAGATTCATAATTTCTTGGTTGTTTTAATGATCTGTTTTACACTATGAAATATACACATGCTATGGAATCTGATTGTGGTTTCTAGAAACTATTATGCCTTGTATTGGAAAATTGAAATTTATTTCAAACGTCATTGGTCTTAAGTGACTTTTCATAAAAAATTGATTTTTCTAAAGTGGTTTTGAATTGGAATTGTGTATTTCCAAAGGTGTTTGGTCTTTTGGCCAGTTAATTGTAAAAAGTATTCATTTTTGTATAAAGCCTGTTTGGAACTTTAAGAATTTTTTATGGAAAAACAAAAAAAACTCTCTTGAGGCACGCCCCCTTTGTTTTAGAAAATGATTTGTATGTTGAAAGTGTTATGACATGCCTAACGATGAATTTTATGCATTTTGTGATGTAAAAGAGGGGGAATGAGCTTAAGGAGGAAGAACAAGGGTGAGTGGTTGAATGAGATTTTGATAAAGAAGATTTTATGTTTGTATATGTTTGCATGATAAAGAAAACTCACCACCATTTGAAATAGAGCACAATGGGAAACCCGGGTATCTAGGTGGGTGACCAGGACTAGTACTCTAGAAGACACGGCAGGGGTTCATCCCGGTTTTTCTATCAGGATTGACGCAACAACACTAACTAAACATATGAATTTCTGAGGGTCGTGGTCCTCTAAGCCACATTTTCTGAGGGCCGTGGCCTTCTAAGCCACGTTTTCTGAGGGTCGTGGTCTTCTATGCCACGTTTCACCGAGGTACGAGGTCTCTAGGTTCCCACTTGTTCTATCTACCTATAGGGATTACCCATAGTGCTCATTTGTGACATGCTCCTTGTGATGTAACTTCCTTTTCAGTTGTTTCATACCTGATGTCTTGTTTGTAAATATCACATTTTATTCCAAACTGGTTTCTTTTCTTTTTGAAATGTTAGTACACGCATGGAACCTATTTTGAAAATGTAGTAAGAGTGAAATTCTTTATTTGAAAGTGCAAACTCATTACTTGAATTTGAAAATAAGGGAGAACATTATTTTATTATATCTTATTTTCAAACTGACATAGTTGGATTTCTTAATAAAGGCGGAGGTATAGGACGTGGTTATTTTTGGATTTCCTACTGAGCACCTCGGTGCTCACACCTAGTTTACTTTTCAGTTGTAGGTTTCAGTCTTGGATCGCTTTTCGGAGCGAGTGTGGTTGTCGTGCTGTGGTGATCCATGGGTTCACCTGAGGTATGTCATGTTTCTCTGTTTATTCCTTTTTTTGATGCCACGTTGTTCAGTTTATTTTCCTTTTTTATCTGCTTGTTTAGTTTATGTTTATTTATCTTTTTCTTGGTCCAAACCGTTCCCAACTGGTTTGTTTTGATGCCCGGCACTAGTTTCCAGCCCGTGGGGATCGGGAACGCCTTTTAGGCCATGTCGCGGACCGGGTCGGGCGTTGGGTCGGATGACGATCCGACCTGGTTCATGACAAAATGGTATCAAAGGTTCCCTTGTTATTTGGGGTGTCAAGTATCTTGGTGATTAGGTGTGTCGGGACTCGAGAGGTAGGTGTGGGAAGGACGTCATGAACCCTTGCCCGTCCCGAGACTCGAGTTTCCAGGGGTAGATCGGGATTTGAATTTTCTTCTTTGGATTGGTATGTGTGGAGGAGGGATGACAAGGGAAGTGATCCGATGTTACGTGATGAGCCTTCTAGGAGTACCGACCCATGTACGGCCTGAGTGCACGGTTCAAGATGCTTCCTCTGGTTGATGTTCGCTTAAAGCATGGCCTGCTAAGCCATGTTACCGGGTTGGTGTAACCACTAGTCCCATATTTTTGGATGTTTTAATTTGAGTTATGTTTAACCTTCGTTTTGGTTGTTGTGAGTAGACCTCAAAAATGAAAATGGATTTTTTTGAAGGTGGTTTCAAATTGGAATGTGGTGTTAGAGTGGAAAAGTGGTTTTGAAATGGAAATTGTTTTCTTTTAACGAATGTGTGGTTTCAAAAGGGAAAATGGGAGGTGTTTTGGAAGTTGTTTTGGAATCTCAGTAACACTTTTTGGAATGTGAATTGGAAATGTATTTCTTTGATGATAAGTTACTTATTCAAATTGGTTGGAAATTTGTTCTTTATGCTGAATGATCTATTTTGAAAATGAGAAGTGTCTTGGATTGACCCTTGGTATTCCTATCAGTGATCACATACATTGAGGTGTGCACGTGGAAAGTGGGGAAATTGGTGATGTGAGTGGATGGGTGCTTGAGCTAGCACATGGATATGTATGTGTGAGACTTCCTGGGATATCAATGGTGGATATTTAAGTTCTTCTGCTTGATCAAAGATGGTTTTCAAAAAGGGTTTTTCAAGTGTTTAGAAAAGTGATTGATAAATTGTTTAGCGTTCACTTTTCGTGTTGGGTATTCTTTTTTGTGAGTTCATGGTTTTGACATATTGAATTGTGGTTGTAATAGTGATTTGAGTTTGAGTTTTTTTTTGTGATTGAGGTGTGGAATTTTGATTTATGATGAGTTTTAATTCGGATTTGTGCCCCTTTTTTGAGTATGCTACCCAGAAAAGTCCCAGATGTTTCTAGTGAGTCACTTATAGTTTTCGGTTCTACCCAGACTCATAGCGGAGTGGTGGAATTGAATTATTTTCAGTTATTGTCCAGCTTATGTGGTGTTCGTGATCTATCGAAGGTATCGGACTGGCTTGGTGAAATTGTTGGTGATTCCAGGTTATTGGAAACTCCCAAAACTATGAGAGTCCGTGTTGGTTTGGGTTCGTTTGAAGGTGAAACTTTGGATTGGTGGAGGAAATAATCCCTGCGTTGTTGCATAATGGTATGTCTTGGAAGGTGTTAAAGATGACTCTTGTCGGATGGTTTATACCCAAGGAAGTGAAGGCGAGGAAAGTGGCAGAACTAGTGGGTGTCGAGTAAGGCCAACGAGCCGTGAAGGCCTACGTGGGACATGCCAAGGGGTTGATTCCATTTTATCCAGAGGTAGCGTTGTGGGATCAGTTAAAGTTTCTCTTGTGTGGGGTCTTCATCTAGGGTTCCAAGACCATTTCTTTCTGGTGTTCGGGAAGGATTCCCATCCGGTGATGAGTGAGAATCGGAGGAACCTGTCTTAGACAAGTCTTCTGGTCAATTCCATCTTCTATTAGTTGGTCCACCCCCTCATTTTCTTCTACTGTGCTCGGTTTGGGTACTTTAAGTCGCCTTGTCATCATCCTTCGAAGGCTTGCCGTCAGTATGGAAATTTAGGACAATTGGAGAGGTTTCGCTCACAGAATTGTCAGCAAGAGTGTCGATCGAAGGATGTCAGATCCTGACTGCGGGGCATCAGATTCTTCAAGACATCAAAGATCCAACCATAGGTCTCGTAGTGAAGCTCTTCACGCAATCAGGAATCGTTGGGTATGTGGAAATTTGGTCTAACTTTTGTCTTCAGTGCTAGAATAGGGACGTTCTGAATTCCTCTATTGTAGCCTCCTCGTCTTTGAAGGTTCTATTTTGCTGTAAGAGGCTTAAAGGTCTCTTTTTCTCGTTATAGTATTTGTTCTTTGATCACTCCAATATGGTTGTAAGAAGGCGTATTGATCTCGTCTTTTTTGGTAATTCCAGTAGTTGCGCCTCCTCAAATGTGCCCCCTTTTGTTCTAGTACTTGCTCATTTTGGAGATGCTCACCTATTGTGGAAATGATGAGTAATGGTGAAGATTTTCATTTGGTAGAATTCTTCTATGGGTTTTCTCATGTGTCAATGGTTTCTGTTTTGGGTTGGAAGTTCTCATGTCTGTCTATACTGGTTGGTTTAAGCTGGTCAGTTCTTAAATGGTGGGGAGACCCACCAAAGATCTTGTCGTGCCTTCTTCGAGGTTTGGTCTGTGTGGCGGTTTCCTCTTGGATCAAGTTAGCAGTTCTAGAGATAACTCATGATGAGAGTCTCAATGTTAGTTGTGCTAGTCAGGTTCTTGTGGTGGAGAGAACCCTCCTTGTTCCTGGTGGTTCTTCTCTTTTCAGTTTCCCTCAGAGTTGGTCAGGTGTGACTGGTGGAGTGAAAATTCACACCGAGTTCGTGTTTTTGTGGGTCTAGTCCTGTTTCTAACACGAGTTTGATTCCTCGTTCTACTGGGCGACTTTCTGGGGGTAGAAAGTATTTGTGGTGGGGAGAATTGTCACAACCGAACTTTTTAATTAATATTATTTTATTATTTTATCAGACTTTGAAATTTTCCATCAAACTACAGATCAAGCCTGTTTTAAATTTTTTTCATTTTGTTGACGAATGAATGCTTTGCCCTGGACACATTCAGTGCATGGGCAGGGCATTTTCAAAGCTGTGCGGCTTTTCCCTGGTCACCGTGCGGCCGGCCTCATGTTTAATATGGATAAATAAAATGATTTTAGTGATGTATTTTAATAATCATAATTATGTTAGTTATTATTATTATTATTATTATTATTATTATGCTCACCAAGTTTATTAATATAGCGTAATTATAATTAAGTTATTATTATTAACTCTCCATTAATTTTGTTAAGTATATTAAGTTTATTAATGTCGTATTAAATTTATTATAATTTTTATTATGATTACAAATAATAATAATATTATTGTTTAGTTTATAATAATTAATATTAAGTTATTATTATTATTATTATTGGAATTTAAAAAAAATCTTTATGAAGTTTATTATTATCATTATTTATTAGATTTTTATTTGTTTTATTTTTTTTCTCTTATTTTATTTCTTATCTTATTTCTTTCTTTTGTTTTCTTTTTTTTTATTTCCTTCCTTTTCTTGTTTTTTTTTCATGCTGTCTTCCTCCCTCTGCGTCGCGCACAGCGCCCCTCCCCACCCTCCTGCATCGTGCGGGCCTCCTCCTCCTTGCCTAACCATAAGTGCTGACGGCTCTCCATCTTCCTCTACCCACGCCTCCGCCACACCCCTCCAGCACACCGAACCACCGGCGGCCATCCCTCTCCCATGGTGCGCCGCCCTACCTCCCGACCTCCCTCTCCCATGGCGCACTGTCCTGCCTCCCAACCTCCCTCTCTAGCTGAATCCCACTCCCCTCCTCGCGCCGCCTCGCACCGTCGGCCGCCCGACGTCGGACCCCCCAGCGCGCCTCCCTCTTCCGCTGGCTATCCCTTGGCCGCACCCCACTTCCAGCAAGCCCTTTGGCCGACACCTCCTCCCCCTCTCCCTCCGGCGAGCAGCGCTCCATCTGGCGAGCGGACTTCTTCCGGCCAAACCCACTCCTACCCTTGGGTACCCCATTTTTTTCCTCTTAGAAAGGGTTTGAGTTCATTTTATATTGGAGTTTGATTTCTTTGTTTTTTTGTGTGATCGATTTCTTGATTTGGGGTTAATTGGTGTTGTTTGCGATGCGTTTGGTGCGCGATTGGTGCTTCGCTTCAAAATTTAGGGCTTTCGACACCAATGGTAAGTGATTTGATTTATTAATGTTGATTTATGAAGGTTTTTTCTAGATTAATTTATTTAGCTTGTTCATTAATTATTTTGGGTGGTGTGAATTGTGTTCTATGAATATTTTGACATGCATGTGTGATGGAATTGAGTTTTCTTTTAGAATTGTTTATGTTTTCATATGGGTTATGTTGTGGGAATTCTTGGAAATTCTCAATTAATTATTTTACATGTGAAAAGTATGTCTCGGTAATAATTTAATATGTGGTAGTGTTAGAAATAAATTTTTCTTTCAAATAAATTGATTTTTGTCATGCGTATCATATTGTTGTGTTTCTTGAAAAGAGTATCAGGCCTTGCTTTTTAGTGTGAGAAATGTTTTCTAAAGAAATTAAGGTGCAGGTGTATTAAAAATTTGGTTTGAAATAAAAATGTGTTATTTTGGCTTGTTGAATTTGTGCGCTTTTGAATTTAATATTTTAAATAGTTTAGTGTAATGGAAAAACATGTTTTGGTATGGTTGTGTTGTGTGTTTGTTTTTAAAGTGGCATTTTTATGTGAGATAAAGTGCGTTTTGGTGTAGTTTTGTGGTAAAACAATGAAGCACACCTTGAAAATGTTATAGTAAGTGTTTCTTTAATTTATTTAATTGTTTATGTGGTGCAAAAATAGTTTTAAGACAATTTATTATACATTTGATTTCAAGGAGGTATCTTAATATGAGATATGATGTGTTTTATTTGAAAACCTGTGTCAAGCTTCTTATCACTATTTTATAAAATGTATTGTTGGTTTATCAAATTCCGAAAAGACTGCAGTTAATGTTTTGGTATGTTTTCAAGGTGCACTTGGATGTTGAAGTAGGATTTGGGTGCGTTCTTGATAAAAAAAGTCTCATATTGTTATTTATAATTGTTTCATAAAATGTTTTAATGATTTGCTACGTTGTAAAGGAGGTGCAGATTGTGTTTTGGAGTTCTTTTGGTGTGTGTATTGTCTCAAAATAGTATCCATGTGTGTAAATGATGGTTCTGGGGTGCATAGTATCTTTTTTATCTGGGTGCATTAATGTGATGTGTTATTCTGAAATGTTTTATAGATTGTTTATGTGTTTATTTGTTTTATTAAATTATATGTGTAGTGCGTTGGGCCACGTGTGTCGAGGAATCCTACATGTACATGCATAGGGTATGGCTTGTACATATATATGCCCTCTTTTCACATATTCCCTCATGGCACAGGGAATATGTGCAATGCAACTAGGGGTATATATATATATATATTTATAAATGCATGTGCGTGTGGGCGCCAAGTGTCGGTTCGAGTGGCCATTGACAGATAGCGACAAGTTTGAGGTAGGTTCCCTATTCCTAAGCTTTCAATTTGAGATTCATAATTGCTTGGTTGTTTTAAAGTTATGTTTTACACTATGCAATATACACATGCTATGGAATCTGATTGTGGTTGCTAGAAACTATTATGCCTTGTATTGGAAAATTGAAATGTATTTCAAATGTCATTGGTCTTAAGTGACATTTCTTGAAAAATTAATTTTTCTAAAGTGGTTTTGAATTGGTATTGTGTATTTCCAAAGGTGTTTGGTCTTTCGGCCAGTTAATTGTAAAAAGTATTCCCTTTACGTATAAAGCCTGTTTGGATCTTTAAGAATGTTTTATGGAAAAAGAAAAAAACTCTCTTGAGGCATGCCCCCTTGGTTTTAGAAAATGATTTGTATGTTGAAATTGTTATGATGTGCCTAACGATGAAGTTTATGCATTGTGTGACGTGAAAGAGGGGGAATGCACTAAAGGAGGAAGAACAAGGGTGAGTGGTTGAATGAGATTTTGATAAAGAATATTTTATATCCGTATATGTTTGCATGATAAAGAAAACTCACCACCATTTGAAATAGAGCAAAATGGGAAACTCGGGTATCTAGGTGTGTGACCAAGACTAGTACGCTAGATGACACGGCAGGGGTTTGTCCCGGTTTTTCTAGCAGGATTGACGCAACAACACTAACTAAACATATGATTTTCTGAGGGTCGTGGTCTTCTAAGCCATGTTTTCGGAGGGTCGTGGCCTTGTATGCCACGTTTTCTAAGGGTCGTGGTCTTCTAAGCCAAGTTTCACCGAGGTACGAGGTCTCTAGGTTCCCACTTGTTCTAGCTACCTATAGAGATTACCCATAGTGCTCATTTGTGACATGATGCTTGTGATGTAACTTCCTTTTCAGTTGTTTCATACCTGATGTCTTGTTTGTAAAAATCACATTTTATTCCAAACTGGTTTCTTTTCATTTTGAAATGTTTGTTCAAGCATGGAACCAATTTTGAAAATTTAGTAAGAGTGAAATGCTTTATTTGAAAGTGCAAAATCATTACTTGAATTTGAAAAAAAGGGAAAACATTATTTTATTATATCTTATTTTCAAACTGGAATAGTTGGATTTCTTAATAAAGGCAGAGGCATATGACGTGGTTATTTTTGGCTTTCCTACTGAGCATCTCGGTGCTCAAGCCTACTTTACTTTTCAGTTGCAGGTTTCAGTCTTGGATCGCTTTTGGGAGCGAGTGTGGTTGTCGTACTGTATTGATCCATGGGGTCACCTGAGGTATGTCACGTTTCTTTGTTTATTCCATTTTCTACTTCCACATTGTTCAGTTTATTTTCCTTTTTTATTGTCTTGTTCACTTTATGTTTATTTATCTTTTTCATGGGCCAAACCATTCACAACTGGTTTGTTTTGATGCCCGACACTAGTTGCCAGCCAGTGGGGATCTGGAACGCCCTTCAGGGCATGTCGCGGACCAGGTCGGTCGTCGGGTCGGATGACGATCCGGCCTGGTTCGTAACATAATCCATTTCCCATGTTCACATTAATCCAATTATCCCATTTAGAATATATATATATAATAATCCCTCTCTATCTCTCATTTAACACATCTATCAAATCATGAGCTATAACAGAATTTCCAATTTTTATTTATCTAAAAACCCTTCTTCCATGGTCCATGATTAGAAACACCTATCAATATACCTATTTATACTCATGTTAACATATCAACATGTTCATCATGGCTCTACATTACCACATTTCAACTCTATACTTATCCTTAAAACATTTCTTGGTTTGGCAATGTGAGTGAACAACCTGGGGGTCCCTAAATTAGTGAAATCATCATTAAATCATCCCATGATGACCATGAGGGGTTAAATTAACCATTTAGAAACCCATTTTACCAAATATCACTAAAGTCAGCAAACACATAACAATAGATACACATGAACAAAATGAAACAAAGAAAAATCTACTCAACAACTATCAAATATAACTTAGATACCATATACCTTGATCCCATTGTTTAATGCACTCTTAATAATTTCCATGTATCCTAACTCAAGCACCCATTTTAATACTTATCCTTGGATCTTTGGGAGAAAGTGGGTTTTATGTCATTATATGAAGATAACCACATATACAAGACCAAATCTGAAAATAAGAAGAATGTTTGATATTAGACATACACTGAGCTTCGATCCAAAACAAACAACACTTCAAACGTCCAATAATCATAAGAGAACAAACCTTGTAATGAGTTTTGATAATTAGTTCATCAATTGGGTTTAGAGGAGAATAATGGGAGTAAAAATCAGGTAGAATATAAAAATTCAAGAATTCTAAGCTATAATGTTTACATCTTTTAATTTAGTGCTCAGTTTATCCGTACAGTTTTCCAAACACTATAAAATCTAGGGAGAAGGCACTATCTAAGGGGGGTGAGGTGTCATAATTAATTGGGGATCTCTACATATCATTAATAACCAATCACCATCCATGAATAATTCCACTATCATAGGTTTTACAATTTTCCCCAGAAGGCCATATAGTTTATGTATGTATGTTCAAACTCTACTCATTGCGTAGCATGGTCTGGTTTCTCATCGTTTCATGTACCAAACCACTAAAATACCACCAAGTCCCCTCAAACACCTAGTGAATATTTAATTAATTAAAAATAAGGGATTCAAAAAATTTACCAAAGAAATATCTCTATGGATTCAGGATCTTACAACCTCCCCACATTATAATGGCCCATCCACAATCATCTCTTATCAAGTACCACTGGGCATCCATGGTAAAAATATTTGACCACTATGAATTTATATTAAAATCCTTCTCCCATGTTTCTTATTGAAAACTACCATGCTATCGTAATGCTCAAACCAAATGCATAGTGTTTCCTAGGGATATTTTCTAACATTGATCCACAATAAAAACTAGATGCTTCTCAAAGGACGCATTTTCCTTATCCTCAATATCCAGAATGTAAAACATTTAAGATGGATTATGGTTATACTTTTGAATCAATTACACATGAAAAACATCACACATACCACTATACAACTATGGATGATCCAATGAGTATTCTACCAATCTGTTCCTGTCTACAATATTGATCGTCCCCATATACAAGGGTGAAAAATCACCCTATTTATAAATATGATGTTGACTCAAACTCTAAGACACCTAAATGAAAAAATAATTACCCACCAAAAACTCTAGAGCTCTACAATCACTATACATGTATTAATTGGGCCTAAATGGATCCATTTTTATCCAATTCTGGATCAACTAAACCTACTCCGACATCTCCTCCAAGAGACTTAGTGCCAAAAACTCTGATTCTCCAGCTTCCATCCAACATAACAGAGATCTAAACATTCTGCAATAATGTGCCTCATACGGTTCTATATTAATTGTATCTTGTCATCAATTATAGAATTATAACTCAATTATGGTGAAATTTTTTTCCCATGATCCACCAAAATCTAGGACATACGACCTCAACATTTCCTTTAGTAACATATTGGTATGCTCAAACTACCCATCCGTTTATGGGTGGAAATTCATACTCAATAACAATTGGGTACCAAAAGTCTTCTACAATCAATTCCATAAATTCAATGTGATATCTTTATCTTGATCTAAAGCTATATCTAATGGTATTACATGAAACCACACTATCTCTCAAACATTGAATTCACCCAACTAATCCACAGTGAAATTCTATCAACATAATATGAAATGGGCCACCGTAGTCCAAAAAATATATAACTACCTATATTACATCATTCTTACAAGGAATACTTGGAAAATATACTTGGAATTCTATTATTACATCATACCATTTCTATTACAGAATTTCCAATGCCAACAACAAACCACCAAGGCACTAAATCTAGTCATTCACTTGTTTATAGGTACGACATCAACCCACAAATCCATCAACCAATTTATCCATTCATTACCACTGACATTTATTAAGAATATCATGATATATATTTATCTAAATTGGATACACAATTCATTATGATACATTAAACTCATGTGTAACCTCTTCTCATAGACATTTTGGCATAACAACTTGGAAAAAAACATAAAGGGTCTCATCATATTCAATGGACAATCCAAAAGATGACCCCAAAACTTATGAAAATATCTCATAGAAACACACTCTAGGTCCTCACACTATCCATCCTTAATCTCACTAACATGAGAAGTCTCTACTAAAAATGATGTAAGGGTATTCTGCCCTTGGCCATCCTGTACATCAAGATGCATTTCAGTAAACATATCTATCATCACACACTCAGAGTTGGACTCCTAAACTCCATGACCTTTAGTCTTATAAATAAATGTACGTAGAATAATATTTTCCCTTCCTAGAGTTTAAAATTTCTCAAAATCAAAGGATTTACTTTATTCAACCCAACTCTAAATTTGAATAATAAAATAACACTGAGAGAATATGAACAAAATATAGTTATTATTGGTATAGATTGTAAAAATATATCACAATAAGATAGGTCACTAAAATTTTAAAATAGGGACCACCATAGCCAATTCAAGATTATTTTTAGCATAATTTCATTCATGAGGCCTCAATAACGATGAGACATATGAAGTAAACTGATCAGACTACATCAATACTTCACACATTATAACAGTAGAGGCATTACAAAGCAAGGTATAATTCATACGTAGATCATGTATGATTGGGATTATTATGGTAGTAAACCATTTAATTTTCTCTTGGAAAGCATTGTCCCATGATTCTAGTGACTAAAAGCTAATGAATTTATCTTTTAAGAATGAAAATGTTACCAAAAATCAAGAAAAGTGTTTGATGAAACTTATATAGTAGCCCAAAAAACCCATAAAATATCAGATATCAAAAAAAAGTTTATGCTACTCCCACTACACCGAACATACAGTTTCTTGTGGTACACCAACATTACTTCCAAAAAGAAGATGACACCTACGAAATGAACTCAATATAACAAGAATGAAATTTGGATAGCTTGGGATATGGCCTATTCTCTGAAAGTGTAATGAAGATGATATAAAATTTATTTGAATTATTTTCAAGAGTCAAAGAGTGAACCAAGATATTATACAAATGTAAAAACACAAACTGATCCAAGAGAGGGTTAATATTTCATTTCCTTATAACCAAGAAAATTATCGACACATTGGTTATCCTGAATGACATAACCACAAACTCATACAACTCATACCTACTCCTGAAAGCATTCCAAAACATGTCAGAATGTATCACCATTAGGTAATGATATCATTAACAGATATCAATTTTGGGGAACATGATTACACTTCTTAGCTATTCCAAAAGATAATTGATTTACTAAAGGGGGTTTTAGTTCATAATCTTCATTTGATTTAGCTTCATATAATAGTAAAATATCCTCAAAAATCTATCATCCATCCTAAAAAATCAATGGAGATCCCCATGGTGACTTAATAAGATGGATGAACCCTTTCCTCTCCAGATCCCCCAAGTAATCCTTATGCTCATGGATTTCCACTAGAAAAATTCTTTATGGCTGTATGGAAACTAGTTCTTACCTTATCAGAAACTCGGTTGTAATCTAAACATCTCTCTTGGTTGATATCCCTATGATTTTATCTGGAAACACATCCTAAAAATGATCCATAATTAGAGTAAATACTGGTTAAACTATTCGTCCTTTGTCAAGTTGAAGAAAATCTACTTGGGCAGTGAGTTCCCCCAAAATTCTAGAAAGTTGTCCTTTGAGGAACTAATTAAACATCATACTCACCATGATGGACATAAGTGTCTCCCTCAAGGGACATGAACATTACATGATGATGGTAATAGTAGATATGGTACTAGTACAATTCCATCCAATTGATTCCCATAATTAGTTCAAATCTCAACATCTCAAGGATGAACAAGTTCCATAAAAAATGGTACAAACCCTCATCTAGTAAAAAACATTAATGCTCCACTAGTATGCCAAAAATGAATAAATATTATTTCAGATAAATGAATGTGTGGAGCCAGTTTCAGATAAAGCACTTCAAATCATGGAAGCTACAAGGATCATACCCTGAATAGATGATGGTCCAGCCTCACCACCACTTGGTTCATATAAAAAAATGAAAATGATTAGATACTCTTACCTAAGCTCTGGATTGAGTCCCTGTTGATTCACTACTCTACTAATATAAATGCTCTCTCCCCAAATTATCATGTCTACCACCCCCGAACGGTATGACTTTCCGACCTCCAACTACCTTTCTCATATTGGGTAACTCACCCCCTATCAAAACTCAGTATCGACCTCAATCCCCCACTTGAACCCTACAATCGAGGATTTCTAGGAATCCTCTACACTTTCCCCATCATTCAACACATTCAAAACTGGAAAAGTGGTCTGGAACACTAACCCTAGATGTTCCTATGACAACAATATTAATAAAAAATAACATGGTAACCAACCAAAGAAGAAGAACAGGTCTTATGATTACTCTATTCAATACCACTGTGATGGAAACTCCCAAAATGACGCTTCATACCATCAAAAGTTGAACCACTTGTTCAACCAACAACTACTAATAGTCGACTACCAAAACCCCCGTTCAGGTTCCCTTATGAGCCATGGTCTGGATCCACCACCTCTATGATCCAATTAAAATGAAAGATATTCCCCTTGGATTAGATCTTGTGTATATGACCTTCCTAGAATTTTTTTATCATACATGCCTCATTCCCTTTCATAATTGGAATGAAATGTCAAAAGTCAGTTAAATGACTAGCATATTCCATTACCCACACAACCCCTTGGTTCAAACTCATAAATTTGACAATGCTCTCATGACTTTAGGTTTCTGGATATAAGTGTTCTATAACCTTTTCCTGGATGATTTCCAAATCATTCATTCAGTCTACTGAGTAAGAACCATGATTTCACACCAAAACATTTCCTAACCTAATATCATATAGACCACCATGTTGACTCACTTATTAGAGGGAATATAATAGTGATCAACAATCATCTATATGGATTCTATCTAGAACTCGGAGGCATCTTCAAAACTCTATCTGGTAATGGATAAGGGGTTTTATAACTGACGATCTCTATTTAGGACAAACATAATCGGCACGACCCACCTTAGGTTATATTCTATCATCTACATAATTTCCTATAATTTCTCCCAAAACATGTAATCTGTATTACCCTAAATCACCAGGTAATTATTCTCTACTACTGGGGGATAATTCTAAGAAACATACTTCTGTTTCCCTACTAGCACACATCTTCATGGTGTAATTTTCTTACAATTCAAATAATGTGATTTAGAACAAATACCGTAAACCAAAATCAATTTAAACAAAAGAAGACTCTTAACTTGTTATAAAAAACCATTCACATTCACTATCCCAATAGATGTCAACACACATGTAAGATCCCCGTTTTCACTAATTTATAGATCTTTTAATTTTCAGTCTAAATCTTTTCGTTGGACCTAATATAAATGTATAATGAGTTAGTAAAGGTTATGAGTGTTTATGAAGATTTTTTGAAGCCTGGAACCCATATTTTTGGAGAAAATATACTCATCACATGGTTTAGAGTAAACTGTGTCGGATTTACACATGGTTTGGAAAATGATGCAGATGGTGTTTTTTTAGAAAGTGGAATCTCACACAGTTGGTTCCCTATAATATACCCAAGCCTTGAGAACACCCCTTATCCTAGGTAACTGTGCATGGATGGTGCACTGTTTGACATAACCGTGAGGAGGAAGAATTTTTAGTTAGAACCATCCCACACGGTTTTCACACGGCATGACACAGAGTGCGGAAAAAACATGCACATGATAAAAACCTATGAAAAATTTCCAAAACTCCCTTATGGATCTATTAATCCATAACCTTCTTCTTAATCTGAGAACTGGAATGTTATTCCCCTATTTTAATCCATTTAGGGATTTTTGAAGTTAAACTTTAGGGATCCAGAGACCTACATTATCCAACATCTAATCATGATTTCATTTATAACAATGGATGTGCAAGGGTAGGTACTCAAGTCCTATTTAGCTATTCTTCTTCTCATTTACTCTCAATCTGGATATTTTATAGTGAGTGTTTTTCACCATTTCACAGATATACTCTGACCCAAGGAAAATCTAGGGACAATACCGGAGGAGGAGATTCTTACATACCTAAGGTGGGTGGTTTGTAACTCATCCCTAAAGTTCATTTTTTTTAATGTTCATGTACGGCCCACTGGATTCTTTGGAAATAATTTTGTAAATTTACATGCCATTATTATACTTGTTTGAATCTTATGATTATTCTCTTTCCAATTATGTGATTAGTTGTTAGTGGTTACACTAACAGCTGAATCCACCCCTTTTCTATGGTTATGGAATAATTTTGTTTTTAGTGCATCTGTACATTTGAGCCACCGTACGAGTCTGCCTTTGCTTGACCTTCCTAATGGTGACACATTTTATTATAAATGGATTTTTATTACTATGAATTTCAAAATGGAATTTACCATGTATTTTCACCACATTACCTATCTAAGGTAAGTGCTTCTGAATGGTAATTAAAAGTGAAAAGTGAATTGTGAAATGAAAAGTATTCCATTTATATTAAATGGCCTTAATAAAAAGATAATGAATAAAGGTTACATGTTTGTAGCAACAATTTTAATGTTTATAGAAGGATAAAAAGTGAAATTAAATAATCTAGTAAGGCTTAATGGCATACTATGAGTTGATTAAATGGTTGAAATGCTTTTTGGCATATCCAAAGTAATGGAAGAAAATTATTGGACCAATAAATAAATGGTTTCAAATCTAAATTACATATCCACACTAATGTATGGAAAGACATGATCCAAATGAAATATTGCATGATTAAAATATCAAATAGGAATGGATTGACTCGAGGTCTCCATGGATTTTTAGATAAGGATAACTTGGGTCTTAGGGGCCCCTTTATAATTCTGGGATACTGCTTTCTTTGGTTGATACCAACCTAGACTCTAATTATGTTCTATTACTTAGATGCATGGAATTCTTTTGTTTGGTCCCTTTAGATAAACACATATACTACTGAGTTAGCACTCTATGACATTTACATTACCTTGGTTATTACACTAGAACTCCCACAGTGGATATAATTTTCAGGATGTGTTGTCATGTCTTGGGACTTTCACTACTTATACTATCACATGGTAATGCGAGTGATGGATATTACTCAGAAGACCTATTAACATTAAATAGTAATTTATTAATTAATGAACTGGTTACATATTCGGACACCAGCCGAGGGTTGAAGCAGGTTCTTGGTCAATTAGATATATTGTACTTAATACTTTACCTTATATATGCATTCCAGCACACTATTATATTTTATTACACATGAAAAATTTTATAGACACTGTTTGTGGTGGCCCACTGATATTTATCTCACACCCTCTCTGGATGTAGATTGGTACTAGGAGTAGATTATATGGTTGTATGTATTGAAAAATGGAAGCATTCACCTTCCTTTAATTTATTTCATGCAGATAGGATAGAGCATGATTGAAGATATTTGAGTTGGATATCAAGATTCTTGGAGTAGACTTTTTTTACATTACATGCGGAACACGTTATGTAGGTTGTCTTGTATCCATGCATTCCAGTTTTCTAGTGACATGACATTAATTCATTATTTTCTCAGTTCAGACTATTATTATTATTCTCATTTATCTATTTCATAAGTTTCATCTGCTATTTGATCTTTATTTATATTTCTTCTATTGTCATACACTCCTTTAATGAGGGTATAATCTTCCCACAGACACCACATATGCTCTTGTTTCTAGTCAGTGGCCTCTGGAGTTCGGGAATATGAACATGAGGCCATGTTGCCCACTAGGCTTGTGGAACCCGTTATGTAGAATCAGGGTCAGGTTCATCACAAAGTGGTATCGATGGTAGTTTCTTTTCATGATTTAATATTTTAATATAATATATTGGAGAATATGAATTCTTGGGACTTGGTCAGAAGTCATTCTTGGGCATCGCAAAAATCCAAGCTACCCAAAATTAAATTATTGTTCTGCCTTTTCCTATTACAGTTGATATTATTTCACCATTCAGTGATGCACATGTTGGGTGTTGTTGCTGATAATCACTCTTTTGAGAATTTATTTCATCCTTCTCTCGATGATATGATGGAAATGAGTATTGCTACATGAATCATTATATGCTCCTAGAATTCACATGTCATGCATATTTCCATGACATAAATGAGATTTTCACAACTTTTAATTGATTTATATGCCTATAATTGTTGAGTGATTATGTTGACATTTCTTGTACTTGTATTAATTTGGAATTGATTGAGTTATTTATTATCTCAGGTTATAAGGTGTATGGGTCCTCATGGTTTGGGATTCATATTTTACCAAGTTGATCAACTATGATATAAATAAATTGGTGTTGTTTCTGGTGATAGGATTATGGCTGCTGATTCATCGGATATGGATATCCCATATATATTAAATTCATAAATCTAAAATGAATTAGATGCGCATCCTCATCCCAACATGTCATGTTTATGAATGGTTAAGGAGTGAACATGGAAATTAATTACAAAATGACATAAAACTTATACTCGAGCACTTACCGATACATGGTCTTCAAAGCGTGTAGAATAGGTAGTATTCTTTGGGTAGTGAGTTTTCTTATGATCATTTTCTTTTATTGTTGCAATATTTTTCTTATATATTTTTTTGAGGCATTTTCTTGTAATTTTTAGACCAATGTCGCCACAACATCCTTGTGTGGTTCTCCAAGAAGGAGGTGATGACGATGCTCCAGAAAGGGTTGGTCTTGAGCCACCAGTCATGATTCTTGGAGTGACACTCGATGAACAACCTAGTGTACCTTATCTAGGAATTGATTCACACATCCTTGATAGTTTTTTTCTTATGATATAGTCAATTATTGGTGCTCCATGGGTTCCACCTGTAATGGCTGATCTTACCAACATGTTCCAGCAACATCCTCCTACTACTTTTTCAGTTGATGGAATTTCTCAAGCAAATGAGTCTTGTCTAGATTCCATGTTGTCCATCATTGACCATTTGGAAACTCTTCTAGAGTGAATAGTCAATATTGATACATACATGCTTTGAAATTCGACCAAGAGTTTATGGGATGTCATTACCCAGGACATTCGTCAAGAAGGCACGTTGTGGGTTGACTTCTAGACTACCTTCTTTGATTATTTCTTTCATTAGTCACTAAGATCTGACCGAGAAAGAGTGTTCATGCATGTCAAGCAGGTTTCTATGTTAGTTATGGAATATTCTGCACATTTCACTGATTTACAGTTCTTTGCACCACATCAAGCTGGTGATGGGCATTCACATGCTATACTGTTTGAGGATGGGCTCCATTACACCATCTGAACTCAGGTTAATGACTTTTTCCTTCCTACATTCTTGGAAATTGTTGGTCTACACCTTATCACTATTCACAACCTAAGGGGAGGTGCGAGTACCACTTTTAAAGGATTTGTGCCGCATCAGACAGTGAGTTATTTTTGGTGGAAGGAAATGTTCCCTTGATGTTTTTCATCAGGTTAGTGGTAGCTAGAGTATATTTTTTGATATCTCTATAGTGTGTCGTCAGTGTGGAAAACCTTGACATAAGAAGAACTAGTGTTGTAGAGACCCTATGGAGTGTCAGGACATTAGTTGTATGGGTCATCTACAGTTATTTAGTAGGACTGTTCCACCATTTTTGAGTGGAAATGGATCAGCGTCATATCTACCTTCGGGAGTGAGTTATTTTGCACCGTGTTAGGTGGGGAGTTGTAATAGCACCAGAAGTTTTGACTGAGGAAGAGGTTGTAGCCATGGTAGTCAGATCCATGATCAGCAGAAGTGCTAGTAGAGTAGTCATGATCACGGTAGTCCATCTGTTGCACAAGGCCCTAGATCAATTCCGTTTCACGATTTATAGACAATACACAAGGATTATGCTCCAGGACCATCTACAGCTGAAGGTACTATTCCAGAATCCACCACTATTGTCTCTTCCTTTTTTATACAGGTACATAAAAATCTTCTATTCTTGTATATATTTTGGAATATATTAGATTGTAGATATAGAATCATTATGGTGTAATAACCCACAATTCACCATTGGGAATATGGACGAAGGGCATACGCCAATGTGGGGACTGTCCCCCTGTGGTAGGTAGTTACCCTTTCTTATGGAATATCTTTGATCTTGAGATGATTGGCTTCAATTTCAGTCTCAGTATGTACCTGTTGGTTCACTATCATGCCTTTTTATACTACTATTTTTGTAGGTTATCTTTTTCATCACGAGAGGGCATCGGTTTTATTTTAAAGGGTTAGCGGGATGTCTAGGATGGGAGAGATCAACCAATGTATCATGGGTTTGGTGGAATGACCACCCAGATTTCAAATATTTTCATAGAGCATCAGAGGTTTCTACAAAAATATTTCCCTACAGTAGTGGATGTTTACCCGAAATACTTTTCTGATGAATTTTCAAGATTTCATTCTAAGGGAGAGGTAGAGTTTATAATAGAGCTTGTTCCAGGAGCATCTCCATTTTCTCTTCCTCCATACACGATGGAACCTACTGAGATTCAAGTGTTTAAGTGGAATTTTATGGGACATAGAGTCTAAAGGATTTTTTCTGCCAAGCACATCTTCTTAAGGTTCACCAATGCATTTTTCTAAGAAAGCGGATGTAAATCACTATCTATACATGAATTATATAAGTTAGAACCAGAATATGATCTAAAATTGGTATCCAATTATTCAAAAAGATGATCTCTATGAACAACTCCAAAGAGAAAAGGTGTTATATATGATAGACCTGATATCGGTTTATCGTTAGGTGTGAGTCAGACCATCAAACATACCCCATACAGCTTTCCGTAGCAGGTATGGTCTCTATGAGTATCTTGTTAAGCCGTTCGGTTTTACGAACATTCATGCCGTTTAAATGGCATTGATTAATAGGGTTTTTATCCATATTTGGACTCTTTTTTCATGGTCTTTGGGGATGAAATCTTGGTGTATTAGACCACTCGTAATGACTATAAAAATATCATGAGATCATGATAAGTACACTGAGAGAACAACATATTTATGAAAGATTTCTAAATAATACTTCTTGATCAATATAGTCCTCTTATAGGGTTATATTTTTTCAGAATCAGGTTTATCTGATTACCCTAAAAAGGATAGTGTTGTAGTTTCAATGGAGGAGCCTAAAAATATGTTTGATATCAAGAGTTTAATTGGTATTTTTATATATTATAGGTGTTTAATAAAATAATGTTGTCTTCTTTATACACAACTTACTAGTCTTACAATGAAGGATGTAAAGTTCACATGGTCATAATCATGTGAGAAATTCATTCAGGAGCTGAAAGGGAGGATTGTCTCGACAACGATTATGATTCTTCTAGAACCAAGTAATGGTTATATCATCTTCTATGAGGCATTAGACATTAACCTAGGGTCATTGTTGATGCAGGAAGACAATTTTATTGCATATCGATCTCAGAAGTTAAGGCATCATTAGAGAAATTACCCAACACATGATCTCGAGGGAGATGTAGATGACCATATTTTACGTTGCTGGAGAAATTATATAGTTGGTGAGTGCTCTGTAGTGTATAGAGATCCTAAGAGCCTCAAGTATATCTTTTCATAGTGTTATTTGAACCTTCGACAAAAAATGGGTCGAATATCTACAATCCATTGATTTTGATCATGCCTATATGCCTGGATCGGGAAATGTGGTCGCTGATGCACTGAGTCAAAAAACTCAAAAAAAGTAATACATGAATCCATTTATGAATGGACGATAATGTACCTCTTCTCTAAACAAATCTAGAGATTCATAACAGTTAGAATCCGTCTTATCATAAAAGTCAGAAATAGTATTATCTCTCAACCTTAACAGTTACTTTTTTCGTCATTGATAAGGTGAAGATTAAGCGATTTTTAGACAGTGAAGGATTGGTTATCTGTGGTATTATATCAGGAGATAACCAACCTCCGTATTATCATGTGGTCATATATGATGTCATGAATTTACATGTCTGTATCTGGGATCTTACAGATGTGAGAGAGTAGTTTATGAAAGAGTAACACACTTCCCAGTGGGTAGTTCATCAAGGAATCCCAAAGATGTAACAAGATGTGTGATGCCAGTATTTTTTGTCAGAGATGAAATATCATATTGTAGGCTTCATCACTAGGTGTTCCAGTAGTTAGTAGGTGATGGAAGAGAATCAAAGACATGAAATCTTGTTTTCGCCACTTCCAGTCCCGAAAGGGAAATGGGAAGATGTTTACATGTATTTTTTAGATAGCTTACCTAGTTCACTGATGGGTAGTGATGCTATCTAGGAATTCATTGACTGACTAATAAAAACATCCCAATTCATTTCTATTCAGCAGACATTCATAGTTGATGAATTGGGAATAAATTATGTCTATGAGATCATATGAATACACAAGGTTTCATGTCCTATCATTTTAGATTTGGATGATAGTTTAACATCACTGTTTTGTAAGGGTTTGCAGAAAGATATGGGAACTCATGTGCTGCTAAGAACAACTTTTCACCCTCAGACTGATGGACAATTAGAACAGACAATACAAGTTTTAAAGGATATGCTCCAAGCATGCATACATGATTTGGATGATTCTTTGGAGAAGAATATCCCTATTGTTGATTTCGCTTTTAATAATAGTTTTCCCGAATTATTTCATATTTCCCCTTTTGTGGCATTATATGGTAGCCCATGCCATACACCCATGTGCTGGCTAGAGGTAGGTGAGGCAGCCATATTAGGTCCCCGTCTCATTCATGATACTTCAAAACATGTTCTACTGATCAGGAAGTGTATGAATATTACTTAGTCTAGAGAGTAATATTATGTCGATCGTCATCGATGAAATCTTGAGTTCGATTGTGGGGATCATTTTTTTCATCAGGTATCACACAGGCAATGGCATAGATGGGTAATGAATAAGGTAAAGGTTTTCCCTCATGATGTCAGGTTGTTCGATAATCTAGAGAGAGTTGGGTAGGTATCTTATCTATTACTACTACATTAGTGGTCTCATTCCATGCACAACGTCATTCATTTATCATAGCTTCTGAAATACTTTTCTAACCCATCTCATACCTTTGATCTCGAGGAATTTGAGTTAGATGATGATGCTACTTTTGAGGAATATCCAGTATGCATCATTGACCTAGCACAGAGGCTCTCTAAAGAAAGTATGTCCCTCTCATATTGGTTTTATAGGTGCATAGACAAGTATTGGGTGAGGCTTGGTAGAGGGAATTTTATGTACATTCTTAGTGGAAAGACTTGTTCCCAGAATGTGTTTCCTTACACTTGGAAGGAGAACTCAAGGGAAAGATCATTTAAGGGGGGAGGACTGTATGAACCCAGTTTTTCACTTAGTATGGATCCTTTAATTTTCAGTCTAAATATTTATTAGGACCTAATATGGATGAATAATCTGTTAGTTAAGGTTATGAGGGTTTCTGGGGCTGGTTCGGAGCCCAAAACCAATCTTTTTGGAGAAAATAGACTCATTGCATAGTTTAAAGGAAACCGTTTAGGATTTATGCATGGTTTTCCAAACCATACAGATGCTGTTTTTTTAGATAGTGGAAAATCACATGGATGAAAAATGGCTATGGAGTCAAACCATGAAAACACCCCTTTTCCAAGTTAACCATGCATGGATGGCGCCCGGTTTGATCAAACTGCTCAGAGGAAGAATTTTCAGATATATTCCTCTCTCCCGATTTGCACATGGATTGTCAAACAATGTTGAAAAACTGTGCGTAGGCTAAAAACCTATGAAAAATGTTCAAAACGTCCTAAATTTTCTATTAATCACTCCCCTCCTGCAACTCTATGAACCAGGGGGATATTCCTCCATTTTCACCCATTTGGAACTTTTTGAAGGCCAATGATAGGGATCAATATACCTCCTTCCTCCAACATCTAATCTAGATTCTATTCTTAACTTTGGATGTTCAAGGGTAAGTACTCAAGTCCCCTTTAGGTGTCCTTCTTCTCTTCCATTCTCGATCAGGATATTTTCGTGTGACCATTTTTCACCTTTTCATAGATCTACTCACATATGAGGAAAATCAAGGGCTTTCATCGGAGGATATTCGTACAACCCTACGGTGGGTGGTCTATAAGTCATCCCTAAAGTTCGTTGTTTTATGAATGTCTAGGCGGGGCCCACCTATATCATTGGAAAAGATTTCCTAAATTTACATTCCATGATTATACTTGTCAGAATTGTATGATTATGCTATTTATAGTTTTTCAAATTATTTGTTAGTGGTTACACCCACAACTCAATCTACCCCATGTCAAAGGTTATCTAATAATTGGATTCTTAGTGTTTCGATACGTTTGAGCCACCTTCCCGTTATTCCTTTTCGTGAACTTCTTAAAGTTGATCCCTCTTATCATAAAATGATTATTATTTCTGAGAATTTCATAACGGCATGTACCATGTATGCTCACCACTTGGCCTTTCTAAGGTATGTGATTCTGAATGGTAATTAAAAGTGAAATTTAAAATGTGAAATGGAAAGTATACTAAATATATATCATGGCATTAATAAAAAGAGATTGAATAAAGGTTAAATGTATGTATCACCCATTTTCATGTTAAAGGAAGGTATCATAGTGAACCTTATTAATTGAATGGGCATTAATGGCTGACTTAGACTTGATTAAATGGTAGCAACATTACATAGACTATCCACACTAATGGAAGACCAGGTTTGTACCAAAAAATAGATGGTTTCATTTATACTTGTCATATCCATAGTAATGGAAGGAAAGACATGAACAAAGTGAATTATTACTTGATTACAGTGTCAAAAAAGAATGGACATACTAGATCATGCCTTGGATTCCGAGAGGATGATACCTTGCATCTCGAGAACACCATTACAATTCAACGATATGGTTTTCTTAGATTGATTCTGACCAAGACTCTAGTTCTTGTCTATTCCATGGATGCCTTTTATTCTTCCATTGGGTCCCTTTCATTATTATAGGATTCCCTAGATACACTCCTAGGATACAACATTGACTAATAGGTTCCATAGTGAAATCCCATAGGACCCTATCTTTTCTTATCCTCATTTTCCCTTGGTCGATCACCTTGGACTCAGTAGGTGACTTATTGTGTAATTTCATGGATTAATCAACTTAGATTACACTATTACACCTTTATCTAGTATTATATATTTCAAAATTAGCAGTTGTGAGATTTACGTTACCTTGATTAATACCCTACAAATAACTCACTAGATATAATTTTCATGTTGGGTTTTCATGTTTTGGGACCTTCACTACTGATACAATCATGAGTAAATGACAGTAATGGCTATGCCACACATGAACAATTATAATTAACTTGTAATTACATAATTAATGTGCTTGTTACAAATTTTGACACTAGCTGATGGATGAAGAAGGTACATGGTTATTTAGTTGTATGCTAATGCTTTCTTTACCTTATATATTCATTCTTGTACACTTCTGTATTCCATTACAAGGGCTGGATAAGATAGGCACCTTTGGTGGTGGCCCACTATGATTTATCTCACACCCTATTCAGGCATCGATTGGTACCTAGAGTAGATTACATGTTTTCGTGTATTAAAAATGGAATAATTCACCTTCCAACACTTGATTGGGTGTTGATGGGAAAAAGAAACATAGTAGATGACTGAGTTGGATATCCAGATTCTTGGTGTAGCCTTGTTTTCCTTTACATGTGGAACATGTTATTTATTCTTTCTTGTATCCATTCATTCCAGTTTTCTAGTTACATGACATTATATCATTATTGTCATAGTTGATACTGTTGTTAGTATTCTCATTTATCTATTTCATCAGTTCCTTCTACTCTTTATTATCAATTTATAATTCTTATACTATGATACAGTCTTCCAATGAGGTAATAGTCTTCCCACAGACATACCCTGGGCCCTTATTTCAAGTTGGAAGCCTCTGGCATTCAGGGAGATGCACTTGAGGCTAGGTGGCCCACCAGGTGAAGGTACCCATTAATTGGCATCCTAGTATGGTACATCACAACACATGAGAAATACCTTCTACAATACCTACTATTGGTCATGGTCAATATGGGTAAACTAATTACATAGCCACAATAATTCAATAAAAATCTTTTCTAACTACTTCAACACTCATCGAATAAATCCTTCTTTGTAGTACCATTTACCTTTCCACATCTTCCTAAGACCCTCATTTTATGCCAATGACTCAAGTATTTAAGAAAAAAATCATTAACCATTATTTAAAATTCCTTGAATTTTACCCATTTTCATCATTTATATTAAACAAAATTTCATTATAATTTTTCATGTGTATAAAATCCATCCCACCAGTCATATCCCACACACACATCCCATGTGTTCCTATCATGATTCATGACACCTATATTCCTTGGTCCAGAAAATGGTTCATGAATGCACAGCCTGTGACACCCTGACTCTATAATCCCAAAGGTGGTGCATTATTTTAATATATTAACATGATTACAAGGAATAAATTCCTGAAGGACTGATAAATTTATCATTTTGGGATAATAATTTACATACATGAACATTACATTACAATTTAACAAATAAAATATAGAACATATAATAATTTGAGAATTCTCTTATTCCCCTTGAATAACCCTTCATATCAATCATAATACACTTCATAGAATCTTAAAAAAACAAAACATAAGAAATGGGTGACCTCAGATTCTCAGTAAGTGTAAATAATTTAGAGAAAGCTATAAACCTTTAAAGAAATATGTGTAATAAAACCCACATACCGTTATACAAAAACATGACCATAATATAGAATAAATAAATCAGAAATTACCAAACAAACATTCACATGGGTATTCTACTAGTCAAATAATCACAAGTAAAATCTAACATCATAATTAGGGAATGCATAATGTTGAACATCATAACTACATAGTAAAGGCCTCATGTGAAGTCTACAAAAAACTTTTTGTCAAGTCCTTGTTCCAAGACACTAATTTTTCACATGAGACCTACCGATGAATCAATGGGCTATATCAAGCCCCTCCAATCACTTACTAATTCCTATGAATTCCTCATATTAAATTTTTGAAACATACC
Organism: Viscum album; assembly: GCA_963277665.1. Classification (NCBI taxonomy): domain Eukaryota; kingdom Viridiplantae; phylum Streptophyta; class Magnoliopsida; order Santalales; family Viscaceae; genus Viscum; species Viscum album. The sequence goes on along the minus strand of OY728152.1, from coordinate 1,556,087,900 downwards.
ATAAACATTTTTATTAAAAATAGCATACAAAATGCCAATACATTAACCATAAACCATGAATGGTATAAAAATACCCTATCCACAGTCAAACATATCATAAACCATTCAATACACCATAAAAGTTTTCTTTATAAATATTCCAACTCAATCAAGAATAATATCTAGTAAAGGATGTTTACATAGTTGAAAATTATTAATAAAAAACATTTAGAGAAATATCTCTTTTAGTGAAATCATTTAAAATCAAACATTTATAAAGGAAGAAATTTAAATGAATTTTTTGATCAAAGTGTCACATACCACTATGAAACATTTGAAAGGAATTTACATTTTAAAATAATCATATCCCAATAAATACAACCATGGAATCATTTTGAAAAATTGTACATTATTAAAAATGATTTAGAAACATTAATCATTAAAACATTAAAAAATGTTGACCTTGCTAAAGAGTCCCTTAAACAAAAACATAAAATATTACTTTTGAAAACAATTTTATGAATGATGGACATGGATGATAAATATTTCCTGGTAAAAACTAAAACATAAACAATCTCGAACAATGATGAGATTGAGGAATTAACCATTACCATGTAATTTAATTTAGTCAAGTTTATGTTTAGCCTCCATTATAAAAAACATAGAACGTAAATAAATTTTACCACAACCATATTAATATTTATGATATCATACATGATTCATTTGTGACTTTATAGATCTTGTTTAATAATAATTTCTATGTTAATGTAACATTTCAGCTAATAACCACTTTCTTTATCGTATGTGTTTTAACTTGTTACTTTTGATCATATCATGTATATCAAGGTTTACATACTTCAAAAATATAAAACATGATTTATATATCATATATATTAAGAATATAAATATTTATATAAGATAGATATATGAAATTTAAAGACCATTTATAAAAGGGAAGGTCATACGTATGTATAAACGTTGTTTCTATTTTTATATCGTATTGAAGAGAAGTATGTGAATGAGATATACGTAAATACATAAATAAATATATATATATTGTATCATTATTATGTAATATATTACATACTTATTAATAATATTTATTTTTTTAATCACGCTTGAATGGTGAACGTGGAAATGAATTTCATCGTGTCTTGGAGATGGTAAGTTGTACCTACAAACATATGGCCACATTGTCATTCATAGGATGCATAAAATAATTAATAATGTATTTAAATATTTATAATAACATCTAAATATGTAGAAGGTACTAGAGTTATTCTTTTAGTATGGAAACAACAAAAAAGTGGAAGTGGAAGAAGAAAAGAACTTTGAAAGAGGTGATTAAATAATTATCTCTTCATCATGTTCTTCCTTTTGATTTGAACAAAATGACTACTTAGGTTGGATTAATGATAATTTTAAGTCCTCTATAAATAAATAAGGGTAGTTTGGAGAAGATTTGAGCCAGGTTTTTCTATGAAAAAAGGATTTGTAAGTTTGAATTTATGAGAAGGAGAAGAACCCTTTTATGAGGGAGGTGAGGGGCACGTTAGGAAAAGCTTGAAATACTATTTTATTATAAAATAATTTTTGGTTTCTAATAGTTCCAAATTCATTTATTTTGAGCCTTATATGCAGATGGTTCGATAAATTCTTGACCAATAGGCTTTATACATGTTTATTTCAACATATTAACTTTATATTTTATAATTATCTCTTAGTTAAATAGTTTATCGTTTACCATATCTTCTTGTATTATTATAATAAATGGTTAAAAATCATACTATAAAATGACAAGAGAACCTAAAGTGGTCAATTAATGACATATCAATAATTATATATGTCCATTGTTAGAACCATATATTTATTGGACTGTTAGATAATTAAATAAAATAATGTTTGTTTAAATAAGTTATTTATGTCAATTTTGAAACTATTTAGTATTTCGATTTGGTGAAAGTCATGAAAATCTAATTTCTTTGAAAAGAAATATATGGAATCGACTCTAACATGTCATATTAACCTATAAAATTCATGTATTGTATCCAAGGATTCAATTTAAATATATTTTAATATGCATAACATCAATTATTTTACAATTTCATTAATATTGTATTAACTGCTTTATCATTGTTTCATAAATAAGTTCAATTATATAATGTCTAAAAATTATAAATAAAACAATATGATGTAGGAAATCTTTTTTCATTCTATTTAACATTAATAGTCAATTTTATCTTATGTATAACATAATACTAAAAATTGTGTATTTATTAAAATTTGAATTTAACACTTTTAACCCTTCATTAAATATATTATAATAAATATCATAATCCAATAAAAGTCGAAAAAAATCATATTTTGGTCATATGGTTTATTTTGGATGATATACACTCATCTAATAGAATTAGGACATGTTTTGGTGTAATTATAATATCATTTTTACCGTTAATTGCCTTATTTATGTTGAACCGTGGTAAATAAAAATCAAAAGTTACTATTCACCAAAAAATACATTCATCATACTGAAAAACAATTTACATGATTATTTCAACCATGTCTCTTTGATTTTTGAAATTCAATTCACAAGAGCAGTAAAATTAGGTGTTATGAAAATTTTCAAATGTGCGTAGAAGGTGGGTAAAAGGCGGTAAAAAGTTAAAAAAATTATATATATCTAATCTTATTATAAAATGTCTTGAATGAATTAAAATTGACTAATATATGTATTATTTATCTATTTTGACTTTGAAATAAATATAAATTAAAAATAATTGTATAAATAAAAATTCGGTTGTAAACATTTTTTTTTTGATAAAAGCATATAACATTAATGACAAAGATCAGCAGAAGTACATGTGAAAAGCCATGATGAGAAATTTTCCAGCCAGAGCTAGTTAGTACCAAATGGGCCTGAGGATGCCAGCTGATGGGACACATTGTTTCCATCCCATTTGGTGAATGAGAAGGTGCACAATGAGAAGCATTGGCGATGTGAGAGAATTCTCCTGATAATGGTGCCAAACGACTGGAGTCTACCGTCGTTGTGATTAATAGCATTGATTATGAAAAGATAGTCAGAATCAATGATGATGTCACCCCATCCACATTCAATAGCGAGCATCATACCAGCAAGGATAGCCTTGGCTTCAGCAACTACCAGTTCCCAGAATGCCTGATGTGGTTCATACATAGCAGCAAGGATTTTCCCCAGATGATTTCGGGCAAGGAGGCTGAGGGCAGCAAGCCCAACTTTTGGGAGAGATGCGTCTATGTTAATCTTGAGAATCCCTTCCATTGGGGGATTCCAATGAGCAGGCTGGGAGGGGGAGACACCCGGCATAGAATGTCCATTGTGGCCTTCCCAACCTTCAATCCAAGAAGTAGCCCGATCAATCCAGAATTTAGGAGGTCTATGAGCATGGTGAAAAACAGCGTCGTTACACCGGACCCAAATAATCCAGGCCAAAGTGTATAGTAAACCAACATCATCCTAGGAGAGTGAGGATCACCAACGAGTCAGAATATCGGGAAGGTCAGAGGCCAATGCCAGCGGAGCAACAGAAGCCAGGCCCCATTGATTCAAGATTTCCTTAGCTCCTGAGCAGAAAAAAATATCGTGCAGAGGAGTTTCAGGAGTGTTTGGACAGAATGGGAAAAAGGCGGTACTGACCATATGCCGATAAACGAGAAGGCCCATTTAAATAGTGTTTTTCGCTATTTGTCAAAAAAAGGATGTTTTTAAAAAAATGTGAAAAATTCACCCAAAGATAATTTTTATATTCCGAATTCAAAAATTATTTATATTTTAAAAAATTATAATAATATAATTTTTAATAATTAATTTAAAAAATATTCCCGTTATCAAAAAAATAATGTGGGTTTTTTAGAAGTAAAAACTATCAAAACATTGATATTTGTTTATGTCTAATTTAAATGTAAAATTACTTCCAATGAACAAAATTGTATTAAATAATAAAAATATAATATATGAATAAATCAAAACCACTAAAATGTATAATTTGACACTATAAATTATTTTGATTAAAAAATTAGTTTTTAATTAAAATTTAGTATAATTTCTCTGTTCATGAAAATATAAAAATTATCAGAAAAGCACCAAAAATTTATCCAAACAAATTTTTATGTCCCAATTCAAAAGAAGAAGTTTCTTTTGTCAAATTAAATATATATATGTGTCAAATATTGTATTTAAAAATGGTTCTCCATTAAAAGGTGGTGAAATTACATTTTTTGACAAATACTTCATTTAACTGAAAAATTGAATTTGTTATTATATTATGCCTACAAAATACATAACATGGATATGAAAATTATATATAATATATAAAATTTAAAATGTGGTTAATACTATTTATAACCTATTTTTTAAACGGCCACTTTTATAGGTCGTGATGCACTTTAACCTGATGTTGTGTGCAACACAAGCTATTGAATTTATTTAAAGAGATAACGTACTATGAAATCTTGGGGTGTTACATTCTCTTCTCCTTCAATAAATTTCATCCTCACAATTTTATTTTCATATTGGATAATAAAAAGAAGGAAAATATAAAATATATTTGTGCAAAACCCACATACAAAATAAGGTTACTAAAATTTAGACTTAATAAAAATGAATGGGAAATGAAAAATTCACCACAAAATTTGGGTTTCAAATAAGAGAAAATTATAGGGAATTATAGACACATAATTTGAGGAAAATTGTAAATATTTATAAGGAGTGATTGAAGTCATCAATCACAATCATGTTAACAAAAAATGAAAAATTGGGGGCCTCAAATCCATAAATCAATGATGATTTAAAATATCACCGGTTTATCAAAACATAAGGTATTAGGATAAAAAAATTTCTATTATAATTTCATTCCACTTATGTTTAAGAATGAATTTATTCAAAGGACAAGAAAATTAATAATTAAAAAGTAGAGTTCCATACTTTAAATAATTTCTACCAGAAACATATATTTCACTCCAAAATGATAATATAACTCAAAAATATTCTATTTAACCTTATTGTATATGGTTTCAAAAAAACAAATTTATAATTCATATTTCATACCATTAAAAAAAGACATTATACAGTCAAAAACATCGAGTATGCTATTCGCAGGTGATGCAACCTTGTCGCCCGTCATTTATGGGTTCAAGTCTCGAGACCTTGCTGGACGCAACGGGTTATCGCCCGACCTCTGGGTTTTACATTTTAAAACAATCAAAAAATAATCTTAGGAAGTGTTTTATCATTAAATAATAGTTTCCAATGTTCAACATAATCCATTCCAACATTTAAATTTATACAAAATACATTGGTCCAAACGTATAGTCCAAATTTTATAAAGAATGTCACATAACATACATGTGAATACCTTCATTATGTATTCTATTAAGACATGGTAATAAAATAAATTACTAGAATTTTTTTTGAATATGTTCATTCTTCATTATTATTTCTATGAATCCTAAAATACTGGATATAATCTTTAAATCCATAAATGTTGTAATCTCCAACAAATATGGAATAAAAAAACATTAATTATTTCTCAAATAGTCAATAATATCTTATATACTTTGTCCAACTCAATTATATCTTGTTCAAAAATCATTCCCTAAGCATCTTGACTTTTTTAATGTTTATCTTTCCCTCAAACATATATTTTATAAAATGTTTAATTTTGTATTGAGTCGCTTTTTATAGTACCATGCAATCTCAAATCCACAATAAAATAGTACTACGTTACAATCCATATTTATTTCTATAATTAATATTACAAGTACATCATTGATAGTACACTAAAAGAAAAAATTATTTAATAAAAACATAAGAACACTAATCATTCCTCTTCATATATTGTAGTATCATAACTTGATTATTATCCAATAGCATTATTTTTGGTACACTCTCATGATTGGGTCATTGATTTTTGTAGTGTCCCAACTCCTTGTAGATGAAGCATTGCACATTTGAAAACTTTTTCCAACCCTTGAAATAACTTACAGGGTGTCCTTTTTCTCCACACTCATAAAAAGATCCCATTCACTTCAAGCACTTACGAAGGTGAATCATTCCCTATTTATCACATATTGTAAAATCCTTCCTTCCCTTTCTCCCTTTATCCATATTTTTATCTGTCATCCTCTTCTTCTCTTTCTTATCTTTAAGGCCATACGACTTATGGAATTCATTACATATCTTATTAACGCTTGACAATATTTCCTCATATGAGGAGAATATATTGGAGAATATATCCCATATAAATGATGGATTAAGACACTGAAAGATATTATCATTCTTACTCATTGGATCATGCATATTGCAAGAGTTCTCATTCATTATACTAAGCACCATTTCAAAATGATGACATGTACTAGGTTAGGTCATATCCTATTGTATTATCTAAAAACCAAAAAAATTATCAGCATTTATTGAAGATTTACACACATCTAGTCTCATAATAAAAAACATTGGTTTCGTTGCTGAAATAATTACCCATAAATAACTTATAATGGTTTGTAAATAAAATGTGAATTATCCTAAGCATATCCCCCAAGACTGACAATCCATGTGCATAGTAAGGCCTATTATTGTGTTCCAGGATATCCCAAGCCAAGCTCGAAACTACTTGTCAATGTTTTCACTCTTAGGTACATTAGTGCCAGATCGACATCCACTTGTAGTATCAAGACATGGATGTATTGGTTAGAAAACAAACGTAATATCTACAAAACCAAAATTTTCAAATGTTCTTCTATACTAATCCTCAATGCCAATCATAGGAGAATTTTTCCTAAACAATGTCTATCTAAATCAATTTCCATGGTTGTTTCTAAACCTATCTGATGCAAATATTAATGCCTCAACCCCCAAAGCATGGAGTCGGTGCTTTATTTTAATACATTGGCATGATTACAAGGAGTCAAGTCCTGAAGAACCGATCAATATTCCAGTCTTGGAAAATAGATAACATAAATGAACATTACATTAATATTTTAACCATAAAATACAGAATAGATAATATTTTGAGATTTACATTATTACCCTATCATAACCCTATATATCAAACATAATACACATATTGGAATCCTTTGAAAAAAAAAACATTAGAAAGGGGTGAGTTCAAATTCACAGTAAGGGTAAATAATTTAGTGTAAGCAATAAACATTTATGGAATGACGTGTAATAAAAACAAAATCTTTTTAAACATAAACACGATCATAATATGGATAAATTAAATCAAACATTACCAAATATATGTTCACATGTATTTTCTACTAGTCTAATAATATCATATACTATCTAATTTCATGAATATGGAATGCATAATGCCTGACAACATAACCACATAGTCAAGGCCTTATTCCAAGACTACATATAAAATTTTTGTAAATGCCCTGTGGTAAGAAATTAATTTGTTTTATTGCATGCCACATCCGTCACTTACTAAGTCAAATGAATTCATTATATGAATATGTTGAAACATAATATAGACATTTGTATTGAAACTAGCCTACTAAATGTCAATACATTAACAATAAATCATGAATTTTATAAAAATAGAACATCCATAGTCTAATATATCATAAATCATTCAATTCTACATAGAATATTGTATTTTAAAAAATCAACATCAATCAAGAATAATATCCATTAAACGATGTTGACATAGATGAAAATGATTCATAAAACTCTTTGAGAGAAACAACCATTTTTCTGAGATCATTTAAAACAATTTTTTTAAACGAAGTCATTTGAAATATATGTTTTAATCAAAGATTACCATAACAATTTGACACTTTTGAAAGGAATTATCATTTTAAAACAATCATTTCCATATAAATAAATCATTAAATTCATTTTGAAAACATTGACATTAATTTAAATGATTTAGAGACATAAATCATTAAAGCATTTAAAATAATAACCTTTATAAAGAGTCTATTCCAAATAAACATAAAATATTCATTTCTAAAAAAAATTTATGAATCATGTACATAGATGAAAAATATGTCCTAGTAAATATTTAAAGATAAACAATCTCGTATAATAATGTGATTGAGGAATTACTCTTACATTGTAATTTCTTTTTGTTGAGGGTTTGTTTAGACTCTTCTATAATGACCATCGTATGTTATTAAATTATAACTGAACCATATTAATATATATGATATCATATATTATCTATTTATGACTTTATACTACCAATTTAATTATAATATTTATGTTAAAGTAACATTTCGACTAATAAGAACTTTCGTTATCGTATGTGTTTTAACTTGTAATTCTTGATCGTATCACTTCAATCATGATTTAAAAACTTCCATAATATAAAATATGATTTATATATCATATATATTTGTAATATAAATATTTATAATAGATAGATATATGAAATGGAGACAATTTTTATGGAGACGGTAGGTCGTACATACGTATAAACATTGTTTCCATTTTCATATCATATGGAACAGAAGTAAGTGAATGATATATATATATATATATATAATGTAGAACTTTTATGTCATATATTACATACTTTTTAATAATATATATTTTTATAAACATCATTTAATGGTGAACGTGGAAGTGAATCTCATCGCGTCATGGAGATAGTAAGCCGTATGTACACACGTACGGTGACTTTGTCATTCATAGGATGGATAGAATACTGAACATGTTTGTACCATATTTATAATAACATATCAGTATGTAAAATGTTCTGGAGATATTATTTATTATGGAAAACAAATATAAAGAGGAAGTGGAAGAAGAAAATAAATTTGAAATAGGTGATGAAATAATTACCTATTCATCAGGTTATTCCTTCTAATATGAATAAAAGGGCTCCATAGGTTGGCTTTATGAAAAAAGTACGACATCTAGGTTGAAGGGAGTTTAGCTATGAAGATATTTTAGCAGTTTTTAGCCGAGGCAAATTTTTTTGGTGGTGTGATGTTAAGAGAAGGGGATGTACACTTTTATAAGAGATGTGAGGGGCCCTTTAAGAAATATATCAATTATTAATTTATTATATAATGTTTTTCGATCTCCAATATTTCAAAATATATTTAAATAGATTATAATGAGGGTTTGGGTTCATAACATCTCAACCAATAGGTTTTAGATAGTTTTAGGTCACCATATTAACCATACCATTTAGATTTTACTTTTAGTTAAATAGTAAAACTTTTTCCATGTCTTCCTGTATTATTACAATACATAGGTAATAAACATAAAATAACATTCTAACAGAATATCGATCGGTTAATTAATTACATATCTATCATTATATAAGTCCTTTTTATAATCAATAGTTATTTATGAATATTATATAAATTAATAAAATAGTATTTGTTTTAAAAACTAATTTATGACAATTTTGACACTATTTAGTATTTGGTTTTTGTGAAAGTCATAAAATTATTATTTCTTCGAATAAAATACATTGAATCAACTATAACATGTAATATTAACCTAGAAAATTCTTTTATGGCCACAAAATGTTCAATTTAGAATTATTTTAATATTTATAATATTAATTATTGTAGTCTTTCATTAATGAGGTAGTTAATGCATCATCATTGTTTCGAAAATAAATTTAATTATTTAATGTCTAAAAATCATAAATAAAATAAAATGGTGTAGGTATTATTTTATCATTTCTAAAAAATATTTTTATTTGAATTTATCGTATGTATAACCTTATATTAAAAAAAATTTAGTTATTAAAATTGGAATTTAATGCTTTAAATACTTCTTTAAATAAAATACAATAAATGTCCTATTCTAATCCATGTAGACCAAAAAGAGTCATATTTTTGTCCTAATTTTGATTTTGGCCAAAATAAACTTATCCATTTATATTCGAACACGTGTTTTGGTAATTAAAATATCATTTTTACCTATAATTAATCTATTTACTTATAAGTGTGGAAAATAAAATTCAAAATTTTATGTTCACAAAAATTTATTTTCATTATATTAAAGAACATATTACATAATTATTTCAACCATGTCTCTTGGAATTTTAAATTCAATAAATAAAGTGGTATAAAATATGTTTTATGATAATTTTTAAATGTGCCTAGATGGTGGGTAAAAGACGGTAAAAAGTTCTATATAATATTATATATATAATATTACTATAAAATAAATTCAATTAATTAAAATAGGCTAATATAGGTTTTATGTATATATTTTGATTTCAAAATAAATTTAAATTAAAAATATTTATTTAAATAAAAAGCTAGCTTTAAACAATAATGTAATATTTTCCAATATTAATCAAAACTGAAAGTTTATAGAAAAATAACAAAAATTCACCCAAAACTAGATTTGATATTCCAATTTAAAAAACGATTTCTATATTACCAAATTCAAATAATAGATTTTTTATTAATTAATTTTAATAAAATATTGCTGATATCCAATCTAGGAAGTTAGTTTTTTCAGAAGTAAAAACTATCAAAAGACTAATATGTGTTTTTGTCAAATTTAATTGTAAAATATCTTCTGATGACTAACATTGAATTAAATGATAAAAATATAATCTAATTATACATCAAAAACATTCAAATGTTTAATTTAACACAATATTTTTTTGATTTAAAAAGTTTTTTTCAATTAAAATTTTATATTTTTCACATTTCATTAAAATATGAAAGATATCCGAAAATAACCGAAATTTTATACGAACTAAATTTTTATTCCCCTATTACAAAGAAGAAGTTTATTTTTTCATATTTAATATTTAAAAGAATCAAATATTTGTTTTAAAATTGTATCTCTATTAAAAGGCGGTAAAATTGTATTTTTCGAATAATACTTCATTTATCTGAAAAATAGAATATGTACTTATATTATGCCTAAAAAACACATAATATGGATGTAAAAATATTATGGATTATACAAAATTCAAAATCTGGTTAATACTATTTATAAACACTTTTTAAACGACTAGTTTTATTGGTTGTGATGCTCTTGATCTCAGTGTTTCACGTAGCGCATGATATCAAATTATTTCAAAGAGATAACGTACTATGAAATCTTGGGGTGTTACCCAGCCTCATTCATTAAATTCTGGCTGAGAGTAATATATCAGAAAACTACCAAAGCACAAAATACATGAATCACTCAACGGTGAAATATCATTCAACTCTAACAACACACAACAATACTAATAATTCTTACTAGGGAAACAAGGATTTTCCCTTATACACAGGTCTTATACTCCCTTACATGATCTCATTACCAAGACCCAGTACAACCTAATCTCCCATCTACCATCCTATATAATAAGACCTTGAAAAGAATCTTGATGAATCAAATTTTTAACAACCCGAACATAAAGCCACTAAACTGGTTCCCCATGTCAGGTCTCCACATGACCTCAACCATGCATCCCTATACGCCACTTGTTTTAAACTAATTGAAATGGTCTAATGAGTCCAATGGGGAGACAATAGACTATTTTACATAATAATACATACCTGTAACCAATATAAATTGGGTAAAAATGCTGTAATAACAAATAAACATGCATAACTAATCATCTCCCAAAACTAGGTATTGTGTTCAAATAAAAAAATGAAATGTAATGACATGATAATAGTCCCAAGAGTAAAGAAAGTCAAAAATAAATAAAAATGGATGAATACCCAATATGTTATTATCTCAATGCCTGAATCTTCATCCATGAGTATAAAAATCCCAAATCAACTCCATAAAACAGGGCTTTTTCCCTTATTTGAACTTGTAATAATTAAGTCTCTTTGGGGACCCAACGATGGACTAAGAATTGAATGAGTACAACTCATTTGGACACCACCAATAGTGTCTAAAAAATAAATATTCTAAAAATATAGTGTATAAAATAATAAATAAAGACATGTAAATTGGTGAAAACTCAGATCTCATTAGTTAACCATCTTTACATTAATGTGTTTCTATCAGTATTAATAGTTTCATTACTAATACCTTAATCATTACATAATATTTATTCATCATTTATTCTATGGGTCCGGAATTTAAATCATCTACACATGGGAATAAGGAAACCAATCAATATGTATATGGGAAATAAATCAAGTCCTTATCTAAGTAAGGCTGAACACATCACAACAAATATATTTCACTCAACATAATGCCTCCAATAGGGTGGTCTCGTCGAATGAAAATATTAGGGAAATTAATACTCCCTCCAATTCCTGAACCCATTCATTTTGTCGAAGAGTTTAGAGCCTCATTCTAACTTGACCCAGGAGTGTAGAACCTCAAGTGAATACCCCATGCAACAATGTCATGTGGACATTCTTATTTATCCATCCACGCCACACGAATCATGTCCCAACCAAACAAAATCAACACATAAAAAACATAATCCCTAGAAATAATCCTCGGAATTAATATTATACCAAAACCCATTAACACATTTTCCAATTACATTACATGGTTATTTTTAAAAATTTCCATTTCTTATCCCTAAACACATTAAGCTGATTAAATAATTACATTCATTCTATAATTTTGGCTACTCATAAATTTACCACATGTTAACCCATATTACCTATTCCTTGTTTTAGATGTAATAAACCCATTATGTATTTTGTGTACAATTAATAAGACACATGGCACACTCACATTAATCTAATTACCCCTTTTATTCTATTTTACAACCTCTATCCATTTTCCATATACAAATTCCATCGAATAATTATACATAACCCATTTACCCATTATTATTTATCCAAATGACCCCTTATTCCATTATGAAATCCTAGAATCATATATCAATATTCATATTTCTACTCATGTTACAAATAACCTTGTTCATTATGGCTCTATGTTACCAAATTTTAACTCTACACTTATCCATACCAATTTATAGGTTGGAGAATGTCAGTGCACCCCATAGGTGGCCCAAAAATTATCAAATCACAATAAAATTTATCCCATGGGGATCTATAGGGGTTAAATTCACCATTTAGACACCCATTTTACCATATCTCACTTAATGGATCAATCACATTACAATAGATAACCAATAATGATTCCAAACATGCAGATATCAACTCAACAACTTTGTGATATAACATGTGGACCACCTACCTCAAATCAGTTTATGAACCCATTCTTAATTTCTTCCATAGATATGGATTCATGCAACTCTTGATTCCATAACATTGAATGCACCTAAAAAAGATCATTTTAGTGATTCATAAGAATATAATCTAAAATACAATGCCAAATATTGATATTATAATGAATAGGGATATTATACTAACCCAAATATTCAATCTACAACAAACAACGCTCCAAAATACCAAGAATCATAGGGGAACCACCCTTAAGATTATTTTCAAACTCGAGTTATTCATTAGCTTTGAGAGGGGAAGAATTGGAAAAAAATTGCATTGAAAATATAAATTATGATAGAAAAAACTGTAAATTTTCAAACATTTAATGTGACGCACAGTTTTTCCACGTGGTTTTTCACACCATGCACAAGAAATTTTCCAAGAGGAGTGGGAACCCACAGATTATTGGGGAGCTCTATATGACTTAAATAATTGTGTGGAATCCATTAATAATTACACACTATAACATTGCATGATTTTCTTAGTATGGTTCCCCAAATTATATAACCATTCAAAAACCATTCACCTTTCATAGGTTGGTCTAGTTTTCAATTGTTCCCTTTCACAAACCCATATAATAACCATGAGGTCCCTCATACCTCTGGTGAATATTTAGTTAAGGAAAATTATGGGATTGAAACCAAAACTTCAACATGTACATACCTCCATAGAGCCTGGATTTTACACCATTCAAAAGGATTAACCCTCATTGGGTTTATATGTCGTGATTTATTCCCATAAATATATATAATGTGGGTTCCAACTCATTATATGAAAAAATTTGATTCATGATCCCTTCTTACATGATATCTTTTGAAGAATAATTTTGAAAGGATATATTATATCTATTTCTGTGCCATTATATGTTTCCTATGTTACAATAGGGATATTTTATTTTTTATATTTCCAACTTCGTTATATAGATGAATTATTTAGTTTCTATTTATTTTAGAATAATGTTACGTCACATCCATTGTCTTGTATGATCATCTTACATCTTCTATTAGATGGGTTATGATCATGTTATCCCTTTCATTGGAATTGTGAAAAGTAATGGCATTGTGTATGGATTCATTGTAATACATCTGGTTATTTTCTCATTGACTAAGTAATTTTTAAGCGTCCAATTTCTTTATCTGAAGGGTTGGTGATAATTTTATCAATTAAATTGTCCTCAGGAAAGGTATTTGAATTATAATTTTTAAACAAAAATATATGATTATCTCAAAAATTATAATGAATTATATATTTATTTCCTAATATAATGAATTCATTAGAAATAGATATTTGATGGTTGATCTCCAATATTTTATATACCCTTAATGAGTAATTAGGTCTCAAGAGACATACATGTTTGGGTATTTTGGAGTAAGTTGTCCCATAATAGGATATTTACTAGACTGTAAGATCATGATGTCTATAATCATGATGATTTTGATTATGGTATGAAATGTGATATCCAAAAATATTCATTTCATTAAAAAGGAATCAATTATTGTTATTAATGTGATATATTTATTCTATTTTCATTACATTGAGATATTATTCAATCAATTTCAGTTTAATAAGGAATTATTATAATTTATTATTACTATAATAATATTTATTTAATTTTAATTCCATGATATTCTCTGTTTACGTTTTTCCTTACTCAGGGTTTGAGATGAACCCTCCATTAGTTTCTATCTAACCATGTTATGTAGAAAATAATAAAAAATGAAATTTTTAATTGGAAATATTTTGGGGTTAATTTATGGGATATGGTGATTTTTTTAATATTGGGTATTAAAATATTGGGAAAGAATTATTTTAGTTGAGAAGGACTAAATCTTCATTACTATCTTAATTTTCTATGTCCATTGAATATTTTTTCGTAAAAAGTTATATGATTTAGTATTCTGATTTGTTATTAATTTCTCAATTGTAATGTCAAATAATTTATAATTTTTATAGAATAATGTATGTAATATATGTTTTTGTAGTCTGGATCTAGAAGTGTAGTTATATGGAATTATAGTATAGTTTTAGTATTATTATGATACCACGTAAAATTACCATATATTAGTGATCATTAACCTAGAACATTAGTTTTGGTGTTCAATATTCTCATGATTTTACATTATGGATTTATTTAATATTTATATATGCTAATAAATATATATTAATGTTATATAATTTATGATATTTTTTCCAAAAATAGAAATTATTTTTTATAGGAAATCTTTTGAATATTATATGTTATGTATTTGAAATAATAATTATTGAAATGAAATGTATTTTGTGATTTAAATTTTTAATGAATAGTAATATATGCCTTGATATATTATTAAAATTATCATTTCTATTATTGATAATATCGTGTATAAGGTTCGCATTGAATATATTTTAGTTATAAATCATATTTTGAAATTAATATTATTGATGGTTTACATGTTGGTGGGATATTAAACTAACAACCCCGTTTATTTTAGGTGAAGGGTTCTTGTTAAGAAAAAGATGAGGAGATTCCAACACTTTTAATTTATTATCTCATCTTCTATATATATTTCCTATCTCATCATATTCTAATTTTATATTAAGGGTTCCACTCATTTCTAGGCTCTGTTTTCTTCCATACAATTCTTTCACCATAACATAATTCAACGATGTGTCTATTTATTGGTTATGGTTCATTATAAATTAGTAATTTTATTTTTTTGGTAGTGAAAACAATATATTTGACCCCAATCTAACATTTTTTTGTGAGGAAATATTAGTTTCAGTGATTTTGTAAATGTGATTCTAAAACATTCACTTTCATTGACCAATATATGGTGATTTATAATTAAAATTGATTATATATATAATATGATGGGTTTAATACAAGATTCTTTTATTAAAATTTCATTTTATTGAAATATGAAAATGGGCGCTTATTAAATTTTAAATATAAAAAATTAGAATATAATATCATGTAATTATTGATTAGTGATTTAAATAAAAATATAAAATGATTTCCAAAAATATTTAATAGAATAGTTCATTATTTTATAACAGATAACGTTTTTATTATTTTCACACACCTAAAATTTATTCACCATTTTATGGATTATGTTATGGTAATATTTAATTCTATGGGATAATGTGATATTGATATTAAAGGGGTAATTTTCAAGAATAGTGTGTTTTTCATTATATAGAAGAAATAATAATGTTTTTGGATTTTATTATTATTTCTATATACATTATATTATAAAAATAATTACATATCATTTTGGTCATGACATGCACGACTGTGATTCAGTGGATCTAAACAATAGTCAGGTTTAAATGGGATTCGTTGTGGGTGATATTTTTATTTTTTTCATTTATATTTAGAATTATAAATTTTATAAATGTTTTAAATTTATTAATGGATTTATTTGAGGTTGTTACATTGGATAGGGTGTCCCTGAATTGGATTTAGGGTTTTATGTGTTTGAAAATTATTGACCTATTTCAATAGAGGGCCACTATATGGATAATTATTTTTGTTCGGTACATAATAGAGCACTGAGTGGATGTTGTTAGTGGAATATGTACCCTGTTTTAAATATGATTATTTTTTTTAATATGAGTAAAAAATGGGATTAATCCTTTACATACCAAGGAAGAAACATTGGGTTCCTCGTTTGTTGTCCATCAAATAGAGGGGAGAATAATCCCCACTTCCCATTTCCTTCTTTCCATGTTCTTCCCAAATAGAGGGAATCTACAACTTGTTTCATCATAAATTAATGTGAGTTAATACTTTCTCCATTTCACAATCACACTCCCCACATTCATATGATATTTCTTAATTTTTAATATGTATTAGATGCATATTCCACTATACCAGGTTGAAATTTCATCAATTAATGATGGATTACATTGGTGAATTCTAGAGGTGTTATTGGGAGGATGAAAAAGATATGTTTTTAGGATTTAATTTTAACAAAAACGATTTCATAATTGATTTTTTTTTTCAGGTTTGAATGGGTTTTGTTTATAAATTGATCTCAGGTGATGGGGATTCAGATAATAATGTACTCTATATGT
This sequence comes from Viscum album, assembly GCA_963277665.1. Taxonomy (NCBI): domain Eukaryota; kingdom Viridiplantae; phylum Streptophyta; class Magnoliopsida; order Santalales; family Viscaceae; genus Viscum; species Viscum album. The sequence continues at coordinate 1,556,070,707 of OY728152.1, read as the reverse complement.
GTTGAAAGTTACCATTTCCTCGCATCTCAAGGATTTGGTGGGGGAAATTTCAACTAATGTGGGGATAATTTTTATGTCTATATAAAATTATTATTTCTTAATTTTGTTAATTAGTTTTATATTTTTTAAAATTTTCTAATGTGTATTATAATTATATATATGCCCATGTGGATGTTTTAAAAGGCTGATATGGTCTTAAACGGGCTTTGATGAGGATGGATAGAGCTTGTATATGGATTTAACCTGATATATAGGTGATTTAAAGATTAATATTACCAAAATATATGGCCATTCCCCAATTATATGAATTATAAGAGAATGTAAGAGGTTGTGTGTTTCTATAATGGAGTGTTATGGGTGTATTACTTTATGGTAGATGAGTATATAGAGTTTGTGGACACTTTATGAGTCATAGGTGTTCTCTATGATCATATATCCCAAATGGTCTACATTTCCTTGTTCCATGGACTGAATAAATTCATACTTTAACTAATAGAGGGGATCCGTTATTAACTAATGTCTTTATTATCTATTGGTTTTTAGTGGTAATGTGAGTCTAATTTTGAGTGATGTCTTTTGGAGAGCCTATGATGAAATGAGAATTTCCATGTGAAGTATGATCATTAACAGTCAAATTAGAATGGTCTGATATAAAAAATTAGATAGTTATATTATGTATGAAATGTGTATAGGATACTTAGACCATGATATGCCATCCAAAATCAATGGTTTGGGCATGTGTATGTTATAATCCATATCTACCTTGGGAAGTTTTGATATATAAGTGTTATAAGACTGAGAGAGGTTCACTGTCTATAAATTTTTTTATTAGTGTTTTATGGATTCCTATAGTGTTCCGTGATTATTGAAACTCATGTATTTATTAATATATGAGGTGTTATTGGGATTGTATAACGATTTTTGTGCATAAAGTTACCAATATCATCTAATCCTTTTTGAGATATAATGTTTCTAGGATCCTAACCATGTTGTGGAAGAACATTCATAATTAATGTTTCTTATTTATATATCATCATACACAAGAGTGGCCTATCAAGTACATAGGGTTTTCTTTAACAAGTTCCTGGGGTGATACCCCAATCACTATTTATTTGTTTCATGATGACTTTATTATGTTAATAAATTTTAGTCAATCAAACATATTATTATTCTTATATTAATGTATCATTCACCTTATGTGCGGTAGAGATAATTTATCATTCAACTTTGTTAGAATACAGTTGGTAAATAATCCAACATATTAAGTAATTTGAGATTTTTAATATGTGGAATATCATTCAATCCGTAATACCATATTCATCATATTTATTTTATATTGGTGATGAGTCGTTTTGATTGGGTTCAGATTGTTTTATCGATGCAGAAACATCATTCACTAAGAGTTACATCATTCCCATTAGGGATTATGGTTTTGGTAGGTCATCCACACTATTGATATGTGTTAGTCATGTATTGTTCTCATATGGGTGATATAACATTATTATTATAATTCCCGGACATTAAACCTTACTTAATATTGAATTAAATGAATAATTAACATTGAGGATCTTTTCATGTTTAGATTTTTAGAGAATTAGGACATAACTATTACATTTCAAAAGATTACAAAGTAGAAACTTTTACTAAGTTTCCATAAAATAAAAACTCTTAAAAAGAAACATGTCCAGTTCCATGTTTTAGGTTGCATTACTTTCCCTTGATCCCATCCTTGACCCTATTCCACGTTAAGTCCTGTGAAAAACATTCCAAAAACTTTGGATGAGCATAAAAAGCTCAGTAAGGGATACACAATGAATGAAAACTGTTAGTTTTTCAAAACAATAAGTAAACCATGTATACTTTATCGAAGTAATACTTTTCACCTTTTCGAAGTAGTAAAAACTCTTCACTGGATAAAATTTCATTACTTACCCTTCTGTAACCAAAACATTACCATAAAACCCATATAAAGATCACATAACATATAAAGGTAATTTGGGACATAAACATACATAAGTGGAATAACCATAAGGTCAACTTCCACACATATCACTTAATGGAATAGCGATTCGGCCAACTTCCATACATACTTAATGGAATAGCCATACGACCGACTTCCATACCCAATGCATTGGAGGTTATAACATAACCACCCGTCCTGGTATTCACGGCACCACCCGTCATATGGTTTATCACGTAACCACCTGTAATATGTCTAAGTACCATTATAAAATTATAACACATAAAACCAATATAAAGTAATGATAACATTTCCACATTTCAATCACAATATATCATTTAAATATATTGACATAATAGAATCCTTTATCAAAACCATTTCAATACCAAAATACATAAAATATTATATGGTATTTATTTTATTTTAAAAACATTACGACTTGTTGAGACAACCAAAGATCAAATAATACTCGCAGCGGCGGAAAAGGTCGTTGTCACCGTGTACGTTAAAAGAAACATTCCTTTTTATCGATTAGTAAAACTCTTTGTAGAAAAAGATTCCTTTTGTATAAAATTAAAAGTCAAAGTGGTTTATACACCGTATAAAATAAAGTTGTGTATAAAATGAAACATGCCTCAATGAAAGGATATTGAGACGAAGTCCCTTACAAAGACGGTATCATTGGTTTAAGGATAAATCAATTACATAATTATGTGTGACAAACGAATACACAAAATATAAGTGGATATTAAGTGTAAAACGATCAGAGGTTATTCACACATATTAATAGAATGACATATTCAAGGAGTATAAGTTTATCCCCAAGAATCAAATTTGGGTTAAGAAGTTCCCTTGCAAAAATTTGACAGCCTAATGGCGTCACTACAAAATTCAGAAAATGAGTTGATAAGTGATAAAAAAGGGTATGTAATCACATGGAAATAAAATTTAAATCAATAATGATATAGAATAACATATCCCAACAAAATATTATGTGAATTAAAAGACAAAACAAAAGAAGTCTTTTAAAAATAGAAGGGTGAAAGGTTCCCTTACCGACATGGGTATCATTCGAAACATACACCCCGTGAATGAAGGACAATACAACATTGATGTAAATACTCATAAGTGAAAGTATATTACACAATGAGTAAAATAATGGGTAGTACGTACACCACTCAGTGGAAATTGTGGCTAATGTATCATAAATCTCACGGGAATAAAAGTGAGATGAAAAATCCCTTACGAAAACACGGCAACCTAACGGCGCCACTTAAAACTTCCAAAAATGGATTGATGAGATCAAATAGGGTCTCTCATCATATTAAAATAAAATTTACAGCAATAGGAATATAAAAGAACATCCCCCATCATAACAAAGATGAGCTTAAAAGGATTAACATAAATGAGAGTACTTAAAATGAAAGAGAGAGGTTAGATCTCTTACGAAAATTCGGCAGCCTAACGGCGCCACTCAAAACTACCAAAATGGATTGATGAGAGAGAATAGGGTCTCTCATCATATGAAAATAAAAATTACAGTAAGTGTAATATAAATTAACATCCCAATAACAAGAAATATGAGCTTTATAAGGAATGACATAAAACAGTGTACTTAAAAAGAAAGAGAGGAGTAGGATCCCTTACCTTGGGTACGACTTGAATCGATCATTCTTTAACATCCTGAATAATAAACTTGAATTAATTTATACTTGCTTAAGAACCTTTTTCAAGTTCATTATTCCTTTTATATCAATTATTGACATGTTATAAACATTATGTAATCATTTAATTTAATAATGTTTGTTTTGTCAATATTTGGTTCTTAAGTCAAAAGTGGACTTCTTACAATTACATGTTGTTCGTGTGGTCAAAGGTTCTTTATTTCCAGAATGACATTCCTGATTTGGATATCATATATATCATATATATCCAGAATATAAATGTATATATAATATTACATAATCATTTAGAGGTATGAAATGAAATGAACCGTTCATGGAGACGGTAAGCCGTACGTACGCATGAACGCTACTTTCAATTCTATGTCATATTAATGGAATTAAAACTAATTTAGAGATTTGTATATTTTTAATTCCAGAATTATATTCATCCTTTAGATGTATCATACATAATATATATCCATTATATGTACTTATAATAGTACATTACATTTGAGGATAAGAAATGAAATGCACCGTTCATGGAGACGGTAAGTCGTACGTATGCATGAACGCTACTTTCATTTCTATATCATACTTTAATGGAATGAAAACAATAATAGTATAAAGGTATATTATAATTACAGTATAACATCATATATAATAACTTTAAATCCATCCTTTATACATCCCACATATGGCATTAACGAATCAAATCACTTTGAGGGGGCGGTAGTCCGCACTTCCTAAAATGAAGATATCGTGTATACCCATAATGGAAGCCATAAAGGTATGCCACAATTGAAAAATACAAAAGCTTAAGTAAAACATAGAAATATTATATATCATATATAAACATAGTGACATATTAATGGCCACCTTTGATGGTGTTATATGAGTGTTGAACAATCATTGTTTCGTGAGGCAGAAATTCTCCATCCATAGAAACTGTATGTTCTTTAACCATTAGATGAAGGTGTGTGTAAGTATAGCTCAAATACATATTATTACAACATACTAGTATATTGAAGATACTGGATTTTTTAGAAAAGAAATGAATAAAAAGAGTTTAGGGGGTTGGAGAAGCAAAATAAAACAAAATAGCACAGGTGAAGACGTTACCTTAAAATTGGGTAACTCCCTTTGGTTTGAACCAAAAGGGTTTCTTGAAGAGATTTCTGCCGATGATAAGGCTTCTAGGATGAGGAGAGGGATTTGGAGAGACAAAATGATCAGATCTTGGACGAACCAAAGGCTTGAGAGGTGTGGGTAAGGTGGTAGAGGTGGGGGCCTTTTATAAGAGGAGAGGAGGGGCACTCTTGGTAAAGTATAAAATGTTACTTTATTTTCAAATGGTTTTCGGATTTTAATGGTCCCACATTGATGATTTTTGAGGATAAGGTGATAAGGGTTCTAAATCCACCCATCCAATTGGTTATTGACATGTGTAGGTCCTAGATTTTTCATTATCTTTCCATTTTATTTAAATCGTTAAATAATGAGGTCATCGCTGCATCATCATGATGTCATAGAGAATTTTATTTATTTAATGTCTAAAAATTATAAAAAACATACTATGATGTAGGAAATCGTTTTAACTTTCCAATGACTATTTATAGTAAAAATTCTGACTTGTATAACCACATGTAAAAATTGCATTAGTAAAACATATCATGTTTGTGACATTTTTATTTTAACTTTAAATAAAAGGCATAAATGTCATTATCAAAACCAAGTGGCTGCATGGGGTACCAAAAATCTACCCATGGGTTGTCTTAGTCGGACATAACTCATATAATAGAGTTAGGACATGTGTCAAGATATTTTTATTTTATTATAATATCATTTTTACCTTAAATCACACTAATTACCTTTAATCGCGATTAATAAAACTTAAAAGTTACTTTTATTCAAAAATTATTTTCATCACATTGAACCACATTTTACTTAAAAATTAAAATCTTTTAAATTGGATTTTTTAAATTCAAATCACATAAGTGATAAAGTCCCATTTAAACGAAAATTCAAATTTTTGTAACCACCACTTTGTGGTGTTACTATTCCTCAAAAAAATTGAAGTTTTTAAGAAAAATACCAAAAATTCACCCTAAGCTATATTTGATATTCCAAATTCAAAAATGATGTCTATTTTACCAAATTCATAACATAGAATTTTCAATAATTAATTTTATAATTAAACCCCGCTGTTAAAACAAATAGCGTGTTTTTAAGAAACAATATCTTTCAAAAGATTGACACTCGTTTAAGTCCAAACATAAATTGGTATTAAATAAAATGACCACCATTGGATTAAATGGTAAAAATATATTCTATTTACACTTTAAAACTAATTACAAATATAATCTAGTAATATAAATAAATTATATTAGAAAGTGGTTTTGAATTAAAATACAACATTTTTCACTATTCATTAAAAAATATGAACTTTGTCAGAAAAATACAAAAAATTTACACAAAGTAAATTTTGATGTGCCGATTCTAAATAAGAATTTTATTTTGTCAAATATAACACATTAAATTGTCAAAAAGTGGATTTAAAAGAGGTTCTCCATCAAAAGGCGGTTAATCGACCTTTTAAAGAATATTAGACTGTATACGCTTAAAATTGGATTCATTCGCATATTTAATCCTCTAACATTTATTGTAAAGAGTAAAAATATTTGACAAAAATATATAAAAATTTTGTAGTGAGTTCTGTTCATTCCCTCCATTACAACGGCTAGGCATTAACTACCATTTAAAATAATATTATTTTATTATTAGAGTGCAACGTAAGATTCCCAAGAAACTCGTTGTTGCGTGTTGGGTATGCCATCGAGCGTAGCATCCCCTTTAATGTAATATTAATATTTTATTCATAAATTTGGATAAATATAAAAATGTCATATTCTTTATTTACCTGGGGAGTTATAATTATATTTTGTTAAAATAGGATTAGTGAGTGGTGATAGACCGTTCACTCATGGAGTGCATTTTGGTGACACATTATTTAATAGGACAAACCTCATTCAATGTTTATTATTAGGTATTGGGAAAAAATTGATCACAAGGGTGAATTTTCGAAGAGAACATGTTCATGTTGATAGTTAAATGAGTGGTGACATTATTTTCACCATAAAATTGTGCAAAACCGTGGGAGAATTGCCTCATTATATCACTATCCATAGTAGGTGCAATTTGCCAATCAAGGTAAATTCTTATGTACCTAACGGTGTGAAAGTTGTATGTATGTTAAGTTATGAATTAATTTTCATTCAAAATATGCATAAAAAATATATTAATTTTTATTAGGAACATAATTTTTTTCATAATGTGATTTTTATAACACCATAAAAAAATAATTAATTGTACATTCGTACCCTATGTTTCCATTTATTATAGGTAATTTTCTCAATTATAGGTGGATGAACTATTAGATATTGACAGGGGCTATGATGAATAGTCCATAGAGAGACCCATTAAATTTTGGGTATCTATTTATATTTATAATTTAATCATTTATTTTAAATTATCATACTATTTAGAGATCCTCCATAGTTTGTATGACTATGTGACATGTATGTATATTCATTATAACAAGGTTATGTAATTGTAATAATATTATTTCAACAATAATACTATAATCAACTGATAATTTTAATCCTGGTTTGAGTCCTTGCAAGGAAACGTGCACTATACATCAACAAACCTCTCGTGGGCCCCTCTACTCCATTGGGAACTGGTCGAAGCCAAGGGTTGTCCACCTTGGGCCTCACAGGGGACATGCGGTGAGCAGGTGGGGAAGCCACCCCAATACCTCGTTACCCAACAATATGTCTGAAGAAGTCGATGACTATGGTGAAATGACGACTTGATGGTGATGACAGTGATTTGGTGTCTGGACGGTGAATGATTATACTATTAGGTCTCCCTAGATGGTGGGTTTCTCGGGTGGCATGATTTGCCTGTGATTCTAATTTTTGGATTTGAACATTAGTTTTGAATGTGTATTTTTGGAATTAGGTTTTTGGTGAATGCTATTTTATGTGAGTTATGATTGAAATTTACTTTTAGTTTTTTGTAAGGTTCTCACTTCTCTTATAGTGACTTTTTTAGAAAATGAAAAAATATTTTAGGATATGTAGGTCTTTCATATTTTTAGATGAATATTCCTATTTTACAGAAAGAGATGCCTAAAAATATTAGAGGTCTACTTACACTAGAAACATGGAATAATAAACAGGTGGATCATATTTGAACAATGTAATATCCCAATATTTTATTCATGTCTAGAACCCTACATATAAATATCATAAATAATAAATTTCTTCAAATATTGGGGAATGGAATCATTATAAAATTTGACCTCTAATCTCTAATAGTGTAATAAAATATATTTCAATATAACAAGAATATAAAGGTATGAGAACATGAGAATAACATATAGAATGTGTATCCTTCATATCATAGATCATAAACAAGAGTCATGTCATAAATTATGGTTTCCCCTAAAACATGAATCATAATGGGAATGATTTGAATGATCCCTCAGAGCATAGTATTAGAATAAAACATCGATTTGTTTCAAATTTATAGGAATAACATGTCTTAGGTTATGGATACCCACCAAGATATTCATAACATATTAGACATAGGATAACGACCCATGTACCTACTTTGGGATTGGGATAAGATCATATGTACCATCTTTTGGGCATCTCATATCTTCCATATATAGACCTAGGGATAATATCATGTGTACCCATAGATATCGTATAACATTAATAATTATCCAATACATTGGAGGGAGATATAGGCACAACCTATCAAATAATGAAAAACATAAATACATGTTGGAAAATACCATAAAACATTCCTCGTAAAATAGTCCATGAAAATGAATGGATTTCATATTCACATTATCCTAACATAATATATGGAAAAGAAACATGTTTTGTTTTCATTTATTCATTTGATCAAATAATAACTGATGGTAAAATAAATGGGTTTCACAAGAATTTTATCTTGGTATTCCATATGAGTGTCAAAAAATAATCATAATCAACATTTTATCATAACTATAAACTATAAATAGAAATATTAGTGATTTATAATTATATAAAATACCTATTAGAAATTAAGTAACCCAAAAACATGTCATCTTAGATAGAAAAGTATTTTGAAATATCACCTGGTACATTTTTTGGGTAATATAGCCATTCCATATTGAAATTTCTTTTTAAAAAATTTTTGATTTTAAAATTATTTTATTTTAAAAAAAACATGAAAATACGTTGAATAATATTTAAAAAATTATGTTTTCATGCCATATTAAAATAATGATTATGTGATATATTCTAAATAAATTATTCCTTTCAAAATTTCAGTAAAATAAAAAAGGATTTTATTGATTATAAAAATCATTATTATTCATTTTAAAACACTTTGTAAAAGTAAAAATAGTTAAAAAAATCGTTAATAAATATGTTTATGAATTTAAAACATTTTTTAAACCATTTTTAAGAAAAATGTATACGAAGAAAAATCTCTTTCAAGAAAAGGTAAAAATAAAGATGAATTTTACTAAAAATATTATTTTTATCTATTGAGAAAATAAAGAGAGTTAAATGATTGTAAAATATGTATTTTTCTATCATAACCATATGAGGTGAAAATTATTTAGTTTCTGTATAGATAGATTATAGGATTCCAACATTGGAATTAGAGCCAAGAATAATCCTGGTAAATGATTAGATTGTACCATAAAACACTCAAAACTTAGGAAACATTAAATCAAGAGAACTATGAAATAATAATAAAAAACAAAAAATATAATATCATGATAATAAATAAATTCAAGATTTTACATGTCAAATCATCTTTATTTGAACCTCATTAAATAATATAGGTGGATAACATAACATATGTGTCAATGGAAGAAAATTGAGACAAAAAATCCCTTCTCAGTTTGGTGAACCATAAGCCCCATGAAAGGGATATCATAATATACATATGTAAATACCCTTAATTTTCATAATAATAATCAAAACTTACATTCATGGTATGTACATAAACAATATAATTGAAACATATTGTGATCATGGTATGTGTGTCAAAGAAAAAAAATGTGAGATTGAAATCCATTACCATAATTCTTGACTTACATCATCCACATTAAAAAATCATCTATAGAAAAATTATTTCAATTATAAATATATTACAGAATAATTATTAAATATTTCATACCATATATTATTTACATATGACTTATTTTTTCCCTTTAATTAATAATTCATTGTTAAAATTACTTTTCAGATAATAAGTGACTTTTTTAATATAGGTTTTGATTTGGAATTTTAGGTCCTCTTAATTTAATAATGGATCCATTATATATATAATTTTGACAATTATATAAAAAAATACATATGAAATATATATTTGTTTATAATAATCAATTCATGATAGGGTTAGAATTTGAAATACACATTTGTAGAGATGATAGTCCATACACACAAATTAATATAGATTTCAATTTAATAATGGAAAAAATAAATAAGGGTATATAATATATTAAAATTCCATAATCACTTTTATATCATATATATAATATATGATTATTTATACATAGCCTTAATAAATTTTATTTAAATTTAATGTGAAAAAATGAATCATATCTATTCATGAGGTGGTTTACTTCAATACACACGAACTATGTTATCATATCCCACATGGTATGGAATGTAAGAGTGTATATGTTATATAATAATTTCATAATTAAAATTATTTTAAATTAATTTTTTTCTTAATTTAATATATCCTTATAACAAAATTCATGATAGAAAAAGAAAAACACATCACATTTGTCTTCAAAGCGGTAGTCCATCGTACACATGATCGTTTTTATTATTTTCTAATAGATTGTGATAGAATAAGGTAATTTTTTTATAACTCACAACATATAATAATGTAATAAGAATATTACATATAAATTAAATCCATATTTGTATCCATCCTTTTTATGTGGTTATGAAAACATTTATAATACCTGTTCGTGAGGTGGTAGTCCTCCATACAAATGACTGATGGTTTCATAAACCATTTGATGGAAGATGAAAATGATTAAGGTTACAAAATTAAATTAATATAATCTATGTACAATTAATATAGTGGAGTAATTCTATTATAGTGGATTGATAATAATTGTAGAAGGTGGTATTAGATATAACATAAAACACACGATTAGAAATGTTACCTCTTAGTCAGAAAACGATTTTTTGTTTCCAACATAATTATTACACGGGTAGATTTATGACCAAAAGAGGAATTATAAGATAATATAGGAGAATTAATGAAATTATTTTTGACAGAATTGGCTGAGAAATGGATATTTTATGTGTGATAAGGAGGGAAGGGTGGGAGGCCTTTTATAAGTGAGGTGAGTAGCACACATGTAATGTTTTAAAAAAATAAGGTGTACCCACGTTTTCACATGAAAAATGGGTAAAAAATAATCAATTATATATTTTAAGAGTATATATGGTCAATAAGTTTATATAAAATGAGTGTTCGAGAAGTTATAAGTTAATTTTAATCCATATCATCTTTGTTTAACCCCCAGTAACCCCATTTTCATTTTAACCACGATAATTAATTATTACTATGTTTTCTATTCATCATCGTCAAAAAATAATATGAAATTAATTAGAAAATATATATTTTTATGTTTAAAAATATTCCATCCATTTTTCTAAATTCCTTTTGTATAAGTGGATAATTTTAATATAATATCAATCCCACAAAAGCGATGAGAAAGAACTAATCCCTAGAGGGAATGTTCAAACATTTATAATGTTTTTTTAAAACAATTTAATATTAAATTTATTAAATGACCAAAATTTTATTTATAGGTATTTAAATGAAATAATATTACTATTAAAATCATATTTAAATAATATATATGTTTTTAAATTGAATAAAATAAATCATATTTCTTAATATAAATAACAATTTGGCACATCTAATTCAATTAATTATCTTCTTAGAGAATTTCCAAATTTTAACTACAAGATAGTGTTGAAACTATTGTGTAAAAATAATATAATTTCAAAAAAAAATTAAATATGGGAAAAATAAATCTAAAAATAGATGTGTAAAAGGTGAGAAAATTTATTTCAGAAAATGTATCATTTCATTACCTAAAATTGTGTTTATTATTATCGCTTATAAAAAAAACATAAGATGGTGGCTAAACACTTATTTTAGCATGTTATTTATAAGCTTTATTAAAATAATTCATAAATGGTTATTTTCAAAATTTATTGAAGGAAAATGTGTTTTTTATGAATATAAGTTATTGTTCAATGAAAGATTTCAATTTTTTGGCCAATGGTTTTTATTTTGATTAAAAATTAATTTGTTATAATTTAAATAATTGTATAATAATTTATAAACCATATATTTTAATAAGTTAGTTTGTCTTATCCATACCTTCCATTTGAAGGGATAACTAATTTCTAATATATTAAATAATAATATTTGAATTGTATTCCGCATAGTAGGTAAACCTAATGTTGCATGTCGTAAAAGATACACTCAGTATTTTAAGAACTAAAATCTAATCTCATTGATTCATGTAAATAAAGATAAAATCAGTTATACAAGTAAAGAAAATATAAAAATGATTAAATTTATTTGTAAAAATATATATAAAAATATGGGGTTGTTACATTCTACACCCATGAATTAATTATCTCCCCATAATTTTAAGTTGTTCCATGTATTAAATGTTTTTATATTTATAAGTACCTTTGGGGGAAAACAACAAAATAAAAAGTAATAGTAAATAATCATCTTGAATAGAGATAAAGGGATCTGTGATGAACATCTTGAATAAAACATTATTGTTTTCCAAAAAATAGAATATAGGGGGAGGTGTAGATTTTTAAATAGAAGACATGTGTAATGTTCATATAATTGTTGAAAATGGTAGAAATCATTGATCTTAAAAAATTAAATTATCAGGTTCAAATAAAAGACCAAAAAACCATAAACCAAATATCTATGAATAAATTCATTGATGTCATCATGAATGGTGGTAATATGACATCATACTATTTCATGTCTCTTTTACTAAATTTGATGAATTTTCATGAGAAGATATAAATAATTTATTTCATTCAATTTTATAATAATAATATCATATAATTTTCAGGAATATATCAATTTCCACATCATATCTTTTTCAATAAATGATTAATATTTTTATTAATGATTCTCTATTAGATCATAAGATCCCAAAAATAATGATAATTAATTCCTTATTTTTTTAATTATAAACAATAGTTATTATAGGTTTTCCAATTACATCCAATGTGAATATTAAAATATTCCACCAATAGTTATCCTAAAGGATCTTATATGTCTATTTGAAATTAATTCCCAAAAAAATTATAAATAATTCTAATAAATTTCCCCAAATCAACTTAACATTTATCCCCCAAATATAAAGAATGATATTTTAATGGTTACATATAAAACAATCGAATAACTATATCATATATTCTAATGAATCCTGGTAATAACCATAATTACCATAAATATTAAATGATAAATACTGGATTCCTACATGATTAAAAAAATATTATTGAATATGTTACAAAAATCCAAAATTATTTTACAATTCATCCTTGATAACATATACCAATATGTTAATAAATAATTAATTAATTCTAGGTTAATCAATAATACCTAACATACTATATTAATACCAATATTCTATTTATCTAGATTAAACACAATTTTTTTCAAAATCAGGAACATATTAAGGGTTATATTCTATTAATTATGTATTTTTCATAAAATATCACATTTATATTAAATCAAATTTCTAGTTTATTAGTATTATAGAAAAAATTCTACAAAATCCTGATTGAAAAACATATATGGAACAATACTTTTAAATTTCATGATTTATATATCATAAATCATAAATCACCACCCACATAAAAACAAATGATTACACCTTATTCATAAACCATGATAACCGTCATCATATTATTCCTTAATACAACATTCCTATAATATTAATTTTGTGTTGGGATAAATCCCTCAATGTAACATTATAGTATGTTTGGATTTTTCTGATTGGTAAAAAAGAGGGTTCCCAAGATATGTTATAAATATATAAAGATATAATTTACTATATATGTTGAAAATGATCCAAGATAGAGGAATGAATTCCTTGGAGGTGGTTTGAAAATTTTGTACACAATGTGACATTGTCTCCCATTCATTTACAAATTGTTTATGTAAAAAATATAGAGTTTTTGACATCATCATGAAAAGTGTATTTCCATGAATGATAAATAACAATATGTCAAAGGCATGAATTTAAAAAAAAATGGGCATTAAAAAGTGTGTTTCATGAAGGAACAAAAATTCCAACAGTGAGCTTCATGAGTACATCTTGCATTGTGAACAATAATTTTTGGATCATCATGGTAGAATGAACAGTTTGATGATGATCTCTGCTATTATGATGAGCATGTTGAATGAGAAATTTCCATAGAGCTTTGAGAAAAATAGATTATCATGACATAAAAGAGGGAGGTTCTTGAAATAGTGATGTCATGGATTGGAATTTTTTGGAATCCGTAGAAAAACCTATAAATATTCTTCTACCCCATTTAGAAATGTAGCGAGGTTTATGAAAAATCATAAGATCATGAATTGAGAGGGATGATCATGAAGGGTGGTCTACAAATGGTAGATCCTAATGGTGATATGTGAATAAGTTTGAGACAGATGTAAAATTCAATTTAATGTCATAGGTATCATGAAATAGGTTGTCTCTAGGAATACTAATAGTGATTCACAAAAGGTAGGTCCTTTATAATGCCTATTTGAGTATCAAAAAAGAGGATCTTCCCAGATGCAGTGATCATCATGAATGTTGTTTATAATTCTTCGACCAGTACATCTATGGTAAAAAAGTATTCATCAGTGGATGAAAGTGGGGCTTCAATGGAGATTCTATATACATTGGATGAGGAATTCATTATACATAATGAAGGGAACTATAGGTCCATAAACTATGAGTTTTTCCCTTCCAAGAGTTGTGAGAAAAGTAAAATTAAGTTTGTGATACTTTCCAATGGTAGTGTTTTATATAAAAAGACATATGGAATGTACCTTAGGAATGAAGTGACAAGACCCCAAAATTTTTAAAGGTAATAATTATAGGAATATAACCGATATTTCATAAACAATGTTATTTATAGTGATATTTGGTGGACTTGGTACATCAGTACATCGTTGTTGTATTCTCCTTAGACATAGACCAGTAATGGAGAACTATGTAAAATTGATGTTTCATATTCATTATTTAATTTATGTTCTTACGTTACTATGGGATAAAGATAGAAGTGTGTTTTGTTTAACAACAAAACAAGATCCAAAGGGGTGGACGTTTTAATATATCATTCCTTATTTAACCCTATATCTGGTTATATTACCTTATAGACCTAATAATATAAATCATGTATTGGCATTCCTAAACATCAATTTAATAACTCTTCCCATTGTTAACATAAAAATATTGTTATAACATCTTATACTTATAATATTTCATTCATTATATCTTAATAATCAATAAAAACCCATTACATGTACAACCTTCTTGAAAATATTGTTGATATTTTCCTATATAAAATCCATTTTGTTAATTCCCATGTTTTCATTGGAAAAATCATTTATCAACTAATAATACATTATGGAAACCAATATTCAAAACAGTTTCATTTACTAAACATTTTAGTTTTCATCGACAATTTCTTACTATGTACCCTTATTCTCTACACATAAAACATCTTTTCATATTTATAATAAATTACGTGGAATGTTTCTTCCAACATTTTATAAATTTTGGGAATTGGGTCATATTTACTCTATGGTATACACCTATTGATATCTCAAGGAACTCTATCCATCTCAACTATGGACAGTTTGAGAGTTGGTTAAGGTAAATGTTATTAATCAAATACAATGATAACTGATTAAGAATAACAAAAATATAAATTACACTAGACATCATAATATTTTATATCACTTAAAAAAAATTTCTATCACATTCAATGTTAGCCAAGTTACTTCTAATTCCCACAATTGACTAAAACCAAAAACCATCATGTGACTGAACATCTTACTAGAGGAGAACCACATAAACATTAAAAATCATGTAAAAGATTTATAAATCATGAAACAATATTTCAAATATGAGATATCTTATTATTAAACTATTTAATTTAAGTTCATTATAAAACTCTATCCTGATTTTTCATAAGGTTTTTTATATTTTAAAATAATATCACCCAAAAGTGTAAAAATTGGTGTGTAGTAAGACTCGTTATCATGGATATAGTGATAATCGAGACTGGCTCAATTCTACCTTTTTGACTTGTTAATATTAAGTACAAAAATTATAAAACCACAGTAATATTTTGTACCCAAAAAAGATTTTATTTAATTAAAATCTACTCACCATATCCTTTACAAAAATACCAAGACATATTCTTATATTGTGGATCATCCTTAGAATTATCCTCCAAAGTATCCCTAATATAATCCTAAAAATATTTACATCGATGTTATTAATGTTTTCTAATTCATGTTTACACGGGTTATTTAAACCCCTCCTCTAATACCAACAATAAAAACAAAAATTTTGAATTCATAGATTTTACATAATTTTAGATAAATTTTCATTACATTACACAAACACATGCTTGGGATCTTAAAGGTATTGTGTGTATGTAAAATTTGAAACCTAATAAATTTGTTCATATACGATATTTTTCACATCCCACTAAGTTTATAATATTTATCACCATTTATAGACATATCATACGTAATACCTTTCTTCAAATCATGGGGAATGATAACATAATAATGGTTGAGCTCAGATGCTCTGTAAGCGTAATCATGAGAGATATCAATATAATATAAGAATATTGGTTTGATAACATGATCATGACATATTAATAACCTAACATATATATCATATACCATAAACTACTATCATATAAACAATATTTTTATTTCATATTACATGAATCGTAATAGAATCAAAGAACATGTTCCCTGAGGGAATATTATTGGAATAAAGACTATATTTGTGACATATATATAAAAATAAGAAATTTTCTATAGTGGATACACACTAATACATTAATAACATGTTAGGATTTGGATAAAACCCCTTGGATTGGCATCGATAATGGGATAACATCCCATATACCCTCTTATGGTTTGGGATAACCACTAATGTAATATATTTTGAGCTTTTGATAACATCCAATGTACAGTTTGAGTTCATAAAACATTTATAATTGCCGAAATAATTGTACGGGAATATAGGTGTCACATATCACATGATAAAAATCGAATATATATGTTACACTAGATCACAAAAAAATTAATTATATCATAACCCATGAATAGAAATGGATTTCGTATAATATTTTGTCATGAAATTACATAATTAAGAGAAACGAGTTTCATAATCCTTTAATAATTTCATAAAAAAAAACCTAATGAAAAAAATATGTGGGTGTCATATGAAATTTATGATGGTATAATCCATGTAATAGAAACACATTTCATAGTCATGTTTTCATCATATTCATAAAAAATCAAGATAATGATTAACAAAGGCATCATGAGATAATATTCCCATTAAATATTATGTAAATGAAAATTATGTCATCAGAGATGGACGACTGTTTGTAAAGATCACATATTACATTTTATTGAGGGAAGTATTTTCCACTTTGAAAAACAGATTTTAAAATAAATTTTTTTATAGAATTTTTATTTTTAAATAAACATAAAAAATTATAATGAATTCATTTAAATAATGTGTGGTCATGAGGTTGTAAAATAAAATTCATTCCTAATGTGGTAAAACAGATAGAACTTTCATATTTTACATAAAATCCAAATGGGATTATTTTTGAAAATCCAATGAATATTTGTTTAAAAAAATTAAAATTCCAAAATCGGTAATCATGTCTTTAATAAATCCATGTGAGAATGATAAAACTTCTTTAGAAAATATAAATATATAAATAAAAGGTTTCTCAATCGAAGAAACAAATAATATTGAATTTTATTAAAAATATTATTAGTAAATCTTATGGATATAATGATACGAAAATGAATGTAAAGACTGTCATTTCATGAAAAAAAATTAGAATAAAATAAATGAGTATTTAGATATATATATTATAACATTTCATTATTTGAGGAATAATTGTATACAATCCATATAAATGATTACATTGTAACATAACACTATTACCTATTATATAACTTTGAATTCTAAAAAAATTGATACAATAACAAAATATAATACATATAAACCCATGAGAGTTAATAAATTCCATATATTAAATTTCAATGGGTTACCATATACACATCATAAACAATGATAGGTGCATAACATTACATATGACTTAAAGAAGGAAAATTGACGAAAAACCATTACTTATTATGTAACATTTGAATTGTAATCCCCATGAATGAGAGATAATAAAATAGATATTTATATCTATAAAGTTTTTAGTATAATCAATATAATATACATTCATGGGATTTATAACATACCATAAAAAACAAGTGATCAACATGTTATGTGTGTAACAAAAAAAGTGAGATAAAACTACCTTACCTTATATATCAAATTTGATCATAAACATGAAAATGTCATATATAATGAATATAACATTAATATAATTATATTAATTAATAATATGTATACATGTCGTAACATATGTGATTTACTTGTAGACTTTTTATTATAATTTATTTACAATTCCTCATCAAAATCATGTTTGTATATAATTTCCACATTGATTTTCATGTTTATTTTTATTTGGTATAATCTGTCCTCTAATATTAATAATGGTTACATAATCTCCATAATGTTAACCATTATATTTATATTAAATATATTCCTTAATTTCTTATTTATATTAATTTAAATATGCATGTTATAGAAAAAACATTATTATCAGAGATGGTAGGTCATACATTTACATAAATGCTATTTCCATTTTCATAACAGAATGGTGGAAATAAGGTAGAAAAATATATTAAAATTAAGTAGAAATTGTTATTTAATTTATATAATTTATTATAATTTAATCCAACCTTTATTACCTCTTATTTAAAGCATATGTAAAAAATTAATCACATCACTTCATGAGGCATTGGATATCAATAGACATGAATGATGTCATCATATCCCCCACATAATAAAGAAAATAATATTTATATGTGATAAAATAACAATATAAGTTCAATTATTTTTATAATAAATTATTAATTTTTTTTATTTTTTATTACCATTCAACTAAAAAAACTAAATAACATGTCACATCAGTTCGTGAGGCGGTATTCCATTGTAAACACACAACATTATTTTTGTCTAATTGTTAGGTAGGTACAAAGATATAATGGGTATTATATTTCCATATTTAGAAAATTATTATATATATAACATAAAAAAATTAAATACATAGTTTTCTCAAACATTGATAGGTGGTTATGAAAAAATAACATCAGTTTGTGAGGCATTAGTCGGCCTAATATATTAGTGATGATTTTAATCCCATTAATGGAGGAGGAGAATTATATATTTTAATAATTTAATGTAATAAAATATATATATATATAAGAAACATATTTTATTATAATTTTTTTTATTATTAATAATTTAAGGATGTGGAGATATAAATTATATATGTCACTCCTTTAGGGACAATATCTTTACTCCGAACAAACTTTTATGATTTGACTAAAAAGAAATTATATGATCAAATTTTGAAAAAACTAAGGATAATAGGATAATATGTCAGAAATAAAGAAATAACTTTGACGTGAATTGGAAAAAATAATGGTTTCTTATGCGTGAAAGGGATAGGAGGGGTTTGGGACTTTTATAAGTGAGGTGATAGGAATAATTTTAATATATAAAAAGAAAAAGGTTTTCCACCAATTTCTAAATGAAACAAGACTCAATGATGGGACATTAAAGATAATTATATAATATATGTTAAAAATATTGATAGAGAATAGGTGTTTTTCCAATATATATGTAATGATACTCTATAAATTTGTAGTTTAACCCTCTTTAAACTCATTTTCACCTTAATAATGATAAATAATTATTTTTATTATTATTAATTATAGTAGAAAATTAATTTGAACTTATTATATTATATTTTTCTAATTTTCAAATAGTTAATATATTTTTTATAATTAAAATTATTGAAGTGTAAATTTTAATTTAAAATCAATCTAGAATACGTCATAATAATTATATTTTTCAAATATAATATTTCAAGAAGTTTATAATGTTATATATATATATATGTTAAATATTTGAGTTATTTAGATGAAGTAAATTAGTTTAATAGAAATAAAATTTAATTAATTTTACTTTTTAAATAATATAAAAATAATTTTTTTTAAAATTTTTTAAAGTAACAACAATTCTTAATTGATCCTTGTATATTCCACTATTAATTTAAAATTAAACTTCTCAAAAAACTATAAATAATACATTCTAATATTTTTTTTGAATTATCAATTAAAAATTGTTCATTATTTTTTCAATTAAATTTTCTAAAATTGTGAAAAAATAATTTTTAAATATATGTGAATCATTGAAAAAAATATACGTTTTAGAATTGTATTATTTTGAAGAACAAATTACATTTTATTATTATATATTGGATATAAAAAATATAATACAATCTTTACTATTTATATTGAATATATAATACAAAGATTCCATTAAAATAAATCATCAAAAGTAAATTTTTTAATTTATGTAGTTAAAATTCAATTATGCGGATAAAAATAATTTTTCATAAAAATATTTCCATTGTTTTTAAATGGATTATATTTTCATTTATAATTAGTTATTCCCAATGAAAAAATATTTATATACATGTGTAAATGATGTCTTTTTATTATTTAGATAAACTTATTAATAACCTCTATTCCAACCTCATGTAGACAAAATTCATTTTAAATAATAATATTTTAATACTTTTTCATATTTTATTTAATCTTGAATTTTTGTATAATTCAATCTAAACATGTTAGTGTATGTAACGTAAGATAATCTCAGCGTTTCATGTAACACAAAAAATAAAAAATATTACATTTCATGGAGAATTTTTTTTACAGAATCTTAGGTTGTTGAACTTATCAGAGGGTATAGTCTCTTGATGTTATTCATTATACCATAAATCTTACTCAATATCATATTATATAAAATGAGGCGTGTATTATGTTACATGCCTCCCTTCACCTAAATGAAGAAAGAGTGGGCCATGATGGGGGAATTACAATGTGGTATTAGATCATTATATTCATAGTACTACTATTTAGGTCATTATCTACATATACATTATTGTTTGGGACTTGTAATTTAAACTATTATTATACCTTTGAAATATTTCAAAACATGGAGCCGAAATTATCATGAAGTTGAGAATGTTGTTTTTTATTTTTATTGTTGTTGTCAATTTGATATTTTTAATGTGTAATTTTTTGGTATATTAATTTATGATATTATTATTGGGACATGGTGTAAAAATTAATATGTTCATGAATTATATATGAATCAAAGGAATCAAAATCAATTCATGTGATTCTTTATGGATAAGTAATTATTTACCATATGGGTAAAATGTTTCAAATGCCTAAAATATCATATATATTGCCTTAATATCTAAAATGTTGGTGCACTTTAATCAACTAAATCATTTATAAAAATTATTATTAGGTATACAATGAATTTTTATGGGGATATATATGTATTTGATACATGACATGGAGAGTGGGAATGCAAGGTTAGTTTATTGCCTAACTGATAAGATACACATGTCATTGTGTAAATCTAATTTAGTGAAATATTTTTCTTTTGGTCATTTCATCGATCTATTTATAGTTGGGAGATGAAACTAGAATGGGTAGTTCAAAATTGTTATAAGGATACATGAAATAGAGGATATCTATAGGTTGAGGTGAGGGTTCACGAGTTTTGTTGAGATATTTGAGACTAAACATTTTTTTTTCTTATTGAGATGTATCCTATATGAGTTATGATGCCTAAACTAGCTAGAAGAGCCTTATGATAATGATATATTAGTCAATATACCAAAAATTCAATTAATATTACACAATTTTGTGGAATTTTTCATATTATTTCTCCAAATGAGTGGTAAATTATTAGGTTATACAAAGAGAGAGACTAGTTAGCCAAGAAACTAGGATTTTTTTATTCTGAAATCTCATATAGATTATTTTGTATATATTTTCAATGAATGGGTTGTGGGATCAACTATATTTTAGTTAATGTAGATTGATTTTTTTATATACGTGTAATAGAAATATAAATGGTGTTTTGAATGAGTCTTGTGTTTGAAAAACATGGGAGGAATGTATAATTTTATGGTTAGAAAATTGATCCTAGGATTGGTGGAATACAACACATATTAGAATGGGTTGATGTTTATATAATGGTAACACCAAAGGGGTATGTTTTCTTGGTTTTAAAATATTTATTGGTAATAGTGTTTGTTATATATCATTTTAGGATGGTGATGTAATGTATCTATCACACCATGGGGAAATTATAGTGGGGTTTGATATGATATAAATGTTATGTGGGATTGTTCTGATGGAAATTATAGTGGTTTGTTATACATGATTGACATTGGAATAACTATGGGAAATGTCGATGCATAAATGTTGGAAAATATCTTGGATATATATTTTGTAACAAAATTACATATATTCTTGAAAAATAGCCCTATTATTGTACTATATGTAAAATTACTATCTCTATAGTCCTTTTAATGTTCATGTTAGGTAGTTCAGGGTTCATGTTTTATATTTTGAGACATATATGGGTAGTAGGACCACAAGAGCATCCTTTTTTATTGATGGGGTATATTAATCCTTAGATATAATCATATAAATAATAAAAAATAATTTTAATTTATATTATTTACTGATGGATTAGAATTTTTGGTATAAAATATAGTTGTAACTCCTGTTAATACATGATACACCTTGATATTACAATGGAATCACTGAAAATGTTCACTTTGAGAATCATGGTAGTGTGATAGTTTGGGTTGAATAACCATATGTTGTGTATTTATGTCTGATTGAACTATGATAAAGTATGTACTAGAGTATGGAAGTTGGTTTAGGAATTTATATGGTTATAAATTAATACTGGGTATTAAGTTTGACCTATAGTAAGATGGAACTCATGAGAAACTTTGTGAACAGTTTGGTAATCGGTTTCAGGATTTCTTCCTTGTTTTGTTTATGGTGATGAAACATTTTTTTAAGATATGTATAGGGCCATGATTTCATAGACACTCTGTGGGGAACATGGTATTGGTATTTCTAGAAAAAATTATCAATTCTCATGAGTATAAACATGCAACTAATGATAAATATACGAGTGAGACTATTCTCTTTGATTGATGATAAGGGGAATTATTATTGTGGGGATCCAAATATTTTATATTTATATTTTGAAAACATGTATTATTAAAAATTATGTGAGAATTTTGAGTTATTATACGGTGAAACATAACTAGTGACAGTAGAAATTTTATATTGAAAATTCCATAAAAAGAAGGTTGAATATATTTTATGAGTAGGTTCAAAGATTCATTTACAAACCTAAGATTATTATACTATGTTTTTTGTTAAATAATCGATAAAAATGAATCAAAGGGCTTGACATGGATGGATGATTAGGAATTTTTTTAGAGAGATTCAGTAGTCTTGTGAAGTTGTGTATGGTATTTTGGCTCTATAAGGAATGTACGATGAAAAATTAAATGAAGACAAAACTTGTGATATGTACATGTCTCGAGTGTGAGGTGGCAGCTTCATGACCTAGATGTTTCTATGATTATAGGGTGTAGTGAAAAGTGGGTGATTGTACTTTGTCGAGTATTTATACGCATTTTTAGTTTATACATAAAATTACTTTGAAACACAAGAATGAATGTAGGAGTAGAGCTGCAATCAAGAATTGGTGAATATTTTCATTGTTGGGGGAAATTGGGCATGAAAATCCATAGAGATTATTTATGTAGAGGGGTATCATATTGTGAATTTCACATATGATGGAGTAAGGGGATAGATATATTGATA
Source organism: Viscum album (assembly GCA_963277665.1). NCBI lineage: Eukaryota > Viridiplantae > Streptophyta > Magnoliopsida > Santalales > Viscaceae > Viscum > Viscum album. The sequence goes on along the minus strand of OY728152.1, from coordinate 1,556,046,833 downwards.
ACACACATTATTTTCTAATAATAAAATTATATTAAAATAATAATTAATTGTCTTATTGGGGATTCAGTAGTTTATCTATATTTGGTGTGGTTTTAGCTTGATTATAACTTTTTATAGATTGCGAATTAGAGAATGAATCCAATAATTGTGTCAGAGATGGTTCACATGAGATAGATGTGGATTCATTTTATTGATATGATGTGTTATGTAATTCTTGTTATAGTGATCCACATTGATGTGTGTCAGTGGAGATTGAAAATATTTTGGTTTTATTGAGGGTAAAACTAAGGAAGATTTGATTGTTTTCATTTCAATTGATAAATTTAAACATTTAGGAATATATAGAATATTGGTGATGTATTTTTTATGGTACTGACATGGAAATAGTGTCCTAAAAAGGGGTTTTATTTTTTTTGGGTTTGAAATATAAAGGCATGTACCCAGAGATTTCCATTGTGTAACCAGTTAGAGTGCATAAAGTACCCGATGGTGGCATTGGCAGTGTAAAGAAATTAACTGGGAATACTATAACACCCAAAGTTTTTTAAAACATATTTTAGAATAAATTAAATTTCATTTATTTTTTTCATTTATTGTCACCACATTTTATTATTGCGCTTCACAGAACACTGTCTTAGCATGTGCTACATGTGACATTGAGTTTTATGAAAACAATGATATAATATTAACATAGCTTTTTAAAAATAAAAATTATAATATATAACATAAACACATAATGATATATAAGAATAACAAATAATTATATTAAATTGTTTTATTGAAGTATAATATATAGATAATTAATAAATAAATATCTGTAATGTTTTTATATGTTTTCAAATAAGCATTTTCATATAAAAATGATTTTATATCTTTTTGTGAACAAAAAAAAATTAATTTTTAAAAATTTTGAATATTAATTTGATAGAATTAACTCCATTTCAAAAATAATAGTTTCAAAATATTATTAAGTTTAATTTTTCAGATTTTTTTTTGTAATATTTACAATTTTTATGAATAGTGTAAAATAATGAATTTCAATTGAAATCAACCATTTCTAATTTTTTATTTATATAGTAAATTTTATTATAAATTAATTTTAATGCATAACTAGTTAAATTATACATATATTAACCCAACATAATTAATTTTAGTTAGTTTAATTATTAAAATTGATATACAATCATTATACAGTTTTGAACATTTTTTATTTGAAAACCTGTTTTGCCAACATATTTGTGAGACTATGTTTAAATAATAATTTTCTGATTATATGAGTTAAAATTTGAAAAAATGTACATAAAATTTGGAATCATAAAAATTTATTATTTCTAAAAAGGTAAAAATAATTTTTTTATGTATTATTAGTGAAAATATATAAAATTAATCATAGTTATTAAGATAAAAATGAGATTACCAAGCACTACACATTAATCATAATAGGAAGATGACCTAAGAAAATGTCCGAAATCAATTTAATGGATATATATATTCCTTATATATTATATTTATAGTATTATACCATTATTTTGAACCACTATAAATGTAATAAAGTGTGTGGAATTCTCACTTTTCAAAATATTACTAGAGTGTTAGTCACCTCACCTATTAAAGTCCATTAAATATCTTCCTCTATTCACACCATATAAAACAATTGGTTCAGAAAATATTTAACCAAATAAATTCTCCAATTACATAGTCTAATATTATAATCTTTAATTTTGGTATAAATCCAACCATGGAGGGCCTTTGGGGAAAACTAAAAGAAGATAATCTAAGATGAGATATTGTTTTTTAACAAATGTTTTGTTTTATTTTTCCAAAAAACAAAATTAATTATTTTATATCATATTTATAAAATGTAATCATTATATGAAATATAATTATATTTTTTTTGTCAAATGTATGACCTAAAATGACATAAAATATCATCAAATGGGATATAAAATCATCATTCTTGTGTATGATAGACTACTACCACACAAACCAGTGACATTCGTTCGCCCATTACCACATAACATGGTTGAGAATAATTATTTAAATACTTATTAAATATTATATTATGTATATTTTTGATATTATTATTCTTATGTAATATTTTACATCACATAATCCTTCATGATTTAAATTTTATTGGAAACACAAAAATCATTCATGTGCATGATAGACTACCGACTCGCGATGGGATGTGATTCATTCTTGATTTGTATATAATTTATTATGTATTAGTTTAATAATAATATGTGACATATATAAATTAAAAATGATTCTATAATTAATAAATATCATTTATTTTTCTTTCATTCAATATGAAAAAATTGAAACAATGATCAAGTGTACGTTGGCCTACCGTCTCCATGAATGGCGTATTTCATTTTCTATAACTAAATACTATGGATTACTCTATATAAAAAAATATAGAATATATATGAAATTTATATCATGGAAATCATTCAGTATATTATTAAATCATGATTAAAATAAGAGAATAAAAAATATAACAAATCAGAACATTTAAGAAAACCAAACAATTAATGTCGTAAACATATTTTTAACATAGAATTGTTAATAAATATATAATAAATGGCCATTATAAAATCATATGTGGTATGATACATATTATTATGTTTCTATGATTTTTTTATAATAATAATATATTTATTATATAATGATATTGAATTAGTACAATGAAAATCAAGAAAAAATGTAAGGCACTTTCATCTCTCTTTTTTAGTTTTGGGAGACTCATTCTATTTTCACAACATATTTATTCTATGTTCTGTATATACCTCACATGATTTTTTTCCTGATACATGTATGAAATGTTATTTTTATTTTCAATTTTTTTTGGATATATCATTCATTGGGATTACAGTTGAAATGATTCCCAATCGGTAAAGGAATTTTGTCTCCATATTCCTTCTTTTGAGAAACATGTTATGTTATGGAACAATATTATTTTTTGATTTGTATATAATTCACCATTTAAAATGTTTTATCATGAATAAAATTATTTGATTCATATTTTATCCATCTTGTGATTTTATTATTTCATATACATTATGATTCAGTGTTACCTAATTGAGAATTTTTTATTACTATAATCTAATATTTTATCAGTATTATTTCTAATTTTGATTCCACTGATTAAATCATATGATCCATATCCTAATAATTAACTTTAATTTTATTCACCTATGGTTATTCATGATATAATATAGTAATGGTACCATTTTTTACATTAATTGGTACTTATGAAAATAGAAAAAAAGTTTTTATTAAAATCCATCTTTTATTTAGCTCTCATGATGAAAATTTGTTTTCTTTCTAATCCATGTTCTCTAAAAATGATTTCAAAAATATTTTTAATTTATATTTTAGTTTTATTTTCAAACAAAAGGATTTTTAATTTTTTTTATGTTTTTAAAACTGTATTATGACATTCAAATCATCCTATATATATATATTCAAGTTAATTTTCAATAAAAAAATATTCAAAGAAAAATAATTTCAAAAAGACTTAGGTTTTCAAACTATTTTTTAATTTTAATTGATATTTTCCTCAAGAAAAATTTAAAAATGACCTTTCATAATTATTTTAAACAATAAATTTCATTCGCTGATGTTTCATAGGCATTAATTGGGATATTGTCTATGGACTCCATTAATATTCATTACCTAAATTTTTTATGATTGTAATGAAATTTTTTATGAAACATGATTATATTCCATAAGTTATACCATAATAAAACACTTATGATACCTTATTATTTTCATGATTCATTATTTGAAGTAATTATTATGAAAATTTTCACTTTTCCATGGATATGAAAGGATAAAATATTATAATACACATTTCCATTCATGGGGTATGATATGATAGAAGTTTACGATTTTTTAGAACACAAAAATATTCTTTCATTATATGATGGGTGGGACCTATATCTCCCATCAATTCATTGGGGTGAAGAATTATACCCCATGAGACAGATAGGACTATAATTGAAGGTTCACTCGGTTCAGAAAGACTTGGTTTAACGTAGATCTGACCATTTATTAGTAATATAACATTGAAATGGGGAGTAAACAAAGTTATATGAATGAATACTACCACAATGATGGTATTTTAAGTAATAATTAACTAATATAAAACTATTTTTTAATTATTATGTGAATTTTACAAATTCCATGTCTTATGATCTCATGGAACATGTTTTTAATTACATTCTGACCAATGTTTTATAAACTACCAATATTTTTTCCATAACTCATTATTATTAAATTTTAAATGAAGGTTATGTTTTTCAAATATTACTTCTATATTCTAATATCATTATGTTCATGTAATGCTAACATATATCACATGTTTACCATATATGAGAATATAAGATCACCCTTTCTTTTATGACATTTGTGAAGGATATGAAAATATGTTTTATATATGACACATATAAGAAGGATTATTGTCACTAAAAATGTAGCGGAAAATTATATAGCCCACTTATGGACCATTGGTTGTATTTTCAAGGATTCCAATGTATCTAATGTATTGTGATTCACAGGCACATTTTTTAAAATGAAAAGAACATTCCTAAAAAATTATTTAATGTGTATATATATGAAAATATTGGTTATTTATAAATGGTATCAGAGTAATGGTTTAGTTAAATTTTTTGAAACTATGATGAAAAAAAATGAGATCCCTATGGACTTGTCTAAGGACCTGTCGATTTATAAGAATATGTCTTATTGTTTTAATAAAAATATAGCAAGTGATTTCCTTGAAATAACCCCATATATGGATAATAAAATTATATGTGGCTCAAAAATATATTTACACATAAAAAACAAGTGGAAAAAACACTCTATTGGGTGAGACCTAATTCAAAACTAATGCAGGGAAATGGGTCATGTTGTGCACCAAGTTTGCCACTCCCAGAGGATACACATTATAAATTCACAAACTATTTATGATCAATCACAATGTATTTAAATATAAAAAGGATATGAATGACATATAATAAAACTATTAAGTCTTATAATAATTAAGCTGGCATAATTTACAAATAAAATAGTTATTTCATTTTTTATATTGTTTTTTAATGTGAATATTGAATCTTGCATTATGAATTTGAATATTAGTAAAAGGTTGGAAGATAAAGGAAAAGATTTATTTCAGATCATGACATATAATGAAATTATTATACTCTAGATAATATAATTTTTCAGATATAAGTATTACAAAATCTCATTTCTATACACACACAACATTCTCTTGATATGAATAATGATGGACTAGTGTACTATAAATGAGATAAAACTTTTTGTTGACTTATTTATGAGGAAATATTGATATTATTTTAGTTTTTCATATTATAAACTAATTTATGGTTTAACACTAATAAAAATTTATTTTCCAACATCACGTCTTAGTAAAAATATAATTTTTTTGGATATCAACCATTTTGAAGGTGATGCAGATCATTAGTGGAATCTCAACAAAATTACAAGGATGTACGAAGAAATTGACTCCTTAGATTATGAGATTTCATAAACTTATTTTTCAATAAATATTTTTCATGTAATATTCATTTTAATTTGGTGAAATATTTCTTTTGAGAAAAAAGAAAAATTGATCAGGAATATTTTGGTAATTATGAGGAAACCTTTACATGGTATTTGTGGTATGCATATGTTATTATCACCAGACATGAAAGTAAGGTAGATCAATACATCTGTGTCATAAAACCATATCATTGTTTGGTGATACCCATAAAATATATTAGTACTAATTTGGAACTTTTTCTATGTGAAATTATGGGGTATATTGAGTTTTTAGTTATGTATCAATCTCACAGCTTTCAAAAGAATAGGAAGAATCAGGTCAAAGTAAAATCTAAATACCACAATGTAAAAAAGTAGGGTAAAATTATGAAGGTCATCAGATAATTTTTTTAGTGTGAACTCATATTTCATTATGAAATTTATTACCAAAGTGATGGGAAGAAGTCATATAATGATTCCAAGTGATAAAAATCTATACAGAATACAACTCCCATAAATTCGTGTATTAAGTGTAAGAATAATGATAACCTTGAAATGTGACCCTCAATGTATCAAGTGAAACCTAGGATTTATATAAAACATTAAAGAAAATATATGTATATCCATAAAACTACATTGGGGTATTATTTATTTATGTTTTAAATTAGAGGGATACCATATGATTTTTATCCCTTATGACTACCTTGCAAATGTAACCCTTACGACTACCTTATGGTGTAACTGTCACCGTTTCACTTAGATTATCCATATAAAAAACATACAAATTACACATTCCTAATGAATTGGAGGGATATATAGACCCCATAAAAATAAAAAATATACATGAACCATAACATAGTCATAAATCATGGATAATTTCATAATAACATTTTGATTTTTTTGAAATAAAATTCTTAAAATATGACTTTATATGAATGGTCCTTTATAAATAAAATATAATTGATATGAGAATAAATAGAACAAAATTAATATGTGCATAAATATTATATAATAATAATAAAATATAATATAAAAAATTATTTATATAGGATCTTAACAATACATAATTAATGATGTAGATGGTTTACCTGTTTAATAGAAATTAGGGTAAGAATTCACTTACATTAGATTTGCATTATCTGTAACATATTTAAAACATTTTTATAATGGTTAAAAATGAGTTAATGATATTTTATAGAAACATATGGATTTTTTAAACACCTTTTATGTTCATTTTATAATATCATCGATCCAATTACAAATATGATTTTGTTATTTTCAATATTTTGGGTGCGTGATTTACAAGTTATGCATGGTTGTTTCATAAATGATTTCCTTATCGAAAGGAAGTGAAAAATCATAAGTGAAATGAGTTGTTATTAATATTTTCCCATAATATTAAAATATTCCATATATAGTTATTTTATAAGGTATAAGGATTAATGATCAGATAAATCACTAGTGATTATATTTAGAACATTTTGGCAGTTTCTTGATAATCATGAACTAATTTCCTTATATAACATAATACTTTTTATATATGTTAACTCAATAACATGAAAGGTGATATGTGGTGGACATTAAAATCTATTTCATCATTAAATTTTTTTTATAACCATATTTTATAGAAGTAAAGAAAATTGAATACAAAACTTCCACGATTTTGGTAAATCAACACACCATGAACAATTTTTTTATTTCTAGAATAAGAGGGAGAGTAGAGGAAGACTAGTGAGGAATTTTCCAAAAATATGATAAATATCCAGAATATAAATAATAATAGTTCTTTAATTCCTACCAGATAAGGGTATGTGTACAGAGTATAACAAAAGAATATAATTTGAAAGAAAATACAAGAAAATGAATGAGGATATTTACCTCTTGATCTATTCTCTTTGAGATCCTCCATAAGGTCTTTAGTTTTTGACTAATGGTTAAACCAATAGGTCATAGAAGTGGGTAAGAGGCTTGGGAATGGTATTTGTATGAAAATAGAAAATGAAAAACCCTTTAGATGTATAACGTCCTAAGCCCTCTCTTCCGAACTCGGTGCTTGAAAAAAATGATGTGTAATTTTTTAATGAAATGTGAATAATTTCACATCACTTTTTAAAAATGAGGTCCTTTTACCGGTCTAGGTTCAGGTGAAATTAGAGTAAATTTCCCATTTTATCAATGTTGAATGAAAAAAAATGTCCACTACACATCTACGTTCTAACTCCAAAAGCGACGGCATTTAAAAATAAACTAATAAGACACATGAGAGAAATCATTTTTAAACAATGGATAGCATTCAAAATCCTAGAAAGGAGTTTTGAATGCCTTTCATAAATCACATTAAAAAAATATCTTTGATAAAACATTTAGTAAAATTAAATTATGAATACATTTGGTAAATAACATTTAAAAAATTAGAGTATATATCCCATTTAATCATAGTTGAATGAAAACGTACTTCCACTACACATTCGTACAATAACACCAAATGCGATGAAATTTTGAAATAAACTTCTACAATACCTATGAAAATTATTTTTTATTAACAAAGGGTGATCATTCAATTTCCTATTATGGAGTTTTGAAAAACGCTAAAAAGTCATATTAAAATGTCACTTTGATAAAACATTCTGAAAAATTAAATTTAGAATAAATTTTTAAAACAACATTTAGAAAATAATATAATGTGTTTAAAATTAATTATACTTTGAAAATGATTTTATACTAATCGAGTGATTCAGTTGAAAATATTAAGCAAGCCCTTAAAAACAATAAAAAAATGGAGGCCACTCGAAACAATGAAATCTATCTTGGCCCTACGCACTTGAGGGATAGATTCACTATCCAATTGCAATTCATATTTAAAAAGATCATGTACCAATTTTTATAAATAATTTTTTTCTTAGCTTGCCTTATATATATATAAATATATATTTCAATGGTGTTTTAGTTTTGAAAATATAATTATAATAATTCTTTGAAGAAACATGTTAAAATTTATTTATAAAAATATAAATACAAATCTCTACTTAACATTTCATGTTGTACTTGGTACGATCAAATTTCAAGATACACGACATTGCATAATCATGTTGAAGATAAATCAACATCCACACTCTCAAAATTTCATCCTTATTTCCAAAAAAACCATTTTTTTAATGTTTAATTTCTCATGCATATATGTATATGACTACAAAATCATCGATGTAAGTTCATAATTTTGTATTTTTATATGCCATGCACTTGATAAAATTATGACATTCTTAATTTATAATTTCATATTTGAATTTAAACTAGGTTAATAATTTATGTCAAACAATTATATACTTGAAAATCATGCAAATATATACATATAAATATGTATATATATAATATTAGATAGAAAAGATAAATTCAAATATAAAAACATGTTTGATTTTGAATTAAACATATATGTAATTTTCCTCCTTATTCATATTTCTTGAGAACATAAATACTAAATTATAATCAAATTGAAAACAAAACCTTTTGATAAATTTGAGTAACAATTAACAATATATGTATATATAACATCGTAATAATATTTTAGGAGATTGATTTCCCATCCAAATAAAATTGAAAAGGATAAATTTTAAAATAAATAAATAAATTTATTTATTTCTATAGAAGGTACAGATTTAACGAATAAAATAACTAACAGTATCATTATTTTATTAGAACCCATTTATAGAATAATAAATAAATTTATAAAATTATAACACCATTAAATTCATTAGATATAGATTATATATATTTTGAAATAAATGAATAAAATAAATAAAATGATTTTCCCTTAATAAAATAATAACAGCATTGTACTCAAATTATAATTGAAACTATTAAAAGAAATTAAATAGATTCTAATGAAAAAAATGCCATAAAAATAGAAATCATGTATAAGTATAATATTTGAAAAAAAAATTTATCTGAAAACAAAGGTCATGTATATATATCAACTCCTTAATATATAATATTATCTTTACAAAATATGATCTTAACATCATCAATGTAAAAAAATAATTTTTAATAAATGAAAACCCATAATAATTAATATGTAGAGACTTAAACTTGTCATCATAACTTATTTCCATCAGCACAGACTCAAAAACTACCTCCAACACTCACTTCTCCTTAAGAGAAACAACAGTGATCATTAGACTAGAATAAAAGTAATAGGATAAGCAGTGTATAAAATTAGAAGTGAGACACTATTTAATGTTCTAAACTCACTGTATATTTATTTTTCAACTTTTCTGGATAATTTAATAATCAGATTGACTAAAAATATTATCACTACAATATTAAATGGTAACTATTTTCTATAAAAAACATAACACTCAAAAATTTTATGACCATGTGCATATAGTATGATAGGAATATTTATAATCTTATACGTTGCTAATAATTTCATGGTGAAATCAAAAGAGCATGAAATCCAAAAATAATAATTTTATTTAATAAGAATAGATCTAAAACCATACAATAAATGATCCAGATTGATATTAAATACAAAAGAATTACTGTGTTTTGTAAGCAGTGTGGCGAATGGGAGAATATGAAAAAAAAATTAATACAATGAAATAAATTCAACCACCTCCCAAATCATTGATTTATAACCATACAATCAAAGGAAAACAACTTCAAGTAATGACTGTATAGGAATTAAAAATCAATAATATGATGAGATTACCAGTATAAAATAATCCCAATTGTAGATCTCAAAATCAGATTACATCAATATCAGGATGAAAAACACATATGTCACTATTGAACTGAATCAGTCATTAAATATGAAAATCTAGAGATTAGAATTAGAAAATTCTACCTAAAGTAAACTTTAAACCCTAATCATGGTAAATATGGATTTTTTTATCAATCCAAAACTCTTCAAATGCCTACACCCTCAGACAATCCAAAATTACAATGTTCCCACTTTTAGCGTTTCTTAAGACCATTGTCATCTACGACACCCATAAATGGTGCTCCTTCCACTCGAAGCCTGGATGTAGTCTTCATTAACACTACATCAACCTCAAACCCATGACCCCGATTCATCTCCTATTTCATCCATTTTTATCATTTCATTAAATTTAAAAAAAACAATATATATCATATTATTTTATAATGGTATTAATATGGGAAAATAATAATTTTTAAATATTATAATATACTACATTGATTTTATTATTTTAAAAGAATACACATATATATATTTTTAATTATCATTTTAATATATTATTTTTAATAAAATAATTATTAATAGTAATATTCATATAAATTACAAAAAAATAACATATTTATTCTAATGCTTTACAAATTTGTAGAATAATCTGTTGAATATATTTGAACATTATTTACAATATTCCAACCTATATTCTTTCTATCAATGTATATATATTTATGTATTTATTTTATATCTCAATGGTTATTATATATCATTTATTTTAATTTGAATTTAAAATTTATAACAGATAGTTTTTATTATCATAGGATAGAAACATTATAAATATCAATATCTAATTGCATTTCAATCACACCGAAAATAAATTACAGCGATTTTCACACCACTTCTTTGAAAATAGTTTTATATGATCCTCTTGTTCTTATTAGCATTTCTATTGTTCTTGATATAACATTTGTGCTTCTATTAGATAAAAATGATGGGAAATACCCCATCACCTTCATTGTGTTTCTTAGAGGTATTCTAGTAGGTTTATAATCGATAAAAGTGGGTTTAATGGGTTTTTTCTTGTGTGTCAAATATGTATTATGATCTTCATATAAATATTTTTTTACTTTATATATATCATCATTCAAAAATTTAGGTATTTTAATGAATTTTGAAATATTGAATTTACATAAAACTTATTTTTGAACCTGGGGTGTTACATTCCCCCCCTAAATGAATTGCACCCTCACAATTCCTGACCACTTATCAATTCTAGGTTTCATCTATTCTAATTATTGCATGATATCATTAAGGACTATAAAGTTGTCTTACACGGTTTCCATAGCTTCTTATGAGAATAATGTTCATGGTGGCTTCGAAATACTCCACCTCATTTTCCATAACACAACTTGTTCCAGAGTGGTTGTATAGATGTAAACATCAGAACATAGTCTTGAAGGAATGATAATCAATATAGTATCTGAGAATTTCATATTGAATTTTATTCATATAAGAAATTCTCAGAGGATCCTCTCATAATGTTTCAATTTCGACATATATTCTTCATGCAAAACAAAATCTTAACGTTTTACACATATAATCTATGAAAATATTTCTTCTTATCCTGCTTAATAAAAGGCAGTGAATGATTCTGGTTTCTCAAATAGAGTAATGCATCTAAAAAGTCCATCGGAATACGCCCCTTTCCATCTATAGAAGTGATGTTGAATATTTCTGATAACTTCAAAGACATATCCTGAAACACGATGAAAGAGAAAGATATTAGGCATCCCTGATACATTGTAAAATCATTTATAGGAAAGGTGCATGGATTTTTATGGATGCGATTATTCATTGCATGATTTTTCTATTATCATAGAAAGTAATTACTCATGAAGGCCTAAGATAATTGTTTGGGTTCTCTTTCCTTCAATATAAAAACTAAAAAGAATTATTTTTGCACTAAGAAAGGATAATAAATCGATTGATGGTTTCTAATTTTCTAGAGTTATATAGATCGCTCCTCTGATACCAATTATAACTCCTCAAGCCCCCTCTTCCAAACTCAGTGCTTGAAAAAAATGTTGTGTAATTTTTTAATGAAACATTATTGATTACATAACACATTACAAAAATTAGGAACTTTTACGAGTCTTGGTTATGGAGAAATTAGAGTATATATCCCATTTAATCAGAGTTGAAAGGAAACATATTTCCCCTAAAGATTTGACACTAACACCAAAAGTGACCAAATTTTTAAATAAACTACAACGATGCCTGTGAAAATTCATTTTTAAATAATGGGTTAGCATTAAATTTCCAATTTTGGAGTTTTGAAAACTCTTTAAAATTCCTATTATAATGTCACTTAGATAAAACATTCATAACAATTAAATTAAGAATAAATTTGTAAAACAACTTTTACAAAATAATATAACGATTAGTAAAATAATTATACTTTGAAAACTATTTTAAACTAATCTAGTGATTCAGTTGAAAATATTAATAAATCTCTTAAAAAAAATAACTAAGGCCACTCGAATCATTGATGGTTATCCTGGGCCTACCCACTTTAGGAATGGATTCAGTATCCAATTACTTATCTTATTTACACAGTTCGAGTACTAATTTTAAAAAATCATTATTGTCTTAGCTTGAAATATATATATATATATATATTATTTTCACAGGTGTTTTAGCTTTCAAAATATATTTATCATCATTATTGGAAGAAACACATTAAATTTTATTTATAAATATATAATTAATAATTTTTACTAAAAATTCCATATTCAACTTGTATGATCGAATCTCATGATATATAACTTTTCATACTCACATGGTAGATAAATAAACACCAAATCACATAAAATTTCATCCTTATTTCCATAAAAATGCATTTTTTATAATGTTTAATTGCTCATGCATATAAGTATATGACAACAAAATCATCGATATATGGTAATACTTTTGATTTTTTTATGTCAGGCACATAATAATATTATGACATTCTTAGTATATAAATTTATATGTGAATTAACACTTGGTTAATAATTTATTTAAAAAATTTATATAATTTAACATAATGAAAGTAAACATATATATATATATTATAAGAAGGCAATGAAAAATTCAAATATAAAAACATCTTCGATTTTAATTTAAATGATTGGTTAATTTTCTTCATTATTCAAAATTATTGAGAACATAAACTCAGTTAGAATCAATTTTAAATCCCAATCATTTGATAGAATTGATTAACACGTAACAATATAGTTATATTAAAAATATTAATAATATATAAAGATATTGATTAACAATGAAAATAAAATTCAAAATTATAAATATAAATATAAAAAAATAAATATCTTTATTTCTAAATAAGGTATAGATTTAAAGAACAAAATAACAAAGACTATCATTCGATTACTATAAACCGTTCACAGAATAAGAATTAATTTATTAAAATGATAACAGAAATCATTTAGTTATATATAGTTTATATTTACTTGGAAATAAAATAAAAAATAAAAAAAAGAGTTTCCCTTACTATAATAAGAATGAAATTGTACTAAAATTATATGTAAATACCTTATAAGAAATTAAATATATTTTGTGGAACAAAAATACCATAAAAATAGATTTCATTTATAAAACTAAATTTTTCAAAACAAAATATTTTCTATGTAAAAAATTTATTTATGTATATGCACACCTTGAAATATAATTTTATCTTATCAATCTAAGTTCTTAGCAACGAAAATGTTAAAAAAATAATTTTAAATAAACAAAATCAATTAAAAATTTATTTTTAAGGACTTCCACTTGTCATCGTGTCTTATTTCCTTCAACTGAGACTCAAACACTACCTCTAACACTTAAATCTCTCTAAGAGAAAAAACACAAACCATGAAACAAGAAGAAAAGAAACATAATAGAATTTGTAGAAAAATGGCAATAGAGACACTTATTTATATTTCTAAACTCAGTGTATATTTTTTTCAATGTATCAGGCTAATTTAATGACCAAACTAGCTAGAAATATGATCACTTTAATATTAAATGGTAACAATTTTCTATATAAAACAAAGATATAAAAATTATTATGGACCTGTGCATATATTATGATTGAGATATTTATAATTTTATGTGTTACAGATAATTGAATGTTGAAATCAACAAAGCACGAAATAAAAAAATGTAGGTTATTATTTTAAAAGAGTTGATCTAAATACATAAAACAAATGATCCTGATTAATATTAAATATTCAATAAGTACTTCATTTCGTAAGCAGGGAGGTGAGTGGATTTATATGACCAAACCAAAAACAAATTCAATGAAAAAGATTCATCATCCTCCCAAATCATTTATTTATAACCCCAAAAATAGTGTAAATAATCTTCAGAAGCTGACAATAGAAGGATTCTAAATCAATAATTAGATGAGATTTCCGGTATAATATAATCCCAATTAAAGAACTCAAAATTGGATTACGTCAATTTCTGGAAGGAAAACATATTTGTAGATATTTTCCCAAATGAGTAATTAAATATGCAGATATGAAGATTAGAACAAGATCAATCTACTTCAAGTAAATTTGATGCTCAAACCATGGTAGATACAGATTTTTCTATCAGTCTGTGACTACTCGAATGCCTATATCCTCTAACAAACTAAAATTCCCCAATTCCCACTCGTTGTGTTACTTTGTAAAATCATAATCCATGACACCCACAAATGGTGCTCCCCCTTCTCTATGCCTAGCTATGTTCTTCTTCTTCGTTGCATCGAACTTAATCCCTGGAACCTGATTCATCTTTTATTTCTTCTGTTTTTTTATCATTCCATTCATTTTTTAAATAACTTATATTGTTTTATTTTATAATGGTACTAATATGAGAAATTAATAATTTTCAGGTAATATAATATACTCCATTAATTTCAAAATTTTAATATAATACTCATAAATATATATATATTCAAATATCATATTAATATCCTAATATGAATAATATATGTCTCAATATTAATAATCTCATAATTTATAAATTTTTTACCATATTTATTCTAATTTTAATACATCATTTAAAATAATCTATTTAATATTTTTAGGCATTTTTTATAATATTAAAATTAGTATTGTTTCTGTGTATATATATATATATATTTATTTATTTTATCTATATCTCAATAGTTAGCATATGTAACTTTTTAAATTTTAATTTTAAAGTTATAACAGATAGATTTTATAATGTCTAGATAAAAACATTAAAAATATCAATATATAAGTTCATTTCAAAAACACAAAAAAAATGGTGTGACACTAATACCACTGATTTAGAAATGGATTTAAATATTCCACTTATTCTTAGTTTTTTTCTTGCTATAACCTTTGTGCTTCTATCATACCCAAAAGATATGAACTACTTGGTCCATATCTTTGTGTTTCTAGGAGTAATACTAGTTGTTTTTTTATCAACAGAATTGGACTTAATGTGTTAGTTGTTGTGTATCAAAGATGTATTATGGTCATTTTATTAATAATATTCCTACTACGTATATCCTTGTATTTATAAATTTATGTATTTTACTGAATTTTGGAATATTAGAAATACACAAAAAATAATTTTAGTCTAAGGTCGTTAAAAGAGGTATGAAAGTATGAGGGGGTTCGAGTCGTATTAAAAGTGAAGTGGGGGGGTTAATTAATTTAAAAGGACACCTCATTAGAGGTATCTGAGAAAAAATGGTCCAACCCATGGATTTTTTCCATTTTAATGGACACCTGGGACTCCTCTTATCATATTTAAATCCTCAAGAGTCATCAATAATTATTAAATCACTGTTAAATATCTATGATGTCAATAAACACTTGAGAACACAAAACTGTATTTTTACAATTCACCGAAAATTTAATTAATTCAAAAAAATCCCAAAAAAACACTATAACAATTATTTGACATATAATTGTTTTCATTAAAATACATTATTTGATAATAATTTTCTCAATATGATTAATTTAATTTTTAAATGAAATCCTAATTATTTCAAAAAATAACAATTTTAAAACTATGAATCATTTTATACCACCTCAAATAATTAATCAAGATCTCATTATCTTATATCCATTAGAATATAAAACAATAATATTTCTTGATATTCATAATAGTCATATTAGTATTCATATTACTATTCATATGGTATGTTACTATTCACAAAGAAAACCAGTTGGTTCTATCAGACTCAAAAAAACATGCATATCACAACCTTATATGTCAATTTTTCAAAATCCAAATCATTAGAGAAACGAAATTATGTTTAATCGATATTTTATAACCATATCCTCAAAAAAGTGTCATTATATAGATAATAAATGTTGATTCATTTCTATTTAATTCTAAAAACATGGGGTGTTACATTCTCCCCATATTCCAAAAAATTTATCCTCGCAATTTAATTTAATTATTAAACAAATGAGGCTACCTTTCCCTCATTACATTTTCATATTACCTTGCTGCTTCTTCAACCATATGGTTTCTCCATAGAACTTTCACCTGGTGGATTACCTTATTCAATAATACATTTTCTCTTCAATCAGGAATCTAATCAGGTTTCCATTATTAAGAAATAGTCTCTTATTTCTAAACATCTTCTCAGTTCAAAACATGAGATGAATCTGGCATGTACATTCTCAATATAGAAACATAAAAAATATTGTGTTCCTAAGATAAACTCATAGGTACAGATAATTTTTATGATTCATATCCCACATTATCCGATATTTTATAAGGTCCAATTGCTCATGGAATCAACATTACTTTCCATCAAAAATTCATAACATATTCCGTAGGGAGATTCTAATAATAACATGATCTATAAATGGAAAGAAAATTCATTCCTCCTGTTATCTACATAAATTTCCTTCTTAATCAGTGGTTTCCTCATGTGTTGTTGGATAATCTTCACTTCCTCAGCAACTTCCTCTACTAATTATGGCCCCATCACATTCTTTTACCCAACTTCATCACAAAAATATGATGATAGACATTTTTTTCCATATAATTACTCAAAAGCTAAAATCACTATATAGGAATGAAAAAAGTTATTATAAAAAAATTCAACAAAAGAAATATGTTGATCCCAAATTACGTAGTAATCCAGCAAACATTCTAGAAGCATATCATTCAAATTATATGTCGTCTATTCTGAATTCCCATGTGATTGAATATGAAAAGATGTACTGAAATTTAATTATATTCCCAATGAATTATGAAATCCTTTCCAAAAGAGAGAAGTGTAACTATGATTATAGTTAGATACAATGGAAATAAGAACTCCATGTACCCTGACAAACTCTTTGAAGAACAATCGTGAAATGTGATCCCAAGATATATAATAATTAATTGGAATGAAATATGAAGATTTGGTCATTTAATCAACTGTAACTTAGATTTCATTATTACCTCAAGAAGTATTTTGTAGTCTCACAATGATGTCAGTGGATATATTTTCTCATTACCAATCTCTAACTAGTAGTGGAAGAAGCTTCCCCATTCCGTAACTACCACTCTACATTAACATATTGAAATGTAAAACATTACATGGTAAAATCAACAATATATATTTTCATTCAATCCCACCAGTAATATTCCTGATGATCTCCATACATCATTTTTCTGCCATGATTAACTGAAAATTGAGAATAATGATCTTTTCAAAATAAATATTTCTTCAGTTGGTAATTACATGACACACACAATCACTTTCCTAAACTCAAAACATAATCTTTAAAAATGATTAATTATGTTAACATATGCATTTTAACCAATTCTACCTTTTTTCAACTCCCCGTCTGCCTTCTATGCTTTGTTAATTGTATCTAAAAATTAATATTGTAATGAAACATGAAAAAAGTTGAATTTTTCGCACCAGAATATTCTAGCCTAAAATTAATCAAATCATATATCAAGGGTTCATGTTCCAAACTTAACATGGTTACTGATGCTCGATGTTTTTGATTCAAGGAATCCTTTACATTTTTTCGATTCTCAGATGGTAATTGATTGTGAAATTATAATCCTTTATCAATTCAAGCCATATTTTATGCTTTATGTTTAGTTTATTCTGTGTTAATTATACCTCATACATTTATCATCTATATATATTTCACATTTTTCTCTATATAAATGATGCCCCCAAATTTTCATAGAAAACACCATAACTGGAAATTCCAAATCATGTGTTGGATAATTTAACTCATGATGTTTTATTTTCTTTTATGCAAAAGAAATTATTTAATCATTCTGCATTAGAACCTAGCCATTACACTTTAATGAATCATCCTTGTAGATCATAAACATACAATTTCTGGAAGGTAGGTCATATACGAAAGAATTCATCAATCTATTCATTAGTTTCTAGAAACAAACATCACATTCTTATGTTCAAACTATTTTAACCCCTTTTTATTTTAACATAATTATAAGAATAGGTAAATGTGTTATGTTTTTCACAAACATTTAGTAATAAACTATTCGTCCTTGAAAATTAAAAAACTATAAAATATTTGGTGGTCAGGTCCATTCATCCACCATTATTACTTTAGTAGAATCAAATTTTATTCTATCCTTATTTACAGTATTCCTAAGAAAATAAATCCATTGAAAACAAAATTAAAACATGCTCATTTTTTCATACAATTTGTTTTATTTTAAGGATTTTCAACACAAACCTTAGTTGTTTTTCATACTCCTCTTTACTTCTAGAATATACTAGAATGTAATAAATAAAAACAACAGAAAAAATATCCTAGAAATCATGAAATATTCTATTCACATTATCCATGAATACATTTTGTGAATTAGTTATCCAAAATGGCATAATATAAAATTCATAATAATCATATCTAGTTTGAAAATCATTTTTGGGAATGTCATCATCCTTCACCTTCAGCTGAATGTACTTGGATTTCATGTCAATCTTGTTAAAAAACTAAACTCCATGGATATGCCCAATCGAATTGCCAATGTATGGAAAATAATACTTATTCTTAATAGTAATGTTATTCAAAGATCTATAATGAATTAAATGTCTCATGGAAGCATCTTTATTTTTAACAAAAAACTGGAGCTCCCCATGGTGAAGTGCTAGGATGAATGTAGCCTTTATCAATAATTTCCTTTAACTAAATTTTCAATTCAATATATTCTATTTCGGCCATTAAATCTATGGTATTTGAAATTATATTAACATCAGTATCAAAGACAATTGTGAATTGAACTTTCTGTTCCTGTATAACATTAGGTATCTTATTTGAAAACACATCAAGGTATTAATTTACCCATGCCACATAATTAATTTGAAAAGTTCCCCTTTTATCAATAATATGATCAAGATAACATTCACTTCCATATTACATCATTTTCTCAGATTCCTAATATGTTATCAATTGTATGGGTTTTTTCTTCTATGAAAACTAAATCAATTTCTGAAAAAAAAACAATTTTATCTCTATAATAAATCATATAATGATAAATAGAAAGCTAGTCAATAACCATAAAGACATAAAAATCTACTAAGGGAACACCAAAAATTATTGCAGGTAGTGTCTTTTAATAGATAAAAATTGGAAGATTCATAAAATTCTAATATATTGAAACATTTTCCCATGGTGTTTTGACAATATGTTCTGGTCTCATTTGTTGATGTGGTATTTCCAATTTTCCAAAATTGTTCTTAGAATTAAAATAATGTGATTACCATGTATCTAACAAGAAATTATAAAATTCCATGTAAATATGAAAATTTATTGATACAACTTCATTATATATCCTGACATCAACTAACATTGTCATAATAGATCTAAATACACCTTTATTTGTATACTCTATATGGTTCCCATAATTTAGGTCTTTCGTTGGGAAGTCATTTTCATAATGACCAATCTATGATCATTTGGAACACATTACACTTTTCTTATTCAGATTAATCTTGTTATAATTTTCATTAGAATATTGTGCCATAGGTGCAATCTTACAACATCTCAAACACTTCCCTGTTTATTAAGGCATTCCCCAGTGTGCGTTTTACCACACTTTTTACAAATTAGAAACTAAACATTTTTTCCATCAGATTTCATAGATTGATTCTTACCCAACGTTTTCTATCTGGGCCTCTTTTCTCATTGCTATCAAAGTATACGTGATCATCGATGAGCTCCATTTCTAACCTCTATGCACGTTATACATGTTTCTCATAACTTTTGAACACTTTATATGCCTATTTGATTTGATATCTTGGTTTAAATCCTAATTATAAACATTTGACCTTTCTATCAATATCTTGAATAAGATTTTGGACTGTACCATGCCATTCAGGAGAAGTTTGCTTCATAAATGACCACTAAATCATCCTCATTATTCCTCAATTCACAGATTTGCTTATCCATCCCAAATCTGACCACCTTAAGGAAATATTTTTGAATGAACATACTTATAAATTCATCCCATATTAATGTTTCAATCTCCTATATATCCATAATTTTCGTGACCATTTCTCACCATTGATCAGAATCACCTACAAGAAGATAAATGGCATGAGTAACCTTCTTATTATCTAGAAATCCCATAACAAAACATATTTTTTCAAGGGAATTAATCTATCCATCAACTAATTCTAGTTTAGAAGATCAACTGAAACTAGGGGGTGTTGCCTCATAAAATGTTCCACTATCATCATGTCCCTTTGTTTTAGATACAGTTGTTCTTTTTCATGGATTCCATCAAAATTTATTACCTATGTCATCTGACCCATTACTGTCACAAATAGTTCGGTTCCAAATCCTACCATTCTTTGTTGGGGATTCAGAAAAATATCAGCAAGTCGGTTCCTTCCAACATCATCTTGCATATTTCTTATACGGAAAACCATTCTAAATACACATATCTTAGATAAATAAACATTGTAATATTTAAAATATATATTATTTCAACATATAAATATGGTTAAAATAATTTATTAAATTCTATTAACATCATCCCAAGCCTTAATAATATATAAATCGTGCTCACATTCCAACTCTAAGGGCCTAACATTAGAAATTACATGTTCTAGTTATTTCAAGTAGATTTCACTTTTTTACATTCCAAAATATCAATTAATTATATATTATTAAAACCATAGAAAAAAAATCATTCATATCAACCTACACACATAAAATGTGGGTACCATTAAGACAATATCCATTTTATTCAGAACATAAAATTTTCAACACAATACAATAATATGATATCTGTGAAAAATCATCATAACATTTATCAAGACATCCTTATTTCTATTACACATACCTATAACCTATGAATAATATTTAAAAATATTGTATGGTAAAAAATCTCATTAAGGAGTATAAAAAGAAGGAATGAAACCATTAGTTCAGGAATACTTATAAGTATATTAAAAAATTTCACAAAGACTTGATACACATCCATATGTTCATAAATTGTATAACGTGATATTTCTACAAAATATTAAGAAGAATATATGTAAATATATAAAGGTATATTAAAATATTAATTACTTATATTGTAACAGTCACATCTACCTTATGATTTGTAACCCTTACGACCACCTTACAATGTGACCATAATGGAAACCTTATGGTGTAACCATCATAGTTACATTTGGATTAACCATATGGTCGACCTCCAACATACACATACCCAATACATTGGAGGTAAATATAAGTTTTACTTATCATAAAAAAATCACAATAACTGAAATCGTATTATAAAATATGGATAATTTCATAAGAAATCTTTTTATTTTGGAAAAAAAAGATGTTTAAAAGAGTATTTTATAATAAAAGTTCATCAAAAATAACATATAATTGATATGGAAATAAATATATTGAAATTATTATGTTAATATACTATAAATACACATAATAAGACATAAAATAAACAAAATTTAATTACACAATTGGTCGTAACACCACATAAGTAATGAACTAGAAATTTAGCCCAAGAATGTAAATTGGGTTAGAATTCCATTACCGCGGGTTTTTTTACTTGAATCATGAATAAACCTCCTGTATAATGTTTAAAAGAGTGTTATTAATATTTTATAAAAAATATTTATTTTTTATCACCTTATATGGTCATTTTATGACATCATTCTTTCTATTTAAAAATATTTTTTTTTATATATATGGTTTTGGGTGCGTTCATTACATGTTGTCCACAATCGGTTTTTAAAATATTTCCTTATCGAATGGAAGAGAAACTCTAGAAGTGGAATGAGTTGTTATTTATATGTTTTTATAATATTAAATTATTTCATAAATAATTTTTGGTATATGATATGATGATGAATCGTTAGGTAAACCATTAGCAATTTTGTTTCGATCATTTTTGTGGTTCATTGATAATCATGAACTCGTTTCACTATATAACATAATATTAGCAATATATATTAACTATATAACATGAAAGAGGATATATTATACAAATTAAAATATGTTTAAACTATTATTTTTTATAACCAGTTTAGATGGATGTAAAGGAAATTGATACACATCATCTTTGATGTCAGTAATTTGACACACAACGGACTGAGTATCTATTTTTAGAATATGAGGAAGTAGAGTTGTAGAATGATGATGAGTTTTCCATAGTCCGGATAAAAATAAATCATATAAATAATATTTGAGATTTCTTAACTTTTAGATAATGGTAGGTGAAGAGTGTATGAGAATCTAAAAGAATTGTATAGAAAACACAATGAAATGAAAGAGTATCTTTACCTATTGATCTCTTATCCTTGAGATCATTCTTAAGAAATTTGGTTTTCCCCTTTTGGTTAGACCAATATGACATTGATTTGGGAAAAATCCAAGGAATGGGATTTGGAATGACTTATAAAATGCACAAATCATGAGAGGTTGAGAGGAATAGGGATGGGGGTAGAATTTTTAGGGAAAGTGTGAGAGTTTTTAATTATTTTTAAAGGACTCCTCATTAGTGGTATTTGGAAAACCATGGGCTTGACCATGGGTTTTACTTTGGTATTCGACCCTTCAAACACCTCATACCATATTTTAATCATCATGATTCGATGATAATTTTTTCATCATTATTACATTATGATTTCATCAAACACACTAAAACGTAAACTACATTTTTAGTATTCATTGAAAATTCAACATTCTAAGAAAAATATCAAAAAATAACCTAACAATTTTTCAAAATGTAGAAATGAAAAAATAACTCCATTTTTTAAAAATAAATTTCAAATATTATTAATTGAATTTTTATATAAAATATTAATTTTTTAATAATAATAATTTTAATAATATAACTCATTTTATATCCCCTTGAAAAATTTATCAAGATCTCATTATCTTATATCTTTATGGAAATAAAATAATAATATGATTTATTATTTATATGGCTCATATTATTATTCAAATTACCATTCATATAAATATGTTACTATTCACCAAAAAGCATGTTAGTCATATCAAACTCTAAATAAAAAACTGATCATAACTGTAGATATATATTTTTTGAACATAAAATCATATAAGAAGAAAAATTACATTTAATTTCATGATTATAACTATATCATTAAAATAATATTTAATAATGTTGACAATCAATGATTCATTCCTTTCATTTTATTTTGAAATCATTAAGGTGTAACATATGATATATCTAATAATAGTATTAGATATGAATAACATAGTGTGAGATGATGGAACTCAATTATATACCAATTTTTTTCTATGTTTCTAAAGGAAATAATATATTATGATTCTCAATGGTGTATTTTTGTAATGAAATGAATATTTTGAAGAAATAATTCAATGTCTATGTATGAAAATTCGGGGTCATTACAAGCACCAAGTGACCGGTGTTTAAATATATGTATATATAAGAGAATCGATTATCCAATTATGGTGGCCTTGGTATATTGTAAAACTGATGATAATTATTTAAAAATATGTATAAGAAGATATCTTTTTTAAATGATTAACCCACCCAGTTTCCATGTTTTATGGACATCTATATGATGGTAGTCCATGTCCCTCTCCTGCTATTTTTCTCCCCCTTCTCACTCTCAATAGGGGGAGGAGAAATCATTTTTAATAATTAATTAAAGTGTGATCCACACTATTTTATACTCCACTCCCCCTTCACACTCTATACCCTTAATTTAGAATTACTAAGAGTAGATATATTATGTAAATTCCATAGGACCATGGTGTAATAACTCTTATTCAAGAGCGTTTCTTTTTTTTTATGTTAGAGGAGGATATTGGAGGGTAAAAGATATTGTGTCATACCATTTATCCCAATGAAATACATTTCAATAATTTATTTTTATCATCAATCGGGGTTGTGTTCAATTGAAAAATTAATTCCTTGTATTGGGGACCGCACTTGAAATGGATCTACAGTTTTACTAAGACAGATATGAAATTAATTTTATGAGGTTTTGAGTAGAATATGTAACCAAATATAGTCTTTAGTTATCTTTCCTAATTTTATTATTAAATTATATTTATTAATTATATATTAATAATAATTTACTGATATTGATTATTTATAGATATAGGGAATGAAAGATGTGATTGAGAGATAATATTTTCTTTGGTGAGCCTAACTAAGGATGTAGTTAGATTTATTAAGGGTAATGACATTATATTTAAGTTAGGTTGTCCATAATGTTACCACATTATGTTTTTATGCATCTATTTTATGTATTGGGTACTCAATTCCCCCCTCATCAGTTACTCACTCTATCCAACACATGATATCAAATTATTTAAACTTTGTTATTGATGTTTTCAAATTATTTTCAATAGTGATATAATCTTTGATATTAATTTTTTCAAATTATTTTCAATATTCATTTGAGTTTTACTTTAATTATCTCAAATTTCATTCATTTCTAAATTTAGTTCATCAAATTTTGATAATTTAAGATAAATAATTAAATATTATATTTTGATAATAGTAAAAACTGATTTTCAATTATAAAGGATAAATAATTTAAAAAAGATATCACACATTTGGAAAGATTGAATAATAGTGGTTCAGTCTAAAGTTGAGACTCAGTCCTCTCCTTGTGGTATTCACCCACCACTAAGTAGTTTATATGAAATAAACAAAATGAATCATAATGTTTATTGGATTTTAAAATAGTATTCAAACACTCAAGGTCGCAAAAAACATATTCCATAATTATACATGGAAGTAAAATTTGATAGTTCAAAGAAGTAACTATACAACTCTTATACATGGGATAGAAAAATAATAAAAGTGTTTGAGAAGATACTGTGTATATTCTAGTTTACCATTGAAGATAGTTTTCATTTGAAAAAAACAGAGTATCCACAAACAATGCACAAAATATAATAAAGTCAAACAAAACGTAGAAATATATTAGTGTAGAGTTTATAAATTCTCATTCTATATCTATGTAACCTAATACTTTTGATTTTATTCTATAGTGAATCTTGAGTCAGGTTCTATTGAAAACATATTGAAAATATATTGTTGTAGAGTCATTTTCATGAATTGGACCAACACACTAGATGTTATGATGTATTGGGGATTCATAGTTTTAGTTGAATCAGATTATATCATCTTTTTTCATTAGGTTCATCTATATGTACATTCAGGATGTTTTTGCACTATATTCTCTATCACTCCACTTCATCCAAGAATTTATATCTTTTCACCATGGGCGAGTGTGATTCACATCTGTCAGAATAAGCAATCGAAATAATATTTGTATTATCTACATCCTCATAATACATATTCTCATACTCTCTACCTTTATTTATTTCAATAATTTAAGTGGAAATAATTAAAATAGTAGTTAGAATTAAGATCAATAAATATATTCATTTTGTATGTTTCAAAATATCAAAAAAATTAGAATTCGTGTCTTAGATAAGTGGTGGTTTTATGTTTAATGAATTTTTGTTCTGGAGGCATCACACTAGAAGTGTATTATTTGTTTTATGACACTAGTAATGTATTAGGATTAGATATATCTAAACTATGTAAGATGTGTTTCAAATAGTAGTGTCTGGTTTGGCGGTGTGTGGTTTGGTGGTGTCTTAAACATAACCAACTTTTTGTGTTGGCGGTATGACATTGAACGTGTCTCCTCTTGAAGTATATTTTACCAAGAAAAATTTGATTTCTAGTGGCATGAAAGCCTGATGGTATGATGAATGATGGTGTCTCAGACATAGTCAGTTTTTTATTCCACTGGTATAACATTCTTGTAGTAATTTATCTTTTTGTCATCCCATACATTGTATGATTATTTTTCTGATGGAAATTCATGGACAATAGTGACTCTATTTGGAGGTTCAAATATCAATGGTGTCTCATTCTTAGGTAATTTTTTCACATGTCTTGGAATAATGGAATACATACATAAAAACATTAAACTCATTAATAACATTAGAAACACGATTTTTTGATCATTAGAACTAGGTGGTCAATAACCTCTTTTTTATTGATGATATAAAATCTTCGAATCAAATGTATTAAAACATTAAATTTGATATTAAAGGTAGTAAAAATCAAAACATATAAATCCTAGTATGTTTAGATGGAATCATAGGAAAATAATAAAAGAGTATGTATCAATGGTTATTATCATGAATAGAATGGTTAATAATAGATAGTATGAATGATAACATAGAAATAATAATGTTATAAATTATAAATTCCATAATAATATCCAATATTAAAAAATTATTCTCCCCCTCTTTAAATTATTTAAAATATATTTATTTGAAGAATAAATATTGACAAGTTAATAAATATAAACTTATATAATGAGAGTTACGAATACATTCAACAAAAGTAGTGAATAGTTAATACAATATAATTACCATCAACAAAATATTGTATAAACCATCAAATAAAAGGATTAATGTATGTATAAGGTTCTTATGGGTTCTCTTCCTTTAGTCTTAGATTTATTTGGATCCTTATCTAAGGAAATAGGGTCAACCTAAGAGAGAGTAGATGGAGAAGTAGGAGATTGGATAGTGAGATCCCGAAGAGGATTATCATCCATAAAAGAAATAGTTTGTGCAGGTGCACATATTGTATAGGGTCTATAAGAAAAGGATTAAAGATGGATAGAATAGGTAAAAGGGAACCAGCAATAACACATGTTCTAAAAGAGAATTGGTGAGTATCCAGAATGGCTCACTAATCCGCAACATCTTGACAATGAACATGAAGAAAATTCATTATGATTTCTATGAAATCCATAATAATATGACAACCATGTTTTGTTTCACTAAAGAAGTCAGATGTCTCTTCGATAAACCTACTGATCTTTGGAGACAAATTCTTGATCTTTCTTACATGTAAATTGAAATACTAATTCACAGGATTCATCCAAGGATTCTCATATAAAATTTTTAAATTCACATCTATTCCATTATTGGTATAAACACAAGATAGATAGTTTTAATGGAAATAATTATTGTCTATCTAGAATAATTCATTTGTTTGAAATACTTCCTAGTCAACATATGATCATTCTCTGTTCCATAATCAAAATTACTCATAATTTTTAAAGGAATCATATGTTCTATAGTTTATGGACCACTAGAGTTAGAATCAAATTCTTCACTAACAACTGTACTTTAATGTTCAACACCCACAACTAGATTAGAATGAAAAAATGTGTTTGATGACCTATCATTAAGACACATAAAGATTCCAATCATGGAATCATTAAAAACATATCTCATTTTTTCAATCAAAGACATGAGGGATTCAAGTTCAAAACGTATCTACTTATTCTCAATCTATGTTGTAGAAATACGCTGCATCATCATTGGTTGAATGTGGAGAACAACCAACAAAAATATATAACGGGAATCACTTTATATTAACTTGGTAATTTGAGAATATTAATTCTTGAAACACATTAGGAAATCACGATTCTTTCTTTCGCAAAAAATTTATGTCAATATTAATTTCTATCTCCAATAGAATAACAGAAGAATCTAGAGTAACTGCTTCATGTGTGGGACTTCTCATAGAGGAAAACATTTATAAAAAACCTTAAAATTCCACATAAGCTATCAAGGATCACATAGTATCTTCTTCAACTTCAACATTAGGTCCACCATGATTTTGAATACCTCGTAAAACAGTAAAAACATTTACTACTCAATTCCACTAGATCAACCCACTAATATAAAACCACAACAATGATAGATGTAGTGGTAGGACGTACCCCAATAGAAGGTAGAACTATAATTTCATGATTCATATTCTCGTCTAAAATCATGGTAGGTGAGGTTTGTTTAACATGGGATGGTTCATCATTCGTATTTTTATCAATATATGGTTCCATTAATTGTTGAGAATTAACTTTTGGGTATAAACCGTTGGATCAACTTCAATATGTATTTCAACTAAAAGCATATTAGTAGTCAAGAATGAAATTTGACCATCATTTCCTTTCTCAGAAGAAGCCTTCTCCATTTTATCTTTCATAGCTATATGTAGTTTTATAGTAGAAATTGCACTTAACTATTAAATTATAGAACAATTTGAAGATTTTTTACAATTAGAAATAGGATTATGTTCAACATCATCAACAACTAGAGCTTTGAGAAATATATCACTGATTGGGATTTCTTCTGCATAACAAGTGTATCCCAAATCTCTGAAGGCATCTCCACTTCAATTTTTCAGATTCGGCCATGAGTAATACTAGGGTAAAAATCATGTCCATCATCATCACTTCTTCCATCACCTACATCTGTTTATTTTCATTTCCACCATTTCCATTCTCATCATCTTCATATTTTCCTTCCTCACCACCACCAACATCATCATCATAATCATCATCATTAGATTCATTTGATTTGGAGATAAATTATTTCTCTTATCTAGACACTTGATTCTCTACTTCACTATTGTTAACCAATTTTTCTCTTTTCAGTGGTTTCCTAGGTGGACTACGATCACTAAAGGTAATTAGAAAATCATTGGGATACACGTCAGGATGTATCACTATATCAAAAGATGGTTACATTTCCTATTCATTAGAAATAACATCTTCTTTATCCACATCAATGTATTCGAATAATTCATCAACCTGCAATTATGGATCAACATCATTTCAATGTATGGTTGGATGATCAACTAGATAAACTCAAATTATTAAATCTTAGAATATTGATCACATTATTTCTTCCAGGGGATCATGCTAGTATTCATTATTTAACAAGTAACACTTTTACTATAAAATCCATCACATTCTGTAACACATTATTCATCATTAGTTACTAGGACCATAGCCTCAAATATGGCAGAAATAATTTTTGAGTGGATCAAATAATTATATCTTGAGGATGGTTTGGTCATATCACACATATACACCATGAGATGTATAGAAATATTCATCATGTGACCTTCTATCCTAAGAGATTGGGGATTCACATCTTGGTACTGTAGAGTTTAAAAATAACCCTTTCTTGGGAAAAGATTGTTCTGAAAGAACGGAAAGAGTATCCTACAGTCTTTATACCACTGTAAAGAAAAATACATTCTCATTATTCCATATCCTATAATAAATGTAAGGGAATCATCATATATATAAAAAATCAATGAATTTTTGAATTCATTCTTAGTAGTCATCATAAAATTCTTCATGAGTTACACCTAAACATTTATCCCATTACATCGATGTATAACCAAAATTATGTCCTTTCACATACCTTCTTATCCAATTTACTGTGTATTCATCAAATTAATTCACTAAAAGTAGATAATGCTCATATAATATCATAAGTTTGAATGGTATTTTATCGATGATAACCATTTTAACCACCCTAGGACCTGATGTAATTTGAGTAAAAGACACATTCTAGAAAATAACCACTTCGAATCCAAATCCTTTTTTTAGTACTATAATCCTTTTGGAAGGCTCCTGATTAAATGGTGTAGAATGAGATGGTGAACTCAATATATTATTCTTATATTTAAAAGATATATATATTGAAGGTGAAGACATGAAGGGCTCCTTCATTTTTAGTATTCAAATCCATTTAGCAAGCATGGTTATAAGTAGGACAATGTTTGAAAAGTTAGAGTCAGAGGCTTAAACTATACTCGAGAGAGAAAGGAAATGGAGTATGTCAAGGGGATCATGGTATCTTGGTAATAGATATTATTATATTTTATATAATTTGTGATTTTAGGTTTTCTAAAATGAAATTAATACATGAAATTGAAATCGAAATACAAGAGAAACACACTAAAAGGGTAACATGAAAAAACATAAACAAGTAAATAAATCGTTCATTCAAAATATATAAATATAGTAAAAATTTCCTTGTTATGAAAATAAATTAAATGAAAGAGAGATGAGGTTACATAGTGATGATATGACCTACCAACAAAATCATAAACCAAAATTTGGAAAAAACAATGGTGTGACAGACTAACGGTGTGACAAGTTAGTGACATGACAAACAAATGACATTACAAGCCAATGGTGTGTCACCACAACTTCATTGCATCACAATTGTGTGTTAATAACAAATGAGGATAAATAAATATTATTCTTAACCAAAATTAATCATTCGTAACTCATTTTTTGTTGAACTTATTCTCTTAGAATTTAAAGGAATAGTATATATATCGGCTAACTGGTGTTCTGTGCTAAAAAATTCAATAGTGCTATCTCATTTTTGAAATTGGTCAATCAAAAAGAGATCTCTTGTATGAATGTGTTTTGTCTAATAATGAGATACTGCAGTTGTAGAGATATTTATTTCACATGTATTATAAAAGTATTCGGGGACATGTAAGAATTGAAATCCAGAGCACAGTAGAGTCTGTTTTATCATACAATTTGTTCACAAAAACTACATCTATATATTTAATCATATCTAGAGGTGAAATATTCTATAGAAATTTTTTCCAACCACACCATGAAACTAGATACTTTCCTAAAACGTGAAATGTTCTAAATATTATTTTTCTATCTTATAAGAAACTATCATAATTAATATCAGAAAAAAATTCTAAATAAAATGATTGTCAAATATGTAATAAAATACAAAATTGGTAGTGTACTTGAGATATATAAAAAACATTTTAACAGTAAATAAGTTTGATAATTTTTTGAATTCATAAAAGTGATAACACATAAACACAATAAACATAATATATGGTCATATAGCATTCAAGTAGAGAATACATCCAATTATACATCCATAACTTGTTTGATCGACTTGTATTCCATCTTCATCAAGATCTTGTTCGCATGTGGTACTCTTTGAAGTATCACTACTCTTGGTTATGTCCAAATTAAAATTAAAAGGAGAACATATTTTATGTTATTAATTTGATTTTTTATAATTCATTTTTAGTTCTGAATGATCTAAAATCCCTGAATGAATTTTATTTCACCCATTAAACTCATTTCAAATTAATTTAAAATAATTTTTTGACAATTCATTACAAATAGAATTTTTTTGATAAAAAATAATATCATAAACATATTTCTATTCTACCAATACATCTTTTGTAATTCATTTCAGGAAAATACAAGGATAAGATTTTTCTTTTCAAAATCATTTTGAAAATAAAAAATTATTGAGCCTACTATACCTAGTTCTAGGATATTGTTTTAAACATTATAAATATTATGTTAATTTAAAAACATTATTTGGAAAATGATTTTTTTGAAAACTAGGGGTTTGTTTAGAAAGTCATTATAAATTATACAACCATTTAATAATTCAATCTTGACTACCATTTGATAAAGATTTGAATCGAAATGTGATGCAAAATAATGAAGGATTATTATGGACTAATGTTTTGAAATAGGTGCAATGATTTCTTCATAGTCTATCACTTCATCAGGACTATAACCATATGCAATAATTCTATCCTTGTTTATAACTATAGTTCCAAAATCAACATCTTTATTCTTAAACAACCATTTAGTTTTAATTTTAATGGCTTCCTTAGGTATATCTATATATTCCAGAATTTTTTTATATCAAAATAATTCACATTTTTTGAATTATTATTAACCATTATTCATCATTAATAGTTTCAGTGATGGTCTTAGGATTAATCTCTGACATGAAATCATAATTTATATCCTAATTTTTTAAATAAGCTCTATTTTTGATCCTATATTTATATCACCTACAGTATTATCTAATTGATGTTTCAAAATGTTTCTAAGAGATTTAGGGAAATTTGAACAAGTATCTTATGGATATTTTGGGCAAGGATTTGCATTTTCAAGAAATTATTTATAACTAGATGTTTTTAAACTTGTTTTATAGTAGAATTAAAAGGTTTAGAATTTAAATTTATAGAAGATAAATCATACTCAAGGATTTTTAAGGAGGTATTATGATCATGTGGATCTGTTTCATCAAATTTTAAATTCATAACATCTCCCATAGTTTATATTATAATTAAAAACTAAATGGGAATTTTTAGTGATTAAATTACTTAAGAAAATGTCCTCATCCCATATCGGTGAATATTTCTCCATATTATACATACTTATAAGAATAAAGAAACATAAACCATAAACACTAGAGTAATTAACCAAAGGTTTCCTATTGATCCACTACTCATTATGTCAATTATTGAGGATAGGTCTGATACAAAATCTATTGAATATAAAGCTGTTTGTATTGACATCCTCACCCTAAAAATAAATAGGTAATTCATACTCATTCAACACGGTTTGGGCTATCTCATGTAAGGTATTATTTTATCTTTCATAAATTCCATTCTAAAATGGTTTCCTCAGTGCAAAGAATTTATGACTATATTCATTTTTTTGGAAAAAAGATTCCATGTCTTGATTTTCAAACTCATGGGCAAGGTCACTTCTTAAGGATTTAATCCCATGTATAATAATATTTTATAAAGACATAGTGTACATGGAAATGTAAGAGTATGATTCAATTTAGTGTGATAGAAAGTATAACCATGTATACCTAGAGTTTTCATATACTATAATACAAACAATGTTATTACTATTAATAAATAAAACTCTAGATGTTCCAAAATAATTCTATGTGAACTAACTCAAAGGGATGGTAATTTTACACTTATTTCATTAATTTTAAAGAAACATTGTGTTGCTTTTCTTTTTTACTAGGGTTAAAGGATTTTTTTTTGAACTCATGTTTAAGTGGATCAATACCTAAAAATTTTATAGTTTTCTTACAAAGTTAGTGAATTTTGAGATGTCCTAGTCTCCTATTCCAAATACATGGCACTTTATAAAAATCACTGAAGAATGAATTATTTTAAGAAATTAATAAATTTTAATATATAGTATAAAAATATTTACGTCACAAAATAGAACAAATAAAAAAATTTCAAATAAAAAACATTGTAATAATCTTTTTTAAATTTAACATAAAATATAAAATCACATATATAAGAAATTATTACAAGAGTGTAATTTAAACCATCAAAATATATTAAATTATAAATTAAATCTAAATTTTTGTTTCCAATGTTTCATAGGGAGTATATTTTTCTGTTATCATTTTCTCAGAATTTGAAATTACCTCTATAAAACATTATATGGATCTTTAAGCATGAATAATCTCTGGTAATATGTCTTTAAAAACTAATGTACATGTACCATATACTTATACTAGACCTTATCATATTGTTTTTTGTACCAAATAAGTTTTAAAAAATAAATGATTTTGTTATGGAAATCTGTTTGTTTCCAAAAATGTTAGAAACTATAACTTTTTGAACCCAAAATTTCATCATGGGTTTCATATAAACTAAATGCAAACTCATTGAAAAAAATGATATTTGGCCATTTGGAATAATTATAGGAAGTAGAACATTCACTTCTTGATTTAGGAGTAGAAGTACTCTTAGATATTCTCCTAAATCTAGTATTATATCCTATTCTAAAAACTTATTTCGGTGAAACATGATTTCCCCAAATCTCTATCAGTGTATCTCTTCTGTTTTAGTATTTTTCTCATATGTCAACATTTTCTCATTTGATAGTTTGTGTTATGATTTTTTTCTGTAAGTAGTTGAAATTTTTTCACTTTTTCTATAGATAGTTCAGGTTTTTATATTTATAGTCGAAGCCTATATCAATTTAAGAATTTTATACTTATCCTTAAATTCAATAATGGTATATTTTATCTTACTGATGAATTAGTATAATTATTAATTTTTTATATTATTTTCATTATGTTTTTCATTGTCATATTTATGTGAATTATTCCTAGGAAGAATATCTATTAGTGTAGGTAAATATAGTACCTTACTTACTTTTTTCCGGAAGCATATATTGGCTATGTCTATCATTTCATCATGGGATGCATCAGATTCACTAGAGATATCCTCTAAATTAGTCCAATTTTCCGCATGTCCTTTTTATATATCCTGTCATTCTAATCGTATTTTTCTATAATTAATTTTTGGATAGTCATATTTTATGTTTTATTTTCCTCTATTATTCATAAAAAATTAACTATTAGATCATCATCATTCTTCCTATCATTCTTAAAATTTCTTATATTTTTATGGATGCATTTATAATTAGATTTTATGGGAAAAAAATTGTTTTAGTGAACCTCTTAATTCATGTGGTTAGGATTATCATTTTCCCTCCACTATCAGCAGGAGATTCATAGTCACTTGAAACTATAACATGAACTTTCTTCTTCTATTTTATCTTTTTATTTCTAGGAGATGTAGTATTTAAAGAAATTAATTTTTTTCTAATATCCACTTATTATACATGGTTTATATTTAATTATTCTTGATACATCTTAATTCATTCAATCGGCTCTTTCACTGGAAGTTTAATTATGTCGCATGATTCTCTTATTGAAATTTATGTGCCTCTCCATCTTTATTGTAGGCATATCAGAAATCATAGAATATGTCCCTGTCAAATATAGGATTTCATAGTGAGATCATTATGTTTATAATTTCTTTAATCTATAGATACATGCTGGAAATGGGGTATTTAGGATTCATAATAATACTAGCATATTTAAAGTATATGTACTAATCCTCACCTTTTTACCTATTAATGATCCCTATAAGAAATATGAAATGATTCCAAAATGTGAAATTTTGTATTACATGAATAAATAATATTGAACTATTCCTCTCTAAATGAATAGGGATGGGAATTAATATCATTAAAATCATTGTTGTAAGCTAATTTTGTGGCATCATCCCATATACATTTATCATTTAATGTTATAACATATTAATTTTCTATATCATACCAAATATCAAAAACCATTCTCTCTATATATAGTTTTATTTTAATTTTCCATTGGAAATAATTTTTACCATTAAAGAAATAAGGTATTTTAGTAGAAAATACACCTTGATGAATATATATATAACAAACAAAACATAGAAATGATTGAAATTGTTGATCTGTAATGAAAAACTAAAATTACTTATAAAAATAATTTTAAAACATTAATACCAATGATTATATCCACTAATACAAAATGTTGTTTGGAGTGAGTATCTAAATTGGGGGAGGTGAATTGAGTAACCAATAATATTTTTTTGAAATGGATTAATTTTGAATCCCCCAAATATTTAAATATTGATATGTTTTCCAAAATAAATAGTATTATATAGATATCGATATTTCTAAATAATTTCATGAAGATTGATCTATTATCAGATGGATAGTATACAATATTATTAGATCCATTGAAATCAGTTTAATTGTTAAAAATATTATATTAATAGAAAATAAGATTAACTATAGAATTATATATTTTTTTCACTAATTATTTATTCTGTTTAAAACTAAAAATAAATTCAAATTAAAAATTAAAGAACATAGTGGAATGTTTGAGTAAAATAGTATTAGGCTCAAAGTAGAGACATAGTCATCCCCATAAGGTGATGACCTCTAACCAAGAAGTTTAATTAAAAAAATGGTCTACAACCAAGATCTATATTTATAACTGTTTACAATCTATCTTGGCCACACACAACCTTTTCAATAGTTATATTTTGGAGTAAAACTACACATGAAACACAAGGACCTCTACCACTGTAATCCATATAATGACAAAATAATAATATATGTTTATAATATATCAGGTATCTTTTTGTTTAGCACAATAGAGAGAGTGTGTGTGTGTGACAACACTCAGTATACACACAAAACTAAAGATATATTAAAGATAGACAAAAAATAGAAATCTAGAAGAGTTGAGTTTAGAAAATCTCATCATGTGGCATTGCATCTTGTGACTCTTTACATGATTCGGCAGTCAAGCTTGAGTAGGGATCTCTTGAAAACATCAGGGAAAAAATTGTAGAAGAATCTCATTCATTTACTTAGTTAATGCACTAGATGTGTTGATTTGGTTTGGATTTAAAGTCATGTTTTTAATATACAAGATATTATTATTTTCAATTTGGTTTATCTCTATTTTTATTGGGGAAGATCAATCTCTCTATTTTCAATTCCTCCACTTCATCAATGATTGTATCTATTTCATGCATGAGGGAGTGTGATAATAATTTATTAATAACAGAATTAGTAACAATATCTAGATCATTTTCATCTGTATACATCACATTGTGACACTATTAAATTTAGTTTATCGAGAATTTAGAAAAACCATTAAAATAGTGAATAGAATAAAAATCAATAAATATAGACATTAGACAAGATTCAAAATCAGTAATAAAATTTTTAGCGATGTCTTGGAATGGAGGTGTGTTGATGTATGTTGGTATGTTATTATAGATGAATCAAATTGGCAGTATGACTCTAACAGTATGACAGTGGAAATGTCTTCGACTTATGAAAAGTTTCACTATGCTAGTGGATTATGAACTTGTGGTGTTTGGTCTAGTAGTGTGTGGTCTAATGATGACTTAGACATAACCAAAACATTGTTCATGTGGTATGACATTGATAATGTCTCATATAAAAGTATATCCTAATCAACCAAAATTTTGGTATAGAGGCATAACATCCTGATGGCAGGTTGAATGACAGTTTTTCAAAATTTTATAATTTTTCAATCCAACAATACAATGTTTTGGAATTGCGATATCCTATCACTATCTCGTACATTATCTGATTTTAATATTTAAAGAGATTCATGAAAATTATGTCTTGAATTTGTAGTTCCATTATGAATAGTGTCTAATCATTAGGTAATTTTCCACATTTCTGAGAGTTATGGAATACTTATAGAAAACCATGAAACTCATTAATAACAATAGAATCATGATTTTTTTATCATTAAAAAAAAGAGTTGATCATTATGAATTTTAATCATGGGTTAGTGAGTGTGCATAACCTCAAATACAAACCATGGGTGTTTTCCCTTATGAGAGATGATTACAATGATTTAGCATAATCGTAACAACTAATTAAGTGTGAAATATTATTTTTGAGCTTCATATGGCTATTCTTCCTCTTGGGAGGCCTGAATAAATTTTTATTTGTAAAAAAATGATTACCAATATTGATCAGTGATATTATAGACCATGAGTGTTTTAGTAGGGAGGTGATTCACACCTAGAATGATGTTTACGTATGGGTTCTTGAGATAATGTGGGAATAATCATTTGAGGTACATTCTTTAGTAATAATGTAAGAATAACCTTGTATTGAAACATGTTGGGTAATTTAAATTAATGAGTGATGATTACGTGTTATCTAGGTTTTGATAGTCCATCGAAGCATCTCGGTTGTCCATGTAAATACTAAGAACCATATAACCCTTGTAAAGTAGAACTATAATTTTTGAATTTGGTAATGTGGGGTTTTTTATCCCCATCCTCTATTTTGAGGATTAAACATCATCCATGACTATTTCTTGATGAAGAAAATTCATATATTAGCGAGGAAAATATGTGATACAAATATTATTATTGGATTAGTGTGTGGTAAGTACCCATTCTCGCATGAAATATGTGATATGGGATGTAGTAGTTATATTAACCTTCTGAATGTGTGACAAGATTTATGAATGCATGGTAGTTTTACAAATCCATGGGTGTGTGTTTCTTATAAATTATGTAGAAACCTAGACATAACATACACATAAATTATTTCTTTTTGATGAATATTCAACATAATAAATAATTACATGACATATCATTGTATTGTTTTGGAATTCATGGAAATATTTAAAACATTATTCCAATTAGGTGATATATAATCAAAATCTCCTATAAATATACTTCTATTTATAAATCCTAATTAGATTATTTATTCATAACTCATGGAAATGAATCACATGAAAGGGTGATCTCATATACACAATAACAGTAAAAAATAAATGTCATAAATTTTTCTAACATGAACATAAGGGTGTAAGAATATGAAAATAACATTTTAAGATTATTACGTACATATAAATGGGAATATTAATGATTAATTGAACAATTATTGGTAGTTAAAAAGACATGAATCATAGATAATTCTATATCATAAACTATAAAATAATAAAATATATATAAATCATTGAAATGTGGAAGGAACATAAACATATAAAATTATTTATATAGTATTATAGTATTACTACCAAGAAAATATTAGTGTAATTTATTCACTCCCAAAAATATGTTAGTAGTCAAGGGTCACTCCAAATAAAATCTTAGTGGACAATTTTATTTACTAAACTAGGTTCATTCTCAGTTCCATCGTTGTATTACTGATCCCTATTCACTTCATGTTCGAGTCATGTGTAATGAATTGGGTTCACATCCCATTACGTCCTAACATTATTGAACTTGTATCACATCTCATTCCATACCGATATTATTGAACATGGTTCAATTCCCATTGAATCCCTCTATTACTAAACCGGGATAACATATCATTCTATACATGTATTACTGAACTGAGTTCACTGCTCATTCGAGCCCTCTAATACTAAACTTAGTTCACTCCTATTTCCATCCTTTTAATACCGATCCGAGTACACTCATATTTACAGACATATTTTTCTAATGAGATATAAATATTTAACGACATCATTAGAGTTAGATATAGGTCGTACTTATAACATAATGTTAGTTTACAAGTGTGGCCAAAGAAAATAAAAATTTCATGATATCATGACCCATTAAAATAGATGGGCCCCATAAACATCATATAATAACCAAATTAATGAAATGGGTATCAAAAAAATTTCATCAAATCATAAATTATAATAAAATATAGGATTCACAATTATCGAATAACCTATGGAAAAAAGTGGGTTTGATAAGCATTTTATCTTAGTATAACCCATATAAGATAAACTGGGTAAATAGAAAACATGTCATATTAATCAGAAAACATTCAATGAAATAATAAAAATTATTTCTATAGATAGTGTAAATATTAAATCATAGACTATAACAAACGATATCATCTTATATGGATAATTGTTTTGAAAACCTAGTTGTATCATTTACTAAGTGAAATAAAATTTATTTGGAAATTAATTTTTACGACATATGACATTGGAAAAAAACATTTCGTTGAAAAAAACATTAAAAAATATGAAATATGTTTAAAAAATAAATTAAATCAATACTTGGGAAAATAATAGTTTTCACATTGAAAAACACTTTATTGAACATAACTCATTTTGAAAACATTTTTCTTTGAAAATATCTTTTAAAATATATAATGAATGATTTGAAAAAATTGATATCATTTTATTTTAATATTATATTTTGAAATATATAAAATATATTTTTAAATTAATTTAAAACACATTTTAAAACATTAAGAACATTGAAAATAAATTAGCATGATAATTATCTGAATATATCTTCAAAAA
The DNA here is from genome assembly GCA_963277665.1 of Viscum album. Taxonomy (NCBI): domain Eukaryota; kingdom Viridiplantae; phylum Streptophyta; class Magnoliopsida; order Santalales; family Viscaceae; genus Viscum; species Viscum album. Next base: position 1,556,006,741 of record OY728152.1, on the reverse strand, counting down.
CCATTTTTTCAATCATTATTCGAAAACATGGTTTTTAAATTAATTTTTTTTCCTAAAAACACATTCATAATTTAAATTAAGTGTAGGTTAATGTAAAAATGGTACCATTAATTTAGATATCATGAATATATAATGAATATGAAAAGTGATTAGAATTATTGTATATGAATAATAGTATTTCATCAATGGAAGCACAATCCTAAAAAATCCTGATAAAAGATGAGATTATAGCAATAAACTCTTAAAAATTGGTAAATTTGAATAGAAATCCACATGAATGAATAAAAAATTATGAATAATAAAATATATATAAAATAATTAAATTAATATTAAAAAAAATTCAATATGTAGTATTTACACCTTTTATAAGAATATAGGTTCATTATATATCATTTTTCTTAAAGAAGGAAAATTGAGACATAATTAAAATAAAATTTATATAATATATTGAATTAAAAACCCCAGGAAAGAGAGATAATTAAATTTAAATGTAAATATGACTAAATATTAGGATAATAATCATATAATAAATTAATGGGAATTATATGTTCTATAAAAAGGAATGAGTGGGAAATATGTGATAAGTCTCGTAGAAATTAAAGTCAGATTTAAAATCCAATCACTGCATGTGAAACTTTTTAATTAAGAGATACATAAAATAATTACAACAGTTAAAACATTTAATATCATTAAATAAATGAAATTATTGATAAAAATTTTATATGTTTGTATATAATGTATTTAAATGTATTTAGCTGCGTAAAAAATAAGTCTCAATGGAATGAAAATTAAGACAAAGCCTATTTCAGTAAGTCATTTCATTTATTATGCACTTTCAAACCACATTAATAATAATCATAGGTTAATTATAAATTTTTCAAAGAAATTTTTTTTATATATCATACCATATATTATTTTATTATTACAAGGTATTACAAGATTGTTATCAATTATATGTTAATGTTAGTTTTCCGGTAATAACTTATTGGTTTTTAATACAAGTTTTATTTTTTTATTCCTGGAACAATTATATATATCATGATTTAATTATTGAAATAATGAATACAATGATATAGATATAATATATATTCAGTATATTTTTATTTAATATAATATATAAATTTTGTAAATCGGAAATGAAATTCCTAGTTCTTTAAGATAGTAGTACATAAGAACATATGAACAATGTTTCCATTTTATTTTATTATTATAAGAAATAAAATTAAATGAAACTAATATATATATATATATATTGTAAAATTAAAATATAATTATCATTTCATAAATATAACACATGTATAATTATCACCTATTTAATACATTCCATTTAAATCATGAACAGATCACACCGCTTTGAGGAAGCAGTAGTCAACATGATGAGAAATGATGTCATAATACTCCCCCAAAATGGAAATAATGAATGAATTTGTTATATAAAAAATTTATAAGTTTAAATATATCATAAGTATCATATATATTATACAAAATTAATAATTATATTAGTATTTTCAAACATTAAGAGGTGTTAGTATAATAATTAATGGCATTAGATCACAAAGTTGTATTCCACTGTACATAGGATATGTGATTGTGTATCCCATTTAATGGAACATTGTTAAAGTGATTTTAATAATAATAACATAATAAAATATTAGTTTATTTAGGAAAATTATTTTATTATATAAATGTGTAATGATATTAATTTAATGGGTTGTAGAATGAAATTAATGAAAAATTCTCATTGAAGAGTGTGCCTCTTCTTCGAGTAATTCCATCTGTATTGCATCGAAAGACTAACAATGGAGGTTTTATTTCTATTTAAATGACTATAATATGATAATAGGATGTTAATAGATTATTATTATTGGTATTTGTTGATAAAAATGTCATTAGAATTGTGAAAAAGTGACGGTTTGTGTTCTCCTTTATAACTAGGGAGAGAGCACACATTGTATTTTTTATATTTTGTAACATCCAGTAGTTTTTACCTTCATAGAGGCTTAAATATAACATAAAATATTATAAATTATGGTGAAATTACTAAATATGTACATAAAGTAGGAATTGGACATGTTTAGAGTAATTTTTACACCACATACTCTAAATTAAACAACTATGTAAACAAGTTTTTACCATAATCACTCTAATATATTTAAATATTTTTCACTAATTTTTATTGTGAAATTATAATTTTAAATTTTAAAAACTTATAAATTATAAATATTTTAATAATTTAATCAATTTTTCAAATTTACATTAATTGAATTGGAATAAATTTTTTTTAAAAAAATCACACAGATAGAAGGAAAAAATGGTTTATTGATGTGAAAATATTCAAAGTATTGGATTGTTTTTATACCGAATTTTAAGGTGAATATATTTCCAACGAATTAAATTATATTTATATATGTATTGTAGATGTAAATATAAATTAAAAAATATTTTAAATATAATTCATCTACAAAAAAATTAGATAAAAATGTATTTTTTCAATTAAAATTTTATTTATTATCAATATTCATAAAAACATTTCTCAGAAAAATACCTAGAATTTACCAAAATTAATTTTACTTATATAATACCAAAAATTATTTCTATTTATTCAAAAATAAAATATAAAATTTAAATTATTATTCTTAAAACATGTCTACCACTAAAAGGTGGTAAAAGTTTCTCTTAGAAAAATACATCATTTTATATGTAAAATTTAATTTATTCATATGTCTTGTATAGAAAATAATTAAAATGTATATTGATTTTTTTTATGGAAAATATAATATATAATTTAAATTAATGTAATTTATCAATTTTTTAAATATGATAAATCCTATTTTTATAAGAAAATAATTTTTCAGAAAAGGATGTTCTTTATTTTGAATTATTTTTTATTCTCTTTTCCAATTAATATGATACCTATGAAATTATTTTAAAAAAAAATATTTTATTAATTTTTATAATCCTTTTCATGCTTTCCATTGAATCATATAGTAGATAACTATAATAATATTTTACTAATAGTTTGTTTAGTTTGATAAAACTCGGTCTGGTGTGTAACACAAGCTATTGAAGGAAGTCCAAATTATGTGAAACACAACAAAAACATAGTTTGGTGTGTGCAAAAAGATAATATATGTGTCTCCATGTTCAATCTTGTAGTGGTGTTCAATATAAATAATCCCTAATGTGGTTTAGGGTGTAATAAATAACATCAAATAATTTTAATTTAATTGATAAAATAACAATTCAAAATAACTCGAGGTGTTACATTCCAGCAACATAAAATGAATTTCTCTCTTGAAATAATTAGGAGTTATTAAATATTTAATAAATTAACTTTTCATTAATAGAAACCCACTTCATAAAAAATAAATACAAAACATCCTTTAAAAAGACAATGTTTGAAACATAACATTTACCTAAAGTCTTTCATAAGTAGGTTTCAATATTGGAGAACGTAGATCGAATGTGAAAAAATAGAAATTTAAGAGAAATATAACTATCAAGTTTGTAGGTAAAGTAATAGAGAACATGGTCAATAAAATGTTAATTATAACATATCATTAAACCAATATATCTTGAAAACGTTACAAATATCATTTTAAATAATTATAATGTGATACCATTTTATTTCAAGAACATTTCCTCAAGTTAATGCATTTTCATAAGGATATTTAATTACATGAATTAATTCTATTTAATATTCACTAATTCACCCATTTGTTGTGTCTTGACCATTTCTCCACATTAAATAATACTCTGATAATAAAGAAGAATTTTTTATTCCCAAAGCACAAACAATTCATAAGATTTAGAAAGGGTGATAAGTAATTTCATATGTCCTTAGTTATCATCACAACAAATTAGTTAGAACAGGTTATCAAGTATGAATTTATCCTCAAATATTTATTCAATACATTAACATATAAAATGAAATTCTAATATTGACATAAACGAATCCCTATATTGTTAAACTTAAAAACCTTTTGAAAGATGAAAATCTAAAATCATAGAAATAAGGTCGCTAAATTTTCAAAAATCATCTCAAAATTGATACCTCATATATCATAAAGTATCACATGGTTGTAAAATTCAAAACATGTGAATAACAACATTATATATTCTCTTGAAACATAGTAATAACTGAAATTACCAAAAAACCATTTTAAAAAAGATGCATTTTTCATCATTTAAAACATAAAACACAGGTTACATGATATATTACTTAAATCAAAAAATGTTGTAAACTCTATCCATTACAGCAAAGTCTAAATTTTCATCAAATCCATTTTCAGTTATAAGGTCATATAAAGTATCAAATTTAATTTATCTAAATCAATCATGTCTTCATCAATGATAAATAATATTTCCACAATATCGAAAACACATTAAGGCTTACATTCCCTTAGGGAAAATATTACATTTCCATTAAATCATTTTTCTAGCTTGTTTGTATTATTCAAAACATCCATTTAAATCAATATTTAAAAATTATACTCAAAGTACATATATTATAATTGATTCATATAAAAAAATATTCAAAATAAAAAACAAATATACATCAATCACACATATTTATTTTTAAATCATTACTCAAGATTAATAATCATATTTGATAATTACCCTTCCATATAATATGAAATATGTATGATATCTTAAGGTTCATCAACCTATATATAATCACATTTCTTATAGATAATTTAAAAAATATGGTTAAAACATCTCATACCATTCACATTATATTTTTGTAAAATTTATATTTAGTAGTTTAACAAATACCCATAAAACCATCCTGGTTCTCTTCATGATATTTCCATAGTGGGAATTGATTTTCATAACGCCAAATCTTTTCACATCCAAAACATTCAATTTTGAACCATTTACTTCAAGTTACTACTGTATACTAAGTCTAGATAGGATATTGTTATAAATACATACCATAGAATAAAAATCATATTATCATGAAAAATTACTTATATGATTTCGAAATCATGACACCTTCATTTAAATCTATGGCACAGTAGGCTTATCTTCAAGACATCTTGATACATATCCTTGGAAATGTCAATACGGATCTCACTAATGTTTTCCCATAATTGTTTCTAAAGGATGGATAAACCATTCCATTTATACCATATAATGCGACCCATACTTAATATTCAAGGATATTACATCATTTTAGTTGAATATTCAGCACATTTTAAAAGTGCATTTTTAGGAACCAAAAATTTTTAGTGTGTTTTGAAAATAGGAACACTCTCATCATATTCAGTGAATAATTTAATAATTTCCCTTTAATATCTTCCCCATTATCACTCATACATAAAACATTTTAGAATTTCCTGGGGAATGGAAGAAAAAGAAAAGGTGATCTCAAATTCATAATAAGGGTAAAAATGGAGATACTTATGAATAAATGAACATAAGAGTATGAGAACATGGTAATATAGTTTGAATATCATACCATACATATCATAGAGATTATAAACGATTCTTGGAATAATTATTTGAAATTCATTGTATATAAAACATTGGATAATAAAGGGCATAGTCATTTAAAGCATATTATATGAATAATACATGGAATTGTGGAAGACGCATAAATATATGAACTGTTTCTCATTATTGTGAAGGTTTTTTGGGAAGGCCATATTTTTATAATTGGTTCACTCCCCAAACCATATTAGTAGTCAAGGGTATCTCCTTAAAAAATATTAGTTGAGAATTACCTTTTCTGAATTGGGTTAACTCCCCATTCTATCCTTATATTTTTAAACCAGGTTGACTTCCCTTTCCATCCTAGTATCAGTGAACTAGGTTTAATTCCCAATCCAGCCCTGTATTACTGAACTGTTCTAGCGTCTCTTTTAATATAAGTATTAGTAAACTGTGTTCACCTCTCATAAAATAGAGTTATTACTGAACCAGTTCAACATTTTGTTCCATCACTATTTTATAGACCTGATTTTATAGCACCCCACCTTTTAATAACATATCATTTCATTACATTTTATAAAAATAGGATCATTAATGTCTAGTGACATGGAAATAAAAAACATAATACAGAGAAATCAAATAAAAAATATTCTAATTCACATTTAAGGTTTCATAATAGGGTTATCCTAAGTATAATTAATTTATATCATAACCTGGAGACACATATCAAAAGAAAAGGGAGAGCAGAAGGCCTAGTAAAGAATATTAGTGAAACTGATTACATGTGATCTTGAGCGATATCAATGATAAAATGAGAGATATCATAAAGGAATGATAAATTGGAATATAATTGTAATAATAACATGAATAATGACTTGAAAAGTTTTATTCCATATTTAATATATTTATTCATAAGAATATCACCAAGTTCTATCCTGAAGGTGTTATAAAAATTACCAAGGTTATTCTCCAAGATATCATAAAACGTGTTATCTCTAGAGATTAATTCTATACCCAATCCATTGGAGTGCTATCAGGTAATACCCTTAATATTTATTTATTTTTAGGTGTTCCACATATATCATAATCAATCATTTCAAAAAAATAACCCAATGAGAATAAAATAAATGGGTTTCATATGAAAACTGTGGCATTTTTAAAAGTCCTTAAAAACAAGATCATTAATTCATTTATAACCCTGGGAAATAGAATGATGGTAATATTTATGTCTATTATAGAATTAATTTTTTTATTTTTATGTCTTTATGAATACCCCTAAAAATTAATAGTTTCACATTAATAAAATAAGTGTCTTTCTTGAGAATAAGAAGGGAGATTTTGGGATAAAATTATGCAGCATAACAGCTGAAAATAATGGTTTAAAAAACATTAAAAATGGAGGGGAAAAGGTTCACCGACTCAAAAATAATTCATTATACATTATAGGTACTTAATAATAAATAATGATATCATTTTACAGATATTTGAATGATATACCACATGAAAAGGAAACTTGAAAGAAGAGACATGATGCAATTTCTTTTACAAAAATTCGGCTTCCTAACAGCATCACATAAAAATTCCAAAAATCAGTTGATAATAGAATCTAGGGTCTCTCATCATTTGGATATAAAATTTATAGAAATAAGGATATAAAATAACATACACAAACATAATAAAATTAAAACTAGAAGACACAACATAAAAGAATTCATGAATAAAATAAGAGAGTGAATGGTTCCCTTAACATGAATAATAACTTAAAACACACGATGGATGGGACCTTGGGGGGGATTGAGGTCACCTTTTTAGGACTCCTAGGGAGGAAAAATTCTCGATCATTGTTCAAGAGGTATTTTGAATGATAGGAATGAAGGAATGAATTGGTATTTATAGGAAAAGTGAGAGAATACTTTATTACATTCCACTAGATATCTCATTAGTGGTTTTTAAAAAACCATGTGACTTCCTGAGGTATTTTCCCATGATATTGGGAACTTGGGACACCTCATAACATATATTAATGTACAAAATCTGACTGGAATTACTATATAATTAGTACATCTATATTTATGTCATTAGACACACTGAAACTCAAAACTGTATTTTTAATATTCCAAAAAAAACAAAACATTATTTAAAAATATCATAAAGTCACCATAAACTAATATAGATTCATTGAATTCAAAAGTGAACTCCATTTTCGGAAAATAATTATTTACTTTTGTGATATTTAATTTTTATGTAAAAACACTATTTTCCTTAAAAAACATATAGTTAAGTAATAATTTCAGAAAAAATTATTTACATATTCTATAATATCACGTTACCTATCATGATGCCTAATTTATCTTTATACTTTCTTATATGAGGTAACCATTACATTGGTTACATTACTATTCATAAGGGTAACATTACAATTCATAGAATTACGATTCTTGAAAAATTATGTTGATCTTCTTTGAATCTAAATTTTGTACTCATCAGTAAAATAAAAGACCATTTTTTGAAAAACATTTCACATTAATACTTATTTAATGTTTTTAAAAAATTTATATACCCTTTTTCCCAATATTTATCAATAATATGGAACTTCTATAAATTTATGCTATATTTATTTTGACATTTAAAAATAATTTTTTTACCATAATAAGAAATAAGAATTTTATTTTTTCAAAAGGATTACAAAAACTAACTAAAACCTCGTTACATAGCCCTTTATAACACACAGATATGATTAAGAGTAAGGTGTGCAATGACGATAGAATCATCGGATGGCTCAGAAAACTATTCTCGAGTGGTGATTTCTATAATATTGAAATTATCCCATAATCAATTCTCTTCAAGCTTAACGTGTTGGAGTTAAGCTTGGGAATGGTCTAGAGTAATGCTGAGTGATGCTACCTCCATTGCAAGCTCTGAAAGATGGGCTTTGTACGACCAGAGTCAACAAGATGAGGTCATCGACTCTCCTTTAGATATTAATTAACCATGATCATTTGTATTTATAAACAATAATAATAACATTAATAGTATACTTTCAAATGAACATATTGACCAATGATCATATAATAGTCGAAACCCAATAGTCTCATTTTAATTATACTCATTACATTTATTAATTTATATAATCTATTTGAGTATAAAATAAAATAACACAGAAAATTATGAAGCAAATATTATTCAAAAGTTTGTGTCGTTACATTCCTCCCCCATAAGAAAATTTATCGCTGAAATTTCAACTCATGCCCCCAGAAGAGAAAAGGTGTGGGTACTCTTGCCTCATAGAATCATCTTGTTCCCACCTAGATTCTTCACATTTATTGTTTCACTACAACAATTTAATAAGGTGGTTAGTCTTCTTTTGTAGAATGTTGTCTCTATGATCCAAGATCTCTACCGGATAATCCTCATAAATGAGTTCAAGTTCCAGTTTCACCACTACTAGATTTAGTACATAAGAAGGGTCAAGTATGTATATCATCAACAGGTATGCATAGAATACATCATGAACTTGAACTAGATTTGGAATAAGTGAAAGCTGAGAGGCCACTACTCCTACGCGATTAAGGATTTCATATGGAGAAAAGGTACCTAGTGATGAGCTTCCCTGTCTTCCCAAACCTCATGGATCTCTTCCAAGATATGATTAAAAGAAATACTTTTTCACCATGATATTACATTCTTTCCCTTCAATGGTTGTCAACATAGCTCTTTTTCTGACTACAAAAGTCCTTAATGTGTTGTTGGATAGAATGGACATTTTTTGTCATATGTACAAAAGATTAAGATGAATAATCTTTCTCTCACCCGCACCATCCCAACAAGTAGTGGTTCTGCATCACTTCCCATATAAAGATTCATAGGGTGCCACATGAATTCTCAAATATAAACTATTATTGTAAAATAACACAACAATGTGATATCTTTAACCCATCCCCCTTTAAATTTCTATTGAAAATGTTCTTAGCATGTCCTTGAGTGTTTGAATAGTCCTTTCAGATTGGCCATTACTATGGGTGTAATAATACATAATGAAATTCAATTTGGTACTCATATATTGTTGATGAAATCTCCAGAATTTTGATGTGAACCTTGGATCACGATCAGATATGATAGAATGTGGAACTCTATGAAATCTTACTAGTTTCATCACATAAATCCTGGAAAGTTAATCAAGAGATATATCTTCCCATATAAATATAAACTAGGTAGTCTTGGTTAGACGGTCCATAATAACCCATATTGGATTATTTCCTTTTAATGTTCTCATGAGACGAGTGACAAAGTCCATAGGGATATTTTCCCACTTTCATGCTGGTATGGGTAGTGGTTGTAATACACTATTAGTAAGTTTCCTCTATTTCTTCACCTATAGACATACTAGTCACCATGTATTGTAGTAAAAAAATATTCCTTTTCATATTATCCCACCAATAATTATCATGAAGGTCTCTATACATTTTTTCACTCCCAGGATGTATATAGAACATAGAGCTATGAGATTCATCCATCAGATACTTCTTTATTTACTTAATATATAAAACACAAATACTAGTACAAAATTTTTGTACAAATTCATAATAAATTTTAAAATTAAGAAACTCTCCATCATTCAAAACCTCAATCTTCTTCAATTAAAATGATTTTCTTTTCTGAGTATTCTTGATCCTCTAGAGTAATGATAGTTGATAAATCATTTTGGATAGATTTTATGATGTATCTTCCCTTAAAATTACCACACCCATTTTCACTAGGTCATGGATCAAGGGATCTCATTTAATCCCTATTATGGAAACAACAACTGGGTATCTCATACATAATGCATCAGTGAAATTTTTTTCTCTTCCATGACGATATTGAATTGAACAATCATAGTCTTCATGAAATTCCATCCATTTCCTATGTCTCATGTTTAATTCCTTTTGTGTGAATATATACATGAAAAATTATTGGTGTGTGTATATATCAAAAATCTCCCCATAAATATTGTGCCTTTATAACTTCATTGTAAAAAAACAGAGCCTGCTCTAGATTATTCTTATGATATTTCTTTTCATGAGTCTTCAATAGTCTAGATGAATAGGAAATGACTTTTTCATTATGCATGAGGAAACACAAAATCCCTATTAGAGATGAATCACTAAAAATAATGAATCCTCTACCAATTGGGGGAAGAGTTAACATGGGTTTAGTAACCAATATGTTCTTCATCTCTTGGAAACATTCTTCAAAAATCTTTTTCCTGATAAACTTGACCCCTTTTATAGTTAACATTGTTAATGGATTATAAATCCATGAAATGTTTTCCAAAAACCACCTACAATAACCTACTGACCCAAGGAAACTACGAAGCTCAGTTATTGTTGTAGGATAATGCCACTCCTTTAAAATCATTTTATTTTTAGGGTAAACTATGATTCCTTATTTGGATACAAATTTCTCCATGAATGAAACTTGTTGTAACAAAAATTTACATTTTATGAACATTCCAAAAAGGCTCTAATTCCATAGTGTTTGAAAAATTTCCCTTAGATGATCTTCATTACCCTCCTTAATTTGGTAATATATTTGAATATCGTCAATAAAAACTACCAATAAGTTATCAAGGTAGTTCTTAAAGATTGTATTCATAAAATCCATAAAAATAACAAGAGAACTAGTCAAGACAATGGTAATAACAACAATCTTATAATACCAATATCTTGATCCAAAGGTATTGTTTGGAATATAATTTTTTGTCACCATTAATAGATGATTACCAGATTGAAGATCAATCATGAAGAATAATTGAGGCCCATGACGTTGGTTGAATACGTAATAAATTCTTAGAAGAGGGTATTTGTTCTTCACTCTGACCACATTCAGTTCCCTATAATCAATGAATAACCGCAAAAATCTATCCCTCTTCTTTACAAAGAGAATATGTTCTCCCCAATGAGACACACTTAGTCGGATAAACCCCTTATCTAAATGATCATTGATTTATTTCATTAATTATTACAGCTCCACATATTCCATCCAATATGGGGTCCTTGATATTAGATGATATCGAGGTATGAGTTCAATTGAGAACTCTACCTCTCATTCTGTGGGAGGTATGGGAAACTTTTTAAGAAATGCGTCAATGTATTCCAGGATGATGGGGACAATATCTATCATTATACTCCCTTTTACTTCTTCTCCTTCATTGATAAAATCCATATAAAAGGTTATAAGGGGTTCTTCTAGGCAAATATTAGGTTGATATTTCTCTCCTTGTAAGATAACCATAGGTTTTCCTTTTAAGAATACTGATATTTCCTTACTTCTATATTTGATCTTATCATAATACTTTGAGATCAAATCCATCACTAGTATAATGTTGTATTCTTTCATGGGAATGACTACTAGATTTGTAATGATATTTTTCTCACTAAATTGAATACTAGAGATTATAAAAAATAACAATGCTTGCAAAATCCCACCAAGAGTTTTGACTGATAACTCCACTTTTAGAAAATTACGGGTTGATTCTAAATTCATTGAAAACGTTGAAGAAATAAAGGAATGCGTAGAACTAGAATCAAACAATGTACATGCTACTTTTGAGGGAAAAATAATAGTACCTTCCACCACATAAGTTGTGACTTTAACATGAAAATTAGTGATATCAAAAGTGCAAACTTGTTCCTATGGCCATTGCTGAGACTGATGGTGATTCTCTTCTACTACCATCAGATTTGGACAGTGAATGGAAAAGTTCCCTGTTTTCAGCACTTATGGAATTGGTTATCAGGTTGTTCATAAAGCTTCTTAAATTTTTCTTTGTTGTTAGGATGCTGAGTCCGCCCCTCACTAGGATTATTCTTTTCATTATGGTCATATCTTCCACAATTGTAGCACTTCCTGCTCTTGAGCTGGCAGTTCTATGAATGCTTCTTCCATCATTTATTACACGTGGGACATTTCACATTCTTGACTCATATTCCCTGATCAATGGTAATCCCTATTCTTGGAATCATTGACCTCTTCCTATTATTAGATTCATGAGACCACTACATATTAGTAGTCTCTATTTCGACTTTCTTCCCACTTTTCATGATCTCTTCGTCATTATCGTAGTTTCGGTTGTTTATATTCATCTGTACATGAGCTCTTAGCCAACCAAAGAATCCATCGTCCTTACAATTTTTATCCTTGATAATAATTGATTTGTAACAAGAATTAATTTTTAAATTCATCAGGTTGCATCCAATGGATTCATTCAGCATCCTCTTCAGCTCGAGAAAATCCTTCTCCATTTCTTTCGCATCGAACATGGGAAATTTTTTTGATGAAGATCCATCCAAACTCTTCCCACTCAAAACCAAAAACATACACCCTTTTGCTCTTGTTTTTCATTAGATACCACCGCTGATTAGCTTCTCCTTCTATGCAGTAAATAAAAAGGCTGACTTTATCTTGTTCTAAAAAGAAGAGCCCAGAAAAGATCTTCACGATATATCTGATCCATTGTTCATCAATCAATGTGTTGGAAGATCAACTAAAGGATGGTAGACATTAACGCATTAAGGACACAATATTATTTGGTTACATCATGATGAAATAATTCTCTCATATTGATTCATGTTATTTCCCATAACTTGAGTCAGTTGGTTCTTCATTCCCATTATGGTTTCCATTATGTCTTTCATTAGAGGTCTGTCAGTGCATGCTCCATTGCGGTTACAATTTTCATGATTCCTCATATTTCCTACAATTTTATAAAATAATAATACCTTAGTGAGAAATATATTTAATTTATTAATCTTTTAATTCTATGGTATGTTTAATGAATCATGAAATTCTTGTGAATAAACAATCATAACACCCAGGAGTTTCAAATTAGAAGTACAGAAAGGCTCGTTATCATGTACTAGGATACCCCGGGTCGTGCCAAAAAAATCATCATGGGGATTTTCACATTTAGGTTCATCTTTTCAACATCCACATCCACTTCTTTGTATCTAGACGTGGATTTTTATTGGAAACCTCTTTTTTAATATTCAACCAAAATACTAGGATATTTACAATATTTAAAATTTTATAAAGGGTTCTTCCTAAAATTTTCATATCCTAATTTCCACAAAAAAAATAAACTATCCCTTGAGTCCAACTATGGATTCCTTCCTTTTTATTACATATTATTTCATTATATTTTACAATCAAAGGATCTTTAATGCCTACTATCTTTGAAATCAAGAACATATTACATTAAAACATAAAAAATAGTTATAATCAACTTTTTAGTATTTAACATTAGTTCAACCGAAGTATAATTACTACATCTCAAAAGTTTTAGACATTCATCAAAGGAAAGGGTGAGAAGAATTCCCAGTAAAGAAAACAAGTGAAATAGTTTACATGTGATCATGAGTGATATCAACAAGAACATGAGAGATATCGTAAAGGAATGATAAAGAGGAATATAATAGAAATAATAAAATTTATCATAACATGAAAATATGGATAACACATATATTTTAGACATTCATAGATATATCACAAATTTTCATCCCCAAGGTGTCATAAAAATTACCAAGGTTACCCATGAAGGTATTTTAAAACTATCCAACTGTAGAGACTAATTCATTAAAAAATGCATTGGAGTGCTATTAGGGCATACCATTAACATGTATTTATTTTCATGTTAGGAACATATTTCATAATCAATCATTTAATAAATTACCCAATGATAATAAAAGATGTTTTTTTATATCCAAATCGCGATGTTTTAAAATGTTCCTAAAAATAAGATCAATATGTCATTTATAAGCCATTGAATGGGAATGAGGGTTAAATTTATATCAATTAGAGAATCATATTTATCATTTTTATGTCCTTATAAATAACCCTATAAATGAAATAGTTTAGTGTATTCACATGAATAAAATAAGAGAATTTCATGGAAAAAAGTTGAGATATTTTGAGATGAAAATTATGCATCATAACAGCTATATAACATGAATTTTGATATCATTATGAAGAGAAGTTACAATGGTCACCAAGTCAATAAATAATAAAAATAAAGTATAGGGATAGAATAAAAAAGTAATATCATGGTATAGAAATTTGAATTACATACCTCATTAAATGGAAACATGAAAGAAAAGAGAAGATGTAATTTCTTTTACAAAAATTCAGCATCCTAAGGGTGAAAATTAATATTTCAGAAAATTTTTTGATTAGAGAGGAAGGGGTATCCCATCATTTGGGAATATAATAGACATCATATGGATATATAAGAATAAAAAATCTTAATAAAATTGAAAATAGAAGATATTACATAAAGTCAGTAATGACTAAAAGAGGAGGGTGAAGGGTTCCCTTACCTTTAAGAGTAACTTCAAAAACATGAATTTTGTAACCCTGGAGGGCTTGTGTTACCTTTGGGAGGACTAATTGGGAGGTAAAATACCACTATTTTCATTGAGGGGAAATTTTAATTAATTTAATGATGAAAAGTGTTGGTATTTATACCAAAATTGAGGGAATATTTTAGTAATTTCCAAGGGACAACTCATTAGTGGTTCTTGCATAACCATGGGATTTTCCATTGTATTTTACCATGGTATAGGCTACATGGGACACCTCATAACATATATTATAGTAACATAGTAGACCAGAGTGATTACATAATTATTAAATCAGTAATGATGTCAATAAAAAAATTGAAACTCAAAATTGTATTTATAGAATTCATCGAAAAACAAAACATTTTATAAAAATATCATAAATTCATGCTAATATGATATACCTTATCTGAGTTCAAAAATGATCTATATTTTATAAAAATCATTTTCAAATTATTAGATATTTAATTTCTATGTAAAAACACTATTTACTCAAAAAAATACTAATACATAACCGAAAATTTCTGAAATAGTTATTTACACATGCTATAATATCACATTACCAATCAAGATTATTTAATTTTTTTATAATCTCTTAAGCGAGGTTACTATTCTATAGATCACAATACTATTAATAAAGATAATATTACTATTCATAATTTATTATTCACTAGAAATTATGTCGAGATAATTAGAATCTAAATTTCATACTGACCACAACTGTATAAGCCCATTTTTTGAAAATCATTTCACATTATTAATTATTTAAATTATAATAAAATATAAAATATATTTTTCCATATATTAATTAATAATATTAAGCTTATATAAATTTATCATATATTATTTTGACATTTGAAATTCAAAAATTTTATCATAATAAAAAATTACAATTTTATTTATAAAAAAATGGTTACATAATGTAACTAAGGAATCATTGAATAGCCCCTTATAAATCCTACATTGAACCTAAGTGTTATGTGTGAAATGGTGATAGAAGATTAGGGAGGCTTAGAAAAAATTATTTAGTGGTGATTTCTATTAACTTGAACTTCAACCATAAGAGATAATGTTCATGCTTAACGTGTTGGTGATCATATCGGGCATGGTCTAGAGCTACGCGTTGTGATGCTACCTCCATCCCAAGATTAGATAAATGGGATTTGTATGGCCGGAGACTACTAGATGAGGTCTTCGACTCGTCTTTCTATACTAATTATCTATTATCATTTATATATATAAACAATAATCAAAACATTAAGAGTATAATTTCCAATGGTCATATTGACTAATGGTCATATAATAGTCGAATCCCAATGGTATCATTTTAATTATACTCACTTTATTAATTTATGGATATTGTTTTATTGATTGTAAAAAAAATAACACACAAAACCAAGAAAAAAATATTATGAAAATGTTTGGGTGGATACAAATTTCACCATGGGTTCTAACCCATCCAAAAAAATCAAGTTAACTTTTCATTATATCTTTTTTTATCACATGGAATATAAATATTAACCCAATTCACTAGAGGGAGACATTGGTCCCACACAACACATAATAAAATCATGCATACATTCCATAAGAAAATTAAAAATTTATCCAATCGTGACACATAAAAATATATAGAATTTGTAAGCATCATATCATAAACCATGAAATGAAATGGGTATTCTAAACATTTCATCATATCTGAAGTATTGGAACAAATACTATCTTTATAATCATATAATAATCCATGAAATAAAGTTGTTTTCATAATTATTTTATCATGGTATAACCTATGGAAGTAAAACATGTTTCGTAAATAATTTTTCATATCAATCATAATCCATTCAAATAATCAGTGAGAGTGGGGACTGTAAATCATATCCTTAGTAAAGAAAAATCAATATAAAATTAAATTATCTTATATGGATAAAATTTTCAAATACCACTAGTATCATTTGTTAAGGGGGATAAATATTCTTAGAAACCCATCTTTTTTATAATAAATCATTGTCCTAATCATTTTCTTTGTAACCCACTTTAAAAACCTGTAAATAAAAAATTAAAAATAATTTTATATATTTATTAAATAAGTATTTCATTTTCATAATTGAAAAATAATTTTTATAACAAAAAAAAATTTGAAATCATTTTTCATTGATGATTTTTTAAAACATTTAATGTAGTATTGAAAATAAATTAAATCCATTTCCTTGAACATAAACAATGAAAATTATTATGTAATTATTGAAAATTATTTAAAAATTATTTTAAAAAATTAAAATTTCAAAAATACAATTTCATGAAACTTATCATAAAATATTATTTAAAGACATTATTAGAAAACATGGATTTTTGAATTAGAAGGTTTTTGATAGAAACCATTTTTTAATTATATTAAGTAATAATGTGTGAAAAAATAATACCATTTATGTGATGATATAATGAATAAAAATAGTAAAATAAAATTTATTTTAATTCATGAGATATTAATCCTAATATTTCATTAATCTAAGCATAATCGCAGTCAATCCCAATCAATCTCAATAAATGATGGTATTCAAGCAATATACTATTATTACTTTTGTTACATAGATCATAATACCCATGAATGAATAAAATTACATGAAGCATTATATATAATGAAAATATGTATATTCATGATATAACATGTCATATGTCACTATATAAAACTTTTATGATTATATAGATACACATCATAGAATGTTTCTCAGAGGAAGAAAATTTACACAAAAGTACATTACCGATTTAGTAGATTTTGAAATGTAAACCCAATGAAAGCGTGACCACAAATTTGTATGTAAATAACCATAAATATAAGGATAATAATAACATAATATATTCATTTGTATTATATAATGCACAAAAAAATCAATGAGTGGTCAATATTATAAAATTCTCACTTTAATAAAAGCAAGAATAGAAATCCCTCTATTACAAGGGTAACATTTTAATCATGAGATGTGTGAAAGAATAACATAAAATAAAATATTTATTATAAAAAATTAAATATAATTAAATAAATAAAATTTCCTAGGGAATTATGTACACGATAGATATGTAATTTGGATCATAATAAGAAATAAGTACCAATATATTGAATATTGAGACCAAACATTTTACATTTTTTCTTCAAATTACTCATACATTTTCTCACCTCAGGTAAAAAAACTATATATTTTTTATAAATATAATAATGAACCGTATTATAATATATAACAGAATATATTGTTTTATTATGACCTTATTTTAACCATTTATTAATAATTACTTGTAATATTTAGGTTTTGGTTAATAACTGCTTTGTTTTTCATATATGTTTTGATTAAAATTCATGGAATTCTTATTTAGATCATGATTTATTTTTTAGTAGAATGTAAAAAACTATATAAATATCATATATATTCATTTTATATTTAATTTATAATAATATATAATATATAAAAATATAAAATTGAATTAAGTATTTATGGAGATGCTTGGTTTCATGTACACACATACATTATTTCATTTATTGTGTCATATTGAATGAAATAAAAGATATGATATATATAATATAGTTACTATATAATTATTATCTGATAAATATAAAATATTCTCAATAAACCTATCCATAATACATTCCATCTAATTCATTATTGAATCTTATTGCTTTATAGAGGCGATAGTCAACACATGAAAAAATAAGGTTATAATGTAACACCCGAGACTTTTATGTTATATAAATCATCAAAGGAATCTTTTTCTACACAACACTTTCTTGGCTTGCTTTACACGCAATCGCGACCTTCCTCGATAGCTTGCGTCGTACGCAATACCGAGTTTCACTAAACAACAATATGCTATTAAAACTAGCCGTTATGAATAGTAATAACCACTTTTTGAAATTTTATAAATTTTATTTTTCAAAATGGACTTCATTTTTGGACTCAGAATATCGAAATTAGCCTAGGGTGAAATTTTGGTATTTTTCTGAAAACTTTCAATTTTTGATGAATAGTGAAACCACTAAGTGGTAGGTTAAAAACTGAATTTTGCATAAAACTTAATTTTACCGCTTCTGTGAATGGAATTTCGAAAATCCGACAGACACGGTTGATATCAGTAAGTAAAATGTGGTTCAATGAGATAAAAATAATTTTTTGGTGAATAGTAACTTTTTACTTTTTTTACCGCGGTTAATAGTAAATAGGGTAACTAAGGGTAAATATGATATTAATATTACCCTAACACATGTCCTAATTCTATTGGACAAGTGTAATTCGACCAAAAACAAACTTAGGAATAAAATAAGACCATTTAGGCCCACTTGGATTAGATTAGGACATTTATTATTAATTTATTTAAAGAAGGGTTAAAATTGTTAAAATCAAAGTTTAATAAGTAAATCATTTTTAATATGGGGTTATAT
The DNA here is from genome assembly GCA_963277665.1 of Viscum album. Classification (NCBI taxonomy): domain Eukaryota; kingdom Viridiplantae; phylum Streptophyta; class Magnoliopsida; order Santalales; family Viscaceae; genus Viscum; species Viscum album. The sequence goes on along the minus strand of OY728152.1, from coordinate 1,555,987,511 downwards.
ATAAGATAAATTCGATTGTAAATATTCATTAGAAAGCTAAAACGATTTCCTACATGATGGTATTTTATTTGTAATTTTTAGACATCAGATAAGTTAATTTATTTATGACACAAAGATGATGCAGTAATTATCTTATTAATGAAATATTGACAAAATTGATAATATAAATACCCAAATAAATGTAATTTAAGACTTTTTATGAATTCCACTAATTTTCTTGGTTACTATGATATATTAATGTTGATTTAATCAACTTGGTTCGAACATTTAATTCTGTTATGACTTACACAAAAATCATATATCAAATAGTGTCAAAATTGACCCAAAATAGTTTTTAAATAAAATATTATATTATTAATTGTTATTTTATTCCTAAAAATCTAAGGTTCGGCCAAATGACTTAGATAAGGATATATATATTAATAATAAAGAATTTGGGGTTCGTTTGGCATGTTATAGTAAGTTTATTAACCATATAGTGAAAGAAAACAAAAAGACACGGTAAAAGTTAAATTAATTAACATAGAGTTAAATCTAATTGATAAGGTTAAAATAATACCCTAAACTTGTTTAAATCCTATTTGTTGATACGATTTCGACCCATCCCCACTTTATCTTCGAAATAAGACCCTTTGGAACCATTATAAACCGATTTTGACTTTAATATAAAATAATATTTTGAGATATTCCTAAGGTGCCCCTCTCCTCCCTTATAAAAGGGAACCTCCTCCCCCTCCTCCTCACACCAATTTGAGCACTCAAGCTCGGAAAACCCCTGCCATTTTCTCCTCTCCACTTCCCTAGAATAATACTAGAGGTCCTGGTCTTCTCCAAAGACCAATCTTAGTTCCTTAAGTGGAGGATTCAAAGAGGCGTTTCAAAGAAGAGGTAATATCCATTACCGATCTTTTCAATTTCTTTCTTCTTCAACTTCTTCTTCTTTAGTTGTTTCATGATAAAGTAATAACATAAGTATTACTTACATACTGATATGTTATTATAAATATGAAACAACCCTAATTCACCTTCTATCCATCCTACGGAAAAATGAAATCACCGCGCGTGCGTACGTACGGAATACCGTCTCCACGCCGTGGTGTAATCTATTTTCCACCATCACCTTACAAGGATGGGTATAATGGTGTAATGAGTAACTATATATGATTATTATGAAGTAATATTGATACTGAAATAATATATATATATACTCTAATACAATTCCACGATCATAGGAACGATATCATCACTCGTGCGTACGTACGGAATACCGTCTCCACGATGTGATGTGACTCGTTCTACATGATCTTCATTTCATAATGATTATATAAATGAATTGAATGAATGAATATGGTATATAATACACTAATACCATTATGTAAATGAATTATATATAACCTAAAGATAAGAATAAGAATTTATTCGACAAAACACGCATAAGAACAAAAAGTTATAAAGACCCGAGTAACAAGTAACAATGAAATATTACTAACAAGAAGCTAATAATATGACCATATATGATATCATATCAATATTTATGATTCTGGAATAAGTCAATAACATTATTTAAACCATTATACAGGAGCTCGGACACGAACAAAGCAAATCGGACCTAAGGTAAGGGAAATATCACAATCTCATTTTTATCCGAGATTGTTTATTCGTAAGTATTTACTGGGGTGTATTTTATCATCCACATCCATGTTCCCTCAATATGTAATATTGTTTCCATCCACTTACAATAGTTTAAATTTTACCCTTAGGTGAGTTTTTAGTAAAGAATATGAAAGGAATCTTTTGTCGTTTTTCCGTACGAGGTACTTTTTGACTTTTCCGACAAAAGTACGAAGAATGTTTTTTTTAACTTATACGACAAGAATGAATTTTTAAAACATTATTTCCAAGAAGCTTCCTTTAAAAGTTTTCAAGTTTATTTTTAATCAACTTCTTTTAGTTTAAAGTTGTATGACATGTTAAGAAATGTAAAATGTTTTTGAAAAAGAAAGGATATTTTCCTCAAGAATGAAGTTCAAGTGTTTTATCAAAATTATTTTCCATCTAAGATAATAAAGGGTTCTGTTTCTATCCCTATTATTACATGGATTTGATTATGTTGTGATGGAAATATTTTTATGAATTCCTTTATCTTATATGAATTGTTTTATGATGTCATGATGTTTCAAGAATCCCATTTTTGTTACATGTGTTATGCGATGATGTATGTTTTATGATTATGTGGCACACATAAGAAAGGATTCATTATAAGATGGGTGGGACCTATATCTCCCTCCAATGCATTGGGTAAAGATTTTATATCTCATGAGATAGACATGGCTGGAACGGAAGGTTATTTCGGTTCAGTGATACAGGACTGAAATGAGGAGTGAACTCGGTTCAGAAAGGGACTTTGTCCACTAAGATAGTCTTGGCAATGAGTCATGACTAACAAGAAATGATTTTCCATGATTATGTGTGCATGCCACAAAGTTTCAAGTTTTATGATTATGGGGATCTCATTTTCACTTCTATGATTTATTCCATGTTAAGATATTATGATCTCTTTTGCAGGTTTTGATCTTCATAAAGATATGATATGATTTTTATTTCCTTTATTTGCCCTTGCTGAGCATTTGAGCTCACCCTTTTATGTTTTCTTTTCCCCAGGTCAGGAAGATGGATATTAAGTAGAATATGCTAAAAGGGACCCTAGATATGATGAAATAAATGGGAGACAATGTAGAAGATTTATGAACCATTTGTTTATGTTTCCCAGTTTCTAAAGACACTATACCTATACGGTCCTTTGTGGTTTTGTCATATGTTGTAATAAGTGTGCTTCAATTTCGAAGTATTAACAATGTATGTAAAGTATGGGTCGTTATATTTGGTATCAGAGGAAAGGTATAGTCAACCTTTGGAAACTAGGATGTGAAAGCCTTAGTAAGAACCCTAAGGATAAGTCTAAGCATAGAACACAATCTTAGTGTTTTAGAAATGGCATTGAATAACCTAGGATAAGACCTTAAGCATGAATATTTTATTCTTGAATTATGTGGTTTCCTATTATAATTAGTGTTGCTCACACTATTCTTCTTGGTTTTAGTCAATGGCTGGAACCCGAAGGAACCGTGTTAATGCGGAATGTGATGGGCAATGCAATGATTATCCCCCTGAGCAACCAAACGACATGGGAGCTGGAATGCAAAATCTTGTAGCCATGCTCACACAACTTTCTCAAGCTATGAATCATGCAGGATTTTCAAACGAGCAAAGGAGGGAGCAACATTCTGTTGAATCCTTCATGAGGCAGCGTCCACCTTCTTTCAGCGGGTCTACTGATCCATTAGTTGCTGAACAATGGATTAGTACTACTGAAAAGATATTTTCAGTTCTTCAATGTTCTGAACATGATAAAGTCATCCTAGCAGTGTATCATTTGGAAGGAGATGTTGATCAATGGTGGAATCTTGTTAAGAATACGAGGCAAAGGGATGAAATTGAGTCTATGGAATGGGACGAGTTCAAGAACTTATTTTTCAATAAGTACTTCCCTCGTATTCTCCGAACAAAGATGGAGAAAGAGTTTCTTGAACTGAAGCAAAGGGATGATGAATCTGTTGGTACCTATGAAGCAAATTTTACAAGACTTGCACGGTACGCTTCTGGTATTATTATCCAACCTGAGAGTAAGATCGATCGATTCTTTAGTGGCTTAAAACCAAGTCTTCGAAGGGCGTTAGCCATAAGGGACTTCAATAGCTACGAGGAAATCGTTCGATGTGCTCTCAAAGTCGAGATGGAGATTGGAGTAACCCATCAGTCACATGGGTTTGATAAGAAGAGGAAGATGGAATTCAAAGAAAAATCTAAAGAGCACACTGAAAAGAAGATGAACTTTCCCTTATTCTCAAAGTGTGGAAAGAAACATGGAGGGAGTTGTCTTAAAGGGACAAGTAAATGTTTTAAATGTGGAAAGGAAGGTCATCGGGCATTTGAATGTTGCGATAATGGGAAGAAGATGTCTAATGATGCAAACAAAGGAAGGGATACACAGAATGAACCTACTACACTTCAATGTTTCAAGTGTAAGGAGATGGGGCATTATGCCAATCAATGACCAAATCCAAGGGTTGATGATGATGGTCGACGTCAACAAAATCTTAAGGCTAAAGACAAAGGAAAGTCACATGCAATTTCTATCAGCGATGTGGAGTACGATAACGATGTGGTGAAAGGTACACTTACCATCCACTCTAAAGTAGCAAATGTTTTATTTGATTCTGGATCCACCCACTCTTTTATTTCTGAAGACTTTTCTAAGGGTATCACCGTATTACCTCAACAATTAGATGTTGAGTTAGCTGTGACAACACCTAATGGCACATCAATCGCATCAAAAGTTTATTATTCTTCTCCGATCGAAGTTTGTGGGAAAGTGATTCCTGCAAATCTTGTGATCCTTCCTTTAGTGGAATTTGATGTGATTCTGGGCATGGATTGGCTTTCTCTACATGGAGCTCATATCGATTGCCAAATAAGGGAAGTCACATTTCATATTCCAGATCAATCTACGATCGTCTATCAATGCAAGGATGAACATAACCTTCCAGTGGAAATTTCTTCCATCTTATGGGTATTGATTCCACTAAATGAAGGTTATTTATCTCAAATGGTTGGTGAGAAACTCACGATTAAGAATATGCCCATTGTACGGGAGTTTGATGATGCCTTTCCGGAGGAATTGCCGGGTCTTCCACCAAATCGTGAAGTTGAGTTTTCAATAGAACTCGTACTGGGTGCTTTGCCTATTTCAAAGACACCTTATAGAATGGCCCCAATTGAGTTGCAGGAATTGAAGAAGCAACTCCAAGAGAATCTTGATAAGGGATTCATACGCCCTAGTGTGTCACCTTGGGGTGCACCTATTCTATTTGTTAAGAAGAAATATGGATCAATGAGACTCTGCATTGATTATCGAGAACTTAACAAGATCACTATCAAGAACAAATATCCTCTCCCACGCATTGATGACTTATTTGACCAACTACGCGGCGCTCAATACTTTTCCAAGATTGATCTTCGTTCAGGATATCATCAATTAAGGGTCAAAAGGGAGGATATACCAAAGACGGCATTCCGTACAAGGTATGGACACTATGAATTTATAGTGATGCCATTTGGTCTTACTAATGCCCCCGCTATCTTCATGGATCTAATGAATAGAGTCTTTAGAGACTATCTTGATCAATTTGTGGTAGTCTTTATAGATGATATTCTTGTCTATTCAAAGAGCAAGGAAGAGCATGAAGATCACTTGAGAATTATATTGAAGACCCTGAGAAAGGAGAAGCTTTATGCCAAATTTACCAAGTGTGAATTTTGGCTTCAAAAAGTTGCATTTTTGGGTCATATAATCTCAAAAGAGGGGATATCTGTGGATCCAGCAAAAACAGAGGTTATCGAAAGATGGTCAAGACCAACAAAAGTAACTGAGATCCGAAGTTTTCTTGGTTTGGCTGGATATTATCGACGTTTTGTAAAAGATTTTTCACGATTATCTAATCCAATCCCCAAGTTGACTCGGAAGGGAGTTAAGTTTGTCTGGACAGAGGAATGTGAAGAGAATTTCAAGGAGTTGAAAAGAAGGTTATCCAGTGCACCTGTGCTCACACTGCCTTGTAGTGGAGAAAGGTTTGTGATCTACAGTGATGCATCCAAGAAGGGATTGGGGTGTGTTCTTATGAAAAATGATATGGTGATAGCTTATGCCTCACGACAGTTGAAAATCCATGAGCAAAATTACCCAACACATGATTTGGAGTTGGCTGCGGTAATCTTTGCATTAAAGATTTGGAGGCATTACCTTTATGGTGAAAGGTGTGATATTTATACTGATCATAAAAGTTTAAAGTATATTTTCACACAAAAGGAGTTGAATATGCATCAAAGAAGATGGTTGGAGCTGATTAAGGATTATGACTGCTCAATCCATTACCACCCTGGGAAAGCAAACAAGGTGGCAGATGCATTAAGTCGACAAGACCATGCTAGTTTATCCATGATGAGGATCACAAAAGATCCAATATTTATGGATTTACAAAGGATGGATCTTGGAATTATAATGGATAGGGAAAAATCTTATCTTTCTCAAATGAATGTTCAACCATCTATACATGTGAAGATTAAAGAGGCACAAAAAGAAGATGTCGAGTTACAAAAGAAGGTGAGAAATGTTCCAGAATTCAACCTTGATTGTGATGGGATAATAAAGTTCAGGAATCGGGTTTGTGTTCCTCCCATCCCCGAATTAAAGAATGAGCTGCTGGATGAGGCTCATAGTTCATCATTCTCTATTCATCCTGGAAGCACGAAGATGTATAGGGACCTGAAAGAGTACTTTTGGTGGGATGGCATGAAAAGAGATGTTGCTGAATATGTCTCTCGATGCTTGGTTTGTCAACAAGTTAAAGCTGAGAGACAGAAGTCTAAGGGGATGTTACAACCATTACCCATACCCGAATGGAAATGGGAAAACATCACTATGGACTTTGTCACAGGACTTCCTAAAACATCCAAAGGCAATAATGCTATCTGGGTCATAGTTGATCGTCTTACAAAGTCTGCACACTTCATTGCTATTAGAGAGGATTTCTCTCTAGATCAGCTTGCCAGGATATATTTAAAGGAAGTGGTAAGATTGCATGGAGTACCACTTTCTATTATATCTGGTCGAGATCCGAGATTTACCTCGAAGTTCTGGCGAAGTCTTCAGCATACTCTGGATACAGAGTTGAGTTTCAGCACTGCTTATCATCCCCAGACAGATGGTCAGTCTGAGAGAACAATTCAAACCCTAGAAGATATGTTGAGAGCTTGCTCTATGGATTTCAAAGGAGGTTGGGATCAACACCTACCTTTGGTGGAATTTTGTTATAATAATAGCTTTCACTCCAGTATTCAGATGGCTCCTTATGAAGATCTCTATGGAAAGAAATGCAGGACTCCAACTTGTTGGGATGAAATTGGGGAAAGAAAGCTATTAGGACCTGATCTCGTTGGTGAAATGGCAGAAAAGGTCAGATCTATTCAACAACACATAAGAGCAGCTCGGAGTCGACAGAAAAGTTATGCCGACAACCGAAGAAAAGACCTAGAGTTTGAAGTGGGTGATAAAGTGTTCTTACGAATATCTCCCTGGAAGAGGGTTATGAGATTTGGAAAGAAGGGGAAGTTGAGCCCTAGATATATCGGTCCTTTCGAAATACTGGATCATGTTGGGAAGGTAGCTTACCGATTGGCGCTTCCACCGAATCTCTCTCAAGTTCACGATGTGTTCCATGTATCTCTCCTGAGAAAGTACATACCAGATCCTTCACATGTACTCAGCTCAGAAGTTGTACCGCTGGAGAAAGATCTTTCTTATGAAGAACAGCCGATAGAGATTCTGGATCGTAGCGAAAAAGTCCTACGAAACAAGACCACTCGCTTGGTGAAAGTTTTATGGAGAAACCACCAACTTGAAGAATCTACATGGGAGCTTGAGGATATGATGAGGGAGAAGTATCCTCATCTGTTTTTTGCAAAGTGACGAATTTAGAGGGCGAAATTCTTTTTAAGGGGGGTAGAATGTAACACCCGAGACTTTTATGTTATATAAATCATCAAAGGAATCTTTTTCTACACAACACTTGCTTGGCTTGCTTTACACGCAATCGCGACCTTCCTCGATAGCTTGCGTCGTACGCAATACCGAGTTTCACTAAACAACAATATGCTATTAAAACTAGCCGTTATGAATAGTAATAACCACTTTTTTAAATTTTATAAATTTTATTTTTCAAAATGGACTTCATTTTTGGACTCAGAATATCGAAATTAGCCTAGGGTGAAATTTTGGTATTTTTCTGAAAACTTTCAATTTTTGATGAATAGTGAAACCACTAAGTGGTAGGTTAAAAACTGAATTTTGCATAAAACTTAATTTTACCGCTTCTGTGAATGGAATTTCGAAAATCCGACAGACACGGTTGATATCAGTAAGTAAAATGTGGTTCAATGAGATAAAAATAATTTTTTGGTGAATAGTAACTTTTTACTTTTTTTACCGCGGTTAATAGTAAATAGGGTAACTAAGGGTAAATATGATATTAATATTACTTTAACACATGTCCTAATTCTATTGGACAAGTGTAATTCGACCAAAAACAAACTTAGGAATAAAATAAGACCATTTAGGCCCACTTGGATTAGATTAGGACATTTATTATTAATTTATTTAAAGAAGGGTTAAAATAGTTAAAATCAAAGATTAATAAGTAAATCATTTTTAATATGGGGTTATACATAAGATAAATTCGATTGTAAATATTCATTAGAAAGCTAAAACGATTTCCTACATGATGGTATTTTATTTGTAATTTTTAGACATCAGATAATTTAATTTATTTATGACACAAAGATGATGCAGTAATTATCTTATTAATGAAATATTGACAAAATTGATAATATAAATACCAAAATAAATGTAATTTAAGACTTTTTATGAATTCCACTAATTTTCTAGGTTACTATGATATATTAATTTTGATTTAATCAACTTGGTTCGAACATTTAATTCTGTTATGACTTACACAAAAATCATATATCAAATAGTGTCAAAATTGACACAAAATAGTTTTTAAATAAACTATTATATTATTAATTGTTATTTTATTCCTAAAAATCTAAGGTTCGGCCAAATGACTTAGATAAGGATATATATATTAATAATAAAGAATTTGGGGTTCGTTTGGCATGTTATAGTAAGTTTATTAACCATATAGTGAAAGAAAACAAAAAGACACGGTAAAAGTTAAATTAATTAACTTAGAGTTAAATCTAATTGATAAGGTTAAAATAATACCCTAAACTTGTTTAAATCCTATTTGTTGATACGATTTCGACCCATCCCCACTTTATCTTCGAAATAAGACCCTTTGGAACCATTATAAACCGATTTTGACTTTAATATAAAATAATATTTTGAGATATTCCTAAGGTGCCCCTCTCCTCCCTTATAAAAGGGAACCTCCTCCCCCTCCTCCTCACACCAATTTGAGCACTCAAGCTCGGAAAACCCCTGCCATTTTCTCCTCTCCACTTCCCTAGAATAATACTAGAGGTCCTGGTCTTCTCCAAAGACCAATCTTAGTTCCTTAAGTGGAGGATTCAAAGAGGCGTTTCAAAGAAGAGGTAATATCCATTACCGATCTTTTCAATTTCTTTCTTCTTCAACTTCTTCTTCTTTAGTTGTTTCATGATAAAGTAATAACATCAGTATTACTTACATACTGATATGTTATTATAAATATGAAACAACCCTAATTCACCTTCTATCCATCCTACGGAAAAATGAAATCACCGCGCGTGCGTACGTACGGAATACCGTCTCCACGCCGTGGTGTAATCTATTTTCCACCATCACCTTACAAGGATGGGTATAATGGTGTAATGAGTAACTATATATGATTATTATGAAGTAATATTGATACTGAAATAATATATATATATACTCTAATACAATTCCACGATCATAGGAACGATATCATCACTCGTGCGTACGTACGGAATACCGTCTCCACGATGTGATGCGACTCGTTCTACATGATCTTCATTTCATAATGATTATATAAATGAATTGAATGAATGAATATGGTATATAATACACTAATACCATTATGTAAATGAATTATCTATAACCTAAAGATAAGAATAAGAATTTATTCGACAAAACACGCATAAGAACAAAAAGTTATAAAGACCCGAGTAACAAGTAACAATGAAATATTACTAACAAGAAGCTAATAATATGACCATATATGATATCATATCAATATGTATGATTCTGGAATAAGTCAATAACATTATTTAAACCATTATACAGGAGCTCGGACACGAACAAAGCAAATCGGACCTAAGGTAAGGGAAATATCACAATCTCATTTTTATCCGAGATTGTTTATTCGTAAGTATTTACTGGGGTGTATTTTATCATCCACATCCATGTTCCCTCAATATGTAATATTGTTTCCATCCACTTACAATTGTTTAAATTTTACCCTTAGGTGAGTTTTTAGTAAAGAATATGAAAGGAATCTTTTGTCGTTTTTCCGTACGAGGTACTTTTTGACTTTTCCGACAAAAGTACGAAGAATGTTTTTTTTAACTTATACGACAAGAATGAATTTTTAAAACATTATTTCCAAGAAGCTTCCTTTAAAAGTTTTCAAGTTTATTTTTAATCAACTTCTTTTAGTTTAAAGTTGTATGACATGTTAAGAAATGTAAAATGTTTTTGAAAAAGAAAGGATATTTTCCTCAAGAATGAAGTTCAAGTGTTTTATCAAAATTATTTTCCATCTAAGATAATAAAGGGTTCTGTTTCTATCCCTATTATTACATGGATTTGATTATGTTGTGATGGAAATATTTTTATGAATTCCTTTATCTTATATGAATTGTTTTATGATGTCATGATGTTTCAAGAATCCCATTTTTGTTACATGTGTTATGCGATGATGTATGTTTTATGATTATGTGGCACACATAAGAAAGGATTCATTATAAGATGGGTGGGACCTATATCTCCCTCCAATGCATTGGGTAAAGATTTTATATCTCATGAGATAGACATGGCTGGAACGGAAGGTTATTTCGGTTCAGTGATACAGGACTGAAACGAGGAGTGAACTCGGTTCAGAAAGGGACTTTGTCCACTAAGATAGTCTTGGCAATGAGTCATGACTAACAAGAAATGATTTTCCATGATTATGTGTGCATGCCACAAAGTTTCAAGTTTTATGATTATGGGGATCTCATTTTCACTTCTATGATTTATTCCATGTTAAGATATTATGATCTCTTTTGCAGGTTTTGATCTTCATAAAGATATGATATGATTTTTATTTCCTTTATTTGCCCTTGCTGAGCATTTGAGCTCACCCTTTTATGTTTTCTTTTCCCCAGGTCAGGAAGATGGATATTAAGTAGAATATGCTAAAAGGGACCCTAGATATGATGAAATAAATGGGAGACACTGTAGAAGATTTATTAACCAGTTGTTTATGTTTCCCAGTTTCTAAAGACACTATACCTATACGGTCCTTTGTGGTTTTGTCATATGTTGTAATAAGTGTGCTTCAATTTCGAAGTATTAACAATGTATGTAAAGTATGGGTCGTCATATATAATATTCCCAAAAAATCGAATCCATGTGTTCATGTGTTATATAATAATTAAAAAATCCAAAATCCAAAATAAATAGAATATATATAAAATAAAAATATTAATTAAAACATTATTACAAACATTTATACCATGAAATGGAGAACCAAACAACATTTGTTCACCATGCGGTAGTCTTACATACACACGAATGATGATTGTGAATCCCATTTTATGGGAGTGTGTGAAACAGTATGATGTAATAATAAAATAATAACATCTTATTATATTTCTGATACATATTTAATTATATTAATATTTAATATTAATAATTAAAGGGGGTTTAAAAGGAAATTAAAAAAAAGTTGTTATTGAAGAACATTACCTATCATATGGGAAATTTTTTGGTTTGAATCAAATGAAAACATGGATGTCCATATCCCCATAGAGAGGCATCTAGGTTAATAGGAGGGATTATTTGGATAATTTGGGATGGAATTGGATGATCTATAGGGCTATAGATGTGTGAATAAATTAGGGGGTGAGTGAAGTTTTTTATATGGAGGAGATGACCCACTTTGCATTTTTGAAAATAATTATGTTCACCACACGTTATTATGTAACAAGATGTTGGTATGGGATATTAAATTCAATACATGAAGGGTTAAGGATGGAATTTTTCCATAAAATGGGTGTTTTAAATGTTCTAGGTTATTTTTACACATTATAATCTATGTTTAACCACTATGTAAACTCTTTTTTACCATTACCTCTTTAATTAATTTGGCCTAATATTAATAATTTTGTGGTTAAAATTTAATTTAATATTATTAAAAACTATGAATTCTGTGTAGTAAAAATATCCAATAAATATTTTAAAATTAAAATCATAGATGTGTGAAAATTAATTTAAAAATAACCCCACAAACACGATGAAACAACAAGTTTTTTTAAAAAAAATTGAGACCATGCCTAGAAAATAAAGATACCATTATTAGAAAAAAAACATTTAGAATTTTAAATGTAGATGATTTACAAAAATCCTTCCTAAAAAAGGATGGAGATTATCTGGAACATGATTGACCCAATGAAAATCATTACCATTAACACATTTATTAGTAATCCCATCCGCCAACACATTTGACGATGAATACGCATGAGTAACAATGTGATATCTTGAGTTGAGAGATTCCAAACATCTAGTCCAGCGATTGGTGATCTTCCAAGAAAGATGAAAAGCCTCAGTTCTAGTAATAGATTCTACCGTAGTGGAGTCACATTCGATTGAAATCTTGTTCCAATCCCTCCTTCCTTCTTGCCCCACCACAACAATAACCCAAATCTTTTTCACGTCAAGAGAAGAATCAATACAACATGAGCCATAGATGCACCCAATAACACTTCCCTATATTCCGTAAAGACAGCACCGAAGCCATAGGGACCTGGATTTCCCCTTGAGTCACCTTTAGAGTTGATTTTAATACACCCATGAAATGGAGCCTACCAAATGACTTTCATTGTATCACATAGAGGGAGAAAGTATCATTTTACCCCAATTCGCTTAAGCACTGATAAATCATGAATAGAGATTGATAAATCCATGCGTCTAGGTGTATCCACCTCTTTCAATATTGTGATAATCCCTATAAGAACCACACTAAACCGAAGTCACTGTGTATCATGTCTGATTTTTTTTGTTGATGTCTTAATAAGATGAACCACCACCTCTACATCAGCTTGTAATAAATTATGGAATTGTGTTGACAACACCAAAGAGCTCCAACTATTTATGAAATAAACAATTAAATTGAATGAGGAAGATTAAATTCAAACATTTCAAAATCCTTCCACCATATCACTGAAGTTGAAGCACAACTGAGGAAAAGGTTTTACACATCCTCCATATGATGAAAGCACAAAGCACAAATGGAGTAAAGAGAAATACCACATACCTGAAGAAATTCATCAGTTTTAACTTTTTATGAGCCAACCTCCACGAAATAATATATCGGGATGGCATAAGAACATTCCAATGTAGGTTACCCAACCATTTCCAATCTGTTGAGTTACAAATGGATTGATTATAGTATCATTTTTAGGTGAGAATTCCATTGACCACACATTCCCATGCCCAAAAATTTCCCCTAGGAGACCATCAATATTACTTCACAGTTAACGTAATATGATCTGGAAGATTATCTATACTACCAAGCTGATATTTTATTGACATATCAAAGTCTAAATTTGAATCCCCCTCTAGGACCAAGACAATTAGGTGATTCCCAGACAAATTAGATTTCTAAAAATTACGAGAGTATTCCTTGGAATCAAGCCACATAGTGTCATAATCAATTCTGGAAAAAATGTACTTTAAGGCAGGCCACACCAAAGAGTTGATATAATTTATGTTCCCTACCTTAAGCCTTTGATGGAACAGGGCCCCGATAAAACATGTTTCCTTAGATTGCATGTTTATAAGCTTCTTTATAATCATGGCCTATAAAGATTCATTGAAACCTCTTAGTTTTTTATACCCCAACCACCATCATCATGAGGCTTGGAGACATCATTCCATGGAACTGTTTCCAACCCCCTTTCCAAAATGCTTCCACTCCAAATAAAATTCTTTATAGAAGTCTTGATGCTCTTGATTAAAGAAATTATCCAGTTATACACCCAAAAAGCACATACCAATTTGGAAATAAAGATTGATTTCACCAAGCATACCCTACCATCCATTAATTGTGATTTTCCCTTCTATGTGGAATGTTGTATTTTAATAATGGTCACAATGCCATATAAGCGACAAACCTTTAGTTTCCCCTAGAACACGAGAACTCCAAATAAGTAAGTGGAATATGACCCTTATGAATCCCTAATTCCCTAATGGTATCATTTTTCCTAATATATGAGAAACCCCTTCCAAAGTAGACAATGTACATTCTCTAACTAACCACCTACCCAGAAACCATTTCACAGTTCAAAAGGGCTCTCTTTATATTAACTATGATTCCCTTATCCCCTTGGGTGAATAATATGACGTTGTTAGTATATAACAGATGAGAGGGAGCGACATTCCCCCTTCTACTGTGAATAGACATCAGTTTACCATTTCCGACCATGATGTAAAGAATCCTACTATTATAATTCTGAATGATAGAAAAAATTATGGCTAATAATGGTTCACCCTACTTAACATGTATTGAACAATAAAAATATCCTTTTAGGGATCCATTTATTAGAACTAAAATATGTGTATAACATAAAATGATTTTGACCAAATTGATGAAGACATCATCAAACCCATACATAACATGGATCATGCAGATGAAACCCCAATCCATTGTATCAAAATATTTATTGACATCTAGTTTAAGAGAAATATTTCCGCCCCTAATGGGTTTTCGGATAATATTAACACACTCCGAGGAGGTGATAAGAAAGTCCTTTATTGATGTCCCTTTAATGAAACCAAACTGATTAGCAAAAACAATTTCGTAGGAAATGGAAGAGAACCTATTGGAATGGATTTTGAAAATAACTTTTTTACATGGTGTTAGGAAATGAAACTATCCAAAAAAGATGAATTTCATTGGCATTTTCCTCTTACGGGATATGGGAATGAAAATGAGAATTAAGTCATCTAGGAGAAGATCCACCTATAAAAAAATGAGTGACTAACCTGCAAACATCAACACGAATGAGATCACAAAAATTTTGGAAAAAAAGTTACCAAAGCCCTCTAGACCAGGTGTGCTTTCATTTTTGAGGGTAAAAACTGCTTCCTTAATCTCTAAATCAAGAGACACAATAGTGAGAGTGGAGTTTCTCTATTGATTTTAGCATTATCTGAATCACCCCATCCATATGGTCAGTGATGAAATGTGGGACATCAAAAAGCTCCTTGTAGTTAGAAGTGACATGCCCAGATATATCCATTATATTTCAAATAAGGTTATCCATATTATTAATCAAGGAAAGAGGCTTGGAGAATTTACTATCTCATTAATGAGAATTGAAGAATCTTGATTTTCTGTGACTATCTTATATCCACTTGGCTCTAATGGAATCACTTTTCAATGCATCATTCATATCAAGAAGACTATTCAGTTTAAGGGACAACATAGCATCCACTACAGTTCCATCAGAGAATTCATTATTGGTGTTATGTTCTTGAACCTTTGGAATTGAATCATCAAGTGTAGAGATAATAGAATCAAGGGACATGAAGAGACCTTAGCTCCACATTCATAAATTCCACTTAAAAATTTTATTTTGTTGATGCAGGCGAAGCCATCAGCCTTACAGTTCATAGAACCCCATGTGTTATGAACAATGATCTTACATTCAGGATGAGAGACCCAATACTTATTGAACCTAAATGGGAAAGGAGTTTTGGGTTCCTTCTCATTAATATCCATCAATATTGGATGATGATCATAATTCTGTCTTGAAAGAGTTGAGCATGATATGTTAACCCATGTGTCTAGAGAGGCCCCATTAACAAAGGCCATGTCGATCTTTCTAGCAACAAAGCTGCTCAGATGGCTCCAATACCAAGTATATTTGGAAACTTCTAAATTAATATCAATCATATCATTCTGGTTAATACATAATCTGATCTCCGTAATGGAAATTCTATTTTTGGTTGCTACCATGTTTTTATATGGGTTCAAGATTGCGTTTGAGCCCTCTAGAATTAACCAATGATTATAGATGCTGGATTTGATTGATGTGATATCCATCCACATAATCTTGTGATCCTGATAACACTTGTGAGCATAAATGAAGGAGCAGGTAAATTGGGATCCAAGGTAGCTGAAGAAGTAAGTGACATGCTGATCACTTGACATAACCATGGTGGTGTTGCCTATAGATTTATGGGCCAACACCCATATAGTCTTGACACCTATTGAACACCTATTAGTATCAACTAAGTGAAACCCCAAATTTTTCAGGTTAGCAATACCAGAGGAGAATATTTTTTTGGGCCTAGAAAAACCTATAAGACTTTGTTTGTGCTGCTGAATTAATAACCTTATGGATCTAACTATTTCCATATTTCTCAGATCTAGGAAATACCAAATCAAAATCTTCAATTAAAACTAAAACCACAGATTGAACCCCTCACTTTTATACCCCCTTGTGTTTTTATGTGGTCTTCCAACATTCTTTTTGGGATGGGGAGATATCATGTCACTTATATCTGTACTAGTGGTCAAGGTACCCTTACCATTGGTGGACAACTCTGATTAACCTTAGCTACCTGATTGTCTTGATTTGTGGTATTTCTGAAGGAAATAGGCTTACAATCCTCATTTTTCAGTCTTCAATCATTCAAGTTGGTTGTAACATCATACTCCTATATAATGGAATAGATAGAAACTCGGGTATGGCCTTCAGTGATCTGAACTGCCTGAATTTCCGGAAGAGATTTCGGGATGCTGTGAACCTATATCATTACTATGTTTTGGGGATTTTCATTACTCATACCAATTGATGGGATCCTCTCAGTTAATGTAGAGCCTATCAATATATGTGTCTCTTTAGTGTGGATAATAAGGATAGTAAGGACATGGATGTTTGGCACATTTGATGTGTTTTCCGGAGAGTCATTACTTGAGGTGTCACTATCCCTCGTTGACCAGACCATGTCCTTGATGTCGTGAAATAACTCCATAGAGATGATTTCATCATCTATTTGATGCTGGAGATCAAGAACTAGATAACAAATATCATCAGATATTACAATGTCCAGCTCCTCCTCCTCATTGGTTTCTTGTTCAGGGAGAGAGAGAGTTCCTTGCATGTTCATTCTCTTGAGCTTCCTCCTCCTCCACCATTTCTAACAAGGTTTGATTCCTAGGGTATAAAGGTCTAGACTGAGTAATCTTGAGATTTTAAATCGTCACAAGAGAATGTACTTGATTAGTATCCAAATGAGACTTTGAAGGGGATTGAGATGGTCATGCCAGATCTTTTATATTTCTATTCGTTCAAGGAAGAACATTTATAAGTCTCCAACTCTTATTGGTTTTAGTCCACCCCATGGATATTACTACAATAACCTACTTCTGATCTGTTTCGACCAGCAATGAAATAAATGCTTTTGGGCATCTTGTTTTCCAAGTTGACATCCACTGACATCCGTGCAAAGAACCCCAGCTGCACCAATACAAGATGAAATATCATTCAGAATATTGGGGTTCCATAGACCTAGATCAACCCATCCAACAACACCCATATCTATGCATTTGTCTTCTTGATATTAAAAGTATTAATGTTCACATCCCATTCAGATAATCAATGAAATCTGTGTTTTAATTGAAGGATTCCAATGTTTAGGTAGCGTTCAAAGCATCCTTGAATTACATAACAATGTGAAAGAAGCCATGCCCAACTAGTATTAGCTGACAATCACGGTTACCCCCAAAATGGGAGATTTTGTTCTTGATATCTACATAAGACTAAGGGTTATCTCTCTTAAAATATATAACTCTTGAAAAACATGTTTTAAAATTGAGAATATTCAAATGTTTGAAATATTTTTTTTACCAATTTCACTGTGATGTTGTTTTAAATTACCAAATTTATATATTATTAATGGATGTAAATATTCATTTAAATCAATTTTTAATATAATTTACCTGCATAATTAAATTAGATGGAAGTGTAATTCTCAAAAAAAAATTGTGTTTTTCACTATTCATCAAAAAATTAATATTTGTAGAAAAATTCTAAAAAATTACAAAAATAATATTTTGATATTATTATCTCAAAATAAAATCTTATATTTTAACATAGAAATTATAAAATTATGAAAAATTAGTTCTAAATCAATTCTTACTTTAAAACGCCACAAAAAATAATTAAATATAAATAAATCTTTTTATGAATTAAATTGTATTTATTCTTAAATTGTGTCTAGGAAATAATTTGATGAATTTTAAATATTTTAATGAATATAAAATATAAAAATATATTAAAATAATTCATTAAAATCATTGTGTCTAATTTATTGAGATAAAACATGTTTTTTCAAAGAAAATATCTTTTTAGAAAAATAATTTGGTTATTTTAAAATTTTTTATACCGTTATTTCAAATTTATTAATTACAATTGAATTATTTTTAATAAAATTCATAAAATATATTTTCCTATTTTAAATATTATCTATTATACTTTCTATTCCAATTGATAGGTTATAATTATAAAACTATTTTAATAGTATATTATGGTAGCTCAAAATGATTATGTCATTTATATAACACAAGCCATCGAAGGAAATAAGAATTTTTAATAACACAACACAAATATAGTTTTGTGTGTACCATATTATAATAAATGTTCTTCATATAGATAAATTTCATATTGATTTTTTTATGAATTAATCTTTAGTTTGTGTAGAGTATAATTTAGGTAATAAAATAATTCTTATTTAATAAAAAAATAATTATTCATTAAATGCATGGTTGTTATAATGTACCTCATGTTTTATTGAATAAATTATTAGAGTTATCTGTTGTTCATTATATCTAGAATTTATGAAACATTTATTTCGTTTATATTGGTGTATCAATCACTAAATTGATTTATAAATCTAGTGATTCATCATTTACATTTTCTTTGATATTTGTTATATGTCATTCACCCATGGTTAGTTATAGGTTTTAGGCCATCCACACTAAAATGTGAATGAATATTTTTAAATTTTGTTATAGTTTTCATATGAATATACATTATTCTCTATTTTTTGGAATGAATCGTGATTTATCATTCAATTTATATTAGGGAAGAGTGTTTCTTTGAATTTAAAACAATATACATTTAAGAGATATATCATTCACCCTGTGGATTATTATATTATTTAATGATCCTTGAGGGATATGATTATATTATTAATCATTCCCAATTTTGAATATGATGCATTGAAATATCCTTATCTATGCGTTATTTATTGGTGATATATCAATCACTAAAGGATTGTGTCTTGGGGATGGATCAATCAATATATGATGCCACATTTTTAATTTGTTTTCAGATTTTTGTGAAAAGTCACTCAAAAAATGATATGTTTTTTGTAGATAAATCACATAAAATATTACATTAGTTGGTATATATCATTTAATCTCACATTATTCTCATACCATGGGAGATTCATCCCATTCTGAGACTATCCATGGTTAGTATACATAAACAATCATGGTGGCTTATTGGGTACCCACTAGTGTCATTTGTGTATGATGTTTTTTTATAACCTAATATATATTTTGTTAATTAGTAGAAATATATTTGTTTTTATTTGGGATAAAATTTATGGTGTCCCAAATAGAGTTATTATGACACATTGAATGGAAAATTTGTTGTGTGTTCATTCCTTATATTGTAATGTAAGTCCAAGGTTTTACCTAAGTATCTGTGGATGAGATATATGAAATTGGAAGTGTTATGTAGACTAGTATATGAAGAGGTTACTGATAACATGGGTCTCCCATTGTTTTTAAAATTATTTTATATTTCTTCTATATATGATCAAACTATTAGGTTTTCTTTCAATTACTATATAACTATATGAAATATATATATATATATTTTCATTATAATATAGATATTTCATTGTTTAAGATTGATTGAAATGAAATTTCATATCATAAACATTGATATTATTTGTGGTATGGATGTTATATTATTGCACTCTTTTTCATATCATTATTTTGGTGGGTAAAATCTCCCCATATTTTTTTCATACCCTTGTGGATAACTATAATGAACAAGAATAAAAATTGGTTCAGTTGATGTTACATAGAACACACAAGAATAGAAATTTTAAGATGATGTTTTTTAGGGGAATTATAATATGGATTTAGGTAATAATTCATGGATTATTGTGGATACATATTTTTGAATTCTTGTGAAAAGTAAAAAAATAGTTTATCGTCAAACTATATTTTTGTCCAACTTCTAGTTGAGATTCTTCTTGGTATAAGATTTACATGTTTACAGTATTTCTTTGATTATTTCCTTAATGGGATCCCTATACCTATTTATCACTCTTTTAGTATTCTAATTTAACTAGTGATTTTATTGGTTCATTAGGATTTTTATATGACGAGAATCTACTATGTATATGATTTAGGGATTTGGTGTAAAGATACTAATTTTCTTATCAGTTCTCGTGGAATTTATCTGATGAAGTATTGTGATATATATGGGATACTTCATAGTTAACGAGAACTTTAATTTTCTATGATTATTATTATATATGATTATTTTGATAATTTTATAACTATATAGTATTTCATTTGATATATTATATGATTGAATTTTAGGTAATTTAGGCGATTCATGTCTTTTATTTATTCATCTTTATTTATAAAGGACAAATAATTTCTATTTTCGCATACGGTTCCTTTGAAAATACATCCAGCCTATGGAAACTGAGAATGTGACCAATATTTGTAGAATCCCAGTTCAGGTATGATGATCATGTATTCATAATGGTATGTTAAAAAATAATCAAGGGGTGTCAATTGGGTAATTGGATCAGTTTTTGGTGCATGTGGTATTGATATAAATTAAAAGTAACCACATAAATAATTTTTTTGAATTATTTATAAGGAACTATCATGATACGCTATAAGTTAATGATATAGTGGTATCCAGAAACCACTCAATGGGTTTACATTTCATTCCAATTCAGTGATGTTACATCATTGACATATAATTTATTTGGTGAAATTTTATCAATTAAGTACTGATTTTATAATTAGTTTGAATTATATTATTAAACACTCAGGGTACTTTTGGGAGGTTACTAGTGGTAGTGTAATTAATCAAAAAATATCATGATTTGTTTTTTATGAATAAATTATTCTTTTTCAATGATATATATAATGGGGAATTGGATTATTCAAATATAAAATTATTTAATGGATGGATTTGTATAATAAAATCACACTATAATGATTTTCATAAATGATTTAAAATTTAAAATTTATCATTTTCATGTCTTTTTACATCAATTAAAATTAATGAATCGATATTGATTAAAATTAAAATGAATGATTTAAATGATGATTTTAAAATTTTATGGAAAAAATTATATTTTTTCAAAATTTTGTAAATTTTTTTAGATTAAAATATACATATTTTATTTTAAAAATCTATTATTATAATAATTTTTAATGCCACATGAAATTAAAAAATGTTATAATGAATCATTAAAATCATATTTTATCATTAGCTATAAAATAAATATTGGAAGGTCCCTTCTATTTTATGACTGTGTTTATTTTTATTTTTAAATTTATTTTTTATGCAGTGAATTTCTCATTTTAATTATATATATAGATGTTAGGATTTATTAAAATGGATGAAATTTATATCAACATAAAAGTCCCAGAAATATTTAGATTTTAAATGAAAAATAAGTTATTTTATAAGTTATTTTTCTTATAAATGTCATGTATTATATCTATTATAAATTATATTTTAAAGTTTCTTTTTTTAGAATTTATGATTTCATTTAGGTTTAATTTTATTTTATTTATATTAAAGAAAATAATAATTTTAAATATAACGGGTTTTTTATGATAATTTTTTTGGATAATTTTTCTAAAATAATTGATTCAATTTTAATTACATGGGTTTTATATTAAAATAATAGTTAATTTATTTTATGTACATTAAATTTATTTTTTAATGAATGTGTAATTTTTATTTCATCTTAGTTATTATTTGACATATATGTCTCAAATTTTTTGATTCTTAAGAAAATGATTTTTTATTTTTTCTATTATTTTTCTGTTTTACCATTTCCAACAAAATCAATTATTTGTTCAATCACATCTTGTTTAATTTAAATCCAAAGTTTCACATTAATTATATATGTTTTTATTTATAGTATCAAGTGTTCATACCATGAATAATGTGTTTCTAAGATAAATATTAATTATTAAACTACAAACATTTTTTGTGTAATGGATTTACAAGTTTACAAGATAAATTAATTTAGATATAATGATAAATATTTAATATAGGGGATTTATATTATTTTTTAGTTACATTATATTGATGATTTTTAATGCAAGGGGATTAAATTTTATAAAAATAGTTTACTATATAGATATTCCAAAATCACTTATTTTCATTAAATATGTGTTGAATTTTTTTAATGATTTATCTGTATATTGTTTATGATTCTTATAAATTAAAATTATTGGTTCATTTATTATTGGTTAGTGGATAGAAATTATTTATTTATAATATGAATTTGTTTTATGTTTTGAAATACTAATATTTCAATATATATAATTTATTTTTATATTAAGTTTTAATGATTTATTTCTACCTATATTGTTATGATTGAAGGTTTATTTAAAATAAATTATATATATTAAAAGACAAAAATCATGTTTTGTGACTCTTGATATATTTTATGGTTAATTTCTTATTTGGGAATGTGATTATTTTGGAAATTTTATCATTACAATTAAAGGATTTAAACCCTTATTCTGTTGAGTATATTTTTTGGTTTATGATTGTTTTTATTTGAAAAAAAATTTAGCAACGGTTCCAATGATTTTGAATGTGTTCCATTTTAATAAGGATATTTACTATATATAAATCACTATATTTATTGGCATATTTCTGGGTCATTGAACTTAGTATGAAATTTATTAATTTGAATTTTTTATCATATTTTTTTGATATCAGCTAGTTTGAGATTCTTATGGTTTTAAAACATTAAATTTAACTATCATCCATATTTAATATACCTTGATATGAATATTGGGTTGGTTTTTATTAATTTTATTCAGGAATAAGATTTAGTAGGTTGAATTGTCATATAGCTAAGAGATTTGTGGTTTTTAGTATTTAAATTAGAAACTATGTCATGATTACACATTATTATGTGTTTTTTAAATTTAAAAAATATTTAATTGATTACTTTTATTGTATAAAGTGTTTTGATAATGTTCATGTTATGGATTAGTAAAAATACAAATAAACAAATAATATTCATTTAATGGGTGATTTACAAGATGAACTTGTTTAAATTATTTTGATAATGTATGTCTTGTACTATATTTTTTATAAGTATGTATTGATATCAGTATAAACATGGATAATAAGATAATTATTGAACTTCAAATAAAGTATCCACTATTTGAGGAGATATAAATATTGAATATTTAATGAAGAACACAATAGAGCATGTATTTTGATGTATTTAATGTTGTGACACACACTAAATAATAACATCAAATAAAGTGGATTAAAATAATTTCTATAATTATATATAAAATAATATTAATAGTGATATTAAACAAATGAATATATTATATATAAATTATTCATTTATATTCGATTTTCAGATATCTGTGAAATTTGATGTTTTTGATGAATATTATATCATGTAAAAAATCTTTGTAGAAGGATTGAGGATGGTAATGAAGAAATGATATGTTTTTAGGATAGAATTATTGATGATTTACTGTGTAATTGGGGTTTTGGTTTTAAATATTAATGAATAAATATAGTCATTATAGGATATCCTTGCCAATATATTTTATAAAGGATAATTTTTATATGGAACTATCCCTCAGATGATGATGTGTTGATAAAACATTTTTCAGGTATAAATATGTTCTGAAATAATTAGAATATTATGAATGAATACTTATTAAAGCATCAGTTGAGTATTAAAAAGTGTTGAAGATATTTGAGGTAGCACAAGTTCAAATTTAATGTATTTTGTCTTATATAATAATAAATTTAGAATTATTTTTCATTGATTATGGTAATTTAATGATTTTTATGTGATTTTTGTTACGTTTAAATAGAATGAGAATATTTGAATAAGGTCAAACATTAATTTTAGTTTACAAGAATTTATAAAAAATTATTCATGAATTTATTAAAAAATGAAATATATTATAATAACTCATGTTAAATTTGGAAAAGCTCTTCGATTATATTTAATATCTTGGATGTCACAACCCATCCTCAGGGCCCGTGCCGCGACTACCCCAGGCCCGCCTTCCAAAGTCCAGGTGCCGACAACTATCACCAAAGGTGTAATCCCGATACAAAGGGAATGCATTGCCTTTATAAAAGAAAACAAACACCACAGAGTACACAAACTGAAGTAAACACTAAGTAAACTAAAAATAGAAGTATGTCCTGAAAATTAAATGGGCCAGAATACAAACCCAACTAAAGATGTAGTACAACAGAAAGTAAATTACAACTCAAGGACAACAGCTGAAAGGTGACAAGCCGCTCCTGGATCATCCTTCGGCTTCCTACCTGAAAGGTAGGTACAGATCTCTTCCTCAGCGCTCCACGTCTGTCCGTCTCCTCCGGGTACCGACTTGTCGTGAAATCCACCTCCGGGCATCGACTCGATGTGAGATCCTCCTCTAGGCACCCACTCATCATGAGATCCTCCTCTGGGTACCGTCCATCTCTACAAGCCTCAACCACGATCAGTAATGGCTGTCGTCTGCAACCAACACAATGTAGTGTGGGCGGAGCCCGTGCATGGGTGAGTATACGATACTCAGTACGGACCCCAAGACTCCTGAAGGTCTCCCTGAATCAACAAAGGATAAAACAAAAAGAAAAGATACAATCACGAAGTATCATCCAACACTACTTAGGTATATGCCCATACATATACTTAAGTCATAAAATCCAGTTCAGCTCCAACTCACGAGCTCTAGTACAATCAAGTCCACTCAGGAAAGTAAAACTTAATCCACACAGGAAATTACGACCCAATACACACAGTAAAGCATAATCTAATACACACAGGATATCAAGTCAATAAAATCAAAGATAATGATAGAAAGTCAATACTCTGCTCACACAGGTATACTACTCATGAAGAGGGGTGGAGATGATTAGATGTAGCCTCTGAATCATCTCCTCTAACGAACCCAAATAGGATCCAAGTTTAGTAGTCATCACTGCCAAACCCGCAGAGGATCCTAGTATAGTATCTATCGTCGTCGAACCCACGGAGGATCCCAACAGGGTGGTCAAACCCACGGAGGATCCCAGTACAATAGTCGTCCTCGTCGAACCCACGGAGGATCCTAGTACGGTTGTCGTCCTCATCGAACCAACAGAGGATCCCTATCCGGAAGTCGTCCTCATCGAACCCACAGAGGATCCCAGTGTGGTCGTCGTCCTCATCGAACCCATAGAGGATCCCAGTCCGGTAGTCGTCATCATCGAACCCACAGAGGATCCCAGTATAGTCATCATCGTCGTCGCAGTCGCAGCCAGCTCTAGGGTTCCCGCACACAGCACACTCATTTCGGGAGGGTCTGCTCCATGAACCAAGGGGGGTTGATATATCAACTGACACAAAGTCTGGATTTTATGTATCCAAAACTTCCGTCTCACCAATAGGAACTCAACGTGACAGACGGCGCATCAATCGGACGCCTCGTCTGAGAGTAGTTGGTTTTTTCGTCCAAGGGGCCCGGTTGGTTTTTAAGTCAAAACCAACCTGACCATACTCCAACTACATCCAAACCTCAAGCAGAGTAAACCAAAAGAATTTTCTCACTGGGAGGTATCCAAAAAAGTCAACGGCATGTCAAATGGACGTCTGTAGTTCATGCTATAAGTATTTCCGCTCCAAGGGCCCGGTTGGTTTCTTATTCGAACCAACCCAGCTGTACACAAAGTTCTACTAAACCTTGAGTGTAATATAATGAAACGACTGTCTTGATCCAAGGATCGTATCGCAACTGACAGTGCGTCAATCAGAGGTCTGTAGCCCAAGTTATGGGCCTTTGAACGAAGCTGTTAGATTTTAGGGGGTTTTGGGCCCAGACCGACCCGGCCCAAGACCCCCTGGGTCGGACCGAACTGGGTCGACCTGACCCGGATCTGGGTCCGGCCCACTAGGGCATGGCCCGGCTCGGCTGGCGTGCCCCGGCCCAGCCGGCACGCCCCAACCCAGCCCGGGGACCCGGCCCAGTGCGGTCGGCTCGGCCCGGCGCGGGCGGTTTGGCCCACGCGCCACGTGAGCACAGAAGAGGGGGAGCCGCCACCCCCTTCAAACCGAACGGTGGACCCCACGGGGTCCACCCTGCTGTGATGAACAGGGGTTCAAACCCCTAGTTTTTCCAGATCTGGCCGGCTTTAACGGCCGAGTAGTTGTGCCGCGCGGGACCCCACGGTCCTGCCCTCCATGCCCCGGCGGCCAGCGGTTCCCGCCGCTATCCTGGTGTTCCACCGCGGCCATGATGTCGCGGCTCTTGGTGCTCTACTGGCCGGGGAGTCCGGCCGCCCCTGTTGGTGACCGTTGCGGCCTTAGGCCGCGACCCATGTTCGTCTAGCGCTGCCCGATGGTGCCACACCCCTCTGCCGTGGTCCGACCTTGGTGGTGGGTTCCTTGGCTTCGGCGCAGCACACTGGCGCCATGCTTCTTCACCGCGGCCCGCTCTGGCCGCGGTTCCCTCATTCCCTCACGGTGCGATGGCACCGCGTTTCCTTCGTTCCAAACCACATAATATTCAACAACAAAAAGGGGAGGAGGTTCGGTTGTGTTCATGTGGTCCGACCTCCCCCCGTTATCTTGATAACAGGTGGCTTAATTTTTAACGTTGAATGCCAAAATAAACACGGACATAAATTCAAACCCCTTCCTCGAATAAGTCATCGAACGAGGATCTTCATAGGAAATTCACATTGCGGAAGACAGTGTCGCGGAACGAGGTTCCGCAAACGTCATCGTTTCTCGCCCGATGAAAGATGCGGCGTGTCTTCGTTCTCCAGAAAAGGCGTCACTCACCTGCTACGGAGAGGAGAGGATAAGACACGACGATCTCCCCTTGCGGTGATGAAGTTCTACATCATAGACTCGGCGTACTTCGCAAAGGAGTTGAAGTTCTTCAACCATAGAGTATTTTCTTCCCAAAATCTCAAAACACAACCTCCAACCCAAATAAAATAAGGAATGCTTATTTTATTAACACTTGCCATGCGTTTTAAATGCTCCAAAATTCAAACTCCAAATTAAATTAATTGAATGGCATTAAAAAATCAATTTAATTGTGAGAGTTGACTTTTCATAAAGAGGGGGAGGTGGGTGTGTTACACATTTATGGGGGGTTGAAAACATAAAGAGGGAGTTTAGGGAAATTGAAGGGGTAGGGCTCATGTGGGCCCCACCACACTAATATCCTACCAAGAGTTAAGGTTTTAGTGGGTCTCACACAACACCGTCACAAGGGTGGTTAGCTCCACCCAACTTCCATCCTTAGGATTTAACCACTAAAGAAGAACTAAAATAAAAAGTGTTCCACAATTTTTATTTTACTCTTCAATTAATCCATTTTTTAGCAACCCTACCCGAGCAAACACAACTCCAGAAAGGGTCTTCTTAAGCAACTACTAGCGTTGTAGTTTCCTCGGTGCCCTCGGATTTCAATTCCAAGCCATAGATCAAAAGTTAGAAAACCCCGCTCATTCGTTCACTGAACGTACCCCAGCTAAACTTCGGAAAAATATTCTGGGCACACCGGGCCTCAGAATTAGGAGCCGTCAGAAACTGTGTGCTCGTAGAATTCCAAAGAAAATTAAGAAAAAAATTCCCTTGAAATTTACGGATATTTACATTACTCCGAACTCATGGTTTTATGTCCCCATAAAGATACATCTCAAACTAGGGAAACAAATGAGGGTACTGAGCACGCATCTGAGCCTCCCACTCCCAAGTTCTCTCTTGGAGGTTCCTATGGTGCCACATGATGCACATTAGAGGAATAGACTGTCCACATAGGACCTGCTCCTATCGATCCTCGATCTCCACTGGGACCCCGCAAAATTCACCCCATCGTCGATGATATGAATCGGGTCATGCACGTATCTCCTCAGTTGAGATACGTGGAAGTTGTCGTGCACCTGGGGAAACTGAGGTGGATGGGTCAAGCAGTAAACCACCGCGCCTACCCTGTTGAGGACCTAGAAGGGTCTGATGAAGTGCGGAGATAACATTCCACCTTAGCCAAAACTCTGTAATCCACGTTGAGGTGAGACTCGTAAGAAAAAGTGGTAACCATCTTCGAAATCTAGTGGTCTCTACCTCCTGTCACCATAAGAATTATGTCGGCACTGATCTGTCCTCATATGCTCCTGGATGACCTGAACCTTCTCTGGTCCTACAAGAGAAGCAAAGATTTCTTCTTTGCCGATAATAGAAATCTGGTCACATCCACTGGATGAACCACGTTCTTTTCCAAATACAGTCAATCCTAACATGAATGGTACTAATCCATTCCATGGATGACGTCGTAAGGCCTCGATGCTACTACCAAGAGATCCAACCATTACACTCACCTCTAAGGGTCGAGTCACACTGTCGGCAGCAGTGTGTGGTCACTAGGTCTCCTCCAGTAGGAATCTCGAAAGTGAGGGTCAAGTCAACAGTTTGAAACTGGAACCTCTTAGTATCAATTTCATAGAAAAAGATAGGGAAGAAAATGTCACAAGAACAAGTGTCTTTTATTACATCATCTCATGGTACAAAGACACAAAACATCCAGAAACACAACATCAACAAGGCCAGAAGCAACATGGACAAAAGTCTCTATGACTGGAGCTAGTCCCGCTCATGTCCATCAGCTCCTGGAGCTCCATGGTCATAAGCCTCAGCTACCTGAAGCTGGCCTCTCCCATGTCCACCCATTCCCTGCAGTCGGGGTGGTCTTCCTGGTGGTGGTGGTGGTGGTGGTAGGGCCTCAAAGTGTCGTCCACCACCCGCTGCTCGGCCAGCTCCTCTTCCTCATCTGCCTTCTCACTGCGGACCGCCATGGTCGAACCTCTTCTTGGGAGGTCCCTCTACTGCATGTTGGTCATCTTCAGGACGAGTCGGGTAGTCTCGAGCCACGTGACCATGCCCGCCGCTTACATAGCACTCCCTACTCTTCGTGTGGCTGGCTCTCCTTCGCGTGCCCCACAAAAACCGAATCTACATCCTGAGATCGCTCATCTGATGGGCTGGCCCGCTTGGACCTCTGTGTCATCTATCTACTGCTAGCTTCAGAAGGCTCCGCTACGGGTCGTCCTGCGGAGGGTATCACCGCTGGTGACTGCTCGGAGAGAAAACTATCCACTATAAGGGCTCTCTCCAACACCCATGCCTGCGTCGGGATGTTGAGGGAGATCGTTGAAGCCCTGATCTCATGCCTCAGTCCCTGCTCGACGGTCCGGGCCCTGAAGTACGAATCCCATACCATATCTGTGGAGTAGCGCGAGAGATCAGTAAACCTCTCCGAGTACTGGGATACAGTCATGCTGCCCTGCTGTAGCTGTAGTAACTCTTGAATGCGCACCGCACGGAGGGTGGCTGGAACGAACTCTGAGCGGAAAAGGCTCTTTAAGTCTATCCAAAGTAAATATTCCTCATTGTGCACATGGAGCATCAGGATCCACTATCTTCCTGTTGCCACGTGCAGGAGACTCGCTACAAGGATCACCATGAGGTTAGCTGGTGTCTCCACTAACCTGAAAACTCGAACTACAGCCTCCATCCAATCCTCGGCTGCATGAGGGTCCATCTTCATGTGGATCCTGGGTGGTCTCTGTAACACCCCGAGATTTTATGAAAAATATTCTTTTCATTAATGTCTTGTGTTGTACGCTACACCAAAAGGAGCTTTCACAACACGCATCCTTGACTTGCCTTGCATTACACGCAATCATGACCTTCCTCGATAGCATGTGTCGTACGCAATACCGAGTTTCACTAAACAACGATATGATATTAAAATATTATTAAAACTAGACATTATGAATAGTAATAACCATCTTTTAAAATTTTAGAAATTTTAGCTCTCAAAATGGACTTCCTTTTTTGATTTGGAGTATCGAATTTAGACTAAGGTGAAATTTTGGTACTTTTTGGATAACTTTCATATTCTGATGAATAGTGAAAATTACTAAATTATAATTAAAAACAACTTTTTTAAATAGAAATAATTAATAGTGATAAATTATTAATTTGAGTGGTTTTAAAGTATATTTAGAATATATTTTTACAATTTAATACAATGTTGGTCATTGGATGTAATTTCACATTTAAACCAGCCATAAACAAGTATCAATCTTTTGATAGTTATTATCTCTTAAGAACACGCTATTTGTTTTGACGACGGGAATTAATTTTTAAATTAATTAATGCAACTGATATGTTTTGAATTTGATAAAATAGACATCATTTTTGAATTCATAATATCAAATATATCTTAGATCTAATTTTTGGTATTTTTCTGGAAACTTTCATTTTTTGATGAATAGTGAAACCACTAAGTGGTAGTTAAAAACTGAATTTTTCATAAAAATTAATTTTACCGCTTCTATGGGTGGAATTTAGAAAATCCAAGAGACACGGTTGATGTCAGTAAGTAAAATGTGGTTCAATGAAATGAAAATAATTTTTTGGTGAATAGTAACTTTTTACTTTTTTTACCACGGTTAAAAGTAAATAGGGTAATTAAGGGTAAAAAAGATATTATTATTACCCTAACACATGTCCTAATTCTATTGGACAAGTTTAATTCGACCAAAAACAACCTTAGGAATAAAATATGACCATTTAGGACCACTTGGATTAGATTAGGACATTTATTATTAATTTATTTAAAGAAGGGTTAAAATAGTTAAAATCAAAGTTTAATAACTAAATAATTTTTAATATAAGGTTATACATAAGATAAATTAGACTATAAATATTCATTAGAAATATAAACTTATTTCCTACATAATGATATTTTATTTGTAATTTTTAGACTTTAAATAATTTAATTTATTTATGACACAACGATGATGCAGTAATTACCTTTTTAAAAAAATATTAACATAATTGATGTTATAAATGCCCAAATAAATGTAATT
The DNA here is from genome assembly GCA_963277665.1 of Viscum album. NCBI lineage: Eukaryota > Viridiplantae > Streptophyta > Magnoliopsida > Santalales > Viscaceae > Viscum > Viscum album. The sequence goes on along the minus strand of OY728152.1, from coordinate 1,555,956,395 downwards.
TGAGACTTTTTATGACATAAACTAATTTTCTAGGTTTATATGACATGTTATTGTTGATTTAAGTAACTTGGTTCGAACTTATTATTCTGTTATGAATTTTTTTAAAATCATGTACCAAATAGTGTCAAAATTGACATAAATTAGTTTTTAAAACAAATATTATATTATTAATTGTTATTTTATTCCTAAAAATCTAAGGTTCAGAAATATGACTTATATAAGGTAATATATAATAATAATAAACAACTTGGGGTTCGTTTGGCTTGATATAGTAAGTTTATTAACCATATAGTGTAAGAAAACAAAAAGACACGGTAAAAGTTAAATTATTTAACTTAGAGTTAAATCTAATTTATATGGTTAAAATAAAAACCTAAACTTGTCTAAATCCTATTTTATGAGAGGCTTTAGACCCATACCCACTACATCTTCTAAATAAGACCCTTTTAAACCATTATAAACCAAATTTGACCTTAATATAAAATAATATTTTGAGATTTTTCTAAGGTGCCCCTCTCCTCCCTTATAAAATGGCACCTCCTCCCTCTCCTCCTCACACTAATTTGAGCATTCAAGCTCGGCCAACCCCTGCCAAAGTCTCTTCTCCACTTCCCTAGTATCATCCTAGAGGTCCTGGTCTTCTTCAAAGACCATCCTTAGTTCTTTAAGTGGAGGTTAAGAAGAGGCGCGTCAAAAAGAGGTAATATCCATTACCGATCTTTTTCAATTTCTTTCTTCTTAAACTTCTTATTCTTTAGTTGTTTCATGATAAAGTAATAACATTAGTATTTCTTATATACTGATATGTTATTATAAATATGAAACAACTCTAATTAACCTTCTATCCATCCTACGGACAAAGGAAATCACCGCGCGTGCGTACGTACGGAATACCGTCTCCACGCCGTGGTGTAATCTATTTTCCGCCACCACCTTAATTGGATGGGTATAATGGTGTAATGAGTAACTATATATGATTATTATAAAGTGATATTGATACTGAAATAGTATACATACACTTCAACACAATTTCACGATCATGAGAACGATATCATCGCTCGTGCGTACGTACGGACTACCGTCTCCACGAGGCGATGAGATTCATTCTCCATGTTAACCAATTAAGAATGATTATAAAGTATATATAAGCAATAATAATGAAATATATGACACTATAAAGCTACTGGATTTATGTATATATTTATGTCATCTACTTACTTCCATTCATGACAATAAGGAAAGGAAAACAGCGTTCATGCATACGTACGGACTACCGTCTCCATGAACGGTGTGTTTCATTTCATTTATCTATCTGTTATATATATATATATACTGAATATATATGATATATAAATCATTTTTTATATTCTATAAGTAATTAAATCATGATATATGTAATAATAATGTCAAGAACAACAAGTCCAAACACCTACGATAAATGAAACGATTTTACCCAAAACGCTTCCTTAACATGGAATTTACAAAAGAACGGGTAATATAAAGTCATAATTGAACCATATATGATATCATAACAATGAATATGATTCTGTAATAAGTTAATGACATTATTTAAATCATTATACAGGAGGTTCGGACACTTACGAAGTAAATCGGACTTAAGGTAAGGGAAAATATCACAATCTCATTTTTTCCCGATATTGTTTATACTTTGAAATTTACTGGGGTGTATTTTATCATCCACATCCATGTTTCCTCAATATGTAATATTTATATCCTTATACAATAGTTTATATCCAATTTTACCCTTTGGTGAGTTTTTAGTAAAATATATGAAAGGAATCTTTTGTCGTTTTTCGTACGAGGTACTTTTTGACTTTTCTGACAAAAGTACGAAGAATGTTTTTATTAACTTATACGGCATGAATGGATTTTTAAAACAATATTTCCAAGAAGCTTACTTTACAAGTTTTCAAGTTTATTTTAATCAACTTATTTTAGTTTAAAATTATATTACATGTTATGAAAGGAAAAGTGTTTTTGAAGTAGAAAGGATATTTTCCTCAAGAGTGGAGTTCAAGTGTTTTATCAAAATTATTTTCCATCTTAGATAATAAAGGGTTATGTTTTTATCCCTATTATTATATTGATTTGATTATGTTGTGATGGATTTATTTTTATGAATTCTTTTATCGTATATGAATTGTTTTATGATGTCATGATATTTAAGATTCCCATTTTTATTACATGGGTTATGCAATGATGTATGGTTTATGATTATGTGGAACACATAAGAATGGTATCATTATGAGGTGGGTGGGACCTATATCTCCCTCCAATTCATTGGGTAAAGATTTTATATCTCATGAGATATACATGGATGGGACGGTAGGTTATACCGGTTCAGTGAAACAGGACTGAAACGGGGAATGAACTCGGTTCAGAAAGGGACATTGTCCACTAAGATAGTCTTGGCAATGAGTCTTGACTAACAAGAAATGATTCTCTATGATTATGTGTGTATGGCACAAAGTTTCATGTTTTAATTTATGATTATTGGGATTTTATTTCACTACTATGATTTATCCCATGTTATTAAATTATGCACTCTTTTGCAGGTTAAGATTTCCAACATGTTATGTTCTTATGAAAATGATGTGATTGATATTTCTTTTGTTTACCCTTAATGAGCATTGGTGCTCACCCATTTATGTTTTCTTTTCCCCAGGATATAAAGAAAGGTTTTAGGTAAAAAAAAGAATATCTTTATGGGAGATGTTGAAGATCTTTCACCACGATTAGAAGATTATATTACGAGTGTCCAAAGACACTAAACTATTACGATCCTTGTGTGTGTGTTTTTGTTATGTACTAAGTATTCCGCAAGAGTAATGTAATGTCCATGTATGTCAAGCTTTGGGTCTCTACAGTTGGTATCAGAGGCAAAGGAGGTAGTAATGTATCCGATCCTTGGGAACTCTCACATGTGAGCATTGGACGAAGCATGGCTCTACGCCCAAGGGCTTCATGAGGAAATGGATACCACTGGGGATGGTGGTGTGTCCCGCCCAGGGGGTGTAGCCGCCCATGGAGTGCCCTGATAGGTATCAATTATAGTCCGCTGGAAATAATTCCAGACCGTTACAGTTGGTATCAGAGGAAAAGTTTAGTCAACCTTTGGAAACTAGGATGCGAAAACGTTAGTGAGATCCCTAGAGATATTTCTAAGGTATGTTTAGGGATGTCCCTAAGGATAAGTATACTTATAGGATATAGTCCTAGAACTATGGTAACGATATTATATTAAACCAAAGATGTTAGATATTGAAGTTACTCCCCCTTTATTATGATTTTTTCCTCTCACACTATTCTTTTTGGGTTTTAGAATATGGCTGGAAACAAGATGATTCACGATAATGGAGGGATATGATGGACAATGGAATGATATTATTCATGAGCAACCAAATGAAATGGGATTTGGAAGTCCAAACATCATTATTATGCAGAATCAGCAATCTCATAATATGATCAATAAAGTAAAATTTGGTAAGTTTCCTGACTCGGCTAATAAGAGAATGATGGAGTTTCATGATGATCATAGAGGAAAGAAAGTTCAATTTCCCCTATGTAAATCATGTGGGAAGAGGCATCAAGGAGAATGTTTAAAAGGAACTGAAAGATGCTTTGGGTGTGGAAAAGAAGGACACAAAGCCAATAAGTGCAAAGGAAAAGGTTCAGTTAACACCAGGGATGAGGATAATGCTATTTCTATGACATCAACAATGGTTTAATGTTTTAAATGTGGAATGTACGGGCATTATGCAAACCAATGCCCTAAGGGAAAGTCTCATAAAGAGAATCAGTATGGTCGTATGGGTAATATTTATGTGGATGATGATGAAGAGACTAAAAATGATATGTGAGATGAAAGATTTGTTGAAGCTTGGCCAATGGTTTAAGAAATTAGTGGAATGATTACATGTTTATCATGTGTAATGTTGTATAAGTAATCTCATGGTACTATTGAATAAAGAGACATCTAAGTATTGTTACACTGTTTTCTTTCCTTGAGTTTTGAAAGTGTATGACTAATGTTACCAGTATCCATGAAAGTTTATTCAGATATTTTTGGAATGTAGATTATATGCGCATAATAAAGGGATAAGGAGAAAATTAAATGTTTTATAGTATTCATGAGCTCAAGACTTATATAAGGAGAAGGTTATATCAGGGTTTGAGTATATAGAATTTTTGGATTTTGGTATGTGGAAAGAGTTAACTTTTGACAGCATTCATATTTTCACTAAGGTTTAATGGGTATTCATTTTTCAAGAGAATACATCATTAAGGTATTCACATGATTGGAATGTGACCAACAATATATATGGGGGATAAATGATGGTATTCACATGCTTGGTTGACGACATTTCAAGTTATCGTTTTCATTATACTATGAACTTGGATCGAAGTATTTTAGATTAGCCTAAATATTGGAATGGATTATGTTAACCATAAGTTAGTATTGTTTAAGGATAGAACTTTTTTTTGATATTATTTATGTGATGTTATAGTAATGTAGTTTTAGAAAAAGGACAACCTGCAGGACGGGTGACAACCCAATGCGTCGGACAAGGCTGTGGCAATCGAACCCACAACCGAAGTGCGACTGGCCTTTATCGCCTACCAATGACCTACAGGATGTCCCTGTTTAGTAGAAACTAGTTTTATTATATTAAGCAGTATGATATATGAAGTATAAATCCATTTTAGGAACTATATATGATTAATCTCACTATAGATGGACTTATGTATTTTTTGATAAATTTTCTAACATTTTGTTTAAGACAGATGGAATGACCCATCATTCTATCACATGATCTGCTAACCCATCATGAATGACAAATTCAACTTCATTTCATTAAGAGATGAAGTGGAAATTGTCCAAAGAATGTAAAACGGTGAGACTATACCAAAATCACGAAAGTATTTCTTCTAATTCCAATTTCACCAACTTTAGGGAAATGATCATGAAAACCAAAAATGTTTTCCTAGTGCTCTTATATCTGATGAATCAGATGGTACCTTAGATCGTCACAAATTTATGGCTTTGTGATTGCTGGCTTTTCCATAGCCATTTTCTCTACCACTCTCCATCAGAACATGATGGTTAGATTTCTCTTCCATATCCATATTTTCACCTATGTGGAAACCCAGTGATTAGTTTATTTGGGTAATCATTACATTTCAAACTTTAGTTTTTAAAGCCAATTTTTGGTATTCCTTTTTACGATGTGGGTTTCTATTAAAGAAACTTTCGATTAGTAAACCATTTATAACCCCGACGAATTTTGAGGGCGAAATTCATTTTAAGGGGGGTACAATGTAACACCTCGAGATTTTATGAAAAATATTCTTTTCATTAATGTCTTGTGTTGTACACTACACCAAAAGGATCATTCACAACACACATCTGTGACTTGCCTTGCATTACACGCAATCACGACCTTCCCCGATAGCTTGCGTCGTACGGAATACTGAGTTTCACTAAACAACGATATGCTATTAAAATATTATTAAAACTAGCCGTTATAAATAGTAATAACCATCTTTTAATATTTTAGAAATTTTAGCTCTCAAAATGGACTTCATTTTTGGATTCGGAGTATCAAATTTATACTAAGGTGAAATTTTGGTACTTTTCGGATAACTTTCTTATTCTGATGAATAGTGAAAATTACTAAATTATAATTAAAAACAACTTTTTTAAATCGAAATAATTAATAGTGATAAATTATTAATTTGAGTGGTTTTAAAGTATATTTAGAATATATTTTTACAATTTAATACAATGTTGGTCATTGGATGTAATTTCACATTTAAACCAGTCATAAACAAGTGTCAATCTTTTGATAGTTATTATCTCTAAAGAACATGCTATTTGTTTTGACGACGGGAATTAATTTTTAAATTAATTAATGCAAATGATATGTTTTGAATTTGATAAAATAGACATCATTTTTGAATTCATAATATCAAATATAGCTTAGATCTAATTTTTGGTATTTTTCTGGAAACTTTCATTTTTTGATGAATAGTGAAACAACTAAGTGGTAGTTAAAAAACTGAATTTTTCATAAAACTTAATTTTACCGCTTCTGTGAGTGGAATTTAAAATATCCGAGAGACACGGTTGATATCAGTAATTAAAACGTGGTTCAATGAGATGAAAATAATTTTTTGGTGAATAGTAACTTTTTATTTTTTTACCACGGTTAAAAGTAAATAGGGTAATTAAGGGTAAAAATGATATTTTTATTACCCTAACACATGTCCTAATTATATTGGACAAGTTTAATTCGACCAAAAAAAACCTTAGGAATAAAATATGACCATTTATGCCCACTTGGATTAGATTAGGACATTTATTATTAATTTATTTAAAGAAGAGTTAAAATAGTTAAAATCAAAGTTTAATAACTAAATCATTTTTAATATAAGGTTATACATAATATAAATTCGACTAAAAATATTAATTAGAAAGATAAAATAATTTCCTACATAATGATAGTTTATTTGTAATTTTTATACTTTAAATAATTTAATTTATTTATGACCCAACGATGATGCAGTAATTACCTTTTTAAGAAAATATTAACATAATTGATGTTATAAATGCCCAAATAAATGTAATTTGAGACTTTTTATGACTTACACTAATTTTCTAGGTTAATATGACATGTTATTGTTGATTTAAGTAACTTGGTTCGAACTTATCATTCTGTTATGAATTCCATAAAAATCATGTACCAAATAGTGTCAAAAATGACATAAATTAGATTTTAAAACACATATTATATTATTAATTGTTATTTTATTCCTAAAAATATAAGGATCGGCCAAATGACTTAGATACGGTTATATATATTAATAATAACCAACTTGGGGTTCTTTTGGCTTGATATATTAAGTTTATTAACCATATAGTGTAAGAAAACAAAAAGACACGGTAAAAGTTAAATTATTTAACTAAGAGTTAAATCCAATTGATAAGGTTAAAATAATAACCTAAACTTGTATAAATCCTTTTGGATGAGAGGCTTTCAACCCATACCCACTTTAGCTTCAAAATAAGACCCATTGGAACCATTATAAACCGAATTTGACCTTAATATAAAATAATATTTTGAGATTTTCCTAAGGTGCCCCTCTCCTCCCTTATAAAAGGGCACCTCCTCCCTCTCCTCCTCACACCAATTTGAGCATTCAAGCTCGTCCAACCCCTGCCAAAATCTTTTCTCCACTTCCATAGTATAATCCTAGAGGTCATGGTATTCTTCAAAGACCATCCTTAGTTCTTTAAGTGGAGGTTAAGAAAAGGAGCGTCAAAAAGAGGTAATATCCATTACCGATCTTTTTCAATTTCTTTCTTCTTCAACTTATTCCTCTTTAGTTCTTTCATGATAAAGTAATAACATAAGTATTTCTTATATACTGATATATTATTATAAATATGAAACAACTCTAATTAACCTTCTATCCATCCTACGGAAAAAGGAAATCACTGCGCGTGCGTACGTACGGAATACGGTCTCCACGCCGTGGTGTAATCTATTTTCCGCCACCACCTTAATTGGATGGGTATAATGGTGTAATGAGTAACTATATATGATTATTATAAAGTGATATTGATACTGAAATAGTATACATAAACTTAAACACAAGTTCATGATCATGAGAATGATATCATCGCTCGTGCGTACGTACGGACTACCGTCTCCACGATGCGATGAGATTCACTCTCCATGTTAACCATTTAAGAATGATTATAAAGTATATATAAGAAATAATAATGAAATATATGACATTATAAAGATACTGGATTTATGTATATATGTATTTCATCTACTTACATCCATTCAAGACAATAAGGAATGGGAAACAGCATTCATGCGTAGGTACGGACTACCGTCTCCATGAACGGTGTGTTTCATTTCATTTATCTATCTATTATATATATATATACTGAATATATATGATATATAAATCATGTTTTATATTCTGGAAGTAATTAAATCATGATATAAGTAATAATAATGTCAAGAACAACAAGTCCAAACACCTACGATAAATGAAACGATTTTACCCAAAACGCTTATTTAACATGGAATTTACAAAAGAACGGGTAATATAAAGTCATAAGTGAACCATATATGATATCATAACAATTAATATGATTCTTTAATAAGTTAATGACATTATTTAAATCATTATACAGGAGGTTCAGACACTTACGAACCAAATCGGACTTAAGGTAAGGGAAAATATCACAATCTCATTTTTTTCGAGATTGTTTATACTTTGAAATTTACTGGGGTGTATTTTATCATCCACATCCCTGTTTCCTCAATATGTAATATTTATATCCGTATAAAATATTTTATATCGAATTTTACACTTCGATGAGTTTTTTGTTAAATATATGAAAGGAATCTTTTGTCGTTTTTCATACGAGGTACTTTTTGACTTTTCCGAAAAAAGTACGAAGAATGTTTTTTTAACTAATATAGAATGAATGGATTTTTAAAAAAATATTTCCAAGAAGCTTCATTTATAGGTTTTCATGTTTATTTTTAATCAACTTATTTTAGTTTAGAATTATATGACATGTTATGAAAGGAAAAGTGTTTTTGAAGTAGAAAGGATATTTTCTTCAAGAATGGAGTTCAAGTGTTTTTTCGAAATTATTTTCCATCTAAGATAATAAAGGGTTCTGTTTTTATCACTATTATTACATTGATTTGGTTATGTTGTGATGGATTTATTTTTATGAATTCCTTTATCATATATTAATTGTTTTATGATGTCATGATATTTAAGATTCCCATTTTTATTACATGGGTTATGCAATGATGTATGGTTTATGATTTTGTGGCACACATAAGAATGGTATCATTATGAGGTGGGTGGGACCTATAGCTCCCACCAATGCATTGGGTTAAGATTTTATATCTCATGAGATAGTCGTGGCTGGAACGGTAGGTTATACCGGTTCAGTGAAACAGGACTGAAACGAGGAATGAACTCGGTTCAGAGAGGGACTTTGTCCACTAAGATAGTCTTGGCAATGAGTCTTGACTAACAAGAAATGATTCTCTATGATTATGTGTGTATTCCACAAAGTTTCATGTTTTAAGTTATGATTATTGGGATTTCATTTCACTACTATGATTTATCACATGTTATAAAATTATGTTCTCTTTTGCAGGTTAATATTTCCAAAATGTTATGTTCTTATGAAAATGATGTGATTGATATTTCTTTTGTTTACCCTTACTAAGAATTTGAGCTCACCCTTTTATGTTTTCTTTTCCCCAGGATATAAAGAAAGGTTTTAGGTAAAAAAAGGAAGATCTTTATGGGAGATGTTGAAGATCTTTCACCATGATTAGAAGAATATATTCCGAGTTTCCAAAGACACTAAACTATTACGATCCTTGTGTGTGTGTTTTTGTTATGTACTAAGTATTCCGCAAATGTAAGGTAATGTCCATGTACATCAGGATTTGGGTCTCTACAGTCTCTAATGATGAAACTCATGCAGTTCACTATGGTGACGTGCACTCTTAGAGGCTAGGGCCATCCTGAAAAGAAACAGGTGTTCCACAGTCAAAACAGTATACCTGGTGAGCTGAAGCAAAGTAATCATAAAGAAAACTTTTGAATCACACATGCAATCAATGTTTTCATGCACTGAGTCGGAAATCAAAAGTCAGGGTCCTAGTGTATGGATACGTCAGCTGCCGCACCAACACTGGACTCCCTGGACTGATAACCACACTCAATACCCTTAACACTATTACTTCACATAGAAGAATGATCAGAGTCCTGAGTTCTGTGGTAGGACCGAACTCCATTGATACCAATTTGTCATGACCCATCCTCGGGGCCCATGCCATGACTATCCCAAGCCCTCCTTCCATAGGCCAGAGGCCGACGACTACCACCAATGGCATAAATCCTGATAATAAAGGAAGGCATTGCCTTTATAAAAGAAAACTAACACCACAGAGTACGCAAAATAAAGTAAAAACAAAAAAAACTGAAAAAAGAAGTAAGTGCTGAAAAGTAAATGGGCTAGAATACAAACCCAACTAAAGATGCAGTAACACTCAAGGACAACAACTGAAAGTTGACAAGCCGCTCCTGGATCGTCCTCCGGATTGCTACCTGAAGGGTAGGTACAGATCTCCTCCACAGCACTCCATGTCTGTTTGTCTCCTCCGGGTACCGACTCATCGTAAAATCCACCTCCGGGCACCGACTCGACGTGAGATCCTCCTTCAGGCACCGACTCATTGTGAGATCCTCCACCGGGTACTATCCAGCTCTACAAGCCTCAACCACGATCAGTGATGTCTGTCGTCTGTAACCAACACAATGTAGTGCGGGCGGAGCCCGTGCAGGTGTGAGTATACGATACTCAGTAGGGACCCCGAGACCCCCCGAAGGTCTCCCTAAATCCACAAAGGATAAATCACAAAGAAAAGATAAAATCATGATGTATCATCCAATACAACCTAGGTATATTCCCATACATATACCTAAGTCATCAAATCCAGTTTAGCTCCAACTCACAAGCTCTAGTACAATCTAGTCCACTCATGAAAGTAAAACTTAATCCACACAGGAAATTATGACCCAATCCACACAGGAAAGCATAATCCAATCCACATAGGATATCAAGTCAATCTCATCGAAGATAATGATTGAAAGTCAAGACTCATCTCATACAGGTATACTACTCACGAAGAGGGGTGGAGATGACTAGATATTGCCTCTGAATCATCTCCTCTGCCGAGCCCATGTAGGATCCAAGTTTAGTTGTCATCGCTGCCGAACCCACGGAGGATCCAAGTATAGTGGTCATTGTCGTCAAACCCACGAAGGATTCCATCATGGTGGTCGAACCCACAGAGTATCCCAGTCCAATATTCATCCACATCAAATCCACTGAGGATCCCAGTACGGTAGTCATCCTCATCGAACCCACGGAGGATCCCATTCCGGTAGTCTTCCTCCTCAAAACCACATAGGATCCCAGTGCGGTCGTCATCCTCATCGAACCCACGGAGGATCCCAGTCCGGTAGTCATCCTCATCGAACCCACATAAGATCCCAGTATAGTGGTCATCGTCGACGCAATGGCAGCCAGCTCTAGGGGTCCCGCACACAGCACGCTCGTTCCGGGAGGGTTCACTCCATGAGCCAAGGGGATTCGATACATCAACTGACATGAAGTCCAGATTTGATGTATCCCAAAGTTCCATCTCTCCAATTGAACTCAATGTGATAGATGGCTCATCAATCAGACGCCCGGTCTGAGAGTTATTGGCTTTTTCGTCCCAGGGGCCATGTTGGGTTTTAATTTAAAACCAAACAGACCGTACTCCGACTGATCCAAACCTCGAACGGAGTAATCCAAAAGAACTTTCTCACTAAGAGGTATCCAACAAAGTCGACGACATTCAAACAGACATCCGGAGTTCACGTTATAAGAATTCCCACTCCGAGGGCCCGATTGGTATCGTGTTTGAACCATCCCGGCCATACCCAACATTCTCCGAAACCTTGAGTGTAATATACCGAAACGACCGTCTCGATCCAAGGATCGCATCGCAACTAACAGTGCATCAATTGGAGGTCAGTATCCCATGTTATGGGACTTTGAACAAAGTTGTATAATTTTAGGGGGTTTTGGGCCCGGACCGACCCGGCCCGAGAACCCTTGGGTCGGCCCGAACTGGGTCGACCAAACCCAGGTCTGGGTCCGGACAACTAGGGCACGGCCCGACCCGACTGGCATGGCCCGGCCCAGCTGACACGCTCTGGTCCGAAGCAGGGAACCGGCCCAGCGCGGGTTGCCCAGCCCGGTACGGGCACCACGTGCCACGTGAGCGAGGAAGGGGGGGGAGCCGCCACCCCCTTCGAACTGAATGGCAGACCCCACGGGTTCAGCCCTACTGCGCTGACTGGGGGTTCAAACCACCGGTTTTTTGGGATCTGTCCGGCCAAAACGGCAGGCCAATTGTGCTGCGCGAGACCCCGCGGTCCCACCCTCCATGCGCTGGTTTCCAGTAGTTCCGACTGCCATCCTGGTGTTCTGCCGCGGCCAAAAGGTCATGGCTCTTGGTGCTCGGGCGGCCGGAGAGTCTGGTCGCCCCTGTTGGTGACCGCTGCAGCCTTAGGCCGCGACCCTTGTTCGTCCGGCACGGCGAGATGATGTTGCGCCCCTCCGCCGCGGCCCGACCATGGCCGCGGGTTCTTCGACTTCGGCACGACGCACCGGCGCCGTGCTTCTTCATCGCGGCCCGCTCCAGCCATGGTTCCCTCATTCCCTCACGGTGCGACGACACCACGTTTCCTTTGTTCCAAACCACATAATATTCAACAACAAAAAGGGGAGGAGATTCGGCCATGTTCATGCGGTCTGACCTCCTCCCATTATCTTGATAACATGCGGCTTAATTTTTAACGTTGAACGCCAAAATAAACACAGAACTAAATTCAAAACCCTACCTTGAAGAAGTCGTCGAACGAGGATCGTCGTAGGATATTGACATCACGAAAGACAGCGTAGTGGAATGAGGCTCCGTAAACATCGTCAGTTCTCGCCCGATGAAGGATGTGGTGCGTCGTCGTTCTCCGAAAAAGGCGCCCCTCACCGGCTGCGGAGAGGAGAGGAAACAGCACAACGATCTCCCATTGTGGTGACAGAGTTCTTTGTCATAGACTCGATGTTCTTCGTGAAGGATATGAAGTTCTTCAACCTTAGAGTATTTTCTTCCGAAAATCTCAACACACAACCTCCAACACGAATAAAATAAGGAATGATTATTTTATTAAAACATGACATGCATTTTCAAAACATCAAAATTCAAATTCCAAATTAAATTAATTGAATGGAATTAAACAGTAAATTTAATTGTGAGAGTTGACATGTCATAAATAGGGGGAGGTGGCTGTGTTACACATTTATGGGTGGTTGCCAGCATGAAGAGGGAGTTTAGGGAAATTGAAGGGGTGGGGCTCATGTGGGCCCACAACACTAATATCCAACAAAGTGTTAAGATTATAGTGGGTCCCATATAACTCCCTCACATGGGTGGTTAGCTCCACCCAACTTCCATCCTTAGGATTTAACCACTAAAAAAACTAAAATAAAAAGTGTTCCACAATTTTTATTTTACTCTTCAATTATTCCATTTTTTAGCAACTCTACTTGAGAAAATGAAACTCCAGAAAGGGTTTTCATAAGCAATTACCAGTACTGCGCTTTCATCGGTGCCCTCAGATTTCAATTCTGAGCACCGGATCAAAAGTTAGAAAAACCCACTCGTTCATTCACTGAACGTACCCGAGATAAACTTTGGAAAAATATTACGGGCACACCGGGCCTCGGAATCAGGCACCGTCAGAAACTGCGTGCTCGTATAATTCCAAAGAAAATTAAGAAAAAATTTCCCCATGAAATTTACAGGTCTTTACATTACTCCCACCTCAAGGCTTTACATCCCTATAAAGATACATCTCAATCTAAGCAAACAAATGAGGGTACTGAGCACACATCTGAGCCTCCCGGTCCCATGTGCTCTCCTGGAAGTTCCCATGATGCCACAAAATGTGCTTTAGAGGAATCGACCGTCCACATAGGAAATGCTCTTTTCGATCCTCGATCTCCACCGGGACCTCCGCAAAAGTCTCCCCGTCATCGATGAAATGCATTGGGTCATGCACGTATCTCCTCAGCTGAGATACGTGGAAGTCGCCATGCACCTGGTGCAACTGAGGTGGATGGGTCAAGCGGTAAACCACCTCGCCTACCCTGTTGACAATGTAGAAGGGTCTGATGAAGCGTAGATATAACTTTCCACCTCGGCCAAATCTCCATAATCAACGTCTAGGTGAGACCCGTAAGAAAACGTGGTCACCATCCACGAACTCTAGTGGTCTCTGCCTACTGTCTGCATAAGACTTCTTTTGGAACCGAGCCATCCTCATCCTCTCCTGGATGACCTAAACCTTCTATAGTCTTAAAATAACTACAAATATTTCTTCTTTGCCTATAAGAGAAATCCGGTCTCATTCCCTGGATGAACCACATTCTATGCCTAATACAATCAATACATACATGAATGATACTAATCCATTCCATGGATGATGTCGTAAGGCCTCGATGCTACTACCAAGAGATCCAACCGTTACTCTCACCTCCAAGGGTCGAGTCACACTGTCGGCAGCAGTGTTTGGTCACTAGGTCTCCTCTAGTAGAAATATCGAATGTGAGGGTCAAGTCAACAATTTTAAACCGGAACCTCTTAGTATTAATTTCATCAAAAAAGATAGGGAAGAAAACGTCAGTAGAACATGTGTCTTTTATTACTGCAGCTCAAGGTACAAAGACACAATATAAGGCCCCAGCCTTAAACCTTACTTAATATTGAATTAAATGAATAATTCACATTGAAGATCTTTTCAGGTTTATAGTTTTATAGAATTAAGACATAACTATTACATCTCAAAAGATTAAAAAGTAGACACTTCTACTAAGTTTCCATAAAATAAAAACTATTAAAAATAAACATGTCTAGTTCTATGTTTTAGATAGCATGACATTCCCTTGATCCCATCCTTGACCTAATTCCACATTAATTCCTGCGAAAAACATTTCAAAAAAACATGCGGTGAGCATAAAAAGCTCAGTAAGGGGTACACAAAGAATGAAAACTGTTAGTTTTTAAAACAATAAGTAAACCATGTATACTCTATCAAAGAAATACATTCACCTTTATGAAATAGTAAAAACTCTTCACTGAATAAAATATCATTACTTACCCTTTTGTAACCAAAATATTACCATAAAACCCATATAAAGAACACATAACATATAAAGGTAACTTGGGACATAAACATACTTAAATGGAATAACCATACGGTCAACTTCCACACATAGTTAAATGGAATAGCCATACGGCCGACTTCCATACCCAATGCATTGGAGGTTATAACGTAACCACCCGTCCTGGTATTCACGACACCACCCGTCATATGGTTTATCACATAACCACCCGTCAAATGTCCATGTACCATTATAAAATCATAATACATAAAACAAATATAATGGAATGAAAACCTTTCCACGCTTTGATCACAATATATCACTTAAATATATTGAAATAACAAATCCATTATAAAAACCATTTTCAATACCAAAATTCATAAAATATTATTAGGTATTTATTTCATTTTAAAAACATTACGGCTTGTTTAGGAAGCCAAAGACCAAATAATACTCATGGCGGAAGAAAAGGTCGTTGTCACTGCGTATGTTAAAAGAAACATTCCTTTTTGTCGTTTAGTAAAACGCTTCATAGAAAAAGACTCATTTTGTATAAAATTAAAAGTAAAATGGGTTTATACACCGTATAAAAGAAAGTTGTTTATAAAACGAAATATGCCTCAATGGAAGGAGATTGAGACGAAGTCCCTTACAAAGTTCATTTTTTAAATAAAATAGATCTATTATGTGTATTCACTATATTTACACATAAATAAAGTATAAATATCATATAGGACATAATAATATCATGGAATAATTTTAAAGTAGGAGATTAACCCAAAGAATGGAAATTGGGTTAAAAAGTTCCCTTACCTCGGGTCCGACTTGACTCGATCTTCTTTAACGTCCTGAATAATAAACTTGAGTAAATTTCTACCTTCTTAAGAACCTTTTTCAAGTTCATTATTCCTTTTATATCACTTATTTTCATGTTATAAACATTATGTATATCATTTAAGTTAATAATGATTGTTTTGTCGATATTTGGTTCTTAAGTCGAAAGTGGACTTCTTACAATTACATGTTCGTGTGGTCAAAGATTCATTATATACAGAATGATATTCATGATTTGGATATCATATATATCCAGAATATACACATATATATCCAGAATATACATTTATTTATAATATTAAATAATCATTTATAGGTAAGAAATGAAATGCACCATTCATGGAGACAGTAAGCCGTACGTACGCATGAACGCTACTTTCATTTCTATGTCATATTAATGGAATTAAAACTAAATGATAGATATGTATATTTTAATTCAAGAATTATATTAATCATATATATGTAACATAAATCATATATATCCATTATATATATGTACTTATAATAGTACATTACATTTGGGGATAAAAATGTAATGAACCGTTCATGGAGACGGTAAGCCGTACGTACGCATGAACGCTACATTCATTTCTATCTCATACTTTAATGGAAAGAAAATTATAATGATATAAAGGTATATTATAATTCCAGTATAAAATCATATATAATAACTTTAAATCCATCCTTTATACATCCCACATATAGAATTAACGAATCAAATAACTTTTAGGGGGTGGTAGTCCGCACTTCCTAAAATGAAGATATCACGTTTACCCATAATGGAATCCTTAAAGGTATGACATAAATGAAAAATAAAAAAGTTTAAGTAAAACATAAACATATTATATATCATATATAAATATATTTACATCTTAATGGCCACCTTTGAAGGTGTTATATGAGTGTTGAACAATCATCGTTTCGTGAGGCAGAAATTCGCCATTTGCAGAAACAGTATGTTCTTTAACCATTAGATGAGAGTGTGTGTATGTGTAGCTCTAATACTTATTATAAAAAAATCCTATTATATTGAGTATACTTTATTTGATACAAAATAAGGGAATAAAAAGAGTTTAGGGGGTTGGAAAAGCAAAATAAAACATTAGGACACAAGAGAAGACACTACCTTTAAATAGGGAAACTCCTTTTGATTTGAGCTCAAAGACTTCCTTGGGAAGACTTCTGCCCAAATTGAGGCTTCTAGGAGTAATAGAGGGATGTGGAGAGACAAAATGGGTAGGGTTTTACCGAGCCAAATGCTTGAGAGGTGTGGGTAAGGAGGTAGAGGTGGGGGCCTTTTATAAGAGGAGAGGAGGGGCACTCTTGGAAAGTAAGGAAATGTTACTTTATTTTAGAAAGCGTTTCGGATTTTAATGGTCCCAAATTGATTTGTTTCTAGGATAAGGTGATAAGGGTTCAAAATCCACCCATCCAATAGGTTTTGGACATGTTTGGGTCTTATATTTTACATTATCGTTCAATTTTATTTATATCGTTAAATAATGAGGTAATCGCTGCATCATCATGGTGTCGTAAATAATTTAATTTATTTAATGTCTAAAAATTATAAAAAAAATACAATGATTTACTTAATCTTTTTATCTTTCCAACGAATATTTATAATCAAAAATATGACTTGTATAACCCCATGTAAAAATTGTTTTAGTAAAACAACTCATGTTTGTGACATTTTTATTTTTACATTAAATAAAAAGATATTAATGTCATTTTCCTACCGAAGTGGCTCCATGGGGTCCCCATGTTGACCCATAGATTTTCTTGGTTGGCTGGGACACATCCAATAAGGGTAGGACATGTGTCAAGTTCATTTCATATTATTAAAACATTATCTTTTCCTTAAACTACACTAATTACCTCTAATCGCGATTTAAAACTTAAAAGTTACTATTCACCAAAAAAATTATTTTAATCCCATTGAACCACATTTTACTTCTTAATGAAAACCATGTATGTCGGATTTTTGAAATTCAAAACACAGAGGTGGTAAAATTTCATTTAAATGAAATATCAGTTTTTTAAGTACCACTTAGTGGTTTCACTATTTATCAAAAATTGATGTTTTTCAGAATAATACCAAAAATTAACCCTAAGCTATATTTGATATTACGAAATCAAAAATGATGTCTATTATACAAAATTCAAAACATATAAGTTGAATTAATTAATTTAATAATTAATTTCCGCTGTCAAAACAAATAGCGTGTTTTTTTGAAACAAAAAGTATCAAAAGATTGACACTAGTTCAAGTCCGATTTCAAAGTGAAATTAATTCCAACGACCACTATTAGATTAAATGGTAAAAATATATTATAATTTTACTTTAAAACCACTTCAAAAGATAATCTAATCATATTAAAAAATTATATTCAAAAGAGGTTTTGAATTAAAATACAATATTTTTCACTATTCATTAAAAATGATCTTTATCGGATAAATACAAAAAATTTACACAAAGTAAATTTTCATATCCCGATTCAAAAGAAGAATTTTATTTGGTCCAATATAATGTATAAGGGTGACCAAAACTATATTTAATGACGGTTCACCATCAAAAGTTGATAAGTGGACCTTTAGTGAAAATTAGAGTATATATGCCTAAAATTGAATTCTTTTCGTATTTTAAGCCTTTATCCTTTATTGGATAAATGTAATAACATTTAACAAATATATATAATCATATTTTAGTTATTTATATTCATTCCCGCCAATACAACGGCTATGAGTTAACTAACATTTAAAATAATAATATTTTATTACTAATGTGCAATGTAAGATTTCAAAGAAACTCTTTGTTGCGTATCGGGTACACTATTGAACATAGAAAACCATTTAAAGTAAAATTAATATTTAATTCTCAAATATTAATAAATATGAAAATGTATTATTCTTTATTTACCTGGGACGTTACATCCTTCCCCCCTTTTGGGAATTGTGTCCTCGCAATTTTATTCACTTATCAACATAAGTGGGGGTATTTATCCCTCATAGCATTTTCAGATTCCCACGTTGCCTCTTCAACCATATGGTTTTTTCACAAAACCATTACCTGGTGAATTACCTTATTCCGCAACACCTACTCTCTACGGTCAAGAATCTGGACTGGTTTTTCTTCATAAGATAGGTTCTCTTCCAGCTGAACTACCTCTAGACTCAAAACATGACATGGATCTGGCATATACTTTCTCAACATCGAAACATGATAAACATTATGTACCTGAGATAAACTCGGAGGTAAATCCACTCGGTAAACAACTGATCCAACTTTCTCTAGAATTTAATATGATCCAATGAACCTTGGACTCAGCTTTCCTTTCTTAAAAAATCACATCACACTTTTCCATGGTGAAACTTTGAGAAAAACATGATCACCTACCTCAAAAGATAGATCCTTCCTCCTGTTGTCTGCATACATTTTCTATCTACTCTGAGTTGTTCTCATCTGTTTCTGAATCAACTGAACTTTTTCTACCATCTCTAATACCAATTCTGGTCCCATCAGCTTCCTTTCACCCACTTCATCCCCAAAAGCTGCAGATCGACACCGCTTCCCATATAATGCCTCAAATGGTGCCATCTGTATACTGGAATGAAAACTATTATTATCAGAAAATTCAACCAAAGAAAGATGTTGGTCCCAAGTTCCCCAATAATCCATCGAACAAGCAGGTATCATATCCTCCAATGTCTGGATCGTTCGTTCTGACGGCCCATCTGATTGAGGATGAAAAGCTGTACTAAAATTTAATTCAGTACCCAACGACTTCTGAAGGCCTTTCCAAAAGTTAGAAGTAAACCTGGGATCACGATCAGATACAATAGAGAGAGAAACTCCATGTAACCTGAATATCTCTTTATGATACAAACAGGAAAGTTGATCTAGGGAAAAATTATCTCGTAAAGCAAGGAAATGAGCAGATTTAGTCAAGCGATCAAAAATAACCTTGATTGCATTATTACCTCGATATTTCTTCGGTAATCCCACGAAAAAGTCCATGGATATATTATCTTATTTCCACTCTGGCATTGGTAAAGGCCAAATCATCTCTTTCGGTAAATACTGCTCTTCTTTAACCTGCTGACAAGTCAAACACTTTACAGTAAAATCAGCAATATCTCTTTTCATTCCATCCCACCAGTAATACTCCCGTAGATCTCTGTACATCTTAGTACTGCCAGGATTAATTGAAAACGGGGAACTACGAGCCTCACATAACAACTCATTCTTCAACTTTGAATCACTATGCACACATAATATATTCCCAAACCTCAAAACACAATCATTATAAATGTTGAATTCAGGAAACTTACCCTTTTGAACCAGCTCTACCTTTTTCTGCAACTCACTGTCTTGCATCTGTGCTTGCTTAATTCTGTCTCATAGGGATGATCTCACTGATAACTGAAACAAAACAGACGAACTTCCTATACAAACAATTTCCATGCCAAATTTCATCAAATCAAAAACCAAAGGATCTCGTTCCAAACGTAGCATGGTTAATGAAGCATTACTTTTTAGACTCAAAGCATCGACCACTTTATTTGCCTTTCCTGGATGATAATGAATTGTACAATCATAATCCTTGATTAATTCCAGCCATCTCCTCTGTCTTATTTTCAATTATTTCTAAGTGAAAAAATACTTTAAACTTTTGTGATCAGTGTATATTAAACACTTTACTCCATACAAATGATGCCTCCAATTTTTTAGAGCAAATACAACAGCGTCCAATTCCAAATCATGTGTAGGGTAATCTACCTCATGAGTTTTCAACTGACGTGAAGCATATGCAATTACCTGATCATTCTGCATAAGGACACAACCAAGTCCATTCAACGAAGCATCACTGCATACAACAAACTCACCATTCCTGGAAGGAAGTGCCAAAACTGGAGCATTCACCAATCTTCTTTTCAACTCCTGAAAACAATCATCACATTCTTTTGTCCAGATAAACTTAACACCCTTCCGAGTTAGCTTAGTCATTGGACTAGATAACCGTGAAATATTTTCAACAAACCTTCGATAGAAACCTTCCAAACCAAGGAATCTATAGATCTCGGTTAAATTTGTGGGTATTGGCCATTCTTCAACAACTTTTGTTTTAGCAGGATCAACTGTTTTACCATTTTTTGAAACGATGTGACCAAGGAAAGAAATTTTTTGCAACCAAAACTCACACTTTCTAAATTTTCCATACAGTTTCTTTTCTTTTAAGGTTTGCAAGATAACCCTTAAATGACTTTCATGATCCTCTATAATTTTATAAAACACAAAAATATCATCAATAAAAACAACCAACATTTTTCACTTGAGTCAACGGAGCCATCACTGCAAAAAACTGTTTAGTTCAGATTCTAAACATCTCAGGATACTGATTTGAAAGGTCATTTCCCTCTGTATGCCTACCCAGAAAAGATGCCGTGTTTCCTCTATGAAAACACATTCTTAACAAACATGTCTTAGATGAAGCAACATGGTAATCTTCAAATGCTATATCATTTTCAATCATACCATAAATTAATTTATAATTTAACGATTTTCTACCTCCTAAAGTTGTCTAAACCAACCTCTGATACCAACTATAAGGCCCCGACCTTAAACCTTACTTAATATTGAATTAAATGAATAATTGACATTGAGGATCTTTTCAGGTTTTGAGTTTTATAGAATTAGTACATAACTATTACATCTCAAAAGATTACAAAGTAAACACATCTACTAAATTTCCTTAAAATAAAATCTCTTAAAAAGAAACATGTCTAGTTCCATGTTTTAGATAGAATGACTTTCCCTTGATCCCATTCATGACCCAATTCCACATTAAGTCCTATGAAAAACATTTCAAAAAAACTTGGGGTGAGCATAAAAAGCTCAGTAAAGGATACACAAAGAATGAAAATTGTTAGTTTTTAAAACAATAAGTATACCATGTATACTATATCAAAGTAATACCTTCACCTTTTTGAATTAGTAAAAACTCTTCACTGAATAAAATATCATTACTTACCCTTTTGTAACCAAAATATTACCATAAAACCCATATAAAGAACACATAACATATAAAGGTAACATGGGACATAAACATACTTAAATGGAATAACCATACGGTCGACTTCCACACATACTTAAATGGAATAGCCATACAGCCAACTTCCATACCCAATGCATTGGAGGATATAACATATCCACCCTTCCTAGTATTCATGGCACCACCCGTCATATGGTTTATCACGTAACCACCCGTCAAATGTCCAAGTTCCATTATAAAATCATAAGACATAAAACAAATATAATGGAAGGAAAACATTTCCACACTTTGATCACAATATATCACTTAAATATATTGACATAAGAAATCCATTATAAAAACCATTTTCAATACCAAAATATATTAAAATATTATATGGTATTTATTTCATTTTAAAAACATTACGGCTTTTTCAGGAAGCCAAATACCAAATAATACTCGCGGCGGCAGAAAAGGTCGTTGTCACCGCATACGTTAAAAGAAACATTCCTTTTTGTCATTTAGTAAAACGCTTCATAGAAAAAGACTCTTTTTGTATAAAAGTAAATTTCAAAGGTGTTTATACACTGTATGAAAGAAAGTTGTGTATAAAATGAAATATGTCTCAATGGAAGGAGAATGAGACTAAGTCACTTACAAAGATCATTTTTTAAATAAAATAGATCTATTATGTGTATTCACTATATTTACACATAAAGAAAGTATAAATACCAGATAGGACATAATAATATCATGGCATAATTTGAAAGTAGGATATTACCCCAATGAATGGAAATTTGGTTAAGAAGTTCCCTTACCTCGGGTCCGACTTGACTCGATTGTTCTTTAACGTCCTGAATAATAAACTTGAGTTAATTTATATCTACATAAGAACCATTTTAAACTTCATTATTCCTTTTATATCACTTATTTATATGTTATAAACATTATGTAATCATTTAATTTAATAATTTTTGTTTTGTCGATATTTGGTTCTTAAGTCGAAATTGGACTTCTTACAATTACATGTTGTTCGTGTTGTCAAAGGTTCATTATATACAGAATGATATTCATGATTTTGATATCATATATATCCAGAATATACTCATATATATCCAGAATATACATTTATTTATAATATTACATAATCATTTAGAGGTAAGAAATGAAATGCACCGTTCATGGAGACGGTAAGCCGTACGTACGCATGAACGCTACGTTCGTTTCTGTGTCATTTTAATGGAATTAAAACTAAATGAGAGATATGTATATTTTAATTCCAGAATTATATTAATCATATAGATGTAACATATATCATATATATCCATTATATATATGTACTTATAATAGTACATTACATTTGGGGATAAGAAATGAAATGCACCGTTCATGGAGACGGTAAGCCGTACGTACGCATGAATGCTACTTTCATTTCTATCTCATACTTTAATGGAAATAAAATAATAATGATATAAAGGTATATTATAATAATATTATAACATCATATATAATAACTTTAAATCCATCATTTATACATCCCACGTATGGCATTAACGGATCAAATCACTTTGAGGGGGCGGTAGTCCGCACTTCCTAAAATGAAAATATTGCGTTTACCCATAATGGAAACCATAATGGTATGCCATAAATGAAAAATACAGAAGAATAAGTAAAACATAAAAATATTATATATCATATATAAATATAGTGACATCTTAATGGCCACTTTTTATGTTTTTATATGACTGTTGAACAATCATCGTTTCGTGAGGTAGAAATTCGCCATCCGCAGAAACAGTATGTTCTTTAACCATTAGATGAAGGTGTGTGTATGTGTAGATATAATACTTATTATAAAAATATACTAGTATATTGAATATACTTGAGTTTTTACAAAATAAAGGAATAAAAATAGTTTAGGGGGTTCGAGAAGAAAAATAAAACATAAGAACACAAGAGAAGACACTACCTTTAAATCGGGTAACTTCTTTTGATTTGAGCACTCAAAGGCTTCCATTGGAAGGCTTCTGCCCAAATTGAGGCTTCTAGGAGTAATATAGGGATGTGGAGAGACAAAATGGGCAGGGGTTGGCTGAGCCAAATGCATGATTGGTGTGGTTAAGGAGGTAGAGGTGGGGGACTTTTATAAGAGGAGAGGAGGGGCACTCTTGGAAAGTAAGGAAATGATACTTTATTTTAGAATGTTTTTCGGATTTTAATGGCCCCACATTGATGTGTTTCGAGGATAAGGTGACAAGGGTCCGAAATCCACTGATCCAATAGGTTTTGGACTTGTGTAGGTCTTATATTTTACATTATCTTTCCATTTTATTTAAATCGTTAAATAATGAGGTAATCGTTGCATCATCATGGTGTCATAAATAATTTAATTTATTTAATGTCTAAAAATTATTAAAAAAAATACTATGATGTATCTAATCTTTATAACTTTCCAATGAATATTTATAGTCAAAAATCGGACTTGTATAACCCCATGTAAAAATTGTTTTAGTAAAGCAACTCATGTTTGTGAAATTTTTATTTTAACATTAAATAAAAAGATATTAATGTCATTTTCCTACCAAAGTGGCTCCATGGGGTACCCAAGTTGTCCCATGGATTTTCTTGTTCATCCATGACACATCCAATAAGGGTAGTACATGTGTCAAGTTCAATTCATATTATTAAAACATTATCTTTACCTTAAACTACACTAATTACCTCTAATCGCGATTAAAAACTTAAAAGTTACTATTCACCAAAAAATTATTTTAATCACATTGAACCACATTTTACTTCTTAATGGCAACAATTTATGTCAGATTTTTGAAATTCAAAATACAGAGGTGGTAAAATTTCATTTAAATGAAATATCAGTTTTTTAAGTACCACTTACTGGTTTCACTATTCATCAAAAATTGACGTTTTTCAGAAAAATACCAAAAATTAACCCTAAGCTATATTTGATATTCCAAATTCAAAAATGATGCCTATTTTACAAAATTCAAAACATATAAGTTGAATTAATTAATTGAATAATTAATTCCCGCTTTCAAAACAAATAGCGTGTTTTTATGAAACAAAAAGTATCAAAAGATTGACACTAGTTCAAGTCCGATTTCAAAGTGAAATTAATTCCAACGACCACTAATGGATTAAATGGAAAAATATATTCTTATTTCACTTTAAAATCACTTCAAAAGATAATCTACTCATATTAAAAAATTAGATTAAAAAGAGGTTTTGAATTAAAATACAATATTTTTCACTATTCATTAAAAAATGATCTTTATCGGAAAAATACAGAAAATTTACACAAAATAAATTTTGATGTCCCAATTCTAAAGAAGAATTTTATTTGGTCCAATATAATGTATAGGAGTGACCAAAACTACATTTAATGACGGTTCGCCATCAAAAGTTGATAAGTGGACCTTTAGTGAAAATTGAGTATATATGCCTAAAAGTGAATTCTTTTTGTATTTTAAGCCTTTATCCTTTATTGGATAAATGTAAAAACATTTAATAAACATATATAATCATATTTTAGTTATTTATATTCATTCCCACAAAATACAACGGCTTCGTGTTAACTAATAATTAAAATAATATTAGTTTATTACTAGTGTGCAACGTAAGATTTCAAAGAAACTCTTTGTTGCGTATTGGGTACGCTGTCGAACATAGCAACCCATTTAAAGTAAAATTAATACTTAATTCACAAATATTAATAAATATGAAAATGTATTATTCTTTATTTACCTGGGATGTTACACACAAAACATCCACAAACACAACATCAATAAGTCCAGAAGCAAGATTAACAAATGTCTCCATGACTGGAGCTAGTCCCACTCCTGTCCATCAGCTCCCAGAGCTCTATGGTCATAAGACTCAGCTGCCTGAAGCTGTGCTCTCCCCTATCCACCCATTCCCTGTGGTCGGGGTGGTCTTCCTGGTGGTGGTGGTGGCAGGTCCTCAAAGCATCTCCCACCACCCGCTGCTCGGCCAGATCCATTGCCTCGTCCGCCTACTCCCTGCGGACCACCATGGTCGAACCTATGCTTGGGAGGTCTCTATACTGCCTGTTGCTCATCTTCAAGATGATTCGGGCAGTCTCGATCCATGTGACCCTGCTCACCGCATGTATAGCACTGCATGTTCCTTGTTTGGCTGGCTCTCCTTCGTGTGCCCCACACAACAGAATCTGCATCCTGAGATCTCTCATCTGATGGTCCGGCCCGCTTGGACCTCTGCGTCATCTGTCTACTGCCAGCTGCAAAAGACTCTGCTACAGGTCATCCTGCGGAGGGTCTCACCGCTGGTGACTGCTCGGCAAGAAATCTCTCCAATAAAAGGGCTCTCTCCAACAACCCAGCCTACGTCAGGATGTTGAGGGAGATCATCGAAGCCCTGATCACATGACTTAGTCCATACTCGAAGGTCTGTGCCCTAAAAAACGGGTCCCAAACCATATCTATGGAGTAGCGCGAGAGATCAGTAAACCTCGCCGAGTACTGGGCCATGGTCATGCTTCCATGCCGCAGCTGTAGTAACTCTTAAATGCGCACCGCACAGAGGGTGGTTGGAATGAACTCTAAGAAGAAAAGGCTCTCGATGTCCGTCCTATGTAAAATGCCTCATCATGCACCTGGAGTATCAGGCACCACCATCTCCCTACTTCCGCGTGCAGGAGACTCGCATCAAGGATCACCATGAGGTCATCTGGTGTCCCCACTAACCTAAAAACTTGAACTACACCCTCCAGCCAATCCTCAGCTACCTGAGGGTCTGTCTCCCTGTGGAACTTGGGAGGTCTCTTATGCTAAAACTCATGCAGTGAACTAAGGCGACGTGCACCCTCAGTGGCTGGGGTTGGTGGTATCGGTGGCTCGGCGGGTAGAGGTACCGCTCGTGCCTCCACTGTAATAGGGCCCTACACCGAGGCCTCGTCGCTCGGTGGGTTGTCGTCTCGCACAAAGCTCGGAACCCTAGCTAGCTGCCATTATGGGGACATCTTGAAAAGAAACAGGTGTTACACGGTCAAAACAGTATACCTAGTGAGCTGACGAAAAGTAATCACAAAGAAAACATTTGAATCACACATGCAATCAATGTTTTCATGCACTGAGTTGGAAATCAGAAGTCAGGGTCCTGGTGTATGGATACATAGACCGCCTCACCAACACTGGACTCCTTGGACTGATAACCAAACTCAATGCCCTTAACAATATTGCTTCATATAGATGAAAGATCAGAGTCCTAAGTTCTGCGGTAGGACCGGACTCTTTTGATACCATTTTGTCACAACCCGTCCCCGAGGCCCGTGTCGTGACTACCCCAAGACCGCCTTCCATAGGCCAAGGGCCGATGACTAGCACCAAAGGCATAAATCCCAATAATAAGGGAAGGCATTAACTTTATAAAAGAAAACAAATAGCACCGAGTATGAAAACTGAAGTAAACACTAAGTAAACTGAAAATAGAAGTAAGTGCTGAAAAGTAAATGGGCCAGAATACAAACCCAAATAAAGATGCAATACAACTGAAAGTAAAGTACAACTCAAGGACAACAACTGATAGGTGAGAAGCCGCTCCTGGATCGTCCTTCAGCTTCCTAATTGAAGGTTTGGTACAGATTTCCTCCTCACCACTCCACGTCTATCCGTCTCCTCTGGGTACCAAATCGTCGTGAAATCCACCTTCGGGCACCGACTCGACGTGAGATCCTCCTCCGGGCACCAACTCATCTTGAGATCTTCCTCTGGGTACCGTCCAGCTTTACAAGCCTCAACCATGATTAGTGATGTCTATTGTCTGCAACCAACACAACGTAGTGCTGGCGGAGCCTGCGCAGGGGTGAGTATACGATACTCAGTATGGACCCCGAGACCCCCGAAGGCCTCCCTGAATCCAAAAAAGGATAAACTACAAAAAAAGATACAATCACGAAGTATCATCCAACACTACTTAGGTATATGCCCATACATATACCTAAGTCATAAAATCCAGTTCTGCTCCAATTCACGAGCTGTAGTACAATCCAGTCCACTCAGGAAAGTAAAACATAATCCACACAAGAAAGTAAGACCCAATCCACACAATAAAGAATAATCCAATCCACAGAGGATATCAAGTCAACCACATCGAAGATAATGATTGAAAGTCAAGACACAGCTCAAATAGATATACAACTCATGAAGAGGGGTGGTGATTATTCGAGGTAGCCTCTAAATCATCTCCTCTACCGAACCCACATAGGAACCAGGTTTAGTAGTCGTCGCTGCCGAACCCACGGAGGATCCAAGTATAGTAGTCATCTTCGTCGAACCCATGGAGGATCCTAGCACAGTGGTCGAACCCACGGAGGATCCCAGTACAATAGTCGTCCTCATCGAACCCACAGAGGATCCCAGTCCGGTAGTCGTCCTCATCGAACACACCAAGTATCCTAGTGTGGTCATCTTCCTCGTCAAACCCATAGAGGATCTCAGTCCATTATTCGTCCTCGTCAAACCCACAGAGGATCTGAGTACAGTCGTCATCGTTGTCGTAGTCGCAGCCTGCTCTAGTGTTCCTGCACACAGTACGCTCGTTCCGGGAGGGTCCCCTCAACGATCCAAGGGGGTTTGATACATAAACTGACACAAATTCTAGATATTATGTATCCCAAAGTTCCGTCTTTCCAATAATAAACTCAACGTGACAGACGACACATCAATCGGACGCCCGGTCTGAGAGTTATTGGCTTTTTCGTCCCAGGGGCCTGGTTTGTTTTTAAGTCAAAACCAACCCGACCATACTCCAACAGCATCCAAACCTAGAGCAGAGTAATCCAAAAGAACCATCTCCCTGAGAGGTATCCAAAAAAGACAACGGCATGTCAAACGGACGTCCGAATTTCAAGTTATAAGAGTTTCCGTTCCGAGGGCCCGGTTGGTTTCGTGTTCGAACAGACCCGGGCATACCCAAAGTTCCCCAAACCCTTGAGTGTAATATACCGAAATGACTATCTTGATCCAAGGATTGAATCGCAACTGGAAGTGCATCAATCGGAGGTCTGTAGCCCATGTTATGGGCCTTTGAACAAACCTGTCCGATTTTAGGGGGTTTTGGGCCCGGGCCGACCAGGCCCGTGACCCCCTAGGTCGGCCTGAACTGGGTCGACCCAACCTGGGTCTAGGTCCGCCCCACTAGGGTGCGCCCCGGCCCGGCGCGGGTGCCACGCACCACGTTAGCACGGAAAGGGGGGAGCCGCCACCACCTTCGAACGGAACGGCGGACCCCACGGGGTCCGCCCTGCTGCGCTAACTGGGGGTTCAAACCCTCAATTTTTCGGGATCTGGCTGGCCATAACGGCCGGCCAGTTGTGCCGTGTGGGACCCCGTGGTCCCGCCCTCCATGCACCGGTGGCCGACAGTTCCAGCCACCCTCCTGGTCTTCCGCCATGGCCAAAAGGCCATGGCTCTTGGTGCTCCGGCGGCCTTATGCCGCGGCCCTTGTTCGTCTGGCACGACACGGTGACGCCGCGCCCCTCCACCGTGGCCCGACATTGGCCGCAGGTTGTTTGGCTTCAGCGCGGCACGACGGCACCGTGCTTCTTCGTCGCGGCCCACTCCAGCCGCAGTTCCCTCCTTCCCTCACGGTGCGACGGCACCGCATTGCCTTCGTTCTCAAACCACATAATATTCAACAACAAAAAGAGGAGGAGGTTCGGCCATGTTCCTATGGTCCAACCTCCTCCTGTTATCGTGATAACATGCGACTTAGTTTTTAACGTTGAATTCCAAAATAAACACAGACTTAAATTCAAACCCCAACCTTGAAGAAGTCGTCGAATGAGGATCGTCGCGGGAAAATGACGTCTCGAAAGACGGTGCCGTGGAACGAGGCTCTGTAAATGTCGTTGGTGCTCGCCCGATGAAGGATGCGGCGCATCTTCATTCTTAGAAAAAGGTATCACTCACCGGCTTCAGTGAGGAGAGGAGACGACATGGCGATCTCCCCTTGCGGTGACAGAGTTCTTCATCGTAGACTCGGCATTCCTTCACGAAGGAGATGAAGTTCTTAAACCTTAGATTATTTCCTTCCAAAAATCTCAACACACAACCTCCAACCCGAATAAAATAAGGAATGCTTATTTTACTAACACATGCCATGTGTTTTCAAAACATCAAAAATTAAAACTCCAAATTAAATTAATTGAATGCCATTAAACAGTCAAATTAATTGCGAGAGTTGACATGTCATAAAGAGGGGGAGTTGGGTGTGTTACAAATTTATGGGGGTTTCCAATATAAAGAGGGAGTTTAAGGAAATTGAAGGGCTGGGGCTCATGTGGGCCCCACCTCACTAATATCCTACAAATAGTTAATAATTTAGTGGGTCCCACGCAAATCCCTCACATGTGTGGTTTTCTTGACCCAACATCCATCCTTAGGATTTAACCACTAAAAAAGAACAAAAATAAAAAGTGTTCCGCAATTTTTATTTTACTCTTCAATTAATCCATTTTTTAGCAAACCTACCAGAGAAAACGCAACTCTAGAAAGGGTCTTCTTAAGCAATTACCAGCACTGTGGTTTCATCAGTGCCCTCAGATTTCAATTCCGAGAACCAGATAAAAAGTTAGACAAACCCGCTCGTTTGTTCACTAAACGTAACAGAGCTAAACTTCAGAAAAATATTCCGGGCACTCCGGGACACGGAATAAGGCGCCGTCAGAAACTGTGTGATTGTAGAATTCAAAAAAAAAATAAGAAAAAATTTCCCTTGAAATTTACGGGTCTTTACATTGGATAAAATATAATATCATATAAAATTATTTCTATGTTATCTTTCTAGATTAATTTGAACATGAATGTGAGGTTTCAAGTAAATATATAAAATCTCCTTGATGATATATAAGACTGATTTCATGATATGTATTTTCATATAGAATATACAGAATAGTATATCTTTGTTCATATATGAACCCACACTATTCTTACATAGATATTTCATCTTATTATAAAATTATTAATTTCATAACATATTACCCCATGATAAAATTTTATATATTGTATATCATTGTATACATGGATACCTGAAAAACTAGTTCATAAGTGAGTGATATAATATCATTGTAAATTAATCATAAGAGGAACCTTTCATATAAATTTCATCAATAATACATTTATTTACATCATGGGGAAACATAATATAAGAAACTGTGATGTCAAAGTGTCAGTATTGGTAAAAGAGAGAAATAAGAATACAATGAGAATATTTGTATGAGAACATGAGAATTCATTTTAAAACCCATACCCTTCATATATTAGATCCTAATCATATGTAATTTCATATATATTAGTATTTTTTTAATGAAATGAATCATAATGAAAATAATGAACATAATCCATTAGATAATATATTTAGCATACTAGATAAATTTTTGGAATACACAAAAAAATTGAAAATACTTTCTTGAGTAATCAGGGTTCATTTTCAAGATTATCACAGTGGAATGTGTTCACATCATAAAACATATGAGAGGTCAAGGTTCACACACAAAATTATTATAGTTGATAAAGTCACATATTTAAATAGTTTCAGTCCTAATTCCAATAGTATTTTTCTCATCAGATATCTATCATTACCCCATTGTATTTAATGGATATATAAATCATATACTACGCATAAAATAATTAAAATAATATTTATGTTATTCAAAAAAATTACTAAAATCAATGTCATATCATTAAAAATGAAAAATAAATAGGTTTCATAATAATTTTTTATATGGTATAACGGTGGACAATAAATGTGTTTCATAATTATTTAATAATATCATCATACTATAAGTCATTGAATAACAATTTGTTTTATAAAAATAATGTTATCCTAATCAAAAAACATTCAAAATAATGAATTTTGATTATATAATTAAATCATATCTCCAATAAGGAATTATTAGAATCAAGGTTTGTCATCATCAATGAATATAAAAACCATTTAAAAATGTTCTTTAGAAAAATATAATTTTCAAATAGGAATCAATTATTTCTAATATAAATAGTTTCCAAATATTTTTCAATTTTTTTAGTAAAATATTATGTTAACCTTTTATAGGAAAATTAAAATCATTGAATAGTTATGATGGTGGAAAAATCCATTCATTTTGTACTCCATAAAAATATATTCATTTCAAATTTCTGGTAGAAACTCAAAAGAAACTCATAAAAAAAATTGAAAGATGATTACATTTAAAACATTTTCATAAAAAATAATACATGGGTATGAATGAAACTAAAGAATTATTGTTGAATAGATTTTTTTTAATAAACATTGAAATGTAATAGAAAATGATTTTAACATAAAAGAGGAAAAAATAAATTTTACATATTATCAATACTTTAGTCTATTTTGTTCATAAATTACGGAAAGAATAAAAAATTAATTATATTGAAATTTTCATTGAATAATAAAATTCATGGGATTCATGGGAGATATATCATAATATTTTAACACGATACCTTAACCATAATCAATGGAAATAAAAATATGACAATGTAACAGAAAAACCATACTACATTGGCGATATTTGAACCAAAAACCATTGAAATGAAGAACCATAAATGGATTATATAATAAATTATTAGGCATAATATTATATATATAAAATCAACAAGTGGTGAATATGTCATGTGTCTCAAAAATGTTAAAGTGATACAAAAATACCTTACGACGACTTTTTAATATTATTATTCATGTTCGAAACTTCAATATAATATTTATATGGCTTTATACACGTATTATATAATATATATATATATATATATAACCATATAAAATATAGTTATAACGCATTACCATGAGCTTTTTAATAATTCTTTATTAAATTCAATTTCCAGTGTGATAAATCCTTAATTTCTCCTATATGTTTTGGTTTTTGTGTTTTATTTACCTTTACCATTATTATAGTTTTAGAACCATTATATTTTTAATTATGAAATAAATATTATATAAATTAATTAAATAAATATTTAATGACATCCAAAAGTTATATCTAGAAAAATTAATTACAACATTTATGGAGATGGTAGGTCATACAGACACATCAAAACTATTTCCACTTTTTGAATAATGGAAAAAGTAATTAAAAAAAGCATTATAAAATCATTTTTATGTCATATATATCATATATATTCATTAATTATATCAATTTTATCATCCATGTAAAAAATAGTAAAAAATGTGTTGCATCCCTTTATAGAGGCAGTAGTTCTGACATACTACTACAAATTAATATTTTTATTTCCAAAACCCATTTAGGAAAAAGTGAGAAACCATGGGTTTAGACATGAAATTAAATAACTAAAACATTAAAATACAATTTAAGATGACTATATTTTGGCTCCTTAAATACTTTCTAACAGATATTGCATACCCGAGTTTTTGATTCATCCATTATGAGATCCTCATGTCTTAATGTAAATTTATCCCTAGAATTAATGTAATTATAAAGGATGATTTTCTCATTATTGAATCACCCTAATAAAGTGAATTCATGCATGTTGATTGAGTTATACTGTTCTACATTAATATTCATCCTCAATGACCTTCCTAATGCTCTAGCAGCTTTTTCTTTAGCAGTGTTAAGAAACAAAACATGTTCAACCATTTATTCATCTAAAATCATAAGTAATTATATGGATTGATCAAGAAAATAACTATACATCATTATATCCCTTTGAGGGAGGTACTGATGGAAACAAAATTACATTAGTTCATGAGGCTGTAGTCCACCATGCCGAAGATAAAAGTTTTGATTACCATTAGATGACAATGGAGGTGGATATAGGTTATTAAAAGTTATATAACAATATATATTTATATGGGATAAAATTAATATATTAAATATTAATGGTTTTATAATATGTTTAGGAAGTGTTATATGAAATAAAATATAAATTCTCAAATATGATTGATACATATTCTTCATAAAATCGCTTTTAGTTTTCATAATTAGCCTTCTTAGGAGGTGTTCCAATTAAAATAAGGAATATAGTAAAAGGGAATGGATGTATGAATTTATTTTTTCTTGTGATATTTGAACCAAAATGATATTTAAGTGTGGAGATGAGAGGAAATGTGATTTCCATTTGAAAGTGGGGGAGGGATCTGACATAGAAATTTCCTTAGTCATTTCAAAATGATAAAGTAATTCTCGAGAAATATTCTAGAAAATTTCTATATATTAGAATCTCAGAAAATATTTTTAATAAATATTGACATCTAATATGATTTACAGAAAATTAATCGGTGCAATTACCCATAATTTTTTGTTTAACCCCCAGTAAACTTGTTCTATCATTATCCTCATAAATTAACTGTTATTTGTTTCCATAATAATTATAACCAAAATAAATATTTCAGATAATGTAAAATATATATTATTCTGATAAGAAATATGAAATTAATATTAATTAATTATATTCACAGAAGTGGTATAATTTAATATACAATTATTACTAGATACACAATAAAAAACATTTCCAAAAAAATGTGTTCATAAGTATTTAAAAAATAATTTAAAAATACAGATTAAAATTTACTAAAATGGCCTAATTTGTATTATATATAATATAATTTAACTAAATTACCTTGAAAATACTTTTATAAAAAAATGTATCTTTTTTAATTAATTTAAATAGAAACACATTTAATAAAACATGGTATTTTTTACTGTTCATGGAAAAAATAATCTTCTCATAAAATTATCTAAATATCATTATAAAATAATTTTGTAATATTGATTACAAAAATAGAGTAACTTTTTTATGATATAAATATTTAAAATATTTTGTAAATTTAATTTTAAATGGATTGTTTAAAATTTTACAAATCCCATATTTGGAAAAAATAGGTTTTAAAGAGAAAGATGAATTTATTTTTAAACAATGTACAAGAAAAAATTATTATATAAATTCAAATAAATTTATTTAAAAATAGTATATAATATTTCTTATAACAGTTCACCAATATTGATTAATTTAATATTTTAATATATTAAACAAAATTCACATATAAAATAATTTATTCATATCAATATTTAGTTTCCTTTAAAATGATTTGTAATTTAATTTATATTTAATTTATAAACATTGATTTTATTTTCATCATGTTTAACCATATATTTTTCATAATTGAGTTAGTATTATTAATACCCACCAATTTA
Organism: Viscum album; assembly: GCA_963277665.1. Classification (NCBI taxonomy): domain Eukaryota; kingdom Viridiplantae; phylum Streptophyta; class Magnoliopsida; order Santalales; family Viscaceae; genus Viscum; species Viscum album. Next base: position 1,555,921,459 of record OY728152.1, on the reverse strand, counting down.
ATGCCTATGTTACAACTTTCATATAAAAAATCATATTTTAACGGTATAATGTTGATCATTTAACTCTTTGTTTCTTGTGAGGAAAACTATATAATTAATTAAATTTATTTGAAATAACTATTTCATAAAATCATAATGTTAGAAATTTTTCCCCATTAAAATAAATTTATCCCATAAAATTTTGTTACTCTAATAAAGTAAACTAATGATCCTTCTACTACATCATATCATACGGTTTTTATTTATCTACATTAAATTATTCTTTTAAAAAAACATTGACCATTTGAGTGGTTATTTTTCATGAAACATTTTCTCAATGATAAAAAATATATAGATGTTGTTTCTCATAATAAATATCTTTCTCTAATGGTATGATATCTATGTTGAGTATATATAAAAGATCATTGATGTGATTTTTAGGGAGGGATAAAATTATGGCATCCTTAACTAGAGATAAGGTCAATGAGAGAACCAAATGAAATGATATCATCCCAAATAACTTAAGAATCTAAAAGATTAAATATATATATGGCTCAATATTATATTCTTTCTAAATCTTGTAATCATATTCAATGGTGAATTTTATAGAAATTCAATTTCACCATATTTAAATTAGAGATCAGGATAATGAATATCGCCTTATCATTTATATTGAATTTGAGAGGCCTTGATGTCCTCTTAAATTGCTATAAATTTATCATTCATTTCAATAAAAAGATCAAGTACCAATAGAAATATATATCCATCATTCTCCCTCAACATTAGAGTTCAACCCTTTTTTCAATAGATGTATTTATATTGATGGATAAGAATTATAATGAGAAACATATTTTTTGTATAAAAAATAAAGTAGAAAAAGGTATTCATCCCATCTAAATTCTAAATTCATATAATAATTTCAGAACATATACTTTATGTATTTAAATGTTCTCTTAGAATAATCATCCTTTTTAATGATATGTTCTATTGGTACTCATCTTTGTATTCATATCTTTCTTATGGATTTTCTATAAGGACTTTGTAAACCTTATATTCTAATAAAATAATATAGAATGTGGTACTCCATGAAAAAAAAACTGTATAATTAATCATTCTGATCAAAAGATAATTAGAATGTTAATGTAACTTTTTTTAATTTCCTAATATAGTGTTTCAACACAACCATGATAGAAGAATTTCTTTTGGATATTTAGGGGATTCTGATGACACAATGAGTGATGATTTTTCCCATTTAAATTCAAGTATGGGTAGTTTATATACCATTACATCTATCTTTTTTCATTAATATGTAACTTATTAACATACCATAAATCATGATACATACTAAAAACTATATGTCTTCATTCCATCCCACTAGAAATGATATTTCAGAAATCATTAATATTTTTATGTCTATGATGAATAAAAAATAAAGAACCATGTGATTATTTTAACAGATAATTTATCAAATATGGAATGGGAGGGACATATAAACTATTTTTTAACCTTTTCATTCTATAAAAATAAAGGTGAAAATGTATATATCTTTTGACATCCTTCACCAGGAATAGATGATCTTTTTATTCCTCTTTAATATTCATTAAGATAGATGGATGTTATAACAACACTTCTTTTTATTTCACATTTAAAGATGATTTATAACACAAATATGAACTTAATATAACTAATATGATTGGGGTTCTTGAGTCTTGTGAATTTTGGAACATTAAAAAAATCTTAAACTTAAAATATAACATATTTATTTAAAACTTTTTTAAAATGACCACAACATTTTTTAGTACATTGCAGTACATCAGATAACTTGAGGACATTCATAGGAAATGAATGATCTGTCTAGTCCATAAATGGAATAAATAGGGAATAACATGATATGATATTACATGTCAGTTAATAAGGATTTCAATGGAGTTCAAAATAATAACAAAAATAAAGGCATGATATAGCATGATATTCAAATCATGGAAATACGGAAGCAACATAAACATGATATTAACATGAGACAAGTCACATTTCACATGGATTAGAATAAGTAAATCCTCATTAAACCTGAATTACCATAACTAAACCCTCATTTTCTATGCCTTATAATATTACTAATCATTACCCAATGCGTTGGAGCCCTATTAGGGTGCACCCTCGATAATCATTTCATTATCATGCTTTAGAGAGTCATTTAGATCATATATCGTGGATTCATTCAACATAGTTAGTTATATTAAAGATAAAAAAGTTAATTCATAAAAATATGTCAAATTTTAATATGTATATTGGAAAAAACGTTAATACCCTTGATAGGGGAATGGTTACGGTATTTAGGGCATGATGATTTTTGCATGGAAAATCATAGTGCAATTTTAGCAGCATAAATGCATCATATAAAAATTCATAAATTGGATTGATGAGAGAGAAATGGGACTCTAATTATTTATACATGGGATATAAAATAATGGGATCATGGAACATAATAACAAAAATGATAAATAGAATTTATATTCATAATATAAAATAAATGCTTGAATGGAAATGAGATGAGAGAAATTTCTTAATGAATTTCGATATACTAACGGGTGGAATTAAAGGATCATAGGGTTGGAATAATGATAATGAAAGGAAGATATAATAATTTTTATAGAAATTTTATTATATCAAGGTCATGTAAGAGCATATCCCAAATCATGCAAATAGAAATTAAAAGGCAATACATAAAAGCGGTACATGAAGAAAAAGGGTCGAGGGAGATTCCATACTTGGTTTGTGATTCCAACGAATTTGTGGCATTTTTGGGAACTTGGGGTGCCTTGTGAGTACTATAGGGGTAGGTGAATAGGGTTATTGAGCTTCATAGAGCTTGAGTGAAGAGAAATGAGATATTTGGTGGGTTTATATAGGAAAGGATGTGTATTTCATTATTTTTATGGTTTCAAACACTACATAATAAAAAATTAAAAACACTAAAGTATCCCAGGATTATTCACATGTTTTTTTGGAAAATTGGACAGGTATAAATTAATTTATTGGGCTATTGGATGATGTTATTAAAATATTTCCCTTTCTTATGTGGAGGTGAGTCACATTTTCAAAGAAATTATTTTAATATTTGAAAATATTTTATATGTCTCGGAGGATTCACTATGGCTTTATAAAATAAATCAAATAAACATAAAATTACATTATTTTAAAAAATAACAAATATTTCTTCATATATACCTTTTATATAATTTTATTACATCAGTATTGGTCCATGATGATGTCAGAAAAGATAATATATATTTATCTATAATTTTATTTTTTCTAAAAAATTAAATGGCCTCAAAAATTTATGAAAAATATACCATTGGATAAATTCTACATCCTGGTTCCAAAAATAATATTCGTTTTTTATAAATAATTTTTTAATTATATGAATTTTAATTTTAAAATAAAATCCTATATCATTTTAAAATTGATGGGTTTTGAAGAAAACAGTTTTAAAACCTTAATAAAAATAACTATTTATTTCATAAAAATTATATGATCATTTATATTTCATATTAAAAACTTAAATATATTTTATTAATATTTAATTTAATTAAAATTTTCATTAACTAATCAACAATTATTTCTTAATTGAATTTGAATATTATCCAAAAATATTATTGGTTCTTTAAAAATCATTAATGAAGTTATAATAATAAAATAAAAGTTCATTCATTATTCTATATAGAAATAATGCACATATTTATAATGTTATGTCCTTTTTACATATCCCTTTATTACACCAACATATTCCCAATGATTACAATGTTTGATTTATGGGAATTCATTGGGTTGTTCAATGATCTGGGTTTGGGTCGTGATCTCAATGAGCTTGAAATTCTCCTGAAAAAGTTTTACATAATTCTAAAGTTGTTAGATCTCGAATTGCACATAGTATAGGTAAAATCCTAGAAATCTTATCTACCTCTGATGCTTTGATAAATTGGCTTCATAGGGTACAATCCTACTGGTTGAGGCCATCACTTATTTTTTCTATGCCAAAAGGATTTCTTAAATACCTATATTTATAACATTGATGTTATCATTAGTCAATGGTGACCTTATTAATGGCAAGGATACTCAACGACCACTTAAATCTAATTGGATATATTAAAAAATTAGTGAATTTAATTTCTATATCTATAATACATTTAATTAAAACGAATGGAACTTTATTCATTAATGTTCATGATGTTATAGTTGAAAAATCATTTTATAAATATAAATTTTCCCTCTTTCTTTCAAGATTTCCATATGAAACCTTTGAAAATCAATAAATATTGGGTCTTTTGTGATCCTAATCAAATTTAAACTATAATGATCATTTTTAATCAAAGTAGAAACCAAAATGTTTTAATTCAAAGGGAGGTATTGTTTTCAGAAGTAATAATCATTATTTAGTTCCAAAAATCTTTTATAGTGTGTATTTTACCCCAATTATGCATGGATATATACATTAAACATCAATAAATATTATATGTATCAAATGTTTTACTAAAATTATAATTCCATTATATCTTTTAAGAAAATTACCATAGCTAACTCAAAATCAATATTTGGGTAAATTTTTTTCGTGAATATTCAAATGTCATGAGGCATAATCTGTAGCCATATAATTATGTAGGAAAATAAATCATAATCCATTATTTTATGTGTCACTATAAATTGTATACCCTTATATACTACATGGTAATGTAGGAATATGTGTGCTAACTAATATTATCTTTAGTTTCATGATATTTTCTTAAATTCATTTTTCAAAGGAACTGGGTTCCTCTTTAATAATATTGGTGAGTATATTAGATAATAATAATAAATTCTTAGAGGACCATCAATATTATCCACACAAAAAATAATAAATTAGATATTATGAATAGTTTTTGGTGTGATCTAATGTTTAATAACACCGTTCATTAATAGAATGACAGATGGATCCTCTCTTGAGATTATAGATTCCAAAAATTATATTTATTTTAGACAAAATTCAAATTTGGGAAATTTTCCATAGAACATCTATTCTCCTTAGGAATTCACTACAATTATAAAGTTTTATTCATTATCATTTATCCTCTAATAATATATAAGGTTATTGTACTATAGGTAGTGCTTCAATGGTAAACCCTATAATCCAAAATACAAAAGAATGGTGGTTCAAATTCTTGAAGGCCCGTTGTGGGATTTATGATGAGGCAATGATACAAGAATGACATAGAATTGATGTAAGGAGGGGTATAATACCTAGAAATTTTGTTGAATATAATACTTTTAGAGATCATTACATTTGTACTATGTGAACATTGGGCATTTGAATGAGATTAGACAACATATAAGATTTTACCCAAAGAGTGATCAAATTATGTACCAACCACCAGATAGGGTAAAGTATTAGGCCTTGTGTCTCTAGACCTACAGTCTTGTAAGGGTTCCCCCTCTACCCATTTATTAATTTTATTATCCAAAATAATAATAAATCTACGTTCTTTTAGGCTATTATGAATATATAATATTAACATCTATAAATACAACCATAAATAGATAAAGGTAATATCAAATGAATCTATTAATAAAATTCATGAATATATCAAGGGCCATATTGAGACTAAATTGAATCACTATATAATCATTGTGTCTATTAAATATAAAGAAACATGTCTTTGGTATGTCATCCTTATTAATACTCAATTCATGAGATCAATAACAATATTCAATATTGGTAATATATTGACCTATTTGTAGTTGATCGTAAAATTCCTCAATAATGTTTGTGGGAAACCAATTATAGATTGTGATATTCTGTTATCATCATTTATAAATTTATAGGTACATTGGTCCATATTTATTCTTAAAAAAAGAACACACTAAGGTAACACTATTTCCCAAATAAATCCTTTTTTAATATTCCCATAGAGTTTTTCTTCAAGTAGTGAAAACATTAGATAAATAATATATTGATTCATTGATATAGGTGTACCAAAAAGTATGAAATCTCCACTTTACAATTTGGTGAAATAATAGGAAACTCTTTTGGAAAATGTTTTAATAAATAAGGTTTAATAGTAACATCTTTGATCTCTTTTTATTCCAACCAGCAGAGATTGAAATTGCCTTTGCAAATCAATCAAAACCCGTTACATGTATGAAATTTCTATAATAAGTTCGCATTTATCATCATAGTGATAGATGATCATATGTTATTTTTGTATATAAACAATAATATCCATTCAATATAAATTTAAGTGTGGTTTATGTATTTGAATCCAATATGATCCTAAGATAATAAAAATTAAACTAGAGGGAGAAATAATTTATAGAAGGCGTATTCCAACCAAAATTAACGGGATATGAATAAAAAAGAGATATGAAATCACAATACCCATAGGGTGTTTCATTACTAATAGAAAATGAAATTACTAGGTTTTAATTTTGATAAATTTATAATACAAATTTTTATATAAAATAGTTCTTATATTTCGAGTGAAATATGGCATTTTTATTTCAATATTTATTCGTAAGTGAAAATTTCACTATGTTGTGATCACAACCTTCATTAGAAATAATTATATCATGAGATTTCCCTCTGGGAGATATTCATCATTTTCACTAACCTTATAATTTTATAACTGGTTAGTATAATCCCATTACTCCTTTAATTTAATACACTAGAGTGTGGGTGATGCATTAAATGGGGATTTCGATCTATTCACATCATTAGTTATTTTCATTCCATCACATTGTCATTTAGAATCTTGATAAACTTCAATTCAACATATCATAAATATTCAATCCCACTAAAAAATTTCCACTCTGTTTACTTCTAAAATTATACGATGAAATACAGATCATCTTATTCTCTACATTGTTTCAATAGTTTTCTTTAAAATATATCTTCCATTTCCTATCAAATAACATAAGATAAAAGTGCAAATGTATCACCAGTTTCCACCTTTATATATCATCGAATTATTTTATTATAGACACTGAAGTCCATTATTATTAATTCACAAGGGACACATTGTTCTATGAAATTGAATTATCAATAAACCATACCTTTTGGTAAGATTATATTTTTTGAAGCAAACCACTCAGGTCATCTAATATTTTTTAATTATGTGTACTAATAGATTCATCCTTTATCTAATTCATATAAAGGAATTACATCTCTATTTGAAAACAAAAATATGATGAAATTAATTATTAAAAAGTAAAATATTAAAGGTTTCCCACTCAATGGAGTTAATTTATTTTGATTTATTTATATTATTGATATGATTCCACCATTGATCTACCTTTCATTCCATGATATATAAAGGGAAAATAAATTTTTTTCACCCTGAACACTAGAGTTTATAAATTTTCATTTAAATGGTACTAATCCATTACTCTACCACTATTTTATTCATATACCACTAATATAATATGTATTTTTTTGCTTAAAGGACCCAATAAGACATTATTCTCTCCATTTAAAATTTTGATGTTCAACATGATTCATATCTTTCAGAATATTTTTGACAATATAAATATTAATATTCAATGAAAATCTTATAACATTTAGTTTCATAGGAGGAAAATAATTTCATTTTCTAATAAAATAATATTTTACACTTTTCTTTTGGCTTACAATGCTCAACTAAAATCATAAAAAATGATTCCAGCAAAAATAATCCTAATGGGAATACTTATAATCAAATAAAAAAATTATTTTACATCTAAATCATGGAAACTAATTTTAAATATATGTCATCTTATCTTAACATATATTCACTCTTGATCATAATTTATTTATATACTTTATGATATTTCATTCAGTGTTTCTAAATTTTGAAAACATATCTACTAGGAGTATCAATCTAGGTGTGATTTAAGGATAATTTTTATGAACATTGTGATATTCAAGTCAAATAAAAATATTATAATTTCATATTCATTACCCACAGGTACAGTAACAGCCCGAGCTTTTATGAAAAATATTCTTTTTAATTTTATTAATGTCTTGTGTTGTACGCTACACCAAAAGGAGCTTGCACAACATGCATCCTTGACTTTCCTTCCATTACACGCAATCGCGACCTTCCTCGATAGTGTGTGTAGTACGCAATACCGAGTTTCACTAAACAACGATATGCTATTAAAATATTATTATAACTAGCCGTTATGAATAGTAATAACCACCTTTTAAAATTTTAGAAATTTTAGCTCTCAAAATAGACTTCATTTTTGGATTCGGAGTATCGAATTTAGCCTAAGGTGAAATTTTGGTACTTTTCGGATAACTTTCATATTCTGATGAATAGTGAAAATTACTAAATTTTAGTTAAAAACAACTTTTTCAATCGAAATAATTAATAGTGATAAATTATTAATTTGAGTGGTTTTAAAGTATATTTAGAATATATTTTTACAATTTAATACAATGTTGGTCATTGGATGTAATTTCACATTTAAACCAGATATAAACAAGTGTCAATCTTTTGATAGATATTGTTTCTTAAAAACATGCTCTTTGTTTTAACAGCGGGATTTAATTATAAAATTAATTAATGCAACTTCTATGATATGAATTTGGTAAAATAGACTTCATTTTTGAATTCGGAATATGAAATATAGCTTAGGATGAAATTTTGACATTGTTCTGAAAAACATCAATTTTTGATGAATAGTGAAACTACTAAGTGGTAGTTAAAAAACTGAACATTTCATAAAACTTAATTTTACCGCTTCTGTGAATGGAATTTCAAAAATCCTAGAGACACGGTTGATGTCAGTAAGTAAAATGTGGTTCAATGAGATGAAAATAATTTTTGGTGAATAGTAACTTTTTACTTTTATTTACCACGGTTAATAGTAAATAGGGTAACTAAGGGTAAATATGATATTACTATTACCCTAACACATGTCCTAATTCTATTGGATAAGTTTAATTAGACCAAAAACAACCTTATGAATATAATATGACCATTTAGGTCCACTTGGATTAGATTATGACATTTAATATTATTTTATTTAATGAATAGTTAAAATAGTTAAAATCAAAGTTTAATAACTAAAAAAATTTTAATATGGGGTTATACATATGATAAATTCGACTATAAATATTCATTAGAAAGATAAAGGTATTTACTACATAATTATATTTTATTTATAATTTTTAGAGTTTAAATAAATTAATTTATATATGACACAACGATGATGCAGTAATTACCCTTTTAAGGAAATATTAACATAATTGATGTTATAAATGCTCAAATGAATGTAATTTGAGACTTTTTATTAATTACACTAATTTTCTAGGTTACTATGATATATTATTGTTTATTTAATCAATTTGGTTCGAACATATAATTCTGTTATGACTTTCAAAAAAAATCATATATCAAATAGTGTCAAAATTGACAGAAAATAGTTTTTAAATCAAATATTATATTATTAATTGTTATTTTATTCCTAAAAATCTAAGGTTCGGCCAAATGACTTAGATAAGGATATATATATTAATAATAAACAATTTGGGGTTCTTTTTCCATGTTATAGTAAGTGTATTAACCATATAGTGAAAGAAAACAAAAAGACACGGTAAAAGTTAAATTATTTAACTTAGAGTTAAATCTAATTGATAAGGTTAAAATAATACCCTAAACTTGTCTAAATCCTATTGGTTGATAGGATTTCGACCCATCGCAACTTTAGCTTCGAAATAAGACCCTTTGGAACCATTATATACCGATTTTTACATTAATATAAAATAATATTTTGAGGTATTCCTAAGGTGCCCCTCTCCTCCCTTATAAAAGGACACCTCCTCCCCCTCCTCCTCACACCAATTTGAGCACTCAAGCTCATCCAACCCCTGCCAAAATCTCTTCTCCACTTCCCTAGAATAATCCTAGAGGTCCTGGTCTTCTTCAAAGACCAATCTTAGTTCCCTAAGTGGAGGATTCAAAGAGGCGTTCCAAAGAAGAGGTAATATCCATTACCGATCTTTTCAACTTCTTTCTTCTTCAACTTCTTCTTATTTAGTTGTTTCATGATAAAGTAATAACATAAGTATTTCTTATATACTGATATTTTATTATAAATATGAAACAACTCTAATTAACCTTCTATCCATCCTACGGAAAAAGGAAATCACCGCGCGTGTGTACGTACGGAATACCGTCTCCACGCCGTGGTGTAATCTATTTTCCGCCACCACCTTAATTGGTTGGGTATAATGGTGTAATGAGTAACTATATATGATTATTATAAAGTGATATTGATACTGAAATAGTATACAAACACTTAAACACAATTCCACGACCATGGGAACGATATCATCGCTCGTGCGTACGTACGGACTACCGTCTCCACGACGCGATGAGATTCATTCTCAATGATTAACCATTCATGAATGATTATAAAGTATATATAATAAGTACTAATTAAATATATGACATTATAAGGATACTGTATTTATTTATATTTATATGTATTTCATATACTTAATTCCATTCAATTCAATAAGGAAACGAAAACAGCGTTCATGCGTACGTACGGACTACCGTCTCCATGAACGGTGTATTTCTTTCCATTTACTGATTTATTATATGTATGTATATTATGAATATATATATATAAATCATGTTTTATATTCTGGAATTAAGTAATCATGATCTAAGTAATCATATGAATAATTACAAGTCAAAACACGGACGACAAATGAAACAATTTTACCAAAAACGCTCTTTAACATGGAATTTACAAAAGAACGGGTAATATAATGTCATAAGTGAACCATATATGATATCATAACAATGAATAGGATTATGTAATAAGTCAATAACATTATTTAAATCATTATACATGAGGTTCAGACACTTACGAAGCAAATCGTACCTAAGGTAAGGGAAATATCACAATCTCATTTTTATCCGAGATTGTATATACTTTGGTATTTACTGGGGTGTATTTTATCATCCACATCCATGTTCCCTCAATATTTAATATTGTTTCCATCCACTTACAATAGTTTAAATCCAATTTTACCCTTCGGTGAGTTTTTAGTAAAAGATATGAAAGGAATATTTTGTCATTTTTCGTACGAGGCACTTTTTGACTTTTCCGACAAAATTACGAAGAATGTTTTTTTTTAACTTATACAGTATGAATGGATTTTTAAAACATTATTTATAAGAATAATCCTTTACATGTTTTCAAGTTTATTTTTAATCAACTCTTTTAGTTTAATGTTGTATGACATTTTAAGAAAGGAAAAATGTTTTTGAAGAAGAAAGGATATTTTCCTCAAGAATGGAGTTCAAGTGTTTTATCAAAATTATTTTCCATCTAAGATAATAAAGGGTTATATTTTTATCCCCATTATTACATTGATTTGATTAGGTTGTGATGGAATTATTTTCATGAATTCCTTTATCTTATATGAATTGTTATATGATGTCACGATGTTTAAGATTCCCATTTTTATTACATGGGTTATGAAATGATGTATGATTTATGATTTTGTGGCACACATAAGAAAGGATTCATTATAATATGGGTGGGACCTATATCTCCCTCCAATGCATTGGGTAAAGATTTTATATCTCATGAGATAGACAGGGCTGGAACGGTAGGTTATACCGGTTCAGTGAAACAGGACTGAAACGAGGGTTACTCGATTCAGAAAGGGACTTTGTCCACTAAGATAGTCTTGGCAATGATTCTTCACTAACAAGAAATGATTCTCTATGATTATGACTTTCAAAAAAAATCATATATCAAATAGTGTCAAAATTGACACAAAATAGTTTTTAAATCAAATATTATATTATTAATTGTTATTTTATTCCTAAAAATCTAAGGTTCGGCCAAATGACTTAGATAAGGATATATATATTAATAATAAACAATTTGGGGTTCGTTTGGCATGTTATAGTAAGTGTATTAACCATATAGTGAAAGAAAACAAAAAGACACGGTAAAAGTTAAATTATTTAACTTAGAGTTAAATCTAATTAATAAGGTTAAAATAATACCCTAAACTTGTCTAAATCCTATTGGTTGATAGGATTTCGACCCATCCCCACTTTAGCTTCGAAATAAGACCCTTTGGAACCATTATAAACCGATTTTGACATTAATATAAAATAATATTTTGAGGTATTCCTAAGGTGCCCCTCTCCTCCCTTATAAAAGGACACCTCCTCCCCCTCCTCCTCACACCAATTTGAGCACTCAAGCTCGGCCAAACCCTGCGAAAATCTCTTCTCCACTTTCCTAGAATAATCCTAGAGGTCCTGGTCTTCTTCAAAGACCAATCTTAGTTCCCTAAGTGGAGGATTCAAAGAGGCGTTCCAAAGAAGAGGTAATATCCATTACCGATCTTTTCAACTTCTTTCTTCTTCAAATTCTTCTTATTTAGTTGTTTCATGATAAAGTAATAACATCAGTATTTCTTATATACTGATATTTTATTATAAATATGAAACAACTCTAATTAACCTTCTATCCATCCTACGGAAAAAGGAAATCACCGCGCGTGTGTACGTACGGAATACCGTCTCCACACCGTGGTGTAATCTATTTTCTGCCACCACCATAATTGGATGGGTATAATGGTGTAATGAGTAACTATATATGATTATTATAAAGTGATATTGATACTGAAATAGTATACAAACACTTCAACACAATTCCACGACCATGGGAACGATATCATCGCTCGTGCGTACGTACGGACTACCGTCTCCACGACGCGATGAGATTCATTCTCAATGATTAACCATTCATGAATGATTATAAAGTATATATAATAAGTACTAATTAAATATATGACATAATAAGGATACTGGATTTATTTATATTTATATGTATGTCATATAATTAATTCCATTCAATTCAATAAGGAAACGAAAACAGCGTTCATGCGTACGTACGGACTACCGTCTCCATGAACGGTGTATTTCTTTCCATTTACTGATTTATTATATGTATGTATATTATGAATATATATATATAAATCATGTTTTATATTCTGTAATTAAGTAATCATGATCTACGTAATCATATGAATAATTACAAGTCAAAACACGGACGACAAATGAAACAATTTTACCAAAAACGCTCTTTAACATGGAATTTACAAAATAACGGGTAATATAATGTCATAAGTGAACCATATATGATATCATAACAATGAATATGATTCTGTAATAAGTCAATTACATTATTTAAATCATTATTCAGGAGGTTCAGACACTTACGAAGCAAATCGGACCTAAGGTAAGGGAAATATCACAATCTCATTTTTATCCGAGATTGTTTATACTTTGGTATTTACTGGGGTGTATTTTATCATCCACATCCATGTTCCCTCAATATTTAATATTGTTTCCATCCACTTACAATAGTTTAAATCCAATTTTACCCTTCGGTGAGTTTTTAGTAAAAGATATGAAAGGAATATTTTGTCATTTTTCGTACGAGGCACTTTTTGACTTTTCCGACAAAAGTACGAAGAATGTTTTTTTTAACTTATACGGCATGAATGGATTTTTAAAACATTATTTATAAGAATAATCCTTTACATGTTTTCAAGTTTATTTTTAATCAACTTCTTTTAGTTTAAAGTTGTATGACATTTTAAGAAAGGAAAAATGTTTTTGAAGAAGAAAGGATATTTTCCTCAAGAATGGAGTTCAAGTGTTTTATCAAAATTATTTTCCATCTAAGATAATAAAGGGTTATATTTTTATCCCCATTATTAAATTTATTTGATTATGTTGTGATGGAATAATTTTCATGAATTCCTTTATCTTATATGAATTGTTATATGATGTCACGATGTTTAAGATTCCCATTTTTATTACATGGGTTATGAAATGATGTATGATTTATAATTTTGTGGCACACATAAGAAAGGATTCATTATAAGATGGGTGGGACCTATATCTCCCTCCAATGCACTGGGTAAAGATTTTATATCTCATGAGATAGACAGGGCTGGAACGGTAGGTTATACCGGTTCAGTGAAACAGGACTGAAACGAGGGTTACTCGATTCAGAAAGGGACTTTGTCCACTAAGATAGTCTTGGAAATGAGTCTTGACTAACAAGAAATGATTCTCTATGATTATGAATTTCAAAAAAATCATATATCAAATAGTGTCAAAATTGACACAAAATAGTTTTTAAATCAAATATTATATTATTAATTGTTATTTTATTCCTAAAAATCTAAGGTTCAGCCAAATGACTTAGATAAGGATATATATATTAATAATAAACAATTTGGGGTTCGTTTGGCATGTTATAGTAAGTGTATTAACCATATAGTGAAAGAAAACAAAAAGACACGGTAAAAGTTAAATTATTTAACTTAGAGTTAAATCTAATTGATAAGGTTAAAATAATACCCTAAACATGTCTAAATCCTATTGGTTGATAGGATTTCGACCCATCCCCACTTTAGCTTCAAAATAAGATCCTTTGGAACCATTATAAACCGATTTCGACATTAATATAAAGTAATATTTTGAGGTATTCCTAAGGTGCCCCTCTCCTCCCTTATAAAAGGACACCTCCTCCCCCTCCTCATCACACCAATTTGAGCACTCAAGCTCGGCCAACCCCTGCCAAAATCTCTTCTCCACTTCCCTAGAATAATCCTAGAGGTCTCAGTCTTCTTCAAAGACCAATCTTAGTTCCCTAAGTGGAGGATTCAAAGAGGCGTTCCAAAGAAGAGGTAATATCCATTACCGATCTTTTCAACTTCTTTCTTCTTCAACTTCTTCTTATTTAGTTGTTTCATGATAAAGTAATAACATCAGTATTTCTTATATACTGATATGTTATTATAAATATGAAACAACTCTAATTAACCTTCTATCCATCCTACGGAAAAAGGAAATCACCGCGCGTGTGTACGTACGGAATACCGTCTCCACGCCGTGGTGTAATCTATTTTCCGCCACCACCTTAATTGGATGGGTATAATGGTGTAATGAGTAACTATATATGATTATTATAAAGTTATATTGATACTGAAATAGTATACAAACACTTCAACACAATTCCACAACCATGGGAACGATATCATCGCTCGTGCGTACGTACGGACTACCGTCTCCACGACACGATGAGATTCATTCTCAATGATTAACCATTCATGAATGATTATAAAGTATATATAATAAGTAATAATGAAATATATGACATAATAATGATACTGGATTTATTTATATTTATATGTATGTCATATACTTAATTCCATTCAATTCAATAAGGAAACGAAAACAGCGTTCATGCGTACGTACGGACTACCGTCTCCATGAATGGTGTATTTCATTCCATTTACTGATTTATTATATATATTTATATTATGAATATATATATACATAAATCATGTTTTATATTCTGGAATTAATTAATCATGATCTAAGTAATCATATGAATAATTACAAGTCAAAACACGGACGACAAATGAAACAATTTTACCCAAAACGCTCTTTAACATGGAATTTACAAAAGAAAGGGTAATATAATGTCATAAGTGAAACATATATGATATAATAACAATGAATATGATTCTGTAATAAGTCAATGACATTATTTAAATCATTATACAGGAGGTTTGGACACTTACGAAGCAAATCGGACCTAAGGTAAGGGAAATATCACAATCTCATTTTTATCTGAGATTGTTTATACTTTGGTATTTACTGGGGTGTATTTTATCATCCACATCCATGTTCCCTCAATATTTAATATTGTTTCCATCCACTTACAATAGTTTAAATCCAATTTTACCCTTCGGTGAGTTTTTAGTAAAAGATATGAAAGGAATATTTTGTCGTTTTTCGTACGAGGCACTTTTTGACTTTTCCGACAAAAGTACGAAGAATGTTTTTTTTTAACTTATACGGCATGAATGGATTTTTAAAACATTATTTATAAGAATAATCCTTTACATGTTTTCAAGTTTATTTTTAATCAACTTCTTTTAGTTTAAAGTTGTATGACATGTTAAGAAAGGAAAAATGTTTTTGAAGAAGAAAGGATATTTTCCTCAAGAATTGACTTCAAGTGTTTTATCAAAATTATTTTCCATCTAAGATAATAAAGGGTTATATTTTTTATCCCCATTATTACATTGATTTGATTATGTTGTGATGGAATTATTTTCATGAATTCCTTTATCTTATATGAATTGTTATATGATGTCACGATGTTTAAGATTCCCATTTTTATTACATGGGTTATGAAATGATGTATGATTTATGATTTTGTGGCACACATAAGAAAGGATTCATTATAAGATTGGTGGGACATATATCTCCCTCCAATGCATTGGGTAAAGATTTTATATCTCATGAGATAGACAGGGCTGGAACGGTAGGTTATACCGGTTCAGTGAAACAGGACTGAAACGAGGGTTACTCGATTCAGAAAGGGACTTTGTCCACTAAGATAGTCTTGGAAATGAGTCTTGACTAACAAGAAATTATTCTCTATGATTATGTGTGAATGCCACAAAGTTTCATGTTTTAAGTTATGATTATTGTGATTACATTTCACTACCATGATTTATCCCATGTTATGAAATTTTGCTCTCTTTTGCAGGTTATGATTTCCAAAATGTTATGTTCTTATGAATATGATGTGATTGATATTTCTTTTGTTTACCCTTACTGAGCATTTGAGCTCACCCTTTTATGTTTTCTTTTCCCCGGGATATAAAGAAAGGTTTTAGGTAAAAAAAAGGAAGATCTTTATGGGAGATGTTGAAGATCTTTCACCATGATTAGGAGATTACGTTCCAAGTTTCCAAAGACACTAAACTATTACGATCCTTATGTGTGTGTTTTTGTTATGTACTAAGTATTCCGCAAATGTAATGTAATGTCCATGTACGTCAGGATTCGGGTCTCTACAGTTGGTATCAGAGGAAAGGTTTAGTCAACCTTTGGAAACTTGGATGCGATAACTTTAGTGAGATCCCTAGAGATATTTATAAGGTATGTCTAGGGATGTCCCTAAGGATAAGTATACGTATAGGATACAGTCCTAGAACTACGGTAACGATCATAGAATTTACCCTAAGATGTTAGATATTGAGGATACTCCACCTTTATTATGTTGTTTTCCCTATCATGATTTTTGCCTCTCACACTATTCTTTTTTGGGTTTTAGAAAATGGCTGGAAACAAGAAGATTCACGATAATGGAGGATATTATGGACAATGGAATGATATTATTCATAATGAAATGGGATTTGGAAGTCCAAACATCATTATTATGCCGAATCAGCAAACTCATAATATGATCAATAAAGTAAAATTTGGTAAGTTTTCTGACTCGGCTAATAAGAGAAAGATGGAGTTTCATGATGATCATAGAGGAAAGAAAGTTCAATTTCCCCTATGTAAATCATGTGGGAAGAGGCATCAAGTAGAATGTTTCAAAGGAACTGGAAGATGCTTTGGGTGTGGAAAAGAAGGACACAAAGCAAGTAAGTGCAAAGGAAAAGGTTCAGTTAACACCATGGATGAGGTTAATGGTATTGCTACGACATCAACAATGGTTAAATGTTTTAAATGTGGAATGTACCGGCATTATGCAAACCAATGCCCTAAGGTAAAGTCTCATGAAGATAATCAGTATGGTCGTATGGGAAGTATTTATGTGGATGATGATGAAGAGACTACAAATGATATGTGAGATGAAAGAATTGTTGAAGCTCGGTCAATGGTTTAGGAATGTAGTGGAATGATTACATGTTTATCATGTGTAATGTTGTATAAGTAATATCATGGTACTATGGATTAAAGAGACATGTAAGGATTGTTACACTGTTGTCTGATTAATGTTACTAGTATCCATGAAAGGTTATTCAGATATTTTTGGAATGTAGATGATATGCGCATAATGAAGGGATAAGGAGAAAATTAAATTTTTGACAGTATTCATGAGCTCATGATTGATATAAGGACTAAGTGATATCATGGTTTGAGTATATAGAATTTTGAGGAGTTTGGTATGTGAAAAGTGTTAACTTTTAACTGTATTCATGTTTTCACTAAGGTTCAATGGGTATTCAAGAGAATAAATGATTAAGGACTTTGAATGTTTAGAATGTGACCAACAAAACATATCTTATGATATATGGGGATCAATGATGGTATTAAATCTCTAGTAATCGTTTTCACTATGTTATGAGAGTGGACTGCAGTATTATGGATAAGCCTAAAGATTGGAATGGATTATGTTGGACATAAGTTAGTATTGTTTAAGGATATAAGTTTTTCGATATTATTGATGGGATGTTATAGTAATATAGCTTTAGAAAAAGGACAACCTGCAGGACGGGCGACAGCCCATCGCGTCGGACAAGGCTGTGGGAATCGAACCCACAACTGAAGTGCGACTGGCCTTTATCGCCTACCACTGGCCTACAGGAAGTCCCTATTTAGTAGAAACTAGTTTTATTATATTAAGCAGCATGATATATGATGTATAAGTCCATTTTAGGAACCATATATGATTAATCTCACTATAGAATGACTTATGTATATTTAATAACTTTTGCTAACCTTTTGTTTGAGACAGATGGAATGACCCGTCATTCTATCACATGATCTGCTAACACTTCACGAATAACAAATTCAACTTCATTTATTTAAGAGATGAAGTGGAAATTGTTCAAGGCATGAACAACAGTGAGATTGTACCAAAATAAAGAATGTATTTATTCTAATTCAAATTTTCAACTTTAGGGAAATGATCTTGAAAACCAAAAATGTTGTCCCAGTGATCTTATACCTGATGAATCAGATGGTACCTTAAATCGTCACAAATTTATGGATTTTTGATTACTGGATTTTCCATAGCCATGTTCTCTACCACTCTCCATCAGAACATGATGGTTAGATTTCTCTTCCATATCCATATTTTCACCTATGTGGAAACCCAGTGACTAGTTTATTTGGGTAACCGTTATGTTTCATACTTTTGTTTTTAAAGATTGGTTTTGATATTCCTTTTTACTATGTGGGTTTCTAATAAAGAAACTTTCGAATAGTAAACCATTTATAACCCCGACGAATTTCGAGGGCGAAATTCATTTTAAGGGGGGTAGAATGTAACAGCTTGAGATTTTATGAAAAATATTCTTTTTAATTTTATTAATGTCTTGTGTTGTATGCTACACCAAAAGGACCTTGCACAACATGCATACTTGACTTGCCTTGCATTACACGCAATCGCGACCTTCCTCGATAGCGTGTGTAGTACGCAATACCGAGTTTCACTAAACAACGATATGCTATTAAAATATTATTATAACTAGCCGTTATGAATAGTAATAACTACCTTTTAAAATTTTAGAAATTTTAGCTCTCAAAATAGACTTCATTTTTGGATTCGGAGTATCGAATTTAGCCTAAGGTGAAATTTTGGTACTTTTCGGATAACTTTCATATTCTGATGAATAGTGAAAATTACTAAATTTTAGTTAAAAAAAACTTTTTCAATCGAAATAATTAATAGTGATAAATTATTAATTTGAGTGGTTTTAAAGTATATTTAGAATATATTTTTACAATTTAATACAATGTTGGTCATTGGATGTAATTTCACATTTAAACCAGACATAAACAAGTGTCAATCTTTTGATAGATATTGTTTCATAAAAATATGCTCTTTGTTTTAACAGCGGGATTTAATTATAAAATTAATTAATGCAACTTCTATGATATAAATTTGGTAAAATAGAATTCATTTTTGAATTCGGAATATGAAATATAGCTTAGGATGAAATTTTGACATTGTTCTGAAAAACATCAATTTTTGATGAATAGTGAAACTACTATGTGGTAGTTAAAAAACTGAACTTTTCATAAAACTTAATTTTACCGCTTCTGTGAATGGAATTTCAAAAATCCGAGAGACACGGTTAATTTCAGTAAGTAAAATGTGGTTCAATGAGATGAAAATAATTTTTGGTGAATAGTAACTTTTTACTTTTATTTACCACGGTTAATAGTAAATAGGGTAACTAAGGGTAAATATGATATTACTATTACCCTAACACATGTCCTAATTCTATTGGATAAGTGTAATTCGACCAAAAACATCCTTATGAATATAATATGACCATTTAGGTCCACTTGGATTAGATTATGACATTTAATATTATTTTATTTAATGAATAGTTAAAATAGTTAAAATCAATGTTTAATAACTAAACAATTTTTAATATGGAATTATACATAAGATAAATTCGACTATAAATATTCATTAGAAATCTAAAAGGATTTACTACATAATGATATTTTATTTATAATTTTTAGACTTTAAATAAATTAATTTATATATGACACAACGATGATGCAGTAATTATCCTTTTAAGGAAATATTAACATAATTGATGTTATAAATGATCAAATGAATGTAATTTGAGACTTTTTATGAATTACACTAATTTTATAGCTTACTATGATATATTATTGTTGATTTAATCAATTTGGTTCGAACATATAATTCCGTTATGACTTTCAAAAAAATCATATATCAAATAGTGTCAAAATTGACACAAAATAGTTTTTAAATCAAATATTATATTATTAATTGTTATTTTATTCCTAAAAATCTAAGGTTCGGCAAAATGACTTATATAAGGATATATATATTAATAATAAACAATTTGGGGTTCGTTTGGCATGTTATAGTAAGTGTATTAACCATATAGTGAAAGAAAACAAAAAGACACGGTAAAAGTTAAATTATTTAACTTAGAGTTAAATCTAATTGATAAGGTTAAAATAATACCCTAAACTTGTCTAAATCCTATTGGTTGATAGGCTTTCGACCCATCCCCACTTTAGCTTAGAAATAAGACCTTTTGGAACCATTATAAACCGATTTTGACATTAATATAAGATAATATTTTGAGGTATTCCTAAGGTGCCCCTCTCCTCCCTTATAAAAGGACACCTCCTCCCCCTCCTCCTCACACCAATTTGAGCACTCAAGCTCGGCCAAACCCTGACAAAATCTCTTCTCCAATTCCCTAGAATAATCCTAGAGGTCCTGGTCTTCTTCAAAGACCAATCTTAGTTCCCTAAGTGGAGGATTCAAAGAGGCGTTCCAAAGAAGAGGTAATATCCATTATCGATCTTTTCAACTTCTTTCTTCTTCAACTTCTTATTATTTAGTTGTTTCATGATAAAGTAATAACATCAGTATTTCCTATATACTGATATGTTATTATAAATATGAAACAACTCTAATTAACCTTCTATCCATCCTATGGAAAAAGGAAATCACCGCGCGTGTGTACGTACGGAATACCGTCTCCACGCCGTGGTGTAATCTATTTTCCGCCACCACCTTAATTGGATGGGTATAATGGTGTAATGAGTAACTATATATGATTATTATAAAGTGATATTGATACTGAAATAGTATACAAACACTTCAACACAATTCCACGACCATGGGAACGATATCATCGCTCGTGCGTACGTACGGACTACCGTCTCCACGACGCGATGAGATTCATTCTCAACGATTAACCATTCATGAATGATTATAAAGTATATATAATAACTACTAATGAAATATATGACATAATAATGATACTGGATTTATTTATATTTATATGTATGTCATATACTTAATTCCATTCAATTCAATAAGGAAACGAAAACAGCGTTCATGCGTACGTACGGACTACCGTCTCCATGAACAGTGTATTTCTTTCCATTTACTGATTTATTATATATATGTATATTATGAATATATATATATAAATCATGTTTTATATTCTTTAATTAAGTAATCATGATCTAAGTAATCATATGAATAATTACAAGTCAAAACACGGACGACAAATGAAACAATTTTACCCAAAACGCTCTTTAACATGGAATTTACAAAAGAACGGGTAATATAATGTCATAAGTGAACCATATATGATATCATAACAATGCATATGATTCTGTAATAATTCAATGACATTATTTAAATCATTATACAGGAGTTTCAGACACTTACGAAGCAAATCGGACCTAAGGTAAGGGAAATATCACAATCTCATTTTTATCCGAAATTGTTTATACTTTGGTATTTACTGGGGTGTATTTTATCATCCACATCCATGTTCCCTCAATATGTAATATTGTTTCCATCCACTTACAATAGTTTAAATCCAATTTTACCCTTCGGTGAGTTTTTAGTAAAAGATATGAAAGGAATATTTTGTCGTTTTTCGTACGAGGCACTTTTTGACTTTTCCGACAAAAGTACGAAGAATGTTTTTTTTAACTTATATGGCATGAATGGATTTTTAAAACATTATTTATAAGAATAATACTTTACATGTTTTAAAGTTTATTTTTAATCAACTTCTTTTAGTTTAAAGTTGTATGACATGTTAAGAAAGGAAAAATGTTTTTGAAGAAGAAAGGATATTTTCCTCAAGAATGGAGTTCAAGTGTTTTATAAAAATTATTTTACATATAAGATAATAAAGGGTTATATTTTTATACCCATTATTACATTGATTTGATTATATTGTGATGGAATTATTTTCATGAATTCCTTTATCTTATATGAATTGTTATATGATGTCACGATGTTTAAGATTCCCATTTTTATTACATGGGTTATGAAATGATGTATGATTTATGATTTTGTGGCACACATAAGAAAGGATTCATTATAAGATGGGTGGGACCTATATCTCCCTCAAATTCATTGGGTAAAGATTTTATATCTCATGAGATAGAAAGGGCTGGAACGGTAGGTTATACCGGTTCAGTGAAACAGGACTGAAACGAGGGTTACTCAATTCAGAAAGGGACTTTGTCCACTAAGATAGTCTTGGCAATGGGTCTTGACTAACAAGAAATGATTCTCTATGATTATGTGTGAATTCCACAAAGTTTCATGTTTTAAGTTATGATTATTGTGATTACATTTCACTGCCATGATTTATCCCATGTTATGAAATTATTCTCTCTTTTGCAGGTTATGATTTCCAAAATGTTATGTTCTTATGAATATGATGTGATTGATATTTCTTTTGTTTACCCTTACTGAGCATTTGAGCTCACCATTTTATGTTTTCTTTTCCTCAGGATATAAAGAAAGGTTTTAGGTAAAAAAAGGAAGATCTTTATGGGAGATGTTGAAGATCTTTCACCATGATTAGGAGATTACATTCCAAGTTTCCAAAGACACTAAACTATTACGATCCTTATGTGTGTGTTTTTGTTATGTACTAAGTATTCCGCAAATGTAATGTAATGTTCATGTACGTCAGGCTTCGGGTCTCTACAGGTACAACTATTATAAATCGACATACACATTTTGTATCCAGACATGGATCAAATTACATAGAATATGACCACTCTACCCTTCAACAAAATTCAATAACCTTTTCATATACATTGACTTATCTATACAGTTATCAGTATTTTTCTCTCACCCGAGTTTAAAATGTTTAACAAACCCTAGATATGATACCAAATATAGTGACCCATAATGTTTATACATAGATATTACATCTAATTAGATATGTATTCATTTTATAAAATATGATCTACAACAAAATCATATGGTAATACTATATATAAGAACATGTTTACAATGAAATCAATTTTACAAGAAAACTACATTATCTTCAAATATGTTATTCATAACTAGTACAACAATTAGATGTTGGTCATAGTGGATACTCAAGTGGGGGGGTGAATTGAGTTTCAATTAAAATTTATGTTAAAAACATTATGGTTAAAAAAACCCAATTGAAAAACGGACCAGTTAATTAAGGAAGTAGAAATGTAAATTTTCAATTGAACAATAGGTTTCTCAAAGGGTTATTAATCCTAATATGAATCAGTGTAGAACACCAATTCAAATTTTGAAACAAGTTTACAGAATTAAACAAATAAATTCACTAACCAAAAAATACTATAAAAGTTTATGCAAAAATAGTTTTACATTTTAGAAAATATATGAAGTGGATAAAATCAAAACAGAGTATATAAGGATTTGCACAATAATTTAAACAAGAGGTTATGTCTCAAGATGAGACCTAATCCTCTCCACTTGGTGGTCACCTGCCACCAAGCAGTTAATATAAAAACTTTATACCTATCATGTATCACGTTTTACAATATTTTTAACAAACAGGATAGGGAACACACCCTCTACCACTGTACATCATTGGAAATAAAATCAATTAAAACCCCACACCGTCTCTTCGAAAGTTATATGTGGGAAACACAGATAAGGTGACGATTAATGTGAGTATCGATAATATCCACTAGTTCAAGAATAGGAGATAGTGTGTGATACAAACAGACACACACACTTCTCAATGATGAAAAATAAAGAAACAAAATAGAGAAATTATGATGAGAAAGTGTTTAGAAGGATCTATGTTTTTGCAGTTCAGCTCTTGTCTCCTTGGAATGAGAAATGTTGAAGTTCAAGTGAATCAATGGATGTTGTTTCCAAAACAGAGAGTCATAACTCCAGGGTCCAGCTTTCAGTGTTCTGCTTCTGATATTGGTCAAGAGTGGATGATGCACAGAAGGTAGGAATGAGTTCATCCCATAATGATATTTGTGAAGCTTGTGGGACTTATTTTGTGTAAATGTTGGATGGTTTGTCTTTTTTATCTGGAGATTAAGCTCTGTCACACTTCTCATGAAACACATTCTTTGTGTTCGCGTAAATGTTGTACTATTTTTCTTTTAGTGTCTCTTCCTTTTATATTTGGGGTCCGACATTAAGAATGATTATATCAAGTGAAAAATTTCTCGTACCTCATATTGTCCCATGTATTATCTCTTGAAACGATTACAACCAGAATTAATTAATGTTAGAGGCATTTAATTTATCAAATATTACCATAAGAATAATACTGAGTATTGAAAAATTATGGAAGAATAAGCATTGATAGACTTGTAATGGTAGCCTTTACATCTGTAGGCTTCAATAGTAGGTGCACATAGGCAATTTCCATCTGTAACTCTGTATCGGTTACCTTATAATAGTAACCTTATAGCTGTGACCTTATAGCGGTAACATTATAACAGTAATCATGTAGTTGAAACCTTATAATGGTAATCATGTAGCTGTAACCTTGTAATGGTGACCTCTTTGCATAGATAAATTCTGTACTATGAGCTTAACCAATCAAGCACTGAGATTGAGAGTATATGAATACTACTCTGAAGGAATATGAATCCTTAAGGAAATATAATTATCATAGAATAAATACATGTTTCTCACATAAATGAATACATGATTTGAGATTATCAAAAAAATATTTTCGGATTACTAAAATATGATTTGGGATTATCAAAACAGGTGAGTCCAACAATCACCCCTATTGATAATCACAAATTATGTCATTAAAGCATTTGATTAAAGAGTTTTGAATCAAGGTTAAACACATTGACTAATTCCATTGGGATTTGTAGGTGTATGTTTTGAATATTTTCTCTCCTGTGAATGAAATCTCCCCTTTAATATTTTATTTTATCACCTTTTGGATTAACAAAAAGCGTAGAAAACAAAAATAGTGAAAAGAGATTGATTGTATTGATGAAACAGTAGTACAAAAAGGAAAAAAATAATACATCAATCCCTATCAAGTAATACCATCCACACTCAATCTAGATTATATATGCCCATAGGAGGGTTGTCCTTGGAAACTAAGGATGTAGGTTCTGAAGGTGGAGGGATAAGACGAGGTATGGAAGTTAGCAGTGTAGGAGGAGTAGCCAACGAGGAATCACCAGACCAATAATGAGTAGACCTTTGAGGAATCAAGTGTGTAAAGCTTCTGATATCCTAGGTGTGTGTCATCAAATGAGCGGTAATGGTGGAACCTATAGTAGCTAAAGAAGTAGGCAGAGGAGGAGTAAATATAATGGGAGTGCAGTCCAGATGGAGGAACGGTAAGAGAAGATTCCTAAAGTCGATAATGATATTTCCACCTCTCTCCATAGAAGAAATAAAATCATCCTTATTCCCCATGAATTTTTCCAAAGCAGGAGTCAATTCCCTTATTCTTCTAACATGATCTTTAAAGTCCTAAGTGATAAGTGGGATCCTTATGTTTTCCAACAGAAACATGAAGTGGACATCAATATGATGCTTAGTGTAAACCCATTTGTAGTAGATGTCAACTTTATCCTTGATTCCCTTATGATCCTGAGAAGCTTCCCATAGATAGTCTCCCACAAGATTATTAATTTCTTTGGTAATGGAAATGACATTATAGTGTGAGGAACTATCATCATAGAACTTTTCCACTTCTTCTATGACTATGGTCCTGAAAGCTTCAACATCAACTATAGGAGAAGCTGAAGTAGAATCAAATGTAGCTAGAAGAGCCAGATAGAAATCCACTATCTTCTTGAAATATTTGGTCAATCCACTGATTAGACTTTTGACATCATCATCTTTCACTTTCACATGTGTTACCATGGATTTCATAAAATACTCAATCATTATGACCATTTTATAAACTATGCTTTTGAAATATGCAAGCTCTTTGTCCACCTGAGTCCTTGAAGCTATATAAGTATCTAAATTGGTAATAGATTGTTTCACTAAATCCATAGACTCTTCCAACTCATTTATTTTACTCTGGCATTGCCTTACATTATATAGTAGAGTAGATTAAATACTAGAGTGTATTTTGGCTATCTCAGATGCTAAGTTCTCATGAGCTTGAGAAATAGCCTTTTCCAACTCTAAGGACCTATCCCTAGACACTTTTTGAAGGTTGGATTTCTCAGATTCATGATCTACCATTCTGACATAGTCTTCATGGAAAGATGGTTTCTAGAGGGGAAAAAGTGATGTTTGTCACTGAGGGTTTTCTGTTGGGCCTCTAATCATTTTATTCATCATTGTCTAGACCCAACACCGTAAATCCAGGGTCCTCAGACCTGCCATAATCTCATGAAAAATAGAAACTGAGCCTATAGCAATAGGTTTCTACCCCTCAATGCTAGAAAACCTTTAATCGGCTATATTCATTTCCTTAAGACCTCCTTGATCAACTACAACATCAGGATGGTTCACATCCACTTCTAACTCAGAATCCTAAACTACCTCCAAAACAAGCCCAACATCAACTGAATCAGTATCTTCTTCTTCTCCACATTCTAACCATTCTGTATGTCCTATTAGAGGACTATGACATAGAAATTCCTCTTCATTTTTAGCATCAGATATCTCATTGTTATCATGAATTGATTTAGAGTACTCATCCTCATCTGAGGTATCTCTAACTTCTCTTAAGGAAATTTCAGCACCTTATTCTTCAATGGTTTACTTATCAATTTCCCTTAGGAAAACTTCCCTTCTAGGAAATATCTTTGGTGGGATAGGCTCATCAAAGGTTATAGTAGTCCCACAAGGATTAGAGGGTAGTTCAGTGTCACTCCTTCCATTTTATAGGAGAGTTCTCTCTTCCTTGCACAGCAAAAACATCCAATTATTCTACATCTGAATAAGAATGCTCAACTTCATTAGGCATAAGACTAGGGTCACTCTTATTATTTTGCCCAGTAGGACGAGTCAAAAGATTAAACTCTTTATATACTATAGCCTCATCATTCACCAATCTCTCCAGCCATTTATTCTAGTTAATCTTCATCACCATGAAAATCACTTTGGTGATGAAATAGATATCTTGTATAACAACAATTTACTCCTTATCTCCAAAAACGCCTTTCACTTTCAACATATGAGATATAATCTTGGCATTGAATAGGGCATTGGATTTGGAACTAGTATTTGTCATGTCTTCACGTATATTCATCAATAGCCTACATGGGTTAATCTTATGTCCATGCTTCAGAAAATATAGTATGAATATGTCATGATACTTCAATACAGAAAATTCCCCTCTCCTAGGACTAATCAAATGATGATGATTTTTGAAAAGCTGCTTATTCTCTCTTGCATTTTCAGCAGCAATATATTTCTTATGAATTCAATTCCCGGTCAATTAAGATAAATAATATTCATAGAAAAATAACACACTTGTGGGAGGCTCCACTTTTGAGTAATAGTCATAAATTCCATAATGTAGAATCCATCAACAATCTGCCCACTTAGCAGAGGAGAAACTCACATTTACTCCATTTACTCTGGAAGTCATCCATTTCTCATTCTAAAATTGTCTGAACATCATATACTCATAAAACTCAATCACCAACATTAGGTAATAGGTTCCATTGTTGTTTAAAAAACATTCAACCTAGCCCGGAGATTCCAGTTCCATAAGCCCTAATGACTGGCTTGAAAGGAGCCACTCTGAACTTTATTCCTTCTTAGCAACTATCTCCCACTTTGATAAATAATGGTTTAGCACCATTGCCTATATTTGGATGCCACTACTTCACTAGGCTCTAGGTATCTTTGGATCAGGAGCATCTTCATTATGAGAAACCAACAGACCTTTGACTCTTGCCATTGATCTTGAGCAGTTCGATGTTTGAGTAGAGGTGTAGGTTCTGATATTTGAGAGAAAGAGGTTCGTGATAAGGTTTGATGTGGATCAAAATTCGACTTGTGTTTTAATTTTATCATTTAGGGATCGAAAAATAAAATAGATAAAATAAATAAATAATTGCAAAACAAAACGTTTCAGATTCTGGTTGAGATCACACGAAACACAAAGTCCCAAACATTGAATGTCTATCAGTAAAGAAATATCTATAAGGTCAAATGGTGAGGTCCTATTGGTAGTGTTCTAACAGTGAGAATCAACAGTGAGGTTCAAACAGTGAGGTTTAATGGTGAGTTCCTAACAATGAGGTTTAATGGTGAGGTCCTAACAGTGAGGTTTAATGGTGAGGTCCTAACAGTGAGGATTAAGGGTGAGGTCCTAACAGTGAGGTTTAATGGTGACGTCCTAACAATGTGGTTTAGCGGTGAAGTCATAATAGTGATGCTTAATGGTAGGGTTGTATTGGTAACATTTTATCATACCTAACTCATGTCTGATGACTTTTATCCTCTCAGAATTCAATGTCTTCGTGAATATATCAGCCAATTGGTGTTCAGTAGCAATGAATTCAAGATTGATATCACCTTTTTGAAAATGATATCTCAAGAAGTGATGTCTTACATAAATATGATTTGTCCTAGCATGAGATACTGGATTCTTATAGATGTTAATAGAACTTATGTTTTCAATGTTTATAGAGAAATGTTTGTATTGATATCCATAGTTTAGTGAAGAGTTTTTCATCCACAGAATTTGAACACAACAATTACCAGCAACTATATATTTAGCCTCTGCAATAGATAATGCAACAAAATTATATTTCTTACTTCAACATGATACTAGTGACTTGCATAAAATGTGACATGTTCAAGAGGGGCCCATTTTTTCTAACTTTCAACCAGTAAAGTCAGAATCTGAATAACTAATTGAATCAAACATATGTCCTCTTGCATAAAATAGTTCTAAATTAATAGTATACATGTGATATTTAAAATTCCATTTAACAAAATTTAAGTGAGACTCTTTGGGATTGGCTTCAAATCGAGTACACATGCATCATGTGAACATAATATTAGGTCAACTAGCAGTAAGATAATCTAGACTCCCAATCATACCTCTATTTTTGGTTTGATACACTAGTTCTCCAGTTTTATCAGCATCCAATTTTCATGTGGTACTCATAGGTGTATCACTACCTTTACTACTATCTAGACAAAAACATTTTAAAACATCCTTAGCATATTTATTTTGATTTAAAATAATACCATCTTTGTTTTGAAAAATATGAAATACACGAAAAAATTTTAGTTCTCTCATTAAACACATTTCAAATTCATCTTGCATCATTGTTAAAAAAACATTACCTAAAGAATGTTTAAAAGATCCAAAAATTATATCATATACATAAATTTTTACAATTAAAATATCATTGGAAATCCTTTTAATACATAGAGTGAGATATTCTATCCATTTTGTAAACCCTTTTGAAATAAGAAAAGAACTAAGTCTATCCTACCAAGCTCTTGGAGCTTGTTTTAGACCATATAAGGCTATAGATAGTTTAAAAACATGATTTGGAAAATGGGGATTTGTAAATGTAGGGGGCTGTTCAAAAAAAATCTTTAATTATATATACATTTAGAAATACACTTTTTAAATCCATTTGATAAATCTTGAAATTCAGATGAGCTGCATAAGAATGTAGTATCATAATAGATTCTAGTCCAGCTATAGGATCTAATGTTTCCTCATAGTCGATCCCTTATTATCAATTATATCCTTTTGGAACTAGTCTAGCCCTGTTTATAACTATATTTCTAGACTCATCAACATTGATACTAAAAATCCATTTAGGGAACATTGTCAAAGTGTCCTTTGGTCTGTCCACTAATTCCAAGACATTATTTCCTTCAAACTGATTTAATTCTTCTTGCATATCCATCACCCAAAAGTCATCATTGATAGAATCATTAATATTTCTGGGTTCATGCTGTGAATGAAAAGCTTGATGTCCAACCAGGTTTCTTATAGAATCTATAGTTTGTGTCCCTCGATATAAATCACTAACTACAACATCTAAAGGATGATTTTTGAGAGTTCTAATACCTCTACAAAGAGTTAAACTAGAATCATCATGGTTTTCTATTAGTTCAAACTCAACAGGTGTATATTTTGGATGACTCATAGAACTGGTTACTTTCACAGGGGATTCATTATCATTATCATTAAGGTCCATAATTGACATACATTCCTCAAGATATTCAAGAGAGTTTTTGGGTTCATGTGGATCAGACTCATCAAATTTGACATGAACTAACTACTCCACAAATTTCGTTTTCTTATTTAATACTTTATAGGCTTTACATGAGATTGAGTAACCTAGGACGATTCCTTCATCATTTTTGGAAGAAAATTTGTCAAGATTGTCCTTAGTGTTAAGGATAAAGACATTGCAACCAATATCTCTGAAGAAGTTAACCTTAGGTTTAGTTTTATTCCAAATTTCCTAAGGGGTCTTCTTATGAATTGGTCTAATCAGGAATCTATTGATAATGTATAATGCTGGATTAACAGATTCATCCCAAAAGAAAATTGGAAAATCATTTTCATTGAGAATTGTCCAAGAAATATCTTGAAGTGTCCTATTAAAACATTCTACGACTCAATTCTGTTGAGGTGTTCTAGGGGAAGATATGTTGTGACTATAGCCATTGTGAAAGAAATAAGATTCAAACTCTTGATTTTAAAACTCATGGCCATGATCACTTCTAATGGTCTTGATTATAAGTCCTCTATGATTTTCTATAGACATGTATTATTTGATATAGTAAGAACAAGTTTCACTTTTGTGAGCATGAATGTATTCCCAAGTGTACCTAGAAAAATCATCTACAAGAACATAAACATTGTACTTCCATTTAGACGTGAAACTCTTGATTGTCCAAACAAATCTATGTGAACCAACTCAAGTGGTTGAGAAGTAGAAAATTACTTCTTTGGTTTGAAAGAAACGTTTTGTTTTTTCCCTTTTGATAATGATTAGAAACATTGTTAAGAGGGAATTCCAATTTAGGTAAGTCTCTAACTAATAATTTCCTAGCTGGTTTGCTATGTGAGTTCACATTGCACTGTCTTAATCTTAAGTGCCACAACTAGGATCCTTTATGAAACTCATTTAAACTAGAAACATTTTTCTTAACTAAGGAATCCATATCAATAGCTTATAAATTCTCATTTTTGAGAGCAGTAAATATTAAATCATTTTTAGAATTAAAAACATTGCATGCATAATTTTCAAATTAAACATTAAAACCATCATCAAAAAACTATGAAATACTTAAGAAGATTGTATTCTAACCCATAAACAAAAAGAACTTTAGAAATTAATATAGAATTAGGGTTACCAATCTGGCCTAGGCCGACAATTTTCCCATTATCATTATCACCAAAAGTTACATTTCCACCATCGACTTTGACTGGGCTCCTGAAGCATGAGTAGTATCCTATCATATGTCTTGAACATCCACTGTCCATGTACCATAGAGCTTTACCAGAAATCATTAGGCAATATCCCTGCAAAATAGATTAAGCATGTGGTAACTTTTGTCCAATAATTTTCATTGGTCTAGAGAGGTTAGAAAGTAAAACATTGGGAACCCATATTTTCTTCACAGAGTTTCTATAATGAGTAGATATAATTTGAGACATAAACACTTTGTTTGGTCCTTTAGAGAATTTTTTTTCAATAAATGTTCAAAAACGTGTACATGCTATGATGTTTCCAGATTTTGGAACAAATGTATTTTTAATAAACCTTATCTGTAAAGGTTGATATCCAAGAATAGTTGAATATTTTGAGGCAATATGTTGTCCTAAAAATTGAGTCTAGGTATCTTTACCAGCAGTAAACATTTCATGATCTCTCTTGTATTGTTCATTGGATAATTTGAGTTATGTATTTTCTTTTAACAGTTGAGCACATTTTTCTTTCTCAATATCCAGATCAGATTTATAAATTTCATTTCAAGAATGTTGTCTTTTCAATAGTATATATTTATACTTTAGTTCATTAAAGGAATCCTCAATCATTCCACAGTATTTAAATTGTTCATCCATGGTAATATTTTTATCATTTTTTGATTCATCTTCATTTCTAGAATAATAATCATTAGGAATAGGGGAATTGGGTGTTACCTCATATGTTTCTGTCATGAAACAAAATATGGAATTATTGTTCTGTTCACTATCAGAAGAATTAGATCTAATGAACCAGTATTCTGAAACACTCCAAGTAGCTTTCATTTCCTTTTTATAACCATTTACCTTATCTTCATATTTCCTCCTAAATTTCATCTTGGGGAAGTTTGCTTTCACATGACCTTTTAGTTTGTACTCGTAGCATATTATATCATTTGAATTGTCATTCTATTTTGTGACTTTCTTCTATTGTCCTTTACTATCATTTTTTCCCTTGTAGTTTTAATTCCTAATTGATTTCTTCTATCAGTATAATTTTTTGAATATTCTAGTAAGATGGAACATCTCCTCATCACTATCTAAGTAATCACTTGTGGAAGTGTCTACATGAGCTTTAACATTTTCTTTATCCTTGTTCTTTGAGGAAGTATTCGTAAATGATACAGATTTTTTCCTTAGTTCTTCATCAACATCTTCATTACCCTTATGTTTTTCTTCATAGTTAATATGATTTCCAATTATTTATTCCATGGTAGTTTGCGTTTGTCACAAGATTCTTGGATAGAAATTGAAGTCCCTCTCCATATTCTAGTTAGGAATCTATATAGTCTCCTAATCTGGTGGTTGTTGTCCACTGGTTTCCCAAAAAGACTCATGGTATTCAATATCTCATTGAACTAGATATACATGTCAGAAATGAGGTCATTGGCCTTCATTTTAAAGTTATCATATTTAATAGTGTATGTATTTAATCTCATTTATCTAACATTGGTTGTTAATTTATGAGAAATAGCTAATGTATCCCAAATTTCAAATGCAGTTTTATAAGAAGTTATTATACTGAATTCCTCATCACCTAGAGAACATTACAAAACATTTATTTCATTACAGTTATTGTTATATGAATATTTAGTCAACTTAAACCATGTGTACCTATCATTAGCTGGTAATGTTGGTTTTTCCTCAATTGTGTCCCAGATTTTAGGTACCATGCTTTCTAGATACATTTTCATTTTTAATTTCCACTAAGCATAGTTATTAACATTGAATAAATGTGGCATGTTAGTTGAAGCACCCTCAACTCTAATTTTTATAGTTACATAGAATTTTAATGAACTGAAAATTTTTATATGAATGAAATTTTAAGATTTATAATGTACAACTAAAATAATAGTTGAAAAGAATTTCCACACTGGATAAAAAATCCTCTCATACCAAATTTATTTTGCAGTGGTTTCTCATGAGGGGTTGGATTGAGATTCATTAAAAGTTACTGTAAAAAACATTATAGTTAAAAAACCACAGTACAAAAACTCCCTAGTTAATTAAGGTAGTAGAAATGTAAATGTTCAATTGGTCAATAAGTTTCTCAAATGGTGATTAATCCTCAGATGAATCAGTGTAGAACAACAATTCAACTTTTGAAACAAGTTTACTTAATTAAGAGAATACACACACTAAACAAAACTAACTATCCAAGTTTATGAAAAAATATTTTTATGTTTTAGAAAATATAATCAACAGATAAAATCTCAACATAGTATATGAGTATTTTCACAACAATGTAAACAAGAGGTTCAATATCAAGCCAATAACTAATCCTCTCTTTTTGGTTATCACCTGCCACCAGGAAGCTAATATTAAAACGTAATATACTGCCTGTATTGGGCTTCACAACAATTTTCACAAACTGTTCAGGGAACACACCCTCTACCACTGTTCTTCATGGGAAAGACAAACAATACAGAACACACCTGGTCTCTTCCACAATAATACTCGGTAAACATAGATATGGTGAATTTTTATGTGAGGATAGTTATTATCCTTCAGTTCAAGAACATGAGACAGCGGTTGATACAAAAAGACACACACACTTCTCGACGATGAAAAATAAAGAAACACAATAGATAAATTATTATGAGAAATAGTTTACAAGACTCTATGTGTTTGATGTTCAGATCTTGACTCCTTAAAATACAAAATGTTGAAGTTAGAATCAATCTTTGGAAGTTTTTTCCAAAACAGAGTATCACAACTCCATGTTCAAGAATTCGGTGTTCTTCTTCTGATGATGATCAAGAGTTGATGATGCACAGAAGGTAGGAATGAGTTTATCCAAGAATGATCTTTGTGAAACTTGTGGGGGTTTTTTTTGTGTTAATGCTCGATGGATCTTCTTTTTGATCTGGAGAGAAAGCTCTATCACACTTCTCATGCAACCCATTCATTGTGTCCGTGTATATATTGCTATATTTTTGTTTTAGGGACTTTTCCTTTTATATTTGTGGTCTGAAAATATGAATGAGTAGATCACATGCAATATTTCTCGTACCTCATATTGGCCCATGTATTGTCTCCTGAAATGATTACAATCAGTAGTAATTAATGTCAGAAGCATTTAATTTATCAAATATGACCATTAAAATAATATTGATTTATTGACAAAGTATGGAAGAATAAGTATTGGTATATTAGTAATGCTAGCCTTAATATCAGTAGGCTTCAACAATAGGTGCACATTGATAATTTCATATTGTAACTTTGTTTTGGAAGTCTGGTAACAGTAACCCTGTAGTGGTGACCATGTAGCGGTAACATTGTAATGGTAATCATATAGTTGTAACCTTGTAATGATAATCATGTAGTTGTAACCTTGTAATGGTGACCTTTGTACTTTGATAAATTCTGCACTGTAAGCATAACCAATCAAGTACTGAGATTGAGAGTATATGAATATTACTCTATAGGAATATAAAAAATTAACGAAACATTATTAACATATATTGAATACATGGTTCTCATTTAAATGAAAAAAATATTTTGGATTATCAAAATATAATTTTGGATTACTAAAATATGATTTGGGATTATCAAAAATGGTGAGTCTAATATTAGACAGATCAAAAATAATTAATTTCTTCATAACCTGTGAAAAAATTAACCTCAGAAACTGTTATCTCAGATGATAATTAATTATAATAACAAGATATATAAAAGTAAAATTAGTATAAGTTTCTGGAAACAGAAGAATAATTTTTCAAATCCATACTCTACTTATTAGAGATCACAATATAATGTCATATAATTAATATTGGAAGTCAATAACACATATATAATAATAGAATCAAATTACATAAACCATTAGAGGATAGAGTTTTCATATGTCATAAATTTTTATTTTACACTTTCCTTAGTATTATTATTTCAAAAACATTAATAGAAAATATGATTCACTCCACAAAATATCATGTAATTCAGGGATCGCTCACAAGTCTATTAATGGTTAAAAGTCAGACACTGAACTGGGATAACTTCATATTAATCTCATGTTTATCTAATGAGATATAAATATTTATCTAATGCATTAGAGGAATATAAAAATATGGGACTGACCCTCACATAATAAGAATCACATAAATGTGTTCCGAATAATCATAAAACCTTCAAACTATAATAAACCATTATCAGGAAATTGGAATTATAATTTTTCATAAAAACATAACCCATAGAAATGAATTTAATTTCAAAAATGTTATATTTTTTAATTATATACTAACCAATAGAAAATAGTATTCTTTCATAAAACTATTATTATGATAATTATTGAATATCTAGAGAATATATATATATATTATCATTAGATAATATCCATAATATTTCAAAAGGATAATCAAGTGTTCTGTCATTGATGAATAGAAATATAATTAAAATGTTATTGTAGAAAATATCATATTTACATTGAAATATCACATTCAAAATATAAAAAATCCAGACATATTAAGGAAACTTTTTCTTTGAAAGGAATTATGGAGCCTTGTGATGGAATCATTAAAACATTGATGTTCATGATGGCAGACAATTAAATTAATGAATTACATATTAAAACAATGATATCATTCAAATTTTCTATAAGAATATAGATGAACATAATAAATAAAATAAAATTTATATTATGTTCAAAATATTTTCAAAATAAGTAATAAAAGAGAAAAATAGACTTTGAATGATAATTTTTATTTGTAAAAATATTATTTAAAACATTTTTATAATACATGGACCTTCAATAGAAACGTTCATCGACACAAGATTTTAAAAAAAATTAATTTTACATAAAAAATTTTATTTACATATATTTTTTTAATTAATATAGTAATATTAAAGGAAAATACATACTATATAGACATAATATGAGGATAAAAGTTATGATTTTATTGAGAAATGGATCATAACATTTCATCATCAGATCTTAACCATAAACAATCAAGATAAACAATGAGTTTATAAAATACAATTAAAAATAAAGTAAATTTATAATAATAACCACATGAATTACAAAACTATATATTGATTAAAAAATAAAATAAGATGAAAAATATACACCAAATAAATGAAATAGGGGGAAAATGGGACTAAAACTTAGATAAAAATCCATTACTTCAGGTATAGACATTCTTCATACATGTTCAATCCACCAATATAATAAATATTGTTTTATGTTATATTTATTTAAATACCATACTAATATATGTCCTATCATATATGATTTAATTATTACTATTTTCAACCCTTTTATTAATAATTCTTTATTCAAATCGCTGTTTTTAAAGATAACTATTTTTCCACATATGTCATTGTTTGGTAGTTTTAGTTAGTATACTTTTATTGTAGATACATCATCTCTATAATGTAAATAATTATATATATATATCATATAAATTTATTATATTCATATTTAGAGTAATCAAAAAAATATTCATAGAAAAATGGGTTATATAATTCATTGGGAAGATAGGATATACACACACATGAATAATGATTCCATTTTTCAACAGATAGAACGAAAGAAATGTAAATAGTAATTATGTTTTTTGAATAATACATATATCATATATATAATATTTATTCATTAAATTTGTCCTTATTTCCATCCATGTGAAAATAAAATGCAAATATTCACATTGCATTATGGAGATAGTAGTCTACATGTACACATGAATGCCATTATCATTTTCTAATGGATTAAAAGGTAAGAGGGAGGATATGCTATTATTATTATATATATAAAATTATTCAATATATGTATATATATATAATCAATAATTATATTTAGTAGATAGGTAAATTGATATGAAAACATATTACATCAGTTTGCGAGGCGGTAGTTATCTATACACACGATCAAAAGTTGTCTTTCACATTCGATCGAAGGGGAGGGGGTATAGGTTATTAAATTAAAAATTAAAAATATCATTAAATTTGATATTATATTGTTATTATAAAAATAATATTAATATATATTTGATGTATGTGGATGAATAAATATAATCAAAATGATTCTTAAAAAACAAAACATCTTCTTCAGCCAACCTCTTTAGGTTAACACTAAAATCATTCATGGGAGGCTTTGGTTTTAAAAATAGAATTTGAGATAAGAGAAGTTATTTAAGAAAGTTAATTGGGTTGGTATTAGAAGAACCAAAATTATATTTATTTGTGGATATGATAGAAGATTATATTTCATTGTATATGTCTGGGAGAAAACCCTATTTGATATTTACTAAATGAATAAAACAAATTTTTTTCATTGTAATGGAAAATAATTCCAAAATGGTTTAATATTTGATTTTATGATATTATAAGATAGAAAAATTCCCATTCTAATCTATTTATTAATGTTTATATTGTAAATATACTCATATCTTTTGGTTTAATCCACACCCCCTGGTAAACTCGTTTAATCCCTAACCGTGATAATATTTTTAATAGTTTTACTATTAAAATTTTACATAAAATAATGTCACCATTATATATAATATTATTTGGTATTATTTCATATATTTAATAAATTTTACCACATTTCCTTCATAAAAACCTTATAATAAAAAATGTAATTAATCCCCAAATGTTATGAAAATGAGTTTTCCAATGAATTTCTCACTAGAAGTATAAAATGTTTTCTTATAAAAATGGAAAAAAACGTTATTTTAATGTCCTAAATTGGATTAATATAAATATAATTGAAAATATTTTAATTTTGTTACCATACTAAAAAATGGATCTTAAAAAAAGATTAAAAATAATAGACACTTTCTTATAAAAATATCTATTTTCAATATTCAATGATAATTTATTCATTCCATAAAAGTATCCGAAATTCATAATAATGTAATTTTATAATGTTTATATAAAAATTCCATCCATTTATTTAAATAAAGTCTCTTAATGATGCCAAAAATAAATTATTAAATAAATGTTCATTACATTATGAAGGTAATTTTTAGAAAAAAACACCCTTTTAATCATAAAATAAGATTTATTCTTATCATATGAGTAGAAAAAATATTCGATGAATGAAAAAAAAAATTATTGAATATAATATATAAATTAAATTAAAATATTTCAAAAAAAATTATTAATTTAATACATTATAATAAAAAAATTATTAAATTAAAATAATTTTTTTGGAAGACTTTTTTTAACATTATAATTCTTATTTTTCATTTCTATGTAATTGATTACCAATTAATTAATCTTACACATGAATAAAATATAAAATTTTCCAAATATATTTATTCCTACTCATAACATCCCTTTTAAAATACAGGTTATAAATTTTGTATTAAATAATAATATATTAATTAAATGAGGAATTTATTATAAATAAGTTTTTTCATGTAATGTAACCTATTGAAGAAATTTTATTTATCAGAAAAATGATTCAAAAATAACTCAAGGTTCTATAATTTACATTGAGATACAAAAGTATAAATGTTTGGGAAATTAAATTTTTTATTCTTGAATGTAAAATTCTCTACCAAGAAAGGGATGAATAAATTGGAAATATATAACAATAACTTCAATGATTCAATGAATATATATAAATTAATATGAGTATTCATTTGTGTAATTGTATGTTTCTAGTTAATATGTAAGAATAAATTTTTCTAGCATTAGTGTAACTCTAATAATATGTAAGAGTAATCAAAAAATTTCAAACAATACATAAAATCATTGTTGTCATACATATGCTGATTTTTTTCTTAGGTTGTAATTCAATATAACCATGTATATTATCTATTTTTCTTTATTGTGTTTAAATATAATAAATTTTTTGTTCAATTTTAACTAATACATATTTTTCTTGTATTTTTAATAAGGTGATTAAAATATTGGAGAAACTCCACATAGCATTGATATTATTTGAATTCTAGTCTAATCATGTAAAACCCATAATGCATGATTTAAATAAGTGTCTTTAGAGAAATTTGAAATAAAGAAAAAAATGTTCAAATTTTTTATGTGATAAATAATTTTCAATGAATTTACTATGTATTTTTCCTTTATATAATTATTGTGATGAATAGATTATTTCACATGGAACTATAAAATAAAATTAAATGCAATAATTTAAGGAGATAAAATTTTATATGTGATAATTATAACATACCAGTTGATTTGGTAGGTTTCATTAAATTAATCAATAAATAAAATCAAAAAATAAAGAATAAGTAATGCTATAATGAAATAGTAATCATTCATGAGATGCACATTTGATCAAACATGGAATGAAAGTAGAATCACTAGGGTTTGGCCTAGACCAACATAAAGTTAAAATTTACCATATATCACTAGATTTATATCATATACTATAAAATTTTACTCATTTTGAATTCATATACAAGATCAATGCTTTCTGAATCACCACTTTTGATTTTCACTATTTATTATGTTATTATAAGAAGTTATATAAAGGTTTTGGAGGATATGTATAAAGAAATTACATTAATATAAATATGGTACTATTAAGGTAATATTTTTTTCATGTATATTAATACACTAACCATTTTTTTAAAAAAATATTCCTAAAGATTGATTTTAATTAAAATAAATGGTGAATTAATAAAAATAAATACATAAAAATTCATTTTATCATTTAAAAACTTTTTCCAATAATTTTTTTCTCTATTATAATATTTTATATTAGATTTATTTTATATAAATTTTATAAAACTATTTGGATACAGTGAACATTATATTTGGATTAATCATGTCAAAATTAGATAAACGTGGATTTCATTGATTTTCATAAAAAAATTCAAAATTGTGTGAAAGGAAAAAAATAAAATTCTTACCAATACAATTAAATTAGTTATATTATTTTGTTATAATCATGAATAAAAAATTTATGGGAAAATTTTCATGATGAAATAAATATTTAAAGTGAAAAATTATGTATTTAAAAGTCTTATGTATAATTTTGAAACATATTTTGTACATTGAACAAACTAATTTATATTATATTTTAATTAATTATATTTATCAAAATTTTAATTAAATTATGTAATAAAAAATTATGGTAATTTTTTGTTTTATTTTTAAATAGAATAACCATCTATTTATTAATCAAAAAACAATTAAATTTCATGTCTATTAATAATATTATAAGTCAATGTTCCTTTAAACCCCCATAAATATGAGTTTCATAACTTGGATTTCACATTTTTCAATATCCCCATACTATTTTATATTTATATTTAGAGATAATATAGAAACAAATTACATTACATAGTGAAAAGTAACATATAGAATACATTATTCACCATAAAAACAAGGTTCATAAGATCACATTTCTATTTTATTTATGATACAATTGCTTCATTCATGGAAAATTTCATTAATTCATATCTATATTTCATAAATGTTCCTTCTGATCCTTGAAATCAATAATAAATAAATAATTACATTCATTGAGAATAAAATGTTCAGTAAAGGATATAAAAATAACTTCACTCATTAATGACTATAAAACCAGAAAAATCCATTAAAATAATTAACCCATGTCACAATAATACATTGAGTACATAA
This sequence comes from Viscum album, assembly GCA_963277665.1. Lineage (NCBI taxonomy): Eukaryota > Viridiplantae > Streptophyta > Magnoliopsida > Santalales > Viscaceae > Viscum > Viscum album. Next base: position 1,555,879,863 of record OY728152.1, on the reverse strand, counting down.
TTTAAATATATAAAAATTATAATTTTATAATTTTATTAATGAAGAACTGGAAATAAATTTATCAGGAATAAAAAATCCATTAAATCATTATAATGAACATGTGAACTCACAAGAAAAATCACTTGAAAAGTAAACATTTCAACCTCAAATGTTAATTCACATTCCTTAAATAATAAAAAAATTCATTCCATAAAACCACATATTGAAATCATTTCACAATTATCCTGGCCAATATTATTCATAATCCATTATCACTTGGGTTTAACTTTTAACATCCCATGTTTTTTAGTAGGATGAAAATCCTTAACATCTTTGAATATTTGGTGTTTTTTGTTAGGAAAAAAATTTATATTCATATTTAAAACCAAATTTTGAAATATTAATAGATCCAAGTCCTTATTATTATATGTTTTTCTAAGACATGATATGTGAATTTGGGTTTTGGTGAGTCTTGGGTGTGTCATGGCCTAAAAAACCTGTTTTGGGAAAGTGATGAAATAGTTGCATAGTTTGATCAAATAGTTTAGCCTCTCATGAGTAAATGAGTTTCCCAAAAATAGCACATGACATAGATTATCAAATATTGAGAGAGGGGGATGAAATACCAAGTAAAAATCCTATAGTTATATAATGATTAGAATGACATGGTATGTGCATGGTTTCGAAAACCATGTTCTTAAGCCATGTGAGTATGGTACAAGGGAATTGAGCACACATGGATGGTACATGGATAGAAAAGGAATGGTTCCGAAACATTTGGGCCATTTAAAAAATTAATTTATGTATTTACCATACCAAATTATTTGTTTTTTCATCTATATTTCATCTAATACACCTAAATTCACATGGGTCTTCTATAATTTTCCCCTAGTCTTTGTTATTCCTTCATCATCTGAGCTCTGATTCAATCAGTGTCAGTATTTTTAGAAGAAAATTGTTAATTATTTGAATCATATATAAGACTAAACTTTTTAATATCTGTATATTGAATGGTAAATCCCTATAGGATATTTTCCCTTATTTTGTTGGATTTTATCTAAAATGTTGGTTTGTCTTTTTTGAATGGAGTTAGAGGGTGATGTCAAAAAGGATGGTTCCAATGAGTATATGGTAGATGGTACATAAATTTTTTTGTTGTTTTTTGGGGGTCATTATATATACAATGATGTGTGTAATCCCTGAGAGACACATAATTATGTAATGATTTTTTAAAATTTATTAAATTTTTATCAAGGGATGTCATTTTCCATGATGTACTCCATACATATGTTCTGTGACTGGACTATGGAAATATGGTTGTTTGGTTGAGGGCATGGATTGAGAGAAATGTTCTTTTGATGATCACTGGATTGGGAAAACATAGTATTCGGTTTTAGGGTTTTATGTTTTCAAGATGATGGAATGTCCCATTTGAATCGATATGATGATGAACGGTGGGAATTAATGACGTTTTCAAAGGGGCATTAGGTGATGGATGATGTGTCTTAGGTTTCTTCATGATTTTTAATCACTATTTTTAGATGATATGATTTAGGAGTCATTTAAACATATATATGAATCCTTTGGGGTGGTTTTGGCCCCTCATTGTGAGTGGATTCCCCCAAAGAATTGGTGTCTTAGGGAATGGTGTTGAACATAAGATATATTAGGGTTCCTCAATATAAAATTCCATGCAGATGGGGATCGACCACTTGTTGATGGTGTTAAAAAAATAGGTTGGGGGATGAGTGACGTTGGTACATCTGAGGTTGATGGTCTAAGACTACTGGAGGATGTATTTCATCCTTCCTCAAAGCATCCATTGTTGAGCTGGAAATGATTAATTTTTAGAGGATGGAAATATGTGTTCCATGAGATGTTAGAATTTAATTGGAATTTGGTTTTTTGAGTTAGGTTTTCAAGGACCTGGGGCATGATTTTTAATTTCATTTGTACATTTATTACATGATGGAGTGAATGTGGTACTGGTGTTTATATTTTTTTGGTCAAACCAATGGGTTCACCTGGTCAACTAATTGACAGGGGCTACTTTCACACTATGTGATGGGTCCTCACAATTATGAACATATATTTGCAGAAACCTTATATATTTAATACATACATATATATATATATATATGGGAACATGTTTATAGACATTCAAATTTTAACTTAAGTAGATACTGCTTCCTTATGTATATTGAGAACAAGGGAAGCATCTTATTTATTAAATAGATGTGCATATACATAAATTTATATTTTGCATAGAAAAATATAATTATTGATGAGATATTGGAACATGTAGGTGATGGATTACAAAATCCATTCACACAACAAACATATACATTTCATACATAATTAGAGTATATACTTTTAATGTTATGTTAAGATATAGGATAAGGAGTTGTACATTAGTTATAATAAGGTAGCTTTTCCATATTATAGATAGAAGTGGAACTAGTGGTTCTTATGTATAAATCTTAATTTTCCATTTATATTTATCATTCATTATATATATGTACATAGATGGTCAACACTAAGAAACCAAAATCATCATTCTTGTATAACAAACTATAATATGTTATTTTTTCCTATAAATGGTAAGCCTTTGGTCTGTTTATTACATTATATTGTTTATCATGATTCTGTTATGTTATTATATTTTTTATGTAATGTTTTGGTTCTTCTTCCTCTTCAATATTTATATAATCAACATTATTATTATCAAAACTTATGGGTATAATCTTACTAGTATCACCTCATCGTAACCTCTCACTAATTCAATAGACTTTGACATATGGGGAGGAGAACATAAGTCCCAATGGCTAACCCTCCGGAATAACTCTTTGATTCGAAATCAGATTGGGAATATGCTAATGGTATCAAATTATTATTACCTTTTTGGTATCACTATTAGGGCTACGTTATACTAGAAACTAATATGTACATAGAACTCGCCAAAAGATATCATGATTGGATACATGAAACCCCATTCATGGGGGCCATACCATGTTTTAGGTGTCGTAGATATATGTTTTGTTGTGTGATTTTATAGTTGAATGATTTCCACATCAAGAGGTTCACATGCATGTCGTGTTATTGGATTTTGGGGTTTGATCCCATGGCCCAGTATAACAAGGGAGGATTGTTCATGCATCATGATAGGAACATAGTGTCATATAATGTATGTATAATTTTGATTTTTATTTGTAACCTAGAATGCTCTGAGAGGGTTCGGGATTTTTAATGTGTCAATAATGAATGTAAATTTTGTTTCACTATATAGCCTCATTTTGGGGTTCTACAATACAGGCCTTGGTCTCTGATTCCCAATGATAACGACATAAGATTTTATGTGTATATATTATATATGGGGATGTCATAGATAAGAGTATTCAGGGATAATATCAGTGTGTGAGATTTTTAAAGTTATAATAATGAAGCTAGACATTGTTGTACTATATATCATCTTTGTTGGAATTCCACAAAGTTACCTCAGATTGATATAAAATATATATAATTACTTCTCCTATTATGGGAAAGAATGGGGCCATACGAATCAATTATATGTAATTTTTAACCTAGTTTTAGGAAGGCAATGGGCCATGAGACTGGAAGATACATGATACCTAACTGTAATATGAGTGGGTAAGGGTCCATGAGGCCTGATTTCATATAGAATAGTATGATAATAGAGTTTAATGGTGGTGATATGTGATTCCTATTAAAGCATTCCTTTATAATATATATATACTGTTATTTTTGTTTTCCATCATAATTGGTATTCATCATGATTTCATATAGATTACTTATGGTGGAGAGTTGGGAGGGTGGTGATATGTTTCTGCATGAGCAAGTATGAGATGAGGCCCATGAGTGTCAGGATGAGGAACCTAAGGGTATGGATGATCATGATCCATTGGTACATTATCTAGTATACACAATCCAACCATAGTATAAGGCTGATTTTATTCCATGTCTTGATGATTAGTTCAAGGAGATCATGGTTCAGGTCATAACGTGTATCGTCCAAGGATATCAGGGAGCTAAACTATCTCGTAAATATTTAACTAGTTAGTTCCAATTTAATAATCAAACATTATTTTTCACATACATGAAATATTTTAAAGTTACATTTAAATTAATTTCCATTCATGTTTGTGGTGGGGGATTCTCATGCATTTTTGGAGGAAAGTGTCAGTTTTCATGATTTGTGCTAAACAGTAATCCCATTTACAGATTTAAAAAGCAATATTTTTTCATTGATAAAACTTTATTTTCTAAATTTTTTTAACCATTAAACTTCCAAAATGGTCTCCCATGACCTATTAATACCAACATATTAATTTAGACCCTTTAATAATCTATAATCATGGAAGATTTTGGCTTTTATTTAAGGAATTAGGCTACCTTGTAAGCCCATTTCATGTTAAAAAATATTTATTTAATAACATATTCAATTTTTTTTAGGTGATTTTAACTCTCACCCTAGCCCTATGACCCTTGGAGTGCCCCCATTCTATTTTACCATCTCTTTGGAGCTCATATGCATCGATGATTAGGGAATAACTCCTTAGGAGTTCTCCAATCATCAAGATTTGAATAAGTAACTTGTTTCCTTCATAACTCCTTCAATTTTTACTTTATTCCCCCATTTCAGTTGTCACATGACCTTCTCATCCTTATTCAAAACTCAGTTTCATTTTGTCCTATTTGGAAATTCATATTCTGGTGTATTTGGGCGATTTCTTTAAGATCTCTATAGTATGTGGGTCTCCTTCAGTCTTCCTCACATTTGTACAGGGTTTTTTCCATTTCCTCTTCAAGTTCTTAATGAACAGTAAGTGATGATTTGAACCTAGTGTTTTATCTTTGGTTTCTTATTATAAAACTATGGTTTTAGTCTGGATATATGTCCCCTGTGGTGCGGCAGTGGTTCCATTGAACATTTTCATAAAGATTCAAGGGTTTTTACACTTTTGCTTTGTGATTCCTTTTGTAAGCATACCCATACGAGTCATATTTTCTTAATTTATATTTTGAGTATATTTATCCTCATTATACATGGATATAAATTTTTTTTCATGAATATTTTAACGAAAATAATTTTTAGGTACCAATTTTTTATAAAAAAAATTAGTGCTGAAAATTATGTATTGTGGAATATGGGTATACACTAAGTGTTAAAAGTGTGTTTTTTAATATATTGTTTTGTGAAAAACATTGTCAATTTTTGTGAAGTTATTCTATTGAATTTTAAATATTTTATTGAATGATATAAGTGGTTCGAATCTTGTGAATATAATATTTTGAGTTGATTATGACAATAACTAATGTTTTTATGTGCTAATCTCTTTGGGTAACATGAGAAAATGGTTAGATCACAAAGGGGGAAACTCGTGTATCTATGAGGGTAGATATGTACTAGAACGCTAGTGATCTGGAGCTGTTTTATCGCTATTTCACTGAGAAAAATGAATATAAAAAACACTAAAAAATATATATTGATGATTTTTGGGGACAACTAGTTTATGGTTTTGTTCTGTAATAGAGAATCAATCACGGGAATGGATTTTATTGTGGCTACTTTATGTTGAGTTACAATATACATGGGCCCCATTACTAACTAGTGCTTATGGGTGTTACTGAGATTTGTGCCTGTTGGAACTTTTATCTTTATGATTGGGATATATTGGTTTTTGATGGAAAATATAGTATACTACATGTTTTTTTGAAATGTTCTCACTCATGGAAAATTCCGATTGAAAAATGATCACATTTAAAAGTTCCATTCTTTAGATATTATTTCCACCACTTATTGCTTATCAAAACTGGCATACTATTTTTCTTTTATAGAATACTCTATGGAATATATTGGTGGAATACTATTGGAATTAGCCTCATACCCTACTTACTACACATGGGAGTAAGTAGACATGATCATGATTGACACAGCTAAGGGCAAGGCCTAGGTTATGGTCGTTCGGGTTGTTAGTTCCCTTACGTGGTGTTTTGTTGTGGCGAATGCTTGTGGGTGATGACCCCTTGTCATATGGAGTCCATGTAGATGTTTTTGTACTAATTTTATGTGTATTTGGACCACTTGATTTATGATTAAACCTATGTATTCTGTTCGGGATTTTGATTAATTCTTGTTTGGAATGAATTTTCAGATTCAGTTTATCGATTGTTTTTATGTTTTATGTATCTATACTCGGGAAAATCATTCCAAAAAAAAAAATTATGATACCTGGGAACTGGTGCCAGTTCGTAGGGATAGGGAATGCCATTTGGTCCTTATCATAGGCTGGGTTTGGTTCCAGTTTTGATGGAGACCAGATTCATTTTGTGACAAAATGGTATCATAGGAGGTCAATGTTTTTGGCCTATATTATTATTTTTGGATGAGTTGATCTAGAGAGGAAATAGTAAATTTGGGACTCAATGTTTTTTTCAGGAGTAGGGTCCTTTTCCTTCATCTCCTTTGGCATAACTTGAGTTACAATGGGACATTGGAATTTTTTGTTTCACTTCACATCCAGGTGAGACGTGGGGGATACAGTATACAAGTGGAAATCAAGTGGGGGAGGGGGATTTGTTTCGTTAATCATTGTTATGGGTTTGGATTATTTATTTTTGATGTTATTGATGAAATTTTCATAGTTATTGTACTGATTATTTTTCTTGTGACTCTTGTCATTTTTAGTAACATGCCTCCTTGGAATGCTCTTATACACCCTCGAGAGGAAGCCTGAGAGAGTTCCCAATCACCGCTTGATCATAGGCCAGTAGTGGTTATGGTTTAGTTTGTCCATGTTCTAGGAAATGAACTTGCTCCTATTCTAAATTATGTTAGAGATGATTAGACGGGTCCTATGAAAGGAATGGACTAGAATTTCATAAAAAATCCTTCTAATTTATGAGGTAGTATAAAACCCTAGGAAGTAGTGGAATTGAATGGAATGACCGAGAGAATGTTTGATTTCGTAGACACGCATTAGGAGATCATGGAGAAGTGTGTCTCTTTTTTGTAAGAGGGTCCCAACCGCAATTGGTTGGAATCAATACATCAAACATGAAAGAATGAGAATATGCACTGGGGAGATTTCATGGTCGCCTTCTATGAATAGTACTACCGTAAATTCATTTTATATTCTATATCCTAATAGTTCATTGATATTTTTCAAGAGGCCTTTCTATGATGGATTATGCCAACCGTTTCACTGATCTTGTTCAGTATGCTCCTGAAATCATCTTTAATGAGCATTTTAATGCCCAGAGGGTTGACAAAGGCTTACAGATAGAGATATACTCCCAGGTTTTCTTCTTTTCATTGATGACGTAAGCGGAGGTGGTTGATCGGGCATGTATGGTGGAGATTTACTAAAAAGGGAGGGCTAGTTTCTTTGGGATATTATCATTAGTGGGAAGTGGATGTTCTTCATACAAGAAAAGGAAATAAGAGGAATTGAAGAATAAGGGTGGTGGTAGTTCACTCCACTCTTCTAGGATACCTTCATATGTGGATTCTAATGTGAGATCCTTCATATGCCACATGTGTGGGAGGTCGAGGAACATCTAACCAACATGCCCATTTCCCCATATGCCCAGTTATCTATTTGGTGTTATGGGTCACTAGCTAATATTTTGTAGGGTGTCATGTTCACTTCATCGTAGGGTAGGATCATTGGCTTTAAGAGGAGTTCAATCTCAGTCAGAGCTATCATGGGTGGGGGGGATCTCGGTAAGGTGCACATGGTGGTAGGGCTAGGTCATCTTTTAGGTTGATCTAGTTTATGGTATATCCACATACTACCGATATTCCTCCGGTAGAGAACGTACATCTCTATGTGGTGGATATGGCACTAATCAGATCAAGGGTCAGACCGTCGATAGTTCGAGGTACCATTTTCATTGAATCACTTATAGATGATTATCCTTTTGAAATTGGTTCCTATGATTCATTAATCTCTTCCCATTTAGTGAACATGAAAAAAATTTCAACTGATTTTTTTATTTATGATGGAGTTGGTGACGCCGCTGGGAAAGAAGGAGCAGGGTCTAAGGTTCCCATCGTTTTCACTTTCTGTGTCAGGGGTTGAGATGGAGTGGGACCTCATGGTCATAGTTATCGATATATATTATGTGATACTTGTCATGGATTCAATGGAACACTTTTAGGCGCACATCAAATTCTATAGACGGTGGGTCAACTTCATTGCACCAGATTGGAGTCATCAGGTTTTTCTTGGGGAATGGGATCCGCGATCGAGTCATGCAGGACCTCCACTCCAATAGTTGAGATTTTTTTTCAGTTTTCATCACTCACAGTAGAGAAAAATGGTCATTCTATTGATGGTGAACTACCTCATGTAGTGGACGTGTTTTCAGAGTTATTTGCAGATGATTGTTTATGTTTTTCCATTGAGTGGGATGTCGAGTTGTCAATTGATCTGCCATCTAGAACATAGCTGATATCTCATCCCTCTATTTTATGGTCCCCACAGAGTAGAAGGAATTATTGATTCATCTGTACGACTTAGAATCCAAAGTATTCATTCCCCTAAGAGTATCACCTTAGGCATCTCTATTGTTGTTCACGAAAATGGATGAAGGATCTCTCTAGCTATGCATTCACTACTAGAAGATGAATAAGGTAATGATCAAGATCCAATATCCTTTTCCAAAAATAGATGAATTGACAGATAAGTTTAAGGGGGAAAGGTGTATTTCAAAAATAGAAATTTTTTCTGGCTATCATCAACATTGTATGAAAGAAGCAGATATACCAAATACAACCTACCAAAGAAGGTTCAACCACTTTGAGTACCTAATCATGCACATCAAATTTTCCAATGCTCCAGGAGACATTATGGCACTCATGAATAGGGTGTTCAATTAGTATCATGATTATTTTTTCCTTGTATTTCTTGTTGACATACTATTTTATTTAGGATCTTAGGAGGAATATGAGAATATCTTACAGATCATTTCAGGCACTTTGTGGGAGCATCACCTTTATAAAAAGTTGTCCAAGTGCACATTTTGGATCAGGGATGTGAAATTTCTCTGGAATTTGATCTCAGTGAAGGGGGTTTCAGTGGAACCTAAGATGATTTGTCCAGTTATTTCATTGGATAAGATGAATAATGTGTTCAAAATCAAGAGTTTCCTCAGCTTGGATAGTTATTTGAGGCAGTTCATTCAGAATTTGTTTTGGCATACTTCACTGATGAACACATTCACCCATAACTGGGTAATGTTTGTATGGGGCCCAAAATGTTAGGCATCATTCAAGGAGCTAAAGTGGTGGTTGACTACCTCCCCCAATCAGATTCTTTCATAAGCATGAAATTGGTATTTGGTGTATTTTGATGCTTCATATATGGGTCTAAGGTTAATGCTTATAGAGGATAATCATGTGGTGGAATATGGATCTCTCCAACTTTGACCACATGAAAATATTTACCCGACCCCTGACATGGAGATAGCATTTTTTATTTATGAGTTGAATACTTGCATTCACACTATTTTTTGGGATATGTTTTGGTCAACTATGATCACAAAATTATGGAATATGTCTTCTCGTTGTACCTCAACTAGGGGTAGCATCGTTGGATTGAGTACTTGAAGGGATTAGACTTTGATATTTTCTATACCTCAAAAAAGGATTACACTATGGATGAATCCTTAAGTAGAAGATTCCCAATATAGGCATTGAGGATGTCCAGTTATGGTTTGACTATGATGTCAATATTTTCATAGATGCATGTGCAAACCAAGGATAAAAATCATGGTGCGTTCTTAGAGAGCATTTACATGACTCCTTCTCTGGTGGAGATAATTCAGCGTGAACAACATAGCGATGACATGTGTCAGTGGTCAAAGTAGAATCTTCATGGAAGGGACACATATTCTAATTTCTCTTTGTCTACCAAGGGCACCCTATGCTTTATGGGCCATTCAGTAGCGTCTTCATCTCTGTAGAAGGTCGTGATACATGATAGTGACATGTCTTAGTGGGAAGTCCATCGAGGTTCCACACAGATGTATTATGATGTTTTTTGGTAGTTTCGTTGGCTTGGTATGAGACATTATATCCTGTAAATTGTGTCGAGATGCTATACATGAAAGAAGGTGAATGTATAGCATTAAAGGCCCTCTGGTTATCTCTAGCCATTACCCATTCCTACCTGGAAATGGGATGAGGTCACTAGGTACATAATTTCTGGCTTTCCTTATACACCTAATGGAATGAATTCTAAATGGGTGGTGATTCATCTTCTGAAAAATTCATCCCACTTCATTCAGATTAGAGATATAACTAAAGTTGATGGGTTGGGCCTTTTGTATCTTTAAAATGTGGTATGTCTCCATAGTTTTCTATCAGTAATTTTCCTAGTTATATACCCATGTTTTACTTCTTGGTTATGAGAAGGCCTTCATAAGTCCTTGGGGTATTAGATTAAGACGATCTCGACATACCATCCTCAAACGGATGGTCATACATAGCGAGAAATTCAGATTTTGGAGGAGATTCTCTGTGCATGTGTTCTAAAATTTGGAGGTTCCTAGGATATTCAATTGGTAGAGGTTGAGTTTTCTTATAATAACAGTTACCAATATTCAATTTGAATGGATCAGTTTGAGGTGCTCTATGGTCGGCCTTGTTGGTCCACCCTGTGTTGTGCTAAGGTAGGTGGTACCTCACTATTGGGGTTGAGTCTAGTGCATGAGACATCTGATAAGGTCATCTTTATTAGGAAACACTTATTGACAACTCAGAGTCACCATAAATAATTTGATGGCTAGAGGAGTAGAGTCATAAAGGTTTATGTGGGTGACGGGGTATTCTTGAATGTGGAACCTCGTCTGGGCCATAATAAATTTCGAATGAAAGGGAAACTGATGCCACAATATGATGGAACTTCTGATATCATCGAGTATATTTGAAATGTGGAATAAAATTTGGCCTTACCTTATCATTTTAAATCTATACATCATGTCTTGTATGTATCCCAATTGAAGAAATATAACCTAGAACTATCTCATGTATTGAATTAAAAGGAGTTGGATATAGAGACTGTTTTATCTGTTTTTTAGTGGTGGGTGAGAATAGAAAATGTTCATGAAAAGGTACATTGAGGAATTTCTATTACACTGGTCTGGGTACATTGGAAACATGGGAATGATACAAATTTGACATGGGATCGGAATTTCTTGGTAGAGAAGGAGTACCAATTCTTGTTTTCCGATCAAGCTTCAAGTTGTCTTTCTGGGGTAAAAAGTCTTTCACGGTGAAGAGAATTGGCACATACATGAAATATTTTAAAGTTAAATTTCATTTAATTACCATATTTGATTTGTTGTGGGGGTTTTCCTTTTATTTTTAGAATAAATGGTGCATTTTCATGATTTGTACCAAATTGTGAGCCCATTTCCAATTTAAAAACCAATTTTTGTTTATTTTATTGTACTTTATTTTTTCAACATTTCAAACCCATTACTATTCCCAAATGGCCTCCCATTAACTATTGACACCACTATATCAATTGGGACCCTTTAAAAATCCATAATAATGGAGTATTTGGGTTTTTATTTAAGGAATCTGGCCATCATATAATCCAATTTCATGTTTTTTAAATTATATAAAATCTTATTCAATTTTCCTGAATATTCTTTGATTCCAATTCTCACCTGATCCCAGAGATCCTAGGCGCACCACTAGTCTCTTTTCCCCTTATTTGGAGCTAATATGCATTGCAAATTAGGTAATAACTTCTTACAATTTCTCGAATTTCCCAGATTTAAAAAGGAAACTTGTTTCCATTATAAGTCATTTGATTTTTACTCTTTTCCCCCATTTTAGTTCTCATATTACCTTATCATCGTTATATGAACCTTAATTAAATTTTTGGATTTTTTGAAATTCGTATATTTGTGTATTAGCAGAGATTTCTTCAGGATCCCTCAAGTAAGTGGGTCTCCATCCTTATTCCTCCAATTTCCATAGGGTTTCATCCATTTCTCCTTCACATTCCTATTTTCTAGGAAGTGTAGATTTTAACCTAGGGGTTTATCATGGGTTTCTTGGTCTAATATTGTTGTTCTAGCCTTGATCCAAGTCCCTTTTGGTGCAGTGGTGGTGCAATAAAACATTCACATAATGATTCAAGGGTTTTGAAAATTGTAGTAGGCTATTCCATATGTTAGCACTGCTATATGATTTAGCCTTGCATAATATCTAGTTTTATCACACTTCTACTTCATTATAATTTTTGAGAATGTTTTTTTGTAACTTTTGTAATGAAAATGAATTTTAGGTATGAATTTTGTGTTAAATTGGTTTTTTTTCATATCTATTATATGTTTTTCGAATTGGGGTTGTATCATAACTCTTGTAGTCGATTTATTAAAAATGTTTTATTTTAAAAAATTGTGTTTAAGTGAAAATGGGTATCCACATAGTGTTTAATGTGTTGTTTTTAATGGATCTTGTGTGTAAAACATTGTTAAATTTTTTGAATTTATTCTATTGAATTTCTAATGGTTTTATTGATAGATGTAAGTGGTGCAAAGCATGCGTAGAAACTATTTTGATTTGATTATGAAAATAACTAATTTTTGTTAATTGTCAACGGATTTTGGTAAAATTTTAAGATGGTCTGAGAACAGAGGGAAAACTCAGGTATCTTGGAGGGTGGATATATACTAATACTCTTGTGATCTAGAGTGGTTTTATCTATGTTTCACTAAGAAAAAATGATAAATACAACAATAAAAACAATATTTATAATTGTTGGGGACCACTGGGTTTTGGGTATGTTCTCTACCAGTGGATCATGCACAAGAATGTATTTTTCTATGGCTACATTACACCGAGATATGATGTAAAATGGGTATGAGGATAACTAGTTCATAAGGGTGTTACCTAGATTAATTCTTATTGAATATTTTGTCATTATATTTTGAATATGGTGGTTTTGGTCGGAAAATAAATTATCATGCATGTTTAATTGAAATGTGCTCACTCGTATAAAATCCCCTTTGAAAATGTATACATTTAAAATTTTCATTCATTATAAATTATTTCAACAACATATTGCTTATCAAAACTAGCATGATTTTGAACTTTTATTGTTTACTCTATGGGATCTCATGGTGATATAATATTGTGTTTAGGATTCCACCCTACATACACATCTTGGGTGTAAGTATACTTGATAATGTTTGACATAGGTAAAGGAAAGGCCTTGGGTTATGGAGGTTTGTGTTGTTAGTTCCCTTCCATGATGCGGTGTTGTGGTGGTGACTTATGGGTGATGACCCCTTCTCATGTGGAGTCCTTGGGGATACTTTTATTCAGCTATTATGTTTCTTTGTACCTATTGTATTATGTTTGAACATATATATTCAATTCAAGATTTTGTTTAATTCATGTTGGTAATGAATGTTCAGATTCATTTTATCGATTGTTTTTTATATTTTATGTATCCATACTCGGTTAAATCATTCCCAAACCAAAATATATGATACTTGGGAACATGTGAAAACCCATGATGTTAGGTAATTCCCTTGGGTCCTTTTCATTGGCCGGGTTTGGTATCGGTTTTGATGCTGACAAGATTCATTTCAAGACATTATTATAGGATTTTGGTGAACCAAATGTAGTGTAAGACCAGATAGAGAAAGTCTATATTATCATTGATCATTTTCAGACAACAAAAGGTAAGAGTGTGAAGTAGGTGACTTATATTATTAGTGGAATAACAAAGTTGTCGTGGAATTTTAATGTCTAGGAACGTAGACATGAAGGACTAGTATCAATAAATTTGTAGGTTTGGTCATTCACACACTTATTACCTAAGAAGTTGAGGGAGGATATATCCTAAAAGTTCAAGAATATCCAGTTAGGGGATACAACAATCATGTCTTATGCAGATTATTTCACAAAAATATTATAATTTTTAATTATAATGGTGGGAGATGACATCAAATGGGAACAAAAATTTATGGATGGTTTGTGTCATGAAAACATGATGTTGGTGAATATCCTCAGAATGAACTTATTCTCAATGGTATCTGACTAGGCGATGAGATCTGAAGAGAAATTTGATGGAACATATTTATTAATGTCCAGTGATGGTGTAACATGAGCTATGTGGTGATTGTTTAGTTATTAGAAATTGGAGATGTGAGGCTTATCTATAGGGTTCATTGGATAATGATTAAGGTAGACCACTAAGGAGTAATTCATTAGTCGTATTCTTCTTGTGCGGTCATCCTGGGTTAGTTTAGAACTATTGGAGTGGGTCATTTAAAAGATAGATTTTATAGATTTTATCCATAGTAATTTTTTTTCCTCCTCCATTCTTCCCATTTCAACTACACCCACATGATGAATATCTCATTCTTCCATAACCATAGGATTTAGCGTATTTTTTCTATCTATGATATGATTTGATATTAATAAGTATAATTGGAATAGAATTAGTAAGAACTTGAATCCACTTTCCTCCTTTATTTTTTTTATCTCAGCATATGGAATGCTAATTCTGTGCCAGATCTTTTCCCCTATTTTCAATGTGTTAATATAAAATGCTCATTTTATCATTTTAGAAGAATTTAAAGGCTAATATCTGACTATTATGTTCTTATGCGTATAATATAGGTTGTTCCTAGAATTATCCTTGATTTTAAATGTGATTTGGGTGTGAGTTCTAAATGCACTGATGTTGTTACTTCATGTGATACGACAAATTAAATAATTATTGTTCATAAATTATGAAATTGATATAAAGGGATGTCATTTGGTAATAACATTTCCTATTTATATGATCTATGTCATAAAAGGCGATTTAGAAAACACAGAATGTTTAGGAATGATGTGATATGTAATTCAATAAAATTTTAAATTGATTGATTGTGTTCCTTGGGAACATGATGAGAAATTCCCAAGGATTGGTTTGATATTGATCACCTAGACTCTAGAAATATTACTATTGATTTGATGGAGTAGAACCTGATACATGGGGCGTTGATTATCCCAAGTATGTGAGAAAATGGTCATCAGGATGAGGTAATGATGTCATAAGGATGATGGAATGGCCAGTGTGATGTGATATGGTGGTGACCATTATGATTTAGAAACGTGGTCACATGGGCATGATGAACTGGATGATGTGTTATTGGTTGTTTTTTGATTCTTTATCAAGGTTATTAAATGACTCATAGTTGGAGCTGTGTTCATAGAGACTAGACTCTGTCATGGTGGTATTGACCACTTATTGCGGGTTGAGGTCTTTATAGATTATGGGTCTTACTTGACGGGGTTGACCATTATTTTTTATGTGGATTTATCACCTTAATATAACATTTGAACTATGGTGGGATAAAAAGTGATGGTGTTGAGGAAATTTTATGGAGAATGAAGCTCCCCATTACATTTGTGGATAATGGTTAGTGTTATAGGATGATGAATATTGTCTTGAATTGGGGCATCGACAATTGAGACAATGTTGATTACATATTGGGGGATGTATATCATCGTACCTTGGGATCATGGTCTTTAAGAAGAACTTCATTTTATGAGATGTGTTTTAAGTGACATAGTAATTGATTGGGTTTTCTATTTTTATTCTTATTAAATTATTTAAGGAACACGGTTCTAGGGGTATTTTTTTAGGTGGATCCTGAGGGTTCACATGGTTTACTAATAGTCAGGGGACACCATAGGACCTAATACATGATTCATTGCCACTATAAATATATATATACTAACACATGGTGTGTTCCATATATTTAATTTGGGGAACATTATTAGTGAAATTTTAGTATCCGTCGAAGTAGGGAATGGTTCATTGTTTTTGTTGAGCACAAGGGAAGTATGTTATTTATTAAATGGTTGTGCATTTATATATATTGATATTCTTCATAGAGATTCATAATTAATGATATAAGACATGTATAAATTGGTGATCCTCTAATGATTTAATTATTATATACTACACAAGCACATTAGGTTGTGTTTAGAATTTATTTTATTGAGATTAGGAAAGGACTGTGGTTATGGAGTAAGACCTTAGTGACAGTAGATGTACCAATTCCATGGAAAGGATGGCTATGGACCAGGTGCTTTCTCTACATTTAGTTAGATTTTCCTTTTATATTTTAATGTTTTTAATATATGTATTCCAATAGACATCCATGGGTGACCATGATTATCTATCTTTTATGACCTTTTATGAAGTGATATATTTATTCTGCAAAGGGAATGCCTTTAGACTTTTTATCACTAATTCCTGTTTATTATTCTTCCTATATGTTATTATGTTATTCCAATAAGTTTGGTTCTCCTTAAATAGATATATTTATATATAAAACATTGTTATTATCACCACATCAATGTATTGTACCCCAATATTACCTCATCAGAACCTCTCAACTAGTCGACATACTTTAGTGTATGGAGAGGTGTGCTAATGACCTAGTGTACAACTGTCCTGTGGCATTGTTCAACTAAAAATTGGGTAAAAAAACTACACAACCCATGTGGAAATAAATATATATAACTTATTATATAGTATTAATAAACATATTAATCTCTCTAGTTTTATTTTTCAAAGAATAAATCATTGACCAATGCATGATAGATCGATATGAGGCGCACCTATAATCACAGACTACACCGGGCTCACCAGTCATCATCAATAATACTAAATTACTATCTATTGAATTAAAATATTGTAAATTCACATTTTAATCATTTTTTTGGAAAATCATTTCAACCCATAATCAAAACATATACCATTTTCAGAGAATCATGAGGAGAAATAAAATTTTTCATTGAAAACTATTAAAAAATACATCAAAAAAATAATAGAAAATTGAATTCACATTGAAAATAAAAAAAATTATTGTATTATAATATTAATTAAATACAAAATACATAATAAATGGGATATAAATTAATTTCTTTGTATGATTAAAAAAAATAATTTTCACTTTGGGAAAAAGGGTCAAAAGTGACACGTGTGGATAACATTAAAGACATTATATTTTTTAAGAAATAAAAAATAAAACGAAAATAACCTGTAATATATATTTTAGTATAAATATAACATAAAAAATAACATGAATGTGGAGAAAAAATAGTTTCAAACATTTAAAACAATGTTCTAATCAAAAGTCTCAAACAACTTTACTCGCTTGGAAATCAAAAGATCATTGAGGATACGACATGAAAATTATTTTTAGAGCCAAATTATATCAGTAAATTAAAGATAAATGTGATATTTATTTTAGTATACAGTTCACTAAAATGAAAACATGTGGATTAAGTGGAATGAATCTCAGTTAATGGAAAATGAGATGAGAAATATCTAACCTAATCGCAGAACTCTCAATGTATATGCTTTAAAATTTTTAATAATAAA
The DNA here is from genome assembly GCA_963277665.1 of Viscum album. Classification (NCBI taxonomy): domain Eukaryota; kingdom Viridiplantae; phylum Streptophyta; class Magnoliopsida; order Santalales; family Viscaceae; genus Viscum; species Viscum album. Next base: position 1,555,862,449 of record OY728152.1, on the reverse strand, counting down.
ATTGTAATATACCGTAAAATTCATAAGAATACATAAATTATATATATATATATATAATTTTAACTAATTCAATATATTAAATAATTTTATTTAGTTATAGAATTTTTTAGTTTAACATTATACATTTTATTGTCGATATGTTCATAACCTCCAAAATTACAAGATTTTGTTTACCATGGTAAATGGGTACATGATTTTATTATTTAAAAATTATTAATCATTTAATAATTATAATTTATCTATATTAATTTCAATTTTATAAATATCCAAAATGTATAGAGAAGAAAAATGAATCACATCACTTTGTGGAGGTGGTAGTCCACACATAGGCATGAGCGACACTGTAATCCTCCAATGATTATAATTATAAAAAATTAAGTAATATAATATCATTAAAACCTAAATTAACAATAAATATAATATATATAAATTTATTTTATTATTCTAAAAATTCATATTTTGTGGAGAAAAAAAATCAAACGCCTCTCTTCATGAAGGTGGTACTCTGCATATAAGAATGTGTAATGTTTTTATTTCCCATAGGATGGAAGGGAAGATTAATATAGGTTGAGTCATCATTATAAAAATATTTAAGGATATTTAATATAATTATTTTATTATATTATTATGGATTTAGAATATTTTATTGATGTACAACAGAAATAATCATGAAAACACTGAGTTAGGAGTTATAACTCTTCTTTGGAAATCCTTCTTTTACATACAACCTAAAACATATAGGACAACATTTTTTTTCAGAAAAAACATATAGAATATGTGGGGGATGGTTTTTAAGAGATTTATATTGTATTTTATATAGATAAATGATAAAAAAAATGTGTTGAAGATAGGTGATGAAGTTCCCTTTTATTAGTGGTGTGGTCTAAATCTTATTAATACATGGAATATTAATATAAAATAGTTATAAAATTATGATAAATTTTAACCAATGTTTCATATCATCAAATATATGTATTATAATTTCTAAATTTTTTAAACTAATAAAATTTATAAAACTTTAACAGAAATTTTGATCCATATCTCTTAGTTATATCTGCAAATGATTTTTTTTACAATAATCATGCTATTTTTTCAATATTTATGGTTCTATAAAAAATTATAAAAATTAAATGTTGAAGATATTTTTATAATTAATTATATCATACAAATCTAATCAAACAATATTTTTTATACATTATTTAGGGAAAAATAAAATGAAATAAAAATATTTTTTAATAATTAAAGTCACTGAACGTAATTCTTTGGATTATTCACAAAAATTTGATTTAAATCATATCATGAAAATAAATGAATTATAATATAATCACATTAACCACAAATTATATACTATAATTATCAAAAAATATTTAAAAAATCATCTATTCAATACATATAACTTTTAATATTTTGGAAATTATTTACAAGATGGTTCAACTACTTAGAAATTTTGCATCTGTGTTTAGTAAGAATTCAAGGAAACTATATAATCAATAAAAATTAAGGCTTAGATGATAGAACTAAAATACTTTTTTCATATTATAAATAAACATTGATAAACTTACTTATCTTCATTTTATCTCTATGAAGAAATATTATAGATATTAATAGAAATATATTGGCTTTTCAAAAACATTAACATAAAATAATAAAATTTTATTATCAGAGGAAATCAAAACTAAAAAAAATTTGATCATATATTATTATTATAATATATAAATAAATATATATTGAAATATATGAAATTGTTGGTTTGTGTTTTAGGAATTATCCCATAGTCAGTACCCTATTCACCGTAGTAACCCTTTTCTAAGGTGATAAAATTTTATTATGGATACTATACATTACAAATAAAAAATATATTTACCTCATTAAATAATTTTAATATTTTAATTTAAAATTTTTAATATTTTTTATATGAATAAATTTTGATAAGTGGCTAAAATTAATTTTAATTAGTGTGCATGAAATGTAATGAAGATCAGTGTCTAGAAAAATTATCATTTTAGCATAAAAATGTATTTATTCAAACGATATATATAATTTTTACTCCCATATAATTTTTAGACTATTTTAAATCAAATAGGTCTATATTAACATTAAAAATTATCCAACATATAATGGAACTTTGAAATTATTTGAATATAAATTCATATTTTTACAAAAAATCTTTATTTCTCAATGTATATCTAAAAAAAAATTTAAAAACAATAAAAATTAAATCTAAGATGTAGTTGTTATTATGGTATACAAAATTATTCCCATTTTATAAAAATAAATTATTAGAAATAAAAAAATATATTTATATTAAAATAAATTATATAATGAAAATACCCTTTTATAGAAAAACGGTCATTCTAAAATTTTTATGAATTTTTCATTATTTAATTTAATTATTATTATTCAAAATTAATTAAATATTTTCACGGATATAATAATTAAATTTTGATATGGAAAAATTTTCATCATATATCTCATAAAGTTGTTACTCCTGCTCATACTCAATAAAAATGGTCTGTTTATAACAATCCTATTTAAATTATTACATTTAAATAGAATATCAATTTTTTTAAGATTGGGGATGACTATGGAATATAATATAAAATACATTAACAAATATTTGGGTGTTAAATTATAACCCATAATCAAATTCAATCCTCAAAATATTATCTTGTGTTTAAACCATTTTATAGTCTTATCCATGGAGTGAAAATTTACATTAAAACCATTAAATTTAAATGATCATTTATAATGGAACCATAAAAAAAATAATGGAGATGGATTATGTAGGGGAAAATATCCCTTACTAGTAAGATATAATTTTACTACACACTGATAAAATTCAATTTTGAATGGGTATTTATTTTATGGTTTTAAACTAGGAAACTTATTAATTAATAATTATGTCATAAAACACCCATTTAATATTCTAAGACTCCTCCTAGTGAAAGAATTTCATAATGCATACCTTAATAGAAGAATTATTTTTATAACACATGATTGGTTAAACATTATCTTACCTTATTTGAGTAATTATTTTACCATAAATGTATAGAATAAGAAAAAATATACTAACCTATGTTTATTCTATACAATTATTGTATTTTTTTCCTTTGGTTGTGTTTCTAGTAGTTTTCAACCATGATATTATTTCAGTTTATAATTATAAATGATGAATTTTTCATGTCTAAGTGACTATAATTTATATTAAAATAATCAAATCACCCATAAAAGGATGAAAAATTATTTCCCATATTTTTATCTATTGAAAAAAATAAAAAATCATTAATATATGATAAAATAATATTTTATATGAATAAACCTTTTTATAAATAAATATAAATTTCTGTTTAAATCCTCAACAATAATACCCAATATTAATATTTCAAAATTTCATTAAAAATTAATTTTTTTGATATGAAAAATATGGATGAATAAATTATAATGGTAAAAATAGAACTAATTAATAACATATTATCTTCATAAATACTCAACATTTATTTCAAATCGGAATCAATTTCCCATGTTGTCACATAAAAATATAATATATGATCCAATCATATATTCTAAAGAATAAGTTATTGTGTTATATAATAATGTAATATATGATATAAAAAATTAAAAAATTATTTATATCTCAAATTATTTTGACCATTGTCTTTAAATATCACAAAATATTAAAATGTTAAAATAATAATATTAATTATATATTACATATGTAACTTTTAAATATAATTGTGATTTATATAATAAAATATATTTTCCTAATATTTAATAATATTTTATCTAAATTTACATTATTTACCTCACAATGAATGATCATGTAAACCTTAAAAACCTTTAAAATAATGTCTATAAAATAAAAAAAAAATTCCTCCTACAATAATATTTTTACTAAAACTCATACTAAACCTAAGTGTATATTCCATTAATCGTCAACCAAAATATCCTTTATCAGCTTAAAAACACATTAGATAAATATTTAATGGTTGTATTTATTCCATATAATCATCCTTTTAAATATCACCCTAACATAGAATATAAAAAAATTAATATAACATTATCTAGATAATCATAACTTATAAATACATATAAACTATATATATGATAAAACTATAACATAGAATAAATTGAAAAATCCATAAAAATTCATTTAATATATATTTTTTTCATTGTTACATTTCCATGAACATTTAGTATTAAATTTTTGTAAAATTAATAAATTTATTCCATTACATTGGAAACACTGATACATAGTTTCAATATTTTATCATGAATAGGGTTCTTATGTTCATATTCCAATATAATTCTTGAAATATTTTCACTGTTCACTTAAAATTTCCATTATTCTTATATTAGATTCATAATACTTACAATAAATAATTAATACCAATGAAAATCACGTGAAATCAATGGATGATAAAAAAAATTAAATGATTAGGGGTAAGAAAATAAAAGAGACTCATTAATCTATATAAAACTATTTAAAGTCATGAAATTATTTACCCTTTATAAAAAAAATTATATCACAAATATAAATCATTTAAAAATTGTAATATAATCATTTTCAAAAAAACCCTTTAATCCCATTTAGAAATCATACGAATAACAAGAACCCATTATCTAGAATATGAGAACTGATGAATACATTTCATGGAAATATAAATAATTCACATTAAGATCTTCATAAACATTACCTACATAATTTAATCCAAACACTCCCATAGGATCTCTATTTGTAATCATAATATAAGTATCATGGATCATAATATTCAATACTTGGGTTCACTCATGTTTATCCCATGGTTTAATAATTTAATCCTTGATAATGTAGTTGGTTTTTCCAAATTGGTAATCATCTATATTGTCATCATTGGAGACTAAATCACTACTAAAAACATTATAGATCTATACCAGAATCCCATGTCATGATATATAATTTTCATGTACCTAATCATGAATAATATATCTTTAATAATTAAACATTTTTATTATTTTTTTAATTTTTTTTTGAAACTATAAAAATAAACCACTTCATTCTCACATAATCATAAATTGAAATATTTTTTTCTTCAATGAAAATTATAATTAATACATTCCAAAAAATGATGGGAAATTTAATATTCATTTTTCATAAATTAATAAATTTTGAGGAATATTAATGAAAAATATATTAAATATCTACTGTAAAATATGTTCAAGCCCTAAATGTTAGTATTTTTTACCTTAAATAAAATGTTTAAAAGAAACTTGTACAAAAAACATTAAAGGCATTACATTTAAAAAGATAGTAATGAAAGAAAAAGAGGTTAAGAAAAATGACTATTAATAGTGTCTTTATAAATTAGTACACTTTTGAAAAATTTAATGGAATATACATATATATATGGGAGAAAAAGAGATGAAAATATTTAAAACAGCTTTTTTATGGAAAAAAACCCATCTTCTTCTATAACGTTTGAATAAAATAAAATTGATAGAAAGATAATGAAAATGATTTTTAAATGATTTTAATAAAAGGAAATTTATATTATCATAAATATATATGATATTATATAAACTATAAAAATGAACATGTTGTGAAAATAGTATGTGGCCCAACAAAAAGTAGGATAAAAATTTCATACCTCATTTCCAAATTCTTCACATACATCGATTAATTACCTAAAAAAATTTTTATTAATTTAATAATTTCATAAAGAAATTAAATAATAATTCCTTTTTTTACCCCATTTATTATATATAATATCATATTTTATTTATTTTCAAAATCATTTAAGTTCTCATTAGAGTTTTTGATGACATTTTATTCATAGTCTGCAGAATTAGTTTGGTATTTTAATTATGATCAAAGGGATATATTTTTAATAATTTAAAATATATTAATAATTATATAATTATATTTTTATAAATTAAATAAATCATTATATCCATCCATTAAATATAGAAATCTAATGAATCATATAACATTATGGAGGAACTAATCTAAAGGTGAGCACAACAAAATTAATCATTTTCCAATGCATGGGAAATGTAAGAAGTTAATCAATATATTATTTTTTTAAAGTCATAATTATTATATAAGTGTAATATATAATCATTTTAACAACTATTTTTTACCAAATATGGTATTATCTCATTAATGAAGAAATACACCACTTCATAAAGGTTGTAGCGAAGATATACTCACAGGTGATGTTTTTATTTTTCATATGATTAAAAAGGAGATGAATAATGGTTATTTATTACAATTAATTGGATTTAATTATATTTATTTTACATATTTTATTATTTGAACATGTTTTTATAATTAATTAATATGTTATATGAAGAAATAAAATTCAAATCACATGGTTAAGAGTTACAACTATTTTGGGGAAAACCTCATTTAGATCAGTTCTTAAGACAATAATGATGACTTTTTAGTTAGATAAAAACATATACTACATGTGGTATATTATATTTAATTTACATTGGTATGTATTAGTGGAGATAAATGTCTCATGTTGTGCATGTAATATTGGGGATGATGTTCGCATTTAGATGTTAGGTGAGAGGGAATCCTATAAATTACAAAAATATTAATTTAAAATATGTATCTATCTAAAGTAAAACATTAAAAAAATTAAAATTTAATAAGATAAGTTTCTTAATAAATTCTTCAAATAAAATTGATACATGTTTATATGGAATTTCAAACCTCATCTCTTAGTTTAACTCCCCATTATCCCTTTTAACCTTAACTACGGTAATAAAATATTATCAATATTTAAGGGTCAACAATGTAATTATACAATTTAAATGTGGCACATACATGTACCAGGATTCATATAATAAATACAATAATGTAAAATTTAGATTATACATTATTATTATATATTTATAATGAATTTAAAAAAATTACATAATATATTAAATTTATTATTTGTTTCTAGACAAATACTGAATTTTAAATATAATCATATCAATAATGGAATTGAATTAAATTATATGAAAATTAAAAAATATATATTATAATTATCTAATAAATTCTTATAATTCTTTATTTAATTAAAATTATAATGCTTTTAACCTTTTTAATAATGTTTTTTTATTATTTTATATTATACAAAATAATTTTTTTGATGGTTCCTAGGAATTCATGGTAATTATACAATCATTAAAATATAAGGATAAATTATCATAAAAAATTAGTATATTAATATATAAAATTTAAAAAAATAATCCATACATAACTTCTTTTTATCTCTTTAAAAATGTATTAGATATATTAAATGAAAGTGGGAGTCATTTTATACTTATCCTTTATATAAAATATTGTAAATGTTATAGTTAACAAAAGGTGAAAAAATACATATTTTATATTCAAGTATTTTTTTACATATTTGAACTTATTTACTTAAATAAAGTCATTTTTTGTCGGTTTTTAGAGATCATCCTATAGTTTAATCCCCATTCAAACCATTTTACCATATAACATTGTGTTATAAATTTATCACGGTTATAATTATTTATCATTATAAATGAATTTCTGTGTATTAAATATTCATTATAATATTATCCAAATTAGTAAATTATTTTTTTGTATTTATTTCATGGTGTTGGAAAATTTAATATTATTATAATTAATTTGAATACATTGAAATATATCTTTCCTATAATAATAATTTCATAATAATGAATACTTTATAACAAATATATTTATAACTCTGATTCATATTATAATAATAAAATTGTTATTAATCAGTGGGGAAAAATAATACATTAGATATAAAAAGAAATTGATTGAATCGTTTTAAACATTTATATGAAATGGCATTTGTTTTTTCATAATTTTTTAATTTTATGTTAAATATAAAACATTTCATTAAATTCCAAAAATTTAAACTAATGATATATATTCAATTTTTATAAAAATATTTATTTCTATTTTATATAATTTTTTATATAATTTTTTTAAATTTATTATTTATATGAAAATAAAAATCATATCCAACAACTAAATTTATAGATAAATGAAACTTTTGTACTATTAACGAGTTTTTCTTCATCTGATTTAATTATTATAATTCAATAATGATTAAATATTTTCTAGTATATAGTGAATGAATTTAAATATAGAAAAAATTTGAACATATATTACAAAAAGAACATACTTTTGTTAATACACATTAAACAAATAGTTTATTTTTAATATTAATATTTAAATGAAATTATTTCTATTTTATAACATGGTTCAATTATGATTTGTTTTTTATGTGTAACATTATATCAAATACATTATAATATTTTACGGTATTATATACGTATATAATTTTTGTCTAAATTCATTTTAATGTTTTGGAATATCGTTTATAAAAAATATTTCAATGATCTATACCATTTTTATCCAGGAATTAATTTTTACCATGTTAAAAAATTGTATTTAATAAAATTTCTTTTATATTTTGAAACATTTTATTATGATTAGTTTATATGTATAATTTTATTTTCATGCGTAAAAATTCCCTTCTATGGTAATGTATAGTCACCAATGTAAATGATAAATTATTATAATGGAACAAAATCAATAGTTGAGATCATAAATTATTAATAAAATTATATTTAAATGAGTGGATGAGGGAATTATAGTCTGTACTGTTTTATTATATATTTTTTAGATTGGATCCACTTTAATTTGGAAAGAGAGACCTTTTCATATTAGCTGTAATACGTTAAAAATTTCCAATCCACTATCTTATAAAACTATCCCTCTTATAAACCTTCAAAGAAAAAAACTGTCAATAATATATAGATTTTACTTATCTAATAATTCTTTCCAAATTGTATAGCTTTCTTTTCCATAAATATTGGCCAAATTCCTCAAAAACCAAGAAGGATTCCAAGAGGAGATAAAATTCATTTATTGATAGAAATAAATTTTATCCATTGTTTTTTATTAATTTTTTCATCCCCCAGTTCTAAATTAAAAATTGTCACATTAATATGACCTAAATATTATTATTATACTTCTGAAATGATGATAATATAATAATATCACATCATAATTGTATATATTCATTGATTATAACATTCTCTTGTATAGGTATGTTTAACTATCTACATAGTTGATGCTATAAATTTATACAATGGATGACTACTAAAATATAATTAAACATATACTATTATATTAATATGTAAATAATTGTTTATTTTGTTCTTGAATTGAAATATCTGGATTTAACTGATGAATTATATACCACCTTTTATTAATTAAACAAAACTATCTAAACAAGGGATGTTTGGATTTTGATTAGATAATCAAACTAAAAACTCACATTTTATTGAAATTTAATATGATAAAATATTATAGAATATCAATTTCTGTACATTTAAAAAAATTTAGATACAGAAATCATGATCATGAAATGTTAATATAAATATTTATAACAAAACTGATAGGGAACTATTGAGACTACTAACATCAATGATCAATATAAACAAAAAATATTACATAACTATGTAGTAAATGTATTTAAAATATTATTTAAAAAGGTAAAAAATTTTGTATAATGTTATTAAATATATGTTTTATGAGTCAATGAATATTATATTTGTGGTTAAAGCATGTCCAACCAAGATTGGATCAAGGAAAATAGTTTAATTGAATCAATTTCCCTTATGTTCAAAAATAATATAATTGAAGATATGATTATAATATTTTGATATTTAAATTTCACTTTTATACATGGTATTTTGTATTTATCTATATGTAAATTACATATTTTCATTAAAGTGATCTTCTTTGTAAAATTTCATTTTCTATAAAGGTTTTATGTAGTTAGGAATAATTTCCATCTATTAAAGTAGTTCTTTTTATTTAATGTCCAAATTATTTATATTGTTTCCACAAATATATTTTATAAAAACAATTAATCATTTAATTTCCTTTCCACTATATTTTAAATGAAATTAAAAATATTAAAACGAGTGATTTAAAAATTTTATGCACATGTGATTCTTGACATTCTTTACAAATGTATCATTTCAACAACATTATTTATATTTCACATATGAGTGATTTTCCCCTATCTGATAATCATTTTTGCAAATGATGTTCCCTATCTAATATTTTATACTTTAAAAAATAAATATTTTATCCCATTTTTTAAAAATATTTCATTTTAAAAATAACATAATAGTGTCTACGAATGATAAATAGATATATTTCAGCCTATTTATGTATTGTTTTACCGTAAAAAAACATTTCATATCATTCAAACAATTTATTTTCAGGGTAAAAGATTTGGAATTATATTAAAATAATTATTTTCAATGTTCCCTATTTAAATCAAAGAAGTAATTTTTTTATATGAGTAATATTTTTATTTTTTCAAACATGTTATGATTATTTTATGAGCAATTTTTTACATACACTTTACACTCTATCTCTAACATTTTTATCTCTTATGGGGTAACATTCATTAATTTTCTATAATTTCCTATATTCTTTATATAATTTAACAGATTTATTTTTTTAATCGACTAATATATTCTTTATGTGATATTATATGATACCATTTTGATAATATATGAAACCCAGTTTAATCCTATTATATTTTCTTGATATGGTGTATGATAGAATTTATATGGAAAAAATATGTCTCTTATATCAATATATGATGGGTGGGACCTATATGGACCTACAATTAATAGGGTAAAACATTATATATGAATTGTTATTTCTAAGAAAAAAGGTTAATATTCAATCAATTTTTGGAAACATTCAGTGATGCCCAATCCACATAATATATAGGTAACTTGTAGTGATGCACTGTAATATATATTAGGATTTACATGTTATTTTTCATTATCATATGTTATGGTTTTTATGATTATGTTTTTACCAAATTTTAATGTTTATTCCACCCTCTAATGTACTATTATCATAGATTATGAATATCTTCCCATTTTTCTTGGCCATGGTATATGTTTTAACATCATTGATTGTAATATTACAATCCTATATTTTTATGAAACGACAAATGATGTTATATGATTACATATGGTTGTCTTAAATGATTATGTTGTTATTTTTATCATATATTAATCACATTTCTAGTTCTTATTAAAAAAAATTATGATCCAGCCTCTATGAATCATTGATACGATTCCTTTACACTATATTTAATAACTCCAATTATTCTTTTTCCCTATTCCCAATTTATCATATATTTTATTATGTGTAAAATATACTTATATAGATATGTTTGGGGGTGATGTTAAGGAAACATTGTGTAATAAGATTTTTATGCAGCCTATTTATAAAGGAAATAAAAATCTTGGTATTGTGATTATAAATATATTTTTTAAAATAATATATAAATACTGTAAATGATTTAAAATGTATTCATGATTAGTTTTGGTCACCTAAAAAGGTATAATAAAATATTTTAGTAATTTTTTAGGGAATATATTATGAACTATAAAAGACTCTAATATAATGAAATCATGATTCAACTGAAAATGACATTGGATGAAAGAAAATTATCTAAATCTAAAACTATGGTGTCTTAGAGTATTGAATTCCAAAAATAGTGTTTTCAAATTTATATATTTCTTCAATAATATTCTCTTAATATATTATATTTTATTACATATGTTAATCTTACTTTTTCAAAAAATCATTTGAACCATGTGGAACAGATATAAATACAATTGTGATAGAAAATGCAGTTATTTCACAACTAAAAATATGAGTTGGGATATGGTGTAAAAAACAATCATTGAAATTATCACCAAAATACCTCATGTTATAAAAATAATATGAACCATATTGATCTCGAAAATTTACTATATAATCATCTATTTAAAATCAATTATTTCTTATGAATATATCCACCCTCCTTTTTCTATTCTCCTAATATACAGATTGTCATGTAATTGATCAGTTAAATACAGAAATTATTTTTTTACTAATATTATAAGACTATGAGATGGTATTTTTAGATTTCTATCATTTTTACATTGATGCTAACCAAGTGGGGACTCTAATAAACAACTCATTGAAAAAGGAAAATTTTAATTCAATGGGATTGGGAGGAGTTTAATAAAATATTCATTATTAAATATTTTCCTTGAACTCTTCATACAAATATAGAGTGAGAATTCATAAAGTTGAAATAAAATAAGGTTACTTGGTACCTATGAGTAAAACATCATATTTCCTTCATGGTTTACCTCTAGTTGTATTACATACATTGACAACAATATTGATCATTTCTTTAGGGGCCTAAAATCTAGCCTCCAAAAGACATTTTTTATAAGTAACATTGGTAATATTGAATATTTAGTTTTCTATGCACATGAGGTGTAAATATAAATTTTATACATTCTTAAATTCTATGTATTTGAAGAAATGAAATTAAAATGGAGTTCTATGGAAATTAAAATGATAAATCGCATATAGAAATTCATTTTCAACCACATACATTCAAAAAATATGTGATGATAAACTGTGTAAATTTATTGAAATGTATAATAAATTCATTTGGTATGGAATGGTTCGATATCATGTTCTCGAGATTTTTAAAGGGAAAATGTGTATGGTGAATGAAATAGAGAAGAAAAATACCCCATCTAATGATGAACCTACACATCAATAATTTAAATTTATGTATTTCAGGAATTACACAAACTAATTTCATAATATAAAGGATTATAATGATAGTAAATAGTAGTGACCTTCAAGACCATGGTAAGAAGGGAGATCCTATAAAATAACTAATGACAATTTAGATCATGATAACGAAGTGGTGAAATGTAGTCTTATTTTCTACCAATAATTTTTAAATGTGTTGTTTTTGTTTCGTTCATTTAATTATTTTATATCATTGGGGTTTTCTAAAAATATTTATTCACCCCCATGAGAATTTAATAATGATCTAATTTTGAAAAAAATTGGATTTGTGATGATATCATCCATGGTATATAACTATTATCTTATCATGATTTGTGGGGGGATACGTCCATATGATCAAGATCTTCCCTCCTATGTCAAATTCTATTTAATATTGGGAATGTATTGTTTCTCCATTCATAAAGAATATATATATATATATATTGATAATGAGATATAATTTAATGATAATTACACCACTATGAAAATTAAATTAAAGGATGATTATGAACATCCTTTCTAAGTGAATTCATTGGTATGGGTCCCGATACCTAGTAATAAGGGAATCTTAGATGAAATGGTTTAGGAGTACCTCACCATTATTAATATGAAAATTATATGACAATAACACAAATATTTTCTTAAAAAATGTCCTAGTATCCCCTATACAAAAAGTGGTTTGTTTTCAATTAATCACATTCAAGGTTCTATGAAATTATCAAATAATCATCACAGAATGGCCCAAATTGAATTTTAATGAATAAAGAATAAATATTAAGAGAATATAGATATAGTGGTTATATTACCATGTCAATCCTCATGGGTTCAGCTAGTTATATTTTTCAATAAATTTGTATTAATGCATCATTTTATTTCTTTTCATGAACAAAAAAATTATGATTATTAAAAATTATTTCCAAACAAGTATATATAATCTAATTTTAGACATAAAGGGGATATGTAAATTTCAACGGTATCTATTTACATTGGATAGCATAAATTTTTAGTAAATATAGAATATATACCTAATTCAACGTTACATAAGATATAAGAACATGATGAATTAATTAAAACTCATTTTGGGCGTACAAATTAACCTACAATCATCCTAGATCTTATATGTAATATCATTAAATTTAACCATTAATAAATCATGGTAGTATTTATAGAGTTTATTTTTATATATTCACTAAAATTTTTGGAAGATGAGATGTTCTTTAGGATTGATACAAACACATTAAAAAATGATAAATTATATTATAATCTCAATAAATGTGAATTTTGTACAAAAAATAATCATCAGTGGGTTATGTTATCCCAAGTTGGGTATATTTATGGGTCATTAGATGTCTGATGTCACTGAACAATGTCTAGGAATATCCACATTGAAATAGACCCATTATTTTTAATGTATAATTTGATATTGTCAGTGATTTTTGTGCAATTTCTATCTATTTTTAATTTCTATAACTAAGTTATCATGGAATGGTGTGATTTTACTCTTGATTGAATATATTGAACTGAGCATAAAAAGGTTAAGAGGTGGTTAGTCACAACCACTGTGCTCAAATTATGTTATAGTGGAGATGGTACAGAAATTTTTCGTATTTCTTCAATATATGCCATGAGATGAATTTTTGTGAAAAAATATAAAGGTAGTTGATTATAAACATTATCAATTAAAGACCCATGAGTAAAATTACATGATCCATGATATAGAGTTGTTGGTTTATATACTTATATTACTATTTATTGGCAGTAAAAGTATTGTTAAATGTGTGATATATATACTAACAAATAAATCTTATAATATAATTTCACAATATAGTAAATTAATATGTACTGAAGGATATGATTATGACTATTATTGTTCTATATAATATGATCATATGAGGGAATATTATGTAAAGGCCCGGGTTTTTGGGGACCATTACTTTGTGAAAATCTCATGTTGGGTTTTCTGCTCGGGGAATCTCGGTGAAGATAACGGTAGACCTACCAATATCCTTAACCTACCGGTAGATCGGCCTACTAGTAGGTCTGTCTACCGGTAGCTCAGCCTACCGGTATGTTTTTCTAACTGTAGTTCGGCCTACCGGAAGCTATGTCTACCAGTAGCTAGGCCTACCGATAACTCTGTCTACCGATAGCTCAGCCTACCGGTAGATCTGTCTACTTGTGGCTCGGTCTACTGGTAGCTGCAACCTACCGGTAGCCAAATCCTACTAGTACCTGTAGCCTACCGGTAGCTCGGCTAGCTGTGACTGTTGGCTAGAGGTAGCTCTCGGCTACCGGTAGCTATCACCCACCGGTGGCTATCAGCTACCTCTGGCTCTGGCCTACCCCGCGGGTTCTCTCTAGTGGCGCTCCTTCTTGTGCAATTAGGGTTTTAAACCCTATTTTGACTCATTTAAGCGTGTTATAAAGCCCGGTAACCACCCATAAATGTTTAACTAAATATTTAATGAATTTACCTGGTGTGTGTGTGTCGGTTTAAACCACCCGGCCCCTTTAATAACGTGTGGGGCTGCGTGGTCAACCCACGACCCCCGCTCCCTATGCGGTTTCATGTTCTTATCTCAACCGCCCCTGAACCTTATAAACTAAAAGGGTTCGCCATGGGTTTCCTTTTTCCTCGTTCACCCTGTGAGATTACCGTTCCGTCAGGCGAGCTACATCGGTATGCATGATGTTCCGCTCCCTTCCTAAGTGTTGATAGACGAGGCTATTTTCATTCAGGCGAGCCTCATCGCTATCTGTGATGTTCCACGCTAGGCCTCAGCGTCGATCGTTGACCAACAAGTAGGGAATTTCTCCTTCACCTCTCTCTTTGTGTATCATGCAGGGTGGGCATGATTCTGTTCTATAGAATTGGATAAACCAGACCTAAATGAAGATAATGAACTGGATTATACAAAGAAAGAATGGGTATATGATAGTTGATGATGTTTTATGTTATGATCTTCTTTGTGAACTGTGCAGGCTTACGCCTTTTGAAAATCTTGGCAGTTGGTGGTCTTTCTCTTTGCACTAACGAACCCCTGAATCTGGTGATGTTTAAATGGCTTGTATTATGGTTCTAAACCCATTATGTGGAAAGGAAATCAGTTAATTACGTATATCCGACCAAATAAGTTGAGGCACCGGGATCAATACTTTTGTGATAACCCCGGTTAAAACACCCGGAAATTGAAACAATGGAGTGTGTTAAATCATATAAATCTTAAAATACCAGCATAGACCTGCTTTGTGTTGGTGGTAGTGGTTTGGTTGTTTTCTTTTACGGGCCGATTGCTGGAGATGTGAGAGGGGATGGGATCCCCTGTTTTTGCACTCTCAGTGGTTATGAAATTGGGGATGAGATCCCCTGTTGTTATGGATTCGGTGGTCGTGAGTTTTAATATCGGGTGGTTAGCTTGTTTATATCACAAATTTGGGAAGGATCCTATGTTGATGAAAAACCTTTTTGGGGGAGGGGACGTGGGGCTGTGTCTTGGGGTTGTCTTTGGTTCGAGTACTTCGAGGGATCTCACCTATTCCTTTGTTATTGTGGAATTACAAGAGAACCGGGTGTGGATACTTAAATTGATGTTTGTTTGGTTTCTTTTCCTTGTTTATGCTTATGGTGTTGGTTTCCCAGTAGTGCATAAACATATTTAAACATTATTACTGAACATGAAACAAGAATGGGACAAATGGGTTTTGTTGGCGAGAGTCGTGACTCGGACTTGAGTGTTGTTTGTGTTCCTTAGGCTGGCTGAAAAACCAAAACCTGGGGGAGTGCTTGTTACCTATATATATAATTGTAGTTTTGTGTTTCTTATTCGCACCCCACCCAAGTTGAGAACTTAGTGCCGAACACCCCCATCTCATGGGGGAGGGTGTTTTTCCCAACACTATTATTAGTGGCTTGTTATTAGCTCCTTTTCTTCTCTCTTTCCCCGATAGCCCAAGTATCTTCGGGTAGGATGTGATGGCCTGAGGTCCATTATTGGCCCAAGAATATTTGGGCAGGGTAGTGTGGTGGTTGGCCAGGTGTGTCTGGCAGGTGGTTTCCCAAGTGTCTTCGGGATGAGTCCCAGGTGTCTTCGGGCGTGGCAGTGGATCTTCTAGCCCAGGTGTCTTCGGGCGTGGCAGTGGTTGTTCTGGCCTAGGTGTTTGCAGGCGTGGTTACATGTGACAGTTGTGGCCGAGATGTTTGCGGGCGGGATTCGGCAGTGGGACTGCATGTGGTTGTGGCCCAGGTGTGTGCGGGCGGGTGTGGCAGTGGGGCTGCGGTGAGAATGGAGGGATTGGTTCGATGCGTAGGATGTCTCAATAACGAGTGGGAAAGTGGAGGGTGGTACCCAAACATCAATGTTCTCTTATTATATATATTACATGACTTGCGTTATTTGGGGAGTGTGCCTTGGTGAGGCTTGGGTGGATAGTTTACCTTGTTAGGTGTTTGGTTTACTCCTTTCTCTCACGGGACTTTAGTATGTTCCCCCACTTGTGCATGAGAGTCTTTGGTTTTCCCTACTGAGTGTACTTGTATGGTCACCCTATGTATATAGAACTGCTTTCAGGTTTCCATGAGGGCATCGGGGATCGCACATGACCATACTAGCTCGGACCATTGGGGCAGTTACAGTTGCAATTTTTCTTTCTTTGGTACGTACCCTTGTAGTCACTTTTGTACCTTCTGGGTTTTACTTTTTGGAACATTCATGTGGGAATGGTTTACTTTTGGCTTTACTTTTCTTTTAGTTTTGGTGTTGTTGGGTTTCATCATCTTATCTCCCGATCCTATAAAACAAAAAGGGGTAATTCCTTCCATTTGTGTGTAATTCTATACCCTTGGTTCTAGTCGCCACTCCGGGACCTATTCAGGGTGGGTCTTAGGGGTCATTATCTCTCCATCAACTTAAAGAAGGAAGGGCCTCGCAATCTGCTGACCCTTACCTCCTTTTGGTGAAGGCGGGTCATGACAGAATGGTATCAGAGCATGGTTTGAGAGATAGTATGGATTCTGGAGTTAGGCACCGTGAGGATTGCATGGGATGGTAGCCAACACTGTTGGGCGACCTTGGTGCGTGAATTAGGCCAGGGAAGACCGGCTAGGACACGAGATTGTTGCCCCCCCTGTGATCCGATGCAAGGTCTCCGGACCCACCGAACGACCAAGTGAGGCCACGCTGATTGCCGGGTAGAGAGACCATAGGAAATGTACATTCATCATAATGAATTGTGTTCTTGTGTTTATGGGGTTTTTTGGGAATGATGAATAAATTAAAAGTTATGAAATTTTAAAGAAGGACATTCTGCACTACTTGGGATTAGGCATTCCTTGTTTACCTTGTAGTTATGTCACTTGGAAGGCGACCACATGTGGTACAGGTGATCAAGGCCCCGGAGACTACCTTGGATGATCGAGAGAGAGGTGATCAAGAGGATGACGACGACCAGTGGAAGAAGACACATCGGGCCTTCCAGCGACAGACCCTCGAGAAGTATGAGGGTAGCACCTCTGACATGAAGACGGAAGGATGGCTAGAGGAGGTAGTGATAGAATTTGGCCTGATTCGGGCCCCGACCGAGTACTGGGTTCCTCTGGCCATCTGCCAAATGCGGGGAGCATCGCGTCAGTGGTGGATGCTTTACCTGGGGGAGAGGAGAGTGGCTAAGGTGGCATGGGCTGATTTCAAGAGGGAATTCCAGGCGGAATTCCTATCTTCAACGATGAAGGCGGAAAAGAGACAAGAGCTACTCTCCCTCCAATTGGGGAGTATGTCAGTGAGGGAGCTAGGGATCAAGTTCAAGGACCTCCTACGTTTTCTCTGGACCTCTTTCTCGACGAGGAGTCTCGGGCAAGATGTTTGGAAGAGGCGCTCCGACCGTCCCTCCAGTATATTGTTACACCCTTTACCCTCCCGATGCACTTGGAGGTCCAGAAGAAGGCTGAAGTGGTGGAGAGGATGTAGGATCTAGGAGGAGTGTCACGAGAGGGGATCTAGCTTGGACCATCGAAGGGGAAGGCCGTCAGCACCAGGCCACCAGCATCAGGACCCTCCAGGTACCGACCGGTAGGGAGCAGGCCGCAGCTGTTTCAGTTTCGATCCCATGGTCCTCACCCTTTTCTTTTGGGTCTCGGACCGCGGTGCTTTGTCTGTGGGAGCCCTGGACATCTCCGGAGTCAGTGCCTGAACCAGGAAAAGTACGGTGGTGGCGGACAACATCACCACCCGCCCCAACAACAGCTTCCAGCCAAGCCATTCCAGCAGCAGCAGTAGGGACAACGACTTCCTGCTCCTCCGAGGGTAGACGTAGGAGGAGGAGGCCGACCACCGGGTGCTCCTCAGGGACCTTTACTGGGGCGTGGTCGGGGAGGTGGCCGATAGCCGAGGGGTAGAGGGGTTGCGCGTGGACAGTTACATGCCACAGAGGCACCAGTTCCAGCAAGTCCGGAGGTTGTTCAAGGTACGATCAGTTTGTTTAACACCCTTGCTTATACCTTGTTCGATACTGGAGCTCCGCATTCCTTTGTTGCACCCAGTCTATCCCATGCCTTGGGTCTATATGCCAAGAGACACCCAGTGCCCCTAGTGTTGAGCACACTAGTTGGGGGTCAGACCGACTTGTTATTTTTTTGTCGGGGATGCAGACTAATGATAGGGCCACATCAGACAGTTATGGATCTTCCTCTGCTACAGATACAGCCATACGATGTCATCCTAGGCATCGACTGGATATTCTCTATGTGTTCCATCATCGACTGGTTCCGAAGAGGGGTTGTGTTCTCAGACATGGGTGACCGACATGTTGTTTTCACCGGCGAGTGGAGCAGTCAGAAGGGAAATAGGCGAGAGGAACCCCTCCTCTCCTTGTTAGCTGAGCTATCAGTAGGGTCAGTAGATGCTGAAATGGTGGAAGTGACAGCGATTGTCCGTGAGTTTTAGGATGTTTTCCTTGAGGAAGTGACGACTCTACCCCCTCGATGTGATATTGAGTTCGGGATAGACATGCAGTCCGGCGCTTGTCCGATCTCGATGGATCCTTACCGGATGGCACCTTCAGAGCTTCGAGAGTTGCAGATTCAGATTGACAATCTGATGAAGAGGGGTTATGTTCGGCCGAGTGTTTCACCGTGGGGTGCTCCATTCATGTTCGCAAAGAAGGCAGATGGTGGTCCCAGGTTGTGAATAGACTACAAGAGGCTGAATCAGGTGACGATCAAGAATAGCTA
This sequence comes from Viscum album, assembly GCA_963277665.1. Classification (NCBI taxonomy): domain Eukaryota; kingdom Viridiplantae; phylum Streptophyta; class Magnoliopsida; order Santalales; family Viscaceae; genus Viscum; species Viscum album. The sequence goes on along the minus strand of OY728152.1, from coordinate 1,555,842,569 downwards.
CCCTCTTCTGAGGATATATGATCCTTTTGACCAGCTGAAAGGGGCATTATGGTTCTCGACGATCGACCTGTGGTCTGGGTATCACCAGCTAAGATTGAAGGAAAGTGACATCCCGAAAATGGAATTCAGGTGTAGATATGGACACTTTGAGTTCGTGGTCATGCCCTTCAGTGTTACGAATTCCCCGGCTATGTTCATGGGGCTTATGAACTCCATCTTCCGAGAGTACATGGATCGGTTCGTGGTTGTGTTCATCGACGATATCCTAATCTATTCGAGATCAGAGGAAGACCATGTAGAGCACCTGAGGATGGTTTTGGAGGTCCTCTGATAGCATCAGCTCTATGGGAAGTTGTCAAAACGCATGTTCTGGACACGAGAAGTGAACTTCCTCGGGCACGTGGTGTCCGAGTAGGGGGTAGCGGTGGACCCAAAAAAAGTTGAGGTAGTTGTTTCTTGGGAAGCACCCAAGAATGTTGCAGAGGTCCGTAGTTTCCTCGGGTTGGCAAGTTACTACCAGAGGTTCATACCCAAATTCTCCCGAGTTGCAGCCCCTTTGACACCCCTGACCAAGAATGGCCAGGCTTTTGTGTGGAGTGAGCGGTGCGAGTCATCCTTCAGCTATTTGAAGGAGAATTTGGTCAGTGCCCTAGTGCTGAGATTTCCAGAAGAAGGGGCGGTGTATGAGGTGTTATGTGATTCTTCAAGATAAGGCCTGGGATGTGTGTTGATGCAGTGACAAGGGGTGATCTCTTATGGGTCCAGGTAGCTACGCCCTCTTAAGTGTAATTATGCCACCCATAACCTAGATCTTGTAGCGGTCATTTTTGCACTAAATTTATGGCGGTACTACCTCATCGTAGTACGCTTTGTGGTCTTCACAGATCAAAAAAGAAAGAGGTATATCTTCTCTCAGCGGGACCTAAACTTGAGACAGTGGAGATGGGTGGAGTTCCTCCAGGATTATGACATCGGGATCTCTTATACTGAGAGAAAGGGAAATGTAGTGGTTGATGCCTTGAGAAGGAGGACGCGTAAGGATGCGGTCTGAGAGTCGGCAGATGCCTGGAAGGCGATGGAGGAGTTGGCTGCCTTGCACCTGGATGTGAGGATGGATAGCGGTAGAGGCTGCCTGTATCCGATGGCAGTGCAGTCATCTCTGTTGCAGCAAGTGGAGGAGTCTCAGTGGGGAGACCCAGAGTGCGAAGTGATGTGTGACCGAGTTAACCAGGGAAATGCTCCGGAAGGATGGATAGAGGATGGTCAGAACCAGATGCTTTTCCAGGGAACGTTGTTTGTTCCAGAAGTGATGTGTGGCAGGGTTCTCAGTGAGTTCCACAACACACCCCTAGCGGTACACCCAAGAGTTTCCAAGATGTACCAGGGACTGAAGAGTCAGTTTTGGTGGCCCGAAGTTAAGCGATCGGTGGCAGAGTTCGTGGCCAAGTGGTTAGTGTCTCAGTAAGTGAAGGTTGAACACCGAGTTCCAAGCAGCCTAAGGCAGCCTCACATCTCAATGGATTTTGTCATGGGACTACCCAAGGTCCTAGGGGGATATGACGCCATCTTGGTGGTATTTGACCGGTTGACGAAATCGGATCACTCTCTGGCGATCAGGGAGTCGAGTGCAGTGGATGCTTTGGCGTGATGGTACGTGTATGAGGTGGTGCGGTTGCATGGAGTTCTGAGGTCTATTGTCTCGGATAGGGATTCACCTTTTACCTCACGAGTCTGGAGGGTTTTACAGCATTATTTTGGCACCCAGCTACGCCTTAGCACTCCTTTCCACCCCCAGACAGATGGACAGACAGAGCGCACCATCCAGACCTTGGAGGATATGCTGCGGGCATGTGATCTGGACTCAGGGGGAACATGGGTGCGATACTTTCCCCTGGTAGAGTTTTCCTATAATAATAGCTACCACTCTACCATTGGTATGGCCCCGTTTGAAGCCTTGTACGGGAGGGCATGTCGTTCACATGTGTGTTGGACCGAAGTAGGTGAGGCAGGCATCCTTTGCCCGGAGGTGGTGCATAGCACGACATAGAAGGTTCAGCTCATACGGGAAAGGATGAAGGCAGCACAGGACTGACAGAATTCATATAATGATACCAGGAGGAGGCCCTTGGAGTTTGAGGTTGGAGACCACATGTGCTTGAAGGTCTCCCCTCAGTGTGGGCAGCGGAGGATCGGAAAGGGGAGTAAGCTTTCTCCCAGGTTCATCAGACCCATCGAAGTGTTGTAGCGGGTCGGTGAAGTGTCTTATTAGTTAGAGTTACTGCGGCCACTACTGAGGATACATTATGTATTCCATGTGTTCCAACTCCGTCGGTATTTGTACGATGATTCACACGTCCTTGATTGGGGTGAGATGGACATCGAGGACGATGTGACTTTTGTGGAGAGACCAGTGATGATCGAGGATCATAAATAGAAGGTGCTTCATGGGTGAACCATTCCCTTGGTTTGTGTGTTGTGGAGACATGGTGGGCTTGAGAAGAGTACGTGGGAGAGGGAAGCACAGATGCATACCCAGTACCCAGAGTTGTCATGAGTTTTGTATTATTCAGTTATAGCTGTTATGGTGGAACATTTTACCTTGTTGGCTATGAAATGTTGGTTTTCTTTCCACTTAATGTGTGTGAAAAGCCCTAGCTATGGGGGAGGAGAGAACCCGACCACTAATCAAGACGCATTAAGGTGGATGCGATTAAACCCATGCGGATGAGTCAGTGCTACCCAAAGCGGATAATATCTTGACTTGAGGGAGGTGACTCCCCAACCCACATACCTGGGAAGTTTGACATGGTATGTTGTTGGTTATTGACAGGGAACTATTTTTAGTTAGCATGGGTTCACCCTAAGAGGTATATTTTGAGGTGGTTGTTCGGACCCTCTCTTTTCTTCTGGTTTGTTTTGATTCTCGAGGACAAGAATCGTTTAAGAGGTATCTGATGTAATGGCCTGGGTTTTTGGGGTCCATTACATTGTGAAAATCTTGTGTTGGGTTTTCTGGTCTGGGAATCTCGGTGAAGTTAACGGTAGGCCTACCAGTATCTGTATCCTACCGGTAGCTCGACCAACCAGTAGCTCTGTCTACCGGTAGCCCAGCCTACCGATAGCTCTGTCTATTGGTAGCTCGGACTAGCGGTAGCTCTTTCTATCAGTATCTCAGTCTACCAGTATCTCTATCTACAGATAGCTCGGCCTACTGGTAGCTCTTCCTAGCGGTGGCTCAGTTTATTGGTGGCTGCAGCCTACCAGTAGCCAAAGTCTACCGGTAGCTACAGCCTATTCGTAGCTCGGCTACCGGTGGCTGTTGGATATCGGTAGCTGTCACCCCCCAGTGGCTCTCAGCTACCGGTGGCTCTGGTCTACCCCACGGGTTATTTCCGGTGGCGCTCCTTCTTGTGAAATTAGGGTTTTGAACCCTATTTTGACTCCTTTAAGCGTGTTTTAAAGCCCGGTAACCGCCCATAAATGTTTAACTAAATATTTAATGAATTAACATGTTTTGTGTGCGTCAGTTTAAACCACCCGGCCAATTTAATAAAGTGTGGGGCCGTGTGGTCAACCCACGAACCCCACTCCCTACCCAGTTTCACGTTCTTATCTCAACCGCCCAAGACCCTTATAAACTAAAAGGGTTCTCCATGGGTTTTATTTTTCCTCGTTCACACTACGAGATTACCCTTCCATCAGGCGAGCCACATCGGTTTGTGTGAAGTTCCGCGCCCTACCTAAGCATTGATAGATGATGCTATTTTCGTTCAGGCGAGCCGCATCGCTATCCGTGAAGTTCCACACCAGGCCTCAACGTCGATCGTTGACCAACAAGTAGGGAATTTCTCCTTCGGCTCTCTCTTTGTGTATCAGGTGGGTGGGCATGCTTCTATTCTGTAGAATAGGATAAACCAGACCTAAATGAAGATAATGAACTAGATTCTATAAAGAAATAAGGGGGATGTGATCGTTGATGATGTTTTAGGTTATGATCTTCTTTGTGAACTATGCGGGCTTATGCCTTCTGAAAATCATGGATGTTGGTGGTCTTTCTCTGTGCACTAACAAACCCCTGTATCTGGTGATGTTTAAATGGATTGTATTGTGGTTCTAAACCCTTTCTGTGTAATGAAAATCGGTTAGTTACATATATCCGGCCAAATAAGTTGAGGCGCCAGGATCAATCCTTTTGTGATAACCCCAGTTAAAACACACAAAAATTGAAACCATGGAGTGTGTTAAATCTTATATATCTGAAAATACTGGCATGGCCCTGATTTGTGTTGGTGTTAGTGGTTTTATTGTTTTCTTTTAGGGGTCGATTGCTGGAGATGTGGGAGTGGATGGGATCCCTTGTTTTTGTACTATCGGTTGTTATGAAATTGGGGATGAGATCCCCAGTTGTTATGGATTAGGTGGTCATGAGTTTTAAGACTGGGTGGTTACCTTGTTTATATCATGAATTGGGGAGAGATCCTCTGTTTATGAAAATAAAATTTGGGGGAGGGGACACGGGGCAGTGTCTTGGGGTTGCCTTTGGTTCTAGTACATTGAGGTATCTCACCTATTCCTTTTTTGTTGTGACTTTACAAGAGAACCGGGTGTGGATACTTAAATTGATGTTTGTCTGGTTTCTTTTCCTTGGTTATGTTTATGGTGTTGGTTTCCCAGTAGTGCATAAACTCATTTAAATATTATTACTAAACATGAAACAAGAATGGGAAAAATGGGTTTTGTTGGCGAGAGTCGTGACTCGGACTTGAGTATTGTTTGCGTTCCTTAGGCTGGCTGAAAAACCTAAACTTGGGGGAGTGATTGTTACCAATATATATAATTGTAGTTTTGTGTCTCTTATTCTCACCCCACCCAAGTTGATCACTTAGTGCCGAAAACCCCCATTTCATGGGGGAGGGTGTTTTTCCCAACACTCTTATTAGTGGCTGGTTATTAGATCCTTTTCTTCTCCCTTTCCCAGATAGCCCAAGTATCTTCGGGTAGGGTGTGATGGCCTGAGGTCCATTATTAGGCCAAGAATTTTCGGGCAGGGTAGTGTGGTGGTTGTCCAGGTGTGTGTGGCAGGTGGTTTCCCATGTGTCTTAGAGATGAGGCCCAGGTGACTTCGAATGTAGCAGTGGATCTTCTAGCCCTGGTGTCTTCAGGAGTGGTGGTGGTTGTTCTGGCCTAGGTGTTTTCAGGCGTGGTTATGTGTGATAGTTGTGGCCCAGGTGTTTGCGAGCGGGTGTGGAAGTGGGGCTGCGGTGAGAATGGAGGGATTGGTTCGATGCGTAGGATGTCTCAATAACAAGTGGTAAAGTGGTGAAGGGTACCCAAACATCAATGTGCTCTTATTATATATATTGCTTGACTTGCGTTATTTGGGGAGTGTGCCTTGGTGAGGCTTGGTTGGATAGTTTACCTTGTTTGGTGTTTGGTTTACTCCTTTCTCTCACGGGACTTTAGTATGTTCCCCTACTTATGCACGAGAGTCTTTGGTTTTCCCTACTGAGTGTACTTGTATGCTCACCCAAAGTATATAAAGCTACTTTCAGGTTTCTAGGAGGACTTCGGGGATCGCATAGGACTATACTAGCTCGGACCTTTGGGGGAGTTGCTGTTGCTGTTTTTCGTTCTTTGGTACTTACCCTTGTAGACACTTTTTGTACCTCGTGGCTTTTACTTTTTGGAACATGTATGTGGGAATGGTTTACTTTTGTCTTTACTTTTCTTTTAGTTTTGGTGTTATTGGGATTCATCATCTTATCTTCTGATCCTATAAAACAAAAAGGGGTAATGACTTCCATTTATGTGAAATTCTATACCCTTGGTGCTAGTCGCTACATCGGGACCTATTGAGGGCGGGTCTCGGGGGTCATTATCTCTCCTTCAACTTAAATAAGGAAGGTCCTGGGAATCTGCTGACCCTTCCATCCTTTTGTTGAAGGTGGGTGGTGACATATTAGGTGGTAGATTCTCACTGTATAAATGACCATTATTCCCTATCATTGATGAGGATTGGAAGGGATCTAATATTTAGTTATTTTTAAATCATTGATATAGAAATTATATTGTATGGGATAGAATCATACATTTTGAGATTTATATTTTATCCATTAATCAACATAATGATCATGGAAGATATGAAATATAATAATGAGCTATAGAAAAATGTATGAATTATTCTCGTGTTGAACTTGGAAAATTGCAAAGTTAAAAATTTTATAAATTAATATGTTTCACTTATATTATATAATATATGAGTGATATATTATATAATGATCATATTTCAAAAATCTAAATTTATCAATGAAGAAAAAATATGTATAGTTATATTAAGAATCATTTTTAGTGGGAAATATCAAATTGGATATTATACAGTATGTATATCAATGCATTGTGAGTTAATAAGTTAAAAAATGAATGAATTTTAAAGGTATGATGCTTTCATTCCTAGTAACACATTATAAATGGTATAAAAGAACATTATATTTTAACATAATTCACCATAAAACATAAAATGGACATAATTTCTTTTCGTCAATAGTGAATCGACTTATATAGTTGGTTCGCATCACATGTATTCAAGAGGATTTCTCACTTGATCAATTTTCCCTGTTATATATAAAATATTTTTTATGGTTATATAAAGTACCAATTTCAATTTTATTTGATCATGATCTAGGATTTACATCAATATTTACTGGTTTATTTAATAATAATTTGTTATAGATCGATGAATTATGATTTTTATCATCCTCGAACTTATCGTAAATCTAAAATAACCATTTAGAAATTTGATGATATGCTAACACCATCCTGGATGGATTTAAATGAATATTCGTATAACACATTTTCTATACTATAGTTTTGATATAAAAATACCTTTAACTCTAATATTATTTTTAAACCATATAATGATCAATATGGGATGCTATTCAGAACTACAACATGATTGGATGAATTCAGAGAAAGGAATCATTAAGGACCCAGTTTTCTAAGAAATGAAAGAGAAGGTTATATCTATTAAATGACATTTTAATGGAACATATATATTTAAAAAGTTAAATTATTATAATAATAAAGGAAAATTTTGAGTTTGAATTGTGTGAATTTATTTTCATTTATTCTATCCATAGAATATAGTAATAGAGGTTTGTTGAAGGGGGATATAAACTCTAGATAGATTAGTTTTTTCATGATAATAGAATATTAATGGACAATGGGATATCAAATTTCACTTCAACCAATCATATATTAGGTTCATTATAAGTTCTAAATATCACTTTTTAGATGGTATTTTCCAAAACCATCACATGTAGTTATATTAGATGTTTTGAAATTAAAAGATAATCATTGTTAAGGGGGAAAATAGTTGAGATATTTTACTAATGATATGAAGTAATATAGAATAATACAACCTACTTGGTCAATGTTCATTAAAAAAGTGTATGCTTGTTTAAATTATTTGGAAATATAATGAATTAATGATAAAAATTTAACATAATTTTTTTTAGATTTATGAAATTTTGTGGATGAAATTACTTAATGGGTGGTGAAATGTAACAATAAATGATTTTAAAATGTATTTATACTTTAAATAATTATTTCATTGAATGTATTTCATCATAAGTAATACCAAAATATTATAAAATTATATTTTATAATGATATTTTTTCTTAAATGTGACCATCATAATATATACATTAAATTTTTGGATACTAATAGAAGTGAACACATTATGAAATATATATAATGAATAATAAATACATAATTAAATGGGGACCTTAATTTGGAGCATCAGGTTTATGAAAATGAAATGAATCAGGAAAATTTTCAATTAATTTAGAACCAAAACCATCATTCCACTCAGCCCAAATTAAATTACATATACCCATAGGCTAGAAAAAGAAACTTCTAGTCATATGAGTAACCTTTTGGAAATATTTTACCCTCAAGTAAGATTTCACAAACATAAACAGCATATTAATAAAAATAAAACATAGACCCTCAATAATTTTTACATCCATGAAACCTAAAATGATAGTGAACAATAAATATTCAAGAAAAATGAGTCAAAACAAAAAACTAATTAAACTCATTTATATGAATTAATAACATAATGAAAAGTAACTACATATTATTTTACAATATGTGAAATAGGATGATGAAAAAAATAATATCAAACTTTCTTGAGAAATCCATAACTAAAAGTAAAATAAAATTAGAATCAAACTACTCTAATACCTTAATAAAACTGAGAAATTCATTCCACATCCTGAATCACCACTACAAACACTAAGAGAGAAACATACTAGAAGAAATAATTTAATATGTAAAATAAAATATCATGAACTATACAACCGAGTATGTAACCACCCACTAAATATATTACATTCCTTATATAATAATTTCATGAAATATTGTCTGAGATATAATAACGAAAATAAGGTTTCCAACATCATATGTTCATGAAGAAATATAATAACATATTGTTATCAAAATACTAAAAACTCTAATTTTCCACAAAACTAAATCAAAGTTATCCATTTCTATATTGGCATATAAGAAGTCAAACATTTATCCATTATATTGAAACATATTGTTTTCTTAGAGATATTTATCTCCACATGACATTAAATATAATAAAATAGAAATGAAATCCTTAAAACTCAGATTGATAATATAAAATTGTTTTCCATTTTCATAAAATTAACAAAGTCATTTTAAAATAATATAAACAAATAAAATTGAATTTATATTTAATTATAAAAAATTATTCATACCTTATGAATATCACAACCGGGATCATAGTCATATAATTCCTATAAATTATAAAATGAATCACAATATATTGTATATAATTTTAAAAAAATAATTTATAATTCCTTTATTTAATATAGTTTATCCAAAATAATACTTCCAAAGTATTTTTATTATAAGAATTAATTTATTAATATAAATTTTGTTTAAACATTAATTCATGTTATTAAAAAAATTTAAATTAGTATTTACACAAAATAAATTTGAAGTCGTTAATTACCAAATTTTAATAATAGAGAATAAAATAAATTTAAATTTAAAAAGATAGTTTTTTCCTAAAAATATATTCTATATGAACATTAAGTTTTCATAATCATAAATATATTGATCACTTTTGAATAATAGTTTCAATAAATGTTTTAGGTAGTATATTCAATACAACAAGAAAAGATCAATTAAATTATATTTCATAGAAACAGAGGGATAATTAATTTATTGTTCTACTTATGAAATCATTTTTCTGTAAATTGTTTTTAAAAAATATCATGTGTTTATATTAAAATGTATTTCTATCAACAATTGGAGTTTCATTTCATAAAATGGATTCAATATTTGGTAATACAATGTTATATTTTTATCAAATAATGAAAACAAATTATCTATAATCGATTGTAACTGAGGAAACATTTGTTATTATAGTAAAAGGTAAAATGGTAAATTTTAGTTTTCTTTGTTGTAATGTTATTTTTAATCATTTTTATTTATGATTAATTTTAATTTGGTTAATTACATGATTTTTATCTCTTAATCCAATTTTTTCTCATTTTATATTTTTATGTTCTATTTTAATTCTCCTTTTTTTGGTACATACAACGATCGAGAATATATTTTTTCGAATATGTGACTTGATTTAAAATATAGTTAAAAATATTTTAATTCTATGTCCATAAATTTTAAATTTTTTCGAAGAATATAAATTTCCGTGATTAAATTATTATTTAAATTAAATTTCAACCATATTTGATTTTATTTTTAATTTATTAAAATTAATATTCATTTTTTATCAAAACAAGTTATTTTTTTAGTTCTTCCAAAATAATGGAAAAGAATGCATTATTTTTTTCTACATGAATGAATTTTTTCCTATGTAATGGTTTATATTTATATCAAAGAATCTATTAACATTGTATCTGGTTATTTTTAAAGAAATTATTTTAAAAATATTTTTAGAATTTTTATTTATAATGTAATAAAATTAAATTGATATCTCCTTAATGATTTTGAAGAAGGGTTTGAATATTCTTTTAAATGAAATTTTGATCAATTAAAAATTTATTATAGTATTATTATGCATAAATAGGGATATAATATTGTGATACTATACAATTTCCAAATCTAAATCAGTTAGGATGATTCTGTTTGGAGGATGATTACATGAAACTCAATACAATCCATCATGTTAATTATTATAACCAAATATTTTTGAAACATATTTAATTTCAATATGTTCGGATATAATAAATTTTTAAATGTTTATATTATATTGTGGAACATATATATATGGTTTTAATTATGTGACTCTTGAATTAATTAATATTCTCCAATTCAGTGGGTGTATGATAGATATCTCCTGGGATAATATAGATAGGAATACGACGTAAACATAGTTTTGTAAGTGTCACTGACCATTATGATATTCTTTAGAGTGAATAGTGTCTTTTTAAATTATTGAATGTGGTGTAAACCTCATCCCCAATGGTATATTGTCCATAATAATAGTTTTCAAGTGAACCATGACTAATGAAACTATTTTCCATTATTATGATTGCACCACAATTCCTATGAAATTTTCTTCTGTGTGTGACATTCTCGAAGGTCCCACGATTGATTAATGATGGTTTCTCACTTGTATTACCCATTTATTTTGAAATTCTTTATCATTATTCAATGAATCATGATTTATGATCTATGAATTAATGGGTATGATATTTTTATGTTGTGGCCCTACTATAAACCCTTATTTTTTTCCTTTTCATTCAAATGATCATCAATTAATATCACCCTTGTTTACCAATGGTAGGAATATTTTTTACCTTTATCAAGTTCACATTTTCCTTATTTAATGAGGAATGGTTTTATGAACAATATTTATAAGAAGGTACTAAGAGAGAAGAACTTTTTTTAGAGATATTGAATAAATTTTAAAAAATTAGATGATTGTAAAACTTGTAATTAATAACAATAATCCATTTTGGTAACATTTAATGTATTATTATGAGATGTATTAATTATTGATATAAATTTATAAGGAATATATATATTATAATCAGGTATACTCATTAAGAAATGGAAAAATAAAAGGAGAATGGTAGGGAATGAATAGAGAGCAAAAAATTGGATAAATTTAAAAAAAAAACTGTATAAATATCCAGGGAATTTATAGTAAATTATCCAAAAACAAAAGGAGAAATAGGTTGTATATCTACCTCAATAATCCAAGATTTTTCTACATTAGTTTGTGGGAGGAGGGGTGAGTCTGTGTTAAAAATCAATAGGGAAAGTTGTGTAATTTCATAGAAATTTAAAACATGTGTATATCAAATAGTTCGGCCACAGAATTTTCGAAATAGTGCTCCAATAAAGATACATCCACTATAAGAACAAGAGACTCATGTATAGTTTTTATGCACAATATCTATAACAATGAACAAACAATTTATGTAATTTCCATGGGAAAAGGTTTAGATACATTAAAGATATTGTCTTATGGTCAAAAAACCGTGCTCAAACATTGTAAAACTAGAACATAAAATTATACATCCCTCTTACAAGGGTTACATACTATTTATTCTAACCATTTTCCAAATTCTCTAACAATGTAAGAAAAAGTATAATTTTGATATTTTTCCATGAAAATCCTACAAATGATAAAAACAGGAAGAAATATAATTTAATATAATTTAATGGACTATAGTAACATATGGGTGTTACTAACCATCCCAACATGTTACACTCTACCGTATAAGGTCTTTAATTAAGATATAAGAAAAAACATGGGATAGAATATTTACGATAAATTAAACAAAATAGATTGAACATATCAAAAAAATCCAAAAACAAAAATAATGTAAATATAATAATAAAAATAACCAAATCTGATAAACCCAAAAAAAAATAGAAACCAAGATTATTTAAACAAAGGTCTTAATTGATGAAGATATATATTTTGTTGGTCTCTATATTATTTAGAATCCATCAAAATAGATAATAGTAAATAAAAACATTAAACATACCACACTACCGAAAAAAAGATGCATCAAAAGTTAATTATAATATTGGACCAGAAAAATGGATCTATATCTTTCATAAAAATAAATCATATCACATCAAGAATTAATGGTCCACAATCAAAATATTTCAATACCATAGTAAAAATAATAAAAATTAAATAAATCTTATAGATAAAATACTTCAACAAAATTATACAAAGTCATGACAATTAATATTCATACAAAAAGTGTATCATTGGATCCTTATTTGAAATACATTCGATGGTCTACCCAAAAATACATTTCCCAAAACAAAAGGTATCAAATAATCAAAAAAAGTGTATCAAAGTTACTTTTCATATAAAATCACCTATAAGGTTTTTTCTGAATCTATCCATCCATAAAAAAACCTAATTATTGAGCCATATCAAAAACAATCATTGGGAAACCAAAACTATCCTAACCCAAACTGAGTAGAATGAAAAAATTAAAAAATGAATGTATAAAAATCCATGTATAAGAATATATAATATTTTGAAATAAAAAAGAAACATAAAAAACTACCTGTCACAGGGAGCTCCAAAATTCCAAAACATAAATAGAATCCAACATCAATCGGACCAATCAACCTAAAATCGGTCATTTCAAACCACTCAACACTATCAATATGGCCTTAAAAATATAATACATAATAGTGTGTAATCACATAGAGAAAATTATATTTACCACTCCCTATTGAGTATGGGTAGGAATAAAAATAAAAGGGGTCTAGGATAAGAGGAACCACCCCTAAAAAATTAAAAACTTCCCATAAACAAAATATTTCTTAGAGGAATAATTTAGAACCACGAAAATATAACCTTACAAATCAATTAATCAATAATAATATAAAATGTACAAATAACTAATGCATCGTATTAAGAAACCCAATCACAAAAATAATCCTTCGAAAAAAATTTCCATCCAAAACATGATTTCAAAATAGGGCTATCATTTTTAACACTATATGTTGAAACAAATTTAAATAATTATTTAAAATACTTTATAAGGTTTATCATTAGAAAACACACCGAAAAAACAATTTTTCCCTTAAAAAATTTTTAATGATACAATATTTCAATTTAAAAAAATAATAAATTTACAAATAATTTCAACCAATCATAAAAGCAATTTTTCAGAATCCCATATCCCCCCATAGAAGTAATACCTTAAGGATTTGACCCAACAAAAAATTTAGTCTGTATAAATATTATATTTCTTTTTCTTAAAATTAAGGTCATTTGATAACGCAAAATATATTATGAATATCACTTCTACCATATGAAAATATTAAAAAAATTATTTTAAAACAAAAATTCTTCTAGATTTCAAAATAATGTTATCCACTTCCAAAAAAGTAATTTTCAAAATCAATCCCACATCATTGAAAAACATATAGATTGAAATCAATCTAAATCTATTTATCATGTAAAATATAAATTCCCAATAATAGATAAATTAATCACACCTTAGATGTCATAATTGACAACATGAAACAAGAAACATATGTATAACACCTGACCAACCATATCAACATATAATATGAAAAAACATGAAACTTTTTCCATTACCAATATAAGGAGATACATGAAGCAATTTTTATAAATAGTAATATTAATATGGATTAAATACTTATTTTCATCTTAGAAAAATATATTATGAAAATGTTTTAATCGTTCATTCATTCCTAAAGTGATATAAGAATGATGTTTTTTTCTATTGTATTGTTTTTCATTATATGTAGTAAAACATCAATCTCGTAGTCCTATATCCATTTTTTATTAAAATTAAAAATAAAGACTATTAAGGATATGATTACCAATCTACGAAGAATGAAAACACCATAATATATATATATATATATATATCTAATGATAACTACCATAATTTAGGAAAATGATGTGTACATATGAAAACTCAATGAAAATGGAAGAAAATTGCAGGTGACAAATTCCCAACAACTATATATTGAGTTAAAATAACATTAATTATACTTCTAAGGCACATCCAAAATAACAAGAGGTAATTTAAAAAAATAACGAAACATACGAATTTTGAATAACAAAGGTTCTGATAACATTTGTGACAAACTAAATTAGGTTACTAATAAGATGAAACCTGAACCAGCTTTCCCTAAGTCCATAGCAGAATTCTCAATCCACATGGGATATAGAGAATAACCAAGGAACCACATCAAACATCTTCAAAAATCATTCCACCCTAAAAATAGAGTTAACATATATATATAATAGATATTTTAATAAAAATTTAATATATATGGTCTATTATTTATAAATATAACAAATATCTAATTATAAAGATAAATAATGAAAATTTAAAAATGATTCATGTCATCAAATTGACTAGTCCTATTTTTTAAAACAATAAAAATCATCCAAATAAGTTACTTAAAAAAGATAAATAATAAAAACTATAAACAAAAAAGTTTATGTTGTCCAATATATCAATAAAACATTATAAAATAAATCCCAAATAAAACTTATCAAAATACCACCATGAATGCCATGGATTTTCCCTATATATCTACTCACTACTACCTATGAAATGATATTACCACACTAGAACATGACCCATAAAATTTAATATTTGTTGTATTAAACTATAAATCTCAATAGGTCCCTACTAATAGAATCCATGAATTTTTTTTATATATACATATCATGAATCCAGGTTTGATATAATATAATCATAAAAATGGTTTATACCTCTTAAGTCAACCAAAAAAGAAAAAATGTATTCTTATAAAAATAATAAACCCATAATATTTCCACAAAAATGATATGAAAGTATCCATTTTTATTTTAGGGATATTAGAAATAAAACATTAATCCTTACCAAATAATTGAATTTTACATTATTTATAAAATTGTTATCCACATGGATTAAAATTAATATTAAAAGAATTTAAAATAGTCAATAATGATTATGGGGATAAATAAAAAACAATTTAAAAATAAATAAATGAAATCAATCACACTAATGAAATATCTCATATCATTTTCAAATTTTAAATGAATAAAAACATATACCCATTTTCTTTTGAAAAAAATCATCACAAAATATCTATAGAAACAATTTGAAATACATATAGATAAATTTATCCTGTAAAAAATTACATCTATTTGGAAATAAAAATTTCAATAACCAAATTGTAAACCATTTTATGAATTTACCAAACCATATTTGGGAGAAGAAAAAATGATATTGGCACCAAAGAATAAGTGTAAATATAAATACAGTTAATAGACATTTACTATGAAACTATAAAATCAAACATATGGGTATATAAAAAATAGGTGGACTAAAGAAACTAGTTATAGAAGAAAAAACCTCATGGGTTAATACATTGTTATTACAGTGAGATGATCATTGAAGATACCACTCATAGAAAACAGTTTCAAAACTAATTTGGAATAATTTTTTTGTGTATGTTAGGACCACCTGGAACATTCCACCCATATAATCCCACACAAGAATCAATTAGTGAACACTATATCTTTTTTTAGTTCAAACTATAGTGGATTATAGTGAATGGGTTCCCCAAAACATTGTATAATTATTCAAGTTCTCATTATTAGATTCCTAGGTTTATTTGACTCGTCAATATAGAAGTGAGGACAAAATTCAACCATAAATCATTTATGTGTGATATGAATGATAAAATAAATTCTCCTCATCTCTAATTATGAAACATAGAAGAACCAATTAATTCAATATATATATACTTCATGCATCATCAAATACACATTATAGGGAATTATGGTCATGAGGAAATCTAGAGGTCATTATAGCCATTCAAAGTCTATTTTAATGTGTAGAACATGCCTTTATTAATTAACATGAATCATTATTAAAATTATATTTAAACCCTTATAAATTCAATTCATAATTAATTTCAAAAATAACCAATTTAAAACATAATTTTAAAACATATTTGTTGAAAAAACATTCATATGATTTCAAAAAAGATTCTAGAAACTTGGTTATAAAGTGGACATACACATTTCACAAAAATAGTAGACATAAATAATTTAATTTAATCATTAAAAAATAAATCAAATCTGATTAAACCTGTATATTATAAAAAAAGTTCCTCCTAGATAATTTAAAAAATTCCATACAAAGCCATTTAAATTTAAAACACCCAAAAAAATATAAAGGAAAAACTTTTTTTCTAAGATCAATACTCATGGAAACCTTGTTATAGATTCTTCTGAACACAAAACATAACAATTATTTAATATAAAATTTCATTAGAAACAAAAGAATAACATGAAATAAATAACAAATATTGAATATTAAAATACATACCTCAATTATGTTAAAACAACATTTATTTTTTGGGTAATACCAATAAATGATAGAGTACGTCCTCCCTAAGTCATAATAGACCAAATCCCCATGTTATAAAAATCAAATACCAAAAATATTTCATCAAGTAGGATTACGGTTCTTGTTAAAGGGATAGATAAAAGGGTTCTAGAATGAGAATATAGAAGAGGGGGAAGAGAAAAAAGAGAGCAATTACATTTTAAATATTTATAATTTCAATGTGTAAGTAATAAAATAGAAAATTTTGTTTATGATCTCCCTTATTCCTTTATGGGTTTTCGTTACGAGTAGAAGTATGGATATGTGAGTTCATTTTAAAATTTGATAGCGTAGGGTTATTAATATTAAAATATTTGAAAACTAGGGTAAGAAACACTATTTAGCCAATTGGATTTTCAAACCATATTCTAACCATTCAACATGAACAATATGGGAAAAAGGAAAATTCATTATTTGGATGAAAAAATTATGGAAATAAAAAATATCATGTTGGTCAACCCAAAGGAAAATATTGGTCACGTAGATCCCACAGAAGGGAACTTGTTTTGAAAAATTTTAGTCAAACTAATTGAAATTATATTATTGATTTTTATACAACTCAAAAAGAGTTATTCATTATCAACACTAACTACACACTAAATTGCATGACACCTAAATAAACTCAATAATTTTAAAATTATATCACTATAATCATGATATCTGATGATGTAGTAATGAAACGGAAATTAATAATAAAAACAATGGTCTATACTAATGTGTGGGTGTAACAAAACAGGGTTGGTATTTTGTGTCCCTTTGAATTTCCAAAGACTAAATCCAATAGAAAATTAAAAAATTATTACATGAGTAAAAATATATGTGAAAAGTGTTTCATGTAATGTAAACAACAATTAGATCTATGGTAGCTAATTCACCAACTAGATCTACCACCATTGCTTATATCACAGTTAGACCTTGTGAAGTGCGCTTGAGGAGTTATTTAAGTAGATATTAAACTAATAAAAATATGTAAATATAAATGTAATATTTTTTAAATGTATTACATCACAATAACCATTTTTCATAAAAAATGGTTTTAAAATAATTAAATAAATTAATATAAATGAATAATTATTACAAATATAATGATAGAAATTCATTTTTTTCATTAAAAATACCTTTTTAGACAATATTTTTCATACTAATGTGTAATTTTAATAAAATCGACGTTAAAATATTTTAGAATTATAATATGATTAAATTAATAACATATTTTCATTTAACATGTCAATATTATAATTGAATGAATTTAGTATATTTTTTTAAAAAGGTCAATATTCAAGTAAATATTTATAAATACAGTATATACAAATACCATTAATTTTTTTAATCATTTTGGAATTTTCATGAATGAATAATCTAGGAAACATTATTATTGGAAAAATTAATTTTTGATTTATAGTAATTCATATAAAATATTTTATTTTATTTAGAAATGTATTTTTTAAATTTTCTAAACTATGTTATTATTATTTGAAATATATATATATATATATATTCACCATTTTATTTTAATTAAAATTTTATAATATTATATTCAATGTTTTATATGTTTTAAAATAAAATAACGAACCATGTTTGACTCTAAAATCATTTAACATCATTCAAATCAATACTTTCTAATATTTTTTATTAAATTAATTTTTCTGATTAATAGTATAATTTTTTGAAAATTATTTTTATCCAATATAATTATGCTATCCTATAATTATTTTTAATATTTTTAGAAACTTAATATAATAAAAAATTTATAATTTGTAATTTTTATATAAAAAATTTTAATGATGTCAATTTAATTTTGTGTTATACCAATAAATTGTTATGGTAATGGTCAGGGACCACTGAATTGAATAAAATGAGTTAAATGTGTTAAATCACTGGATAAAGTGATAATATATCACAAAAAATCATCATTGAATGTTTCTTTTATATATTTCAATACTTATTATTTATTATATCTTCATTTTTTCATATTTGGAACAAATTTCCTTGGTTATTTTATTTCATTATATATTGAGTACTAAGTATTAAAAAATGGTAGTACTCTAACTTATAAATGATCTCACCATCACACAATCAATGACACCTAAAATATTATAAATTCGTCGAAATAATCTTAATTTTTTCATCCTTAATAATTCTCTCCCACGTTGGGTGTCTTGTGGTCCCTTTATATTTATTATATTCTTTCAAAAACTATGAAGGATTCTAAAGAGATATATTATTCCTAGTTTATTAGTAATAAATTCTCACAATTAATATCCACTTATATTCTTCAACCAAATCCTGTAAAAACGTTTCCTCTTTAATAAATCCAGACTAATTATATAATTTTATAGTGATGATATTATAATGAAATGACATCATATTCATATCCTTTCATTGATTATAGAATATTATTGTTTTCATCGTCTCTACTGAGGATAAGAATAATCCTCTAAATTACTACCATGGGTGGCTATAAATTGTAACTTTAATTTATTTCATTATATAAAATATTAAATAATATATTGAATTCTTATTTATAAATGTAATATAATGACATAACACAATGTTAATATAAGAAACTTTTTTATTAATTTCACTCAAAAACAAGCTTTTTTGTGGATTTCATAATATAGAATCGTACTTTAAACTGAAATAAAATTCCTTAATAACATTACAAAACTTATTAAATCAGTTATTCTAATAAAGTTACCGTTATAAAGATAACTATTTCATGAACATAAAATGAAAAGTAAATCTGTTATAAGGAAATTTTAAAGGAATATATGAGACAACTGACACTATTGATCAATAATACCTATATATAAGAAATTTCATTATAATAAATGGACATAAATTATTAATTATAATGTTAATAAATATGATGATGTTTATGAAATATATAATTATTGAATTTATTTTATTATTTTATATGATAGATAATATCTTACATAGAAGGAATCCACTGTAGGGTTTTTGTAGAATGCATTACCTTTTCATTATATTGAAAACAATAATCTATGAATATAAACGTTCATGATTCTTTTATGCCTAAATTTAACATATTTATGTGGTATTTTATTTCTATATTTCAGGAATCTTCGAAATTTACTTTTATTGGTGTTATTATTTAATTTTTTTGTAGACGTATGAATAAAATATCACTTTTACCATTTACCACATGAGTTCTATTTCTTATTTTTATAATTTTTTTTCTCAATTATCTGTCATCTTCAAGTTTTAATTATTTTACAAATAAATTATAATAACTTTTTTTCAATTTTTCATTTTAAATATAATGTAAAATGTTTAAGAAGAATAAATAATAGGATTTCTTTCCAAAAATATTTAGTTTTACATTACACTACACATTTATTATCTATCACATCATTTTCATTCATGTTTTAAATATTTTCAATTACATCAAAATTATAGTTTACATTGATCTCTTTTCATTCCCTTGCGAAAAATATCTAAAGTGAGTTATATGATTTCTTAAAATCATGATTTAAAAACATTATGAAAAATCATTTAATTTTTTTTATCTATATGCAAAATATTTGTCTATTATTGTGTAAAGATAATAATCATCACCTTGGAGATTTTTTTTCCATAAAAACTTTTTGATAATTAATCATTGTATTGACTGATATAATCATGATGTCATGTTTTGGGATTCTATTCGAGAAATATATTAAACTAATTTTATATCCATTAGTTTTACATGAAAAATATTATAAAAAAACTAATATGAAAGACATATATATGAAATATAATTATTTTATACGTGGGATCTGTATTTCTCTACAATAAATTCGGTAAATCTTTATATAACATGAGATAATTAAGGTAAATATGTTTTTATTCTCTATCCACTATGGTAAATATAGAGTGATTTCTAATTAACTATATTATTGGAAAATATTCTGATACTTGAAAAAATATTTAATGATTATTATTCTATTAAACCTTGAAAAATATTGTGGTTTCTATTATTATGATTATTCCACATTTCAATATTTTTTCAAGATTTCAATTTAATTTTTCTATAGTTTATGTTATTTTTTCCCATGTTTTTAAGAAATGGTATATGTTTTATTTTTTAAGAATTGTTCCTTTGGGGACCTAGGATCTCATTCCATTATCAATAATGTCAGATATTTTTTTAAGATTAACAATTATTAATTTAAAGTCATTTTTATTTTATATTTCCCCCATGATCATGAATTATCAATGGTTTGTGATCTATCAAATTAAAATGTTATTATAATTTTACATTAATGATAATTTCAATCCAAACTTTCTTTAATTTCACATATATGATGGAATTATATGGTTGAACATATGTAAATATATATCCTATAATGATTTGTTTATGGGTGATATTGAAAAAATAATTTCTGTTAAGATGTTTACATGACCAATCTCTTAAGAAAAATAACCATTGGGTGTTTTTAGAACTATATGTATTCTTTAAATTTTTAAAATGATGTTAAATATATGTATTTTGAGTATGTGCTATATAAGATATATTGTAGAGAGTCTAAGATTATCGAGTTCACAATTCTAGGAATCCAAATTTTAAATCAACTTTTTTATTAAATTATATTTTTTATCCATGATATAATGGAAAATTATCAAGTAGGGTATTATGTTTTTATATTGATAAATTACCCATGAATTATTTTTGAGAGACATTGGTTTCATGATTTGTAGGGGTATCTGAGAAAATTGTATATTATATTTTTTATTAAATTAAATTATCCTGTTTCTATATCTTATATATTTTTTCATACTAAAAAATATGAGATATATATTAACAATATTTATATATTTTAGGTCCACAAGGATTAATACCCTGAGAGAGGGGTGAATTAGGGAATGGCTAGTTTAAAATTAAATCTCATTATGATCTTGTTTCTTTGTTAAGAAAAACACTCTTCTCTCTCTTTCTCATTGCACAATATAAACAGAAAGTAAAACATGCACAGGACACAACAATTTTTACTTGGTTCACCCTCACTAGGCTACATCCAAGGAGCATACACCAGCAATGTGCCGATTAACCAAATCAACTATAAGTACACTGATGTTTACAAGGTTCGGGATAGATCACTTCTATTCCCAGGCTCACTGCCTTTACAAAGTTTAGGGTCAGCTCACTTCCTTCCCAAGGGTCACTCTTTGTTTCTCCATCTCTGGCTCACTGCCGGTGGAGAGGATCACCTTCTTCCTCTTCCCTTACTCACTGCTCTGGAAAAGATCCACTCACAGTTTATAGACCTGTAGGTCTCTTCATTATCACTAACGAATGCATCCTCTATTGTATGTATATACAATGTTAAAGTCCAACTTCCACCCGTAGATGAATCTGTCTTTGCACCAAAGGTATCAAGAAATCTTCCAGCTTTCACGCAGCCCTAAATATCTACCGTGAATCAACCATACATGGTTCCCTTCTCTAAGCCGGTGCACAATTCTCGGAGCGTAAGTCAGATCTGGCACACAATTCAACCTCAACCACTTGTGTGACACAAGCTTGTCCAACACCCAACATGCACGACACACACCCTTTTATGCCCAAACCAATATTGGCGTGAAACCAACAACTTTTGTGCTTCTTCAAAAATTGGTGCACAAGTGTCACAAAAACACTTCCGCAACTAGTTTTTAATCAACTCAAAACTTGCATGGCTGACTTCCTTTCTCGCCCAAACAACCTTAGGCGTGAAACTATCACCTGGCGCACAACTTCAACTTGCTTGACCATACACCTCTTGCGCGACCACCACACATGCGCAGTGAGAGATATGATTTTTCTAAGTGTTGAACTATTGACCAAATGAGGATGGTTAGACCTATATTTATATGCATTTGGGCACGCTACGCGATGGCTCACAATTCTCCACTCAACGCATAAGTTTCGGTGCACAAGACTCTACCGCGCAAGTCACTTGCATGACCAACTCTAAAACATGGGCTACCCTTATCCATTTGCCATATTTTGATGCTCTGATCTTGAAAAACATATGGAAAACAAGTTTCCTCTCCTTTAATTAAATGGCACGCAAGTCCCTTTGCCAAAACCACATTTTTTCATTTGTCGATTTTTAGGCCCAAAAAATTTGCAAACACTGGAAAATGATGTCACCTTGTATCTACTCTTTTTGTACCGCCTCCAGATCATCCATTCTATTATTGGCATTCTTGAATCAAACATGGATCGCTAACCAAAGCCCTTGAACTTGACATGCGATGAAGAAATTCCCCTTTTCAACAAATTTTTATGTCATGGTTTTCTTTGTCAACAATCACAACACATATGTCTGCTTTGTCAACAAACAAAATAAACTAAAAAATGCTTCAATGATACCGTGAGGGATTTTTTCCCATCAATATAGATATATGGTAATGATTATTTTAAGTGATTAATTATAAGGTATATCCATTGAAATTAATCTCTAGATATACTATGTGTTGAATAAAAAATAAGTCCAGTGACTCTGTAACTGAAAAATATTAATAAAACGAAGGAGATGATGTAGTGATATACATAGAAATGATTATATAAAAGGGATGAATATGGGTTAAAATATGATATTACTATAATCTAGGGTGGATATTTTAATTTCCTTGATAGTTGATAACTCATGCCAATATAAATGAACATTAATTAAGAATTTTTTATGTGATCTCATTGTCACAAGTAGTTTCTTATGAATATGAATGTTTGAAATTATGTAACTATTATATGGTGCCATACATTAATTATATTTATCATTATGATAAATTTTTCAAGGTTCTACCCATTAAAATTTATTTTGATAATAATATATAATTCATTTGTTTGGGGGATAACAATTACAAAACCTAAAAGAAAATCCCAGATATTATATGTGAACCACATAAACATCTTTGTGCCTTATTTTTTGCATTCTATGATCATATTTAATTGATATAGGTAGATATAGAAAAATAAATTTGACAACCGCTCACCCTAATTCATTAAGAAGACAATTCAAATGTTTAAATTCGTACAAGTAATCCAATTTAAATCACACCTCCCATCATAGGTTCTTTTTGAATCAATCATGTTGAATTATAATTGGTATTCAAGATTTCATTTCTATATAATATTGGATTCTCAAAATGAAATTATATAATGTTTTAATGTTTTGTTTTTCTATTTTGAAAGGGTTTTTTGAAGTGAAAAACTGTATAATATGTGTGTATTATAGATCTAAATAAAATTTCATCCATGAAATTAAATAATTAAATAAGTATTGAGTGATTATTTTTAATTAGTAATATATCATGTATAAAAAATATATTTCAGAGATGATGTGTAATTTTTATTATAAAAAAATTCATAATTCGTTGAAAAAGAATTTTTAAACAATATTTCACATGAAGACTCTCCTCTAAATGAAAAAGGAAAAATAGGTAATAGAATTCATAAAATTAATAATATAATGATTATGATGTAGTTTTAAAAAAACCCCTATTTTTTAATTAATTTTTTTCACATAAATTTTTTGATCTTTAAAATTAAAATTATAGGGAATCTACTTATAGGATGAAGATAAATAATGGTTAGTGGAATCGTTGGATAAAAATATATTTTCATGCAAAATGTCAAAAAAAATATGAGAGAAAATGTTTTATAAATTTTATTCTAATTGAATTATTATAAAAAAAATAAAAAGAAGTGAAAAGTTAAATTAAATTAAAATAATATATAAATAAAGGATTAAGGGAAAGGATTCATAATTTAGAAGAAAAATTAATATTTATTAGTGATGTTAAGACGCTATATAAAATATAAATATAAAGAAAAAAATATCTCCATATTTATTTTTTAGATAAAAAAATTATAATGAACATGATAAAAATAGTGGGGATGTGTAATGGTATATAATGAATTTTGATTACATTTGATGATAAAAAACTCCGAATCTATAGATACTTGAGATGGATGTCAAACTGAAAATCAAGGAATCTAATCAAAATGGGTCCTTAATAACTTTTGAGAAAAGGGTCACTAACATGCATATTTATAACAAGGATATGTTAATAAAAATAACTCAGTCATGTGGAAATAATAACACGAGATCAAATAAAAATAAAAAATAATTAGGATAATAGAAAATATTATTCATTTTTCAAGAAAAATGAGTCTTTACTAATGTTGATTTAATGAAAACTGAACAATATAATTTCTCTTTTAGACAAACATGTGTGGTCGAAAATATTTATAATACCTCCACTACATCATATGTTGAAATTGTTTTTTGAAGAAATAATTTTACCAAATTGGAATCCCTTTTTAAGTCTATAGATACATAAAAATAACAAGCGGTCAAAGATGGCTAGACTAATTTTTGAAAAAAATCAATTAATTGGTTATTAATAGTTTTGTAAGAGATTTGGGACTATCAATAATTATTTTTTATGTCTTATTAAATTAAAACAAATTAAATAAATGAATTTATCTTGCTGTTCGAGAGATGAGTAAAAAAAATAACATAGATGACTAATAAAAAGAATCTACCAATTTTAAAAAGATTTTGATGCATCAAATTTCATCACAGGAGTTAATATAAATATACTCACTATTAATGGGGTTGAATAGACTTCCTAAAAACCCATAACATTTAATATAGCTGAATTCACTAAAAGGATGATCAAAATTACCCTAGAAGTTCATATGATGATTTTCACAACCATGAACCAAACCAATGGATCTTTTCATCCCCTCTATTATTTATACAATATTTAGGAATCCGAATAACCCTACCCCCAAAAATAATTTTACATTATACAATACTCATAATTAACTAAAAATTCAACTAAAATATAAAAAAAGGTATACATGAAATAATTTTACAAAAACAAGTATGTGATCATACTATTTTTAACACACTTTAAAATTTCTTTCTACAATAAAGCATTGAACAAATGAAACTTATTTATACTAATATATGTATATAGCATAATAAAATAAAATATATTTAAAAATATTTCGGTATAGAATGATTAATAATTCATAAAACCTTGATATATTTTTCATGCATCAGATTCAATGTTCCATTATAAGTTCCATTATTTAGAGTCAATCCCAACTTATTATTATAAATAAAAATTCTAGTGGGGTCATTCACAGCACCTTGATATATTCACAAAAGAGCATAAAAATATAATTACATTAAATATTTCCAGTAATTTTGTTAAACTCAATAGGTTACTCCTATAAACACTTTAATAATATTCATTCTAGTGAATTACTTCTAGAAATTTTTATAATATAATTTCCCACCCAATGATGTCTATAGTAGGAACGATCATCTGAAAAAACAAAATTCATTAAAGAGAAGACCTTATAATATCATCACACCGAGCCTAGAAATGAATGACTAATTTAATTTTTAGTGTATGTAAATTTGATGCTCAATATTCTGATGAAAATAAATGTATGAGGTTCTGATAATTAAATCAAATCCCAACAATATTTTACTTAAATACATAATTGATTTAAAAAATTAGTAACTTAACTATAAAAGCCCTTACATAATTTATTGTATATGTGTTATAACATGTTTTTCTTATTAAATTTACCTATTTTATAACAAGAAATAATGATACCTCATATGATCGTTATGTATTGTCTTGGTGAACAATTGTTTCAGATTTTGGGTACGGGGAATTTTTTGATGATCTAACACTTTATCCAACATTATATTTCTTATTGTGTGGTACTTTTCATTGATTTTATTTTTTATTTCATGGCAACTATAATTTTAACAATTGGTATTCAACATTTTCTATAAAAAAATACATGCTTCTCTGACTTATTGTTAATTCTATCATCATCTTTTTCTACCAAACCTTCTTCCTTCAAGTAATCCTTGATGTTATATAAACTGTTGGAATTTTTTTAAAGTAATAAAGATTATGTATAACCATCATAAAATTGAATAATATTCCATTTTATATACATAGAACCAATTATGTGCCATTAATATTTTTGATTCTCTCGTAATGTCAATATCAATAACATCTTCTACGAGATATTACTACAAAAAAAGGGTCTAATATTTTTATCCTTTAAAATAATAAAGGATCTATGTGAATGTTTCTAAATGACATTTTATAGGGATGGAAATAAATATATGTATATCTACTTTTAAAAATATATTTTTATTTGGGTAAGAATAATTACATACATCAATGATATAACCCCAAATGAATTCTTCACATTTTCCATGTACCAACATCCATCTTTTGATGTAGGTGCTTGTTCTATGATATTTATGAATCTTCTATTAAGTATATTAGAAACTTGTTTTAATTATATTATACTAATACATTGATCTATTCTCTAGATATATTTCTTATGGTATAGAAAAAATGGTCTTTTATCATATTTTTTTCTATTCACAGTTATTGTATCTTCTTTTCCGTCATTAAATCCTTCATCTCAAACAATTCTAGAACCATATTTATTATATTTCAACTTTAATGTACAACCTTTATGACCAGTAACATGTCATCGATATAGAATAGAAATATTATAAAGGTCACATCATTAAATTTTTTTCAAAAACAATAATATTTTCTGTCACACCAAGTTAATACTTCTTCTACCATAAACCATTTTAAATTAGGATTCCACTATTGCAGCACTTAGTTTAATCCAAGAAATATTTTAATAAGTTTTTATCGATAATTAAGACATAAAAATTATAGTACAAATATTCAACAGTCTATTTAAATATCATACTCTTAATCACAATGAAATATTTATGTATTGTAATTCATCTAGTCTATATAATGATATTTCAATGTCTCCATATGTACCACTATTCAGATCATATAATGTTTAACTACTAATGATATATTTTTTTAAAATGTGATCCATAATTTTTAACACCTTTTCTCTTCTGTATGTGATTTATATAATTTCATTCGAAAAAAATATTCATAAATATGGTAAACTATTTTATTCACATGTTACTTTTACGCTATATAATATGAAAAATAACTCTAGTTATATTATGATTTAATAAATCAATATCCTAATTCATATATGACTTATTATTATTAGAGTCACTAGGTAATGTTTTTTTATCCATAGTTTTAGGGTCTAATTATCTATTGTATTTTTTAAGTTCAAATCGTGTATAAAACATTACACTGGTCTATAGATTCTAGATTTTTCCTTAAGAAGAATAATATAATACTAATTTCATGGATCTTTTTATTTTTCTATTACACTATTTTTTTGGTAATAAAACATATAAGTCCCATACTTATTGTGGTAACTCTCCAAATTTATCATCTATTGATCACTTAGTTCATTTTGGTTTTCTTACATTGGCACACCTAGTTAATTAAGAACCTATATCTATGATATCTTGTTTTTATGAACTACCATTTATCCAATAAAACTATATTATAGAATTTTATTCAAAATCAAAATTAGGATTTTATATGTTTCGGAAATTCCATTGAACATTATCATAGAAAAAAATATATCATTTTTTTATTATATTTTCCATATCACTAGACCATAATTAATATTAAAATTTTTGATCTTCATAACCATGAAACAATCATGTTTTCTATTATGAATCCAAATTTTATTAAAACCTAAGTATTTATTTCACATTAATTGATGATTAATTTCAAATTAATATACATAATACAACCCACAAGAACATGATTTATATTATATTATTATTTTTAGGTAGAGTAGAAAAAAATTATGTGGTACATAAGAATTATTGAAAAAATTGTTAAAATAATCATAATATTATTTCATTATTTAAATTATGTGGGATAACTAGGGACATACATAATAAAAAGTTGAGCTATAGAGAACAATAATGGAAAAAATTTAATATCATGAATAAATTATTAAATTTTAGAAAATAGAAATTTCAAAGAAATATAAAAGGGGTGGTAAACATAAACATGGAAAATATGGTATGATATATCATAATAACATAAAGGTTACAATGGAACAGTGGAAACTCCTTTAAGCATAAAATTATAAAACATGGATAGTGCTAAACTAAAAAAATAATAACTAATAGAAAATGCTTCTTATTGATTATGTTTACTCCCTAATCCCACAAGTGACATCGCATGCGACTAGAGCATTAACCAATGTGTTAGAGGGGTATATTATTCCAGGCACACTAGTTGCCTGTATATCATGTACATGAATAAGTGTGCCAGATATATCACTCGCCATAGAATATTTTTTCATCACATTAAATATAAATTTCATGGATTGTGATTTATATAAATGGAGGAGACAAATATATGAAGTATAATTAAAAATAGGGGAATAAAATTGAGTTAATATTAGTAGGGGTATACACCTCACAAATATTTAGTATGGAAAATACCAATAACATTTTGGCAGTAAAAAGACAATACAAGAAGATTCAAAAATTAGTTCAATGAAACTAAAATGTTGTAAATAATCACATTAATGTTAAAAATAAATATTGGAGGTTATATAAGGACAAAATAAAATATAAAATCTTGGAAATAATAGGCATATTCCATGTATGGTTCTGGAATAAGAACATCACAATTGAAAATCACAGGATAATTTCAATAGTGTAACAAGGGTATGTAATGAATCATGGCCGAGATTAAAGAGAGTAAAATAGATCACTAGTAACATAGAAATAATAAGTTTATTAATAAATATATATATTATCATTCCCATCTGTTTTAATTGTAAGGAATAGTTCATTAAAATGACAAGGTTCTTGAATAAATAAGAGAAAGAGAGGGTCTATTTTTAAATTTCTTTATAATAAGGGAAAAGGGAAATTCTATAATCAGACGAGATAAATGAACTATAATTATTAGTAAATAAATATTACAATAGAAATATATAAATAAATTCATTAAAACATAAACAATTTAGATTGAAAAGGAAAACGACAATGTAGGTGATTTATTTGAAAAGAAGCGATAGAGGTCCATTATATTGAGAGGGTGATCCCAAAAGCATGGGATGATCTTCTTGAGATATTGGATGATCATTGAGAGGATTATAGATATTATACTGATGACTATTCATTTTTTAAAAGACTTTTTAGAGAAGTGTAATGGGATATTTGGTGGGTTTGTACAAGAAAAGTGACGAGATTTCATTATTATTTGTCAACCATATGTTTTACACTATATAAAAATGTCTTAAGAAAACACTCTTATGGTTTTTTCATATGTATTTTTTGAAGGATATATGTCTTCCATTATTTAATAATGAAAATGTACTAAAAAATAAATTATCGCACAAGGTGACATAAATTTCAAACTTGTTCATGATGAAATCATCTTAAAACAATAACTTATAATATTGGTCTTGAAGGATTAATAAAGGATTTATAAATCTGAAAATGTAACCAAAAAAATAAATTAAATATAACGTTAAAATAATATTTTTATGAGGATACTTTTTATAGAATTTATTACCTAACTTTTGGTCACTATGAAGTCATAATATAAACTGTATATTTATAACATATTTAATTTTTACCCAAAAATTAGACCATCGTAGAAAATAATGATAAATTAACTATTGGATCATTTCAAAATCATGATTCCAAAAATAATATTTAATTTATAAAAATTAGTTTCTAAATATTCTAATATTGTCTTATACAATAAGTATGTTTATTTATTTGGAAATTTTGGGTTTTTGTCACGACCCGTCCTCAGGGCCCATTCCTTGACTACCCCAAGCCAGACTTCCATAGGCCAGGGGCTGGCGACTAGCACCAAAGGTGTAAATCCTGATAAAAGGGAAGACATTTCCTTTATGAAGTAAACAATAACCACAGAGTATGCAAACTTAAGTAAACACTAAGTAAACTGAGCAATAAAAGTAAGTGCGGGAAAAGTAAATGGGCCAGAATAAAAACCAAACTGATTTAAAGTACAACTAAAAAGAAAGTACAGTAGTAGAAAAGTAAAGCAGTAACTCTGAGCCGTCCTCTGGTAATCCCACCTGAAGGGTGGGTAAAGATAGTCACCTCTTCTCCACGGTTCCAGCCTTCCGCTCCGAGTACGTCTCATCCAGTGATCCACCTCCTGGTACCGTCCAGTTCCACGAGCTCCCACCTTGATCAGTGTTGTCCATCGTTTTCATCCAACATAATGTAGTGCGGGCATAGCCTGTGTAGGGGTGAGTATACGCTACTCAGTAGGGACCCTGAGACCCCCGAAGGTCTCTCAGAATCCACGAAGGATAATCCACAATGGAAAAATACAATCATGAAGTAACAACCAACTCTACTTAGGTATATTCCCACACGTATACCTAAGTAATCAATTCCAGCTCGGCTCCAGTACATGAGCCCAAGTACAACCCTATCCACACAGGAAAACATAACACATTCCACATAGGAATTCACATCCCAATCCACAAAGGAAAGCACAACCCAATCCACATAGGAAAGAACAACAATCATATCGATGACAATGATTGAAAGTCAAGACTCAACTCACACATGTATACCTCTTCATAAGGAGATATAGATGATCAGATGTAGCCACTGATTCATCTAAGGTGTCAGACCCACATAAGATACAAGACCAACTAAGCTGTCAGACCCACAAAGGATACAAGACTAGCTACTCTGCCAGACCCACATAGGATACAAGTACAGAGTCAAATACTTCCAGACCTACTTAGGATACAAGAACAATAGTCAAGTACTGCCAGACCCACATAGGATACAAGAAAAATAGTCATCATCGTCGAACCCACGGAGGATTCCTCTATGATCTTCGTCACTACCGAACCCACGGAGGATCCCAGTACAGTCATCATCGTCGTCACAGTCACAGCCAGCTCTAGGGTTCCCGCACACAACATGCTTGATTCTGGGAGAGTCCACTCCACGAGTCAAGTGGGTCGATACATCAACTAACACAAAGTCCTAAGTTGATGTATCCCAAAGTTCCATCTCGTCAATAGGAACTCAACGCGACAAACGGTGCGTCAATCGGATGCCCGGTCTGAGAGTTATTGGCTTTTTCGTCCGAGGAGCCAAGTTGGTTTTAAAGCTAAAACCAAGACGACCATACTCCAGATGCATCCAAACCTCAAGAAGAGTAAGATAAAAGAACCATCTCACTGATAAGAATCCAAAAAATTCAACGACACATCAATCGGACGTCCAGATCCCAAGTTATAAGTGTTTCTGTTCCGAGGGCCTGGTTGGTTTCGTGTTCGAACCAACTCGTCCATACCCAAAATTCTCAAAAACCTTGTGTGTAATATATCGAAACAACCACCTCGATCCAAGGATCTCTACGTGACTGAAGGTGTGTCGTTCGTAGGTCTGTAGGCCATGTTATGGGTGTTTGAACGAATCTGTCTCGAAACAGGGGGTTTGGGCCTGGTCCGACATAGCCCAATACCCTCTAGGTCAGTCCAAACTAGGTCGACCCAACCTAGGTCTGGTTTTGGCCCATTTGGGCGCGACCTGGCCTGGCTGGCGTGGGTTTGGCCCAGCGCGGGCGGCCCGGCCCAGCGCGGGCGGTCCGACCCAGCGCAGGCGGTCCGGCCTGGTGCGGGACGTGGCTCGGCTCGAGGCTGAGCTGGACGCGGAGGGGGACGCTGACCCCCTTGATTGAGAAATGGAAGACCCCTGTGGGGTCCGCCCTTGCCACATGTCGGGGGTTACGACCCCCTATCTTCTGGAATATGGCCAGCTGGTGTGCCGCTGCGGGAACCCTGTGGGTCCTACCTTCTGAAGCGCCGGCGGTCGGCTGAGTCCGGCCGCCCTCCTCTACACCGCCACAGCCTTAGGTCATGGCCCGTGTCCAACTGGCACGGCGCGACGGCACCGCACCCCTCCACTGCGGCATGCCCCGCCCGCGTCCCTCCATGGTGCTCTGGCACGGCGCAACAGCACTGCGCCACTCTGCCGCCGCCCGACCATGGTCGTGGCTTCCTTCGGCTTCACTGGGGCGGCGCGACGGCGCCGCGATCCTTCATCGCCGCCCACTTCGGCCGAGGTTCCCTCATTCCAGCATGGTGCGATGACACCACGTCGCCTCCATTCCAATCCACAAAAAAGTACAACAAAAATGGGAAGAGGGTCGATTGTGTTTGTGCGGTCTGATCTCCTCCCATTATACCGATAGCAAGCGGCAAAAAAACGAGTAATCTCAATGACAAACATATTGCTCATTTTAATTGATTAAATTTGAATTTAACCCCTACCTCAAAGTACTTCACGGAAGCTAGCGTTGCGGAGAATGACATCGTGGGGTGTGGCTCCTTATACATTGATAGAGATCATCTAAGGAGGAAGCGGCGTCTCCCTTTCTTTGACGTGGAGATATGATGGAACGGTGTGTCGGCATTCTTCGCGTTCTTCAAGGAGGAATGTGAAGTTCTTCAAAGTGTAGAACTCTCCCTCCCTCAACATAACGAAGAAACCAAAATAAAATGTGGCCTTTGCCTTATTTTATTACTTTTTCCAACATTTTTAAAATTCAAAAACCTAAACTCACTTAACTAAGTAGTCTTGAATTGTCCAAAATTAATGGTGAGTTTAGTTGGGATGCATTAATGTGGAAGAAGGTAGCCACAAAATTTAATACATGTGAGGTTTAGAGGGGTTAGGGAATTTGAAAAGGTGGGGGCTTATGTGGTCCCCACCTCACTAATATCCTACCAAGAGGGGTTAGGATTTTAGTGGGTCCCACCCCAACTCCCACACATGGAGTTTAACCTCTTATAAGTGAAATATTTTAACACGACTTATTTCACTTAATTCTTAATCCACATTTTTTTAACAACTCTTCACGAGTAAACACAACTCTAGAAAAGGACTTATTAAGCAATTACTGGCACTGTGGGTTTATCGGTGCCCTAAGATTTCGATTCCGAGCATCGGTTCAAAAGTTAGAAAAACCCGCTCGTTCGTTCACTGAACAAACCCGAGCTAAACTTCAGAAATTGATTTCGGGAACACTTGGCCTCAGAATCAGGTGCCGTTAGAAACTGTGTACTCGTAAAATCCCAAAGTTTTAAGAAAAAAAAATTCCTTGAAATTTATGAGTGTTTACATTACTCCCACCTCAGGGCTTTATGTCCCCATACAGATACATCACAAACTATGGAAACAAATGTGGGTTCTGAGTACGCATCTGAGCCTCCCTCTCCCAAGTTCTCTCCTGGAGGTTCCCATGCTGCCACGTGATGTGCACTAGAGGAATCTACCGCCCACGTAGGACCCACTCCTATCGATCCTCAATATCCACCAGGACCTCCACAAAAGTCACCCCGTCATCGATGTCCATCTCCCCATGTTTGATGATATGTGTCGGGTCGTGCACATATCTTCTTAGCTAAGATACGTGGAAGACGTCGTACACCCAGTGCAACTGAGGTGGTAGAGCCAGGAGATAAGCCACCTTGCCTATCCTACTGGGAACATGTATTGGTCCTATGAAGCGCAGAGATAACATGCCGCCATGACCAAATCTCTATAATCCATGTCGATGTGAGACACACAAGAAAACGTGGTCCCCATCCTTGAACTCTAGTGGTCTCCACCTCCTGTCACCATAAGACTTATGTCATCTCTGAGCTGTCCTCATCCACTCCTTGATGACCCGGACCTTCTCTGTTGTGGCCTGGACCATCTCTGGTCCCACAAGTGCTGACTCCCCAGGGTCACTCCAGCACAGAGGAGACCTACAAGTTCGGCCATACAATGCCTAGTATGGTTCCATCCCGATGTTGGAGTGGTAGCTGTTATTGTACTCAAACTCCACCAAGGGTAGGTGATCCTCCCAGCTGCGACCAAAGTTGAGGACACATGCACGAAGCATGTCCTCGAGGGTCTGAATGGTCCCCTCCATCTGAGCATCTGTCTGAGAGAGAAAATCGGTGCTAAGGCATAGCTATGTCCCAAATGCCTCCTACAACCCCTTCCAAAACTGGGAAGTAAAATGAGCATCCCGATCAGAGACGATAGATAATGGCACATCATTAAGCCGTACAATCTCCTGAACGTAGAGGCGCCCAAAACTCTCCACTGAGCCCTGCCCTCTAATAGGTAAGAAGTGGGCCGACTTGGTGAGTCGATCGACAATCACCCAAATGGTGTCGTGACCTCTGGATGTACGTGGAAGTCCAGTCTCGAAATACATAGATATCCCATCCCCCTTCCACTCCAGGACCTCCAAGGGATGTACCAAGCCTGCTGGTACCTATTGCTCTACCTTCACCTGCTGACAGGTGAGGAATCAAGAAACGAACACAACCACAACCATTTACATACCCGGCCACCAGTGCTGTCATCTGAGATCCTGGTACATCTTCGCTAACCCTGGATGTACCACCAAAGGGGAAGTGTGAAAATATCTCAGCACCTCCTCTTGTAATGCAGCCGGTACCATGGTATGTGCTATGAAAAAGATGATGTGCTCTCCTCCTATAGAAAAACCATCAGGTGCCTGTCCTGTGGAAATATGTGGACGTCGCGTCTCACAGTCAATGTCTCCACCCTGTTCCTCTCTGACCCACTATAGAAGTGGAGGTGTGAATGTGAGTGACTGAAGGAAGGCTGCCCCATCTCTATCCACAAAGGATATTTGAAAAGCAGCTAACTTCTCTGTCACCTCTCCATGGAGCTGAATGACCATCCTCCTACTAAGAGAATCAGCTACTACGTTCCCCTTCCCAGGATTATAGACTATCTCAAAGTCATTGTCCTGGAGGAACTCGAGCCATCACCGCTGTCTCAAGTTTATGTCCTTCTGTGAGAAGATGTACCTAAGACTCTGGTGGTCAGAATAGACTGTAAAGCGCTCACCCATCAGATAGTGCTGCCACATCTTCAGGGCGAAGACCACTGCTGCTAACTCCAGGTCATGGGTAGTATAGTTCTGCTCTTGTTGCCTCAACTGTCATGATCCATAGGTGATCACAGTCTGCTCCTACATCAGGACACACCCGATTCTGGTCCCTAACGAATCGCAGTAGACTATGTACTCTACTCCCTCCTCTAGTATCCTCAATATGGGTGCACTGGTCAATCTTTGTCTCAATTGTTGAAAGCTCTTCTGATGTCTATCTGACCACACAAAGGGTCTCCCCTTCTTCATCAATGCTGAAAGTGCTGCTGCAACTCTGGAGAAGTCTATCACAAATCTCCAGTACTACCCAACCAAACCTAGGAAACTCCGCACCTCCGTTACGCGCATGGGTGGCTCCCAAGCTAGCACTACCTCGATCTTCACAGGATCCACTGAAAATCTCACCTCAAAGATGACATGTCCCAAGAAGTGGACCTCACGTATCCAGAATTGACACTTTGAGAGCATAAAGCTGGTTCTCTCGGAGTGTTTCCAGTACAACCCTGCAAGTGGTAGGTGTGTTCATCCTCATTAGTCGAGAAAATCAATATGTCGTCGATGAATACTACGAAAAATCGATCGAGGTAAGGCTGGAAGATCCTATTAATGAGACTCATGAACACTTCTGGAGAATTGGTTATGCCAAAAGGCATAACCAAGAAATCATAGTGGCCATACCGACACCTAAAAGCTATCTTCTGCACATCCTCATCTCGAACTCTGAGCTGATGATTGCCTGACCTAAGGTCTATCTTCAAGAACCATCATTCTCCCTTGAGCCAATAGAAGAGGTCATCGATCCTCGGAAGTGGATACTTTTTCTTCATGGTCACCTGGTTCAGGAGACGGTAATCGAAACACTGTCGCAAACTCTCGTCCGCCTTCTTGGAAAACATAATCAGGGAATCCCATGGTGAAACACTGGGTCAGATGAATCCCTTTCACTGCTTGTCCTCCAGATGTACTCGAAGATCTCGAAGCTCAGCGGGAGCCATCTGATATGCTGGAGTAGATATTTGGACTGTCGCGGGGTACATGTCAATATAGATGTCTACCTCTCTGCGAGGAGGTAGTCCTGGAACATCGTCAGAAAAAACGTCCGCATACTGATCCACCACAATAGGAAAACTAGGACTCTTCACGTCCTCTGATCCTAGGATGAGGCTAGCCAACTAATGAGTGATCGGTTGTCCTCTCCTCTGCGTGAGTCCATCCTGCACTGCAAAGGCTCCCTTCTTGCTGGTGAAGGTGAACCTGCTACCATCGGTGCGGACACACCGCACATTTCTCCTAATACAGTTGATCTGAGCATGGACTATAGATAACAAATCCATGCCCATGATGATGTCGTAAGGCCTCGATGCTGCTACAAGAAGATCCCAGCCGAAGCTCTGGCCTCCTAGAGTAAGCTTACACTGCCGGCACCAGTGCGTAATCATCGAGTTTGCTCCCGTTGGAGTCTCTAGCCACAAGGATTGAGCAAACAGCTCCGTCGGAATCTCCGAGCTCCAAACAAGGGAAGCGGCAATAAAATAATGACTCGCTCCTGTGTCTATAAGAACTAAAATGAGGGTGCAGTAGACACAGATATTACCTGGAATCATCTCTGGTGTGCCGTGGTCATAGGCCTCCGCTGCCAGAAGCTGAGCTTGCCTCTGTCTGCCACCTCCCTTTGGTCGAGATGGACCTCCTGGTGGTGGTGGTGGTAGAGTCTCAAAACGTCATCCACCACCCGCAGCTCGGCCAGCTCCTCTGCCTCGTCCGCATGCTCCCCGTGGACCGCCACGATCGAATCGCTTCCTCTTCGTGTGTGGTCCCTCAACTATCGGTTGTTCCTCTACACAGTGGGTCGGACAGTCCTGAGCCATGTGGCCCTGTCGGCCACATGCATAGCACTATCTGCCTCTCATATAACTGACTCTACTGCGTGTGCCCCACTCCTCCGATCCTGTATCCTGAGGTCATCCGCCAGATGGTCTGGTCCGCTTTGACCCCTATGACACCCGTCGACTGCCAGCTGCAGAAAAATCCGCTACATGTCGCCCAGCGGTAGGTCTCACTACTGGTGTAGGCTCACCAAGAATGCTCTCCACAAGAAGGGATCGCTCCAGTACTCCTTCCTGTGTTAGAATGCTGAGGGAGATCATCGATTACCTGATCTCTTTCCTCAGTCCCTACTCGAAGGTTCGGGCCCGAAAGAATGGGTTTCTTACCATGTCCGTGGAATATCACAAGAGGTCGGTAAACCTCGCTGAGTACTGGGCTACCATCATGCTGCCCTGCCACAACTGTAGCAACTCTTGAATGTGCACAGCTTGGAGGGTGGCTGGTACGAACTCCGAGTGGAAGAGGCTCTCGAAGTCCGACTAAAGAAGAGATGCCTCGTCTTGCACCAAGAGCATCTGGCTCCACCATCTACCTGGTGCCGCGTGTAGGAGACTCACTACATGGATCACCATGAGGTCTGATGGTGTCCCTACTAATATGAAAACAAGAACAACAGCCTCAAGCCAACCCTCAACTACTTGAGGGTCCATCTCCCCGTGGAACCTGGGCGGTCTCTGACGCTGAAACTCATGCAGTGCACTAAGGCGATGTCCACTCTCAGCGGCTGGGGCTGGTGGCATCGGTGGCTCTGCGGGTAGAGGTACCGCCAGTTCCTCTGCTGTAATAGGGCCCTGCACCGAGGCCTCATCGCTCGGTGGGCTGTTGTCTCGCACAAAGCTCGGAACCCTAGATGGCTGTCGTCGTGGGGCCATCCTGAAAAGAAACAGGTGTGCCATGGTCAATACAGTATACCTGGTGATCTGACACAAAGTAATCACAAATAAAACATTTTAAACACACATGCAATCAATTTTTTCGTGCATTGAGTCTGAAATCAGAAGTTCGGGTCCGGGTGTATGGATACGTCGGCCGCCGCACCAACAATGGACTCGTTAGACTGATAACCACACTCAATACCCTTAACATTATTGCTTCACTTAGAATAAAGATAAGAGTCCTGAGTTCTGTGGTAGAACCAAACTCCTCTGATACCAATTTGTCACGACCCGTCCTTGGGGCTCGTGCCGTGACTACCCCATGCTCGCCTTCCATAGGTCAGGGGCTGGTGACTAGCACCAAAGGCGTAAATCCAGATTAAAGGGAAGTAATTTCATTTATAAAGTAAAAAAACATCACAGAGTACACAAAATGAAGTAAACACTAAGTAAACTGAGCTACAAATGTAAGTGCTGGAAAAGTAAATGGGCCAGAATACTAACCCAACTGAAGTAAAGTACAACTGAAAAGAAAGTACATCAGCAGAAAAGTAAAGCAGTAACTCCGAGCCATCCTATGGTAATCCCACATGAAGGGTGTGTACATATAGTCACCTCTACTCCACGGCTCCAGCCATCCTCCCCGAGTACGTCACGTCCAGTGATCCACCTCCTGGTACTGTCTAGTTCCCCGTGCTCCCACCTCGATCAGCGTTGTCGATCGTATGCATCCAACACAACATAGTGCAGGCATATCCTGTGCAGGGGTGAGTATACGCTACTCAGTAGGGACCACGAGACCCCCGAAGGACTCACAGAATCCACGAAAGATAATCCACAATGGAAAAACACAAACACAAAGTAACAACCAACTCTACTTAGGTATATGCCCTTACATATACCTAAGTCATCAATTCCAGATCAGCTCCAGTACACGAGCCCAAGTGCAACCCAGTCCACATGGGAAAACATAACCCATTCCACATAGGAATTTATAAACCAATCAAAAAAGGAAAGAACAACCCAATCCACACAGGAAAGCAGAATAATCATATCGATGATAATTATTGAAAGTCAAGAATCAGCTCACACAGGTATACTTGTTCGTAAGGAGATAGAGATGATCATATGTAGCCACTAATTCATTTAAGCAGTCAGACCCACATAGGATACAAGACTAGCAAAGGTGTCGGACCCACAAAGTATACAAGACTAGCTACTATACCAAACCCATATAGGATACAAGTACAGAGTCAAATACTGCCGGACCCACTTAGGATACAAGAATAGTAGTCAAGTACTTCCAGAACCACATAGGATACAAGAACAGTGGTCATCGCAGTCGAATCCATGGAGGATTCCAGTACGGTCGTTATCGCTACCGAACCCACAGAGGATCTCAGTACAATCGTCATCATCGTCACAGTCGCAGCCAGCTCTAGGGTTCCTGGACACATCATGCTTGATTTCGAGAGGGTCTGCTCCATGAGCCAAGGGGGTCGACACATCAACTAACACGAAGTTTGTAGCTGATGTATCCAAAACTTATGTCTCGTCAATAGGAACTCAACGCGATAGATAGCGCGTCAATCAGATGCCCGGTCTGAGAGTTATTGGCTTTTTCGTCACAGGGGCCCAGTTTTTTTTAAGATAAAACCAACCCGACCATACTCCAGCTATGTAGAAACCTTGAGCGGAGTAATCGAAAAGAAAAGTCTCACTATTAGGAATCCAACAAAGTCGACGGCACGTGAATCAGACATCTGGAACTCATGTTATAAGTGTTTCTGTTTAGAGGGCCCGGTTTGTTTCGTGTTCGAACCAACCCAGCCTTAGCCAAATTTCTCTGAAACCCTGAGTGTAATATACCAAAATGACCATCTCGATCCAACCATCTCTATTCGATTGACGGTGTGTCATTCGGAGGTCCGTAGCCCATGTTATGGATTTTTGAATGGATCTGTCAGGAAACAGGGGGTTTGGGACCGGTTCGACCCGGCGCAATACCCCTGGGTCAGCCCGAACCGGGTCGACCAGACCCTGGTCCTAGTTCGGCACGTTAGGGTGCGGCCTGGCCCAGCTGAAGCAGGTCCGGCCCCACCGGCGTGGCCCCGCCTGATGCCAGGGTCCAGCCCAGCGCGGGCGGCCCAGCCCAGCGCGGGCGGTCCGGTCCGACGTGGGCCGCGGCTTGGCTCGAGGCCAAGCAGGACGCAGAGTGGGGGTGCTTCCCCCCTTTATTGAGAAACACCGGATCCCTGTGGGGTCCACCCTTTCCACCTGCCAGGGTTTACGACCCCCGGTCATCCGGATTACGGCCGACCGTATTAGCCAGCCAGTGTGCCGCTGTGGGACCCCCGCGGGTCCCGCCTTCCGAAGCACCAGCGGCCGGCTGATCCCGACCACCCACCTCTGCACCACTGCGGCCCTTTTCTGACCGGCGAGGTGCGACAGCACCGCGCCCCTCTGTCGCGGCCTGACCATGGTCGTGGCTTCCTTCGGCTTCAACGGCGCGGCATGACGGTGCCACGCTCCTTCGCCCCGGCCCACTTCGGCCATGGTTCCCTCGTTCCCGCGCGGTGTGACGGCACCGCGTCGCCTCCGTTCCAATCCAAAACGAAGTACAACAAAAAAGGGGAGGAGGGTCGGCCATGTTTGTGCGGTCTGATCTCCTCCTGTTATACCGATAGCAAGAGGCAAAAGAATGAGTAATCTCAACGACAAACAAAGTGAAAATTTAATTGATTAAATTTGAACTTAACCCCTACCTGAATGTAGTTCACGGAAGCTTGTGTCATGGAGAACTACATTGTGGGGTGTGGCTCTGTATACGTTGACGAAGATCGTCTGAGGAGGAAGGGGCGTCTCCCTTTCATTGACATGGAGAGATGATGGAACGGCTTGTCGGCGTTCTTTGCGTTCTTTAAGGAGGAAGACGAAGTTCTTCAAAGTGTAGAACTCTCCCTCTCTCAACACAACGAAGCAACCAAAATAAAAAAAAGGCCTTTTCCTTATTTTATTACTTTTGCCAACTTTTTTAAAATTCAAAAACCTAAACTCACGTAATTAATTAGTCTTGAATTTTCCAAAATTAATGGTGAGTTTAGTTGGCATGCATTAATGTGGAAGAAGGTAGCCAAAAAATTTAATACATGGGAGGTTTAGAGGGGTTAGGTAATTTGAAAAGGTGGGGGATCATGTGGGCCCCACCTCACTAATTTCCTACCAAGAGGGGTTATGATTTTAGTGGGTCCCATCCCAACTCCCACACATGGAGTTTAACCTCTTATAAGTGAAATATTGTAACAAAACTTATTTCACTTAATTCTTAATCCACATTTTTTTAACAACTCTTCACGAGCAAAGAGAACTCTAGAAAAGGTCTTCTTAAGAAATTATCGGCGCTATGGTTTCATCAGTCCCCTTAGATTTCGATTCCGAGCACAGTTTCAAAATCTAGAAAAACTCGCTCGTTTGTTCACTGAACGTACCCGAGCTAAACATCAGAAATTGATTTCGGGCACACCGTGCCTGAAAATCAGGTGCCATTAGAAACTTCGTACTCGTAAAATCCCAAAGAATTTAAGGAAAAACATTTTCCTTGAAATTTACAGGTCTTTTAGTTTTTTTCAATACCATTTTACGAACCCTTAGGAAAATTATATCTGACATCATAAAAATTATATTATCATTTAAATGTTAAAATATTATAATATTATTATTTCATTAAATTTTAATTTAATTTTAAAATTAAATAATATAAAAATGAAAGGCTGTAATTTAAATTAATTATGACATAAAAATACTATTTGTGTATAGTCATACCAAAATAAAAATTTTATCAAAATTAGTTCATAAATAAATATCAAGAAACAAAAAAATAAAATAATAATTATGTTGGAATGAATATATAAGTAGTAGTAATATTATTCTTACATTATAGCTAGTCCTTATTATTTTTTTGCTGTTAATTAACATATCTTACTTCTACTATGGTTATAAATCTTTACTACATTAACTATTCATAATTTCAAAAAAAAATATGTTGAACTTTTTAAATATTTTTACATGTGATTATTTAAAACATGTAATCCAATTTATCAAACTCATTTCATATTTTTGGAACAATTTAATTTAATTTAAAACCTAAAAGGGCTATTGAAAGTGATTTTTCTGAGAAATTCATTTTTTATGGAAAAAATGATTTTTATTTATATAATTAGTAATATTAACTCTATGAATTTAAATTTATAATTATATATGTAGTATAAAAAATTATTTATATAATTAAACATTAGGGGTTATTTTTAATTAATATAAATTGATAATTGTTATGCATTTCAAAATATTTATCAGAAAAAATTATTTTAAAGACTAAAAAAATATTCTCAAATATGGGTATAAGTATATTTAAATGTTATTTATTTTATTAAATATAATTAATTAATTTTTTTGTTTATTTAAAATGAAAATTTTATAATAATATAGGATTTAGATTAGTTAAATTATGAAAATTAATTACAGTTTCATAAAACATTCAATATTTTTTAATATTTCCAGAAAAATAAATATTTTACGAAAAAATCACACTATGTTAATTTTGATATTGTGATTAAAATAATGATATAAATTTTATAAAAAATATTTTATAAATTTTCTTTATATTTTTTATAATATTGTTTAACAAAAATAAATAAAAATCCTTTTTGTTGGAACTGATTTTTTGATGAATAAAATCTCATTACTAAAACATCTGTAATTATTTAATAATAATATAAAAATATTATTCTGTTTTGTATGAAATTTATATAGATTTTTCATTATTTTTTATTCATATTAATATCAAAATGTTTAATGGAATGTTTTTTAGAAACCCAAGACTCCCTAAGGGGGGATCATGGTGTCAAATTTTTCTTTTACAGTGATTGTTCTTGTTTCCACACTAGCATGAAGGTGTTAAACTTGAATGATTGATATTAACAACAATTAAACAGTCACATGAAAATATACAACACAACACTTTTACATGGTTAACCAAAAAGGGATAAATCTAAGGATCATATGCTTATAGTGTGCATATCAGTCCAAAATCCACTAATAATCACTGGTTGTGGAGTACAAGTGCTTGGAAATAGTCACTCGATGTTAGGAACACTTCCGTTAAAAGAATTCAGGGATCTACCACTATGTCCCTCAGAACACTTATGTCGACTCCCCCTTCCACACTACCTTTGGATTATAAGTCTTACTCATTTTATTGACATGAGGGTCTCTTAAACAAATTT
Source organism: Viscum album (assembly GCA_963277665.1). Lineage (NCBI taxonomy): Eukaryota > Viridiplantae > Streptophyta > Magnoliopsida > Santalales > Viscaceae > Viscum > Viscum album. Next base: position 1,555,799,174 of record OY728152.1, on the reverse strand, counting down.
GCATTGAAGTCTTTATCTTTATACATCAAAATAAACTACTTGAATCGATCTCCAGAATTGATTCACTTGATGGAGCACCATTTTTAATTCTAGTTTTCTTTACTTTTATATGTTCTTTGTGGAAAAGTAAACTTTTTCTATAAAATAGGGAATCAAAAATTTCATTGGATAAATTTTTGGAATTTTTCTGATTAAAATACCTATTTTAATTAATAGTGAAAATACTGCATTTCAATTCAAATCAACATTTTAATATAATTTATTCATATAGTTATGTTATCATTTCAATATGTTTTAATGAATATTTGGATTAAATTTTTATCTTTTAATAAAATTTTGGTCATTAGAAATAATTTCACTTCGAAATTGAATACAAACACATGTCAATGTTTTTGTAGTATTTACTTCTTAAAAACACGGTTTCTGGTTTGAAGAATGGGGATTAATTTTAAATTAATTACTAATTTTTTTTGTTTTGAACATAGTAAAATTGATTCCATATTTGGAATCAGAATATCTAAACTATGTAAATAGATACCTTAAATTTTTAAACATTATTAATACTAGCATGGGTAACTAATTTTATTTAATTTGATTAAAGGGTACACCGGGTAAATACAAGTAAAAAATACAGTTATAATATTATAAAACTACCATAAAACTTATCATAATACTATTTTATGAGTTATTTACGACCATGATAATCCTTTGTCTAAGATATTGGCATTTGGGAGCCTCTTGAGATTGATAATTACATTTTATAATAATTAATTTAATGTAAAGATAAAAATATCTAAAACCTATGCATTATTAATAATTTATTATCTGGAGTTATATAAGTTATATCATCAACTATAAATATTCATTAGAAATATAATTTTTTTCTAAATCATGATATTTTGTTTATAATTTTTATATATTAAATGAATATATTTATTTATGACACAATAATGATGCAAATTATTTCTACATTAATAATGGATTGAAATCAATGATAATATAAATATTAAAATAACTATTATATTAAATAATTAATATCATACACGAATTCTATAGGTTAATATGAAAACGTATTATTGATTTAAAAATATTTTGGAAGAATCAAGTTATTATGAATTTGTAAAAAAGTCGAGTATGAATAGTGTCCAAAATTGACATAATTCATAACATAAAATATAAAATCATTTATTAAATGATTGTAAATTCTAAAAAATATAATAAATTTCCAAATGGTTAATATAAGTCTATATCTGTCACAAATTACTTTTTTGTGGGTCTTTTGGAAAGATATGGAAATTACATCTGCCCAAAAATTGTAAATAACTTGATATCACTATAAAATTAAAAAGAGTAAAATAAGTTTTAAGCCAAAAAGATGAGTATAGAAAAATATTTAAAATTTATTTAAAAATTATTTCATGATTGCTATTTGAAACAATATCATTTTATCATTGAATTTAATCATATTTGGATCATTTATAATAGAAATTTAAATTTTAATAATATAATATTACATGACATTCCAAAAGTGACTCTGTAAAGACCCGTAAATTTCAAGGAATTTTTTTTCTTAATTTTCTTTGGAATTTTACAAGAACGCAGTTTCTGACGGCACCTGATTCCGAGGCCCGGTGTGCCCGGAATCATTTTCCGAAGTTTTGGCTCGGGTACGTTCAGTGAACGGACGAGCGGGTTTTTCTAACTTTTGAACCGGTGCCCGGAATCGAATTCTGAGGGCACCGATGAAATCGCAGCGTCGGTATTCGCTTAGAAACGCCTCTTTCGGAGTTGCGTTTGCTCGGGTGTGGTTTTTAATTTTCGGGCTTAAGGTTAAGAAATAAAATAATTTTGCGACGACTTTATTTTATTTCGCTTAAGCCACTTGGAAGCCACTTGAAGCCACTTAAAGGCGGCTTGAACTGAGTTGAACTGGATAGGATGCTATCCAGAAATATCCTACCCCTTGGTAGGATATTTGTGAGGTGGGGCCCGCACGAGCCCCGCCGTTTCTTTCCGTTAAGAAACGCATCCGTGAAAACCCGTCTTAATGAGAGTCAACCGACGCGTTTTCTAAATTCTTAACAGACCATTTAATTGGGCGGTTTATTTCGTGAATTAAATGGGCTGTTTCTTTCGTGAATTAAATGGGTCGTTTCTTTCGTTGAATTAATTCAACGAATTGATGGATCGTTTCTTAATATTTTTTTTCAAATTCGTTGGCGTATTAATAAAATAAGACCAACGCTTAACCTCTGGCTATTATGCGCTTGAGAGCTTTTGGGAGATTTTCTTCTTCTTCTTCAACCTTGACGAAGAACCTTCGAAGAACGAAGAACGCGAAGAACGTCGTTCTTCAACGAAGAACTTCTCCGCCGAAGAACACGATCCATCCGCGACGCCGTGTCCGCGACGCGACGTACTTCTTCCGCATCATCTCTTCCGCGACGGTTTTCCGCGACGAACACCTTCGATAACGACTCTTCCTCCGACGTCAAAGGAATCGACACCGATATTCCACGACTCCGTCACCGTGCGACTATCGAGGTAGAGATTCTTGAGTTCGTTGTTCTCTTTATAATTTGACTTTCCTCAAGACTTGACGAGGAACGCCCTTTTTCCGACGAAGAACGCCGCACCGCTCTTCTTCGTCTTCGGTGTCAACGAGAGAGAACACCGCATCTTCCTCGGACAACCTTCGTCGGTGTACAAGGATTCGCCAACGACGTGCCTCTTCAGACGCGCCTCTTCGTCGTTGAATTTGACGAACGACGACCGCGTCGCCCGACCTCCGCGACGTCGTCTTCCGCGGAACGTAGAACGATCTTCGAACCTTATACCAAGGTAGGGGATGTTGATTTAATATTTAATTATCTCTTTCTTGCTCGTGGTTCGTATGACTAACGTGAGGATGTTGTTTATTTTAAAGTTGCGTTATTAATTTAACGTGAGGGGGGCCGGACCGTACGAACACGGCCGAACCCCCTCCAACGTTCTTGTTTGTTCTTGCGGGTGGAAGCAAGCGGCGTGGTGCCGTCGCACCACGCGGTTGATCGTGCATTTATTTTGCGCAACACCGTCGCGCTTCGCCGAGGAGAGTCTTCAAGAACGCGACGCCGTCGCGCCGCGTTGGAAGGATTCATGGCACGGCGAAAGGGGCGCGGTGCCGTCACACCGCGCCGGACGACGAACACCGCGGCCGGTTCCGGGCCGCGGCGGGACGAGAAGACCGCGACCGGTTCCGGGCCGCGGCGGAAGAGGAGACCGGCGGCCGGGCCGCCGGCGTCGAATGTCGAGGGCGGGACCGGAATTTCCGGTCCCGTAGGTAAAGACCGGCCGGCCAGCGGGCCGGCCGGATGTCATAAAACCGGGGGATTAAACCCTCGGCCGGTTCTCCAAACCCCCCTCTTAATGAGGGGGGGCGGTTCATTTAAAGGAGGGGGGGGCAAAGCCCCCCCGGTTTTTATCCAGCCGGCCCCCACTTGCGGGGGCCGTTTATTTTGCAAAGGCACGGCTTATAGCCGTGCCGCCCTGATGAAACGCGGGGCTTAGCCCCGCGTGCCTCCCGCGAGCGCCGCGGCCCGCCACCGCCACGCGGCCCGCCGCCGCCACACGGCCCGCCGCCGCCGCCACGCGGCACGCCGCCGCCGCCGCCGCCGCCGCGCCGCCCCCGGGGGGGGGGGGGGGGGGGGGGGGGTCGGGCCGGGTCGGCCCGGACCCGGACCCCCCCGTTTCGGACCAGATTCGGTTTTTGGCTCATAACTTGAGCCTCGGACCTCCGAATGACGAACCGTCTGCGGCAACGCGATCCTTGGATCGAGACGGTCGTTTCGGTATATCACACTCAAGGTTTCGGTTTACTTTGAGTTCGGCCGGGTTGGTTCGTTCACGAAACCAACCGGGCCTTCGGAGCGGAAACGCTCATATCTTGAGCCACGAACGTCCGATTGACGCGCCGTCAGTCGCGTTGTGTTCCTCTTAGTGAATCGGAACTTTTGGCATACTCCGCCCGAGGTTTGGACGCAGGTGGAGTACGGTCGGGTTGGTTTTGCCTTAAAAACCAACCGGGCCCCGGAGACGAAAAACCCAATAACTCACAGACCGGGCGTCCGATTGACGCGCCGTCTGTTTCGTTGACTTCCTCTTGATGAGACGGAACTTTTGACATACTCCGCCCGAGTTTTGGATACAGTCGGAGTATGGCCGGGTTGGATTGTACCCGAAATCCAACCGGGCCCCTGGAACGGGAAAGCTGATATCTTTCAGACAGGACGTCCGCTTGACGAGCCGTCAGCGGCGTTGGTGGTTACGTTGAGTAACGGTCCCTTTGAGTATACCCTATGGGAGTTCGGGGTGCAGTTGAGATACGGCCGGGATTGGTTCGCACTCGAAACCAACCGGGCCCCTGGGACGAAAAGGCTAATAACTCACAGACCGGGCGTCCGATCGACGCGCCGTCTGTTGCGTTGAGACCCCTGTGACGAGACGGTTCTTTGAGACACTTCTTCGCGGGACCTTGTGATACTTGGAGTATCGACCAGTAGCTCGTGGAGCGGACCCTCCCGGAGACAAGCGTGCAGAGTACGGAGACCGTGTAGCCGGCTGAGACCTGACGACTGCTTGACCGACTCGACTTGGAGTGAGTCGACTAGCCCAGTGGACGGAGCGCCCAGTAGTTGGTAGCAGACCCACGGCGGACGGAGCGCCTGTTAGTTGGCAGCAAACCCGCGGTACTCGTCCGGAGAGTACCTCAGTAGGCTATTTGGGCGAGCGCCCGGTATTTGGCGACAGACCCTCAGCGGACGGAGCGCCAGGTAGTTGGCCGCAAACCCGCAGTACTCGACAGGAGGAGTACCTCAGCAGTCTTAGGTTAGTGAGCAGTACCTCGGAGTCGTGACAGGACCACTGCACACTCCAGAGACGGAGCTCTTCAGCAGTTACGGTTTCGATAATGAAAATCCTGGTTTGAGCTGAGACTTTTGACCTTGTGTTTACTTCATGATTGAGATGGGTCACTTGCTAACTTTGGTATATGTATGGGCATATACCCGGGTAGTGGTTATCCGTCGATTTCACAATTCTTGTGTTTCCTCATGATTGAGATGGGTTACTTGATAACTTAGGTATATGTATGGGCATATACCTAAGTAGAGTTTATCTGTTGTGATCTTCTTGTGGTTATCCTTGTTGGTTTTAGTGAGACCTTGAGGGTCTCGGGGTCCCTACTGAGTATCGTTATACTCACCCCTGCACGGGTTATGCCCGCACCTCGTTGTGTTGGTTGCAGACGACGGCCAGTACTGGCAGAGGCCGAGTGTTCGAGGACTGGACGGTACCTGGAGGTGGACTATACGACGAGGCAGTACCCAGAGGCAGACCACGGGGCGGGACATACTCGGAGCAGACGACGGGACCCGAGGAGCAGAGGAGCTATCTGTACCCACCCTTCAGGTGGGATTTCCAGTGGACATCTCAGCGTAGCAGCTTTACTTTTCAGTCGTTGTTTTCCCTTTCGAGTTGTACTTTACAGTTGGGCTTGTATTTCCGGCCCCTTTTTGCTTTTCAGCTCTTCTTTTTGTACTTAGTGTTTACTTCCGCTTGTACTCTGTGGTGCTTGTTTTCTTTTATAAAGGCAATGCCTTCCCAGTTATCAGGATTTTACGCCTTTGGTGCTAGTCGCCAGCCCCTGGCCTATGGAAGGCGGGCTTGGGGTAGTCACGGCACGGGCCCCGAGGACGGGTCGTGACAAATTGGTATCAGAGGAGTTCGGTTCTACCGCAGAACTTATAACTCTGATCTTTCTTTCTGTGAAGCAATAGTGTTAAGGGTACCGAGTGTGGTTTTCAGTTCAGGGAGTCCAGTGTTGGTGCGGGCGGCCGACGTATCCATACACCAGGACCCTGAAAACTGATTTCCGACTTTGTGCACGAAAACACTGATTGCGTGTGTGTTTTCAAAGGTTTTTCCCCTTAAAACAGCTCAATCCAGGTCAGCTCACCAGGTATAATCGTTTGATCGTGTTACGTTGTTTCTTTCAGGATGGCCCCACGATGGCAGCCAGCTAGGGTTCCGAGAATCGAACGTGACGACAGCCCACCGAGCGACGAGGCTTCGGTACAGGGCCCTCTTGCAGTTGAGGCACCAGCGGAGGCACCAGCGGTACTACCATACGTTGGGCCACCGATGCCACCAGCCCCAGCAGTAGGCGATGCACGACGCTTGAGCGCGCTGCACGAGTTCCAGCGCCAGAGGCCACCCAGGTTCCGGGGAGAGACGGACCCGCAGGCGGCTGAGGTTTGGCTAGAGGCTGTGGTGAGAGTCTTCAGGCTAGTGGGGACGCCGGCAGACTTCATGGTGATCTTTGCTACCAGCCTCTTTCAGGCAGCAGCAGGTAGGTGGTGGAGCCACTTGTTTCAGTTTTGCGATGAGATGAACTTCGCATGGGAAGACTTCGAGACCTTCTTCAGGGTGGAGTTTGTGCCAGTATCTCTACACCCCGAGCGTGTACAGGAGATTCTGCCTTTGCCGCGTGTTTTTCGATCAGAAGCCGAGTCATCTGTGGGCAGTAGACAGATGATGCAGAGGTCCAGGAGGACCAGACCAGCAGTTGGGCGATCTCGGGTTTTAGGACCGGTGGTGCGGGGCACCCGAGGTGGGGTCAGAGCCAGGCGTGCCAGAAACGGACAATGTTACTCCTGTGGCGGAAAGGGTCACCTAGCACGTGACTGTCCGACTCCTCGATCCGCAGGCTTGGAGGGAGCCACCGAGGTTGAGGCAGCGACAAATGCTGGAGCTCTGGGAGCAGGTGGACAGGGGAGGAACTAGTGGATACGTCTTTTGTACTTCTAGTTCCATGTTGATGTTGCTTTTGTGTAGCGTCTTGTATTATGAGCTGCAATAATAAAAGACGCATCCTTTGTGATGTTTTCATTCATGTCCTCTTTTGTGATGTTACTAAGAGGTTCCAGTTGACTGTTGACTTGACCCTCACTTGTGAGACATCTACTGGAGGAGACCAGTTACCACACACTGATGCCGACAGTGTGACTCAACCCTTGGAGGCGAGAGTAACGGTTGGATCTCTTAGTAGTAGCGTCGAGGCCTTACGACGTCATCTTTGGTATGGATTAGTATTATCCATGTTAGGATTGACTGTTTTAGGCAAAGAATGTGGTTCATCCAGGGGATGAGACCAGGTTTCTCTTTTCGGCAAAGAAGAAATCTCGCAGCTCTTGTGGAACCAGAGATGGTCCGGGCCACGTCGGAGGAGGTCCATGTCATCCAGGAGCGAATGAGGACAACACAGAGCCGGCAGAAGTCTTACACTGACAGGAGGCGGAGGCCACTAGAGTTCGAGGATGGTGACCACGTCTTCTTGCGGGTCTCACCTCGACGTGGTAAACAGAGTTTTGGCTGAGGCGGCAAGTTATCACCGCGCTTCATCGGACCCTTCCAGGTCCTCTACAGGGTTGGTGAGGTGGCTTATCGCCTGGCTCTACCACCTCAGATACACCGGGTGCACGACGTCTTCCACGTGTCTCAACTGAGGAGATACGTGCACGACCCGACGCACATCTTTGACGATGGGGTGACTTTTACGGAGGTCCCGGTGGAGATAGAGGATCGACAGGAGCGAGTCCTACATGGGTGATCGATTCCTCTTGTGCGCAACAGATGGCGGCACGGGAATCTCCAGGTGAGCACATGGGAGCGGAAGGCTCAGATGCGTGCTCAGTACCGCTTTGTTTCCCTAAGTTTGTGGTGAAGCTTTACGGGGACGTAAAGCCCTGTGGTGGGAGTAATGTAAAGGCCCGTAAATTTCAAGGAATTTTTTTTCTTAATTTTCTTTGGAATTTTACAAGAACGCAGTTTCTGACGGCACCTGATTCCGAGGCCCGGTGTGCCCGGAATCATTTTCCGAAGTTTTGGCTCGGGTACGTTCAGTGAACGGACGAGCGGGTTTTTCTAACTTTTGAACCGGTGCCCGGAATCGAATTCTGAGGGCACCGATGAAATCGCAGCGTCGGTATTCGCTTAGAAACGCCTCTTTCGGAGTTGCGTTTGCTCGGGTGTGGTTTTTAATTTTCGGGCTTAAGGTTAAGAAATAAAATAATTTTGCGACGACTTTATTTTATTTCGCTTAAGCCACTTGGAAGCCACTTGAAGCCACTTAAAGGCGGCTTGAACTGAGTTGAACTGGATAGGATGCTATCCAGAAATATCCTACCCCTTGGTAGGATATTTGTGAGGTGGGGCCCGCACGAGCCCCGCCGTTTCTTTCCGTTAAGAAACGCATCCGTGAAAACCCGTCTTAATGAGAGTCAACCGACGCGTTTTCTAAATTCTTAACAGACCATTTAATTGGGCGGTTTATTTCGTGAATTAAATGGGCTGTTTCTTTCGTGAATTAAATGGGTCGTTTCTTTCGTTGAATTAATTCAACGAATTGATGGATCGTTTCTTAATATTTTTTTTCAAATTCGTTGGCGTATTAATAAAATAAGACCAACGCTTAACCTCTGGCTATTATGCGCTTGAGAGCTTTTGGGAGATTTTCTTCTTCTTCTTCAACCTTGATGAAGAACCTTCGAAGAACGAAGAACGCGAAGAACGTCGTTCTTCAACGAAGAACTTCTCCGCCGAAGAACACGATCCATCCGCGACGCCGTGTCCGCGACGCGACGTACTTCTTCCGCGTCATCTCTTCCGCGACGGTTTTCCGCGACGAACGCCTTCGATAACGACTCTTCCTCCGACGTCAAAGGAATCGACACCGATATTCCACGACTCCGTCACCGTGCGACTATCGAGGTAGAGATTCTTGAGTTCGTTGTTCTCTTTATAATTTGACTTTCCTCAAGACTTGACGAGGAACGCCCTTTTTCCGACGAAGAACGCCGCACCGCTCTTCTTCGTCTTCGGTGTCAACGAGAGAGAACACCGCATCTTCCTCGGACAACCTTCGTCGGCGTACAAGGATTCGCCAACGACGTGCCTCTTCAGACGCGCCTCTTCGTCGTTGAATTTGACGAACGACGACCGCGTCGCCCGACCTCCGCGACGTCGTCTTCCGCGGAACGTAGAACGATCTTCGAACCTTATACCAAGGTAGGGGATGTTGATTTAATATTTAATTATCTCTTTCTTGCTCGTGGTTCGTATGACTAACGTGAGGATGTTGTTTATTTTAAAGTTGCGTTATTAATTTAACGTGAGGGGGGCCGGACCGTACGAACACGGCCGAACCCCCTCCAACGTTCTTGTTTGTTCTTGCGGGTGGAAGCAAGCGGCGTGGTGCCGTCGCACCACGCGGTTGATCGTGCATTTATTTTGCGCAACACCGTCGCGCTTCGCCGAGGAGAGTCTTCAAGAACGCGACGCCGTCGCGCCGCGTTGGAAGGATTCATGGCACGGCGAAAGGGGCGCGGTGCCGTCACACCGCGCCGGACGATGAACACCGCGGCCGGTTCCGGGCCGCGGCGGGACGAGAAGACCGCGGCCGGTTCCGGGCCGCGGCGGAAGAGGAGACCGGCGGCCGGGCCGCCGGCGTCGAATGTCGAGGGCGGGACCGGAATTTTCGGTCCCGTAGGTAAAGACCGGCCGGCCAGCGGGCCGGCCGGATGTCATAAAACCGGGGGATTAAACCCTCGGCCGGTTCTCCAAACCCCCCTCTTAATGAGGGGGGGCGGTTCATTTAAAGGAGGGGGGGGCAAAGCCCCCCCGGTTTTTATCCAGCCGGCCCCCACTTGCGGGGGCCGTTTATTTTGCAAAGGCACGGCTTATAGCCGTGCCGCCCTGATGAAACGCGGGGCTTAGCCCCGCGTGCCTCCCGCGAGCGCCGCGGCCCGCCACCGCCACGCGGCCCGCCGCCGCCGCCGCCGCCCCACGGCCCGCCGCCGCCGCCCCGCGGCACGCCGCCGCCGCCGCCGCGCGGCACGCCGCCGCCGCCGCCACGCGGCCCGCCGCCGCGCCGCCACCGCCGCGCCGCCGCCGCGCCGCCCCCGGGGTGGGGGGGGGGGGGTCGGGCCGGGTCGGCCCGGACCCGGACCCCCCCGTTTCGGACCAGATTCGGTTTTTGGCTCATAACTTGAGCCTCGGACCTCCGAATGACGAACCGTCTGCGGCAACGCGATCCTTGGATCGAGACGGTCGTTTCGGTATATCACACTCAAGGTTTCGGTTTACTTTGAGTTCGGCCGGGTTGGTTCGTTCACGAAACCAACCGGGCCTTCGGAGCGGAAACGCTCATATCTTGAGCCACGAACGTCCGATTGACGCGCCGTCAGTCGCGTTGTGTTCCTCTTAGTGAATCGGAACTTTTGGCATACTCCGCCCAAGGTTTGGACGCAGGTGGAGTACGGTCGGGTTGGTTTTGCCTTAAAAACCAACCGGGCCCCGGAGACGAAAAACCCAATAACTCACAGACCGGGCGTCCGATTGACGCGCCGTCTGTTTCGTTGACTTCCTCTTGATGAGACGGAACTTTTGACATACTCCGCCCGAGTTTTGGATACAGTCGGAGTATGGCCGGGTTGGATTGTACCCGAAATCCAACCGGGCCCCTGGAACGGGAAAGCTGATATCTTTCAGACAGGACGTCCGCTTGACAAGCCGTCAGCGGCGTTGGTGGTTACGTTGAGTAACGGTCCCTTTGAGTATACCCTATGGGAGTTCGGGGTGCAGTTGAGATACGGCCGGGATTGGTTCGCACTCGAAACCAACCGGGCCCCTGGGACGAAAAGGCTAATAACTCACAGACCGGGCGTCCGATCGACGCGCCGTCTGTTGCGTTGAGACCCCTGTGACGAGACGGTTCTTTGAGACACTTCTTCGCGGGACCTTGTGATACTTGGAGTATCGACCAGTAGCTCGTGGAGCGGACCCTCCCGGAGACGAGCGTGCAGAGTACGGAGACCGTGTAGCCGGCTGAGACCTGACGACTGCTTGACCGACTCGACTTGGAGTGAGTCGACTATCCCAGTGGACGGAGCGCCCAGTAGTTGGTAGCAGACCCACGGCGGACGGAGCGCCTGTTAGTTGGCAGCAAACCCGCGGTACTCGTCCGGAGAGTACCTCAGTAGGCTATTTGGGCGAGTGCCCGGTATTTGGCGACAGACCCTCAGCGGACGGAGCGCCAGGTAGTTGGCCGCAAACCCGCAGTACTCGACAGGAGGAGTACCTCAGCAGTCTTAGGTTAGTGAGCAGTACCTCGGAGTCGTGACAGGACCACTGCACACTCCAGAGACGGAGCTCTTCAGCAGTTACGGTTTCGATAATGAAAATCCTGGTTTGAGCTGAGACTTTTGACCTTGTGTTTACTTCATGATTGAGATGGGTCACTTGCTAACTTTGGTATATGTATGGGCATATACCCGGGTAGTGGTTATCCGTCGATTTCACAATTCTTGTGTTTCCTCATGATTGAGATGGGTTACTTGATAACTTAGGTATATGTATGGGCATATACCTAAGTAGAGTTTATCTGTTGTGATCTTCTTGTGGTTATCCTTGTTGGTTTTAGTGAGACCTTGAGGGTCTCGGGGTCCCTACTGAGTATCGTTATACTCACCCCTGCACGGGTTATGCCCGCACCTCGTTGTGTTGGTTGCAGACGACGGCCAGTACTGGCAGAGGCCGAGTGTTCGAGGACTGGACGGTACCTGGAGGTGGACTATACGACGAGGCAGTACCCAGAGGCAGACCACGGGGCGGGACATACTCGGAGCAGACGACGGGACCCGAGGAGCAGAGGAGCTATCTGTACCCACCCTTCAGGTGGGATTTCCAGTGGACATATCAGCGTAGCAGCTTTACTTTTCAGTCGCTGTTTTCCCTTTCGAGTTGTACTTTACAGTTGGGCTTGTATTTCCGGCCCCTTTTTGCTTTTCAGCTCTTCTTTTTGTACTTAGTGTTTACTTCCGCTTGTACTCTGTGGTGCTTGTTTTCTTTTATAAAGGCAATGCCTTCCCAGTTATCGGGATTTTACGCCTTTGGTGCTAGTCGCCAGCCCCTGGCCTATGGAAGGCGGGCTTGGGGTAGTCACGGCACGGGCCCCGAGGACGGGTCGTGACAGACTCCTCCCTCTTAATGAGGTACACCACCTCTACCCAATTACTCACACCCCTAAAGACATTATTCTCATCATAATTAGACTAAATAATCTCCCAATATAACTACCTTTCTCGTATAATCCTTAACATTGGCAAGAGGAAATTAAATAATGACTTTTGGCTCAAATCAAAAGGAGTTACTCATTTTAGAGGCAGCGTCTTCCCTCATTTTCATTTCATTTATTTTCCTTCTCCAGTCCTTATGATCTTCTTATTATATTATTACATTAAAAACCAGTATCCATAATATATATGGATGTTGTTATGATATGTATTCAAACTAGGCTTACACACACATCAATCTAATAGATATGAACATATTGATTCTGTGTATGGCGAACTACTACATACCTAAAAGATGATTATTAAACTTTACCCTACCACCTCTCATGGTGTCCATTTTGATGGATATTTATTTATATATGATATATATTATATTATTATTTTCTCTATGCTTATTTATTTTTTATTTACAACATACATTTATTTTTTCCATAATGTATAAATATGATGATTTTATTTGAGGAAGTGTAGACTACCACCCATAAAAGTGATATGACTCATTAATATCATGCATGGAAAATATATATGATTGAAATATTGACCATATGTTACATATATAACAAACATATTAAACTGTAATTATAAAATACCTATTTATCATTTAGTTTTTATTCCTTTAATATGACAAATAAATGAAAGTATTGTTCATGTGTACGTATGACCTACCATCTCTATTAATGATGCATTTAATTTTAACCTCCAAACCATATGGAAATTATAAATACATATATAATAGATATATATGATATTTAAATCTTTAATATCATTATGTAGATTTTTTAATTTGACTAAAAGGACAATTTATATCAAAATATGTTCATTTCTGACTGAAGTACTAAATATTGACAAAACAACCAATATGAACGGGAATAATTATGTGATTTATACAAGAAGTTAATTACTGATATAAAAGGAATAATAAAATTGAAAATTTATCTAAAATAATTATAAATTGACTTAGTTTTATTATTGTGGAGGAAAAAGAAATATACATGTTTATTTGGACCCATGGTAAGTGACTTCATCTCAATCTCCTGTCATTGAGGAATATTTTTCATTATGTGAGAAAATATTTAACACGGTATATAATAAAATACTATTAATTTTAATTTCATTAAATTTTTTTCAAATGGAAAATTTTTATAATAATCATTTTACTAAATAACAGAAGTAATTATTGTTTTTAACAGACACGGTGAAAACTACCTTTTCGTCATAGTGAGCATTATTTGATAATTGGTTTCCTCTATAAGATGTAATGTTTTTTAAATGAAAAAAATATCGTATTACTTCTTAGGGTATTTTGGTTTTGGAAAATATTTTAATAATATTTTTATTAATTTAATATATTGAAATAATGACTTTTGATTGCAATGAGGAAATGATATGTTTATTTTATTCTTGTTTTATGTGTTCTGATTATGTTATTGATCTTGGGAATTTTTTCATTTATAGATGGATCACTAATAAACCAAGGGTGGGTGTGCCCGAGATATCTCTCCCATGAATTGGGTAACATGAAGGAGGTCAACATTAAGGTTTCTCTAAATAGATTTAGGGAATATACTATGATGGGTAAAACAAACGTAACTAATAAGTTCACTCTATATATTGTTGTGATATATACAATATCAGTATGTTATGGAAGTCACATGTTACCTATATGATTTTTTATTTATATCAGTTATTCATATATCTTTTGTTTTCATGAGTTATATTAATGGTCTTATATTTTATGACTGAAATGTATGATTTCATTTATTTTTATGTATTCATGGACTAATGTTTTATTTCCTTATTTTATAACCCTTAATTATAGTTTTATTCTCATCCCATGTTTTTGAAATGTTTTTAACAGGGGATAACTAATTTTAAGAGAAAGGAAGAATTCAAGAAGATTTTTATCGTGAAAATAATTCTTTTTTATGGAATTTTATTATTGTGAAAAAATTGGATATAATAGAAATTTCTACATTATAATATTTGAGATGTAATGTAATAGTTATGGCCAAATTCCCCAAAAATGTAAACCTAAAATGTTCCTCTATGTGAAAGAAATTAAATTCTTGATAAAAAACCATTATTATGTAGTGTTTAAGGATGGGGCCTTAAATTTGGTATATGATTTCAGTTTAGATGACTTTGGGAGTTAGAATATAAGAAAATTAATATCCATAAATTATTTTTACTTTATGGTTCTATTGAAATTATATAGATTTAGAATATTAACATGTTTTATCATCTAATATATATTTATGTTCAAAATGGTTTTCTAGAGAGGAAACATGTAAGCTATAATGGGATGACATCAAGAGGGAAAAATCCTTCCATTCTAGAAACCATAAATGGTTAGAATTGAAACTAAATAGTTTTTTATAGTCATAGAACTGTTTACTCGGGCTACAAATAGTGGTGGTTTTCATGCATGAGATCAGCCATATCAACTACAAAGGAACATGTCAGTAGTGGATCATTTCTTGAGGCAACCTCCCCCATCATTCAGAGGATCATCTGACCCTATGGTAGTTAAATGGTTGATTATAGCACTGTAAATGATTTTTGATGTCATGGGATGTTTATAAGATCGAAAGTTTAGTCGCACTATTTACCATTTTGAAGGTGAGGTTGATCAGTAGTGATTGATGGTTATAAATATTAGGTGATGCGAGTAGATTAATGCCATTGAATGGGATAAATTAAAATGTATTTTCCTTAGGAAATATTTTCATAAGGAGATTCGGCTAGGATTGGAAAAACAATTATTGTAATTTACGTAGGAGGATGAGTCGGTGGATTCTAATAAAGAAAAATTCAATTTAATGGAAAGGTATGATCCATATTTCATACGGGATCTTGGTAGACAAATTAATCTTTTTACAAAAGATTAAATGTCAATTATCGAAGGGAATTATATTCTTCTGATTTCAAAATTTATGAAATATTTGTTTAATGTGCAGAGAATGTAGAAATAGAGGTGGTCGAAGATCATGTGTTCATTGACAAAAAAAATTAGTGGTCGAGGTGGAATATTATAGGGAAGATCTCTTTAAAGAGGTTTGATGGTAAGAAAATTAAGTTTAGTGTTTGTGAAAATTGTGGTAAAAATCACATTAGGGAATGCATTTTTTATTCTAGAAAGTTCTTTTGTTGTGGTAAAATGGGACATCAGGCTCATAAATACACTGAAATAGATCAGTGTAATAGTATCAGAAAATATAATTTATAGTTATTAAAATGTTTTATGTGAAATGAAATGTCTCATTATGCAAAAGATTTTCCGACAAACAACTCCAATGATGGAATGAGGCTAGACTACAAGAAGAAAGGGGAGGTGAAATCATTTGAATCTAATTCAGAATATGTTGGGCCATCATATGAAGTAGTATCATGTAATTTTTTTGTATTTAGATTACTCCAATGTGATGTTCGATTATAGGTCTACACATTCATTCATTTCTAACGAATTTTCTAGTAAATTGGGAATTCCATTTCCAGATTTGAATCCTGAACTTATATTAAAAATACCTAGGGGAAAAGTTGACATAAAAAGAAATTATAAGAATCTTATTATCCTTGAGTGTGGAAAGAATCTACCTAGAAAACATATTGTTTTGCCTCATGTATATTTTAATGTTATTTTGGGTAAGTATTGGCTTTCTATTTATCATGATATGATTGAAAGTGGATCTAAAGATGTTTCGATTTATAAAGAATTTTACTTTTTATACAATAATGAACTATTACTTTTGATAACATATCAGGAAGATGAGAAACATATAATAAATGAAAATGAATTTTACCTTGACCATAATGTTGAAAATAACGGAACTATTCATATTAATGATACTCTAGTGGTAAATGAGTATAATGATGTTTTTATGATGATTGGAATAATATAATACCTTATCAGAATGATGAATTTATTATTGACTTAGTTCCTGACGCTAATGAAATTTCAAATCTCCCTTATCAAATCGCTCAAATTGAACATTTAGAGTTAAAGATGAAATTTCAAGAGTTATTATATAAAGGTTTCATTAGACATAACACATCAACATGGGGTTCTAATATATTATTTTTTGAAATGCGTGATGGTTCAATGAGAATTTACATTGATTATAAAGCCTTGAATAACTTCACTATTAATAAAAGGTATCCATTGTCCCATATCGATTATTTTTTTACCATCTCTATGGAGCTCAATATTTATTGAATATTGACATGAGGTTTAGGTACCATTAGTTGTAAGAAAATGAAGAAGAAATTATGAAGACCATGTTACATACAAGATATGGCCCTTATGAATTTATAGTTATGACTTTTTGGATAACCAATATACCTTTTGTATTCATAGATATTATGAATATAAATTTATTTGAGTTCTTGGATAAGTTTTTGGTTTTCTATATTGATGATATTTTGAAATATTCTAAATGTAAAGAGGAGCATAAATGTTATTTAAGGGTTTTCTAGTTGACTATAAAAGAATAGAAAAAATATTTATAATTCATCAAATATGAGTTTGGGTTACAACAAATATAATTACATGGTTTTATATTTTCTAAAGATGTAATAATTTTTGTTCTTTCTAAAAAAATGTTGTAGAAGAGCCAAGAGACACAAATATATTTGATATGGGTAGTTTTAATTGTTTAGTAGGTTATTAATGGAGATTTATTGAACATTTTTCATCGTTTTCTAGGCCACTAACAATGTAAACATGAAAAGGTATTATATTTATTATAAAAAATAATTTGATGATTTTTTTATGAATTGAAAAGAATATTTGTTAATGCTCAATTTTTGGAACTGCTTTCCTGTAATGGTGAATTTTTTATCGAATGTGACACATAATTAAAAGGAATTGGTTATATCCTAATCCATAATGATCAGGTATTTGCTTATGCTTCATGTCAGTGGAAGACTTATGTGTTAAATTACCCTGCACATGATTTTTAATTAGCTGCTATTATTTTTTTTTAAAATGGTGGAATCATCTGAATGGCATGAAGTGTAAAATATATATTTATCACAAAATATTGATGTATATATTAAAATATAAATAATAAAAAAATTAGATATATGATATGGATTCAATTAGTAAAGTATTATGATTTCATGATTCTTTACCATCCAAGAAAATAAAATATTGTGGATTATGATTTCAGTCGAAATAGTAATGCTATATTAAGAGTGTTACGTTTAAAATGAGAACCACTATATTTTGATTTGATGATTTTTTTATTGAAATTTTTTATTGCAAGGAATTACTCAAATTTCATTCATGTGGTATTGAAATCTTCTCTATCAAAAATAATTATGCAAGAACAAAAGTAATACATTGAGTTACAGAAAATGGTAGAATTGGTTCAGAAAGGTACATTACCAAAATTTAACATTGACAAAGGAAATTTTTTGAGGTTTTGAATAAGACTATGTCTTCATTTTTATTCTCATTTGAAAAATTATTTGTTATTTGATGGTCATAATTATTCATTTTTAGTTCATCATGGATGTAATAAGATGTATAGGTATCTTCAAGAGTATTACTGGTGGGATGGAATGAAAAGAGATTTTGCTGACTTTACCACGAGATGTTTGATTTGTCAATTTTCTAAAGTATGCTAGTAGTTACTGAATGGGATTCTTCAGCTATTTCTAGCACTTGAGTGTAAATGGGAAAACATGAAAATGTATTTCATAATGGGATTACCAAATACTTCCCGAGGTAACAATTCAATCTGGGTTATTTTTGATTGATTGACTAAATCGTCTTATTTTATTTATATTCATGATACTATACCTCTAGATCAACATTCTCAATTTTATATTATAGAGATATTCAGGTGACTTAGAGTTACCTTCTCTATTGTATGTGATCACAACCCCTAGATCACATTTAACTTTCGGAAGGGCCTTTATAATTCATTGGGTACTGAATTAAATGTTAGTAAAGCATGTAATCCTTAATCAGATGGGAAGTCAGAATGAACAATTTAGACATTGAAAGATATGGTATGTGCTTGTTCAATAGATTACCAAGGAAGTTTTGACCAACATCATTATTTGGTTGATTTTTCATATAATAAATGCTTTTATTCTATTATACAGGTTGCTCTAATAGATGCATTATATTGAGAGAGTTGTCGAACTCCATCATTTTTGGATGAAATGGGTGAATGAAAGTTGATTGGACTATTATTGGTAGAAGGTATGGTACAAAATGTTCAATTGATTCAGAATAATATCAGAATTTCTCATAGTAGGATGAAAATTTATGAAGCTAACTAGAGGAAGGATCTTTCATTAGAGGTAGGTGATAATGTCTTCCTCAATGTTTCTCAAAGGAAAAGTGTGATGTATTTGAATAGGAAGACAATGATGTGTCTGAGGTTCATTAGACCATATAAAATCTAAGAGAAAGTTGGATCAATTTCATACATAGTGGCTTCTCCTCCATTTTTATCATAGGTACATATTGTTTTTCATGTTTCAATTTTATGAATGTATATGTTGGATCCATCAGACGTTTTGAGTCCAGAGGTAGTTTAGTTTGAAGAGAGTCTTTCTTATGAGGAACCACCACTCTAGATTCTTGGCCATTGAGAGAAAGTGTTTAGGAAGAATGTAATTCATCAAGTATATAATTTTAACAAAAACTATATGGTTGATGATGCAATTTGGGAATCATAAAATGCTATGAGGGATAATTAACCCCACTTATTTGATAAGTAAATAAAATTTTAGTGACGCAATTCCCCGAAAGGGTGAATAATATAGGACCAAAAGTATTTATAGAATAATAAAGTATCGAATATTTTAATATTTATGGATAATATATTAATTTTAAATTAAAGGGGACATGTTTTTTGATAGTGTACTCAACAAACAACAATGGGTTTCTCTAGAATCATACATTTTACAAAACATTGAGTTACACTATAAAATAATATAATAATATTATTATTTTAAATGGTAGTTAATGACAAGAAATTTTTTTAGAATAAATGAATATAACTAACTAAAATATGATTATTCATGTTTGTTAAATGTTTTATAATTTATCCAATAAATTTTAGAGGCTTAATGTGATAATGAATCCAATTTTAAGCCTAAAATACTCTAATATTTATAATAGGTCATTTTACCGCCTTTGATGGAGATCCATTTTTAAATATATTTTTTTCACTTTTATATGTCCTGTGTGACTAAATAAACTTTTTTTATAGAAATATGATGTCAAATTTTTGTTTGGTTAAGTTTTTTGTATATTTCACATGAAATTCATATTTCAGTGAATAGTAAAAACAGTGCATTTTAATTCAAAACTACCTTTTCATTGAATTTATTTATATATAAATGTTGTAATTTTAATTGGGTTTAATGTTTAATTGGATTATGTTTTTATTATTTAATCCAATTTTGGTCATTAGAAGTAGTTTCATATTGAAATTGGACATAAAAACAAGCTAATATTTTGGTAGTTTTTACCTTTTAAAAACACTCTCTTGTTTTGACAACAGGAATTAATATTCAATTAATTATTATAATAAATATATTTTTAATTAAGATAAATTAATTACATATTTGGAATCATAAAGATAAAATTTTGTAAATAGGGCCGCTGTATTTTTTGGACATTATGAATAAAAACTTTGAGTAATTATTTTTATTTAGCATGGTTAAATAGAAATTAAGGTAAATAAGGGTAAAAAATAATATTATAATAATATAAAAATACCCTAAAATGTTTATTAATTCTATTTAATTATTAATTTATGACCATGATAATCTATATGATGATATTTTGAAATTTGGGGGCCACTTTAGAGTGATAATGACATGTTATAACAATTAATTTAAAATAAAGGTAAAAATAACATGAACATGTAACTTCTAAATAAAATGATGATTATATATTTTGATATAAGTGATCTCTTAGACATTATGTAGAAATTATAATGATAAAAATATTTCATACATCATTATTTTTCATTTATAATTTTTTCACATTAAATTAATAATCTTATGAGACAACGATGATGCAGTGATTGTTTCATTAATAAAGGATTCAAATTAATTATATAATAAATATTAAAACCAATATTATTTGATATTATTAACATCATCCAAAAATTATATATAATAATATTATTTGTTAGGATTTATTTAGTGTTTTTTTCAGAGAAATCATGTTGTTATGAAATTATAAAAAATTCAAGTTTGAATAGTGTCCAAAATTAACATAACTCATAACATATAATATAAAATAGTTTATTAAATGATATTAAATTCCTAAAAATCTATTACATGAAAAAATGGTTAATATATATCCAGATATTTCATAAATGACTTTTTTGTGGGTTGTTTGAAATGATATCATAATTATATTTTCCCATAATGTGTAATTCAAAAGATATCACTATCTGATTAAAAAGGGTAAAATAATGGTTAAATAAAAATATATAAGGATACAATAATTTTCAAAACATGTTTAAAATTTATTATATGGTAATTAATAGAACCAAAATAAATGTGGATTAGAATTAAATAAGTTTTATATTCTTTTTAAATGAAATTGAATTGATAAAAAATTCACATTTCAAAACATTCTAAAAGTGCCCCTCCTCAATTTTAAAAAATGCCACCACCAATACCCAATAACTCACACCTCTCAATACCATTTTTCTAATCCAACATATTTTTAAATAATCTCCCCACATCCCTCCATTCCTATAAGAATACATAAATTGGAATACATTCAATTCTGCAAATCCATTTGGCTCAAATCAAAAGGAGTTACTCATTTTAGAAGTAACTTCTTTTCTCAAGTTCATTTCCTTTAATTTCCTTATCAACTATCTATGATCTTCTTATTCATTTATTACATAACCATAAAATTATCCTCAATATACTATTATGATGTAATGATAAGTATTTTAACTTATTTTACACCCAAATTCATCTAATTTATATGATTATACTATTTTTATATACGATATATTATATTTATATTGTCTCCATGATTCTATATTTTTTATTTTACAGTATATCTTTATGCTTTCTGTAATGTGTAAATACGATAATTTCTTTTGAGGAAATGTTGAATACCTTCCCCTTAATGTGATATGAGACATTCATTCCATACATAGAACATATAAAATATAGAATTATTGAAAATATTTAAAGTATATAAGATCGATATTATAATTTATTTATAAAATACCTATGTATCATTTAGTTTTCATTAATTTAATATGAAAAAGAAATGAATGTAGTGTTCATGTTTTCATACGACATAAAATCTCATTGAAAGGTGAATTTCATTTATTTTCTCCCAATATTATGGAAATTATAAATACATATATACTAATTGAATTTAATATTTAAATCATTAATACCATCATGGAGATTATTGGATTTTGACTACATGGACAATTTACATCAAACCATGTTTATTTTCGACTCAAGTACCGAATATTGACTAAATGACCGATATGAACATGAATAATTATATGGTTGTTAAAAAAAATGTAATAAGTGATATAAAAGTAATAATAGACTTCTGAAGGTTCTGAAAAATCTAAAAAATGTCTTATGTTTGTTATTTAGTAAGAATAAGAAACATACATGACGATTTGAACTCGCGTTACGGGACTTCGTCCCAATCTCCTTTCTTTGAGGCATATTATAGGTTATACACGAACAAATTTTTTATGTTATATATTAAAACCCTTTGAATGTTTATTTCATTAAATGTATTTAAAAAATAATATTAATGAAGGAAAATTCTTACTAAACAAGAAAAAATAAAATTTTCTTGTTAATGTACATGAAAATATTTACATTTTTGCTACAGTAAACATTATGTGATATTTGGATTCCATTACAAGCTAAATTTTTTTCAAAAATAAAACTAAATACAATATTACTTTTTTGGGTATTTTGGTATTGAAAATGGTTTTGAGAAAAGATTTATTATTTCAATATCTTTAAATGTTATATTGTTATTACAATATTGAAATTTTACCTTTCCTTTATTCATGTTTTATGTGTTATGATTATGTTATAGTTCTTGGTCATTATTAACATATAAGGGTTGTTCCATGATAAATTATGGGTGGGTGAGTCTGATATGAGCCTTCAATTCAATGGGTAATTTAACAAAGGTAAATTTTAATGTTTCTCCAAAGAGATTTCTGTAATATATTGTGAAGGGTAATCCAAATGTATCCATCGAGGTTACTCCATATGTAGCTGTGAAATATACAATGTAATTATGTTATGGATGACACAAAATACCTTTATGATTTATGATTTCTCTGAGTTATTTATAAATATTATGTTTTAATGCGGTATATTAATGATATTATGTTTTATGAGTCAAAAGTATGATTTCATTGATTTGTATGTATTCATGGATGAATGTTTTTAATTTTATTATATAAAACTTACTAATATTTTTTATACTAACCCCAAGTTATTAAAATGTTTTTCACAGTGTATTAGGAAGGGTAAGAGAAATAATGAAATAAATAATATTTTTATCAAGAAAATAATTCTTTTTAAGGGGTTTTATTGTGGAGGAATAATTTTATAGAGTAAAAGTGTCTACATTTTAATATTTGAGATGTAATGTAATTGTAATCACCTTATTCTCTAAAACTATAATGGTGAAACAATTCCCAATGTGAATGAATGTAAATTATTGATAAAAAATAAATATTATGTAATGATAATGGTTTGGGATTTATAATGATCCCATTCTTTGAAAACATCTAAAACATCCAATAATGATTGACAATAAACACAAACCATACTCCATTTCCAACAATGAACGGTCATGGTTCTTATTAGATTAAAATTATATTACTGAAATAATCATTCTTTTTTGGGTTCCATGTTGTGTATCACATAAACTATCAAACATAATTTTCTTTTTAAAAACACATGGATTTGGATTCTTCACCCCTTTATAAATTTATCTAGTGAAATTTAAACATGATATTTGTAAAAAATGTTTTGAATATCAATTTTTTTTAAAAAACTTATTTATAAAAAATGATTAATAAAACATCACATGAAACGACATAAAGTGAAGTAAAACATTTATCAAAATAAAAATGTTTTTAGGTGTGTGAACATTAGAGGGATGTGAAAATATAGAAATTGAAAACAATTAATTCCCATGAAATAAAAGGTACTGATAGAAAATATAGTTAAGAGACTTTTAACGAGCAAAAAAACATAAATAGGTGTCATGTGAAAAAAACATTAATTTATAACATTACTAAATATTGGTTTCACAACACTTTTCCTTGAGTTGACGAATTAATTTTCCATCGAGACTAGAAATATATGGAAATATAATTTACTAAAATGTATAATTTTATATTTCAATCAATATCCAATATAATATCATATTTTTTTAGTAGATTAGAAGAATTTTTTACTCATAATGAAATAGAATAAGATATTAATGGAACACATAATTCTACAAATAATAATATTATATTCAATCAATCAAGAATAAATGATTTAATGGATAACAAAAATTAAGAAAATACTGACAATTAATAGAAAATAAAAAATTGATCCCAAAAGGACAACAATAACTCCCATTGGTTTATCATAGTTAATTCATTGATTTAATTCCCCTTTATTGTAAATAACAACAACAACATCAAACATAAATAATTTATTAACCTAAAAGGTTGTCTTCTAACCATCAACATACACCGCCAAAAATATAATAGCTTTCACCTCAAATAATACATTATATTAAACCTAATGGGTATATATAACTCATCCCAGTAAAACATATATCAAAATTTAATAAATCAACTCAAAATAAAGAAATGAATTCATATGGAAATATATATCCCAGTATATCTTTAGTCATTTGAAACATCCATCACATAAATATACAAAAGTTGTATAAATTATTTTAAAAATAATATTAGACAAATACAAATTATAAAAATACAATTCAGGTTTATCATAATTTAAAACTCATATTAGGGTTTTTCAATTCATAAATCATATTATTTAAAATATTACCTTACTACTATATCACTTTTATAAGTTATTTTTAAAATTGAAAATATTTTTCAAAACCTTAATTAAAACCAATTGTGGAATTATCATTAGTTTTTTCACGGTTATAATAACCAAAATTTCACTCATATATTATTTTTTAGACTAAATATAAAATACTAATACATAACCCATCAATACATAAATATCGATGATTTCAATAATATAATTCCTTCATTATTCTAGGACTTAACCGATGGATTTAATCATTCACCTAAATACTTAATACATTCTCCAGACATAATACATTGTACATAAAAGGGTTCTATAATATGTAACTTATTCCCATATATAATAATTTTATTTTTATGTTAACTAGCTTCTTTACACCGCATTTTTTCTCACCGTAAAAGCTTTGATTTCATACGTGACATTTCAGTTTGTGAGACATTATACATTTTTAATACATAGGAAATTGAATCATATTTTATTTTTCACATTTCTCATATGTTCTTACTTGATGCACCAGACCCCTCTTATTTTATATATTTATAAATTTTACTATGTTCAAGTTGTTTATTGTGATTTTTATATGTGGTTTAGAATAATCTCAAGTTATATTATCTGAGCTACTTTTGTATGAGGAATCTCATTTGGGCAGTCATCACATTTCCCATATCATTGATTGTTGAATCAGTTTTTTATATTTATATCTATTGACTATGATAAAGGGGAAATTATTGATGAGTAATTATGAACAATTAAACTCATAAATGTGAAGTAAATAAAATTAAATTGACAATTTAAATTACAATGTTTTTCATTAACATATAAAGTTCAAGGATAATATCTATGTTATAAATGCTATATTTCCTAACATATAATCTCATGGGATTTTTTATTCCATTAACAATAGTTTATAATGATCTTTTGAATTTACTAAATCATATCCCCTATGATTAACAAACTACATGTGTGAATCATCAAACAGGTGATGATTGAGTCCACCCCAATCACCCATTTCCTGATTACTACCCATATGTACCAATTTTCTAGATACACACCTTCCTGTAGTATCTAGATAAGGATTTATTTTATAAAAACCCACATACTCTCTAATAAACCAGAATTAATGTATCCTTTGTAATGTTTAGTTTCATCTCAAAATCATTATACAATGATTTCTAATTCAAATCACCAAATTAACAAATGTTTCCTTTGATACCAACTTTGAGGTCCCTAGTCTTTATTACAAATTAATTCATGATCTATTAAAAACCAATACACCTAAAACCCATATGATATTGAAGTCTATTTTTTTATATACTTAGGAACATTACATAAAAACACAAAAACAGTTTGTCCATTAGCGTTTTTGAAAAATTGCTCAAAAATATAATCATATTCCTTCATTCATAAAAATACACGGGATAACATGGGGTCATACCTAAAGAAGGGGTGAGATATAAATAATAGTAACGGAATAAAAAATCATAACATGAATATATTATTGAATATTATAAAATAGACATTTCAATGGAGAATATATGAGGTTAGATACATAAACATGGACAATAAGGCATGATATATAATTGTAGAATAATCTAAACATGTTAAATATCGAAACAACTATAAAAATGACATCATAATCATAGGTAAAGGATGACCACCAATACACTAAAAAAAATGAGAAAATGACACAAAATAGGTTTGGATCACAACCTAATGCCATAAGTTACATCTAATTAGAAAAACAAATTACCCATTTCATTAGAGAACTGAATAATTCTAGGCACACTCATTGCATCCACATCCCGTACATGTATTAGTGTTCAACATAAAAAATTCAACCTAGAATTATTTTACAATAATTTTAATCCTACATTAATGATTGTGGGTTAAATAGATGAATGTACCCAATCAATTAATTATAGATATAACTAGGTGAATACCCATCAGTGGAAATAGTTATGAGTATACTCCTCACACATGTTCAAAATACAAAATCATAATGACATTTCTAAAGCATAATGGTAGTGACTAAGGATTCATAAAATGGTTCAATTAAACATTAAGGGGGTATCTCATACATTGGAATTAAAATTTATAATATTAGGGATATTTATGAACATAATACAACATGATATTTTTTTAAATAATAGGTATAATTAATTAATGGTTTATGAACAAAACATTTCGTTGAAAACCACATGAAAATTTCGAAAAAAAAATGTTTTTAAATAATGAATAATTGGAGGGATTGTTTAGATTACAAGAGTTAACTAATCACATTAAAATCAAAATCAATATAAAAGGTATATAGATGACAATATACCATAAAAATTAATTGGAAGGAAATAAGAAATACAAAAAATAATTTTCTTGGATGAATTAGAGAAAGAGTTGAATGATTAATAAATTTCAAAATATTAATGGTTTAGTTATATAAAATAATTAGATGAGATAAAAGATATATAATTAAATGGTAATAAATTGGAAAGAATATGGATCTTTATTATTTCTTTAAAACATAACAAATTGATATTCAAAAGGCTAAATACAATAAAGGTGATTTAATTAAAATAGAGAGAGAGAGACCCTCCATTTGATATGGTGATTAATAAAGATTGTTAGTATTTTCTAGAGTGAATGGGGGACCTTGGAAGGAAACTAGGGAGGGGATGTAAGATTATGTTGATTATCCAAGGTTTATTATGGAAGATTAAATCATTCATGGGTGGGTGAATATTGGAAAATTGATGGGAGGATCATTAATATTTCCTCTACTTATGTTTTAGACGCTACATAATAATGTAATCAAAACCATAAACCAAAAAATTGTATTTTCCCATGCTTTATTCACAAGAGGGGTGGATTTCATTATTTTATAATTCCAAGTGAGTAAAATAGTAAAATATTACAGTTGGTGATGTGTAAGTATGTCCAAGTCTTAATGAAATGATTTTAAAACCAAAAAAAATAATATAGTTATAGAGGATTCATAAAGATTTATTAAATTAATGAAATAACCTAAAAAACATGTTATATAAATTATTAATCAATTATTTTTCATTTATACCCATTATTGAATTTATTATATCTCATCTTGGTCATTATGATGTCATAATACAAATTGAATATTTAAAGGTATTTAAATTTTTCCTGAAAATATGTCTATCTCGTATAATTATACACAATTAAATGTATGATAATTTGAAATCCCAATTCTAAAAAATTATGTACTTCATTGAAATAAATTTGTAAATACTTATTTTCACATTTAAGACAATAATCGGTATTAAATGAGAAATGCTATTTTTTCTCATTAATAATTTTTGAACACTTATGACCATTAGATTTGACATAAAAAAATTTATCATAATTAAAGTTGATATAAATTATTCAATTCTATTAATTTATAAAAATATGATATTTTAAAAAAAATTGAATTAATCAAAAAGGATTCTCTGAATTTAAATTTCATATAACACAAAAATACTATTTTTTCATCATTTCAAACTCAAATATCTATCAAAAGTATTTAATAACATTTTCAAAAATAATTAATACATATATGTTCATTTTTTTATTGAAATTAAAATAGAAATATTTATACAATTAGGGTTAATTATATCCATTTCGTTGTTAAATTATTTTTATCATTATTTTCTCTATTTTTCTTTTACCATGGTAATAATCATTTAACATAGTTCAATTTCTTATTGTCCAATAATTATATTGAAATTTGTATGTAATATTAATTATTATTATTCAAAACATGGAATCCATTTTTAAAAAAATATTCTCAAATATGTGGAATAATTTAAATTAAAATAAATCTCACATTCAAGATGGAAAAACATTATAAATATTAATATTAGATATATTTAATATAATTAATAATGATATATATATGATAAATTTATTTAATTTATATAATTTTTCATTAGGTGTTATTTTTATTTAATTAAAAAGGAAAATCATTATACATTTTAAAATTCTTTCATATAAATGAGTTTTCAAGCCAAAAAATAAACATTTACTAAAATAATGGGAAATCATAATTTAAATAAAATAAGTATGATTAAATATAATTGAATAATATGAAATTTACATTTATATAAATTTAAACAAAAAAATGAACTACTAAATTTAATAATTAATCAAAATCAATTATAGTTTTACAAAAAAAATCATTATTTTTCATTATTCACAAAAATTATATTTTATTAAAATTTCAAAACATAAGTCTTGGATAATTGTGATAATATTATTTAAAAAATGGTGATAATTTTATCATATACATCTTTTTAACTATTCTATAAATTAATTATTATAATTTTTCATAAAAAATTAAAAAACTATTTTTCAAGAAAATGTATTATTGAAGAATAAAATGTCATTTCATAAAATTGAGTGATTATTTTATAAGAATATATAAATAACTTTATATTTAATAGGATATATATATATATATATATATATATATTAATTTAGTTAATCATACTCATATATAATAATTTAATATCTTGGTTAAAATAACATATTTAAATATTCATTGTTTGTGTGGTTTTGGTGTTTCAAATCACATACCCTAGTGAACATAATTTTCTCGTTTAAAAACTAAGGGTGTTATAGGTTTTCTATATACTTATATCTACACATATGTTTTCAACCCTTTTTGGGATGCATCCGCATTGCATGTTATTATTCACATATGGTTTCATTGTACCCTACATTCTCACATTCTAAAGGTGGACTACTTTCATCACTTTCATTGAAATTTTTTCTCCTTGATCGAAAAGGGATGATGGGATGTCAATTTCTCCTCCCATGGAATCCTTCTTGGGATTCATCCCCTCACCCTAATCTCCCTTACATAATTAAGACCTAGTTTGTGAAACTCATTCAATATTCCATCACATTGTGGACTACGATTAATTATACAGCTTATGTCTTGACACATCATCGGGTCATGATAGGGAACTATCATTTGGTTTGGGACCTATCACGTTAGTCATCGATGGCATATATGAACTCTTGATCACTGGAAACATGTATTTATCATCATATATTGGCC
This sequence comes from Viscum album, assembly GCA_963277665.1. Classification (NCBI taxonomy): domain Eukaryota; kingdom Viridiplantae; phylum Streptophyta; class Magnoliopsida; order Santalales; family Viscaceae; genus Viscum; species Viscum album. Next base: position 1,555,769,888 of record OY728152.1, on the reverse strand, counting down.
TCTCAAGGGAATATAACATGATCTATACCACAACCATTACTGGGTATCTCATTCTAGAGAAATATATTCTGATGCTTTTGTTAGAAATCTCATGTTTAACATGAGGTAGGCCTCGAGTTCAATATCTTTTGGGGATAGAGTGCGGATGGTAAAAATTCCATGTGGAGGTGAATCAATGAAGTGAGTATCAATGAGAGAATACCTAGAGGGTTTAAAAAATCGACGAGTCATAATTCCTATAGAGACAGACCATGGATGATGTGTCTCATAAAGGGAATGTTTCACATCATGAAGACTAATCTAGACACTGCTGGAGGTGGATCAAAGAGGGTTTACCCTTATAGGGGCAGTAGAAAAATGGTTTTCTATTGGTATGGATTTAAACTCAAGGATGGGTCCTGCATACACTATATAGAATATAGATATCAAAACCCACGTAGATCGAGAGGGAATAATGAGGGTATTACTCATGGTTAGATACCCTTGTTCTGATAAGAGCATCAATGATGTGGATATGGATTATTTGTAGGAACTACCAAGATGGATTGAACTATTTGACAAAGATGTGGTGGCCCATGTAAAACCAAGATTGATATGGGTGAAGGGATGAGATGTAATTAACAAGGTTGATAGATTTTTATGGGTTTTGGGATTGAAATTCTTGAAGTTTCATAGGTATCTGATTTAGTTAGGAATAAAATTCCACATAGTTATAAATTTTTTCATGGGGGATTAATTTTAAGTAGAAATCCCGTTGGATGGATTTGGATGAATTTCAAGATCTTACTGGGATGTGATGACCCCGAAAAATTTGGATGGATGATGGATGATGATGGGTGGATCAGAACAACCCATGGAGGTGATCTGGTGGATGTGTATCATATAGGGAAGGTGTCACATCATCAGGGTAAATCCCTAGGATATAGAAAAATATTTTATCATTAGAGGGATCATAACCCAATATGAGAGAGGACCCATGATTTGTATCCCATAAAGGGGATGATGTCATAATATAAGTGGGGTACATTCCTAATAAAGAGCCCAAAAGTTTACCAATGGTCGATATTGAACCTCCAGGAGGCACCCTACCTACCAAAAAAATAAGGCAGTGATTAAAGACCATGTATATTGAGTTTTTACTAAGACACCTAGGGAGGCAGTCTAGATAGAAACAAGACAAGTGACTAGGGATTAAGTACTGAATCTACCCATTGGACTTGATGGGGATTACACTTGTCAAAAGTCCATGTTGATGGGTACTATAGATTTATCTAAAATGGATTCCCATTGTGGGTGGATAAAGGATTCATGGAAAATTATATCCTCTAAGACTACATGATTCTTGCCTAGTGTAAGAAAAAATATGAAGGAGTAGACCAGATGATCACATCGGGAAAGATTAGTTAGAGAGAGATGGAATTGGGATTACATACAGAATCCACCTAGATCAATAACATTCCATGTGGGGATGATATAATTACAAGTTTGGAATATAACACTCCCATAGAGGTGAGTGGGTGTGGAAAATTCCTAATGTGTGCAACACTATTTTAATTTCATAGTGTGAGGCTACATTTTAACATCATGTGCAGAGGATGATGGTGCTCTGCAGTTTTATATCTTACAACATGAAGGGGGAACTCTCTCCATAACTATTGAGTAAGGGTAGGTAAGGAGTCAACCATTCCTGGTCATAATGATGTATAGGATTGGCCAATAATGGGTCCCATCTTAGCATGGCTATACTAAAAATTAAAATCCATTTGTGTGCCTATGATAAAAAAAATAGGTATCGCACCGCAACAAGGAACACCACCTGAGGGACTATGATATCATTACGTACAATCCTGGAGGGCCACATAAAATAGGTGTGCACAAAAAATTGTATTTGAACATAATTTGGGCTCGGAAATGGGGTTTTAGTGTTAAGATAACCCATTGATCGTCAAATAGGGTTTCCATGCATGATTGGGGGATTGCATTCAAAACTCAGTGTTGAGAGTAATATTGCATTGCACACAAGACCAAGATTGTGTGCATGAGGCTACATTTGTGCACAACCGAAATGGTTAAAAGAAAGTGGATACTGGTTAATCCATTATAGTGCCTCACAAAAGGGAACCATGGTGGATCATTCATCTAAGATCCTATACCTTGAGGGTTCCATGGATAATATGTTGTCAAAGAATATTCAAATGCATGGAATTTTGGTGGTTCAAATTCCATAAGATCGCCCTAAATAAGGGGAGGATCCCATCAATATATAGTCAAAATCATTGGAATCATCGTGTATGATATATGATAAAGAAGGGGAGTTTCATATGGGAAAGCCTTGATGAGTTTGTAAAGTCTCATTTTATATAGCATTGGGTGTGGAACAGCCTTACACATGAGATGAGACATTGTACAAAAAGACCACCTCATGCACACTCCTTCCATAGATAATTCTTCTGGAACCCATGTAAATCAATAAATAAATGTCCAATTGGGTGTGTAATTATCTTATGTTTACAAAACATATATCTAGATTACCATCATTCGTAATATTAGTATGTTTCTGTGAATTGAATTGTGCCTTCCATTTACCCAAAGATGACATTGGTGGCCTAGTGTGGAATTCATTTCAAAGAAAATTTCCCCCATCATAATCTGAGATGAAAGGGTAAGAGAAGTTCATGTTCTAAGGGAAACACTGAAGATAACATTTCATTCAGGGAGGCAGATGAAAAATACATCTCTAGTGTAAAAGGAAGGTTGTGCATATGTAGGACCCAGTCTACACCTATAAATATGCATGGGGGATCAAATGTGTGATACATTGAACTATAACCATGATTATAAAATTTCTCTAAAGAATATGAGATATCATTTTCTATAAGGAAAGCTGAGATTCATCCACATATTCCACAATGAATGAATGTTATTTCATGGAAAAGTGCATTATATACACCTTCCTTCAAGTCTTTCATGCTTTTTCATTAGTCGTTAATACTTCTCTAAAAACACTCTATTTCTTTTATAATGTTGATTATCAATGGGCCATTGAGAATATGGATGGTTCCATTTCCTAAAAAATATAAAAGATCATTGGAAACCTTCAAAAAAAATTCCTCTAGGTTATTCTTATCAGATAATCAGATACATTAGTAATACTATAAATGTTAAAAATAAATATTAAATTCATATTTTTAGTCTTCTGTAATGGAATTTTGGGTTTCCAAATAATTTTGTCACCTCGAGATTCGAAAAAAATTTATTGTGGTCATGGTTCACTCATAACGATATCCTCCAACGATATAGAATCGATGTTCATAGCCATGCCTATAGATATAATCAGTAGATGACTGTCTTTGTCTTAAATACAATGACAATAATAATCATGGGAGAAATGCTTTTGGCTATGGATTACGCTTCCCAAAATTCATGATTCATCCATAGTGGTATAAGTGATGAATGTGTGGGCTAGTATAAATTATGGGACCGGATTTATAGAGAAACACTTTCACGAGAATGGACATGTCCATATTGTTTATTTTACAAATGATAGGAGATTTTAGAATATATGTGAAACATAGGGATATTTATCCATGTACATGTCAATGTTCTATATATATCATCAATAGGAATTGGTCCCAAATAGCTTTAGTCGATGGTCTCCAGACATGAACACATTCCACCTTCACCATGGGGATGTACGAATTATTATATGAGATGTTTATTATATCAAAGTAATTCCCATAGAGGGTCTCAAATATGATGAGTTACTATCTCTAGAGTAAGCCTTGATGGATATAGAAAACCCCCCAAAATAACATGGAATATCTTGGATGAGGTGATGGAGAAGGTGAATATCAACTACATCCTAACGGACAACCTAATAACAACATGGTTCTATCTTCTCTTTAACTAGGATAAATTGGTGATGATGTTAGGAAGAGGTATGAAATGTCTAAATGCATCATAGAGTGGAAATGAAGGATCGTACTGAGTAGTCCTAGAAGTGGGAAAATATAAAATGTGGGGGTACAAGAATGATTAGAGGTTAAACCCACATGTTTTATATAACACATTTCGTGCATTCTTCCTGAGTGGACAACTGTTTCTGGTGAGGGATATGTCAATGGTGGTCTTCTCTGTGACCATAGTAAGGGCGGGGATTCCAGATGGTCATAATTGGGTCAACCTAGGAGTTATAATCTTGCACAGTCCTTACATTATTCTTGGACACATATCAAGGGGAAGAACACCCATGAGAATCGTCTATCCCTCTCAGACCATCCATTAATGGATTGAAGATCATATTGGAGAAAAAATTTGTTTAATTCCATTAGTCGTCCATGAAATGATCTGTGGCCATCCCTATAATAAATTGTGGTCTAGAACCACTGACACTCTGTCATGATGAAATCATACATCATATTGGAAACCACAAAAATTTCAATTTACACCCATCCTGTACACTGGAATCTAGATGTTGGATGACATGAGAGGTTCACTGGACCAAAGATAATACATACATAGTTTTAGGTTCAATGTATTGGTGGGCCATATTGATGGAAATAACCATTTTGAACCACATGTTCCATCCCTTTCTTCTATATTTCATGGATTCCTTAATCATGTTTTAATGAAAATATATATAGAGGTTCATGAATAGAAGCACCCCAGTATAAACCTCTAGCCATGGTGCATGTTGATGATTTTATAGTTCATTTATTGCATCATGATACTGCCTATAGATTTAGATGTTGTCATATCAATGGAATATAAAACAAAATGGGTGGTGGAATATCCCATGGCGATCTTGTGAAGACTCATCTGAAAGATCTATGTAGTGAGTGTGGGTCTAGGGTAGCGAGAAGGCAGTCGGGTTGATTCCCATGTGGCATGCCAAGGGGGAAACTAGTGAAAAGGTTGGAATTTCATGGAACCATGATGTGAGGGACATCAAAAGGTGTTGCCACACCTACGTATTTTAAAGGGAGGTGGTCTAGAAGATGAACTCAAGGGCTGCAGAAAGTGTCCATCTAATTGAAATAATGATATCTACTTCAACCAACCAGTTATGCATTCTTTTGATCTCTTTTTTTGGCTTAGACATGATTATGAATATCAATTTCTCTAAATTTCTTATGGTGGAAATTGATGAGGTATGGGGTCATGCTACTAAAAAAAGGTCTCATCCGGGTTCCAGATAGGGTTGAATTCAATAAAATGTATTCATATATGAGGACCATTGACATCTTAAGATTCCAATAAGTGCAATTTGAGGAGACTCCATGTCTAAAAAAATATATTCTTATTCCATCCAATATTTTGGAAGAAATTATTTTTGATAAGAACAATGAGGATGAAGATGAAGCGTAAGAAGAATTAGAGGAAGAGGATTTCAGAGAAGAAGATAAAGAAAAGAAGAATGGGCTGAGTAAGAATATCCTGGTGGTGGGGAATTAATGGGGACAACATTTCATTAATGGAGTCCCTAAGAGAGAAGAAAGATTGAGGTTGCTAATGAGAGTTACTCCATGTATTTCTTAGTAATTCATAACATACATATTCTTATTCCCTACCCCTTTCAAAACCCAGATCGACTAAATAATTTTTTTTAGTACAACATCACATTATTGTTTATCCTAAAACCCCCACTATATGGTGTGACAACGTGTCAATGGATGTAGTGGGATGTGATCCCATGCCTACACCTGGGGATGAGATGTGCGATGACCCTATCATGACTGATGCTAGTATTGTTGATCCAGATGAGTGGGTCAATGTAAAACCTTAGAATCAAAGGCTATTCCCATTTTCCATGGGGAGATAGTTCTTATCGATGAAGTAACAAGTGTATAAAGATCTTTTTTGGTAAAATGTCAAATAGTAAATCAATAACTCAATCCATTAAATCTCATCTCTTATATGTACATACCTTTCTGGGAAAATACCTATCACATTAAGATCATGTTAACCAAATTTGAAATCCTATACGGTCTTCAGAATACTATATTAATAGAAAACATACAAGTACAAGGTGTACACAAGATTTATTTCCATCCTTATGAAAGTTCATGAGGATTTAGTAACTCAACCTGAAAAACTATTGGGAACATTTGAGTGGTAGTGGAATGTACATATGATGGCACTGACCTAGAAAATCTCAAATAAGGTGAAGGTTAGTTCACTGAGGTGATGGAAGTTAATATTTTCAACCATATGTGATAGATCCTAGACCCTCATAGATAATTATAGATGAAGATAATTCAATTTTATTTATTGTAGCATGCCCAGAATATGAGTGCATAGAGCCTGAGATGTTGGATGACTCTGACCATGAGCCAGATGAAGAAAAATTCATATCATGGCACTGGGTGTTGATGTTTATAAAGAATACCATAAACAAAACACTTTAATCATAATGTGAGAGAATGTTGGGTCACATAACCATTGGATACACAGTCTCTACACCAGAGGGGAAAAGATTGTGATCTGTAGACACTAGTATGTGACTATCTTTCTAAGAATATGTGGGAATGTAGTTAACACATGGAAGACTCATGGAAATAAGAAAATTCTAACAACATCTAGAAGCATCATGTGTATGCACTAGATATCCAATTCCTAGAATAATTGGTGAATTAATCTTCCTCCTTCACCACCAATCAAAAATAACATATCACCTGATTGAGATTCCATCTAGTGGAGATCCTAGAGTAGCTAAAATATGTAATCCATCAAGTGACTAATCTTCTGACAGAAAAATACCAGACATTGATCTGGGTGAATGATATTTTCCTAGAAGACATCTATGAGTATGTTGATCTCATGGATAAATAAAAAAACTCTAGAGGACACATTCCAAAAAGAGGTAGAGTTTAATCTCTATATTAAAATGGTGGATCCCTAGGGGTTTTTTCCAATATCAGGAAATGTAAATGATTTTTTCCCTGGAATTTCATTCACGGACATATTCTTTACTTAATTAATTATTTTTTATCAATTATAGATTTTATAAGACTATTAATAAATCCCTATGTTAAATTTGGTTGTTCATAGTGTGAGAAATATGGGATGACCACATAATTATTCACTTTTGATGTGAGAGAAATATTTCCATCCAACTGTCGGGGTAGGTTGTTTTTGGATAACTAAAGAGAACATCTGAGCTAAAAGAGGTTGTGTCTTGAGAATAGGGCTCCTGATGAAGCCAAATTAGGCTTACCTATGTGATATAATTCATTAATGATATAATGATAGAGGCATTACAATCTATCCAATTCTAATGGAATGGAATGTTTGAATCATGATACCAAGAAATCCGGAACACAATAGGAGTAGATCCACAATATAGGACAACAATTGATCATTTTCAAAACAAATTATATATATTTCAATGAATGAAATGGTTATGAACAAAAAAGGATCAACCATTGACCACAATAGAAAAATTGGACCAATATTGATATTTAAACAAATGTTCATTGGAATGTTGGCTCAGAATGGTAGGTGTGATTTGGGCTGACACCATGCTATTAGGGGGACCCCTTAGACATAGAAGAGGATGAGGAATAGAATAAAGGGGCACATGAATCATGGAAATGGGGTAACAAAATGTTAAAATGGATCCGAACACACTCAAAATTATTCTATCACAGATTAGAAAATACTAGTGTGAATGAACTGGAATTAAAAAACAACAAAACAATCTTTTAGGTTACTGTTTTATCAGATACCAAGCGAAAGGTGAAGATGCCAACAATGTGGTAGATGCCCTACATTGAGTGAGATGACATTCTCGAGAAAGGTCCAAGATTATTTTTTGTTTTATTTAATGATGTTTCGGATGATAAATAAATAGTTAAAATATGTATGGTACTATTGATTCATAGTAAATTTTAATTTAATATGATCTAGAAATGTCCCATATTAAATGTCATGTGATTAGGAAATTTCAAATAGCATAAAGAAATACTGAATTTATCATATCCAATAGTTTAAATTCATGTATCTTAGACTATAGATATGTATATTCCTAGAATATTTGTCTGGAACTGGGGAAAGATACCTGACATGAATGATCCCAAAGAGGCTTATGTAACACAGAAGTGTCCATAAATAAATGGGAAGAAGGTATATGTGATGTAGAGGGAGACAAAATCAATATAAAATGGGTAAAAAAGGACCAAAACCACACCATATATACCAGTGAGGATTATATATTATGTTCATAGATATTGGTCAAAGGATCCTTTAGATGGATCGACCACAATGGAGTCCACCTTACTAAAAATCTTATGTCCATTTGTTAATTTCTACTTGTGGGAAACAAGGAATGGTACATGGCTCTATTTGAAATTTGGGACTGCACATTAGGTTTGACACCAAGGATCAAATCCATCCATGATATATTGAATAAAAAAGAGGTAATTCAATAATTAAATAGCCTATATAAAAGGGTAACTTGTAAGAAAGGATCGATTATTGACCTTGATTTATACACATGTATCATTACTATACCAACTAAGAATGGGGCGAACAAATATAAAATCAATTATTTACAATGTTTGAAATACATGATTCGTTGTTTTTAGAAAATGTAAATTAGGGAATGTTCCCTTGATGGGAGGTGAGCCATAGCGGATCGATACCATTATAGTTCGGGTGTCTTTTAGGAATTTTATGAGGATAGAAACCAAAACTAAGGAGTAATCAATATGTGGACATAATATTTATAATAACGTTATTTAGAACTGATTGAGAAAATAGTATAAGGATGTATTTCATGGACCATGACTATGATTTTAATGTTATTTTTATCAAAATATTGAAAAATGATAACTCTTAGTGTATGCACAAGACACATAAGAGGTAAATCCCACATTAATAATGCCAATGGAAGTGGTTCATGTACATAATAAGATTAATGAGATAAAGATTAATGTCACAATTATTAGACTGTATATGAGGCTAATGGTCCATGACATGTTAATGAACCTACGGATATGCCTCAATAAAAAATGTTTTTTCCATCGATATGTATCCTATAAGGATAAGAATCTTGCCATACATAGTTCATAAATAATTTCATAGTGGGAGATCAATGCTAGTGGGGGGAAACCACTCAAGTAAGAAAGATTAAGTATCAAATAATTATCAAGAGGCATATTGAACGTATTTAGGATGGGATAACAGTTTAATATCATTCATTACAGATTTATAATTTATGATTAATATCACAGATATTGGAAAATATCTGGTGGTATCTCAAATGGGTTTGTGGGGTGTAGTGTTTTGATAAACCCAACCTAAATGAGGGCCTGTGAGGTTTAAATACCACACAAAAAATCAAAAAATAGTCTCATATATAGTTTAAAGTCGTGATTCTCGGATTATAAATAAAATATTAATGGTCATAGGGTTTGAACCATCAATTCATAGTTTAGGGTCATAGAGTTTGGACCATGAGGTAAGCACTCCTAGAAGGATATGGGTAATGAGGCAAGATAAACAACATTACATTAAGGAGGACCAAGACTTCCCAACACACACCTGGCGCATTATTGATGGAATGTCACACATATTTTTATGTAATGTTTCATGGAATATACTATGTCCAGAGAGGCTAGAGAACCAATATTCATGTGTCTAGGCATAATACAATGTTTTTGGGAATCTCTACATATCCAATGGGGATGGGAATCAATCGATGCATAGTTATAGAGTATAATATCTTTTAATTTCATTCTTTATGAATTAATATGAACTAATGTGAAAGGGGAATAATTTTTTAGATGGACATAGAATTGATGATTTAAGAGTCACTATGTATCCCATGAGGATGAGGATAATTCCATTTTTAGTTCTAGAGTCCCATGTAATTTAACATATTGTGGTAATGAAGATGATGAAAAAATGTGAAGGGGGAAGAATTTTGTGGCAGGAATCAAGATTTAGGTTTTGGGTTTCACTACATATCCCATGAGGATGGAAATCTAGAAACACATAGTTCTTAAGGGGAAATATCCTTATAAAATTATAACCCATACACTAAGAGAGGTGGATTTTTTTTCATATATTTTATATTATTCATTTATTGAGTTGATGGACAAGGATATAAAACCTAGGCATTTCTACATATATTGTGTGGACATGAAAAATGTTATGTGTATATCTTGATTGGTGGAATGGTGGATAACTAGATCCAAAGGTGATGTCCTCTTAACCATGAATACAAATATGAAATAATGTTTTTTATCATGCAACCAGGATGGTTATATCACTGTTCAAGGTCGAGTGACATGACTGGTCTATTTTGTTTAACATCATGTGGTAAGGACACTAGTTTCTATTCCATTTATCATCGTACAACTAGGAATATTATTCAAACATAATTTAACATCACAAGAATCATATTTTTGGGGATAGGATTGTTCCTAGGGTTAGTTTATAGATTTAGAAACATAACCCGAATTGAATGAGGACCATGGAGCTGCACACCACACCACACACCACAACGGAATACTCAGGACAAGGGTCCAAAATATGGACATAAAAGAAGAGCCACTTGATTAAATATCTATAAATTACCACGTACAACTTAAGAAAGGGAACCAAACTTTACATAGTTATTGAACATGGCATGGTATATGACTGATGTCAGATGTGAAGTCTTATCAAGAGATAACATCTTGAAGGTGTTGTGTAGTTTAAGGCCATTAAATCATGGACTATACTATTCTTAGTTTATGTATATAGAATATGTTGGATTAGATCTTCGTTTTGGGTCATAGTGTTTACAAAATAAAGGTGGATATTTGAGGGATATGTGCATCGTGGATGAATGATAGGACACCATGTGAATGGCTGAAGTTTCCCAATTCTATATGATACATTCATGAGAGAGCCTGAATATAGATTAATGTCATGATGAATGGATTATGAAGAAGGGGTTTCCTACATAAACAGTATGTGTAGAATAAGCAGAATAACATGTCATCAATGAGAACCATGAAGTTTGATCTCTACCCCCCCCCCCCCACATATTTTAGTAAGGGTCTTGAATCTCAACCATGTGAGTAAAAACACTTCCATGACTCGCAATCCCACATGATTCATGCTCGATGTGGGAAAAATGGAGTGGTGTTAGACATCCCCTATCACATTGAAAGGAAATGAAGCGTGTGAAAATGTCTGGTAGGAATTTCCCAATGATATTGACCTTCCTAATTAATGTGTGTAGAAGCATGGAGGGGTTACATAGAGGGTTTTGGGGTTCTACCAATACATATGGTGTTGGGAAAGAGGTAAGTCAAAATTATAAGGTCTGAAACATGAAATTAGAGAATAATGAGTAGGGGCCACTATTGACCAAATTCGAAATATAGGATAAACAACTAAACTAGCAATGGATGGAGCAAGTAAATATAGGATTGACTGCGGGCCATGATCGAAAAATAGGACCTGATATTTGTTTCCAATGATCCATTAGGGAATTGGCCCATGAATTGAGATGTTCTAAATATGGAATGAGAACATAACTGTTATGGGGTTTTATGGATATTTTTTATGGTGGGGATCCAAATCCGAAAAAAAATTATTTATGGTAATAGACCATAGAAGTGTCGATAAGGATCTCGACACATTAGGTTTCATAAAACATCACATCAGATAATGTATATGGTAAGATGATGTTGGACTTAGGTTAAGGACCTAGGTGATGCAAACAATTTAATTTCATATCTATTGGACCAGAGGATCATAGTTTACAGTCATATATTTTAGATCAGAATGTGTAGTTTAACATCATGCAGTGAATAAGATTAGAGTAATGCAGTTTATCATCATGTGACTAGGACATATGTGGGAGATGTATTCTGACTGGGATGTTTATGGTGTTGTAGTTATAACCTGACATGAATGAGGACTGTGGAGGCGCACTCCACTCCAAATTCTCATGAGGGAAACACACACATAGCTTTATGTTATGATATCTGAACATGGGTGCATGGTATAATGTCATTTTCTTGGGATGAGGGAGTAATCACTTTTTTAGATCATGTAGAAAGGTCCATCAATGTTATGCAGTTTAGTATCATGTGATAGGCATTATAGGGCTATGTATTATAATATCATAAATATTAAAAATTATATTTATTATGTTATGGTAATAGAATTTAGAATATTTTCTATTATCTTATGCTCATACAGTTAGAAACATGGGAATGAAGGGTTCATGAAGATATGTGTTGTATGCAGGTATGAGAAACCCTACATGAATGAGGACATAGGAGGCCTCATCACTAGATGACACAGTCATAATCAAGTACATCATATAGTTTTAATTCATACTGCTAAAAATCAAGTGCCTAGTTTAACATCATGGGCCTTGGATAGAAAATGTTATGCGGTTTACTATCATGCATCTAGGATGAGCCATCATAGTTTAAGGATATGTTCTAGAGATGTAGGGAACAATATTTTTATTATGCCACATAAAGGAATACCATGATGTGCATTTTAATGTCATGAATCCTAGACACTACTGTAATATTGTATAATGTCATACAGTTCAGAATGTAGGGTTTATATTTTATGGTCATGGAATTAGGACCTTGGGTCATTACATAGTTTAAAAGCATTCAATTTTGAAATTGGAGCCTTAATTCATGTGATGTACTAATTAAAGAACACAGAATTTGTTGGATGAGTGATGTTCTCCCCTTACATAGTGACAAAATCGTATGAACCATTTTGATATACTTTTTCAATAATGTAAGGCCCAACCCATTTAGGCTCTAACCTTTGTTGAGTCCATTTAGGTTTTATCATCATCCATAGAGCCAAAAATAAATCACATTGGATGAAAGAGAGGAGGGATACATTCATATTTAATTCCATAGAAATCTTGTTCTGGTGCCTTTATATATTTTTCAAGGATTAATGTCTATACTCATAGAGGGAATCCAGTTCATCTATACAATCTTTTGATAATTTTTCAGACATCTGTTAATCATAGATTATAATTTAGAGTTAAGGTATCCTAATATTGATGGGGTGGGTTTTATATGTTCTTTATAAAATAGAATATCTAGTGCCCTAAGTGGAATTGTGAGTTATCAGCTAAAAATCATAGAGGGTGTTAGGGAGCCTGCCTGGATAAATTTTCCTATAATAGAATACTGAAATCTGAATAATAATGGATAGGGTTTTTTTAAGAACCTCAAACTTTCCAGTCTACTTTTCATGGTCGAATGATGTGTGGTTACAATGGATACATTACATAAAAAACAACTTATTCATCTAAGATACATGAATGTTGTTTTAATTGATAGTGATAATAGAATGAGGGTCCCCAAATCATTAAATGATGTAGGAGATCAGTGATTCAAAAAATGATTAGGCTTTGACTTCCTTGAATATAATTTTCTCATCTCACATAATAATGAAATACATTCTAGAGGTAATGAACCAGCACTTGTGAGATCTTGCATCTGGATATGGTCTAATGAAAAAGAGTCCTTCGAATGCAATGGGATAATAGTATATGGTAGTATGAAGAGTCTATTGTAGTAAATGAATGAATAGTGCCTAGATCTGACATAAAAGAGACATCATGGAAACTTGATATAGTAATGGACCCTATTTGTCCAAAAATAACCCATCCTTCAAATTTGGTGGGAAACCTTCAACCCTGTCTGATTAGTATTGTAGGAACCAACATTATATTCCTACATAACCTAGGTACTATCATTTCCATGAATGAAATATAGGATAATTTCTTGAAATCCACATTTATAGATATTTTGGTCAGGGCTAGGCCCACTATAATGGGAGAACTATACTATGTTCCAATAGAAATTCTCATGTTTAGGGGAATCTAGTAGCAGAGTTCAATGTTAGAGAAACTCAATGTATGGAGTTGTTCAATAATGATTTTCATTACATATAGGTGGATCTATAGGTATAAACATGGAGGAACCTATGATAATGTGGTCTAACTACTAGTTGTTATCATCTTCTGAACATGAATGGGATATAACTCTTCAATGTGATAGATGGATGATCATATTGTCCTAATGATGATATTAAATGTTGGTGCCCATAATTTCTAAGTAATATTCTTGACCATTCTATGATATGGGAACATAATTTTCCTCTATTTGGGACAGGAACTAGACCATTATCTAGAGTGTGTGATCCAATAGGGGAACGAGCTATAACTTCCTGAAAACATAGTCATATTTTATCTCCTTGGTAACTAAATTATTGTATCAGTTGATTTAAAAGTGGGGAGAATCAATATCAAGAGCCATCATGAGTCTAATGTTGAGATATGAATATTCTACCTCATTTTTGGTGCAGTCTTATGATAGTATAAATGAATAAGTCCAAACAATCATTGTCAATGTGAGGAAGACAATTTTTATTCCTACTCATTTGAACATGAGATCAATGAACCTCTTTCTGGTTAGGATCTATGAGTCACCATAGAAATGTATCTTGTAACATGGGATATCCAGGTCCACTAATAGGATAACATCTTATGGAATGTCTAGATCTAGATTCTACACTACGGTGTCCATATGGGGGATGAATGAAATCCAATGTCTAACCCTTAATGGGATTTTGCAGAATGAATCTCACATAGAGATACTGAAGAATCACTTTCCAATGTGCTATAAAACCTATCTAAATTGGTTTGATCGGGATATACATTATGGGATCTAAAAAGGTCAAAAAAAATATATCTCAGGATGCTATAGATAATTTCAGAACATCTAATATGGAAAATCTGTGCAAGATATCTTTTAATGATAGGAGAGTAATTGGAATTGGTGTTGAGGAGCATGAAACTGAGATATTATAAATTTTTCTCTACCCTTTTATTGTTCTTATGGGAGAGCTGTACACAGAGGTAACATTCTTGGGTAATAAGATAAATGACCAATAATTTCCCTAAGATGGGTTCCATCAAAACTGAATCCTATAGAATATACTGCTTTATCTACTCAAATGTTGTCTTTAAATCATCATCCCACTATTATACAATTATTTTAATCATATGTCTTGAGAAGCCATTAAACATTATTTCTAGAATTGTGATGAAAAATCATATGTTAGCTAAGTCTCCCTGTAGACCTCAGAGCTCATAGAGGTTGCTCAAAGGAGGAATCTAATAAATGACCTTGATCTTCATTGGGATGATCTCAATGCCTATGAATTGAAAAAAAAACTAATAAACATAGAAAAGGTAACCCCAAAAGTTCATTTATAAGGGATCATCTTCAGAATATGGGGGGTAGAGTAGGATGAAAATATTATCATGATCTTGGTGATGGTCTTGTTTTTTGGTGGGATTTGACCACCAAATCATCTATGTAGAGTTACACTATCATCATAAGGATTAGTTTGAATATTTTGTGGATGAAACACTCATATATGGATCCTAAAATTTTCCAAATGATGGGAATCACCTAAAAGTAGAAGGTTCCTTGTGGTTCCCTAATATCAGTGGGATTTTCTTCTTTAGTGGTCAACTGGGTCTAATTTTAACCATAATAACCGTACATGAATGATAGAATAGGAAACAAGATGGTAGAATCAATAAAAAAATATGTTACTATAAGGGAAAAATCTTTCTTTGGATAGCAGAAGTTGAGATACCAAAAGACGATGTAGATTCCATTTTTGTCCATTCTTATTTTTTTGAGGGCGATGTTCACTAGCCATAAAGGGTATTGATCATACTTGATGATGTATTCATTGAATAACATATCAAATTCATCCTTGACCGGGGCACTATGGGAGGGGTTTATCTATCTAGGAGTCTTGTTGAAGACACAATGGCTTTTTAGAAGACCAAGGTTGTGGGAAACGACTTAAGGGTCTTGTCCTAGAATCTCTCCATAGATCATGAAAAACACATCACAAAGATACTTCATGAAATCCATGTACTGTTGTTGGTCCTCCACCAACTTAGTTGTATGAATAAATATTGGTTTCAATTATATCTTGGTTCCAAAAGGATCCTGAACCAACTCATCAAAAGAGGTGGATATGTTATCATCAAATGAATGTGGGGTGTCTTCCAGTCCTGCATCATTGTCATTGGTGGGGGTATCTATGAGATGATACCATTCATCCATGGAAACAAATTATAAAGTACCACTGGTCTCTACATGTGTATTTTTGGAGTCATCATTTGGGAACATATGCTTTTCTAAAATCATGGTAATAGAAGATATCAACCAGATTTCATCTGACCTATAACCAAGGGATCCATTCTTGATTTCAATGAAATGATGATAGGTTGAAATCTATTGTATTAACCCATCTTAGTGGAACTTGTATGTATGTAATAAATTTTTATCTATGGGGTTTACATCCTGCTACCATATAATGGTAGGGTTTCCAGTATCACCTGATCTAGTATTGTGTAGGATTATGAGGTTATCTTTTATTGTACCAAGTATCATGAAACATATCTTCACATGCTATTGGAAATAAAAATGTAGTGTCCATCTAGTGTTGTGGCCCCTGACTATTGTATTTTAAGGATGATTGTGACATTCATGTCCATCCATATATTGTATATAGAGGTATTGTGTTCAACCTCATTGGTCTAAATTCATTTCCCCTTCTCATATAGAATTCAAAATCCAAATAGATAGACTCTCAAGATTTTATGGTATATGAATCACCATAGAGTATGGCCACATGATCCTTGAGGTAGTACTTGAGTCATTGGTGATATTAATAGTAAACTGGTTATTTTAGATAGAGATGGGGTATACCCATCAACACAATGTCAGTAGTGTCAGGTGAGATGAACATGAACTAATTTCTTACAATAAGTCCACAAAAATTGTTTTTCAAGAAGGTTATAAAAAATGGTCTCTTATTTTAGAGCTTTTGGGTCAGGATCCAAATGATTTCGGATCCCATATAGACTAAATAATTGTATACATCAATTCCATTGAATATGATATTTATTTATAGAGAGAGAATATTATTTTTTATGGGAGGTCCTCAAACATCTCATCAAAATGATATGACCACATGGAATTATGAACTCTTGACATTCACAATATTAAGGACATTTACCACTTCTACATCTATTTCAAACATGAGGGGGATTCTCAAATAATTTATGATGTATTCTCAAATGGATTCTAAATTGAGGATGGAATCCGGAATTTATATATTTTTGGGAATTATGGAGGCTTGATTTATCACATCATGCTTCAATTCCATGAGGAAATTTCTATCAATAGGAGGGGTAATGTGCATTTTTAGTCGAATTGGTAGATTTTGACTACTAATAGAAATATCATATTGCTCATCAGATAAACTATGCATGGTCAATACTAGTAGGATATTTTATGGATAAGTCATCCACATTATTGGACATTGCTGGTTTTGACACGGTCATGACTATTCTTCCTAGTCATATAGGAGTGATGACGATAGTGAATCTAACAAGATGAGTTGAATGGAAACTCCCTTCTAGGTCTTACAGAGAGCTTAATACCTAGTCTAAGTTACAAGAATGACATGGTTTGAATCAATATACATGGAATCCAAACTATTCTTATATCCTCATCTCCTTCGATGATGGAATCAGTCCAAGTCATTCAGAGGACTCATATGATACACTTTTTCATCATGGATATTGTATGGATCCAGTAGCTCTACTATATATAAAGAGGCATACACATGGTCATCAGTAGATAAATATTAAAATACTGGGAATATTATGGAGTGATCCATATATTTGGATTAATGAAATCCCTAATATTGTGGGATGGAATCCACATTGGTGGTGGATTTTACTTTACCTAGCACAGTCAGTGTCCACTCTTATATGATATAGAAGAATGTGATTTGGATGCTGAAGAGGATGCCAACGTATTATCTAAAAGAGGTGAAAAGACTTTAGGAGGCTTAAGACAATTAAAATGGGAATGGATGACACCATGATTGTGATATAATACTTAGATATGTAACCAATCACCATCTATGTCACTGTTAATTTTTTAATAGATCCATTCCTCCTTTGATAAGGTTGGATCTAATATGAAAAAATTGTTTACAACATGGTCCATGGTCTATACCATGAACACCTATAAGCACTTAATTTTATTCCCAAGAATCTTATAATTGTGAATGTAGGTAGATAGGTTTGTGAGATCATCCTCATGCTGTTTCTTTCATTATGGATGCTTCTAAATTCCACGCTATTGGGATCGTATAAAATAAATATTAACCTCAAGATCATTTAATGAGTTTAATATTATTCCCATATCTAGGAAGGGAGCATTGGGATAACATCCCTAAATAGGGGATAGAATCTAATGAGGTTTTTCGCCTGAATCACTTTCCTAGGCAGTGGTGGTGCATTACATGGTGGAGCCTTCCCATTATGTTCTTGGAGCTTTTAGCCTGAGGATGTAGAAAATGGAGAGGCTATAGATAAGGATCTAATGGTAACAACCCATTCATCCTGGGTTCCACTATCTATGTGATAAAATCAACCCTCTATCTTGGTATATTTTCGTACATGAGTTGGAGGAGGCAACTTTTTCCCATGCTTGGATTGCATCAATAATTCCTCTTGGTGAAGAGCTTTGTTAGAGAAATCCAAGATACAAACTATAAATTTATTAGTTAATAGAGAGGGGGAATCATATTATTTATATTCCCCATTCACATCATCATGATATTCTTTAGTTTCAGTTCCATGTTGGTCGATTATGTGAATCCCTTCCAGCTCGCAGCAATAATCTCCAACATTTTCATCTAGGAATTTCATGAACATAATGAGGTATTTGATACTAGTATAGAATGTGGTGGAAATGAAATGTTATAAAATCTACATGTGAATATCATTCTGGCCAGTACTGGAACCAAAGGGTAGCTATTATTACTAAAAGAGCAATATACCTTCTAATTTCAGAAAATAAAAAAACATTGGATCGTGGAAGCATATTTCTGCTATGGAGTTCCTGACATGGGCCCACACGTTTAGATGATATGGTATAGATGTTGTAGAAGGTAACCCATCCATTTGAATGGAAATAAGGAATTATTTCAATATTATAATGGTGATTCCATATCATCCTCCCATGAAGGTTATAGCATTTTCTTAGGAGGGATTTCCACCTACCGTGTTTTTGGCGATTTGAGGTAAGTAGTGACAGAAGGTATCAAATATACTTGGTAGGGGATTATATATTGATCAGTGTTCTATTCCAAAAATTCCTTAGAAGCCACATTAACATTATATATTGGACCAATGGTTTGTGGAGCGGATTGTGGAGAATTTTATGAAGCTACCTATAGAGAGGATCAATCCAGATCCAGAGGTGGGTTATCTTTGAACTTAGGCAGATTAAACAACACATATTATGAACCATTACCATATAATCTGGTCTCCACCCTGTCAGGGTGCACGATAATGTTGATATCGACTAGAAGTAGCTAAAATCGATGGAATTATGGTTTTCCCGGCTACCCCATTGAAGGAGAGGAGAAATGGTTCGAGGATCACCATAATTTGGGGGGCCCTCTCCATGGTGCTGAGTAAGGATCTAGTCAATGATCCTTATTTTATCCAAGATATACTAAAGTATGTGGATATGTAATGATCAACCTTTATATATTTTTTTACATTGTAATGTTCATGTTGTCTAAATGTCTTGACTTTTCTTTTTTTTCCATTATTTATGTTCTTACAGACATGAAATGATGGAGATAGTTCTATCAGCGGATGATTATTCCTTTGCAGGTGAGTACATACACCTATAGTGTCCACCTGATGCAGCACTGCTCTCAAGAGTGGAATCTATTTATCAAATTGCATCTAGGTTTCCACATATCATTTTATCTCAGAAACAACCATATTCACAGTGATGGTTCCTAGAGGAAAATCCTCAATGTTTTAAGGGAAGTTATGTTTCCACTGGATATTGTTGATGTGTAGAGTAGTGTACTACCCCAAGTATAATATTTTCACATGAAGGGAAACCTATTCATTTATTTTTTTTAGAGTATAGTGAATCTATGTTCCAATCATCATTTAAGGGTCTTATGGTAACCAGGTGATGTATGATGTTGTAGAACTAGATGTGTTGCCATCTCAAGCATGATGCACTATTAGATAATGACATCAAAATGATTTTGAATCATCATGTAGACCAAAGGATGGCCACGAAGAAAACAATTTGGTTATCATATGGTTTATTAAAAAATTTAAATATTATCCTGAGTGATGGTCTTGATAATTTCATGTTCATGAACTATAGTTAGCCAAAAAATCTCAAACAACTTATACGATGATAGGGTGTACAACTATATTCCCTAATAAAAAGTGGAACCAAACTCTTCAATTCCACATTCTCTAATCAGTGATAGATGATAAACTAGAAATAGCATGAATGTGGTTCACACTACTGGTGGAATGGCTGGTGGAGATACTATTTTATTCATTGACTAATCACTATACGTTGGGTCATCTCTCAGAGGTGGTGCCAACCAAATCACCACATCTCTATTGGATGTGGTGCCAACCACTACCTCATGTTCCGGGGTAGAAATGGTCATATGAGGATCCTCTTGGTGCTCATATTCAACAATAACTGAGAAATATTTTCAATTATCTCAGGTAAAGGTTGATAACAAATCTATCGGTGGTAAGGATTACAATGCTGCAAGATTGTAAAAGGGAGCCACGACTTCTTCCTCTAAAATATACATGTGTTTTAATTTGATATATTCTGAACAACACCTTCTGGTATGACAAATCCCACCCATCAACCTCAGGTCCCATAATATAATACCGGGGATCAATGTGATAGGTTAATCATTGAATCACATTTGAATTCATTATATGAGAAGTGAATGGATTTAAAATGACATGGAACTTCCCAACATTATTCCTTCGTAAATGACTATTCTTACTTCTACCCTAGGATTGTTCTATAGGTAAGGTAAGTTCCTCATCATGAGGAAATACTCCGTGATGTGGGTTCATTTCATGGGTAAGACCTCTACTTGTATTTTTTTTATATGGGGAGGAACAAAATTTCGATTATCACTTAAGTGGGGAGGACATCTTCTCTATCCATGGGTGGTACAAGGAGCACATTAGCAAGACTGGTTGTTGACATAACATGGAGGAACACTTCATAAATCACTAAGTCATGTGGAGTGCATCCATGTTGTGTGTGAGAGGATGGATAATCTTCTATTTTCTAAACAGAGGTATGAAGAGAACCTATGAATAAATCAAAAATGAATGGGGGTGGAAATTTGTGTTGGGAAACCTGAGTATGGGTATGACATCAATAATGATTATTAGATGGATGGGGAGGACCAGTATGGTGGTGAGTGATAGAGTGGTGAGTTACTCTACTTGAGATGATGAAAACATAAGGATAAAATCTGTATTGGATGCTAGTGTCATTGAGACGACATCCATGTTGGTTGATAGTGATATCATGAATAGTACCATTGAAGTGAACATTGATGAAGCGGGGAGGGAATAAACATTGATCAATACCATGGTAGGTAGGACCTCCATTTTAGTTGGTGGTGACAAGTTTAGGACCATCGTATAGATGATTGATGGAGTGGGGAGGACCTCCAGTCTGGTAACTTATAGGATGAGGAAGACATCCATAATGGATGGTGATAAACTGAGGTGGACCTTTTCTTTTTTCAGTGTTATGGTGGGGAGGATCTCCAGTAGAGTTAGGAATGTAATGAGGTAGAAGTTCACATTTATGTTCGTTGACATGGGGAGGTCCTCCGAACCATGATCTGTAGGCATAGAGGGGACCTTTTTGACGGATGTCAACAATGTGAAGAGGAACTTGGATTTTAATGATGCTGGGAAGATGGGGAGGGCCTACATGTACTGGGTGAGAGTGGGGAGGACATCCACTCTAGATTATGATGGTATAGGTAGGGAATTCGTACAAGATATCATCATCATGGGTTAGACTGTGATGGATTTTTATGGTGACAATGATTTAAACATTCAACCTAGCCTAACATTGAGGTGTCTATGGTCTTGATTCAAATAGGGCACTGATGAATTTTTCCTATACTGGGACAGAGATATGGTGAAATGAATCAGTTGTGGCATGGGCCATAGGAGACATGAATGATGATACCAATTGATGGGAGTCCTCCATAAATTGTTTCCATTATTGGAGTCGGTTCATATAGACTGGGGCTAGAGGAGTATGGGTGTAGACCGCCTGTTCTTCAACCCAAGGGACAAGTCACTAGTGGCTTCGATGATGCCTAGTGGGATCCTTCCAAGGCGAATCTCATGTGGTGTTTATGTCCTAGGTGACCAGATAATACCCATACTCTTATTTATATTATAATGATTCTTATGTATTATATGGAGGGACACTACATATGTGGTTGGTTGTTAGCGTGGGATCAGGGGCATCCTGCGCAGCCGTAGGGGTTGCCGGTGATAATGAGTTACAAAAGCCTCCAGGTCCCAGAGAACCATATCCCATATGGGAATTAATCCCTCTAGATTTTTATATCATATGAGGGAATCCATAAACCTCATCTATATAATTTAGTAGGCTCATATGTGATGTGGGAGCCTTGTAGTTGTAGTTATAGATGAGTTCGTAGCACAAGCAGATTTGTACGAGGTTACCATGTTACTGTTTCTCATTCCCCTACTTCTATGAGTATGGGGTGATTTGATTCCTATGGAATGGGTACTACAAATGAGAAGGATTTATCTGTTATTATGGATATCTGGATATAGATTCTGATTCCCATGAATTGATTAATCATCCAATGTGGTAGAGAGAGATCCACACAAACGATGTCACATACCAAAATTATCTATGAGTAACTACCCATTTATCTGGTCAGTTGCACATATGACTCACTATATTCATGGTGGGATATGGCAAAATATATCTAAATTAATTGAAGTTGTATTGAAAATTACAAATGCCAAAGTGAAGGAGAGGAGTTTTCAAATCTAGTTCACAATTTTCATTTTCGATGCTTCTTCTTGGGAACATATACCTTACATGTTATTATTCACTAATGGCTGCTTTTTTTCCACATTCCATCCTTCCAACGAAGGGTGAAATCCATCACATTCTCATCGATTTATTCTCTTTAATTGAAATAAGATGATGAGGTGTTTTTTCCTCATCTCAAAGATTCTTCCATGGGAGTTATCACCTTGTCACAATCTCACTTATATAATGATGACATGGTTCATTATACTCATTACGAGTACCATATCATTGTGAATGATGGATAATAATGCTTATTAAATATATTAATTCAAATGGGTCTTGATAGGTTAACATCCATAAGTTATGGGAGTAGTTTTATTGGGAATCGACGGAATTTATCAACATTGGAACATTGGTATCCAATATTCTTCCTCATATGAGGACTTCCCAAGTGAACCAAACATGAGGCATCCAAAATTAATCACATTTTACAAAAACAAGATCAATTTATACTGAGGAATTATTTATGATCTCATATTTATCATGAGGTAGTTAGTGAGTTTATCATCTTCTAGAGATGGTTTTATTATAATCCTGACACCCCTTACATGAATATTTTCTATGTTCATCTCAATAAGGGAACACTTAGAGGGTTTACTAATTGGAAAGGGCAGAAGGCAGGTAGAGATAGAGGATGGATGGTGCACCTCATAAAGAGAAGAAGTCACAACATGAAGACTAATCTAGAAACTGATGATGGTGGATTAGGGAGGGTTCACCCTAGTAATGGGGGAACCGTTTTTACTATTGGGTGGGATTGAACCTCAATTGGGCATCCTACAAGACCTATTTAGAATACATGGATAAAAAATAATTCGAAATTGAATGGGGTGGGTATTAGAAATCTTTAGATTCCCGGGTGCTTCTAGGAGAAATTTTTTTTGAATAGGTATTACATATAGTAACTTCCTAGATGAATGTAATTAATTTAGTAGGATGTGTTGGCCATTGTAATATTGGGATGGATATGGATGAAGGGTTGAGATAGTATGGACAGAGTGCATGGATTTCTATGGTTTTTGGTATTTAACCTCAAGGTGGTATCCTAGGTCTCCATTTTAGTTGAGAATAAAATTTCACTAAGTTATGAATGGTATAATTGGGTATTTAACTGAAGGAGGATCCCCATATAATGGATGTGGAAGAATGTCAAGATATTGTTGGGACATGATAACTATGGTAGAATATGGATGGATTATGGATGGTGGTAGATGGATAAAAAAGGACCATGTAGTTAGATTTGGTTGATGTGTCCCATAAAGGGAAGGTGTCACATCATAAAGTTACATCCCTAGGAGGGAGCACCTAAGATTAACATTTGAGTGATGAAACACTCTATAAGGGAAGAAATAGGGTGGTGTATCCCTTAAAGTGAATGATGTCACACCTTGAAGGGGGTACATCCCAAGGATGGAGAACCACAGTTTACCATTGGTCTAGATTAAACCCTAAAGAGGAATCATCTGTACACTATCTAGGTGTTTGGGATCAAATAAAAGGTAGTTCAATATGGGCATGAGTAATCAAAAGAGGTGGCCTATATGGAAACAAGACACGTGATTGACGATTAATCATTAAAGCTTCCCATTGGAAATGCTAGTGATTACACATGAGATAATCCCATATGGTTAGAGAATGTGGCTGACTCATGGTGGGATGCCTGTTAGGGGTGGGGAAAGGTGTTGTATTTAGTACTAACCTCAAATCCAACATGATTCTTACACGGTGTGGTAAACAAGAGAAAGTGGTTTTTGAGATTGTCTCATCATGAAAGATGCGTAAGAGAGAGATATTGTGGGTATTAAACATAGAAGATGGCCATATGGATCTCATTCCATGTGAGGAGCATCTAATTCCATGTTAGTAAGATCTAACTCACATGGGGGCAAGTGGGTCCAAAAATGACCATGTTGTTGCACACCATGTGCACTAAATGGGGTGAGGATACAGTTTAAATCGTGTACTGAAGAAAATAGTTCTTGGATGTTGTGAATCCGAGAGAAAGGATATAGGTAACTCACTCTTTACCCCTTGGGTTAACATAAAATCTCAAAAAATAGAACCATTGTCATGTAAGGTGTCTGTAATGCCAGGCCATAATGGTTTTTGAGGATTTGGTGGTTTTAGGGTCCTTGTTTTCATGCCTATAATAAAAAGTAAAATCTAATAGTTTTCCTATGTTAAATTGAATGGTATAAGACACCACAATAAGTGAAACCTTACAAGGGACTATAAAAGCATTATGTACAACCATGGAGGGTCTCACAGATGAGGTGCACTCAATATCGGTAGTCATGATAATGTCGTTCTCAATAATGGGGCTATAGAGTGGAGATATCCCATAAGTCATCATAGATGGTATGCACACAGGATTGGTGGTTTGTGTTAGAAAACCTATTTTAGCACAACATTGAGTTGTGAAAATGTCCAACGTTTCTTGAAAGATACCAATTTTTCACACACCAGTGTTGGGATAAAAGAAATTATCTGAGGGGAAACACCCCGTGGGCTCACAGATTGGTGATCCATAGGAGGTTTGTCATAAAAATCAAATTCCACGAGGGTTCCATATAATTTTCATTGTTACTAAATATTCTAACATGTGGAAAATTGGTAGATCATCTTTAAAATAATCACTATAATATAGGGTAGTTTTCATTAATATATTGGAAAAATCATCGGCGATCTCATGTAAGATATGCATTATGGAAAAAGAATTATGTATGAGATATCCTCAAAGATCACAGAAGGACCTATTTAATGTCGCATTGGGAACATAATGAACTTACAAGTGAGAAAAGATCATATTGAAAGGCCAACTCTTGGGTGGAATTTCTTTGTCTGATTATCATAGACTCCCTCGAAAATAAGAAACATATATTACATTAGACACAAAACTATCTTGTTTGTGGATTTTATTCTTCTGTGCACACCATAGATCTTATGCACATCTTTCATGGGATTCTCAACATGTTTCATTGAATTTAATGGTGCCTTCTGATTACATAAATATGACCTTGGTTGTCTGGTTCAGAATTTTGTTGCCAGAATATTATTATTATAAAAAAATAAAACATTATGATGATAAATGTCAGGTAATTTTGTAGTCTATAGCTACTCTCGTGGTCATTTCCTAACAGTTGGTGATAATCGATTGGGAATTTGTAGGTTATCTTGATTGTAGGACTCTACCCATATTACATTATGATTTTTTATGTTAAACCTAAATATTCGATCTCCCTATATTAAATTCTAACTCAATAATTCTACAAAAACATTTTTCTTTGAGTTTTCGGCATTGTATTATGATTATTTATTCCCTACACATAATAAAAATTCTATATGAATCATCCAATGTATAAAAATCTATTTTCCAATCCTAATAACTTCTTCATCTATATTTGTTCACATTATTATGAAAAAACCAATTAATTAAATACCTAATATGAAATATATTTTTATTTAAATATCTAAATCCATACATTCCAAGTGGCATCATCAATGATTATGATAAAATAGATGCAACTGTCGTACGACTAAACCCAATAGTCCCCCAATCATCTGATTGTACGAGATCCAACATCTATTTCATAGGATTATATCAATATTTGTTGAATTGAAAAAAAAATTATTCCCCCATCACAAAATTATCAATATTTATAAATTTAATTTGGTTAATTTTCATCATAACATTATCCTTAAAAAAATTTCATGTTCTTTTAAATGAGGTGACTGAT
This sequence comes from Viscum album, assembly GCA_963277665.1. Lineage (NCBI taxonomy): Eukaryota > Viridiplantae > Streptophyta > Magnoliopsida > Santalales > Viscaceae > Viscum > Viscum album. The sequence goes on along the minus strand of OY728152.1, from coordinate 1,555,743,091 downwards.
CCTATATCCTCAGCATCTAAATCATCAGAAGTCCTATATAAAACATCATATATCCCATCTATGTTTTTTTCTCATGTAAATGGTCACATCCTTTAATAATTGTGAAACTACCATTATTCCTCAGTTAACATTCCAGTCTCTAGCTAAATTTTTTTTTCCATATCCAACAACATCACATTTCCCAATATAAATTAGATTTGTTCTTATATAGGGTATAAAACAAACACTTATTAAAATATATAATTTTCTATTTAAATTTTTTATTTTTAAATATCATTTTTAAACAACATAAACTGATTGACCATATTTTATATGGAAATTACTAAATATCCCATAAAAATTGACATAGAAACATTGATCTCCAGAAGAATGATATGATGGTCTAAAGTAAATCACCCAAATAACATATATATTATTAAAACTATATAAAATAAATATTCACTACTTTATATTAATAGAATCTGAAATATAATATTTTAATGTCTTTCATATATTCTCATATTGATTTTAGTTGTATCTTTTAATATTTCCTTTCTTACCACATTTTTAGTATATTAGAATTAGAAAAGATAAAAAAAATTATTTATTTCATGAATATTTTTTTCCACCTGCTTATTTTTTTATTTCTAATATAGTGGTTATCCCCATAATAATATAACAAGGGAACTACTTATTGGTACATGAACATCACTTCAAATTATATATTAATTAAATATTATGTTTCAGATATCATAAAATACCAAATTAGTTTTTCTACTATAGCTACTAACTATATCTACCATATAATACTCTCTTTCAAAAAGTAAAGATAATTGTCTCTGATCCCATAAATAAACAGAAAATTTATCCTTTAATGATTGGAGATTCCAACAAATCATGAAAAAGTAATTAGAAAGATCTTTCATAGTTATTGCATCTAAAAACTATTATCTAAATAGTTTTCAAAACATGGAACCATTATTCATGGTTGTATATTTATCATATTGTTTTTATAACACCTTCATAAATGAAATATTTTCTTCTTCCATTGATTTCTAACAAAAACATTATATTTTAGATATATTATAACATTTTTGAAAACATTATTATCAATATGATCTACTTATTTTTTCTCTATTATCATCATCCTTAAGAAGTTTAATAGGACATCAATGTCTTGGGATATGAATATTGTTTACAATAAAAAGGGGTTTATATCATCTGATGTTTGGGTATTATAAAAAAGTCATTTAAAAATATTATCAATGGAAGGTGGTTGGGATCATTGGAAATGAAATTAGATATCCTCACTTTAGTAGAAGTCAAGTCATTGGGAAAATAAATGCTTCAATGAAAACATATTAGGGTTAAAAATATTGGAAACCATTTGGATATAATTTTCTAGAAATAGAAATATATAAGTTTTTATTGGAAAATTCTGATGATTTTAATAGAGTTATGATTAATCAAAAATGACACTCCATTTGGGGGATTCCTCAAGAAAATAAAAATGTGTTGTGACCAGGACATTCATAAAAAATTCTTTAAAAAAATTATAGATAAAAAGTCATTGATATATTTAGAATTGATGAATGAAGACAATTTTCTAACCCTACTCATTGAATATTAAAACAATAAAAGGATAAAGAAAATGTAATGAAAGAAGAATAATAGAGGATAATAAATAGTCAATATTCTTCAGTTTCTAGCTGTATAATTTAGTAATTACATTTAATCGACAAGGCATTTCATTTAGAGTCTGGTTTGAAATAATATTTATATGAATCCATGTAATGTAAATTTGGAAGATGTAAAATCGATAATTTGTTATTTTAATAGAACAAAAGTTTAGGATTATTGTTTTGGGGGAGGATGATGACTTATAACATTTTATTGATAATGAATTAATGAGATATTTTTATATATAGAAAATAAAAATGGGATCTATATGCAATTATTGAAGAATAAATCCCATTTATAAGTTGTAACTAATAATGTTTGTTACATTACGTATAATATATGTTTAGTGAGTATAGATAATAGAACAAAGAAAGCTGATATTTTGTTGAAATAGTTACTGAAGGGATTAGAAAAAATTCAAGAAGGATGGATTATTTTCAATATCAACCATTTTAAAATGCACATACATGAAAATATAGTTTTCTATGAATTGAAAATTCACATTTACTTGATGTTCCATTTTATTAGTATAATTTATGAGTATAAACATTTAGATATTTTTTATATCAATAGAAATAAAAACTCAATAGAAATATTTACAATGATTTGAGCTCATGAAATCCTAATGAATTATCATGCTTTAATCACTCAGAGACTATTGTAAAAAACAAATATAGATTAAATATGATACTATATATGAAATTAGTAAGTTATATGAACATGATTTATGGAGTTTTTATATAGAATATGTCTTAGAATATGTGATTGTTTGGTTGTGAATCCTTATACTAAGAATAGTATGTTCAGATCATCGAATGATTGGGTATTGGAATTATTTTACTCAAAAATTTAATCAAAGGAAGGTTGTTCATAATTTTTTAGGAATTAGTATCTCCGCACAACATGTGATCTAGTTGAATCAGATGATCATATCATTGGATGACATCAATGGGTTGTTTAGAATATTGGATAACATACAATATATGATATTTCTTGAAATAAGAATCTAAAATTGTTTATCGAGGAAATTAATAGAAGGTATTAAACTTATAAATATTCACTATTGACTCTAAACCTTGATGATTCCCCTAAATATCAAAAGGTTCTGTAATCTAAAAATAGAAAATTTCTCCTACAAAGTGATTATAGATTAGTCGTTAAAAACAATAGAGGTGGGTGAATAGTATATTTGATGCAAGCACAATATATCATTGTGCTATAGATTTTTTTATAATTGAGTAATGAAAATTTAATTATTATGTTTTCAATTGATCTTAATTCATTTTTTACATTATGTAATATAATATTTTAGAAGTGGTTCTTCCTATTAAAGTAGGAAAAAACCTAATTCAAATTGAATCTTCAGTAATTTTTTAGTAATTTTTATACTTATGTGGCATATTTTACCATTTATTTTATATTAATTGTGTTTTAATTTTATGAAATGGTGTTTTATAGCTCAAATTTTTGTGGTGGGTATGGTATATTTACTTTTTAGTTTTGGTAAAATTAGTGGAGGGGGAATCAAAATTGTGGGGTTTTTTATTTTCGATGAAGGTGATCTAAAAGTGATCATATGATGGGAATAATGTAATAATAATTATGGTATTATTAGTTTTACATGAGATTATATTTTAATGCTTATAATATGAAATCCTACTATAATTATTTCTGAATTAGATTACCCAAATTCATCATTACCCGTATTCCAATATCCATTCCATAAAATTTCCCAATTTATATCATTACTTTATTTGATGACAAAAATGTGATATAACATGTGAGTGAATCCTCAAGAATAAATTCATGCCATTAGTACCTATAAATGGATAATGTTATTCCACAAAAAAGTATCTTATGAATTTCAAATAAAATAAATTCACATTCAATCAGAACATCACTAAAAGGTTTAACACAAATCATTACAAAGGAAAACTAAACATTTAAAACGTCACATCACAACTACAATGTGTACATAAGAAAAGTCATTGAACCCAAACCACAACTCTAATTCGAAACTCCACACAACATATATGAATACATAAATTCCTATAAATTAAAATAATTGGTATTATATTCAACAAAAAACATAAATTAGTAAATAAATATTTGATATTTAATGTGCCTCAGTATTTTTTCAATATGAAAGGAAGGATCTCCATAACAAATTTTATATTATTGTAAGCATAATGAATTTAATAAATGTAATTTTTTTAGTAATATCCCATTATAGAAATATTAACCCTCCATAAAACTCAGATATACTGTCCATGTTTCTTGTAAATAATTATGTGATTGGATCCAACATTTAATGTTACTCTCCAAATATTTTTATATGAAACATATCTTGTTTTATACATCTCATTAAATTACTATTTTCATAGATGATCCTCCAAATGGAATTTCATTATTTATTTTATATTCCACTATTGAAATCATCCACATTCCCAAGTAAAACTTCTATTTTCTTATTTCTCTAGAAATATATCTATAAGGTTGGATAATATTCGGGACAACCATTGATTTCATTGGTAGATATGTACTTTGATTACCCTTGATCCACTAAGAATATGAATTGTCAATAACTCCACATAGTTCCTATCTACCTACAACTGATTTTATTTCTAGTGAACAATAATATGATTCAATAACTACTAATTCATTGAACTTATAATGGTATAAAAAAGGTTTTCACATACAAACAATTGTTATTATGGGTTTTAGTATTTATCTAATAGTCATTATTCACATAAAAATAATTAGATATGACCAAAAAATATGAAAGATAGATAATAGAATATAGTAGCTGAGTTAATCAAGGGTTGTTTGAAAAATTATTAAATAAGATTTTATAAATAATTGAAAAAAGGATTTCATACTAATAATAATGCATGAAATATGTTAATTTTAAAAAGAATCACAATATACTATTACAAGATATCCATGAATGTTTGAACTAGAGGTTTAAATCATGATCTATGAAGAACAAAATCAAACCAAGAAGAGGACAAATGGTTTTTAGGGTGGAATAAATCACTAAATATAGTAATGAACTCAAATTTATTAATTGGTTTAACAATTATAATTATCTATAATTTAATTATATACAATATGGTACGTTCAAGAATGAAGAAAGTATCATAAAATATATGTTAATTTTATTTTTAGAAAATGATTAAATACTTAATAAAATAATTTTTAAATTGGAAATACAATATGCATTAATTATATATGGGATAATGGGTATTACATAAAAAATAAAAACTAATAAGCGATGTAATACAATGATTTCGATGGATTACACTATTTTGAAGAGTAGGGGTGAACACATCAAGACCACTCTCATTGTTTGAGATAAAATGGATGGAATTATTTGGTTGAGAAACAATTTATAGCTAATTAATTTTCACTAATACTTTTTGTAGAACCATAAAATTAAAGTACATTTTTTTGTTTTCTTATGTTTGAAAAGTATTGTTATTAATGAAGGTGGTAACTTTTAAAAATGACTTATTTGATTGTTTTATAAATATGATGATGTTTCCATAGTTATTGTTAACTATAAAATAGTTACCATGGAGTTTATTTGATAAAGATATTATCTTTTATAATGATTTTAGTGGAGGGAACCCTTTGATGGGGAGATGTTTTGGGAATCATTATATGAGATATTATTCTATATGATTTTTTAATATCTATAAATTTCAATAAAAATTCATTGAATTTTTTTTCATATTTTGTTGTACTTTTTTTGGAATCATTTCTGAACATAATTTTAGAAAACATTATTAGGATGTGAAATGAAATATAAATTGTTTTTTGGAATAAAATAAGTTTTATATAATTTTTATTAACTAAAATTATCACTAATTTTTCATTACTAATAATTTAGTAAGTAGAAATAGAGTGGACCACTCGATTAAAAAAATATGGTATTATTATATGTATTTATTTTCAATAATAGTAAGATAATGAAAAATGGTTACAGAAATATTAAAACCCTTTTTTATATGGCTATCAACATAAAACACAAATAAAGATATTTTTAAAACCATAGGTGTCATGTTTTATATTTTGTAAATAATAATTGTTGAACACATGTGTTGATATGAGAAGACGATTATCTATATAACCAATAACAGTTCCAATATATTTTTAGTTTTGAAAATAGGATAATGAATGAATTACAAGTTGGTCTGTGGTAATTTTTGTAACCCCAATAATGATTAATACTAATTTAGGAGTACAAATAAGGGGAATAATGGGGTTTCATTCATTATAAGACAATGGAAATTAATTGTGAGATATTTCTACTGAATATACTATATTGTGATTATTTATTTATTGTATATTGGAACATCTTTATAATATTATCTTTTGTTTTTTCATTTTTATTTAATGTTAGAACTCTTTTTTTTGTATTTAGAATTCTAAATAAAAAAATGAGATGTATATTAGATGAGAAGGAATGATGAGCTATTTAGTAATTGAGGAGGAAGCTATAAATATTATAGATGAAAGCTAGTTGTGAGATACCATCCCTATAATTATCTTGAGTAAAGAATTCTATTCATAAGGAATTCACACATGGATAATGATGAATATACATAGTTCGAGACCAAATGGATGAAAATTTAATTTAATGTGATTAATGAAAAATTATTGTAGCATTTATTGAGTTGTATAATGTTTTTAATATGATTGAGGTAGTTGATGTTGATACTCTATATAGTCCTATTCTACTGAGAAAACAATATGATCTTTATGATTTGGGTGAATTTTATTTTATTATATAATGTAGTTATTTTATATGTGGTAACTTTCTTAAATAATGGTTGATTATTATTTTTAATTTTAGTTTTAAAGAATTTGTACGAAATTTCCTTCAGTTTATAAAAAATTGGGAAAAGATATATATAAGAATAACTCATCTTAATATTATAAATGTACATAGATCACATGAAAATTCATGAATATGATATAAAATAAGGAAAATTAAAGTATAATATTTCTCCTGATATTTTTTGGAAAATAACAATGATTTTTTATTATGATATGTAACATTTAAATGATGATATGTCTGTTTAATATCATGATATCTATTATCTCATTATACATACATATTAGTAACAATATGTTCAAACTAAGATATTTAAGAGTTAAAATGAGTCAATTGAATTGTTACACTCTAGTATGCTCATGAAATGGTAGGGGTGCTGAATTAGTTTTTTTGGAATGGACTTAGACCTTCCAAATAGTGGTTACATGATTATTATTCATTAATTATTATTTTCACATGCATAAGTTCATTTGAAAAAAGATAATTGGGGATGAACAATTCATATATGCGATTTTAGTTATTTTACAACTATTATGTCCTTTTTAAAATCTATATATATATTATATATTCTAAAAAATAATGGGTTTATTGTTACCGATCGACAATTAATGTGAGGGTAAAATCCCAGCCAACATGTCTATTGGGTGTGTGTCTTGTGTTTAATTTTCAAACCCACTAACAAATATGGATTACTATATTGTGATTTTTTAATGCGTATTATTTACTATTATATTTATATTTTTATAATGATAATTAAGGGTTTCTATGTAATTGTGTAATTACCTCATTTAAACCCTCATTTATAGTCAATTCATTATGGAATATAAGAGAAGAGGTGATTCTCTGCCTCGCACCTTCCAGGGGGATTCAGATTTGAAATTGGGAACTCCATCTCTAATCCCAATCTTTCATCATTTGGTGAATTAATATTTTATTACATTAATTTTTGGTTTTTTATTATGTCACTTATTTTTTCATTGACATATCCATGGAATCTCGAGGATTTAAGATTTATTTATAACATATAAAATGCATCTTTAAAATATCTACGATGGTTTTTTGAAAGGTTTACAGGTTTTTTATTTTGAATTCATATTATATTAAATGGGTTCCATTATACATAATATATAAAAATAGACCCATATGTATTTATAAACTCTATGTGTTCATAAGAGTTTAGACTATATTTTTACAATGAATCAAATGGATTATATTACAAATAATGAATTATTATGAAATAAAAATACAGGATATCTTTATTTTATCATTGTTTTGGAAGTTAAATGAAATGTTTGGCTATGAGATAATAGTTTAATTCTTTTTTTTTACAATATAATATTTTACCATTTTATTTTTTATAGTATATTTAGATTTAAAATTCTGGGAAAGGGAAACATTGATATTTAAATGGATACTTTTATGAAGGGTGGTTGGATGGTGATATGGGGGTCTTTATAATTTATTTATTAATCTTACTATTCCTTATGGATAATTGAATTTCTGATCACAATAATATATTTGGATTTCTAAAAACATCATATGAAAATAATGGTTTTATAATGTGGTATTTTTGTAATAGGTACCCTAAGAGTTTCTAATTCCACTCTTACATTATACCCTTATTTAACATTGATTTCTCCCTATGATGGACTTGTTTAGTATTCATGTTTCACTTGTTAAATCACTCACTCTCTCAATTTATCTCTGTATATTTTTACTAGTTCAGTACACCAATATTGAAAGATATTTTCGTCCATGTTTACCATTCAACTTTGAATATGGCCGCAAAAAATATAATTTATGGTTGTAGTGAAGGGTTCATAAATTTGTATTCCATTGTCTTGTCTGTAGATATCCCCTTATGTATGATAAGGTAATTTTGATAAATGGTGGTCAATTAATTTTAATCACTTTTGATACACAATTATTATAGATATAATTATCATAGATTAAATATATGATTAAATTTATTTCACAATTATTTGACTTCATTTTAAATAATTAAAATAAAATGTTTTGTGAATTGTTATTCAAACTGGTGATTTATTATTATTTGATAAGTAATGTTATCAGCCATTAATATGGTTTCTTGGTTTATCCATATATAATAAATATGTTTCACTTATTTATTTTCAATGATTCATAATTTTTTAATCTAATGAGAAATAAATAAAATATTGGTTGTATCCTTCTAGGATATCACTCATACACAATATGTGCACCTCGGTTTGTATAAATTTTGTTATTTATTTATTTATTTTGTAGTTGGGATTGAGGTTCCTATATATTAAGTATCGACCAGGGATTTTTTTTATACACTATGTGTTTCATGGAATATGGTCTTCATCAACTATAATAGGGTTGTAATTTAGTTGTTTACGTTTATTTTATCATATCTTTTATATTTCTCTCCTAAACATTTTCTCTAGATATTTTTATATGATAAATTATATTTTTTAATTCATGTTGGTTTTTTCAATTCTCATTGGGTTTTTATTTTTCTGTTTTTTTTACATTGGGTAAATTTTATCAATTTACATATGTGATTACCTTATATAACATTACAACCTATGTTGATTGAGGGTGATAATTAGGTTTGTCACATACTTATTCAATTGTGATTGTCATATATTTGAGATCGTATATCATAATATCCTTGAGGTAAATCCTACATAGGGTGATGTAAAAATTAATAATGATACCTCCATCCCAAAATTAATAAGTTATGGGTTGATGAGTTCAATCTAGGGTATTGACCTATAAAATTTTATCCATTACCCTAAAAAAAATAAAAAAATCATCCACCATCATTATTCAAACCTAAATAATTCTTCCAATGACTAAACCATAAAGAATAAATATGATGATATAAAACTAATTGAAAATGAAAATTAAAAATACATAATATAGATAATATAATATCATGTCCCATTTAATATAATTCCTAATGAAAACTTGACTAAAATTGTATATGATCTGTTATTATTGAAACCTTAATCCAACAACATAACAAAATATGTGAACCCACAATGGACGGAATTTGTATGATTTATAAATTGTATTCAGTAAAAAAATCATTTTTCCCCTATAACACTCTCATCTATTTTAATATGAGTAGAAAATATTACTGAATTATGAAATAAAATAACAAATATGGGATGACTAGATCATGAAACCAAGACAACCAAATATATTACATGATTCATACTATTCTAAAACATATGATATATGATTATAATATAATAATATCTAGAAAAAAATTTAAACATGTTTATAACTTCCGAAAGCCTAATGTTACAAATATTTTTCTAAAATTATAATCCTCCAAAATCCTAGAACCAAATTATAAATCATAAAAGTACATTAACCACAGAATCACATCAAACATAACATTTAATCACCTTAATTGTCACATAATTGGAAATTGGAGGATTAAATTCATTAATCAACTAATAGTATCCAATTTTCTATGGGACATGTGTTGGTTTTATTTGGAATTGAAGAATACAAGATATAAAAATGATCAAATATAAGAAAATAATATATAATATCCTTATGGATTGAAAAACCAAAAAATATATGCTGGTATATTTTTATATCAACTGCAATAAAATTTTCAATCCATTATTTAGCATACCATATGTCTTTTGAATCAATTGATTCGAATTCCACATGTAACTCTAGAGATAAACATGATCAAAAAATTTATCATAATTTGATACACACTACCAATTTTTTAAAAAGAGAAGTGATCACCCTTATTCCACATTACCTCAATTACATGTCACCACCATGACATGTGACCCCCATGCCACTTGACAATCATACCTTATAACCAGTTATGATTATACATTACATTTTTTATTTCTATAAACATCCATCCAAATAAGGTATATGATAGAAGATATTTTTTGGTCAAGTCTAGATGGAAAATTGGCATGAAACTATGGAAAATAATTTTATAATAAATTAACATAAATAATGCATGGTAAGGTTGAAATTACATTATGAAAACATATGGAACATTATGGATAATATATAAAATTATTACCATAAGTGTACAGATTTAGATACTTTCTTCATGTCTTTTGTCACATATAAATATAGTGAAATTTTTTTAATTCAATTATGTTGAATTTCTTGGAATAAATATGCTCCACTATAGATTAAAATTTAAATATTTAATAACCTAATATTAAATTTATAAATTTACACACAATTCAATTATAATTTATTCCATATATATTATTATATTTTTTTATTTATATATAAAAATTTATTTCAATAGAAATAAATAAATATATTGTATTTTTATTTACATTTAAATATGTCCAAATTCATTACATCTTTATCAAGTAATTTCAATTTTATAATACAATATAAAAATATCACATATATTATCCATAAATAAATTTAAAAAATATAAATCATTATTTATCCATTATCAATATAAAATACTATTACAGTCTAATAAATATTTCAGTAAATTAACTTGATAGATTAATATTACATTGAATTTTAATAACTTTATAAAACTCTAATGACATAAATTTTTTAAAGTAGTTCTTTACATGTGTTAAAACTAATTACATGATGTTTGAAAATAATATAATATTAACCAATATGGAACAAATCTATGTTTTTTTAAACCAAAACACAAAACATCCAATGATTTTTTTGTAAGTTCTAACTATAAAAAGGGAGAAAGGGGGGATACCTATGAGTATAAAACCCTAAAATGATACAAAATAGTCAAAAAGGCTAATGGAACTCAATCGTAACTATGTAATCGACATTTTTTATTTCATAAATTATAACTACATATCTCTATATACCAAATTTATAAATTATCTTGAATCATAAAATCTATCAACATATTACCAATTTTACTATATATATAACAAATAATAAAAAAAATATTTTTGATAAAAACATTTTGATTGTATCTTAATGAAAATAATCTATATAATCCGTTTATTTTTTATAAATTAAGAATTTTTTTTAAAATTTAAATAAATCAAATCTATCATATTTTATTATTTTTAAAATTATCATATATATATTAACTATAATATTGAGATATTTATGTATAAAAGTATGGATACATCCATGAATGTATGTATGAATTATGTATGAATGTATGTATACATTCCTGAAAGCATGTATGTGTGTATGTATGTATTTAAATATTATGTATTCAGTTATGTGTTTATGTATATAATTATGTATATATGCATGTATGTATCTATGTTTGGATGGATTCATGCATGTATGTATGAATGGGTGAAGGCATACATGTTTGTAGGTGAGTGTGTATGTGTATTCATCCATTCTGTATATTTTTTATTCTTATACTCAATCATAATAATTTAATTATTTATTTAAAAAATATTTTCATGATTATAAATAATAAATGGATGAAATATTTGATGTCTCTTACATCAATGGGTCACTGAAAAGAAAAAATACACCACGATGTATTTGAAATTGATGAGAAATACCACAAGAAAATGGGTTTAGGTCGTTAAATATAATTTGGAATGAATATTTTAAAGTAATTCTATAAATTATTGTAAATTTTGATGAAGAAATCCTTCAACGCCAACTAATTTGAAATTAATTTCACATCTACAACATTAATTATACATGAATAAACAACAAATAAAACATTGTTCCACCTTTTAAATTACCAGATTCCAACAATAATGTGATGGACACCTCATGGAAATTATTTATAGGATTAGTAATTTAACTAATGGAAAATTATAATTTAATAAATTAATGAATATTTATAGAATTCTGAAGTAAGGGTTTTCAAAATAAAAATTCTATAGGATGGAAAAAAACATATTAGGTACGTTATTGAGCCACATCTATTAATAGTGGCTACCAAATTATTTAAAATCCCATAGTTGAAATACTTTTCATCGTGATATGAATATGTTCCCATATAATATATGTTCGGATGATTATCCATGCTATTCCTTGATCTAATAATTTTCTTCTATGAAAGGTCGTTTATACACTTCCTGATAGCATTTGAAAAAGCAGTCAAGTAACATTTTTTCAACATGTTGGACTAATATCAATACATTTTCATTTCAAAGATACTGATTATGTGGAAATTTTTTGAGTCATGTTATGTAGTGAATCCATTGGAAATATAGAGGCATAAAACAGAGTTTCTATAATCACCAATGAGGGCCTCTCCAAATTTATAATTCCCCAATTTCAAACTGAAGATGCATCCATATTACATTTGACCCAACATGACACACACCAATCAATTTTTTTTATTTTCTAATGACACTTTTAAAAGTAAAAGTGTAAACCAAATGTAGGTCCAAATAGTAAAAAAAATTAAAGGAAATTGTCCCAGAGAACTCCCTCAATCACAATTCAATCATTAAAAAAAATTCAAAAGTAGCCACATGTCAGGCCCAATTAAAAATTCCAAAACGCTTAATAACCAATATTCAAATACAGAAAACAACACAAATATGACACCCCAGGAGCCTCACTATACCTGATAAACTAACTACCGAGGACCAGACTTCATCAGTATCCTCTCATCGCTAGCAAAGATCATTCACCATCTGCCCTACAAACCATCAACACAGTATTCAACCATCATACCTCATCTCAGCTGGCCACTTTGAGCCAAACACCTTTGATGTCGAAATAGGATGCATCGACGACAAACACCTCAAATCTGGCAGCTCAAACTGAGGTCCCAAAGGACTATGGAGACCATCGCGCTGCTCTGCATCAGAGATATTTGAGGTAACTAGAAACTATAGCAGAGAACGAGAATACAGAGGTCTGACGAAATGCCATTACAACCACATCTCAACACCATCGCTTCACCTTGGCCATCATCACATCCATATGAGCATCACCGTCATGTAGATCAAATGAACATCCATAAAACCAAACATGAGAAAACACCAAAATTGACTCAAATCCACCGTCACCACCATCAATAGGTCCACAACCATAGCTTGACGCCCCAAATACCTATGCCAAAAAAACACCAATGACAATCATAACTTCCACTAAGATAGAAGATCCAAATGGTGGTACATGAACTGAGGAAATCCTCGATGAAGGCCAAAAATGAACCCATGACTGACAGTCAGGACCATGAAATGGGAAAGAACCCCTAAGAAGAATTGGGGACTGAAACTATAAAATAAGAAGGAAAGGAACTCCAAGAGGACTTACAATCACCAAATGACAATCCCAAAGTCGTGTTATGCCCATCACTATAGATCTGGCCTGGAGAGGAGCGGTGAAAGATGAGGCTAGAGCACAGTGGGGATAAAAGTTATAATTATCGTGAATTATTCCATTCTAGGTATGCCATATCACATGATCCAATTCAATTAAATACATAAAAAATAGATTAATAATCGTATGTGAATGAAATAGCTTTAGATAGGATGATAGATTGTCCTATATGGTGACTGTCGAGGAGATTTGTATTTAAAACTATTATACAACACATTCCAGAAAGAAATATTCATGAAATTCCTTACTAAAATATGGTTGATGACATCCCTATAATGAATGCATTTGGAAAATTTCAATGATATAAAAATTCCTATATGTTGAATATATTCATTAGTAGGGAGCTTGGAGTGCGTCACCCACCATGCATGTGTGAATCTAAATAGAATGATCTTGCTTCTATTCAAGATTACTCAACAATTATTTGTATTCCCCTATATTGTTTCCCAATTGAATAGTTTATAGTTGAGCCACCTGTTAGAGGAATCATCCCCGATTAAAATGTTATACCTCTTAGTGAAATAATGATTCAATACCAGTGAATTTATTTTAGTATGGAATATGCCTATTTATTTCACCATTTCATTATTAATCATCCCATTTATATAATGTAACAGGTATAGATAATTTAAGAGATTAAAACATGGTGTACAAATCAATTTTTGTAACCATAATTTTAGAGATGAGTATATTGTGGTTAGCTTATGGGTATCACTGAAATATTAGAAAATTAGGGATTGATGGAATGCCAAATAGAGGAGTCCACATAATTTAAATTCCCTAATTTTAGCTTCTATGGATATATGGATATCAGAAAGGATATCAGCTCCGATTAGTGATTGATGACCCAATATATAATGTAGAAAAATCCATGATATTTAACCAAGGTAACCCTTATTTCTCTTATTTTCCTATACTTCAATCACCATCACAAAATGATTCTATGATATTTCATTATAAAATAATTTTCTTCAACACCCAAATAAAATTATCAACCCAATATCAATTAAAAACAATTTTTTCTGTTGTCACGACCCGTCCTCGGGGCCTGTGTCGTGACTACCCCAAGCCCTCCTTTCATAGGCTAGGGGCTGGCGACTAGCACCAAAGGTGTAAATCCATATAACTGGGAAAGAATTGCTTTTATAAAGTAAAAAAAGCACCACAGAGTACAAGCATAAGTAATACACTAAGTACAAAAGAAAGTGTTGAAAAGTAAAAAGGGCCAGAATACAAACCCAACTGAAAAGTATAGCTACATCTGAAAGGAAGTTCAACAGAAAACACAACAGCTGGAAGAAAAAAAGCAGCTCCTGGGTCTTCCACCTCAGATCCTACATGAAGGGCAGGTACAGATAGCGCAGCTCCTGGTTCGTCCACCACGGATCCTACATGAAGGGTAGGTACAGATAGCGCAGCTCCTGGATCGTCCACCACAGATCCTACCTGAAGGGTAGGTACAGATAGGCTCCACATATCTCTCACCCATCAACCTCCTCTTAGTATCATCTCGTCATGAAGTCCACATCCGGATATAGACTCGTCATGAGGTCCACCACCGGGTACCATCCAGTCCTCGAACACTCGGCCTCCATCAGCACTGTATGTCGTCTGCATCCAACACAACGCGGTGCGGGAATAGCGCGTGCAGGGGTGAGTATAACGATACTCAGTAGGGACCCCAAGACCCTAAAGGTCTCTCTAAATCCAACAAGGATAACCACAAAGCATAATCTCAACAGATAACCCTTACTTAATTATAAGACCATACTTATACCTAAGTTATCATGTAACTGATCTCAATCATGAGGAAACACAAAGGATATGAAATCAATGGATAACCACTACCAAGGTATATGACCATACAAATACATAAGTTATCAAGTGACCCATCTCAATCATGAGGTAAACACAAAGGTCGTAGACTTAGCTCAAACCAGGATTTTCATTATCGAAACTGTAACTGCTGAAGAGCTCCGTGTCTGGAGAGTACATTGATCGTGTCACGACTCCTCGATACTGCTCACTAACCTAAGACATTTGAGGTATTTTTCCTGTCGAGTACCGCGGGTCACCCACCCAAACACAGTAGTGCTCCCCGCCGGGGTCTGCCACCCAAGCACAGTAGTGCACCCCCCCCCCCCCTAATAGCCTGCAGAGGTACTCCTCCTGTCGAGTACTGCGGGTCTTCCACCCAAACACAGTAGTGATCCCCGCCATGGGTCCACCGCCCAAACACAGTAGTGCTCCCCACTAGGCTATACAAGTCACTCCGACTCGAGTCAGACAAGCAGTCTTCAAGTCTCAGCCAGCTTCACAGTCTCCGTACTCCGTACGATCATCTCCGAGAGGATCCGCACCACGAGCTATAGGTTGATACCCCAAGTATCATAAAGTCCCATGACAAAGTAACTCAAAGGACCGCCTCATCATAGGGGTCACAACGCAACAGACGGCGCGTCAATCGGACGCCCGGTCTGTGAGTTATTAGTTTTTTTGTCCCAGGGGCCCAGTTGGTTTTGTGTACGAACCAACCCAGCCATATCTCAACTATACCCCAAACTCTCATAGGGTATACTCATAGAGACTGTTTCTCAATGTTATCACCAACGCCACTAACGGTTTGTCAAACAGATGTCCGGTCTGGAAGTTATCAGCTTTTCCGCTCCAGGGGCCCAGTTGGATTTCAGGTTCAATCCAACCCGACCACAATCCAACTGCGTCCAAACCACAGGCGAAGTATGCCGAATGTTCCTTCTCATCAAGGGAAATCCAAAAAAGTTGATATCACATCAATCAGACGTCCGGATCTCATGTTATAACCGTTTCTGCTCTGAGGGCCCGGTTGGTTTTGGGTCCGAACCAACCCGGCCGTACCCAAATTTCTTTGAAACCTTGAGTATAATATACCAAAACGACTGTCTCGATCCAAGAATTTCATCACAACTGATGGTGCATCGATTGGAGGTCCATATCCCATGATATGGGCAAAAGACCGAATGTGGTTCGAAAATGGGGGGTCTGGGCCCGGTCCGACCCGGCCCAACCCACCCCCCCCCCCCCCCCGGGGTCGGCCCGAACCAAGTCGACCTGAACTGGGTCCGGGATTAGCCCATTAGGGCGCAGCTGGCCCGGTGTGGCAGGTCCAGCCCTGGGCGGCTCGGTGCTGGCCGAGCAGTCGCGCAAAGGGGGCGGTTGCCCCCTTGATTTTCACTGTGGCCCCCCGCGTGGGGGCTGTTCCTTGCCAGTGGACATGGCCCAGTACCGCGTCCCCCCCCCCCTCGGTCCCACGCGGCCGCGAGACCTGCTTCATGTCGCCGCGTCTTCAGCCAGGGTGGTGCTTCCAGGCGGTGCGCCGGGCGCCGTTGTGCCGGTTTGGCGCGCCGGCGTGGTTTTCCGCGGACCACCGGACGCGCTCTGGTGGTCCGTTTTTCCTGCGGTCTTCGCCGGCGATCCTCCCAGGACCAGCTCTTCACATTGAAGTCTTCAAATTGACTTTTCTGCCCCGTTTTTCATTCCTGTCAATCCAAGCACAACAATCAACCTGCGAAGTCTTCAAATTGCCTCGGCGGTCCCGACTCAGGCCGCGGTTTTGTTCGACCTCAACGGCGCAGCACGACAGCGCTGCGATTCTTCGTCGCGTTCATTCTTGTTTTTACACGTTGTCGTTGCACCGCGCCACCTTTTTTCATTCCGCAAGAACACAAAATCAAAGGGGTGAGGAGGATCGGTCGTGTTCGGGCGGTCCGACCTCCTCCCGTTAAAATGATAACAGGCGGCCCGAATATTAAACGAAGAACGCAAATAATTAATTATGAATAAAATCAAACACCTACCATTGATTCATTGGGGGCACGCATTCGTCGCGGGGGATAAAGATGATGTCACACATCGAACGTCATGGAGAACGGCGTCACGGGGGGCGGACGTAAATTCCGTGGACGTAAGGGTGCATCTGAGGAGGAAACTACGTCTCCTCACTTGTTACGGAGATGAAGAATAAAGGTACATTGTCGTTAGATATGACCACCGCGATCGGAGAATTCTCACTTGTCGCGGTGGAAGAAGAGGATAGTCGGTGTTCTTTTTTGTTCTTCGCGTTCTTCAACAAGGAAGAACGTTCTTCAATTCTCGAGTATCTCTCCCCAAATCTTTTTGCACAACAAAACAACCAAAATAAAATAAGGTTTCCCTTATTTTATTCCTCATTTCAACTCTTTCAAAAATCAAAATAATCGATGAATTAATTAACGTGTGTTGACAAATTAATGAGGCGTTTAATAAACCAACCAAAAATGAGTGTTGACTTGGAATTAAGTTCGGGTGCGGGTGCGTTACTCAATTTAAGATGAGTTTACAAAAATTAAAGGGGGGGTGATGAGTTATGGAAAAAGTGAACAGGTGGGGCTCGTATGGGCCCCACCTCTCCTTTATTCTCCCAAGGGAGGTTAGCAACCCAACGGGTCCCACTCCAACATCCACTCCTAGGAGTTAAACCACAATATAGAGGGAAAAAGTGTGGTGAAACAATACTTAAACCACTTAGCAAGAAATAAAAATAAAATTTTAAAACGATTATATTTTTATTCCTCACCCTGTTTTTTAACAACTCCTCCCGAGAAAACGCAACTCCAGAAAGGGTCTTCATAAGAAAAAACCGGTGCTGCGAGTTCATCAGTGCCCTCATATTTCGATTCCGCGCATCGGATCAAATGTTAGAAAAACCCGCTCATTCGTTCACTGAACGTACCCGAGATCAACTTCGGAAATCGATTCCAGGCACACCGGGCCTCGCAATCAGGTTCCGTCAGAAACTGTGTTCTTGTAAAATCCCAAAAAAATTATGAAAAAAATTTCCTTGAAATTTCCGGGTCTTTACATTACTCCCACCTCAGGGCTTTACGTCCCCGTAAAGATTTAACACAAACTAGGGATACAAAAGTGGTACTGAGCACGCATCTGAGCCTTCCACTCCCATGTGCTTTCCTGGAGGTTCCCGCGCTGCCAACGAAAGTGCACAAGAGGAATCGACCATCCTCGTAGGACCCGCTCATGTCGATCCTCAACCTCTACTGGAACCCCGTAAAAATCACCCTATCACCAATTTCCATCTCCTCATGGTCGATGATATGCATATGGTCAAGCACGTATCTTCACAGTTGAGATACGTGGAAGTCGCCATGAACCTGGTGCAACTGAGGTGGATGGGTCAAGCGGAAAAACACCTCGATTACCCTGTTGAGGACCTAGAAAGGTCCGTTGAACCTCGGAGATAACTTGTCGCCTCGGCCACATATCTGCAAACCTCATTGAGGTGAGACCAGTTTAAGGACGCGATCAGCATCCTCGAACTCTAGAGGCCTCCACATCCTGATTAGAATTGAAACTAAAAACTCATGCTGCCACGAGGGTAAGTCTGGTAGACCCAAGAGTGATCAGCCAAAACCTCCTATGCATGAGTTCATCCTGTGCTGCCTGGGGTTTCCTTTTCACCGACCAGGGAAAACCCATCCCGACATTATAGTTAGACCACAACCTTTTTGCCTAATACAGTCAATGTGAGTATGAACTGTGAATCCAATCTATACTGAGACCAATGTCGTAAAGCCTCGACGCTCCCACCAAGAGATTCCAACCGAAACTCTAACCTCATGGGTCAGACCATAGTGTCAGCGTAAGTGTGATTATAGAGTGTCCTCCCAAGGTATCTCCATATGTGAGGGTCAAGTCTACGGCTTACTGGAAACTCTAGGTTTGGGATAAGATTCATGGAGGGAAGGAATGATTCATATCAATGTTTGTTACTACAGAATCTAGTAGTGGACACAGACTGTCCCTTGAATCATTTTTAGAGCCATTGGGTCACACTCCTTGACCGCATGCAGCTGCACTCTTCCTCTACTCTCCAGCTCCATGAGCCTGGAGGGGACAACTAAGGTGGGTGGTTGTTTCATGTTGAAATGTACACTACCTCATGCTTCTCTCCTAGATCTGCCTCGGCGTCTTTTGCTTCGCAGACTCATCTATCATTAGTGCTTCCTCTTCTTGAAACATTTAACACGCCCGAGTCTCTATGACCGGCGCTAGTTTCCTATTTCTTACTGCATTGTGCAGTCTTCATCCACTCCTGGATGATCTGCACCTTCTTTGCCTACGATCTGAAAGAGTTTCTAAGATTTCTCCTTTTCTGAAAGGAGAAACTCAGTCTCATCCCCTGGATGAACCACGCCCATTGCCTAATATAGTCAATCCTGACATGAATGATGCATTCATGCCATGGATGACATCATAAGGCCTCGACCCTGGAACTCGTGCAGTGTGCTCAAGCAGCATGGACTCTCTAATGTTGGGGATGGTGGCATCGGTGGTCCAATGTGTGGTAGTACCACTGGTGCCCCAACTATAAGAGGGACCTGTACCGAAGCCTCATCGCTCGGCAGGCTGTCTGTACGTACATCCCTCATGGATCTAGCTGATCGTCCATGGAAAGGCATCCTGAAAGAAACATACGGGACACGGTCAAACGATTTATACCTGGTGAGCTGACCTGGTTTGATCTATTTTAAGGAAAAAACCTTTGGACACACACACGCAATCAATTTTTTCGTGCACAAAGTCATAAATCAGTTTTCAAGGTCCTGGTGTATAGATACGTCAGCCGCCCGCACCAACACTGGATTCCCAGAACTGAAAAGCACACTCGGTACCCTTAACATTATTGCTTCACAGAAAGAAAATATCAGAGTTATAATTTATGCGGTAGAACCGACTCCTTTGATACCAATTTTTCATGACCCGTCCTCGGGGCCCATGCTGTGACTACCCCAAACCCGCCTTCCATAGGCCAGGGGCTGGTGACTAGCACCAAAGATGCAAATCCCGATAACTGGGAAGGAATTTCCTTTATAAAGTAAAAAAAACACCACAGAGTACAAGGGGAAGTAATACACTAAGTACAAAAGAAAGTGATGAAAATTAAAAACGGCCAGAATACAAACCCAACTGAAAAGTACAGATACAACTGAAAGGAAGTACAATAGAAAAGACAATAGCAGGATGAAAAGAAGCAGCTCCTGGGTCATCCACCTCGGATCCTACCTGAAGGGTAGGTACAGATAGCGCGGCTCCTGGATCGTCCACCACAGATCCTACCTGAAGGGTAGTACAGATAGCCTCCACAACGCTCTCACACGTCAACCTCCTCCGAGTATCGTCTCGTCGTGAAGTCCACCTCCGAATACTGACTCGTCGTGAGGTCCACCACCGGGTACCGTCCAGTCCTCGAACGCTCAGCCTCCTTCAGGGTTGTCCTTCATTTTCATCCAACACAACAAGGTGAGGTCATAGCCCGTGCAGGAGTGAGTATAACGATATTCAGTAGGGACCCCGAGACCCTCAAGGTCTCTCTAAATCCAAAAATGATAACCACAAAGTAGAATCTCAACAGATAACCCTTACTAAAGTATAAGATCATACATATACCTATGTTATCAAGTAACCCATCTCAATAATGAGGAAACACAAAGGTTTTGAAATCAGAATATAACCACTACCAACGTATATTCCCATACATATACCTAAGTTATCAAGTGACCCATCTCAATCATGAGGTAAACACAAAGGTCGTAGACTCATCTCAAACCAAGATTTTCATTATAGAAACTGTAACTGGTGAAGAGCTCCATCTCTGGAGAGTATAGTGATCATGTCATGACTCCGAGGTACTACTCACTAACCTAAGATTGCTGAGGTACTTCTCCCGTCGAGTACCATGGGTCAGCCACCCAAACACAGTAGTTCTCCCCGCTGGGGTCTGCAACCCATACACAGTAGTGCACCCCCCATAATATCCTACAGAGGTACTCCTCCTATCGAGTACCGCAGGTCTTCCACCCAAACCCAGTAGTGCTCCCCGCCGTGGGTCCACCACCCAAACACAGTAGTTCTCCCCACTTGGCTATACAAGTCACTACGACTCGAGTCGGACAAGCAGTCTTCAAGTCTCAGCCAGCTACACGGTCTCCGTACTCCGTAGGCTCGTCTCCGAGAGGGTCCGCTCCATGAGTTATAGTTCAATACTCCAAGTATCACAAATTCCCATGAAGAAGTATCTTAAAGTACTGCCTCGTCATATGGGTCACAACGCAATAGACGACGCGTCAATCAGACGTCCGGTCTGTGAGTTATTAGCCTTTTCGTCTCAGGGGCCTGGTTGGTTTCGTGTATGAACCAACCCTGCCGTATCTCAAATGTACCCTGAACTCTCATAGGGTGTACTCATAGGGATAATTTCTCAACGTGATCACCAACTCCGCTGACACTTCGTCAAACAGACGTCCGATATGAAAGTTATCAGCTTTTCCGATCCAGGGGCCCGGTTGGATTTCGGGTTCAATCCAACCCGACCACTATACAACTACGTCCAAACATCTTACGAAGTATGTCGAAAGTTCCTTCTCATCAAGAGGAATCCAAAAAAGTCGATGGCACGTCAATCAGACGTCCGGAGATCAAGTTATATGTGTTTTCGCTCCGAGGGCCCGGTTGGTTTTGGGTTTGAACCAACCCGGCCATACCCAAAGTTCTCCAAAACCTTGAGTTTAGTATACCAAAACGACCGTCTCGATCCAAGGATCGCATCGCAACTAACAGTGTGTCGATCAGACGTTCATACCCCAAGATATGGGCAAAAGACCTAAGTGGTCTGAAAATGGGGGGTCTGGGCCCGGTCCGAACCGGGTCGACCCGAACTGGGTCCGGGTCCATCCCATTAGGGCGCGGCCCAGCCCGGTGGGTGCGGCCCGGTGCGGCCGGTCTGGCCTAGGGCGTCTCGGTGCTGGCCCAGCGGGGTCGGCTCAGCGCTGGCCAAGTGGGGTCGGCTCGGCGCTAGCCGAGCGGCCGCGCAAAGGGGGCGGCTTCCCCCTTGATTTTCGCCGCGGCCCCCCGCGTGGGGGGCGTTCGTTGCCAGCAGACGCGGCCCAGCACCGCGTCCCCCCCTCGGTCCCGCGCGGCCATGGGACCAGCTTCCTGCCGCTGCAGCTTCAGCCGGGGCGGTCCTTCCCGGCGGCACGCCGGGTGCCGCAGCCTCCTGGCGGCCGGTCGGTGCCGGCCTCCGCCTCCGACCGTCGGAGCCGCCGTGCCGGCCTGGCGCACCGACGGGGTTTTCTGTAGACCACTGGATGTGCTCCGGTGGTCCGTTTTTTCTGTAGTCTTCGCCTGCGGTCCTCCCGGGACCAGTTCTTCACTACGAAGTCTTCAAATTGACATTACGGGCCCGTTTGTCGTCGCCCGTTAATCCCTACACAACGATCAACCAGCGGAGTCTTCAAATTGCTTCTGCGGCCCCGACTCCGGCCGCAGTTTCCTTCGGCCTCAACGGCATGGCGCGATGGTTCCGTTCTTCTTCGTCGCGTTCTTTCTTGTTTCTGCGCAGTGTCGTTGCCCTGAGCCGCCTTTGTTCATGCCGCAAGGACACATCATCAAAGGGGAGAGGAGGATCTGTTGTGTTCGTGCGGTCCGACCTCCTCCCGTTAAAATGATAACAGGTGGCCCGAATATTAAAAGTAGAACACAAAGAATTAATTACGAATAAAACCAAACCCTTACCTTTGATTCATCGGGGTGCGTGTTCGTCACGGGGGAAAAAGATGACGTCGCACGTCGAACGTCGCGAAGAACCGCATCACGAGGGTTGGAGTTAGATTCTGTGGACGTCGGGGTGCGTCCGAGCAGAAAATGACATCTCCTCACTTGTTGCGGAGATGAAGAAGGAAGGTACATTGTCGTTGGCGATGACCACCATGGTCGGCGACTTCTCCCTTGTCGTGGTGGAAGAAGAGGATCATCGGCGTTCTTCATTGTTCTTCGCATTCTTCAACGAGGAAGAACGTTCTTCAAGTCTAGAGTATCTCTCCCCAAATCTTCTCGCACAACGAAACAACCAAAATAAAATAAGGTTTCCATTATTTTATTCCTCATGTTAACTCTTTCAAAAGTCAAAAGAAACCACGAATTAATTAACGTGTGTTCACCAACTAATGAGGCGTTTAATAAACCAAACAAAATCTAGAGTTGACTTGGAATTAAGTGGGGGTGCGGGTGCATTACTGAATTTATGATGAGTTTACAAAAATTAAAGAGGGAGGTGAGGAGTTATGGAAAAAGTAAATGGGTGGGGCTCGTGTGGGCCCCACCTCTCCTTTATTCTCCCAAGGGAGGTTAGCAACCCAACGGGTCCCACTCCAACTTCCACTCATAGGAGTTAAACCACAATATAGAGGGAATAAGTGTTGTGACACAACAAATAAACCACTTAGAAATAAATAAAAATAAAATTGTAAAACGATTATATTTTTATTCCTTACCATTTTTTAACAACTCCTCCCGAGCAAACGCAACTCCAGAAAGGTTCTTCTTAAGCAAAAACTGGCACTACGAGTTCATCAATGCCCTCAGATTTCGATTCCGAGCACTGGTTCGAAAGTTAGAAAAACCCCCTCATTCGTTCACTGAACGTACCCAAACTCAACTTTGGAAATTGATTCCGGGCACATCGGGCCTCAGAATCAGGTGCCGTCAGAAACTGCATTCTTGTAAAATTCCAAAGAAATTAAGAATAAAATTTCTTGAAATTTATGGGTCTTTACATCTATCATAAATAAATATAATAGTTATATTTATAAAAATAACTTTTTAATATTTTAATTAAGAATATGTCGCAAAATTTCCATGATTATTTTTACATTATAAAAATAAATTCCGTGTATATAATTTTATATGTAAATATTTCCATTTTTATAATAAAATAATTATTTATCAAATCATTTATCAAGTTATTTATAATTTAAATTATCCAAATTGTAATACAAAAAAATTTAAATTTATTAAAACATTTAACAATGATTTGTTTCCAAAAAATACATAAAAGTCATTTATTTATATAAAAATAACTAATAACACATTTTTGAGAATCAAAATATGTATAACAATATATTACATATTTTAATTAATATTAAAATATTTTAATACATATATGAATTTAAAATATTTCATACAAAACATTCATTAATTATACACTATCGTTTCCATTTTAATTTCACAACATTAATTGTAATTTTACTATGGTAATATTTCATCCATAACCAACCATATCTTAATATAGATATCATATATAATAATTAAACAATAATATATTATTTATAACAAAACATAAATCTAGATGAAAAAAATATTTTATAACACATTCTACAACAAACTGGAAAAAAATCACAACAACCAATTAATTGAAAATATATTATCAAAAATATAATTTATCATTTAGAAAATCAATAAAAAACTAAAAAATATAAATTTATATCAACTATAATTCCCTTAACATTCCCCATCATTGTATTATCAAATATTAAAATAAAATTTATAATATTCTCATTTAAATTATAATATTATTTTAAACTATTTATAATCTTAATAATTAAACATTTATCATATACCGTTAACACTAAATGAAACAACATAATATCAAACGAGTTTAAAAATTTTATATATTTTAATAACTTTTAAAAAAAATATGTCCAAAAAATAACATAAAATTTCATTTTATTGTCTTAATGACCCAAAACAACTATTTCGCATCAGTTGTTTCTAAATACTAAGCATTATTAATATTTCATTAATTTTCAACATAAATAATTGTATTAAAAAATAAAAAAACAATCCTAAATTCCTAATATTTTTTAAATGAATTTTGTCTATATAAAAGATCTACAAACCAAATAGCCAAAAAAAATATTTTAAAAATATTTAATAAATATATTCTATCAGATGATAAAAAACACCAACCCTAAAACTATAACTATCAAAAAAATTATATTATATTTTAAATTTTATTACAAAATGTTTAATAATAAAAAAATTAAATTATATAAATTATAGTATTTTTTCTAAAATATTTAATTTTGAATAATATTTAACAAGAAGAGTTATTTAAATTAAAATAATTATAAATTTTCTCATTTTTAATAAATACACAAAACCCTTAAATTTTGTACATATTAAAAAACCTTAATTTTAAATATTATATAACAAAAAATCCTTTAGAACCATTATTTCTCAATATGAAAAGGCCATATAAAAAATAAAATGCTGGAAAAAAGAGGAACAACTAACAACATCAAGGAATAGGAATAAAACCCCAATTGAACATGAGTCTCTAAAATTCATATCCCTTTAAAACATTTTATTCTTTAAAAGAAAAATCTATATAATAAGAATGATATAAATAATAAATAAGGAGGATTATCATTTAATTCTAACTCGAGTGAACTCCAAAAAGGAAAAATTAACTATAAAATATCATCCATCACAACAAATTGATTCAATGAATGAGAAATAATAAATCATGTAGAATTGGAAGGATTAAAATCCAAAGGACGAATCACTGATCTATAATATTTTTACAATATACTATAATCTACCTTCCATAACCAACCGAAATTACCTTAATCCACTCTGATTATAATAGGCCATATAAATTTTTAAATCAAAATTAGATATTATATAAGAATAACCTATATGAATCTATATGATTCATGATATTATTCTATCTTATGAACACTGCATAAAGTACCATCATCCATTAGATATATTTAGAAGACATGTAATATATTTATATAATAAAACATATGAAGTCACATAATTTTCCTTGTTAATATTTTTACATTCCATTACGGACTCATGATTTACCACTATCATACCAACTTTAATCTATAACATCCTTGACCCAAAAGCCACTAAATCAGATCCCTGAGCTGGGTCCCCGAACGACCTCAAGAACACATCCCCATATGCCAGAGATTTCAGACTAGAATAAAGGGTCTAATGGATCTGATGGGGAGATTATACCCTCATTACCCGAGTAAACCACATTAGATAACATATGACAAAAAAATTAAATAATGTACTATAAATAAGAAACATGCATTACAATCCATTTCCCAAAAATGGTGAAAACCACAACTAAATAATAAATATATCACGTAATTGTTACAGTGCCAGAGGGGATGAAAACCCAAGTTGAAGAAAAATAACTGAATCCCCAAATAGGTCCCAACTCCATTTCTATATCCTCATACATATACAACCAAATACCAACTCAACTCCATAACATAGAGAATTCTCACTAATCTTTTGTTGCATCCATGAAGTATTCTAGGCTACCCAATGGAAGCTTTATCTTGAGGTGAGCATGACTTGGTAGGAAACCACCAATAGTTCCTACAAAATATCTATACTAATTAGATAATGTATGTATGTACTGAATAAATGATTGTGTACATAATGAAAAATCTTGGTTAATTAGATAAAAATATAAATTTTAAACATTTTAATCATTTAATCCATTTTCATCACTTCTTCCATGCGTTATCTAATATTATCATTCACACGATGGCTTAATTAATTCATTTACATTGGGAAAGGGAATAATTCAAATTACCAACATCACTAGGGATAAAAAAATTATAAACCATTACTACACACTTATCTTGGACCGTTATTCTATGCAGTCTCATCGAATGAAACCATTAAGGGAATAGATTCACATTCTCCTTCCCAAACCCATGCATTATAAGGATGGGTATTATGGCCTGGTCTAACCTGAACAATTGGTGTAGATCCTAATGTACAATATAATAAAATTACCAATAAATTTACACATTCTTATTTATCAATTTACTAATTATACCATTTTAGAAACCGTATTAAAAATATCACAAAAAAATAATAGTTCATAAATTTTTTAATCCATAAATCATTTTCACTCCATAACCATATGACAGATTTTTTATTCACCATTCTTTTCATATTGACCCATTAACAGTATTCCAAATTCTCTATTATACCATGTTATCATTCAAAATCCCTTAACATCAATTTCATCTTCATAACATGTTAACCAATTAAACCCTATTCGTGTTTCATATTGATTCAACAAGTAAACCATCATCAACATCTAACACATTATCACCATTACCATTTTCATTTCATATCCAATTTTACCTAGTTCCCTTTCTAATACAAGGATCCATTTATTCTATTTCACAATTTCCATTGATTAACCCATTGAACACATTCTCAAAGTCACACGTAGGAACCCATTGACACGTTCTCATTTAAATACCTTAATTAAATTTATCAAATTATTTTTCACATGTCTTAGACAATCATCTAATTACTCTTAACATTAAAAAATTCATTTAACTCATTAATCGTAAACCAAACAACATCCTTTTGATTACTAAAAAATAGACATAATTACCATTAGATTATCATTTCATTCAAACTATCATTTCAACTTATTTTCCTTGGGATTTAACAAAACACAAATCAACATTATTCTTATCATTATAATTTCTATGTCTGGGAATATTGTTTCACCCTATGGGTGGGCCTAAAATGGTATAATCATCCTTAATTTATCCTAGAAGTATTATTAGGGGTTCAATTCATCATTTATCTGAAATAAAATTACCTAATACTATCATTGGAATTAAATGATGAAAAAATACAACCAAAATAACAATCTTACACACACAAATCAACTTCAAGACAATGATATATAACCATTAGATAACCTACATTGAATCTGTATAATACCACATACTTAACAATTACCATTTATCTATATTCAAGAATTACATGAATCCCCAACATAAAATCCCCTAGAAAAAGTGAGTATTATGGTTTTATAATATGATTCACAACAACAAGACCTTATTCAAAACATGTGGTGAAAGAGATGTGTTAGACTCAGAAAGAGGTTTAATCTACTCCAAACCATTCTCAAAATGGCCTCAAAATTTAAGGAGATATATCATAGTAAATCATGGTTGAAATGGTTCATCATTAGGGTTTATAGATAAGAAAATAACAGAAAAATTGGGTGAGAATCCTTAAAATCCCAAGGGGGGAAATGAAAAAATAACTTTTTTTAAATGGGGAACATGGATTAGCCTCATGGTTTGAAAAACTATGTGCCAACTATGTTTCCATCATCTATCCTAGAGGGGATACAACTTGGTTTCATTGGGATCCTTCATGGTTTGACAAAACATGCACCAACTATGTGGAATGGACCTATCTAGGGTCACACAATTTGGACTATCCTTTTAATGGTTTACATAACTATTCATCCCACCTAATAGATTGAACGATTTGGTTGATTAGTTACCTCTAATAATGTTCCAACATTTCAACATGCCCATATTTTTCAAAATCAGCTTTATTTACTGAAATGAGCCCCCAAATACCATCCATAATCCTTCAACATTCATTAATAATTCAATTGTCCAAATTTTAATTGTTTAAATGAAAATTTAAATTTGGACATACTGCCACAATGTATAGGATATTACATCATCCACACCTTATAATGGATCTTCCTTAGGCTACACAACAATGAATAACTTATCCTTTTAAGAGAAATGTTGGGGATGATATGCATGTATATCTATCTCCCTTTTCATAGTCTCTTCCAAAATATTGCAATGTTGCAACAAAACTCATATCAATGTTAGGATATTTTCCTACAATAATTTCTCACCATGATTCACAAAATAAGCTAGATTCTCCTCATTGGAAAAATAAACCCCATAATTAACATCAACCACTACTCATGGTCAATATTACATAGATCTATTTTTTACATGTTTTTAAAACATCAATAGTGGACAAAATTTGACCCCACCGGAAAACACATAGTTTTCAAAACTGCCTTTCCTTACCAAAATTGGTCCATAATATGAGGCTCGATGGCCCCATT
The DNA here is from genome assembly GCA_963277665.1 of Viscum album. Classification (NCBI taxonomy): domain Eukaryota; kingdom Viridiplantae; phylum Streptophyta; class Magnoliopsida; order Santalales; family Viscaceae; genus Viscum; species Viscum album. Next base: position 1,555,713,485 of record OY728152.1, on the reverse strand, counting down.
CCCTAACCATCATCTAAAAAATACATAGGTAACTAAAAACATCAAGATCATTCTTATCTCATTTTTTAAATTAGAAAACACAATAATGGTAGTTATCTAAGTCTATCCATCATGGAATTACACCCACATCATTAATCGACCACTTTTATGCTATGGGGCTTCCCACCATGCACTTCAGATCACCACAACTATCTTCTGGGGGTTGAAACCCAACCATTTAATAAGGCCACTATAATCTCATGTCGTCTTTCACAACATACTCAATGCATTTCTCATCTCACCATACCTAGAAATCCATGAAGACCATACCCATCATTAGCATCTAGCCTTACTACCAATCTGACAGAAATGAATATGCATCAACAATCCATTTTAGAAAAATAACAACGTATCCTATATCGTGTATTATTTCATTTCTAAACTCCACATTCAATAAAACACCAAACTAGAATTATCTTACAATATACCATGATTATTCTATTTTCTCATCATGTTAGACCATTCTTGATATCTTATGTCAAAAAAATCATTTTTCTAATATTGATGTGTAATTATCTACACATGTATATAGATACTCCTCACTTATGGAATTCCCCTTTTGATACTGTTTTGTTGTTAGAAAAAAGTTTCTTCTCTCACTCATTCCCAATGAAGATTATGATTGAATCATAAAGCATGCACAAGATACTACTATTTTACTTGGTTCACCCGCACTGGGCTATATCTAAGGAACATACAACAGTAATGTACCGATGTACCAAATCCACTATAAGCGCACTGCGGTTTATAAATTCAAAGTGGACTCATGGTGCCTTTTTGTTATAAACCCCTCACAATTTGATAACTCACTACTATCTCAAATATTGTTAGCTCATTACTTCTTCAGTAGATCCACTAACATTTTAAGGACTTTTAGGTCCTTTCATTATCTCTAATGAGAGCATCCATTCCTGTATGTGGATTTTATATTGGAGTCTAAATTTAATCCACTGATGAATACCTATTTTTTGCTGATCACATGGCAATAACCTTTAGAAATACCATTTCAAATCACCCTACTTTACGAATCTCCCATGTTTTACAAGACTCAAACAAACCTTCACGAAGCCCTTTCCTCTTCACAAAATACACACCTTCTTAGAGCACACTGCTTTGTGGAGCACCCTAATTTAAATACCTCAAGACTTTTCATTGATCAAGCCTTTATAGATTATTGGCTATCATATATCTCAATCTATACCAATAAAATATCCTTCGAGAAGCTTGTTGATCCAATGCGGAACACACCACTTTCATGGAGCAATAATAACCTCTATGAAGCTCGTGTATTTTGAAAATCACACTACCTCCATGAACCTCCTTCGTGATTTGAGAGCAACAAATTTTTCTTTAAAAGCACTCTTCATCTCTTGAGGGGGTCGAGGCCTATTAATTGGCGATTCCACTGACATGAGAACCTTTCACGTGATGCTAGTGCCACGTCATCTCAAATCAAAATGTTCCAAAAATCCTGTTGAAAATATATCTATATCACGAAGCACCACAAAAATTTTTGGATAGCGAAGCTCATCGTAATAATAGAGCATTCCGTCAATTCCATTGTGTTTCCACCATAATTCTCCCTCATAATGTCCTTCATCTCTATAGTTCATGAAGCTCGTCGTAATTGTTAATAACACCATCAACATTCTTCATGTCTTCAAGAAATCCACATCACAAATCCCTTCTTTGAGAAACTAATATATTTTCCAAATTTTGAAGATATCATCAGGAAAATAAATTTATCGTAAGGCTCACCAAACTCCAAATTTTGTACCCCAAATTTTTGGAAAACATAAGAAAATGGAACCACCTTCTATATGCTCTTTTTTTAATGCATCCAGAGCTTCCATTCCTTTTTCATGGTTCATTGTCAACATGGATTTTAAACAAAATCTCCGGAACTCAACAATTCACCATAAAAACCTCAACAAAATTAACCAACCCAAAAATGCTACAATGTTACTTTGAGATATTTTTTCCCAAAAAACTCCCTCATTGGGTTTGTAAAAAAATCTTCTCATAACGTTTTTATGCACTTTGATACCTCAGTGAATCTCCTTCCATTATCTACCACCATTCAACACTTGAGATTCAGATAGCGATTGAAGATTCACTCACCACATACTCTTAGCCCACATCATCAATGCCCAACGTGAGAAATAAGATTAATTGAAATGTTCATAAATGAATAACTCCATTTATGACACCAATTGTTGATGCCAAACAGATACTAATTGCAGATCACTGGAATCCTTCTAACACCATTCCAAAGACAATCTTCTTCTTTTATCACGATCCTCGGCTATTCTGATATCTTCTCTTTGATTGATAACTTCTATAATATCCAGATTTATAAATCACTCCATATCTCATTGCTCTTTCCCTATCTCACTTCTTCAACTTTCATATTCTCCCCATATCTTTGACTAATAAATTTTATCCCCTATTTACTAGAATTTTCTCCCCCTTTTTCAATGAACCTAAAGTTCACTCTTATGTGGTATGCAATTTAGTAGAGAAGACATATCAGTACATTAAGGAAAATACTGCATACCTTAGGGGCAGGGGGAGGGGGTCCCATACCCACACTTTATCAAGTGCGAGGATTTGACTATAATCCCAGACCCAGTTGATGCCTCTCAAAATATTTCTTGGGTGAGGCCTTTGTTAGAATTCCTACAACCTTTAGTTCTGTAGGAATATACTCTAACTTCATTGTTCCCTACTCAACCCTCTCCTTGATAAAATGATACTTTATCTCAATGTTCCTCTTCCTTGAGTGATGGATGTGATTTTTTCTAAGATTTATAGAACCTGAGTTATGGCACTGGTTTCCGATAAGAGAATTTACACCCACTCCCATATCCTCAAGCTGCTGCTTCATCTATAGTAACTTTGCGCATGATTGAGTGTCCGCGATATACTTTTCTTCTAAGGTGATCAATGAAATACAATCTTTTCACTTTCTTAGCCATTAAATAAACAATCCACCAAGATAAAAAACCTCCAGATATTGATTTTATGTCATCAGTTTAACCGGAATAATCTACATCTGTATATCCGAACAACTCTTTCTTAGAATTTTCTGTTATGTATCATATTTAAATGAACAGTTCCTTTGATATAACTAAGACTTATTTTCACTGAAATCATGTTTATTTCATTAGTATTGATTTTATATTGTGCTTCTTGGAATGTGGCTAAAACAAAATCACATCTCGTCACAGTTAGGTACTATAAACTCCTAAAAATATTCCTATATTCTGTGATATTAAGAGAATTTCCATTATAATATTTGGATAATTTCATCCTGGTTGCAACAAATGTCCTTATATCCTTGTACTTTACCATTCCAAATATTCTTAGATCATCCTTGGAATATTTTGATAGGGAAAGGAATTTTTCATTCCTTCCTTGTGAATCCTGTAAACCAAGAATAATTGTCAGCTATCCAATCATTGATATTTCAAACTCACTTTTTAAGAATTTGGAAAACTATCGTCACCGAGCAGCATCTGATTCGCCAAATATTATTTCATTGACATAAACCAGAACCGTTATCCTTTTATTAATATCAATGTTGAAATATATATTGTAATCAACTCCACTATTCTAGAAAACCAACTTCCTCAAATACTGATCAATCCTTGAGTACCATGACCTTGGTTCTTGATATATCCCATATAACTCCTTCTTATGTCAAAAAATGTTGTTCGCATCCTCATGAATGAAAATACCATCTAGATGCTCGATATACATTTCTTACTCTAGAACCCCATTCAAGAATGTAGGTTTGATGTCCATCTGGAAAACCATAAAATATTGTTGAACTACAATGGCCAAGAAAATCTATTTATTTCCAGCCTTGCAAAAAGTGATAATGTCTCATATACATCATTAACCCTTATCTGGGAGTATAATTTTCACACATGTTGTGGTGTGTTTCAAATAATTGTGATTTTTTTCTTTCATTTTTTTTAATATAACCATTTATCCCTAATGACATTATTAACTATTGGCCTCAAATCAATCTCTCATGTCTGATTTTTCTCAATCAGATCAAGCTCTTCATTCCCAAACTAATTATTTTTTTCATATTCTGCTACATCAAGAAAGCATTTAGTCTCTACCAAAGATAAGAATGATGTCTTTTGTAGTGATTTAATTCTTCTTTTCTGAACTGGAGCTAACTGATCACCAATGATATTCTTCCTGTCATTTTCAGCAGGACACTTTGTCTTCTATAGAGATATATATTTTACTTCTTCATGATCATCATTAGTATCTTCCTCTAAATAAACATCCACCACTTCATCTCCCCCTACGTTTCTTTTTACCTCATCGCTTTCATCTGGAAATAGTTCATAGTTATTTTGAATGTTCTATATATTTTCTAGGAAAGTGACATCATTGAACTCAACTACCTTTCCAAGAATATTATTAATACATTTATATGGTTTTGTATTTATTGATATGCCAAAGAATAGCCATCGATCTCTATATGACTCAAATTTCCAATGTTTTGGATTTTTGAGAATGAATCACTTACTCATAATTATTAGAATGTAATTAGATGTAGGTTTATTTCAATTCCACATCTCATATGGAGTCTTTCCTTCCTTCAGACACAACAAAGACCAATTAGAAATGTAGACTGATGTCAACACTACTTCCTTCCAGAACATCTCTCGTATGTATTTTTCTATAGGCATTGATATGGCCAAGTTCTTGATGATTCGATTTCTCCACTCAACCACTCCATTATGTTGGGGAGTTCTCACTGAGGAAACACGACATCTTATCCAATGGATATCGATATAGAATTCAACCTGAATGTTTTTAAATTTCATACCATTATTAGTAAGAAACTTTATAATTTTTTTCCAACAATCCATAAGCACTCTCTATGGTTAGATTTTTAAGAATCTGAACACATTACTCTTCTAGGAAATGACAAATACCAATTACATTTTAATATAGTCATCAATAAATAGAACATAGTACCTATTTCCATCAGTGATTATTTTTTTGATAGGCCCACAAACATCAGAATGTAGTAATTTGAGCACTCTTGTTAACTTATTTTTTGTTACCTTATACATATTTCTAATGATATTCCCTTGTTTGAATGAATCAAACAAGTTATAATAATGACATGATATCTTATGGAGGTCTTTAACTGTATCACACATTCCCCAATCATTCGGGATTGCTGGAATAGATGAACAAGAAGTTTATACCACAACATATTTTATTCATAATAGGATAAAAAGAACATATCTTCTTCTCCACTTTCCAAGTAGAGATCCCATTTTTCCTTTTTTCTAGTAGGATCAGTGTAACATATCTTCCCCTGATGACACATGTCTTCATGGTAAACCCAGTAGAATTACTTGAGTCAAACAGTTTTTTGACGCAGAGAAAATTATGACTAAGACCTTCTAACACCAAAACATCTGCATGTCTTATTTCTTTTCCCTCAAACCTGGCCTTTCCCGATCAAATTATCTTCGGGCCTTCATCATTTAAAAACTTTAAAACTCCTTATTTTTCACAATTTATTCTTGTAACCATATCTTTATTTCCTGTAATGTGAGATATACAACCACTATTAAGGATCCACACACCATAACAGTCTGATACTTTAAGGGAATTTTTAGGGACCACTGCCTTCATTGGTCTCTTCTTCTTGATCAATATTTTGGTATTCATACCCGTTATATACCGAGACTTCTGCTATTTCCTAGATTATGAATGACTGAATTCATCATTGAAATTTGAAACGCAATATTTATTTTTCAACAACCATGTTGTATAATTGATCTCCTACATGAAAACATTTTGATTATGTTTTGGCACATTCCTATGTATGGTTGATGTACAGTATCCCACCATGATCCCAAATCCTCCAAACCAGAAACATGGTCCTTCGGAATATGTTCTAGAGAACAATTATTTGTTTGGATGCCACCTCTGTTCTTGTTCCCTTTGGTATCTCTTGGCTATAGAACACATATACTATCAATGTCCCATCATTACATAATAATAAAATCAGATATAAGGTGCATTCATTCGTGTCACATATGCACTACTAGTTTACCCTTAGGATCTATAAATATTCTAATTTTCATTTTTTCATAAATCATCCTTCAATATTAGAATGGGTGTTTGTGGTCTGACAACCAATTTCATAGCTTTTTTTTTTGATCAAGCCCCCCATTAGCCCTAGAATCTGAACATAATTGATTCTTCCTTTATGCAGAACCAATATGCTCCACTTTTAGCTTCTTTGTTTTCTAAGTTATATTTTTTTCTTGATGTCCCAGTAGGAGTCAAGAGTTTTTCTTGATCCATAACAATTTTCCGAAAACTGAAAACATCTCCTTAATTTTAATCAATACGGTTCAATTGATCATTCCTTATGTCATTCATGCCATCGATCTACCTTTTCTGTACTCAACCTTGAGTTTATATTCATCAACCTTCTCTGAGATCTATGCTCTCGAATAATTAATTTATTAATTTTATTTTATCATATCATAATTCCCTTCTTCATGTTGTATCATATACATTTTGTCATCATGTACCACAGTGTTAGATTTTATTATTTTTTCTCTCCAAAAATCAATCTCTTCTTGAGATGCTTCTAATTCATCTTCCATGTCTAAACTTCCTTTAATTACTTCTTCTTCTTCCTCAACGTCAGTTTCATCCATTTTTTGAGAACTATGGATGACTTCCACCATATAATTATATCCCTGATCGGTGTATTGCTCAATCTCTTCAACCTCCTCAACCACAGACTCATCTGAACTGTCACATTATTTTGAACATAGATTCTTCTTCTTAAAAAAATTTCTCTTGAACTGTCTCATTCCTTTCCCATCGGCTAAAGACTTCTTCATAAGAAATTCCATTTCTTCCTCCTCAACCACTTAAAAATTAAAAAGTAACCTTGTGGTAAGATGACCAACATTTCCATATCTACAACAAGAAAGCATATTTTTCTCTTTGAATGTTCCTTTTCCTCTATGGAGATTCAAGGAATGGAATGATATCACCTCATATGTCTCTTCTTCTTACTAATAATCTTCAATGGTGGGCTTCTTAATGTCCTTTAATTCCAACACAATATATTTACCCTTTTCCAAAACATCATTATCATCATTTCTCATTTCATATACAATGAGGGTGTTGTGTAGGTTATCCAATGTCATCACTTTCAGGTCTCTACCTTCCAAAACTAAAACATTATTATTGAATCGAGGTGGATGTTTCCTCATGATGCATTTTACAATCATTATGCCTTTAATGACTTCACCAAGACAACGTATTTATTCAACTACAAAATTTACCCTATCAAATATTACATAAAAAAACTCATTCGGCTTCATTCTCATATCATCGTACTTGTTCCAAAACACTTTCAACTTTGTCTCTATGACCTTTGAATCTCCATCATGTATGAACAATTTATTTTCCTACACTGAATGTTATGTTTTTCTGAAATTGCCTTTATATAGATATCCATGGATATGGCTCCCCCCAAAATAATTGATTTCCTTGGTGTCAGCTTCTAATTCACTTTTATTGGCTTCTAATAATGTAGCACTGTTAATATTGGTTGTTATGTCATGCATTGCTGTTGTGAACACATGAATTACCAATGATCAAAAGTAGTGTTTAGTCATATTATTCCATAGTTGAAAATTTTCTCATTGAACATCAGAATCCCTTTATGACTAGTGACCTCTATTTGAGAGTGAATCACTGATATGAACCTTTTTCTCTGATACAAATTATTATTTCCACAAGGCTAGATACCATGAGAGGGGTGGAATATCGATACGAAAAAATAAAAAAATTATCCTTTTGATCTGGTTTTGCTGTTAGACAAAACTCTATTATCTCTCTCTTTCTCATTTCAGTGTATGAATTATTATTAATGCATGCACAAGATACTGCAATTTTACTTCGTTCACCCACACAAGGCTACATCCACGGAGCATTCATCAGCAATGTGATGATGTACCAAATCCACTATATGTGCACTATAGTTTACAAATTCTAAGTGGATTTATTGTCCCTTCTATTTAAAAACCACTTACAATTTGAGAACACACTGATCACTCAACTGATGTGAGATCACTGCTTCTTCAGAAGTTCCACTCACGGTTTATAGACTTGTTGGTCTTTTCATTATCTTTGATGAGTGCATCCTTCACTGTATATAGATGCTTTGTTGATGTCCAAATTTAACCCACTAATGATTATCAATTTTCCATTGATCACTAGGAAACTACCTTTGGAAATACCTTCCAATAGCACCATACTTCACGAAGCTCCCAATTTCGCAAAGCTCAAACAAGCCTTCATGAAGTCATTAAATCTTCTCAAAGTACATAACTTCGCAGAGCTGACTGATTCATAGAGAACCCTTCTTGATAGATCTCAATCCTTCGCAAAGATCAAGCCTTCATAGAGATTAGGTCATCACAAAGAAACTTCCTTCATGAGGCTCACTAATCCAATTCGTAACACACCTCTTTCAAGGAGCTAGATTATCCGCCGCAAAGCTCTGGTCCTTCATTAACCACACTGCCTCCACGAACCACCTTCGTGATTTGAGTGAAAAAAAATTTTCAGGGAAAACACTATAATTTTCTTGAGGGCATTGAGACCTATTTATAGGGGATTCCACCGACTCTTGAACCATCCACATGACTGAATGCCACATTAGCTCAAATCGTAAAGCTCTGTAAATCCAGTTGAAATTATCTCTATATCACGAAGGACTGTGGATATTTTTGGATCGTGGAGATCATCATAATAGTGGAGTGTTCCATCAATCCAATTGTGTCACATCTACTATTCTCCCTCGTAATTCCCTTCATGTATTTCATTCACAAAGATCATCGTAATCATGAAGAACACCGTCATTATTTTTCATGTCTTTGAAAAATAAACATCTTGAATCCCATCTTCATGAAACACATGAATTTTTCATATTTTTTTGAGATATTCAAGGAAATCGAAATTTCATGGTGCTCACCCAACTCCAAATTTTGAACCCCAAAATTTTGGCGAACACTGGAAAACAACGCAACTATGTATCTACACTTTTTTTACCACCTCTAGATCATCCATTCCTTTTTCATGTTTCTTTGTCATCATGGATTGTAAACAACATCTCTGGAAGTCAACAATTCACCAGGGAAACCTTCATTGTCAACAAACACAACCAATATAAAAATTATTTAATGTTACCTTGAGTGATTTCTTCTAACATCTTCACCACAAAAATTAATATTCCAATTAAAAATACTATCACTAATTATACATCAACTAAGAATAACACCATTCTCCAAAAAAACCCATTCCACTACTGAAATGCACATATCATTAAAAATGTTCTCTGAATGTGGTTTACTACCCATTACCTTCATTGCTTTTCCAAGACGAGTCGAGCTGTCTGTAGTCGACTCATATCAGAAAAACCCAGCTTTGTTGTTGGTATGACACTACTTCACATATCCAAGGTTCACTTACCCTAATCAATATAGAAAGGTCACCCATACCCACTTACTTGATTCTGTACCTTATTTTTTATTATGTTTAAACACCCAACCTTCATTTTCATTCCCATTATTTATTCTAACATAGGAATGCATGGTTATTTCTAGAACCACCGAGAGCCCAAAGCCAAAGCATGGTTTAATCAACCACCACATACAGAGAACATATGTACAGTCCTAAGGAACCCAAATATGCACCTCACATGTGTATCATTAGCATCCGAATTCTACCATATCCAACACATGGTTTTCTCCAGACCTCTATGACTAAATTACCATTCCTCTCCATAGGAGTGTTATTATCACTGATCTCCTCAGGTTAATCCAACCTCCACAACTGACACATCAAACACCTGAGGGACCCCCAAAATAATGATGTGGTTTTCTTGATTCCACCAATGTAGAAAAACCAATATCAACCACTCCCCATTCATATATTCAAAGAATGAAACTGATTGCATTCATCGGCCTCCAGTCCACCAGAAGGACCTCAACCATAAAAGGTCAATATCCAACATCCCAACATTCATATTCAAATACACAACTCCATTATTGTAACCTCCAGGTGATCCCAAATTCTACCAAAATACATCTAGGTTTATATGCATAAATGCATAGATCCCTATGAATAAACAAGATGATATGAATATATTTGGAATAATCGTTATTAGCTACAAGTATGATGAGATTTCGTTGATGATGTCCTATAAAAATTATCTTCCACTGATATCACCTCCCAATATAGATCACCCTGACCTACCATAAGTTTCAAAATTTTATAACTACACACATTTAAATACCACTTATCAATCACTGCTTAATCATTATTACAAACCATGGTAAATGACACCTCTATGACCCCCTCCAAATATTTGTGAACTAATTTTTTATTTGGAACCACTCCCACCACACCACCTGAGTTCTTATTTAATTCCCATAATAGTTAACAACTAGAAAGAAATGATCCTACTCAAAAATTAAAAACCAATGGTATCCCATATTTCTACAATTCTTTTCAGTTTCATCAAGAATAAAATGTGTTTATCCTAGGCCAAATGTTCACTCTTCATGAATGACATCATTCATTACCAACATGTTCATGCATATAGAACTAATAAGATCCCTCAAGATACGACACCTTTATATTATCACACACTAATACAAACTATAGACATAATTATCCACACATCACCAGATCAAAACATACACCTACCCAGATAACCATGCATCCAGGTCTGTCATCCTCAGTGATGTAGATTTTTATCAACATTCTCATCCAAAAAACCATCCTTCCACACAATAATCCCATTTACATGGCCACCCATCACCCCTAGTGTCACTATCATATCAAAATTGTCAATTTATGTCTCATTTATCCTTGACTCATTCATTAAAATCAATTTCCTTCCCACATAAAACATTATCTGTAATGTCTTAGACCCTCCTAGTCTATTACATTGCCAAATTCTGGTGTTTGGGACACCCTGGACCCCATCAGTGAGTTCTAAGGGTGACGATGATAGTTCTGAGGTTTCATTGTGGTTTCACCCATCGGTGTGTCACTGATCGGTGGGTCACCAATTGGTGCCAAGGGGTTGTCGGGGGTTGATCTCCCCTATTTTGCTGTAATGACTACTATAACATTTAATATCCATTTAAAGTATTATTAGGCCATTTTAAAGACCATAAATTATGTTCTAATCCCCATGAATGGGGTGACCCTCGACGGACCCAAAATGTGTGTCGTTGTTTTGAGTTGTTCTCTTTTTTAATGAAATCCTTTAACTCAATACCATTATCCCCTACATATCTGAGGATGTTTTTTAAATATTATCAATTATGTCATTTGTAACTGCCCAACTATGGGGAGAAACCATGATTTTCGTTTAAATCCATTCATTGTTTCATATCACATAACTCCAGGATATTGCATTTAATCAAATAGAGTTTCTTTCTTTTTATTGGATGGTATCCATTCCATTTCATGATGTGTTTGGAGTCCCTATTCCTAAATAAAGTTACGAACCAATAATTGATCCTTTCCTACCCAATAATGGAGTCCTTGGAGTTCTTCCCTTCTATGTTGCACAACCCTAGTTTTTTGCATGAGGAGGAAACATCAAGCCTCGATCAAAAAGGAATGGATTCTTCCTTGATATCTATTTTTGGTTCATCATGCGGGGTGGGTATGATGATGTTCCCTCATGAATTAGATGAATCCAAATTTAACAAAGACAATAAATGAACCATTGAATAATGAAGGGGTGGAAATGATAATGTTGTTGTCATGTTATACCTTTTATGTTATGTTGTGAATTGTATGGGATTTTTCCACTGAAAATTGTGGTCATTGGTGGTCCTTACTTACGCACTAATGATCCTCTATTTGTTTTGGTTAATCATATGATAGAATGGATATAACATGGAAAATGGTTAATAACATAAACTATGTTGATGAAATGGATTCCCAGGGAACAATAATCCTTGTGTAATCACCCCGGTTAACCAAACTGAATGAAATAAATTAATGAATGGTGAGGTTAAATTTGAAAATAACGCATTCTTGCTTTGTTCGAGTGATATGTGTGGTGGCTCTAATGTATTCCATGTGGGGAGACGTGGATGGGGAAGTGATCCCATTTTTTTGAGTTGTTGGTTGGGGACCTGAGGCCATGTGGGCCCATACGATGGGGCTTGGGTTAGTTCTAGTACATCAAGGGATCTCATAGATCCCTTTTGTTGTTGTGAAATTACAAGAGAACTGGGTGTGAGTGCTTAAATTTCTTCTTGGATATTTTTTCCGTCCTTTTATTGTGACTATTCCTGTTAGTTTCCTAGTACAAATGATTTATATAAATGAAATAACTTTAATATGCTAACAAAAATGGTTATTATGGGGAATGTTTTTCCAGGAATGAGTTGTGCTCTAGTTGTGGTTATTGTGCTTTTGTGTGAATTAATAGTAATGAGGAAGTTTGTGTATGGGACGATTTTAGAATGCTTAGGTTGGGATGATTTCATATTCACCTATTTATAAAATTTTGGTTCTTATGTTTCCTATTCAAACCCCACCCATGTTGAGAACTTCGTTCCAAACACCCTCATTTCTTGGGGGAGGGTGTTTCTTCCAACACTCATATGAGTGGCTAGTAATTAGATCCTTTTCTGATACCACTTCCAAGTTACCCAAGACTCATCAGGTACGTTGTGATGTCCTGAGGTCCATTATTTCCCATGATTCTTCAGGCAGTATTGTTGTGGTGGTTGGCCAAAGTGTGTGCAGGAAGGGTTTTTTCCAATGAATCATCTTGATGAGGCCCATTTATCTTTGGGCATGGAAGCAGTTATTCTGTCCCATGTGTATTTCGGCATAGTAGTGATTTTTGTGACCTAGGTGTCTGTGGGAGGTGATGTGTGGGGTGGTCTATGTGTCTTTGGTTGGGAATGTGTGATTGTTGTAGCCCAGGTGTGTGCGGGTGGGTTATGGTTGTGGGACTACGGTGAGAATAGTGCGGGAGGTCTGATGCATAGGATTTCTTAAAAATCCATTAGGAAAGGGGTGTGGGGTACCCAAATGTCAATGTGTTATTGTTATTACATTACCTAAATTTCATTATTTGGGGAGTTTTCCTTCGGGAGGTTGGGGGTATATTTTCCATGCTAGGTATATTGGTTATCTCTATTTTCTCGCAGGGCATTTGATTCTCTCCCCACTTGTGCCTGAGAGCTTTGGGTTATCCCTACAGAGTATATCTGTATACTCAACCAACATATATAAAACTGATTTCAGGATTTCTGGAGGACATCAGGGACTGTGCGGGACAATATTAGTTTGGACATCAGGATTTTTGTCATTTCGGTTTTTTTCTTTTGGTACTTTCTCTTTGGAGTTTTTCTTATACTAGTATGGGTTTATCTTTGAATATTTATTTGGGAATGGGTTTTGGATTTACATCTACCTTCATTTATGGAGTTTTTTGAGTTATTAACATCATATCACTCAATCCAACTGAATAAAAAGGAAAATTCATTCCATATTACGTGTAATTATATATCCTTGGTACTAGTATTCACTCTAGTGCCTATTTAAAGTGGGACTCGAGGGTCATTATCTCTCTTTCAACATGATGATGGAAGGGTATGGCAATTTTCTGTCCCTTCCCTCATCTTGGAAAAGGAGGGTACTGACATAATGGTATCAGAGGTGATGGTTGAGAGATCGTATGGACCTTGGGGTTAGGCATGGTAGGGATTGAATTGAATTATTGGGAAATAGTGTTAGGAAATCATGGTGCGTAAAATAGGCCATGGAATACCTGCTAGGAAAATGGATTTTAGGGCCCTCTGTGATCTGATTCAAGGACTCTCAACCTACCGAATGACCAAGTATTTCTATATTGATTGCAGGGTAGAGACCCTAAAAAGGTACATTAATTATAATGAAATGTGTTATTATGTGTTCTTGGAATTCTAGAAATATTAAAAAATAACATGTTTATGAAAAAATTAAAAGAAATATTCTACACTACTCAGGCTTAGGAATTCCGTGTTTACCTAGCAGTTATGGCACCCAGATGATGACCATGAGTAGTACGGGCGATCGAGGCCCAAGAGGTTGATCTGGCTGATTAGTGGAGGACTGATCGAGAGAGGGAGGAATACCATTAGTATATGATGATTCGTTCATTTAAGTTTTTGACCCTCGGGATGTATGAGGGCAATGTATCAGATATAGTGATCGAAAGATGGCTTGAGAGGTTTGTGATAGCTTTCAGCTTGATCCGGGCTCCAGCTAAGTACTATGTTCCATTGGAAATCAGTCAAATGAGAGTAGTAGTGCATCTTTGGTGGACACTCTTCATCAGAGAGAGGATGGAGAGTGATATTTAGGGGGATGACTTTGAGAATGATTTCTGGGAGAAATTCCTTTCCTCTATGATGATGGCTGAGAAGATGTAGGAGATGCTCTCCCTACAGCAGGGGAGTATGTCAGGGAGGGAGTTGGGGATTATGTTTAAGGATATATTTCATTTTTTCATACCATTTTCTGGATGAGGAGTCCCAGGAGAGTTGTTTAGAGGAGGCACTCTTACCTACTCTTCAGTATGTTGTAACTCCCTTCACCCTACTGATGTTCATGGAGGTTCAAGAGAAGGATGAAGTGGTGGATAGGAATCACATGCTAAGAGTTGTGCCACAAGAGGGGAGCCTGTTGGGATCATCAAAGGGGAAGGAAATGAGTAGTAGGCCTCTGGTTTTAGGGACTTTTAGGTTTCAACTTGTGGAGAGAAGGCCCCATAATATCCAATTTTGATCTTCCAGTCCCTTCCTTTTCCTTGCGGGCCTAGGATTGAGGTTCTTTATCTGTGGTAGCTGTGGGAACCTTTGGAATTAGTTCCCAGACCATGTGTTTTATTGTGGGGGGTTAAAGCATCATCTCCCACCATAGTAGTAATAGTTTCCATTCAATACCATTCAGCAGAAGCAGTAGGTACATTGATCTTCTTCTCTTCCGAGAGCAGTCTTTGCAGGAGGACGCTATTCTCATGGTGATCCATATGGACCTTGACCAGTGCATGGTCAGGGAGGTGGCCAACTGCCAAAAGTTAGGGTAGGTGGGTGTGGGAAGTTTTATGTCACATAGGAAGTTGTCTTGTAGGGCCGGAAGTCTTTCGAGGTACCATCTTATGGTTTAGCACTCTTGCATGCGCCTTATTTCATTCAAGATCATTACATTCCTTTGTTACAACTGGTCTATCCCATGCCTTGGGACTAGATGTAGAGAGACTCTATATTCCTGTTATACTGAGTATGCCAGTTGGGGATCATACCATCCTGTTTGATGTTTCTCGAGGAAGCACACTGATGTTGGTGTTGCATCAGTATAGTGGGAATCTCGTTCTGCTGCAAATACAGCCATGCGATGTCATCCTAGGCATCGACTGGCTATTTTATGTGATCATTTTTATCGACTACTTTAGGATAACCATCTTGTTCACATATAGGTATGTCCATCATGTGGATTTTGTTGGCGAATAGTGTTTGCATGTTGGAAGACGGCATGTAGAGCCTCTTATTTTTAAGATGGCCATGATTTCAGTAGGATCAGTGGATTCTATGCTGATGGATGTTTCCGGAGTTTTTTCAAGCATCCCTGTAAATTTTTCCCAATGAGGTTGTGAATCTACCCCCTCGACATGGAATCGGGTTTGGGATAGACTTACAACCTGGTGCCTATCAGATTTTGATGGCTCCTTATCAGATGGTTCCATCTGAGTTATGAGAGTTACAGTTTCAGATTGATGATCGGATGAAGAACGAGTTTGTCTGACCCATCATTTCTCCATGGGGTGCTATGTTCATGTTCATGAAGAAGGAAAATGGTGGTCTCAGGATGTGTATAGACTACTAGACACTGAATTATGTAACAATCACGAACCTTTACCGTCTCCGAAGGATAGAGGATTTCTTTAACTAGCTGTGGGAAGCAGGTTGGTTCTCTAAGAACGATCTGGGGTCTTTGTATCACCAGTTAATGGTGGAAGACTATGATTTCAAGAAGATGTATTTCATGTTTAGGTATGGGTAATTTGAGTTTTTAGTCATGTCATTCAGTGTTATGAATGCACCTAATGTGTTCATGGGGATCATGAACTCAATTTTTCGTGAGTTTCTAGATCGGTTCGTCATTGTGTTCATCGATGTCATTTTGATCTACTCATGATCATATGAGGAACATTCTAAGAACCTCAGGACAGTCTCAAATATCCTTCAACATCACCAACATTATGGGATGATGTCAAAGTTTTTGTTCTTGACATGAGAAGTGCTCTTTAATGGAAACATGGTGTCTTAGTAAGGGTTAGTGTTTGATCCACCATGGTTGAAGCGGTTGTTTCTTGGGAATCACTAATGAATGGGAGGAAGTTTTGTAGTTTCCTAGGACTGGTAGGATATTATCTAAAGATCGTACCTGACTTCACCTGATTTTCACCTCTTTAGACATCTATGACTAGAAAGGACCAAGACTTTTTGTGGATTGAGTAGTGTCGGTCCACTTTCAACTATCTGAATGAACGGTTGGTAAGTGATCTAGTTCTCTTGTTGCAACTATTATTATTTGTGACGGGCTAGTTGCAATAAAATAGTATTTCTGATGGGAAATCACCCCGTCACAATTAGATCTCTGAGTAAATAAATTATATATTTATAAACATATTGTGATGGTCCCAAAAAAAGTATTTTCAATGGGCCCATTGATCTGTCGTAAATAGTTATTAGTTTTAATATTATATATATATATATATATCTAAACCTTTTGCAACGAGTCCTTTTTCCATCACAAATTAGTTTATATATATATATATATATATATATAATTTGTACTAGGGTCCCATCACAAAATGTCCCATTGCAAATACTGATTAAAAGTATTATTTTATAAAATTATGATTAATGAGAAAATAATATTAATATTATTAAAATAATAAAAAAATTTAAAATACTTAATTATCGAAAAAAATATTAAATATTCATTAAATATTTTTATTATTTTTATTAGTAAAAAAATTAAAAAATATAATACTAATAATAAATAATAAAATAATAAAAATAATAAAAATAATATTAAATACTAAAAATAAACATATTTAAATTATGCAATATTCGCACTAATATTAAATAAAAAAACTATAAATAGTTCATACTACAACAAATGTTGAATTCAAATGTTTTTAATATAACAAAAAAATCACTGCGGTGATAGTCTTCTGGAAAAGGTAAAGGAGCTGGAGGAGATAGTTGAGGAAACTGCATCCCAAAACTATGAGTCAGACGATGCATGTACTCCATCTACTTATGATGCTGATACATCCATCGACGCATCTCTTCCTTGTGGTACTAATGTTTTCTTTGCGGCATCCATCAATACATATTCGCCTCCTACTGCTGCTGCTAATGTTGCTACAGACACATCTCTTCATGCTGCTACTACTGCTAACACATCGCTTCCCACAGCTTCTACAAACACTATGTATGCTCAGTCTGAGCTCACAACTGCCTCTGATACTATGAGACAGAAGATGATACCTCTCCATGAGGTCCTCTAGAGATAGATGACGAAATCAAAGAAATACCATAATATGTCTCAAGAGTCGAATGAGAGATGATACCAAATTCTTGGTCCGTCAAGAAGGCATACTAGATCCACTACATCCATGCCACCTCATCAAAATGGTGGCACTATTCGGATCATCCATCTAGGACTGACTCTCATCCTGTGTCTATGTGTTCATGGCCTCATATGACTCTTTTGGTTCCAATTTGAAATTTAAATAGTGAAAATATTTTATTCAATTAATTTTTAAACTGAAAAAGAAATAATACATGCCACAATCTATTGCTGGAGATTACCTCTAAAATCTCCAGTTACTAGATCGCTGTACATCCTCCGATAGACATCATACTCGGTAATATTGGGATACTCGAATATCATTATGAATATAAAATAAACTGTTTATATTTAATATTATATTAAATATTTAAAAAATATATTTTCCAGATTCTCTCTATGTGTACCGAATGTACAACTAGCAGTTTGATATGTCACCTGTAGTCTGCCACGATTCTGCTGACCCAATGAATATCTACTCTAAAATCCACCACTCAACCATTGTGAACATAATTCTTCCCAAATGTGAGATTAATTCCTCTAGGGTCAGTGGGCTCTATATGACTCGTCAAATACTTTCACTCCTTCTTTCGTAATGGCCATCCTTCTAAAATTGATAAAAAACTGTCGAAAACACTCACTCATAATCACCTCCCATGCCGTGTGGATAGAATCACACATGCTATCATTGATGTGATACCTACCATAAACACTAAAAATAATTTATAATTGCAAGTTATTAATTAAAAAAATTTGTATATAAATATTATTTAATTACATTCTAGAAAATGATTGAACATTATGAGATGCATATCAAAGGGAATATATTCCCATGTGATCCATAGCAGAGAAAAATAATTTTTCATGATAGCACACCCATGTCGAATAGATAAATGCACAAAACTATGAAAAAAAATTAATAATAAAACAATTATTATATAAATAAATTAATGAAAACTAAATAATATAAAAAGGTCAATGTACCTCCCCATGGAGGGATCGAAGCCAAGATGTGGACATCGCTTGGGGATAGGTTCAGGTTTCCTCAGTCACGCAAGATCACACGCCCTCCGTGTAACCCCTGAACCGCCATTAGGTTGAGGGTCTGATGATCCCAAATCCTCTTCATCCAAAGGTAGATCAACTTCCACCAACTCACGTAGTAGATCATAGTCCATCTTAAAAAAATAATTATTGTTATCAGATAGTTGAAAATAACTACTACATATAGATATATATTAGTTATGATTAAAAATACAAATTTATTATGTCAATTTTCACCTTCATCATCATCTTCATATCTTACAATGTCAATTTATTCATATTCATCATCAACATCATCAATATCCATATGAGTTTCAGTTTCATAATCTCTCCCCATTTCAAAATCATTTGTAACATCATTAACATCATATTCACCATCGACCCTTAATTGTTGGGTGTTACCATAGATATTAACATCTCTTTGTGAAAAAGATGGATTTTGAGTAGTCTCTTGAAATATGTTAATTCCTTGTACATCAGCAGAACCACATTCAATTTGAGTAATCTTATTTTACTGAGATTTCATTTTTTTTATACTCCACCAATCACATAGGTCTATTGAATTAGAACATAACATTGTGGAATATATTTGATGTGACTATTGAGATAATAAATTTTTTTCATTTACAATAAGATGCCTTTAATATTTATTTTTGCCGATTCCATGAATCTGATGAACACACAATCCTTTCTCTCTATCCAACCACCGACATTTAAACATCGTTATGTATTTTTTTCTTGATAACACTATTCAAAAATTCATCAAGAATTCCATAAAATTATTCTTTAATTTCTCTATGATGTGATCCTCTCTTGAAAACTCTATTGATCGTTGTTTTTTATTCCCCATATGCACATGTATGAAATTGAAAACCATTCACCATATATAAAATTAATATTTAACCATTTTTGATAATGGGTTACTCAATATACATTGTCACTTATCAATTATGTCATCATAATGAGAAACCTGAAAGTTTGTAAAAAAAAGTGTCAATATATTAAATAATAAACTAAAAAGATATGTTAAACCATCAATAATTAATGTTACCAGTTTTTGATACAATTGAGAAAAATAATTGGTTGTGTTGTTCATGAGGAAATGTTGTAATTTGTGGAAGCTATTTCTTGATATGATTAACATATAACCTATAAATAAATTAGGTTTACTTACAACAACATTAATTATAGGATAAGTGATAGAATAAATCACAGTAAAAATGATTTAATTTATTCACAGTTGAGCAGTTATATGTATGAGCTCTGTGATGTTCATAATCAGAAATCCATCGTTCATGAACTCCTCCAAATCTACGACCTAGCTGATTAAAAACTGATAAGTTATTGCCTATTTCACCACCAACATTCCCCTACTCCCTACCCATGAGTTTTTTTGAGTTATATTCAGATTAAAAATAATGATAATAGAAAAAAGAAATTTCCACTTGCAACTAAGCATCAATAATTCATCCATCAATTGTTACTTTGTTACATAAGTTTTCTTCAATTTATATAATGCATCTCTCGAATGGGTACATCCATTGAAACTGTAACAGACCTCCACATTATGCATTATGTGGAAAATTTTATATCAGATCTTTAATTATGTTAAAGAAAAGTGGCGAAATGATTTTTTCCAATTTACATATATTTACAACAACATCTTCTTCTAGTTTTTATAGTGCATCGTAGTATTTAGTATCCTGAAAAATGTCTCGAAAAAAATATGATAAGTCTGTTATCAATTCCTAAATCATAGAATTCAACATATATATTAATCTAATCGGCATAAGTATTTCCATTATAACATGACAATCATGACTTTTTAATCCTGTAATAGGACCATTCTTAAAAAATATTCCCAAAATGAATGCATATCCATCTGAAATCCAATGATAGAATAATAAGAAACTATATTTAGACTATGTATAATCTAATTTTGTATTCATTTACCTCTAGGATCTAACATTTTGAAACATTTCATGTTCCTATCATCTGCAAATTTTGGAAAGATCTAATTGTGCCTTTACATTATCAATTGTCTAACCTTGTGTATCCAAAAATTTATAAATTAAATTATCAAAATAGTTATTCTAAATATTCTTCACATCTAACATGTGGAGAACGGACAAATTAGACCAATATGGAAGAACACATAAATGATCCATTTTATCCAATTATGTTCTTTCCCAAATCCATGACTATTCTATCAGTTTACTATTGGCCCAAATGTGATAGAAGGTAAAGAAAATACAACTGATTTGAACTCTGTACCTGAGAACATTTTGGGAGGTTCATCCCTTTCAATTGCGCCTTTTTTAAAATGAGATTGGTTCCTCCGAAATGGATGATCGGTTGGAGAAATCAACGATGATAATCATAATGGCATGGTTTTTTTCTATCGATGAGCATAAATTCTTTTTTGACTTTCATACAATAAGGAAACGATTTCAGACCTTGTGTACTTCTTCCAGATAACATTCCATATGCTAGGAATTCACTAATCTTACACACCAATGCAGCTTTTAATATGAAATTTTTTTTACAACTACATCATATGTCCTAAAACCATTACTCTAAAATAAATTAAACTCATCAATAAATCATTTCAAATAAAAATCTATATTCTTTTTCAGATGTCCTGGGATATTACAATGAAAAAGATATAAGGATCATTCATCAACATCCATGGAGGTAAATTGTAGAGAGTTATAAAGAGAAGCCAACATGAATACAGACTACCATAAGAACCAAACAGACATAAATTGTCTTCAGAGAGACTTAATTGCATGTTCTAGAATTATAAAGAAAATTACGGATGAAGTCAGTCAAAATGACTACATAAATCACCATCAAATGGATGATTCGAGAATTTAATAATTGAAATCATAGTTTTGTGCTAGGACATCATTGACGTTGTGTTCTGAGACAAAAATTAATTGTGTGGCCTAAGTGTAAGGGGGAAATATCTCAACTATTTTACAGGAATCTATCCTAACTTCCCAAGTTTATCCTCTTTATACCTCGATTGTCCACATGTGGGAAAACTATCCCACAACTCATTTTTTCCATAATATAAGATGAAATCATTTTCACTTGTATAAATCCTCAGATAAATAAGGCCCATAGTATAAACCCACCTCTTTCACTCATAGTAATTTGCAGGAAACACATTTCCTTCAGGAAATTGTGTTTTAGCCAAAGAAAATATCCGATCAAAATAGTGGTTTGACATTTAATTATCTAATTTCATAGCTATAAATTTTTGCAACCACTTCTAATTTTCTTATCCTTCAACCTTTATATAGTGCATCCAAAGTAGAACTCAACAACTCATAAAATTTGGATGGTGCCAACTCAGTTGTTAAATCAATATCATCCTGAGATTCATTTTGTTGAACAGATGGACCTACAACTTCATGTACTAAATTTTGAATTAGTGATGGATCCAGAATCAAGTCAGTGGTATCTTATTAGGAATTGTGTTCACTATGTTGTTACCAAAAAACATAATCTGGTTTAAAACCAAATCATAAGAGATTCCCAAAACCTTTTCAAATGTGTCAAACGTTCTGAGAGCACATTTTTTACAAGGACACTTAATTGATCTTTGTGAAACAAATTATATTTTTGATGATGAAAATGATAATAAATCTTCATCAACCTCAACTTATATATAGGATTTAAACCAGAACCATTTGGATTTATATGATTATTTATTCAAGCATAGTCATCTAATAATGACTGTTGTTGACTTCCTTGTTCCATATTTTCTATGAAATAAAAAATCATTACTGTTTTTGAATAATTTTAAATTATTAAAACACTATCAAAAAAGAAGATAAATAATTACTACTACTTCTCATTAATTACCATTAATTACAGGTGACACAATTTTTAGTGGATTGACGACTAATCTTTTTTTGGACGGCTTATTTAAATGCAACGTTCTCACACTGAAGTCACAATGAAGAATATTCTCAAAGGTATGCATATCCATTCTATTGCATACAAGAATGTATAAGAGTACACCCAAGAAGATTCTTTATTTTTATTACAGTGTGAGACAAATTCAAGTAAATGAGTCGTCTGACAAAAGAGCCCCCTTTTCGTCAATGAATCATTTTCTTGTAATTTTAACTGCCAGAAAACATTATGAAAATTTTGTTTTTGAAAATGCATATTCAAACTTGTCCATAAAATATTGGATATGCATACGTATAATCCTTATTTTCATATGGTTTTGAGTCGGTGGGAGTTAAGAGAAGATGTGTCGTCGAGCTAAAGGGGTGCTTCCAATCCACTAGAAATTGTTCGAAGTTATTACAACATTTTTATTCCTAATTATTCTTAATTATTATAAATTATTCTTAATTATTATTAATTATTCTTAATTATTCTTAATTAATTATTACTAATTATTGCATGTAATTACTAATTATTACTAATTATAACAAATTATCAGTAATTGTTACTAATTATTACCAATTATTAAAAATTATTACATATTATTACAAACTATTACAAATTATTGCTTACAATTACTAATTATTATTAATTATTACTAATCATTACAAATTATTACTAATTATTACTAATTAATCCAAATTGATCCAAATTAATCCTAATTAATACTAATTATTTCTAATTATTCCTAAATATTTATAATTGATTTTAAGTATTCATAATTGTTCCTGATTATTCATTATCATTCATTATTATTCCTAATTACTCTTAATTAATCCTATTTATTATTCATTATTCATAATTTATCTTAATTATTCCTAATTAATGCTAATTATTTTATTTATTCCTATTTTTTCAAATTTATCATATTTTTTCATAATTTTTTCATAATTATTCCTAATCATTCCTAATCATTCCTAGTCATTCCTAATTACTCAAAATCATTCCTAATTTTTCCGAATTATTCCTCATTATTCCACTTTAATTCTAATTATTCCTAATAATTTCTAATTATTTATATTTATTAATAATTAACGATAATTATTCCTAATTATTTCTAATTATTCTTAATTATTTTTAATTATTTCTAATTATTACTAATTTTTGCAAGTTATTGCAAATTAATACTAATTATTGAAATTATTTTTAATTTTTTCCAATAAATGATAATTATTGCTATTTATTTCTAATGATTCATAATTATTTATAATTATTTTTATTTATTTCTAATTAATGCTAATTATACTTAATTATTTCTAATTATTTCTAATTGTTTTTAAGTATTCTTAAATATTGCTAATTATTATGAATAACTATTATTATTGCCAATTATTTCTAATTATTTTTAATTATTCATATTTATTACTAATTATTTCTATTTATTAATATTTATTATTGTTTATTAAAAAATTATTATATATTATTACTATTTATTACTATTTATTACAATTTATTAATACTTATTACTATTTATTACTATTTATTACTATGTATTACTATTAATTACTAATTATTACTAATTATTACTATCTATTACTATCTATTACTATTTAATACTACTATCTATAACTATCTGTTAATAAATATTACAATTTATTACTGTTTATAAATATTTATTATTATTTATTACTAATTAATACTTATTACTACTAATTATAACAAATTATTACAAATTATTACTAATTATTACTATTTATTACTATTAATTACTATTTATTACTGTTTATTACTATTTATTATAATTTATTACTATTTATTACTATTTACTACTTTTTACTAATATTTATTACTAATTATTACATTTTATAACTAATTATTACTAATTATTATTATTTATTACTATATATTAGAATTTATTAATAATAATTACTATTTATTAGTATTTATTACTAATTATTACTATTTATTAGGATTTATTACTAATTATTACTCTTTATTACAATCTATTACTATTTATTAATATTTATTAATTTTTATTAATTTTTATTACTATTTAGTACTATTTATTATTTTTTATTACTATTTATTAATATTTATTACTATTTATAAGTACTTATTACTAATTATTTCAAATTATTACTATTTATTACAAATTATTGCTAATTATTATTATTTATTACAAATTATTAGTATTTATTACTAATTATTAGTATTTATTACTAATTATTAGTATTTATTACTAATTATTAGTATTTATTACAAATTATTTGTATTTATTACTAAATGTAATTATTTAATAGTATATTTTATTAATTATTACTAATTAGCATTAATTACGCTTAATTACTGAAAATTAGAGTGGCTAATTACTAATTACCACTAATTATTTATATGATTACTAATTATCATTAATTTTTTTTAATTATTACCAATTACTAAGAATTAGTACTAATAATTTAAATTTATTATTACAAATAAATACTGATAACAAAACATTTAAATCTAACTTAATTAAATCTAATAAAGAATAATTAAATTTAAAATAAAAAATGAAATAAATACTAAATTAAATAAAACATAAATACCTTTAATCGTTATCTTTTATAATTGCATATGGCTTCACAACTTCATCGTATTAGAAAAACTAAATGTGAACAATTTTCACTCTAAAATAAGAGTTTAGAGAAGTAGAGAAAGTAGGAACTGAGGTGATGGAAGAAAATACGAATGTGGCTATATATAGGTAAGGTTAGTTGCAACAGGAATATTTGCGATGGGATTCCAATCGCAAATTGTACTTTTTGCGACGGTGCCCTCACAAATACCTTCAGCCACATTAATTATGGTCGGCAATAAAAAAAAGTTATTTGCGACGGGACCCATTGCAAAAAGTGACCTACAGACACAATATTTTCAGCAGGACAACATCCTGTTGAAAATAGTATTTACCACCGCTGGGTATTTGTGACTGGAGGTGCCTACCCATCATAAATAATTAGTTATTTCTTATGAGTTGATTCTCTCCTCGCAGATAACTTCTTTAATTTCTTATTTGCGACGAAATTTATTCCTGTCCCAGATAACTCATCGTATGAATCAGTTTTTCCCGAAGTGGGTGTTGTTTGAGGTGTTTTTTGATGCTTCTGGACTGGGCCTAGTGTGTGTGCAGATTCAGCAGTAGGAGGGATCTCTTATGGGTCTAGGCAGTTACCTCCTCTCAAACAGAACTATACCACCCCTGACCTAGAGTTTACAGCAATACTATTCTAGTTGAAGTTTTGGGGGAATTACCTAATCGAGGGGCACTTGGTGGTCTTCACAGATCACAAGAGTTTGTGGCATATCTTTCCCAAGAGGAACATGATCTTGTGATAGTGAGGGAGGGTGGAGTTTCGTCAAGACATTAACTTCGAGATCTCTTACACTAAAGGATGGGTGAACGTTGTGGCCAATGCATTGACCATGAAGTCACAGAGGGAATCTGTTCAGGAATCTGTGAATTCTTGGAAGGAAATAGAGGATTTGGCTGCCTTAGTCCTGGATGCAAGGGTGGATGGTTGTAGAGGTTGTCTGCTTCAGATGCCAGTGTAGTCCTCTCTGTTTTGG
This sequence comes from Viscum album, assembly GCA_963277665.1. Classification (NCBI taxonomy): domain Eukaryota; kingdom Viridiplantae; phylum Streptophyta; class Magnoliopsida; order Santalales; family Viscaceae; genus Viscum; species Viscum album. The sequence goes on along the minus strand of OY728152.1, from coordinate 1,555,687,142 downwards.
TAGGTGAAAGAATCTTATTGGGGAAACATAGAGAGTGATGTGGTGCACGATCAGGTTGACAAAGGAAAGTCTCTAGAAGGGTGTTCAGAGGATGGTCAGAATGAGATGCTTTTTCAAGGGAAGTTGTTTGTCCAAGAGATGATGCAAGAGGTAGTTCTATGTGAGTTCTATAACTCACTCATATCAGTACATCGATGAGTTTCGAAGATGTACTGAGGTCTAAGGGAATAGTTTTGGTACCCTGGGGTGAAACATGCAGTGGAAGAGTTTGTGGAAAGCTTCCTGGTGTGTCAGCAGGTGAAGGCTGAACAAAGCGTCCCAGGAGGATTGTTTCGGGCTTTAGATGTCCCCGAGTCGAAGTGGGATGACATCTCAATTGTTTTCATCACAAGACTACACAGGGTTCAAGGAGGCTATGATGCTATCTGAGTAATGGAAGATCAATTGACAAAATCGGTTCATTTTCTTGCGATCAAGGTGACGAGTGTATTGGATGTCATAAAATAGAGATACGTGGATGAGGTGGTGCAGTTTCATGGAGTTCTGAGGTCCATATTCTTGGATAAGGAAGCACAGTTTACCTCACGAGTCTAGAGGGTATTGCAACAAGCTTTTGGCACCCTGCTACGCCTTAGCACTGCTTTCTAAACCTAGATAGATGGGCAGACAAAGCGGACCATCTAGAAATTTGGGGATATGCTACGAGCATGTGTCTTGGATATTCGGGGATCATGGTAAAGAAAATTTTCTTATGTATATTTTCCCTAAAATAATAGCTATCACTCTACAATTGGCATGAAATTGTATGAAGATTTGTACGGGTGGCTGTGTCGTTCGCCCATGTGCTGGACTGAGGTTTGGGTTGCAGGAGTTCATGGCCTAGAGCTAGTGCAGAGAACAATAGAGAAGGTTCATCTTGTACGTTAGAGGATGATGGAATTCCATGACCAGCATAATTCATATTTCGATCGTTGGAGGAGGCCAATCGAGTTTGAGGTTGGAGACAACATGTTCTTGAAGGTTTCCCCTCAACGTTGGTATCGAAGGTTCGGCAAGGGGGGAAAGCCCTCTTTTAGGTTCATTGGGCCATTCGAAGTGTCCGGGCGAGTCAATGAGGTGGAATATCAGCTGGTGGTGCCACCTCAGTTGACCAAGATCTGTGATGTTTTCCATGTGTCTCAGATCCGTCGGTATCTAAACACTGATTCACACGTCCTTGACTGAGGAAAGCATGATAGCGAGGACGTTGCAACATTTTTAGAGAGACCAGTAAGGATTGAAGATCTTAGGTAGAAGGTTCTTCCTGGATGAACCATTCCCTTAGTTCATGTGTAATGGAGTCTTGGTGGCCTTGAGGAGAGTATCAGGGAACGAAAGTCATAGATGTGTTCCCAACACCCAAAGATATTTTGGCTTTTGTTCTCTTTTGTTTTGAACTTGTTTGTAACGTACTTCTAGACCTTGTCAACATTGATATGGTTTGTGTCCATTGTTCACCGAATTTGTGTGAAGAGTCTTAACTGTGGGGAAGGGAGGACTAGATCCCTAATCAACACACATTAATGTTGAAGCGATAAAACTCGTGAGGTTGAGTGAGTGCCTCCCCAAGAGGATATCATATTGACATGAAGGAAGGGACCTCATGATCTATATGAATGGACAATGTGACCTTTGTATGTTTGTGTGGTTACCTTGGAGAGGGGAGCGTTACTGTATCACTTTTTTTCTGGTGATAGATGATGGATAGGTGTTCTTTGAAATCAGGTTTGTTTTTGGCTTTCAAACAACTATAGGGTGGTTAGGTTGTGAGAGATATCTTTCGATGTGGTTTTTCAGACCCTTCTAATTTCATTAGGTTTTGTTTTCATTCTTGAGGATGAGAATATTATGCATTGTATCTCATTAAATGGCATGAACCCTCCCTGTCCATTACTTTGCAAAATTCTGGTGTTTGGGGCTCCCTTGACTCCATCGGTGAGTTGTGAGGGCGGTAGTGTCGATGGAAGGGTGTCACCGTTCGGTCACCCATCGTTGTATCACCAATCGGGGCCATGGGGGGTCGTCGGGGGTTGCATTCCACATTTATCCCATAATTAATCCTTTATGGTTTATTACTTCATAAAAGTAGTATGACTCTGTTTTAAATGCCATAAATTAGGTTCCAATCCCAATGTGTGGGGTGACCCTCGACTGAATAAAACAATGTGCCGATGTTACACATTTTCCTCTGTTTAAATGAAGTCCATTAACTCACAGCCACTATCAACCCCACATTCTAGGGTAATTTTTACACCTTATTAATCCCATCGTGTGCAAGAGAAAAAACTCCTGGAGAAACCCTGATCTTTCTTTATATCCATTCAGTATTTCATATCACTCCACACTACCATTTGGCCTTTTATCACCCAAATATTCTTTCGTCTTCATGGATGGTCTCTTTTCCATTCCTTATGGAGTTTAGAGTCCATAATCACAAGGATTATTGTGTCCTTACTCTATATCGTTTCCTACCCACTCATGGAGTACTTCTAGTTACTCCCTTGTAGGTCGTGCATCCCCTATTTTTTGCGTGAGGAGGAATCGATGATCCTTGTCAACCAGGTAAGGATTTATCCTTCCAATCTATTTTCTATGCATCATGAAGGGTGGGTATGAAGATGTTACATCAAGAAATAGATGTAACCAATTTTAACAATGAAAATAATAAGAACATTAACGAATGAAAGGGTGGGAATGATAATTTATTTGCTGTTTTGTAGCTTTGTAGTTTTTTTTAAATTGTATGGGCTTTTTTCCACCTAAATTAGTGGTCGTTCATGGTCCTTCCATTCACACTAATTATCCTCTATTTTTATTGATAATCCTATGATTTAATGGATATAACCTAGAAAATGGTTAATCACATAAACACTATTTAATAAATGGATTCCCAATGAACAATAATCCTTTTGTGATCACTCCAGTAAATCAAATGGAAAGAAGAAACATAATGAATGGTGTTGATAAATATGGAAAAAAACAACCTTGCACTATTCTACTGATATGTGTGATGGATCTTCTTGATGTTATGTGGGGAAACATGGATGTGGATGGGATCCCTTATTGTTGAGTTGTTGGTTGTGGACTTGAGGTCGTTCGTGTCTATATAATGGGGATTGGAATGGTTTTAGTACTTTAAGGGATCTGAATTATTCCTTTTTTTGTTGTGACATTAGAAGAGAACTCGGTGTAAATGCTTAAATGACTTCTTGGATATTTTCCTTCCTTGTCTTGTGGGTATTCCGGTTAGTTTCCTAGTTTTGAAGAATTATTTAAATTCACTCACTTGATTATTTTAAAATGAATGTGCTTAATGGGGAATTTCTTTCTAGGAATGAGTTATGATCTGGTTGTGATTATTGTGCTTTTGTATGAATGAATAGTGATGAGGGTGTTTGTGTATAGGTGTTTTTTAGAACCCTTATATTGGGATGAGTAAATTTTTAACTATATGTATAAATTTAGTTCTTATGTTTCTTATCCACACCCCACTCATGATGATCACATCATGTTGAACACACCCATTTCATTGCAAAGGGTGTTTTCCCCGACAATCGTAAGAGTGGCTATTTATTAGCACTTTTTCTGATCCCTCTCCCGAGCAGCCCAGGACTCTCCAGGCAGGTTGTGACGACCTGTGGTCCATTATATCCTAGGATTCATTTGGAAGTGTTGTTTTGGGGGTTGGCCCATGTGTGTGCAGGATGGGTTTGTTTCCCAAGAATAATCAGGATGGGAACAAGTTTTATTAGATCATGGAAACAGTTATTCTGTCCCTTGTGTCTTCAGGTGTGGTAGTGATTTTTTTGGCCCATGTATCTATGGGATGGTATGATTATAGTTGACCACGTGCCTATGGGTGGGGTCATGCGGTTGTTATAGCCTAGGTGTGTGTGGGATGGGTATGACAGTGGGAATGCAGTGGGAATGGTAGGGGATGTCTGATGGGTAGGTTGTCTTAAATAACCAATGGGAAAGCGGTTTGTGGTACCCAATTGTCTATTTACTATTTCTATTACTTTACCTAACTTTCATTATCTGGGGAGTGAGCCTTGGTGAGGTTGGGTCGACAGTTTCCTTGCAAGGTGTTTGGGATATCACTATTTTCTCACAGGGCATTAGATTGTCTCCCCGCTTGGGCATGAGAGCTTTTATTTTTCCCTAAAATTTTTACCTATATACTCACCCTACATATATTAAACTCCTTTTAGGTTTCCATGGGGACATCGGGGACCGTGAAAGACCATACTTGCTTCGACATCGGGACATTTTTCATTGCATTTTTTTATTGTGGTTATTTTCCTTTGGAGTTTTTCTTGTACTTGTGTGGGTTTATCATTGAACATGCATATGGAAATGGGATTTGAATTTGCATTTACCAAAAGTTTGGGAGAATTTGGGTTTTTATTAATGTATCTCCTAATACTACTAAAAAAAGGGTAATTTCTTCCATATAATGTCAGATTCTATACTATTGGTGCTAGTCGTCATTCTAGGGCTATTGGAGGCAGGACTCTGGGGGTCATTATCTCTCCTTCAACATGAAGAATGAAGGGTCTGGATGTTTTATATCCTTTCTTTCACCTTTTTAATGGTGGTTTGTGCCATTATCATCCACTGTTTTAGCAACATTAATGATCATTCCCCTTCAAAGTAACCTTAAAACAAAACTCAAATTCTATACTCTTTATTTAAGAGTGAATGTATTGCATAATCATAATATTTTATTTAATAAATGATGATAACCACTGGGAAATGACTCATCATTTAAATCACCAACACATGATTCTTTTTCTATGGAACTTGCAACACTAGGCTAACCCCCCTTAAGGTGACCCTGTATTTTCTCAAGACTATGAAGAAGTTATCAAAACTCATTTTTTTCTCCCAAATCCATCGACCATCCCACTTATCCATATAGGAATAACCTAGACCTTTAGAAAACTAGATCATCCTCTTATTCCTCATGCACCCAATATCACTTAATTAATAGATAACCTCTCATATAGGTCACTCTCGAGGGCCAAACAAAACAAAATTCAGAAAATAACCTTATTGGAAAAAGTCACTAGGATCTATCTCTATTCCTTTTACACAAATCAACAAACAATTCACCACTCACATGTGGTCTTCCTACACCCATCCTGGAACATTGTGTACAGTGAACTGAAGAATAAAATTACTCCAGGTTCTAAACCCATAATAAAAAAACCACTAACAGAACCAATAACGAATACATAAAATACTAAATGAAACATAACCTACTTGGTCAAAACCCAAAAGGGTTACCAAATATTGTCAACCAGAAGATACCAATAAACCTCAAATACACAACATAACCAATGGTATAATAAGGAACACTACCCAACTAAACACATCAGGCTCATTGTGGTCTCCAAAATAAGGAACTCTCACTATACAAACTAGATAAACACAAGGTCTATCAATAAAACTAGGGATACCCACCTCTTCTGCACCTTCAAGTTTCTACCTACCAAATGTTCAAAATGCATGTCCATCCCATTCATCATACATCATATAGTGTTATAACTAGAAATATATAGTCAAATTGTACATTCTCTTCATGACCCAACCTGGGTCATATTACATTAACTACATAAAATAAGAGAAGTTATCATGAAAATTATCATATACTCTATCACCATAGACAAACAAGGTTCCTTTCTCTACTATGATTGTAGTATTCTCAGAAATACACTCTTATTTTGAAACCAACACACTTCTTCAGAGAGGAATTTATCTACAATTACCAACTTGATTATTAGAACACATAACATCAAACATCCACAATTTTAAAAAAAGAAGGTTCTCTACTATAACAAAGAATCCCATTTTAATAAAATTATCCCAATAAACACTGGCATGCCTATAAAACTACCATGAACAATCCCAAAAATTGTTCTTGGTCAACAAGGACAAACTAACTCATGCAACTAGAAAACAATTTTATTAAACATCCCTTTTTAACCATGTCTATATTCTAAACACAAATATTTCTCTCTCAGGAACATTTCCTGTATAAAAACATTATACAAAAAATACTCATTTAAGAATAATTTTTCAACCATTCATTAAATTTTCCAATTTTTATCATCTTTATTAGACACCCAGTTTTTCAAATTTTTATGAAATTAAATATCATTCTTCCCGTCATGTCCCACACATCCTTCCCATGTTTTCTTAACATGATTCAAGACACAAAAAACCCTAGGATCCTATAAAATGAACGAATTCACAACCCAATATCACTCTGAGAATGATAATAATATTATCAAATTGTCACATGAAACATCAAGTGCATCACCCAATGGTGAAATATAACTCAATAGTAATAACATACACAAATATCAATAATACCACCCTAGGATCAGGGAATTCCTTTTATACATGGGTTGGTTACTCCTAAAAAAATTCATTTAAAACACCCAACACAGTATAAAATCCCATATACTATTAGTAAATACTATGAAAGATAAAATAACTCCATTGATATCACTTTGTATTAAACCAGTCTTAGAAACCACTAAACAGGTGCCCGACGTTGGGTCTCGACATGACCTCAAGCATACATCTCTGTACACTAGAGGTTCTTGACTAGAAAAGTGGGTAAAATAGATATCATGAGGAAAATATATCGTATTTATTAGAGTAATACACATAATATAAGATATTAAATAAGGGAAAAAATGATCAGTAAACAAGAAATATGAATTACGAACCATTTCCCAAACAAGGTTCAAACGAAAACCAAAAAATATATTTCATGTCATACTATGAAATACCAATGTGATGAAAACCAAAAAATGACAAAAAAATGGATACCCAAAGTGGAATAGACACCAAATCTGGATTCTCATCCTTCTACAACCCAATAAATTCTCAACTATCCAGCTTATGGCCTTTCCCCTTATCATATCATGCAACCAATAAATATTCTTTGGTAGAAAATGGAACCCCGAGGAGGGTGTGAGTACTACTCACTATTTCCCCAATAATAATGTCTAAAAAATATCAACTCTAATTTGATAGTTAATTAAATTACTAAATAATTGATAAGATAAACAAATAGAACTTGGGTTCTATTAGATAATAATATACAATTTAATTTTTTTATCACTTATTCCATGGGTTATCCAATTAATTCATTTAATGAATAGTCTAAGCCAGTAAATTATTATACATAAGGAAATTAGTCATTTTTCCTATCTCTGTATTGATAAAAAATTCCTAAATCATTACAACACACATAGAATGGATCCCTTATATAGGTTGTCCTATAAATTGCAACTATTAGGCGCATAGATCCTCAGTCCCATTCCATTACATGTGAATTATGGGGTGGGGTTTGGAGCTAGATTCTAACATGACCCATGGACATAGATCCTGAATATCAATACCCCATAACTACCATGACACGTGAACATGATTATTTATCGATTTACCACTTGTAGAATTTCAAAAACCATATTCAACAATACAAAAATCAAGTCACCATTAATATATTTTTCAATAAAAAATCATTCTCACACCATATCCCAATTACATATTTACCATTTACATGTAATTTATCAGTGACATGTTACAATTATTCCAAATTCTCCTATATTTTTTATAATCAATTATTCAATAATTAACATCAATTTCATTTTTATATCATCATAACCAATTAAATACCATTCACATTTTTTATTCAGTCAACATATGTACCATCATAAATTCTCACCTGTTAATGTATTTACCATTTACAATGTGTAGCCCATTTAATCAACTTTTCATTCTCATATGCTAACCCATTTAGAATATTCAAACATTCCCATTAATTAACTCATTTAGCAAATTTTATACATCAAACTCTTTAACCAATTTACATATTATCATTTACATAAATTAATAGAATTTTCACATTTATCATTCAAATGACATAGAGAATCAACCAATTAGAATCCACAAAGAAAAACTCATTTAACCCATTAACATTTATAAAAAACCCATTATTTCATTATAACAACTAGACACAATTAGCATTAGATCAAAATTTTCATTCAAAATAACATGCCAACTTATTTACCATGGTTTATAACTCAACTAAAATCAACAAAATGATTAACATTACAATTTACTTGTTCAAGAAAATTATCACAACACATGGGATTCCGTAAATAATTATCATCTTCCTCAATGTATCCAATGAGGTTCAGGAGGGGTTAAATTCATCATTTATCCATCCATTTTACCAAATCATCTCAAAGGAACCAAATGTATGAAAAAATAGAACTAAAATAAAAAAAAGAACAAATAATCTTTAAGATTATTTGATATGACTAGTAGACCACCTACCTAAAATCTATAGATTAACACTCACACAAAAATAACTAATGATGTATATTAAATAACCCCTTGAAGAACTAATCTATTGTCCTATTTAAAATGAGTATTTATATCTATAGAAAATGAAGAAAAAAATATCTTTGACCAGATCTATAAATGAGATAAAAGATAAGTGTTACACTCACCTGGAGCTTCTATCCACTCCCAACGACACTCTAACTGTCCTATAATGATATGATATTGTCCAATGGGAATTAATGGTAAAAATGGTTAATCAATAGAATTGGTAAATAGGAAATAGTCCGGAATTGGGTGAGAAACCTTAAAATAAAGATTGGAAAATGGTAAAATCCGACATTTAAATGGGGTTCACAGTTTAGCCCCACAATTTTCCAAACGATGAGACAACCATACAGTAGCCTCTGTCTACAAGGGGAAAAATAACATAGTAAATTGGGGAAATCAAACTATCTAAAATTTTGTGTTCTAACAATGTATAATGGATCTATTGATGTTCATAACCCCCCCCCCTATTTGGTTTACATAACTATCAACCCCACCTCTACGGTTCCTTGATTTTTTCGTACAGATACCTCTAGCAGTGTGATGAATGTGTAGCATGCATTAGATGGACAAAATACACATTCTTTCATGTATCCACCCCCTATAAACCGTTGAACATCCCAAAAAATTCACTAAAATTTCTATTAACTAAACTGAAGAGGTTTAAAAAAATTAAATAGGTAAACAAATTTAAGAAGTACCTAATATTACAAACAAAATATGCACATATGACATGAAATTCCAGTGATTTTATGTGTTGATGTAATTTAATATCATATAATCTTAGTAGACTCAAATATATGTGAATAATAAATTTGTATACAGAATAAGAGATAGAATATTATTATAGTTCTGTGGGTGACTAGTTTTTAAAATTTGATGAGGATAGATAGGTTTAAGGGACTTGGATTTGGAATTTTGGGAATAATTGATAGGGAATATGTTGGTTAGATATAAAACAAGACAATTAAAGCCTAATTTTAGGAAACAATGAGCATGATATAACCTTAGTGTTCTTGTGGGGGTTTATTATATGTTTGGTGGATGAATTGAACCCATGATTGGTGTCTATTTATAAGGAATTTACATAATTATTGTATACATATACGCTTATCCTTAATTAGTCTAATGTAATATTACTGAAATGGACTCTATTGAATATCCAACAACCCTTTTCCACTCTTTGAAACCTAATTCTCACATTGAGACATATAACAGAAAAATTAGTGATGATTTCCCTCCCCGATATGGTGGGGGTAACACATCCTTAAACTAGTTTTTAAGATTCATTTAGTAGGAAAACAAACTAAATTGATACAAAATTCCTTTTTTTATTGATTTCAAGATATATGAAATTTTAAGATGAAATATACTCTAATAATTGTGAAATAAATGACTATCATATCAAGGTAATTTTTTATTAAAATATTGTAATGAATATTTGGTATCATGTACTATAATAAACCAACATGGGTAAACATAATACATCATCTAAACTATCTATGTATTCTGCCCATAATGTGTTCCCAATAACCATTAGCTAGAAACAAGAACGTGGGTGTCAGTGTATACAACCCAGGGAATTATTTTAACTTTAAATAAAGCCCAACAATTCTCATGTATACTTAAATTAAAATAATCAAATGGATTACAATGTGTACGAAAAGAACATATCCATGATACAAATAATGAAATTAAAAAATTAGAAAATCCTAAAAAAATATAGAAAAAAAACAAATATTCTTGTGATTAGACATCAACACCATCCCACAACACTATGAAGAAAATATAAACCAAGAGAATCCCCAACGCCACATTATTACCATACATTTACACATGTCTTGAAAAACTAATTTTAAAAACATAGATATGGAAATGTAGGATGTAAGAATAAATGCTATATGGATTTCACCCTAGAATCTATAAAAATAATAACACTAAAAATATAATAGTTCATTATTTAAAAAAATATTTTATAATTCATTTTCATAAGATAAAACAATTTGTAAAACATTTTTTTAATTTCATAAAAACATGTCAACAATATATAAGCCAGGATATTATTATTACATATAATATGACATTATTGAATATGAAAAACCATCCACAGATACAACATATGATAAAAATTTGACGAATCAACATGAAATAATACATACATGTAAAAAATAAGAGGATGTGGGGATTGAAACTCTGGGAATATATAATGAGACATATGAGGGATCAAAAATCACTAATGTAGGAATATCATGAATATAATAAATATCACGACATGTGACAAGATTTCGGTATCACCCAAATAACCCCTAGTGGTGTCACACACACTTATGTTGTATATGTGAATTTCCTAAATTTTCCATGATTCCCAATGATCTATATTTTCCAAAAATGATATGAAAACCATAATCAAAATTTTTCCAAACTATTTCAAAGAAACTAATTATAGAACCCATTCTTGAATACCCATTTTATAGTATAAATGATCACTGTGGAATTTCATTGAACACATAGTGTAAAAATGTATTATTAAATTGAAACCTATTAAAAAATGTATATATTGATGAAAATATAAATTGATATAAAATGAATCATTATCATTTCGCACACTAAAATAAAATAAAAGAACATCATGTATTTAATGAATTTGAATCTAACTAAAGATTGAAAAAAACCTCATCAGCATGAAATATGGTGATTATAGATGAATTGTTCGAATTATAATGATCCTAGATCTAGGAATATACCATTAAATATATATATATATTAATAATAGATAGGATCTCTATTCCCCACATAGATTTTCATGAAATGGAGAATATGAGGGATTGAAGTTTGATATATAATGAGACAATAAAACATATTTTAAGTCATACATACCTCAAAGGGATATGTCATGATTGATGTATAATAATGAAAGAGCCCATAAGAGAACCTCCTAGAGAGTGGTGGGGAGGTTGGGTTGTGATAATGATAAATTTTGAGGGGATTAAATATTAAAATGAATAGGATAATTTCATGTGTTTAAATGTTTAGACCAGGTTTCAAGATTAGTCTGCATGATTTTAGATACATGCTCTAATCAAACATTTGACATGGTCTATGGGATAGAAAGTCACATGTTTTCCAATGGTTCTCTATAAGGATTAATAACCCATAATAAAATTATGTCCTTGTATTTCGAAAAAACTGACATATACGATATTTTCCCCATGAGTCACAAATTTCGGAAAACAATTATTAAACCAGGAAAAAATACACTAGAAACCATAGAGATATAAAACATGGTTATTACAATATTAGAAAAATAATGCACCTACACCATTTTATTATCCTATATTACCTAAATTTATAATTTATAAACCTATAACACCTAAAAAGTTATCAAACAACATTAGATATTGAATTATAATTGATAATATTAATGAAAAATAGGATTTCACATGTCTCTATATCATGAATGTTTTTCCCATGAAAACAATCTTAATTCCATCCTCATAAATATACAATCCTGATAATAAATAATCTATTATAATCCCTCTCATGTATTATAATATTCATATCAACACTTTCATATTTGAAATCCCAAATGAAAATGTTTTGACATTGAACACTTTATCATGAAGAACCACAAACAGAATTGGAGACACCACAACTGAGGTGTTGGGATAAAGATAATCGACACCTATTAAACTAAATGTGAAGTGTCTAGTTTATAAATTTATAATTGGGGATCATAATAAATTACACGAATCAATTTAAAACTATGTGAAATTTTTAACCGATAAACAACCCTTCTATGTCATCTGACCACCTCATAAGAGATAGGGATCCATGGTAAAACATACCTCATATACCCAAATGATGACATCCAAAAACAATAATTTGTGAGAGATTCCTAATAAATAACCATAATCATTAATGGATAGTTCTCATATATTACATAACATCTCAGGTGGTTCCCAACTATATCTGATATTTATGAAGATAATAAAACATTCCCTAGAACCCATAAAAAAATACATGATATTACTCTAGGGAGTAAAAAACCAATTCCCAACAATAAGAATATTTATAATATCACCCATATGAGACATTAGTACATCTCATTAGTCATAGAACAAGGAATATATTATATCCAAAAATATAAGGAAAACATGAATGAATGACAGGGGCATATCTTCAAGGAGTGTATTATCCATCTAATTCAATGATAAATTTGGAGGTAGAACAATATGATCACCTCTAATGAGAACCCTTTTAATTAATATACATTTTTTAAAAAACTAATATCAAATAAGGGATAACCATTTGGAATGTTTGACGTAATAAAATCATAGATACTTACAACCTCTCAATCATAACATACAATATTTTCATCTTTTAAAAAATCCTTGGTAGAAAAGACATGAGATGATTTTTGGAATTAGAAATGATCACAAAAAATTACCTTATTATTTTAAAGGATTACATGTTATTTCATTAAATATTTCTATGGAATAATTTTCCATCTTATATAATGGAATGTATTTTACCTCACCTACTAGAGAGGAATATGGAATTACGTATATCTCTACTAGTAGTCATATAATGGAAAAAATATGTAATTTTTCAACTCACATTTGAATAATAACAATGATTTATCAAAATCATGAATCATCATTTTAATCCGAAAGTGCATGGACTGATTATAACTATGTTTTTTATCTGTCAACCCTTGACTCGTGATAACTGGAAAAACTAGTCTCCATTAATGATTCGTGGCATGATTGTGATATTGAGACAAGAATATCGAAGATTCCCCAACCTAAAATGATTCATCAAAAGTACTGACAACATATATTAACCTCATTATCATTATAATTATTATTTACCAAGGGAACTAGAATTCTCACTAAAAAGGAACATTAGTACTCTGTATCCCAAAAACAATAATATAATTTAACAAAAAAATGTTTCCTAAGTATCCATCATCTTTTGAATATCAACAACCGACTTTGGTAAAACAATAATCAATGTTTCATTGATCACATCTCATTATTCAAGAGATTAAAAAATATAATAATGAATGTCATTAAAAAATTGACTTACCCAAAAATTTATATAATTGGATTTGATTCCATTGATTGGGTCTAAATTTTGTCCATATATTTTTGGAATTTATCGTAAATTTATTTCTGAGGTAATAGTGTAACTATGATATGAGGGATTGTAAAACATCTATCAAGAAATGGTTTCAATGAGATAGATTCATTCAATAGAGAATAATCTAGGAACTATTTAAGGGATTGGCCATTTTATGAAAACAAGACATCTTTCAATTCCATGTCTAAGGAATCATAATTATATTAGGAAATCCTATGTATTATTTTCATGAATCATCACTCGAAATTATCTTAATTGGACATTCATACATTTATATTAGTTATATATTCTATATTATCCAAAAAAGGATCTATGGAATACATTGAACTAATAGACCACTCCCCATGATTTATATTCATTCTAATATAGTGCAATAATAGGAGTTATATTAAAAAATTATATAATCTACACGAAACCAAAGTATTTAATTTTTAAAAAAAAGAAATCTGTGAAGATCACCACCCATAAATATGGAAAAACCCAAATATTATGGGTTGAAACTGAAAATGGGGAAAATAGGCCAACACTATAAAATGCAACCATCACCAAGAAAATGTTATAATATAATCATGTTGAACAACGACAATGATATTTGAAAAGAAAAATGCTAGATCACCTGATCTATCATATCTCACATAAATAAGAGATGATTGAAATGAAGAAATTCCCCAACATGAAATAGAAATGATATAGTATTAGGTTGTGAAACTAAATCTATGGTATTATATGTATATATATATTCCTTGTGATCCATAAAATGCAATTGACAGTTACATATAACTACTTGATCTCTCATCCAATCTGTCCATGATACTATATTTTATTACCCCTGCTCATTAATAAGTATTACCAAGTATAGAAAACCAATCATAAACCCCTAGAAAACATTTTTTCATAAATATAGACAATTGAACATTGTTCAGAGATTGTAATGAAATAATTATTCAAGATGAATCATAGGATGCACATCACTCTCAACAATGTAGGTTATATTTGATATAAAAAAATAACACCCATACAAGTCTAAAGTAATACCAAAAAATATTATGGAACTAGAGAGTTAAACCGTGAATGGATAAAAAAAATCATAGGCCTAAAATTCAACCCTTCCAAGGCACATAATAATGATACTTCTTAATGACACATATATGTAACAATATATTCATGGTTCTCTTTTCGGGAAACGAAATGACTTCATCTTTATTTACATCAATATTATAAGTCACGAGACCATTGAGATGGAGGGAATGTCGTACCACTCCATTTGATATCTGGGAATTACTAGTTAGATGTTGAAAATGACCACTCTAAAGTAAAAATTCACACTCTAACTAAGAACCTATCAAGATGTATCACTCAATAGAAACATATGTGGAGACAAATATCTAGTTATTATCAGTATATCTTTTAATTTAACCCCTAAAATCAATAAATGATCGATATAATCATTAAATTATTCAATTAATGTTAACAATTTAAATTTAATTTCAAAACAATCTCATTTAAAAAGAAAAAATTATTATAAAAAATTACTCATTTTAAAAACAATATACACCATTGGAAATGAAGTTATAAAAAATTTTAAATGAAAACTAATTACATTAATTTATAATGAAATATATCATTAATACATTTCAAAACTCTTCAATTTCTTATTGAAACATTATACTTTTCATGATAAAAATTTAAACATTAATCATTTTAATCTTGAATTGTATTATATTTATGTAATTTTTAGAAATAAAATATCATTAAAACACCAAAATTTAACCATTCAGATTATAAAACAATATTTTATTAAGAATTATAATTAGTATTATATTTATTATTATACTTTAGAAACATATATATCCTCCATATAAAATGTTAAAAACAATTGCATATTTTTATGTACAACCAAAAAATCTACAATTAAAACATCATGGTATACAACCATTTTATGAAAAAAACATTTATTTTTATCAATATCATTATTACAGTGTGTCTATTCATTTATTAAAAAGTATTTTACCTCTTTAAAAATAAAAACATTCAACTGGATTTCAAGTGTAATACATCATTTCTAAAAACATAAACATTAAACCATGAATCATTTCATAGGAAATAAATAAATCTTCACATATTAAACTAAAATAAATCTTCTATTAATTAAATCATCCAAAAATATATTGAGTTTTATATACCTACATTAAAACACCCTAGTATTTTAATAGAAGAATATAATTTTCAACAACATATACGACAAGAAACACCATGTTTAAATGACTCACAGAACTTGTTAGCATTATAATCAAGCCATTAAATATGTGGGCATAAATAGTGTTATATAATTTAATAATTATATATAATGTTCTTAATCAATATAAATTTTTTATAATATTTTAATTAATAATCACTTATCCTTTATTAATTATAATCTGATTTCCAAAAAAATATAATCCCTTCAAAACAATATTTATTTATTTTTTTACAAGAAATTGTTATATTTATTTTATGGATATTTTATAATGTTAATTTTATAAAAAAGTAAAAAAAAATTCTGATAAAATAGAAATTAACTTACTAAAAATTTTGAGTGTATTTATATATGGATTTATTTTTCAGTAAATAGTGAAAATTATCGATTTCTCAAATACTAACATTATCTTCCATTAAATAAAGTAATTTAATATTAAATTATGTTTTTGAATTTGTATAAAAGGGAAAAATAAATCATTTGATTTATAAATAATAAAATAAATACAATAAAATAATTAGATTTCATGATTTTTGTATAAGTTAATTTTTATCTATAAAAACACAATTTTTATAAACTATTTTAATATGAAATTTTTTTATCAATTTTAATCAATTTGAATAATCAATTTTAAGGAAATAAATCAAGTAAATTCAAATAAAATACAAATATTCATATTAATGTAAATTAAAATAATTCGTATTTTTAGTTATAATGTCAATATAATATCGTCCATTACATGAACAATTATTTTCATGAAACAATATTTTTCACCGTGAATTGTGAGTTTAATTTTAAATTAAATTATTCCAATTGTGTTATTTTTATTTGATAAAATGGTAAATATTTAACATCATTATAATTAATTTTATTTAATAATTTGATCATACTTTTTGCTATGATGAATAGTAAAAGTAGTAAAAAAATAGTTTTTGTAGTGAAAAGCAAAAATGTTTAATTTGACTAAACTTATAAGTAAATTAAATTAAATGTTAAAATATGTTTATTTGTTACTTTTATATGTTTTTGTTGAGAATATATCCCATTATATAATTTATTTTCAAATTTTGAGGCACTTTTCTTTAGTGTGACTTCCAATTATTGAATTGTTTTTTTTATTACCAAAAATGGCGCTCCTCAATTATAAATGTGTATCCCCTCCATTCACTTATTCACACAATTAAGAATTTTTTTGATATAAGACTAAAAATATATCACACCACCATTCATAAACACATTATAGAGATTATGGTCTTAATGAAAAGGAAATTATTAGATACCTTAAATGGATATCCAAAGGAGGTTCTTTTTTGAAAACATTAACATTTTCACTAAGCTTCCTTTTTTCATATTATTTTAAACATCCAATTATATCATAACAATTAAAATATTATAACATTACTATATACTGGAAAATTATATGTTTTTATGTTTAAGGAGAATATTTATCCATCTCCCCTTCTTTGGAATGGGAAATGAAACCATTGCTCATATGATCAGCTAATAACCACCCCATGAACCAGTGTAATTCAGTTTATATAATCACATTTCATAGATCATCATGATTTTGGATTAAATATTTATATATGGAATGGATTAAATATCAATAATTATTTACTTTTCCCAAATAATATTTATTCTTACCATACCATCCAATTAAAATTGATTTAATCACTGTTGTACACCGTGGACAACCACATCACAAAGCGGTGGGGTTCATTTATTATTTCCACTTCCCATAGATGGTATCTGTAAGTGTAAATAATGAAAAAATATTATATTTATGTTATTATTATTATTATTATTATTAAATGTTAAAATAACCATTACCTTCATTTCATCCCGATCCTTTATATTTGGATGCATTACTCATTCGTATGTATAAACTATCATCTATATGATTGTAACATTGATCATGTATCATAACCATATTTAATTGTAGGTTTATTAACTATAATTTATCAATAAAAATTTTATTTATTCATTTATTTTTAATATGGATTTTATGTAACAATAATAACTTTTACCATGGTGAACACATCGATGCTATTTTAAAATTATAATACAATCATCCTCAAAACAACTATTGTTGAAAACATAATAAGTAATTAAATATTTAAATAATAAAAATTAGGTAAATATATTAAGTTAAAATATTAATCCAATAAAATTTTCACTAGAAAAAATGATATAATTTTTTATATGAGAGACAGAGGACATGAAGGGAATTTTCGGTTTTGAGTTAAGGGTTTTCGTCTCAAAACAACATTCTTTGGGACCCATTTTCTTCTATACAACTAATTTATTGAAAAATTATATATATTATTAAAATTTAATAATTAAATATAGTATTATTATTAGTATATATATTCTAACATCATTATTATGATATCATTATTTCATGCATCATTCATTAAGACATTTGTTAAACAGTAAAGGATTTCATATCTCACTTATATTTTCAGGAGGCATAATCCAAATTCACAGTTTGAAATTTTTTTTGTGTGAATATACAACCCCATTTAATTATATATAATTAAAATTTTTATATTCAATGTATTTAATGTATTATTTTTTGTTTCTTATTTCATAGGGTTTATTATTTTAATTAATCAATGTTTTAAGGGTTTATTTCACAATATCATCATTATTTGGAATTTTTTATGTATAAGTATCAAATTAGATAATTTTTATATATTTCTATAATAAAAATAATATATTTTCATATACTCTATTTATTCAATAATTTTTTATGTAATAGTACCATTTTTCCTCTTTATTTCCAAAAATGACATAGAGATAGTTTTTATGAAATAATGACAACATTTCTCTCTTTGTTAGAAAATATTTTCACTTCATTATCCTTAATTTTCTAAAAATTTAAATAAGTTTATAAATTTTTTTAAAATAATTTATTAAATAATCATTTACAATAGGTTGAATTTTAAAAAAATAGTCTAGAAGAAATATCCTAGTAGTTTTTCCCACAATGTGATTTTTAATCATTTTACAAATATGTGAATTTAATGTTTCTCCCTTATATGATATATAAAAAATTTACCATTTCTTATACTATGAAAATTATTGAAGAATAAATTATAATTTTCAAATTATTTTTTTAATATATAATTTTATTTGATATCATAATATTTTTATGAATTGATATCAATTTCAAAAGGCTATTTACCTCAATATATTTTCCATTTAATATTTTATAAACATATTAATTAGAAATGACAACATTTTATGTTATAGATTGGTCCTATAATATATATATATATATATATATATATCACATATATATCACATATATATCACTTATATATCAATATCTTTTTATCCCATAGTTTTATTGGAAAAAACATGATTTTATTTTCATTTTTTAAATTCCATCATTATGAAATTTCCTTAGATTATGATATGAGACAAAATTACACAACCCATTTTTGTTCAATAGTTATTACTTGTGCTATGAATTAAATTTGATTTAAATTATATTGAACACATAAATGATATCCATTTTATGATTGGTGAAACTATATGGTGCTTAATGCATTGGGTAAATCATTTGACCCATGAGGTGTGATGAATAAGATTATAGAGTAAACCTAATCAATTATGGAACATTTTCGTCATTTAATATTGTATAGTTAGTTATCCTTCTCTCATTTTTATTTCATGATTTATGTTTCATTCACATTTACTACGATATAATCGTCTTATAATTTTTTTAATTATTCTATACTAATATGTGATTCATTCTTAAGACCTATATTCTATGAAATAATGTAATACTTGTTACATGAATGTTATGTTTCATTATAATTTTATCTTGTTACAGGAATTTTTAGCTCACCCCTTTCATTTAGTTAAATTCCTGGTTATATTATAAATTTTTTTAGGTCAATGATAGTAATGATCTGATAAAGGAAAATAAAAGTAAAATAATATGTTACATTTTCATTCATTTAATGTGTTAGGTTAATAATCATCTGAAGAATCTAGTCCTCACAATAAATATGTTGTAATTAATTTATTTTTATAAAAAATAATGAAATAATATTTGTAATTGGATTCGGTCACTATATTAATAGAAAAATAAGACCATCATTATTATTAAAACTAATTCTAACTATCAACATACCATAAGATCGACCAGAATTCTTTTCCCTTTTATGAGCCACTCAAACTATAGAACAATAATAGGTTCTAAATGACTATATAAAATTGATGAATACCCTTGTTTGAAACAAGAACATGGTTGACATTATGATTCCATGTTTACCACAACCCCTCTTAACTCTTTCAAAACCATGCTCCCAATAGGTTAACAGTATCTCAAGAAACCTCGATAGACTTAAAAAATAAATTCTTGTTTTGGTTTATGCCAAATATCAGGAATAACCCCCATGGAAACAAATATATGTAATTTAGGATCATAATTCAACATATCAAACTATAATTCATGAAAAAAAATCTAACATAAAATTAAAAAAAATCATTGTCAACTCATGGTATCACGATTTGTACTAGGAAAGGTTTGATCAGGAGGCTACTTGACACATATACATTGATCTCTAATAATTTCTTAATCCATTAAACAATAGTCATTTAATGAAACCTTATAAATATAATAACACTTCTGGTTGTGCATGCCACTAATACCATTTTAGTAGGAACCACCCCAAGTCAATATAAGACATCAACAAAATAAACTAGGTATAGGAACTAAAGTGTATTCTCGATCACCACTATATGTGAATAAGCACCTGGGAATCAACATAAATAATTTTTGGAATGATTTTACAATTAATTTTAACCAAGGATGTCTCATGTAATAGAAAAATAAGATAAAGAATAAGTCTAATAAAGAATAAATTATATGTTTATGAGATATATAAAGACATTCCAAAAGGTATTAAGTTGAAATAAAAACCATGAATGAAAAATGTATCATTGTTCTTAAACTTTAATACCATATCAACCCACTATTAATGTGAAATGGACCATGAGAATACACAACAAGACATGCTTCCTTTCCCTCTACCTAAACTCTATAAAACCACATATAGAAATTCCCAAAGGAAAATTTTGGGTATTATCAAAAATCTAATTATGATTTCACTAAATAATCTATATTAATTCATATATTAATAATTCATTTGTTTTCTGTTTCTAAAAAAATAAAATTTATAATGTTATTTTTTTATTTAATAAATTTTCTAAAATATCATTTGGTTTTGAAAAGGACATAATATATTCACAAAAACCAAAAATATGTAATGTACATTTATAATATCATGAATAAATAAGAAAAAACTATACATTTTTACTACATAAGATAAATATTTTAGGTACCCATTATGAAATAATAATGACATGTATAAAATACAAAACATGTTGGGAACACTCATATTGGAATATGTTATTCAAGACATGAATAAGAACCATCCATTTATCCATGAATAATGTGAATCTAACAAATTCGAGTACTGTGACATTGTTTCGATATAGATAAAATATATCCTTGTTATATCATAGACACAAAAGTTGAATATGTCCTTTTCTAAATGAACATTAGGTTATAAATGTGACTATTTTCAAAAAAAAGATTTGAAAATCATGATCGTAGGATAAAAATATTTTCAAAATGATCCATTATATCTTCATGGATTGAAATCTATTTTAGAGTCAAAACATCATTAAATAATTTCATCAAACATCGAGTGTGCACAAATAAAATTTAATGAAAAAACATTTTAAAAACATTATATCATGATATAAATCGAAATTGATATCAAATAAATTTTTTCATGATCCATGAAAAAATTATTTACTAAAAAGAAACGTATTTCCACAATTTTAATATTTTGTAGAGACAAATACCAAACAACTAGATAAATTTCCATCGCATTAAAAAAATAATTGTAAATTATTCAATATGGTTCCATCAATACTATATCAAATAAAAACACTGTGATCTACCTATATAAATAATTGATTTCATTTCCATACACTCATTGTTTTAAATGACATATTCGAGATGATAAATTTGTTATATATGTATAATGAGAAGAATAAATCAACCAAAAAACATAGACACCTCTAAGGGATCCATATATATAGAGTGGTAATAACCAAGGATCTAAGTGGAAAACCAACTAGTTATCCATGGAGAGGTTGGTTTAGGATATTGAGAAATTAGGGTGGTATTAGTGGTTAATAATACCTTTTAAATTGAGGTAATTTCATATATTTAAATGATCATATTGTGCCATAGGGTTAGGATTCAATTTTTATTAAACATTTATCCAACATTTTCTAGGATATAATACATAAGAATTCATATCACATAGAATCTTAGTATAGTCCAAAAAATATGATAAATTCTACAAATTTTGTTAAAAAGGAACTATATAGACACAAAACCAGTCAAATTGTTTGCATCGAGACTCACACATTCAAAAAAACCATTATAAAACTTATAAAAATGCCACCGAAAACCACATAATTATAGTTAATGTGTGACAAATATTTAAGAAACTGTGCACCAAAATAATTCTCATATTCTATTTTAAACTTACATCTTGGATATTAAACTAAAACTCCCAAAAATCAATTTGAACATAAAATTAAATTAAAGAAGAACAAAATTTATCACATTTCTAACATGAAGTGCGTGACATGTTTGGGTTTTTATTAATGCAAGAATATTTGAGAAACAGTGATCTGAAACTAATAAGATCTAAAATTTCATTAATGAATAAATAATGATTTTTGAGACCATAGTATATGTTCCTCAACATATATTTTATTTGTTGGGTCCCAAAATAAGTGTATTGACTTAATTATGGAAAACATGAAGAAGTGTGTCAGTATGTTTAATGATAGAGTGACTCATTATAAAAGTTTTGAGAGAAGTAAAAAACATTCAACCATAGTTGATATTCAGTGATTTTATTTTGTATAAAAACTCACTATGGTTCTATCATCCATTATAATAGATAAGTTTTGTTAAATCATGTAAAATAATTTTATTTCAAAAAATATATTATCAATGATGAATTTTGAGTTGGATTAATTGGAATTAATAAGTTTATGTATTCATAATAAAATGAGAAATATAAATAATTATATATAGTAATTTTTTATACAACATATTTAAACTCTTAGGATGCTTTGGATCTAGGGGTTAAGAAAACTAGTATTAAATTCAATATGTAATTGTTTTTGTAATCTATACAACATTGATACTTAGCATAGAAAAAATGGTGAATATGAATAGAGTGATATTATTTGAGGGCACAAATTAATACATATAAAAAAACACATGATATGAAACATATAAACTATTGAAAAATATGTTTTCATAATAAAAACTAATAAAATACAACTAAGTCATTCCAAAAAATTTAATTGAATGAAACATTTATGAATCTTCTCAACAACAATATGAAGTATAAATATTATTTATCTATATCCATATATATCCAAATCTACTCGATTATAATGTATTTCATGACCATAAAATCCAAATGGGGTAATCTTGTTTTTATTTATAACTTGAAGGTAGTTGGATGACTATTTTTATTGGTAGTAATGTTAGTTGAATTTAGTGTATTATTATTCATCATTATATATTAGTAAATTCATATTGATTTCATGACTATATTTTGTAGTGATGAAATATTACTACATCATTATTGACACTCTAATTTTATTTTTGATGAATAAAATATTTAATTATTATTGTTTAGATTGGATAAAATGGTTATTTAGGAAAAATTGAGTTTTTTCCTCTGTACATTTAATGAAATTATTTTTTATCTGAATGAAACTAATTGATTATTTATTTACCCAAATAAATGATATTTTTTTCAAATCATGAACATTGTGTTGAGATAAATGATATTGATACTATAAATATGAACATATGTATATTTTATGCTTTTTATAATAAAAATAATTCAATGATAGTGGAATGAACCTTTTAAAATATTTCACATGTGGACAGATTAATCATTTTAGTTTCTTTTGAGATATTTTTTATACTAGAAGGAATGATGAGTCACAAATTCAATTAGATATAATTATAAAATATGTGTAAATTTCATTTCAATAATGGTGATAGTGGATAATAATATATTATTTATAAAATTCTATCACATGAATAAATTATATTTAAATGGGGAAAAAATAAATAATTAATGGACAGATACTATTAGCATGTTTCATGTTTTTAATGTTTGGGAACATAATTTTTTTATTTCTATGGATTTTTTAATGTGATGATAGGGATTTTAATTCATATAAAAACCATATTAAATTTCCTTGTATAAATAATGAAAAATATTGAATTTATTTTAGATGGGAAAATAAATGGGGGAGTTCATTCTATAAATATAAGGTCAAGGATGATATTTTAGTAAATAATATGAAAGAAATTTAAAATTATATTCATATAAAGATAATATGTTTATAGTTCAAATTATTAATACAAAAAGTAAAGGAAAACCCCTAATTTTTTTTAATTTTATAGTTAATGTCAATAGTTTCATTAATGAATTATATATTCAACAGAATGAAAAAATGAAAATGGTTCTAATTTTAATGGTTTAATTAGAATATATTGATCTAATCAGAGTCAAGTTAACTCATTTAAGGAAGATTGTGATGGATCTCAGTGCTCCATAACAATCATCAACAAGATTTTAATACCAAAAGTTGAGAAAGATAATATATTATATGATATAATTTATTGTATTGAAAGATGAGGAATGGTAATTAAATACATTTATGTAGAGTTCTTTAACATGAAATAATTTATTAAAATAAGTTGTATGATAGTGGTTCCATGAAGAAATTAGAACTAAATATATTTACAATGAAAATTAAAGAATTCATTAATAGTGGAATGATGAGTTTTATATTGTGCATGAATGATAAAATATAAAAAAATATTGAATTAAAAAAATGGGATTTCATTTTAACCATTCAAAACATTGTTAATTTTATAAGTAGGTATAGGAACCCAAACATTTTGAGATAAATATAAATCATTATTGGTTTCATGAAAACTATAATATATTAAGTAGAACTATATTTGTAGAGAGATAGTGAAAAATATTCCGTCAAATTATATTCTTAATTTTTTTTTGGTTATACCAAGACCTATTATTATGAATTGGTCTCAAACTTCAAGGATGATCTAATATAATGATGAAAAAAAGGATAAGAACATATCAAACATCAAAAATAAAAAATTATTTTTATTAGTATTATCTTTCACTCATAAATATTAATCAGAACGATTGTAATTATAGGAAATTGGGGATATAAATAGACCTATCATAAAATTAAAGATATTTAAAATGTTACTAATGGATTCAATTTAGTAATGATATAAATAATACCCATTTTTAATGTAATATTAGTTTATTAAATGTTATAATGAAAATAATGATAAGAGACACCCACATTACATGAATTAATACAGATTTTCAGGGAAGAAAAAAACATGTAGATTTAAATATTTGATATAAATTTTCTTCATTTATTGAAGAAGAAATAAATATGGATTCATAATATTTTGTGTTTATTCCACAAAGCCACAAATTTGATCTAGTCAAAGAATATTATGGTATGAGTCGATATAACAACCTATATGTGTAATTATAGATCATCGATGATTAAGATAAATTGTAAAATAAGGATTGATGGTAATGAATTTCTGAATATGAAAGTGTATTATGTAAAAGATCATATAAATAAAACCATGAAAATAATTTAACATTATAACATATGTTTTGATGTAAACATCAATACAAAGTGATGATTATGATAAAATAAAGACTAAAATTCATTAATTAATTAATATGGGAAACGTATATCTCTACATAGTTGTAAATAATGAGAACATAAGTTTCTTCATAGTGGAATAGGATAAAATTAAAGAGTGTAAATGTATTAAAAAAATAAAAAAAATAATGTAAAAACATCAAATTATTTAGATATAATTTAAGAGATAGAATAATGGCATGTAAATATTTCATGATATTTAATTTATTTTAAAAACCCTATTTGAAAAATGAATTATATGACCTTCAAACTATTTGTTTCTATTTCTTAAAAAAATTATTCTTATGAATAATGATTGAACATGAAGATAAAAATATATTTTCTTATTCATATATGATTAAAACATAGGGCTTGAATAATGTTTTTGTATCATTGAATAATGTTAAAATCAAATCAAAAGGTTTCAATGACAATATAATAATGAAATAATGAGATATTAAAATATATTTTAATTAGATAATAGATCATAATATAAATCAAATATAGAAAAAATTATTTATAGTAGTTGGATATAAAAAATTTGGTGTCATCATTAACAAAACTACAATAAATTAGAGTAATTTAAAAAAATGAAATTTTTATATAAAGAAAAAATTATTCATTCAATGATTTATGTAATATAATTATTAGAAATTGGTTTCATATCATTCAACATAAACAAAAAATAGGAATTTTCAAACTCTTAAAAATATGAAAACAATATATGAGATGGTGTGGAGAAGGAATATTATTCTTCTAAATGATAAAAAATCACCAAAATTTAATTAAAAACATATAAGGAACCCAATAATTACCTAGAATATATATATATATACATATTTGGGATTTAAATGTCGTGTAATAACCAGAAATTTCCATGTAATATTTTATATTATATGATAATTTTACGAGTTGGTAAAAATTGAGGTCGCGTGATTCTGAGACCCGGAGTACCCAAAATGAATTTATGAAATTTTTTCATTTATATTTAGTAAACATACAAGTGGGTTTTTGTAACTTCTGAACCAGCTCGAAATTGAAATCTGAGGACACTGTTGAACTCGCCGTACCGATATTCACTTAAGGAGACTTTCACCTCATCAGTAGTTGGTCGAGGGTGAAAGATAGATTTTGTGTTTTTTGTGAATGAATAATAAAATATTGTTTAACATTTTTATTTTTTGAAACCTCTCATGTGGATGTTATAAAGTTGGGGAACACCTAAAATAAAACCTCCCACATGGGTTATGGTAGTGGGGACCACCCGAACCCTCAAAATGGGAGAAACCCTTAAACTCCCTCTAAAATGTGGGGAAGCCTCTTGAACATCCCCCACATTAATTGTGCCACCCCTTTTTATAATTTATACGAACTCATCAATCAATTAACTAATTTTTTTTTAATTATTCCAAAAAACTAAATAGATAACATATTCTAGTATATTGGATATTTTATTTTTTTTGTGGATTGTGGGAATATATTTGGAAAAGGAGAAGGGGAGTTCTTTTTGGAGGATTCCACTTGTCCAATAAAGAACATCTTCCACGAAGAATGCTTCTATTAACAAAGAATGGTGACATTCTCTAACATCTTTGACTCCTTCCTTGTGACATCATCCAATAGTGGACATGTAAGAACCTGGTTCTTATTTGGAGGTACGGGTTTCTTCTTTTCCTTTTCCTTAAGTGTTTCTGAGAAAATATAGAAAAAGGTGGAAAATCCTAA
Organism: Viscum album; assembly: GCA_963277665.1. Classification (NCBI taxonomy): domain Eukaryota; kingdom Viridiplantae; phylum Streptophyta; class Magnoliopsida; order Santalales; family Viscaceae; genus Viscum; species Viscum album. The sequence goes on along the minus strand of OY728152.1, from coordinate 1,555,659,751 downwards.
ATTTTGGAACTACACGCCGTGTACTTTTCTATACGTCATGTACTTATGGCCATGTAGTGATGAGTACACAGGGCATGTAGCCATGTCAGCGACAAAGGGTGTAGGAACCGACTACACGCCGTGTAGTGTTCCTTTACACGTCGTGTAGTCATTCGGCATGCCAAAATAGTAAGGCGGTGGAAAAGCCGCCATCTGGGTGACAGTACATGCCATGTACCCAAGAGTACATGTCGTGTACTGATGTCAGCAAGTGAACAGTGCCACACTGGCGAGAAGCCGCCAGATGAACAGTTAAATGAAAGAGGTACACGCCATGTACTCTGAAGTGCACGCCGTGTACTTTGTTTTTTCAGCTTAAAACAGGAAGTAGCCTCCTCATTTGGAAGAGGAGACACTTGGGCATATTTGGATCCAAAGGAGGAGGTCGGACCTTTGAAGATCCACCGGGTGTTCGTATGGAATCAGTTTCTGCCTCGGATAATCCCATTGGAACCGCACGGGTAAGGGCTTCCACCTCCTTGGCTGGTTCTTACCAATTCTTCTCCTAACAAGAGTTATTTATGTTTGATTGGGTTTTTTTATTCATTATATCTACGCTGTTCTTGGGTGTTTTTGGAGTCAGCATTCGGGTATAACGCTCATTGGCATATAAGGTAGGTGGCTTGGTGTTTATTTTTCCAACTGCTCTGTGTTTTGTGCGTTTTCGTGCCACAAACGCGTGTTGGGGTGTCGTGTGGCTGAGGTCATTGCTGTATTAAACATCTAGAATTGATTAGGTATTTAATTATGGTATTAAAATGCTGGTTGGGATGGTTTCTTGGATCCGGAACCATGCCAGGGGTGTGTTCCACTGTTTAGCCGTTTGGCCAGGATACCCGAGTGTATTCTTATAAAGTTGTAATTGTATAATTTCCTTAAGAGGAATTGATTGGACTGCTTGTTTACATGTTGGGCATGTCCTGGTTACCTGTTTGGCCTGAGGGCGTTGTTGTGATTAGCCTGTGGGCACTGTACTGTATTAGCTTGAGGGCGTGACTATTTTAGCCCAAGGGCTGTCCTTATTTTGCCTGAGGTTAACCTTTCGTGCCTGAGGGATTGACTTCTGTGCCTGAGGGTGACACTTCCTACTCCTAAGGGAAATTTCTGTTACGCCTGAGGGCAATACATACGGGTTGGATTCTGTATAGCCTGAGGGTGTGGTTCATTATTTCCCTGAGGGCTTGGTGCTTTTGAGCACAAAATGTTACTAAATAAAATGGATTAAATGAATAATTAAATGGCAATATAAGTTGTAAGTTAGTTACTTTTGAGTACTGATTAGTTTATTACTTTTTACTATTTCCCACTTATTGCATGCATTACACACAGTTGAGCACGAGCCTTTGGTGGGTGCCTACGGAGAAATATTTCTCACACCCTATTTGGGACAAGCTTTTTGGCCCAAACATATTACGTTTCTGTAGGTGTGGATAGGGGAAAAAACCCCTATACAGTTACTTGAATGTTACTGAGGAGTAGGAGGGCATTGGACCGAGCCTTGGCTCGTGATGTCGATGCAAGCTGTTTTGCTTTTTTTTGTTGTACTCTGGTTTTGGTTGTACTGTGTTGATGTATAACATGTTTTGGATGTTTTCTCAGAACATGAGACATGTAGCATCGTCAATTACATATTGTTGGTTGTATTCACTGTAGTTAGTTAATTTAGTTGTGTATGGTTTACTGCTTCCGCTGTTGATGTATGTTTTATTCTTTATTCTATTGCGCTACACTTTGAAAAATGAGGGCATAGTTTCCCCACTATCAGACCTGGGCCCTCACTGCTATTTGGCAGCCTCTGGCATTTGGGGAAATGCACTTGAGGTCACGTGGCGAACCGGGTTCGGGGCACCCGTTGAGTGGCACCCGGAGCCGGGACGTTACAAAGTGGTATCAGAGGGTTTTCTTTTCTTTGACTTACTATTTGGAGCCATAGTCAGGGATAGGACGAATGGTAGTTGGTAATAAGTTGTGCCCGGGCGTAGCTAACCCATGTACAGGGAAAATCTATTCTACCTCGTATTTTGCAATTCTTCTGATTTTGTAAATTTTACAGTTGAAATGTTTTCACAGTTGGGTGACGCACTTCTATTGTGCTGGCTATATTTTTTCTGTGGGTTCTATTTAGTTGAAACCCGATGAGATGAGGGTATGCCATCTCATTCATCATATAGGCACATGCTTGAAATCACATTCCATGCACAGTTTCCATTCCATGTAGGTGCATTAGAAAACTACATGTTGTTGTGATAGGTGTTGTTCTAGAGAATCATGCTGTTGTGATAGCTGCACTGATAAAATTCCTGTTATTTGATAGGGTAACTTTTGTGTGAGTTGTTCCTAGAATGGATGCCAAACTTTGGTTTTTTGGGGGGAGTATGGTCCCCCATTGATCAGAATTTGGTGGATCATTGACTGTTTATTATTTATAACACATATAAGATGTCAAACTTTGATTTGTGGGGAGTATGGGCCCTCACGGGTCGGAATTTGACACTTAGGTGTTGTTTTTCAGTGTTTTCTGGGTTCCGGGGAAGTTTATGGGGCATGCTATCTGGAAACCCAGTATACACGCCGTGTAGTATTTTCACACACGTCGTGTATGGCCTTCTATTCGGGAAGAAAAATGAACTTTTTAAGTACACGTCGTGTACTCTGAGTACACGCCGTGTAGTCCCTTCCCATGTCACAAACCATGTGGGCGACAACATGGGGTAGGGAACTACTTGGGTAAAACACATCGTGTACCAGATATACATGTTGTGTAGTATTGACCCGGAGTCCGGCCATGTAACTAACAACACGGGTCGGTGAACTCCTGCACAGAACACGCCATGTCAATAATGAACACGCCGTGTAGTGTGACCTGGGGACTCGGTCGCATAACTAACAACACGGGTCGATGTCACCGTTCCTTGAACATGCCATGTACCTTTGGGGACACGCCATGTAGTCGTGTCTGAGGACTGACCGTGTGGACTTAGCCGGGGGGTGGGGAAATGGGGTGATGTACATGCCGTGTGCGGGTGTAACACGTCGTGTAATTTCAAGTCGAGTAGTCGGCCATGTCAAAAGCGACATTGGAAGTTGGAAAATAACACCATACATGTTGTGTAGATTAAGTACACGCAGTGTTGTTTTTTTTGACGGGAGCCATGTTGGCTTAGCCGTGCAGAAGGACCCGGGTAGGGGAAAGGAAGTCAAGTACACGCCGTGTAGTCAGTGTACATGTCATGTAGTCTTGTTTTTAAAATTTTGAGATTCCTTCTTTCTCTTGTTCCCTTTGTGGTTTATTCATTTCAGCCTTAATAGTCTTGAATCTAAGGGTGCTTTTGACCTTGTAGTGTCATGCCACCTAGGCGACCGCGCGTTGTTCGCCAGGAGAGTGGCGACAACTTTACTCTAGAGATGGTGGGCCACGGGCTACCAGTTGATCCTCCAGCAGAGCCAAACGCGGCACCAGCTGTTATACCGGACACAGGCTCGGAGGCACAGTTCCGTGAAGGCTTATTGCAGTTCATGCATACTTTTCAGGGAGCACCGCAGGATGCCACATCTATGGTCTAGCTTACACGTATCTTCCAGCAGCAACATCCGGCTACATTTTCAGGTGATGGCGGACCATAGGCTGTAGATTCTTGGCTGGGGTTGATGTAGACTATTTTTGAGCATCTTGAGATGTCTCCAGGGCGGAGGGTCAAACTCGTGACATACATGTTGTGTGATTCCGCCAAGAGGTGGTAGGATGTTACCACCCAGTCAGAGTATCACAGGGACATGGCGTGGGAAGACTTTCAGGCAGTCTTCTATGACTTTTTCTTCTCAGAGACACTGAGGGCATATAGAGATTGAGAGTTCATGAATCTGCAGAAGGGTGCTATGTTAGTGATGGACTATTCTACTCATTTTACGGAGCTTCAGTACTTTGCACCCGTTTTGGTGGGATATGAGACGCTGAGAGCCAGACGTTTTGAGTATGGTATTCGGTATTACATCCGAGCGTTGGTGAATGTCTTCAGGTTGCCTACTATAAACGCCAACGTGAACCAAGCACTGATTATGGAGAGTAACCTGCAGTAATCTAGTGGTGTGGGCTAGGGCAGTTCAGTACAAGTTACTAATAATATTTCTGCTGGCAAGAGGAAGAGACAGATAGACTTGTCTCAGGGAGGCAGTACCAGCCAGACAGCTTCTTCAGGTGGTCCGATCAGGTGCTACCAGTGTGGCAGAGAGGGGAACAAAAGACCGCAGTGTCCACAAGACCCAATGGAGTGTCGAGCTTGTGGCAAGATGGGTTATCTACAACGCTTTTGCAGGGCGTTTCCACCTATTGCTAGTGAGAGGGGTTCTGTGCATACTTCTTGTGTGGGAGCGGGACCAGTGGCTTCTTACCAGTTGGGGAACTGGAATACGCCAGGGCGTGCAGGTAGAGATGGTGGTCATGGCCGTGGTAGCCAGACACCAGGATCTCAGAAGCAGCAGGGCTGGATAGCATAGGGTAGCTAGGCTGTGTCGCAGGGCCGCGGCACTAGGCAGGCATATGCAGTGCAACAGACCCAGCAGGAGCAGGATCCCAGACCTTCTATAGTCAGAGGTACTATTTTAGTATCTTCTGTCTTATCTTCAGTACTTTTCGATACGTGTACTACACATAGTTTTGTATCTGTACCCGTTGTGGAGAGCCTTGGGCTCTGTGTTTCTTCATATTCTGTTATCATGACGCTAGACACTCTGTTGGGCACTAGAACGACTGGTGTGCATCAGTGCAAGGAGTTTTCCCTTGAGTTTGGTGGGTGTCACTTCCTTTGGGACCTATATGTCCTAGAGATGACAAGCTATGACGTCATTATCAGGATAGACCGGTTGGTTCCCTTTCAAGACATTGTAGACTGCTATCGTCGTAGGGTACCTTTCACATCACCAGAGGGTGGAGAGTTTCTATACAAGGGCGAATGGGATGTTCAGGCGAGTCGAGCTGGACCAGAGCATCATGGGTGAGGTGGAGTCACAGCCCAGATTGCAAGCTTATATCTGGATGACCAGGGGACTCATCAGATGGATTTCCCTCTAGTGGTTGATCATTTTAGAGATGTCTTCCTGGATGACTTTTCAGGTCTTCTTCAAGAGAGAGATGTGTATTTCTCTATCGATCTCGTTCCAGGAGCAGCACCAGTGTCCATTCCTCCTTATAGGATGGCTACACCTGAGCTGCAGGAGCTCAAGAGGCAGTTAGAGGAGTTACAGGTAAAGGGCTTTATCTGACCTAGTATTACTCCTTGGGGTTCGCCAGTCCTTTTTGCAAAGAAGGTGGATGGTACCCTCAGACATTGTGTGGATTATCGGAAGATGAACCAGTTGACGATTAAGAACCGATATCCATTACCAAGGATTGATGATCTTTTTGATCAGCTTCGTGGTGCACAAGTGTTCTCGAATATTGACCTAAGATCATGATATCATCAGCGGTGCATGAGACCATCTGATATACCTCTCACAGCTTTCAGAAGTAGGTATGGTCTATATGAGTATACGGTTATGCTGATTGGACTCACGAACGCGCCAGCAATTTTCATGGCTCTGATGAATCGTGTTTTCCATCCGTATCTTGATTCCTTTGTGGTAGTATTCATGTACAACATCTTGGTGTACTCTCACACTCGACACGACCATGCCACCCATCATGAGATCATCTTGAGTATGATGAGATAGCATCATCTATATACTAATCTCTCAAAGTGCCACTTTTGGATGGACTAGATTCACTTCCTGGGTCATATCATCTTAGAGGCAGGAGATTCAGTAGACCCAGAGAAGGTGATAGCATTAGTTTCTTGGGAGCATCATAAGAACGTGTTTGAGATACGGAGTTTCTTAGGGTTGGCTGGTTACTACAGGCATTTTATACAGGACTTCTCCCGCTTAGCAGCGCCGTTGATGGGCTTGACTAAGAAGGGTGTGAAGTTCTCTTGGTCAGAAGCTTGCGAGGCAGGCTTTCTGGACCTGAAAGGAAGGTTGACATCAGCACCAATCCTGATACTCCCAGAGCAGGGGAAGAGCTATACAGTTTACTATGATGCATCAGGTATTTGGCTGGGAGCAGTGTTGATGCAGGGCGACCGAGTTGTGGCGTATGGGTCTCGGCAGTTGAGGCCACATGAGAGGAATTACCCGACGCATGATCTCGAGTTGGCTACAGTAGTACATGTGTTGCGCTGTTGGAGACATTATCTATTGGGGGAGAATTTTGTGGTTTTCACTGACCACAAAAGCCTCAAGTATATCTTTACTCAGCATGACTTGAATCTGATGCAGCGAAGGTGGGTCGAATACCTTCAGTCCTTCAATTTTGAGCTCGCCTATACATTTGGTAAAGGTAATGAAGTAGTTGATGCACTGAGTTGGAAGACTCAGATACAGGCAGTGCAAGAGGCCCGTGGTGAGTGGGATCTCATGGCCTTGGTCTCTAAGATGCATCTGGAGGTGCACGATAGTCAGGAGCAGACTTATCTTTCATCATTAGCTGTGACTTCTACCCTCCTGGATAGAGTGAGGATGAGAAAGCTATCTGATTCAGAAGGGCTAGTTCTATGGGAGTCGGTGGCAAGTGAGGACCCTCTTCATGGGTGTACAATAGGCGATGGTGATGTTTTGTGTTTCCATGTATGAGTATGGGTTCCAGGGGATCTACGCTAGGAGATGATGTGGGAGTTTCATTCTTCAGCTTGGGCAGTTCATCCCATGGTTACCAAGATGTACCGTGACTATAAGACGTCAGTATTGGTGGCCGGGTATGAAATGAGATGTAGCTAGTTTCATTATGAGGTGTTCCACCTGTCATCGGGTGAAGGCGGAGCATCAGAGACTAGCAGGACTGTTACAGCAGTTACCTATTCTAGAGTGGAAATGGGACGATGTCACGATGGATTTCATGACTGGATTGCTGAGGTCACCTCGTGGAAATGATGTCAGGTGGGTTGTTGTGGACAGACTCATGAAGGTAGCTCACTTATTTCCGATCAAAGAAACCTTTGGTGTTGACGAACTCAGAAGGTTGTATATCTGAGTGATCATACGTCTTCATGGGGTCCCTCATTCTATCTTTTATAATAGGGACACCCTCTTTATGTCACGTTTCTGGCAGAGTTTTTAGAGGGCACTGGGTACACAGGTGCTTCTGAGCACATCATACCACCCTCAGACCAATGGACAGTCATAGCATACGATACAGGTGCTAGAGGACATGTTGCGTGCATGCGTCCTAGACTTTGGGGGATTTTGGGAGAAGCATATACACTTAGTCGAGTTTTCTTATAAAAATAGCTTCCAGGTGACTATTGAGATGGCACCATATGAGGCCTTATACGGTAGGCCGTGCCGATCACCTTTGTGCTGGTTAGAGGCAGGTGAGGTCGCTTTTCTAGGACTACATCTCATACATGAGACATCTGAGCAGGTCCAGTTGATTCAGAAGCGGATGGATACCTCATAGTATCTTCAGAAATCATATGTTAATCGTTGTAGATGGCCTTTGGAGTTCTTGGCCGGGGATGAGGTTTTTCTTCATGTTTCTCCGAGGATGGGACACAAGTGGATCAGGAGATAGGGCAAACATTCACCGCACTATGTGGGGCCATTTGAGATTCTGGAGAGAGTCAGGTCGGTTGGTTATCGGTTGTGATTACCGCAGTGGTACCAAACCACGCACGACGTCTTCCACATATCTCAGTTGTGCCGCTATCATTCAGACATGTCTCACGTCTTTCAGCACGAGGAGGTTGATCTAGAGGCAGATGTGTCCTTTGAGGAGAATCTGATTTGTATTGTTAACAGGCACACAGAGGTTCTCTGAGGCTAGTCATTTCCTCTCGTATGGGTGCTATGGCAGCATGGTCGAGTGCAGGATGAGACCTGGGAGTGGGAGGCCGACGTACATGCTCAGTGGCCAGAGTTGTTCACGGAAATATCTTCACCACCCATGGAAGGGAAATTCGGGGATGAATTTCTATAAGGGGCGAAGTTTGTAAGAACCCGGTTCTTATATGGAGGTACAACTTTCTTCATTTCCTTTTCCGTAAGTTTTTTTTAGAAAATATAGAAAATGGGGAAAAATCCTAAATTTTGGAACTACACACCATGTACTTTTCCACACGCCATGTACTTCTGGTCGTGTAGGTATGAGTACACAGGGCATGTAGCCATGTCAGCGACAAAGGGTGTTGGAACCGACTACACACTGTGTAGTGGTCCTTTACAGGCCATGTAGTCAGTCGGCAGGCCAAAATAGTAAGGCGGTGGAAAAGCCTCTAGCTGGGCGACAGTACAGGCCATGTACACAGGAGTACATGTCGTGTACTCATGTTGGCAAGTGAACAGTGCCACGCTGGCAAGAAGCCTCCAGGTGAACAGTTAAATGAAAGAAGTACATTCCATGTACTCAGAAGTACACACTGTGTACTTTGTTTTTTCATCTTAAAATAGGCAGTATCCTCCTCATTTGGCAGAGGAGACACTTGAGAAGATTTGGAGCCAAAGGAGGAGGTTGGACCTTTGAAGATCCACCCAGTGTTCGTCTGGAATCGGTTTCCACCTCGGAAGATCCCGTTGGAACCGCATGGGTAAGGGCATCCACATCCTTGGTTGGTTCTTACCAATTCTTCTCCTAACAAGAGTTATTTACATTTTATTGGGTTTTTCTATTCATCATATCATTGCCGTTCATGGTCGTTTCTGGATTCGGTGTTCGGGTATAATGCTCTTTGGAGTATAAGGTATGTGTCTTGGTGTTTAGTTTTCCAACTAGTGTGTGTTTTGTGCGTTTTTGTACCACGAACCCATGTTGGGGTGTCGTGTGGCTGAGGCTGTTGCTGTATTAAACACCTATAATTGATTAGGTATTTAATTATGATATTGAAATGCTGGTTGGGATCGTTTCTTGGACCTAGAACCACCCCAGGGGTGTGTTCCACTGTTTAGCTGTTTGGCCAGGATACCCGAGGGTATTCCTATAAAGTAATAATTGTAGAATTCCATTGAGAGGAATTTCTTGTACTGCTTGTTTACATGTTGGGCATGGCCTGGTTACCTATATGGCCAGAGGGAGTTGTTCTCATTATCCTGTGGGCACTGTGTTGTATTAGCCTGAGTGCGTGACTGTTTTAGCCCGAGGGCTGTCGTTATTTCACCTGAGGGAAACCTTTCATGCCTGAGGGATTGACTTCTGTGCCTGAGGGCGACACTTCCTACGCCTGAGGGAAATTTTTGTTACACCTGAGGGCAATACCTGCAGGTTGGATTCTATATAGCCTAAGGGCGTGGTTCACTATATTAGCCTGAGGGCATGATACTTGTTGGACTGAGGGCCTGGTACTATTGAGCACAAAATGTTACTAAATTAATTGGATTAAATGAATAATTAAATGGAAATATAACTTTTAAGTTAGTTACTTTTGAGTACTTCTTAGTTTATTACTTTTTGCTACTGCACACTTGTTGCATGCTTTACATAGAGTTAAGCACGAGCCTTTGGTGGGTGCCTACTGAGATATATTTCTCACACCCTATTTGGGTCATGCTTTTCTACCCAAACATATTACATTTATACAGGTGTGGATAGGGTCATGAGTCCCTATACAGGTACTTGACTGTTGCTGAGGAGTAGGAGGGCATGGGACCGAGCCTAGGCTTGCGATGCTGCTGCCAGCTATTTTTCTTTGTTTTGTTGTACTCTACTTTTGGTTGTATTGTATTGATGTATAACATGTTCTCACTATATTCGTAGAACATGAGACATGTAGCATCATCATTTACATACTGTTGTTTATATTCACTACTGTTGGTTATTTCAGTTGTGTATGGTTTACTTCTTCCGTTGTTGATGTATGCTTTATTATGTATTCCACTATGCTACACTTTGACAAATGAGGGCATAGTTTCCCCACTATCAGACCTAGGCCCTCACAGCTAGTCATTAGCCTCTGGCGTTTAAGGAAATGTGCTTGAGGTAACGTGGCGAACCGGGTTCGGGGCACCCTTTGAGTGGCACCCAGAGCCGGGACGTTACATGACATATTCAACAACGAAGAACCACCTCCATCAAATTGCGTTTATCCGATGTACGAGCTTGGGATCGGAGGCGTGTGTCGGGAGTGATGAATGTCGACATCTTTGACTTATCTCTTGCAACACAACAAAAAACCTTCGAGGTAGGGGTTTAATTATGTTTTATCATCGATTCCCATGTTCATCCCTTCTAAACAAAGAACGCAGATCAACTCACTAACTAGTTGATCCACAGATGATTTCTTTTGGAAGGATTGGGAATAATAATTACTAGTGGTTATAAGGCTGTTGTTTTAAATACATTCATTACCCATTCTTTATGTTCTCCATGATTTAATATTTGTGATCCACTTGCTACTACTCTATCTCATAGGGTGTGGTCCAAATGAACATGGCCTGACCTCTCCGCAAACCATGTGTAATTTTAGATGAAATCCATGCAGTAGTGGAAGACAGAAACTAGAGGCTGGACACATGACGAAGGTGATAGAGCAACCGCGCTGCCTGATGAATGAAAACTGTGGCTTATGCCACGGCGTCTAGAGGAGGACGAGAGGTCGAACCGATAAGAAACCACACCCCAATCCGGGTAAACGCTCCACGAAAACCTATTTTAATCCACCAAGAAACCCCATCAATTTACCTTTAAAATGAGATAAGGAGATTCCCAACCTCTAAAAACCAGAACTCCCATTTGATCCAAGAGTGGGATGAAGAATGGGGTAAAATGGTAAATCCCGAGTTGCCCGGGACTCAAAAATCGAAACATTAAGTTGATGCACGGTTACCCCGCACAGTTTGGAAAACAGTTCTACAACCATGGGGTTGACACTATCTCATCATGGGACTACGCATGGCTTGACCGCATGGTTTGACTAACCATGCACCACCCGTGCAGAGCCCACTATCGAGGCTAATAATATACAGACCAGACCGATGTGACAAAAAGGCCAATAACATATAGACCGGGCGTCCAAATGATGCACTGTATATTGTGTTGATACCACTATGATGTGGAGGACCTTTTTGATATTTTTTCATGGTATTTTTTTTCAAATGGAGTATCAACCAGTGGCATGAAGAGAAAACCCTCTCGGAGACAAGAGAGCTTAGTGTGAGAACCCTATAGCTAGCTGTGACAACGTACGGGAGATGTACATGGATACTCTGTCAGTCTGAAGACATACATGAGATGTACTAGGATCTTGTGTGGGTCTAATGATGTACTAGAGATGTACTAGTATCCTGTGTTGGTCGGAAGATGTACTGGAGATATACTATGATCCCGTGTGAGTCTGACGATGTACTGGAGAAGTACTAGGATACTGTGTGGGTCTTACAACGTACTGGAGATGTACTACGGTCCATTGTGGGTATGACGACGTACTAGAGGTAAACTATGATCTTGTGTGGGTATGAAGATGCACTAGAAATGTACTACGATCATGTGTGAGTTTCACGACGTACTAGAGGTGTACTAGGATCCTGTGTGGGTCGGACGACGTACTGGAGATGTACTAGGATCTTATGTGGGTCTGACGACGAACAGGAGATGTACTAGAATCATGTGTGGTTATTATGACATACTAGATATATACTATGATACTGTGTGGGTATGACAATGTACCGACGATGTACTAGGACCATGTGTGGGTCTGACAATGTATCGACGATGTACTAAGATCTTGTGTGGTTCTGACGATGTACCTACGATGTACTAGGATCCTGTGGGGGTCTGCAATGTACTACAATCCTTTGTGGGACTAATGAAGATTTAGGATCCTTTTTGGGTCTTCCTCTTAACAGAGTAAGATGAATTAGTAGTTACATCTAATCATCTCTACTACTATACCTAAGTTATTCTTGATGTGAGCTGAGTCTGTACTATGAGGTACTTTCTTTCTTCTCAATACCTTGGTGGTATTCTTATGTGTGGTGTACCTATGTGGTATATACCTTCGTGGTATTCATTTGTTTGTGGAATAGTTGAAATTTTGGCTTTTGGGTTGGACTCTATGTTTCATCTTGATTGAGATGGGTATACTTGGTAACATATGTATATGTATGGGCATATACCTAAGGAGGGTTGTCAGTTGACGTCATGCTTTGTTATTTATCCTTTGTGGATTTTGTGACACGTTGACGGTCTTAGGGTCCCTACTGAGTATCATTATAAGAACCCCTACAAAGTCTATGCATGTACCTTGTTGTGTTTTGTGAATATGAAGAATAGAACTGATCGAGGCTGAGGATACCAGGACTAGACGGGGCCGAGAGGTGGACCATATGATGTGTTGGTACGCAGAGGAGATGGGAAGACGTGGACTGATGAGGAGGAAATATATACCTACACATTGGGTAGAATCCTCGGAGGATGACACAGTAGTTCCATTCCTTTTTCTTCAATTATATTGTTTTTTAGTTATACATGTACCTTTACTCTTGGGATTGTATTCTGACCCCTATTTGCATTCATCACCCTTTTTGATATAAATTTTACTTGTATTTTTATATTTTTATGTGCTTGTTTGCATGTGTTTATAGGTTATAAAGGCAATGCCTTCCTAGTTTTAGAGAATACGACATTCAGTGCTAGTATCTAGCCCCTGGACTATGGAAGGCGGGCTTGGGGTAGTCACTGCACAGGCCCTGGGAGATGGGTCGTGACAAATTGGTATCAGAGGAGTCAGTTAAACCATAGAACATTGGACTCTAACATTATATTTATTGGAAAAAGTGTTAAGGGTAGTGAGTGTGGTTATCAGTTTAGGGAATCAAGTGTTGGTGTGGTGGCCGACATATTCATAAACCAAGACCCTGACATCGGATTTCTAACTCAGTCCAAAAAAAAAATTGAGTATATGTTTTCAAGAGTTTTCTTTGTGATATCTTTGAGTCAGCTCACCAGGAATAACTTTTTGACCATGGAACACTTGTTTCTTTTCAGGATGCCTCCACGCAGACAGCCAGCTAGGGTTCTGAATATAGTACGCACTGATAGCCCACCGATCAATGAGTCCTTGGGGCTGGGACCTCTTCTAGTAGGGGCACCAGTGGAGGCACCAGAAGTACCATTACATGTTATTCCACCGATGCCACCAGCCCCAGCCACGGAAGCTGGACGCCGCTTTTGTGCGTTGCCTGAGTTCCAGTGCCTGAGGCCACCCAGGTTCAGGGGATAAATGGACCCACAGGTAGCAGGGGATTGGCTAGAGGCCTTAGTGAGAGTCTTCTATTGGGTAGGGACACCAGCTAATCTCATGGTGATCCTTGATGTCGGTCTTCTACATGAAGAAACATGAAGATAGTGGACCTTGATGCTCCGGGTTCATGCCGAGGTGATGCTTCTGTGGGAAATCATCGAGAGCCTATTTCGGGTAGAGTTTGTTCCAGCAACTCTTCACACAGTGCGCATACATGAGATTCTTCATCTGCAGTAGGGTTGAATGATTGTGGATCAGTACTCAGCAAGGTTCACTGACCTCTCACTCTACTCCGCCAATATGGTGCAAGACCCATTCGTCAGGGCTCAGACCTTCGAGTAGGGGCTCAGGTGACAGATTATGGCATCGATGATTTCTCTCAGCATCCCGACGCTGGTGGGGGTGTTAGAGAGACCCGTTTTAGTGGAGCGTTTTTGGGATGAGTAGTCACTAGTAGAGAGACCTGCCACTAGACATCACGTAGTGGAGTATTTTGTAGCTGGTAGCAGACAGATGTCACAGAGGTCCAACAGGACCATACCTACAGGTGGACGACCACATGATTCATGGTCGGTTGTGCGGGGAAACCGAGATATAGCCAGTACTACGAGGAGCAGTCACCGTTACACATGCAAGGGGGTAGGGTCACATGGCTCATGAATGCATGACCCATTATACAGATGATCCGCAGATGATCAATGGACCACCCTGTCATAGAAAGTGGTTTGACTAAGGAGGTCTGCTGGGAGTAGTCATACATGGCGGAGGAGCAGGTCGTGCAGATAGCTGTGGGTGAAGATTCGAGGTGTTACCGCCACCACTGCCTGGTGGTCCACGTCGACCATAGGGAGCAGGTGGATAGGGGCAAGCTCAGTTCCAGGCAGCAGAGGCCTATGATCATGGTGCTCTAGAGATGATACGATGAACGATCTGTGTTTATTCCACCTTAGTTGTAGTACATAAAGCCATATGATCTAGTCATACTTTTGTTTCCACCTCTCTCATTTGGAGCTAGGATATTCCAATAGAGAATTTTCCTCGATCCTTACTGCTAGAGGTTCTTATTGGAGCATATTTGATGATTACGCACTAGTGTCGGCAGTGTGAGCTTACCTTAGGAGATAAGAGCTTTGGATGGGATCTCCTAGTAGCGGTGTTGAGTCCTTATGATGTTATCTTGGGTAAGGACTGGTTATCTACATTCCATGCTCATATTGACTATATTAGGCTCAATGTGAGGTGTGTCCACATAGATGGGACCCGGTTTACCTTCACCAGCGAGAAGGGAGACATTGTAGTGCAGGATGGACATACCCGGAGGAGGGTGGAGCCGATTACACATCAGTTGGAAAGACTTACCCTTGGAGCGGTTTATTTGGAGGGTCTGAGCTATCATGTAGTTGTGTACCAGTATGCGGATGTCTTCCCTGATGATATTCAGGGTCTTCATCCTTGTAGCGAGGTGGAATTTTATATTTACTTGTACCCCAGGATGACACTGATATCTACACCAACATATCAGATGGCTCCCACAGAGCTTCATGTGTTGTGGGTATAGCTTGAGGACTTACAGGGGAAGGGATTTATTTAGACCAGTGTTTCTCCTTTGGCAGCCCTGATTTTGTTTTCCAGGAAGGAAGATTGGAGCTTGAGACTTTGTTTCCACTATCGGTCCCTGAACTAGGTGACCGTGAAGAACAAGTAACCACTCCCAAGGATTGACTCCCTCTTGATTATGTGATGGGAAACTGTGGTTCTCGAAGATAGACCTCAGGTTTGGCTATCACCAACACAGAGTATGAGATGAGGATGTGCAGAATATGAATTTGTTATGTTGGTATGGCCATTATAATGTCTTGGTTAGGTTTTTTGGCATGACCAACACCCCAGCAGTATTCATGGGAATCATGAACAAGATGTTTTAACCATACATTTACAGAATTGTAGTAGTTTTCATCGATAACATTATGATCTAATAAAACACTGAGGAGGAGCATGCCTATAATTTGCAGATAGTTCTGGACACACTCTGAGAGAAGTAGCTTTATTGTAAGCTCTTGAAGTGAATGTTTGGTATCAGAGAGGTGCACTTTCTTGGACACATCATCTCAGAGGCTAGAGTTTCAGTGTATCCAGTAAAGATTTAGGTGGTACTTTCATGGGATCCACCTAGGAGTGTGACAGAGGTATAGAGTTTCCAGGGTTTGGCTGGATACTACTGGAGATTTGTGCCATATTTCTCAAGAGTTACAGCACCTTTATCAGCATTGAAGAACAAGGAGAAACCCTTAGTTTGTTCATAGAGATTCCAGCAGATTTTTCAGGAGCTGAGGTGGAGGCTGAATAGTGCCCCCATTTTGAGGCTACCATAGGAGGGTGTTGGGTACATAGTCTACTAAGACACCTCAGGGACCGGACTAGGTTGTTTCATGATGCAGGAGCGAGCAGTGATCACATATGGTTCTCGACATATGCGACATCCTCAGAAGAACTATGGTACCCATAACCTAGATTTTGCAGTAGTGGTCTTCACCTTGAAGATGTAGCGACATTACTTGATGGGTGAATGTTTTACAGTCTTCTCGGATCACAAGAGTCTCAGGTATATATTCTCTTAGAAGGACCTGAAACTGAGACAACGACATTGAATTGAGTTCCTCTAGGACAATGAATTTGAGATAGTCTATAATCTTGGGAAGGGAAATGTTGTAGCAGATGCAATCAGCATGAGATCTGGTATTCGATTGCTAGGTGAGGCGATGGAGTAGCTGGCTACTTTGCGGATATCCTTTGTGGATTGGGATGGAGCAGCTTTTCTTTAGTCTCTTACAGTCACTCCTCCACTTCATCAACTAGTCAGGGAGGCACAACATGGTGACGCTGACTGTGAGGCTTGACATGTTCAGATATCCACCAGATAGAAACCTAATTGACTTTCTAATGGTGGGGAGCACGTCATCCTCATCAGAGGACGTACCATGGTACCTATGTCACTTCAGGAATAAGTGTTGAGGGAGTTCCACACATCCCCTATAGTGGTACATCCAGTAGTGGCGAAGATGTACCGAGATCTACAACGATAGCACTTGTGGCCAGGAAAGAATAAAGAAGTAGCATAGATTGTCTCTCAGTGCCACAGTAGTCAGCATGTGAAGGCGGAGCATCAGGGACCACCAGGCTTGGATCGGCCTTTAGAGGATCCAGAGTGGACATGGGATGGGATATCCATGGACTTCATGATAGAACATCCACGTACATCTAGGGGTTATGATTCTATCTTGGTGATCGTCGACTGGATTACCCAGTCAGCCCACTTCTTACCAATCAGAGAGCAGGGTTAAGTAGAGTTATTAGAAAACCTATATTTTCAGGAGACTGTGTGGCTCCTTGGTGTACCCTCAATGATTGTCTGTGATTGTGATGCACATTTTACTTTTCGATAATGGAAGGGGATGAATATGGTTTTCAGGACGCAACTTCATTTGAGAACCGCCTTCCATCCTCAAACAGACAGTCAGCCTGAGCTGACCATTCAGAACCGCGAGGACATTCTACATGCTTGTGTCCTCGACTTCGGTCACAGCTGGGAGGATAACTTGTAATTGGTGGAGTTTGCATACAAAAACAGCTATCACTACCCAATTAGGGTGTCTCCTTTTTAGGAGTTGTATAGTCGACCTTTTATATCACCATTGTGCTAAACTGACCCAGGTGAGTTAGAACTCGTTGGACCAGAGATGGTACGGGCCACCACAGAGAAGGCGCAGATCATCCAGGTGCAGATGAGGGCTATATAGAGTAGGAAGAAGACTTATGCGGATAGGAGATGGATACCTCTAGAGTTTGAGGATGGAGTCCATTACTTTCTTCAGGTATCACCTCGATGAGGTTTGCAGATATTTGGCCGGGGTGGCAATCTATCTCTGAGGTTCATCAAACCCTTCCAGGTCCCCTGCTGAGTTAGAGAGGTGGCCTACCTCCTAACTCTTCTAACTCAATTTCATCAGGTGTGTGCCGTCTTCAACATATCCCAGTTAAAGAGATATGTGTGTGACCCTTCTCACATCATCGACCATGAAGATCTGGATGTTGATGATGGGTCGACTTTTACAGAGGATCCATTATAGATTGAGGATCGATAGGAGTGGGTCCATCATGGGAATTTGATAACTATGGGGCACGTTTGATGGTAGCATGGGAACCTCCTAGAGAGCACATAAGAGCGGGAGGCTCAAATTCATGCTCAGTACCCCCCACTTGTTTTCCAAGTTTTGTGATGTGGATTTTGGGGACACAAATCCCTAATGTTGGGAGAATGTAATCAACCAAAATTTCCATGTAATTTTTTTATTATATGGGAATTTTATGAGTCCATGAAAATTGATGGTGGGTGATTCTGAGGACCAGAGTGCTTGAAATGAATTTCTGTACTTTTTTTCGGGTACGTTCAGAAAACATGCGAGGTGGTTTTTGTAACTTTTGAACCAGTTCTTGAAATTGAAATATGAGGACACTGTTGAACTCGCAGCACCAATATTATCTTAATAACACACTCACCTCTATGGTAGTTGGTTGAGGGAGAATGTTAGTTTTTGTGTATTTCAAGAAAGAGTAAAATAAAAAAATGTTTAACCTTATTATTTATTGAAACCACCCATGTGGATGTTATGAAGGTGGGGACCACTAGAACTGAAACCTCTCACATGTGTTATGGTGGTGGGGACCACTGAAACCCTCATAATTGGAGAAAATATTAAACTCCCTCTTAAAAGTGGGGAAGCCTCTTGAACTTCCCCAACATTAATTGTGGTATCCCCATTGATTAATAATACCAAATCATCAATTAATTAATTATTCTTATTTGAAATTATGCCAAAAAACTAAATAGATAACATAATATATTATGTTGGCTATTTCATTTTTTTTGGTGATTGGGGGAATTTATTTGGAAAACGAGAAGGCGGGATCTTTTGGGAGGATTACACTTCTCCAAAAATGAACTTCTTTAACAAAGAACGCATCTCTAAATGATGAATGTCGACGTTCTCCAACATCTTTGACTCCTTCCTCATGAAATCCTCCAATGGTAGACATCTTCAACAATGAAGAATCACCTCCATCAAAGACCATTTATCCGACTAAGGAGCTCAGTATTGGAGGCATGTGGTGCACACAATGAACATCGATATCTTTGACTTCTCTCTCGCAACACAACAAAAAATCGTTGAGGTAGGGGTTTAATTTTTTTGATCATCGATTCACATGTTCATCCCTTTTAGTCAATGAATGTGGATCAATTCACTAACTAGTTGATCCACAGATGATTTCTTTTTGTAGGATTGGGAATATTTATTGTAGGTGTTTGTAGGGTTGTTGTTTTAAATAAATTCCATACCTGTTCATGATTTTCTTCATGATTCAATATTTGTGAACTACTTTCTACCTCTCTAATGCGGTGGGTGCGGGCCAAACGAACACGGCTCGACATCTCTGCAAACCCTTCTGTTTTTTTAATGATATCCTTGTGACAGAGGAAGACAAAAATTAGAGGAAGGTCACGCGATTAAGGTAACAGTGCAACTGTGCCTCCCAACGGAAGAGAGTCGCGAATTATGCCACAGTGGTGAAGGGAGGATGACCGATCGAACAGACAAGCAACCACACCCTAATCAGGAAAAATGCTCCACAAAAACCACTTTCAATCCAACAAAAATCCCCTTCGATTTGCCTCCAAAAAAGGATAATGATCTCCCCACAACTTTGAAGACCAGAACACTCGCATGAGCCACGAGTGGGAGGAAGAATGAGGAAAAAAAGTTAAATCCCAAGTGGCATGTGACTCAAAAACCCTAACTTTAAGAGGCCACACGATTACCTCAAACGGATTGGCAAACATTGTGCCAACCCTGTGGTTGCCACCGCCTCACCTAGGGACTTCACACAGCTTGCCCGCATGGTCTAAAAAATGTGTACCTCCCATGAATAGACCACTGTCAAGACTAATAAATTACAGACCAGGACCTCAGGACAAAAATACTAATAATATATAGACCGAGTGTGCAATTGATGGAATGTATATTGTGTTGAGTCCTCTTTGACCTGGTGGACTATTGGGATACTTTATCGTGGTTCTTCATGGAAGATGGAGTATCGACCAGTTGATTGAGGAGAAGACCCTCCTGGGGATAGGAGACCTTATTGCGGGAACCCTGTACCAGATTGTGACGATGTACTGGAGATGGAATAAGATTCCTTGTGGTTCTGAAAACATACTAGAGATGTACTAGGATTGTGTGTGGGTCTGACGACATACTAGAGATTTACTAGGATCTTGTGTTGGTCTGACGATGTACTGGAGATGTACTAGGATCTTTTGTGGGCCTGACAACGTACTAGAGATGTACTCGGATCATATGTCGTTCAGACGACATACTGGAGATGTATTAGGATCATGTGTGGGTCTGAGGACATACTTGAGATGTACTAGGATCCTTGGTGGGTCTAGCGACGTACGGGAGATGTACTAGGATAATGTGTGGGTATGACGATGTATTGTAGATGTAATAGAATCATGTGTGGGTCTGACGATGTACCGGAGATGTACTAGGATCTTGTGTGGGTATAACGAAGTACTGGAGATGTAGTAGGATCCTGTGTGGGTCTGATGACATACCGGAGATATACTAGGATCTTTTGTGGTTCTGATGACCTACCGACGATGTACTAGGATATTGTGTGGGTCTGACGATGTACTAAGATCCATTGTGGGTCTGTTGATGATTATGATCCTTCATGAGTCCGCCTATTAACAGAGTTCGTTGAATTAATAGTTACATCTAATCATCTATACTAATGTACCTATGTTATACCTGGTGTGAGCTGAGTCTATACTATGTGGTTCTTTCCTTCATGGTAATACATCAGTGGTATTCTTCTGTGTGGAATACCGGTGTGGTAAATACCGTCATGTTAATACTTCTTTTGTGGATCAGTTGAGCTTTGGGGTTTTGGGTTGGATTCTGTGTTTTCTCTTGATTGAGATGGGTATACATGATAACTTATGTATATGTATGGGAATATACCTAAGTAGTTTTGTCTGTTGACTTCATAAATTGTGGATATTCTTTGTGGATTTTATGAGACCTTGATGGTTTCGGGGTCCCTACTAAGTATTGTTAAACTCAGACCTTCCTGGGCTATGCGTTCACATTGTTGTGTTTGGTTCAGACGACAGATAGTGTTGATCGAGGCTGAGGATACCAGGACTAGAAGGGGCCTGGTGGTGGACTATATGGCATGTCAGTACGCAGAGGAGATGGGTAGATGTGGAGTGTTGAGGAGGTAATCTGCACCTACCCTTTAGGTAGGAACCTCAGAGGACTACCAAATAGATTCATTCATTTTTCTTCAGTTGTATTGTTTTTCTATTGTACTTGTTACTTTATGGTTGGTGTTGTATTCTGACCACTTTTTTTCTTTTAGAACTCTTTTTTCTATATATTTTACTTCTTCTCGTATCTTTTTGAGTGCATGGTTGCATCTGTTTACAGTTTATAAAGGAAATTCCTTCCCGGATTTAGGTAATACGCCTTTCGGTGATCATTGCCAGCCCCTGGCCTATAGAAGGCGGGCTTGGGGTAGTGAAGACACGGGCCCCGGTAGACGGGTCGTGACATTCCTATTTATCTATAATTAAATTATATAAGTTGTTTGTTAATTGGTTGAAAATGTTAGTGGATGAAATCATTGTCAAAGTGATTAATGAAAAATAATAGCTAAAAAAATAGAAATAATTCTACCTATTATGATTTAGAAAAATATATACGAACATGTTAATGATCATGATATAAATTATTGATAAACCCTTATCATATAGTACAAGTAAAACTCAGATGGTGAATTAGAGTATGAAATATGTATTTGTAGGAGTTAAACATATGCTTATATGAGATAAAGAAATATAATATTGGTGAGTTAGATATATTTGGGAAAATTATACTCAAACAAAATATCAGAGAATAATGTGGGTTTAATATAATACTCTATTATAATAAGTGGAGATAATGTAATTTTTATATATGAGGAATAATAAGTCATTTGTGAGGGCCTTGAATGATGTAGTGGATAAAATATAGAAGACAAAAACATTAAATATTGGTAAGATAAGGATTGATCAAAATGTAATTTGGAAAAAATTTGTGTTAAAAAATAAACATTATTGGAAAAAGAATTTGATATCAAATAAAAATTGGAAATAAATCCTTTAGTTGAATGATTATATAAGGTAGAGACATTTCTACTAGGGGATAGACTTGATTTGATTCAACTATCTTTTTATTTATAGTAAATATATTATTCCATATATATCAAATGGATATCAAGACTAAATTAACGAGTAAAGAGCGTAGAGATGAATTATAAATTGAAAAAATAGTGGGATTTGAAAATTTTGATGATCATGGAATGATGTAGTTTTAAAATAATTCCATATATAATTTAAGTAATTAAGTTTTATTTATTCATAAAAAAGTTATAATTCAATAGAGGTTTTGTAGATCAGTTATAATATGCAAATTAATCAAATTATAATAAATTATAGTTATATTTCATTGTTCATGATATCTTATTTGTTGAATGAAATATAAAATAAATAAAATAATATTAATAAATAGTGTGATTAGAGATCAGAATGCTAATGACTGATAAAATAAAATATGTATGGAGCTCACAGTGTAATAACAAAGGGCCAACCATCAACTGGTCACTTGAACCATCTTAAGAAATATCATATTCACATTCTTGATCTCTAGGAGGTAGAAACTGGGGTAATTGCCTTCGAATAGAATAAATGGGAATGATTTCACCCCATGTAAAACTAATAAGATAAGTAATAAATAATCTAATCCGAGTGAGTTGCATATATAAGGAGTCATTAAATTGATATATAAATAAATAATAATCATGAAATAATATTCAAAATATCATAATAGAGAACATTATGGATAAATAAATGATAAATTAACGATCATGTTTGATACACATACAACCAAATGAAAATAAAACCAAATAAAAACCCATCCAAACCTCAATAATGATCTACATGTAACTCGTGATAATAAACCACATCCCAATACAATATACCCTAAATGAACCTAATATCCTAGACCATATGATCAAAACCATGAAATGTGAATGAAATTTATAAGAGCACGATACACCAAAGTGTCTGTGTAGGTTGGGACTGAGAATTAGATTATTATTTTACCACCATATATTTTTTTGAATTCCTTATAAATGATATTTAATTTTATACAATATTAAAATACATTAAAAAATATGATTTTATTTTCTATATATATATATATATATATAATGTAGGTTCATTTTTAAACACACTATCTTCTTTAACATAAAGGAAAATTATCACTTAAAAATATTTTTTCAGGCCTCCCTCCAATTGCAATCCAAATTAAAATTTAAAATACTTTTTTGAAATAACATTATAAATATATAATTTTAAAATTAGGAAAAAAATTAATTGAACCATCGAATGTCCTAAATAAATAAGTAAGACACCATGGAACCTTTCCTAAGGGAAATAAAAAATAAATAATTTGATATTGTTTCATATTTTCCATACAAAGAAGAAAACAGTAAAAAAGTAAGTTCACTAATGAAATTTACCTATAATCATTTCCATTTCCAAATAATCTCATAGTTTATTCTTAGATATACATGTGTCAAAACCATTTCTAATCCTATCAGTGCATTCCTATGTTTATAACAATTTAAGTGACCTTAACTAGCCTCAATAGTGTCACTACCTTATAACATATCCATAATATAATAGATACATCACATATAATCAAGAATAGACATAAAAAATATCTCATCCCTCGCTATGATGACTAGAATCAATATTTATATTACTATATATTATTTGAGGAAGAAAAAGAATAACTTATTTTAATGAAATAAATATCACCTCAGTTCCGACAAACTCAAAATAAAAACCCCTAAACATATCAATAATATAATATTTATATATAGACGCCACTCAGGATTTATTTTATATCTAATAAATAAACTATATCACCTTTTTCGTCATTATTTTATTTTTTGGAATAAAGAGGGTACCCCACATCAACACCATTTTCAAATTATTCGATGATTCAAACATTATTTTATTAAAAAGGACTCAGAATATATTGCTATCTACTGTTATTTTCAATTCTTTTTGTTTTAAATATTTATAAAAAATTAAATAAAATCCAATATAAAAATAATTATCTCAGAACATATAACAAAACCCTTTTAAATCAATTTTTAAAACATTCTTATTTTTCTAAAAACCCCACAATGTTTAAACCTCACATTATTAATTTCTGAAATACCTAATTGAAGTCATGAATTTATTATGTTATACATGATTCTAAAAAACCTAACATTGTTTATGAGTATATATAATATCATATACCAATAAAATTTACACGAAATTGTTTTATTACTATTTAAAATACCTTTAATGCTTTTAAAAATCATAAGAAACTATTAAAATTGGAGTGAATGGGACATTTAATACATCAAGAATCAAACATCATGCCACATTAAGAAATTAAATAACACCACCTACCTCAAGTCAAGTCCACTTAGGAAGTATTTCATCACATATGATAATGAATGATCTAAAAGGCCCCAATAGATCACAAGATATCCCTGTTATAGAAAAACACCATAAATATACTACATGGAAACCTAAAACTGAGTATGGTAAATAGCAGGGTTAAAACATCGAATGAAATTGATTGACGATTGAAGAGGGAATTATTTGAAGAAGAAACTAAGTTTCATATAAGGATTTCCAAAGATAAATATGCCCAAAATAAATCTGGATGGTCATAGAGGTCCAAGGGGAAAGAATAAGTTCCCTCTCTTGCACTTATAATTATCCAAACCAAGAGAAATGAAAAAAGAAAAAATATTAAATCCTTAGGTGAAAATAAGAATAAAATTATTTTAGAAATAAAGGATCATAACATGGTTATCTTTTATAGTTAGATAAACTATACAAAAACAATATAGTTACAACTAAAAATGAAACCACCAATGCATGGATTTTCTGTGAGTTTTACTATCCTTGAACCAACTATTAAAAATAGATTTGTTAAATTTTAGATCCATATTATAAGATTTTTGAATTTTTATCCTAACATATTGAATTTCAAACACAAATAAAATTTAAATGAAAGGGATGAATATTTTCTTTTTTCTACCCATAAACTCTTTTCAACTAATGAATGTTGAAACATTAATGATTCAAAAGAACCATGAAATACCCTAAATAAAATTAATTTCATATTTCTTTCTAAACCATGTGGGTAAAATATTCAATCGGAAACTTTTCATGAAAAACCCAATCTTGAAACTTATTAAATTAAAATGGTTCTTAAATTATTAGGAAACATATTAAAAATTCCTAATCTTACATGGGGTATGTATATCTCTAAAATATATATCATCTTTACATATAAATTACTTGTAGTATTTATATTTAAATAAAAAAATAAAAAATCTTGAATATTGTGTGTTATGTGGGGAAACATCTTGATAAGCCCATTAAATGAAAACAACTAACCATAAAATTTCTTCATAACCTATTGATCATGCCCAAAAACATTGAGATTTATCTAAGAACAATGACACATTATTTAAAATGTAGATCATAATAAGTATAATGACTGGGAATTGGTCTCCTAACTAATTTCAAATTCACTAAATGGGGTGATAAGATGAAAACACACCACCAAAGAGAGACTTCACAACAATAAAGCTTCTCTATGGATTCCAAGATTCCATTGAATCCAAATAATAACTTGTGAATTGGTTCAAACTCCAAAGATAAACACTTATCCAAAGGGAACATCAAATCTATATGTAGATACCCATAGCTTGACATACATAGAAATTACATTACTTTTGCAGAATAATTAATACATGAAAAAAAAATTACGCCCAAGGACTGTATTAGTTTAGTGTCTTTGGAAACTCAGAACATAATCTTCTAATCGTGGTGAAAGATCTTCAACATCTACCATTAATATATCCCCCTTTTGTTTTCTTACCTAAAAACATTCTTTATATCCTGGGGAAAAGAAAACATATAAAGGGTGATCTCAAATGCTCAGTAAGGGTATGCTTGGAAAAAATAAAACAAACTATATACATTTGAATTTAAAAACATGAACAAAATGTTTAAACATCAAAATCATGAGTAATGACATAAAACATGACAGTACTTAAGGCATAGATCATAATGGAACATAAATCATGCTAAAATAGCATGGGTAATAAAACATGTAATTGTGTAAAACCATTAAGCACATGATATGATTTCCATATTAGCCATGGGATTGCTGCCAAGACCATCATAATGGACAAAGTCCCTTACTGAATCTAGTTCAGTCCTTCTCCAAGTCCTGTATCACTGAACCAGATAAACATTTATTTTCATCCATGTCAATCTCATGAGATATAAATAGTTACCCAATGCAATGGAGGGAGATATAGGTCCCACCCATCTCTTAATGAAATCATTCTTACTTGTTCCACAAAATAAACATAAATCATTCATCGTAACCAAAAAAAATGGGTTTCATAAACATCATCCCATCATAACATAATCCATATAAAACAAATGGATATAATTTCATCATAAGAATAATCGAACCATGTAAATAATTTAGACATTATACTTGAAACATAATCATAGTAAATAATGTCATCATAGATGGAAAATAGTTTTGACAAGACACTTGAAATGAATTCTTGAGGAAAATATCCTTTCATTTACAAAATAATTTTATTTTCACAAAATGCCATTAAATTTTAAAAGAAAAGGATTTTGATGAAAATAATCATGAAATATTGTAGAGTAAGATTCAAGGAAATAAGGCATTATGAAATTGTAAAAATTATTTCATGCTGTATAAGTTAAAAATATATTCTCCTTGTACTAATAACGGAAAGGTAAAAATGTATCACATATGGTAAACAGAAGAAATATTCCTTCCATAACACAAAGTTAAAGTCAAAGAGGGGTAAACATGAAATTAAACATATAGGGAATAATGGTAAACATTTTATGAATATATTTTTTCTAAAAAATGGATATTAATGATAAATATAACCCTAGTAAATACTTACGACTAAACAATATCGGATAAGAATGAGATTTGGATAATTATCCCTTAACTTATTTCCAATTTCTTCTGTATGGGTTTGAGACTCCTGTATAGTGGGTTCAAACATATTATTATCTTTTAAAATGATCATAATAATATTTATGATATCATATATGATTCACTTATGACTTTATATTAACCGTTTGTTTGTCAATTCCATGTTAAAGCAGTCTTTTGGGTAAAATTGATTCACTTATCGTACGTGTTTGGACTTGTTTTTATTGATATTATTACTACTTATATCATGATTAACATACTTATAGATTGTAAAAAATGATTTATATATCATATATATTCAGTATATATATATATATAATAGATACATAAATGAAATGAAACACACCATTCATGGAGACGGTAGGCCGTACGTACGCATGAACGTTGTTTTCCTTTTCTTATTTACTTGAATGAAAGTAGATGACATATATATATATACATAAATCCATTAGTATTATATTTTCATATATATATCATTATTATTCATTATATATACTTTATAATTATTCTTGAATGGTTAACATGAAGAATGAATCTCATCGCGTCGTGGAGACGGTAATCCGTACGTACGCACGAGCTATGATATCATTCCAATAATTATTGAATGGGATTGGAGTGGATGATATAATATCTCAATATCAGTATGATTTTATAATAATCATATATAGTTTTTCATTACACCATTATGCCCATCCATGTAAGGTGGTGGTGGAAAAACAGATTACACCACGGTGTGGAGACGGTATTCCGTACGTACGCACGCGCGGTGATTTCATTTTATGTAGGATGGATAGAAGGTGAATTGGGGTTGTTTAATATTTATAACAACATATAATTATATAATTAACACTTATTTTATTACTTTATAATGATATTACTAAATAAGAGGAAGTAGAAGAATAAATAAACATGAAAGAATCTGTAGAAGAGATTACCTCTTCTTCAACGTGCCTCTTTTAAAAATCCTCTTAGGGAACTAGAGTTGGTCTTTCTAGAAGACCAGAACCTCTATGATATATCTATAGAGGTTGAGAAGAGAAATTTTCAGGGGTTTTTCGAGCTTTATTGCTGAAAATTGTGTAAAGAGGAGAGGGAGGTGGTTCTGTTTTACAAGAGTGGCGAGGGGAACCTTAAGAAAAACATAAACTATTATTTTATAATAAATTCATATTTGGTTAATAATTTCTCCAAAGTGACTTATTTCGAGGATAGGGTGGGGATGGGTATAAATCCACTTAGATAATAGGTTTTAGGAATGTTCAGGTTACCATTTTAACCTTATCATTTAGATTTTACTCTAAGTTAAATAATTTAGCTTTTACAATTTCTTCTTGTATTCTTACACTATATAGTTAATAAACATAATATAAACTACCAATATAACCCCAATTGGTTCATTAATTCCATATATATTATTATAGAAGTTTTTTGGATGATCCTTAGATTTTTAGGAATAGAATATCAATTAATAATTTAATATTTGTTTTAAAAACTCTTTTTGTCAATTTTGACACAATGTTGTTTATTGTTTTTTCTGCATTAATAAAAGCTTTATTACATGGATAAAAATTCGTCTAACCAACCGTAATATGTTATATTAACCCAGAAAATTATTTTAATTCATAAAAACTCTAAAATTACATTTATTTGGGTATTTATAATATAAATTGTGTTAATATTTCATTAATAAGGTAATTACTTCATCATCATTTTGTCATAATGTAATTATAATATTTAATGTATAAAAAATATAAATAAAATAGAATTATGTAGGAAATATTTCTTATCTTTCTAATGAATATTTATAGTCGAATTTCTCTTATTTATAACCTTATATTATAATTGTTTTAGTTATTAAACATTGATTTTAACTCTTTTAACTTTTCTTTAAATAAAATAATATTAAGTGTCCTAATATAATCCAAGTGGACCTAAAGGGTCATATTTTATTCCTAAGGTTTTTCTTGGTATAATTACACTTATCCAATAGAATTAGGATATGTTTTAGGGTAATAATAATATTAATTTTACCCTAAATTACCCTATTTACTTTTAACAGTGGTAAATAAAATTAAAAAGTTATTATTCACCAATAATTATTTTTATCTAATTGAACAAAATTTTATATACTAATATCAATAGTGTCTCTCGGATTTTTAAAATTCCACTCATAAAAGTGGTAAAATTAAGTTTTATGTAAATTTTCAAATTCTCCTAGGAGGTGGGTAAAAGACGGTCCAAAGTTCAATAAAATTTATATATATATATATAATTATTATAAAATGACTCCAATGAATTACATTGAACTTGTATAGGTATTATGTATCTATTTTGACCTAAAATAAATTTAAATAAAATAATTATTATTTACATAAAAATTTCGTTTTAAACTATAACTCAGTGTTTTCACTATTCATAAAAAATTGAAAGTTTTCAGAAAAATACCAAAACATCACCCTAGGCTAATTTCGATATTCTGAATCCAAAAATGAAGCCCATTTTGAAAGATAATATTTATAAAATTTAAAAATGTATATATTATTATTTACAAAAGTTAGTTTATATAATATTTTAATAACATATTGTTGTTTAGTTAAACCCGATATTGCGTACTACACAAGCTATCGAGGAAGGTCGCAATTGGGTCTAATGCAAGCCGAGTCTGGGCTGCGTGTAGTGCAACCACCCTTTGGTGTTGTATATAACATAATTAAACCATATTTCATTTATACATTAAACAAAATCTATACTTAATGTTGTGTAGAATAATTTCCACAAAACAAACTTGAAATTGTGTGTAACACGAGTCAAGAATAGTGTTGTGCATACTTCAAGCTAATACAGTGTTGCGTTTTGTACAAGATAAACTTGTTGTAGTGTAAAATATAATAAATAAAAGAAATTAAAAAGAATATATCTCATAAAATCTCAGGGTATTACATTCTACCCCCTTAAAATGAATTTCACCCTCAAAATTCATCAGGGTTATAAATAGTTTACTACTTGAACGATTCTTTCATAGAAACCCACTTCATAAAAAGGAATACTAAAACATAATTTTAAAAAGTGAAGTAAGAAATGTAATGGTTACCCAAATTAAGTCATCACTAGGTTTCCACATAGGATAACATATGTGAAAATATGGATATATAAGATAAATATAACCATCAAATTCTGATGAAGTGTGGTAGAGGACATGGCTATGAAAAAGACAACAATCACAAAGCCATAAATTTGTGATGATCTAATGTACCATCTGATTACTCAGATATGAGGGCACTAGGACAACATTAATGGTTTTCAATATCATTTCCCAAATGTTGATGAATTTTTTTATAAAGATAAATAATTAATTGATTTAGTGTAATATCATCGTTGGTCACTCCATGAACAGTTTCCACTTCATATCTTAAAGAAATGAAGTTGAATTTCTCATTCGTGAAGTGTTAGAAGATCATGTGATATAATGATGGGTCATTCCATTTGTCAAAAAAGAAATGGTTATCAAAAGTTATTAAATATACATAAGTCCATCTATGGTGATATTAATCATATATGGTTCCAAAAATGGACTTATACATAATCTATCATAACACTAAATGAAATAAAACTAGTTTATACTAACTGGGGACTTCCTGTTGGCCAGTGATAAGGGATAAAGGCCTGTCGCACTTCGGTTGTGGGTTGGATTCCTGCAACCTTGTCAGACGTGAAGGGTTGTCGCTCGTCCTGCAGGTTTTCCTTTTTCTAAAGCTACATTATTATAACATTCCATAAATAATATCAAAAAAAATTGCTAGCCCTAAATAATACTATCTGATGTCCAACATAATCCATTCCAATATTTAGGCTTATCCAAAATACATCTGTCAAATGTCATAGTGTAAAGAAAATGATTACTAGAAAGGTCACATAACAAGCACGTGAATACCATCATTTATCCCTCATATATCATAAGATATATCTTGTTGATCGCATTCCATACATGTGAATACCTTAATCTTGTATTCTTTTGCAAAATTAATTACCATATAATCTTTGGGAAATCATGATTGCTATAAAAATTCAACTCTTTCCACATACCAAAAAACCAATATTTCTATATACTCAAACCATGATATCACATTGTCTTTATATGAGCTCATTAATACTATCAAACATTTCATTATATCTATATCCATTCATTATGCACATATCATCTACTTTTTAAAATCACTTTTCATGGTTACCGATACCATTAATCATATACTTTTAAATACTCAAGGAAAGACAACAGCATAACAATCCTTATATTTTTCATTATTTCATAGTACCATACATTATTCATGCAATAATTCCACTACATTTTCAAACCATTGACTGAGCTTCATCATTTCATTCCTAAACACTTCTTTCATATCATATATTATTTATAGTGTCTTCATCATCATCAACATGAATACTACCTATGCGACCGTGCTGATTATATTCATGAGATTTTCCCTTAGGGAATTGGTTTTCATAATTCCCATAAATTGAACATTTAAAACATTTAACTATTTTTAATGTCTTATAAATACCATTATCCTTGTCCATTTTGTTAACTGAACCTTTTCTATTTCAATTAATAGATTTGTGTCCTTCTTTTCCACACTCAAAGCACCTTCCAGTTCCTTTGAAACATTCTCCTTGATGCTTCTTCCCACATGACTTACGTGATGGAAATTGATCTTTCTTTCCTCTATGAT
This sequence comes from Viscum album, assembly GCA_963277665.1. Classification (NCBI taxonomy): domain Eukaryota; kingdom Viridiplantae; phylum Streptophyta; class Magnoliopsida; order Santalales; family Viscaceae; genus Viscum; species Viscum album. Next base: position 1,555,628,488 of record OY728152.1, on the reverse strand, counting down.
CATCATAAAACTCCATATTTCTCTTATTATCTGAGTTAGGAATCTTACCAAAGTTTAGATTATTGATCATATTATGAGATTTTTGATTAGGAATAATAACGATGTTTCTCCTTCCAAATACCATTTCATTTTCTAGCTCATGAAAAATATCATTTCATTGTCCATCATATTCCCCATTAACATGAATCTTCCTGTTTCCATCCATTTTCTAAAACCCAAAAAAATAGCGTGAGAAGCAAAAATCCTCATAGGAAAAATAATAATAAAGGGGGTGTACCTTAAAAATTTAAGATCATAGTTTTAATTCTATGATCGTTACCGTAATTCTAGGACTATAACATATACTTATAATTAACCTTAGGGACATCTTTAGACATACCTTACAAATATCTCTATGGATCTCACTAATTTTTTCGCATCCTAGTTTCCAAAGGTTAACTAAATCTTTTCTATGATACCAACTGTAGAGACCCATAGCTTGACGTACATAGAAATTACATTAATTTTGAAGAATACATAAGACATGAAAAAAATAGACGCCCAAAGACCGTATTAGTTTAGTGTCTTTGGGAACTGGGAACATAATCTTCTAATCATGGTGAATGATCTTCAACATCTACCACAAAGATCTCCGCCTTTTGTTTTCTTACCTAAAACCATTGTCTATATCCTGGGGAAAAGAAAACATATAAAGGGTGAGCTCAAATTCTCGGTAAGGGTAATCATGTAGAAAATAAAACAAACTATATACATTTGAATTTAAAAAAATGAACAAAATTTTTAAACCTCAAAATCTTGAGCAATGACATAAACCATAGCAGTACGTAATTCATAGATCATAATGGAAGATCAATCATGCTAAAATAGCATGGGGAATAAAACATATAATTTTGGAAAACCAATAAGCACATGATATAATTTCCATAGTAGCCAAGGAATTGCTGCCAATACCATCATAGTGGAAAAATTCCCTTACTGAATCAAGTTCACTCCTTGTTCCAGTCCTGTATCACTGAACTAGATTATCTTTTCCTTCCAGTCATGTCTATCTCATTAGATATAAATCTTTACCCAATTCATTGGAGGGTGATATGGGTCCCACCCATCTCATATTGAAATCATTATTATATGTGCCACAAATTAAACATATATCATTCATCATAACCCAAATAATAAAATGGGTTTTATAAACATCATCCCATCATAACATAATCCATATAAAACAAATGGATATCATTTTATCATATGAATAATCTAACCAGGTAAATAATAGAGACATTATATTTGAAACATAATCATACTAAATAATGTCATCTTAGATGGAAAATAGTTTTGACAAAACACTTGAAATGAATTCTTGAGGACAATATCCTTTCTTTTACAAAATCATTTTATTTTCACAAAATGCCATTACATTTTAAAAGAAAAGGATTTTGATGAAAATAATAATGAAATCTTGTACAATTATTTATGAAACTGTAAAAATCAGTTCATGCGGTGTAAGTTAAATTACATTTTCCTCATACTTTTAACAAAAAAGTCAAAAAGTACCACGTATGGTAAAAACAAGAAATATTCATTCCATAACACAATGTAAAAAAACAAAGTGGGGTAAAAAAGACATTAAACATACATGGAATAATGGAAAACATTTTATGAAAAAAAATTAGAAAACATAGACATGGGTGATAAACATAACCCTAGTAAATACTTATGAATAAATAATCTCAGATAAGGACAAGATTAGAATAATTATCCCTTACCTTATGACCAATTTCGTCTGTATGTGTCCAAGAATCTTGTATAGTGGGTTTAAACATATTATTATCTTATAACAGAATCATAATAATATTTATGCTATGATATATGATTCACTTATGATTTTATATTAACTGTTTGTTTGTTAATTCCATGTTAAAGTAGTGTTTTGGGTAAAATTGTTTCATTTATCGTACGTGTTTGGAATTGTTGTTCTTGATATTATTATTAATTATATCCTGATTTTCTTACTTCCAGAATATAAAACATGATTTATATATCATATATATTCAGTATATATATATATATAATAGATAGATAAATGAAATGAAACACACCGTTCATGGAGACGGTAGGCCGTACATACGCATGAATTCCTTTTTCCTTTCCTTATTGACTTGAATGTAAGTAACTAGATGAAGTATATATATAATAAAATACAGTAGCACTATTATTTCATATATATCATTTTTATTCATTTTATATACTTTATAATTATTCTTGAATGGTTAACATGGAAAATGAATCTCTTCACGTCGTGGTGACGGTTATCTGTACGTTTGCACGAGCGGTGATATCGTTCCCATAATTATTGAATGGAATTGGAGAGGATGATATAATATCTCAGAATAATTATGATGTTATAATAATAATATATAGTAATTTTTTACACCATTATCCCCATCCAAGTAATGTGGTGGTGGAAAAACAGATTACACCACGTGGTGGAGACGGTATTCTATACGTACGCACGCACGGTGATTTCATTTTCTGTAGGATGGTTAGAATTTAAAATGGGGTTGCTTCATATTTATAATAACATATCTGTATATAATTAATACTGATGTTATTACTTTATAATGAAACAACTAACGAAGAGGAAGTTGAAGAAGAAAGAAACATGAAAGAATAGGTAGAAGAGATTACATCTTCTTCGACGTACCTCTTTTAAACATCCTATTAGGGAACTAGAGTTGTTATTTTTAGAAGACCAGAACCTCTATTATATATATAGAGATGTTTAAGAGATAAATTTTCAGGGTTTGGATGAGCTTGAAGGCTCAAAATTGTGTAAAGAGTTGAGGGAGGAGGTTCCCTTTTATAAGAGGGGTGAGGGGCACCTTTGGAAAAACTTAAACTATTATTTTATAATAAATTCATATTCGGTTTATAATGGTTCCAAAGTTAGTTATTTAAGGTCTAGGGTGGGGATGGTTAGAAATACGCTCAAACAATAAGTTTTATACAAGTTTAGGTTACCATTTTAACCATATCATTTAGATTTAACTCTGTGTTATATAATTTAACTTTTACAATGTTTTCTTGTATTCTTACACTATATGGTTAATAAACATACTATAGACCGCCAATCTAACCCCAATTAGTTAATTAATTTCATATATATTTTTTACAAGTATTTTTATCTAACCTTATATTTTTAGGAATAAAATATCAATTAATAATTTAATATTTGTTTTAAAAACTCTTTTATGTCAATTTTGACACTATTTGGTATTCTATTTTTTCTAAATTCATAAAAACATTATTACATTGATGAAAAATCGTCTAACCAACCCTAATATGTTATAGGAACATATAAAATTAGTTAAATTTATTTAATAACACAAATTTAATTTATTTTTGTATTTATAATATCAATTATGTTAATATTTCATTAATACGGTAATTACTGCATCATCATTGTGTCGTAATGAAATTAAATTATTTAATGTCTAAAAAATTTAAATAAAATACAATTTTGTAGGAAATATTTTTAGCTTTCTAATGAATGTCTATAGTCTAATTTATCTTATGTATAACCAAATATTAAAAATGTTTTAGTTATTAAACATTGATTTTAACTCTTTTAACTCTTCTTGAAATAAAATATTAATATGTGTCCTAATCTAATCCAAATAGACCTAAAGGGCATATTTTCTTCCTAAGGTTGTTTTTTGTCGAATTAAACTTATCCAATAGAATTAGGACATGTTTTGGGGTAAAAATAATATCATTTTTACCCTAAATTACCCTATTTACTTTTAATAGTGGTAAATAAATGTTAAAAGTTACTATTCACCAAAAAATATTTTTATCTTATTGTACCACATTTTACATACTTATAACAACCATGTCTCTCATATTTTTGAAATTCCACTCATAAAAGTGGTAAAATTATGTTTTATGTAAATTTTCAAATACTCTTAGGAAGTGCGAAAAAGACAGTCAAAAGTTCAATAAAATCTTTATATATCTAAAATTATTATAAAATGAATGCAATGAATTATATTGAACTTATATAGGTATTATGTATCTATTTTGACATAAAATAAATTTAAATAAAATAATAATTATTTAAATAAAAATTCGGTTTTAAACTATAACTCAGTGTTTTAACTATTCATCAAAAATTGTAAGTTATCGAAAAAATACCAAAAATTCACCCTTGGGAAATTTCGATATTCTGAATCCAAAAATGAAGTCCATTTTGAAAGATACAAATTTATAAAATTTCAAAATTTGGTATTAATATTTATAACAGCTAGTTTATAAAATATTTTAATAACATATCGTTGTTTAGTGAAACCCGTTATTGCATCCTACACACGCTATCGAGGAGGGTCATGATTGCATGTAATGGAAGCCATGTTAGGGCTGCGTGTAGTGAAACCTACCTTTTCTGTTCCATATAAAAAAATAAAAACTTATTTCATTTATACATTAAACAAAATCTATATGTAATGTTGCGTAGAATAATTTCCACAAAACGAACATGAAATAATGTGTAATACGAGTCAAGAATAGTGTTGCGTATATTGAAAGATAATATGGTGTTGCATATAGTAGAAGCTAATCTTGGTGTAGTGTACAATAGAAGAAATAAAATATATTAAAAATAATATATCTCATAAAATCTCGAGGTGTTAAAATATAGATGGTAACAATCACAGAACTAAGGATGCATGATGATACCTACTCACAATTATCCCACAATGAAATGAAATAATGGCTCTAGGCCCTGTTTCACACTATTTGGAATGTAATCTATGATCCCAACTCCGAAACTCATCTCATCGCAAAGCCAAGATGGAAATCACAACAAAATTATTACCATTACAAAGAAAATACTAATAATAATTTCCCAAAAACTAACCCAAAGGTCACCCATGATCAACCCAATAAGAATCTATCACCAAGATTGAAACATCAAAATGAATATTCTATATTTCATAGAGAAGTAAACAATAAAAATAACAACAACAAAAATATAAAATCATGACACATAACAAATTTTTACAAAACCTAAAAATTGATCCATATTTAATTATAATATATATGAAAATGGTAAATATATCATTAATATAATCAAAAACAAAATTTCCCAATATATGAAAGCTCCCAAATAAAAAAAGGACAACAATATAACCCACCAATAGTAAACCCTAAACCCTTTATACCCAAAATAAGAATTCATTAGAATCTAGAGGAATGAAATGAGGGTAAGGGAACTTAAATAAAAATTACTTATGTTTATGAAATTGTTAGGTTCCACCACTCTACTCATTGTCTACTAAGATTCACATAATAAAATAACTATACCAAGAAACACGAATAATATCTTATATATTAACTGATTACAAAAAATAAAATTTTATATAAATTACCATATCCCAAAACCCATATTCTATCATGAAATAAAAATTTTAAAAAACCTTCCCTAATTTCTAATCTTCATGAGTCCTCACATCAAAACCAAATTAGACTTTGAAATTTTCTTTATATAGATAAAACTATTTAACAACAACTCAATTACGATAAAACACTTCTAAAATTAATTTCAAAATAAATTTTCCAATATTATATTAGGATATATTATAAATTATAAAATTCACTTCATTTATTTAATGAAAAACTATATAAAAATATTCAAAACATCTAATTCCAAAATTCAATCATTCAAAAATTACAATTTTAATATAAATAACATTAATTTACCAAAAGAAAACTCCCTAGCCTCATTTAGAAAAAACAATTATAAAATTATTTTATATAATTTAAAGCCATGTATCATTCAAAAAAATTAAAAAAAATTAAAATAAAAAAAAAGACAAAAAATTGAAAAATATAAGAACAATAATTATAAAATGTGTTTTAGAGACAAAATATTTCGTAAAAATACATTTTTACATACCAAAAACATTATTAAATGACAAAGAACAACCCAATGGAAAAAATAAATCCTCAAGTTAGAAATCACGATCAAATTGAATTTAGTAACATAAATTTCCAAAAATAATTAGATTATTTCACATTAAAAAAATGGTATAAAACTATAGAATCTTTTAGAAAGTAAATAGAATTGAATAAATTTGAATGTAAAATATAATTATGAATAGTTTGGGATGACAGGTTGGTGAACCATTAACCATGAATATGAAATGAAGAATAATTTTTCTTGACCTATTTATTATAGTCTGCGTACATTTTAATAGTCTATGTGGGTAACTTTTCACCAGTTATTCATTCAAAAATCCTACCACTGAACCTCAATACAACACCAAAAATTATCTATAAATTTCTTAGTGACTAGGTTTAATAACAACATATCTAAACATATTTTATATATACAAAATTGAAAACAAAATTAACATGAAAAAGGCAACCACTAATGGAAACTAAAGGAAAATTTGGAGAACGTAGTCTTGGAACTCCCCCTAAACTACATATCATTTTATGATAACGATTCAAGTCTAAATACTTCAAATACAGAAACCAAATAATAAGAGGCAATGTCAGGATGTCCTTTTATCATGAAGATTCTTAGTTTATAAATTTATCAGAAACTGATACTATCCTAGTACATTCCCACAAAATGTTCCCTGTAACACCTTACAAGACTCTAGTTCTAGGGACTCCTTAAAGAATTGATTATAATGATTTCAACCACATATAATAAAAATAAAGATATATTAAAAAATCTATTTATAGTATTTATAAAAAATAACTATCAATAAAACTTAACAATAAATAAATAATTATCATTACAAAATATGATTTATAAGGAATATGATTATCAGACCATAAATAAAAGAAAGTCTATTCATCAAGTCTGATACATATACATCAGAATGAAAAAAATAATAAAACCATCAGTACAAGTACCATTAACTCTATGATATTTGTGACCACAATCCACATCCCAAGCTAAATAATTCCTTATATTGTAATAATTACTTTTCTATTAACATTGAGTTTCATTAATTTTATTTTCAGGGGTTCTAATTTATAAACAATTTCATCATCAAGATAAGGCCCCAAAAAATTCTATCCTCTTAATTCATACCAAAAAATGGGAGTTATAAAATAAATTTGAAATAGGGATTCATAACAATCATTCTGAATTCTTGGATCCATTCATTTTTTATAAAAATATAAGTAATAAAATATTTTGATCCCACTCATATTTTAAATATATAGTACATACTCGAGGAATATCATACAGAGATTAAATTTTACTATTATACAAACCATGTTTCTGTCTATTATATATAGTGGTAATGTTCATCTATGTATTCAACACCTACTAACGGTTTACTGAAATCAAGAATTATAACCCTAATATATAGATCTGACACTACATAGAGTGTTAATATATAATGTTATATCACTACCATAATTTATATCATTGAATATTGATTTGGAATGGAATAAACTATAATAGAAATGAAATTTGATGAATTTTATGGTTATTGACAATAACCTAAATTATGTTATGGAATATAGATTTCATAATGAATCCTATATAAAAATTATAATGTTTTCCCCTATTTCCATATAAGTATAAGTAAAAATTTCATAACCCTATTAGGAATATTATATTCATCCCCCAATTTCCATTATATCATGCATCAAGAAACCTACTCCAATGTATTAATTGTCATGTTATCCCGAAATAAATTATTTTTTATATCTATATTTATCATATTCATCCACGATGGAAATATAATGTTGAGTTCTACAATTCACCCAGAAAATAATTCTTATATTAATTAATTAAATGTATATAACTCTAGTTCATGATAATTGTTATTATATTATGGTCATAATTTAACTCTAGTATATTACATACCATCTTATTTTATAAATAAAATACATATTCTATACCTATTTAATTATTACATGGATGGATTGTTGGATAATAATTTTAAAAAGTTAATAATTCCCCCTTTAACTTATGATTTCATGTTTCATCTTATTTACATCCACAATTAGTTGACCTCATTAAATCTTTTTCATATAAAAAACTATAAATTTTCTTCTAAATTAGGTAATAATAGAAATTATTTTACATTTCAATGTATTAAGTTATTAAAAATTCATCATCCTTAATCATTTAAACCATATCCTTTATTTCATATTAAACACTTTCATTTTGAATATATAATTCATGATATTATAATTAAATTATTTATTTCACATCATTCACTATAAAGATAAATTTTCAATATTTTCATAGAAAAATTCCCCACTTCCAACTCCAAATAATTAGTTACATAATTTTTCTCATGATCATTCATTTATGAAAATTAATTCAATATAACCCATTTATTATATAAGGGAAAAAATATTAGTATATTCATTGATCTATTATTGTATATTAAATACCCTTCTCCAATATAGGATAGTATAGTAAATGTGAAAAATTACATTTTTTTTCATTAACTCCATAAGATATTAATTACAATCATCAACACAGATGATCATTTCATACTTATTCATCAACATGGTTAGTGGATTTGGTAGCCCTGAAAAATTTATTACAAAGAATCAATAGTATGTATCCAATCCAGGAATATGATATAACTAAGTTATAGTGGTTGTTTTGGGATATTTAACAATAACATAAATCATTGAAGGATCTATAGATATATCATCTCATATAATTATGTGACCTAATAATTATACATTATGTAGATAAAATTAAGAATTGATAAATTTAGAAAACAAATTATCATTTTTTGGAGTCTTCAAAATAATAATTAAATTATATTAATTCTCTTACATTACCTTTGGAATATATGAAAATTTAATACAGAAATATGACGACATGTTGATGAATGTAATAATTAATGACATAATTCATTATATCCATGAAAATAAAAGGGGAATTGGGTAGTCCATATAGAATTGATGTAAATCTATAATTTCCATACATATTATTAAATGATTTCATATGTATATCTATGCCTTTATCCTTGACTTTTGATTTCCATATCGATGGGGAATCATTCAAAAGTATTGAAATATTATTAGTTAATCTATGAAGTCATCAATATAGTGTATAAGCTTCATTTTATTCATAAAAATCATGTTCTATTTGAGATAATAAATAAATATATGTTATAAAAGACATTTATTTATAAAAAAGGATGGGTGGAATCCATAGTGATTTAATTGGTTATTTACATCATATTTTCTACATTCCATTAGAGTTTCTCATGTAATTCAAATAAATAAATTGGTGAAATTATATATGGTGTCTCTGAAAAAGACATATCGCTAGGTATGGATTCCATTCATACTCAACTTCATGATTATATTGGAGGTCGGGGACGCTTTGCAATAAATACTTTAGCTAATGTTTGAACAATATTAATAGCTTCAATAATGTGTTTCTACCGCACCATTTCAAATATGTATCCTTATCAAATAGGTTATATGACCCATATAATGGTATTTTTTTCTTGTGGATTTTCATCTTCATCTTCGCATTGATAAAAAATAATTTTTTATTTTTTATTATAAATTGTAACTTCCCTTTTAATATAATTGATTTTATACTTTTTTATATATTCAATTTATCATAAATACACATTTAATTGAACAATTCGGAGAATAATATGATTTTTAATATGTATATTCCCTTAAACATCTATCAAAAATATGGTATAGAAATGAGACTAAATTTTCATAACATTATTTTTTTAATGATAATTCATTACTTAAACATTTATGTGGTGATGTGATACTCATATAATTTTATTTTAATGTAAATGAGTTGGTATAACATAAATAAAGAAAACATAATTTGTGTTCTAGTGTTGATGTGAAGTGTGTTCTTCACCAACTCAACAGTTCTGATTTCCTAAATAATCCATTATACCTATTTATTAAGATGTTATTGATGTAAATTTTATTCATGAACCATTAAATTTTTGATCTTCATGGCACAATTTCAATAAACCTTTTAATAATTGAATTGGATTATGGGTAGAAATTTTTTTGGAGATTTCATTCCATTAATTTTATTGGTCAATATATTCATATCACAAAAAAATTCATGTGCATGTGAACCCTTTATTCCACACTTGAAGAATTTATATGCCCCTTAGACACAATTTTCCATATCTATAGTTTGACAATTTTTCCCAAACTGAAAAAAAAAAATTCTTACTCTATGGGCTTTATTTTTTGAGCCTATACAAAATATTTTTTTTTTCATATTCTCCCTCTAATGATGTTAAAAATGAGAATATACACTATGAATTTATACATTGATATAAATTAATATAACTCATTCAGATTTTCCATGGTCTATTATAGACAATTACAATCAGATACATAATTTTAAGACTCTAAAGAATCTATTAGTTGTTGTTTCCATGTTAATGATGAAACCATAAATATACCTTTCACATGTGTGGAAAATTTACTAAATTGGTACTAATTAATTCATTATTAGTTTTCTTTTCTTTTTCTCTAATTTAATACATATTATGTATGAAGAGTTTATAAAAATAGTTAATGAATAATAACATTTTAGGAACATCCCATATCGTGGTGTCAATTTTATCCTCTTACCTCATTTTGATGAAATGTCAAAAAAATTGATTGAATTAACCGTCTAAAATATAGAAATAAAACAAAACCATATCATCATTAGATTGGTGGTGAATTAATAATATATATTATACATTAATACTCCACTTATTAAGTTTAAGGGGATTGGAGGACACAGTGAAGGAATGTGGATGATGTTTTATAAAATTAAAAATTTTGAGTCATTCATTCTTTTATAAATTTGTATATTTGGAATGATCAATGTTAACAATATACCTTTGAGGGGGTTATGTTATCATAGACAAAATAATTTTCATCTATCATTTAATTCCATTTTCATTCTCATGTGTATTTTCAATGCATTGTTAATAAAAATATTTATTAAAAAGATTATTTTTAGATCCAACCATTAACAAAAACCAAATATCATATTAGTAGAATAAAAATGAATAATAAATTTTATAAATAATATTATAACAGAAAACATTGAAAATCTTATCTAAATAATGACACATTTTTATCAACCTATCACAATTTACATTCATCCAATATCACTTTTGAGAATCATTGATTGTCATAGGATCAATCCTCTTAATTCCCTTAAATTATTTTCTAAAAATATCTAAATCCATCAATAATAAAATTCATGGAATCACAAGAATCACATACATAAATATTACATCCTTATAGTTAAATATTCAATACATATTTTAATAATATACACACATAATGATAAATGATAAGTGTCTTTCGAGACTATATACATAATAATTCATGAAAGAACATTAATATAAACTCCAAAATTCTACATTAATAGTACCCTAATTCAAAATATCATTCCTAAATCATTTATTTGTAACCCATGGAAATGGAATTTTTAAAAAGGGTGAGAAAAGATGATAAGTTAAAGTAAACATTTTTGATATCAATCGATGAAGAAAACTAAGAACCTGGAAAGCGTATGTGCATGAGAAAATAAAAAAACTTTTGAGATCATACCTAATAAGTCATAAACAATAAAAATTATTCTTGGTATATTCATTTTTTATAATATTTTTAATATCATGATATTTCTAAAGAAAATAATACTCAATAATGAATAATATACATACCCATGATCTTAAACAAACCATGAAATATTGAATTTAAAATATTACATTTATAAAGAAAACATTAAATAGAAATAATGGAATATGATTAAAAAATGTGATGAAATATGAATAATTTTTTTACTCAATAAAAATGTGTTTATTGATTCATATTAAATAACCATTCAATTTTTACAAAAGAGTTTTTTGTTCAAAAATATGTTTTATTAAAAATGTTTTTTATTTTTTCAATCAGATAATACTAAAAATAATTTCTAGATATTTTAAAACATATAGTAAAAAAAATTATATCATTTTTGAAATCATCATTTTAAAATTACCAGAGTGATTTCTTTTCAATTTTCAGAAATGTTTTATTTTTCAATGAATTGTGGAAAGTATAAAATCTTAAGGAAATTTTTTTATTATTTTACAAGTATAAGGAGTTTTATATTGTTTTTAATTTTTCTAAATGATATAATAGTTAATTTATATTATAAATAATAAAAATAATTTTATTTTATTTTTTTTTATTTTTTTATTTTTTTATTTTTCCTATAATAATTTTATATACCAGAAAATATATTTTTTACAAACCTTCTTTTCCCATGTTTTACATGATAATTTTAAATTTTATTGATGAAATATTAATAAATTTAATATTTAAAAACGAATTGAATTTTTTAATAAATATGTCATACTTATTAAAAAGTTGCCTTGTAAAGACCCGGAAATTTCAAGTAAATGTTTTTCATAATTGCTTTGGAATTTTTCGAGTCTGTGGCTTCTAACGGCACCTGATTCCAAGGCCCAGTGTGCTCGGAATAAATTTTTGAAGATTAGCTCGGGTATATTCAGTGAACGAACGAGCGGGTTTTTCTAACATTTGAACTGGTGCTCGGAATCGAAATCTGAGCGCACCGTTGAAACTGCAATGCCGATATTTTCTTAATAAGACCTTTTTTAGAGTTGCGTTTTATTGGGAAGAGTTGTTTAAATTTTGTGGATTAAGACCATAGAGAAATAAAATTGTGCAACTAATTTTATTTCTTTTAAGTGGTTAAATCCTTAGGATGGAGGATGGGGGGAACTAACCACCAATGTGAGGTTAATAGTGATGTGGGTCCCACATGAGCCCCTACTCTTCAAATCCCCTAAACCCCCTCTTCAATGTTAGCAACCCCCTTAATGTTTTTTACCTTCTCTCTCTCTCATTAATTGAATGCCAACACACCCATTCAATTAATTTAATCTCGTTAATTAATTAAATGAGGATTTTGAACTTTAAAAATATTTGAAAGTGTGGATAAATTAAGACAAAGTCTTAAGTTGTTTTTGGTTGGTTCATTGTGTGGAGTCTGGGGAGAAAATAATCGAGGTCTCGAAGAACATCGTCCTCCACGTTGAAGAATGCGAAGAACGTCAAGAGCTCGACGAAGAAATCCATCACAGTGAAGGAAGACCGTTGTGCCATATTCTATCCTCTCCACAGCCGGTGAGAGGCGCCTTTTCCGAAGAACGACGACGCGCCATCCTTCGTTATTCTTCCCGTGTCAAAGTAAGGGAGACGCCGCCCTTCTTCGGGCGTTCACCGACGACGTGTACGGAGCCACACCCCGCAACACCGCTATCCTCGACGCTCATCGATCGTCAACTCGTTATCGAGGTTGGGGTTTGAGTTCAAATATTATGGATTAAATTTGTGCTTTCTTGAAGAGGAAATTTATTCTTTTTTTTGTGCCACTTGTTATCGTTATAACGGGAGGAGGTCGGACCACATGAACACGGCTGACCCTTCTCCCTCTTTGTTGTTGTTCTTGTTGCAGCATGAACAAAGGAAACGTAGTGCAACGACACCACACGGGAACATGGAGAATCACGGCAAAGAAGTGTGCCACCGTCGCGCCACACTGTTGAGGCCGAACGAACCTGCGGCAGGAGTTGGGCCGCAGTGAAGGGGGGCGGCGCCGTCGCGCCGCCTCGAAGAACCACAAGGAGACCGCGGCCGGAGCGGGGCCGCGGAGGAGGGGCGTGGCGCCGTCGCGCAGCGCCGGTTGGACCAAGGCCGCAGCCCTTGGCCGCGGAAGAGCAGGAGAGGGCGGCCAGAGCCACCGGCCACCGGTGCACAGGGGGCGGGACAGGCTGGTCCCGCGCGACACCCTGGCCGGCAGTTACGGCCGGCCATATCTGGAAACAGGGGGTCGTAACACCTGGATGGCAAGAGGAAGCAGCCCCCATGTGGGGGCCGCCGTTTCAATCAGGGGCACAGTGCCCCCCCTGTTTCCGCGACAGCTCGGCCGAGCCGAGCTGTCTGGCTACGCGGGAAGCGCCCGCTCCAGGCCAACCGGCCGCCCCCAGGCTGGGTCGGTCCGCGTAGGCTGGGTCGGGCCACTCCGGCCGGGCCAGGCCATGCTGGTAGGGCCGGACCGCACCCTAATGGGCTAGACCTGGACCCGGGTTGGGTCGACCCGGTTCGGGCTGACCCCGGATGTCTTGGGTCGGGTCGGTCCGGGCCCAAAACCCCCTAATACCGGACATGTTCATTTAAATGCCCGTAAAATGGGCTACAGACCTCTGATCGACACACCGTCAGTTACGATACAATCCTTGGATCGAGGCGGTCGTTTTGGTATAATAAACTCAAGGTTTCAGAGAACTTTGTGTACGGCCGGGTTGGTTCGAACACGAGACCAATCGGGCTCTCAGAGCGGAAACGCTTATAACATGAGCTCCGGACGTCCGATTAACGTTCCGTCGACTTTTTTGGTTACCTCTTAGTGATACGGACCTTTTGGCTTACTGCTCTTGAGGTTTGGATGCAGTTAGAGTATGGCTGGGTTGGTTTGTACCCAAAATCCAACCGGGCCCCTAGAACTGAAAAGCTCTTAACTTTCAGACCGGACGTCCATTTGACGAACCGTTAGCGGTGATGGTGATCACATTGAGAAACGGTCCCTATGAGTATACCCTATGTGAGTTTGGGGTACAGTTGAGATACAGTCGGTTTGGTTCGTACATTAAACCAATCGGGCCCCTAGGACAAAAAGGCTAATAACTCTCAGACCGAGCGTTTGATTGACGCGTCGTCTGTCGCATTGTGTTCTTATCAACGAGACTGAACTGTGGGATACCTCAAATATGTTCTATGTGACAGTTGATGTATCGACCTCTTGGCTCATGGAGTGGACCCTCCCGGAATGAGCGTGTTGTGTGTAGAAACCCTAGAGCTGACTGAGACTTGACGACTACTGATCAATCGACTCGGAGTGTTTCGAATACCCCATTGGGGAGCACTTGGTTGTAGCGGTAGACCCACGATGGAGGAGCACTTGGTTGTAGTGGCAGACCCGCGGTACTCAACATAAGGAGTACCTCTGTAGGCTATGAGGGGGAGCGCTTGGTTGTAGCGGCGGAGCCATGGTGGGAAATGCTTGGTTGTAGCAGCAAGCCCACAGTACTCGACAGGTGGAGTACTACAGTATTCCATGGTTAGTGATAAGCACTTGGTTGTAGCGGCAGGCCCCCTGTACTCGATAGAGGAGGAGTTCCCCAGTAGCTATGGGTTCGACGGTGAAGACTATCGTACTGGAATCCTCTGTGGGTTCGACGATGATGACAATAGTACTAGAATCCTCAGTGGGTGCGACGACGACGACAACCGTACTGGAATCCTCCGTGGGTTTGGCGGTGATGACTACAGTACTTGTATCCTAAGTGGGTCCCATCTAGATGAATCAGTGGCTACATCTGATCATATCTATCACCTTACGAAAAGTATACATGTGTGATATATGTCTTGACATTAAATCATTATCATTGATATGATTGAATTGCTTCCTATGTGTATTGTGTTGTGATTTCCTGTGTGGATTGGGTTGTACTATCTTGTGTGAACGTGATCGAACTTGGGCTCGGATGTTGGAGTCGAACTAGAATTGATGACTTATGTATATGTATGGGCATATACCTAAGTAGTGTTGGATGTTCCTTTGTGATTGTATCTTTCAATTGTGGATTATCCTTTGTGGATTCTAGGAGACCTTCGGGGGTCTCAGGGTCCCTATTGAGTATCGTATACTCACCCCTGCATGGGATTCGCCCGAACTATGTTGTGTTGGTTGCAGACGATGGACATCACTGATCAAGGTTGAGGCTTGTAGAGCTGGACGGTTCCTACAGGAAGAACACATGATGAGTCGGTGCCCAGAGGTGGATTTACGACGAGTCGATACCTAGAGGTGGACCACTGGGTGGGACGTACATGGAGCGGACGGCAAGACACGTGGTGCTGAGGAGGCTATCTGTACCCACCCTTCAGGTGGGATTTCTCGTGGACGGCTCGGCGTTGCTGCTATTCTTTTCAGTTGTTGTACTTCCCTTCCAATTGTACTTTACTTTCAGTTTGGGTTTGTATTCGGGCCCACTTACTTTTCCGCACTTACTGTGGTACTCAGTTTACTTAGTGTTTACTTCTATTGGCATACTCTATGGTGTTTGTTTACTTTATAAAGGGAATACCTTCCCCTTTTTGTCAGGATTTATGCCTTTGGTGCTAGTCGCCAGCCCCTGGCCTATAGAAGGTGGGCTTGGGGTAGTCACGGCATGGGCCCCGAGGACGGGTCGTGACAAATTGGTATCAGATGAGTCAGTTCTACCGCAGAACATAGGACTCTGATATATCATTTCTGTGAAGTAATAGTGTTAAGGTTATTGAGTGTGGTTATCAGTCCAGGGAGTCCAGTGTTGGTGCGTAGGCTGACTTATCCGTACACCAGGACCCAGACTTCTGGTTTCCGACTTAGTGCACGAAAAAACTGATTGTATGTGTGTTTCAAAAGTTTTTTTGTGATTACTTAGTGTCATCTCACCAGGTATAAATCGTTGACCATGTCACATCTGTTCAGGATGTCTCCATGCAGACAGTCAATTGGAGTTCCGGGAGGGTACTCGATGACAGCCCACCGAGCGATGAGACTTCAGTGCAGGGCCCTGTTTCTATGTTGGCACCTTCGGGTGGTGTACAAGCAGCACCACCACCCGATAGGCAGGAGATTCCACCAGCCGTACTACTGGACGGTGCACACTAGAAGTGCGCGTTGCACGAGTTCCAGTAGTAGAGGCCTCTAAGGTTACGAGGCTAGACAGATTTCCAGAGAGCAGTGGACTGGATGGAGGCGATTTCTAGAGTTCTACACCTAGTTTAGAGCTAGTAGAGTAGATAGTGATATTAACTAATGGTGTTTCCCAGTGAGTGACCATGAGGTTGGTCCGCATAGTGATGAGGCTTCGGTAAGTGGACTGATGCCTGAGATAGTGCCTTTGGGTAGTGTGCTAGCTATACATCACTACCTGTTGGTCAGCAGTTACAACCGGTGGAACTGGTAGGGGACGCATGTAGGCTTAGTTCCTTACACATGTTTCAGCATCAGATACCCCTCAGGTTCTGAGGCGAGCCCGACTGACAGGTGGCTGAGGACTGGATAGAGGAGGTGGTAGAGAGTTTTCTAGAGCTTATAAAGCTTCAGTAGGAAGACGTGTCGGTAGCTGAAAATTCATCGGGGTGTACCAAACCATTCCTGGTACTCGATGAATACGATCTGATCGGTGCATCAGGGCTCGGACATCCCAGCAAGGTATATTTAAGGATATACAAGCCAACACCTTTTCTCTATGCATTCCTACTTATGCTAGGGTGCTAGAAAGAACCTTTGTGGTTGAGAATTCTTTTACTGAATGAATGCAGTCAGTGAAGGATGACAGTGGGAAAGCATGAAACTGGTGCCAATCTCGGAGACTTGGGAATGTAAAATGTTTCAAATAGAGGAAGTAAAAAAGACAGATGAAATCTGCAAGGAAGCAGATGTGGAAGCAGATCTAGGAGAGCATCATGTGTTGGTGAACATTTTGACATGTTTCAACCACCCTCCTTTGTAATCTCCACTAGGCTCAAGGAGCTGGTGGGCAGGGAAAAGAGTAGTTGCATGTGGTCAAGAAGTACGACCGAAAGGCTCTAAGGATGATTCAAAGTATGGACTGTGTATTCTACCATCTTCCGTAACAACAAGACATTGATACAAATCATCCCTTCTTTCCACGAATCTTGTCCAAGACCTAGAGTTTTTGGTTAAGCCGTTGACTTGACCCTCATATCTGGGGATACCTTTGAGAGGAGACTCGATAATCACACTTACGCTGACGGTGTGATCTTAGCCTTGAGGCGAGAGTTTTGGTTGGAACCTCTTGGTGACAGCGTCGAGGCCTTACGACGTTAGTTTGAGTATGGATTGGGCAATCACAGTTCATACAAAAATTGATGGTATTAGGCAGACATTGGGATGGGTTTTCCTTGGTCGGCGAAAAGGAAACCCCTGGCAGCACAGTTTAAATCATGCTTAGGAGGGTGTAGCCGATGACTCTTGGGTTGGCCATCCTTAGACTCATGGCTATAGGAGTTTTGAGTTTCAGTTCTAATCAGGAAATGGAGGCCTCTAGAGTTTGAGGTTGGATACAACGTTCTTATACAGGTCCCACCATGACGAGGTTTATAGAGATATGGTTGAGGCGGTGAGTTATCTCTGAGGTTCAACGGACCTTTCTTGGTCCTCAGCAGGGAAGGAAAGGTAGTTTACTACTTGACCTTTCCACCTCAGTTGCACCGATTGCACGATGTTATCCACGTATCTCAACTATGGAAATACGTTCACGATCCTTCACAAGTCATCGACTGCATGGAGTTGGACGTCAATGACGAAGAGACATTCACAGAGGTTCTAGTGGAGAACGAGGATCGACAGGAGCGGGTCCTACGTGGATGGTTGATTCCTCAGGTTCACTTTCACTGGCAGCACGGGAACCTCCAGGAGAGCACATGGGAGCAGAAGGCTCTATTGCATGCTCAGTGCCACTTTGTTTCCCTAGTTTGTGTTATAGCATTGCGGGGATGTAATTCCCTGAGTTGGGAGTAATGTAATGACCCGGAAATTCAAAGGAAATTTTTTTCTTAATTTCTTTGGAATTTGATGAGTTTTTGGCTTCTGACGGCACCTTATTACGAGGCCCGATGTGCCCGGAATCAATTTCCAAAGTTTAGCTCGGGTACGTTCAGTGAACGAACGAGAGAGTTTTTCTAACTTTTGAACCATTGATCATAATTGAAATCTGAGGGCACCGTTGATACTGCAACGCCGATATTTCCTTAAGAAGACCTTTTTCAGAGTTGCGTTTTCTAGGGAACAGTTGTTTAAATTTTGTGGATTAAGACCACATAGAAATAAAATTGTGCTACTAATTTTATTTCTTTTAAGTGGTTAAATCCTAAGGATGGAGGTTGTGTGAAACTAACCACCCATGTGAGGTTAATAGTGTGGTGGGGCCCACACGAGCCCCCACCTCTTCAAATCCCCTAAACCCCCTTTTTAATGTTAGCAACCCCCTTAAAGTTTTTGACCTTCTCTCTCTCTCTTTAATTGAATGCCAACACACCAATTCAATTAATTGAATCTCGTTAATTAATTAAATAAGGTTTTTCAATTTTAAAAATGCTGGAAAGTGTGGATAAATTAAGAGAAAGTCTTAATTTTTTTTTGGTTGGTTTGTTGTGTAGAGTCTGTGGAGAAAATAATCGAGGACTCGAAGAACATCATCCTCCAGGTTGAAGAACGTGATGAACGTCAAGACCTCGATAAAGAACACCATCACCACGAAGGAAGACCGTTGTGTCGTCTTCTCTCCTCTCCACAGCCAGTGAGAAACCCCTTTTTCCGAAGAACAACGACACGCCTTCCTTCGTTCTTCTTCCCGTGTCAAAGGAAGGGAGACGCCGCTCTTCTTCAGGAGTTCACCGACGACGTGTACGGAGCCTCACCCCATGACGCCGCTTTCCGCGACACTCATCGATCGCCAACTCATTATCGTGGTAGGGGTTTGAGTTCAAATATTATGGATTAAATTTGCACTTGCTTGATGAGGATATTTATTCTTTTTTTTTAGCCTCATGTTATCGTTATAACGGGAGGAGGTTGGACCGCACGAACATGACCGACCCTTCTCCCTCATTGTTTTTGTTCTTGTTGTGGTACAAACAAAGGCAACGCGGTGCAACAACACCGCACGGGAACATAGAGAATCACAGCGAAGAAGCGCGGCGCCGTTGAGGCCGAACGAACCCGCGACCGGAGTCGGGCCGCAGCAAAGGGGTGTGGCACCGTCGCGCCGTGCCAGAGAACCATGAGGAGACCGTAGCCAGAGCGGGGCCGAGGTGGAGGAGCGCGGCGCCCTCGTGCTGCGCCGGTCAGACCAAGGTCGCGGCGGAGCAGGAGAGGGATGCCAGAGCCGCCGGCCGCCGGTGCATAGTGGGCGGGACCGGCTTGTCCCGCGTACCGGCCGGCCAGATCCCGAAACAGGGGTCATAACCCCCGTCTAGCAAGGGAAAGCGGCCTCCATATGGGTGCCTCCGTTTCAATCAGGGGGTAGTGCCCCCCCCCCTTCCGCTAGTGATCGGCCGAGCCGAGCTGTCTGCCACGTGGGTCGCGACCGCACCAGGCCAACCGGCCACCCAGGCCGGGCCAGGCCGCGCGGGCCGGGCCAGGCCACGCGGGCCAGGCTGGGCAGCGCCCTAATGGGCAAGACCCGGACCCAGTTTAGGTCGACCCGGTTTTGGCCGACCCAGGGGGTCTTGGGCCGGGTCGGTCGGGCCCAAAACCCCCTAATAGAGGACAGGTTCATTTAAATGTCTGTACCATGGGCTACGGACCTCCGATCGACACACCATCAGTTGAGATGAGATCCTTGGATCAAGATGGTCATTTTGGTATATTCCACTCAAGGTTTTGGAG
Source organism: Viscum album (assembly GCA_963277665.1). Taxonomy (NCBI): domain Eukaryota; kingdom Viridiplantae; phylum Streptophyta; class Magnoliopsida; order Santalales; family Viscaceae; genus Viscum; species Viscum album. The sequence goes on along the minus strand of OY728152.1, from coordinate 1,555,607,967 downwards.
AACTTTGGATACGGCCGGGTTGGTTCGAACACGAGACCAACCAGGCCCTCGGAGCGGAAACGCCTATAACTAGAGCTCCAGACGTCCGATTGATGTGCCATCGACTTTCTTGGTTTCCTCTTAGTGATATGGACCTTTTGTATTACTCCTCTTGATGTTTGGGCACGGTTGGAGTATGGCCGGGTTGGGTTGTACCCGAAATCCAATCGGGCCCCTTGAACGGAAAAGCTGTTAACCTTCAGAACAAACGTCTGTTTGATGAACCATCATCGGCGTTGGTGATCACATTGAGAAATGGTCCCTAGGAGTATAACATATGAGAGTTTTTGATACAGTTCAGATACGGTCAGTTTGGTTCATACACGAAACCAACCGGGCCTTTGGGATGAAAAGGCTAATAACTCTCAGACCGGGCATTCGATTGACGCCTCGTCTGTCGCATTGTGTTCCTATCAATGAGACAGATCCTTGGGATACATCAACTCTAGTCTATGTGATATTTGATGTATCTAAATCTTGGCTCGTGGAGCGGACCCTCACGAAATGAGCGTGCTGTGTGCGGAAATCCTAGAGCTGGCTGAGACTTGACGATTGCTGATCGATCGACTCGGAGTGTTTCGGATAGCCCAGTGTGGAGCGCTTGGTTGTAGCGGCAGACCCACGGTGGAGGATCACTTGGTTGTAACAGAAGACCTGCAGTACCCAACAGAAGGAGTACCTCTGTAGGCTATGAGGGGGAGCGCTTGGTTGTAGCGTCAGACCCATGGTGGGAAGTGCTTGGTTGTAGCAGCAGGCCCATAGTACTCAACAAGTGGAGTACTACAACTGTCCAAGGTTAGTGGGAAGTGCTTGGTTGTAGCGGCAGTCCCCCTGCACTCGATAGAGGAAGAGATCCCCAGCAGCTATGGGTTCGACGGTGAAGACTATCGTACTGGAATCCTCCGTGGGTTCGACAACGACGATAATCGTACTGGAATCCTCTGTGGGTTCGACGATGACGACAACTGTACTGGAATCCTTCGTGGGTTCGGCAGTGATGACTACAATACTTGTATACTACGTGGGTCCTAGATAGATGAATCAATGGCTACATCAGATCATCTCTATCACCTTACGAGGAAGTATACATGTGTGAGCTAAGTCTTGACTTTCAATCATTACCTTTGATATTATTGACTTGCTTCCTATGGGGACTGTGTTGTGATTTCCTGTGTGGATTGGGTTGTACTATCCTGTGTGGACGTGATCAAACTTGGGCTCAGATGTTGGAGCTGAAATGGAATTGATGACTTAGGTATATGTATGGGCATATACCTAAGTAGTGTTGGATGATACTTCGTGATTGTATCTTTCCTTTGTGGATTATCCTTTGTGGATTCTGGGAGACCATCAGGGGTCTTGGTGTACCTATTGAGTTTCATATACTCACCCCTGCATGGGCTTTTCCCGCACTACGTTGTGTTGGTTGCCGACGACAGACATCACTGATTGAGGTTGAGGCTTGTAGAGCTGGATGGTTCCTGGAGGAAGAACACACGATGAGTCGGTGCCCGGAGGTGGATTTACGATGAGTCGGTACCTGGAGGTGGACCAATGGGCGGGACGTACACGGATCAGACGATAAGACCCAAGGAGCTGAGGAGGCTATCTATACCCACCCTTCATGTGGGATTTCCAGTGGATGGCTCGGCGTTGTTGCTTTACTTTTCAGTTGTTGTACTTCCTTTCCAGTTCTACTTTACTTTCAGTTTGGGTTTGTATTCTGGCCCACTTACTTTTCCACACTTACTGTTGTACTCAGTTTACTTAGTGTTACTTTTGTTGGCATACTCTGTGGTGTTTGTTTACTTTATAAAGGCAATGACTTCCCCTTTTTTTCAGGATTTACACATTTGGTGCTAGTCGCCAGCCCCTGGCCTATGGAAGGTGAGCTTGGGGTAGTCACGGCACAGACCCTGAGGATGGGTCGTGACATGCCTTTTATTTTTTGGAATTAGGAATATTTATTATTGTAAAATTCATCAGCTCGATAAACAATTAAGGGGTTAATTATAGATAATATTGATGTGAAAATTCAAAAAATTATTTCAAAAACATTCGTTCATTTAATTAGATTATTTTATATTTTCAATAATCTCCCAATTTTTTAAAATATCACCTTATTTTATCTATTTAAATCTTATTTTGACATTTTTAATATTTAGGTAAAATAGAAAGAAAAAAATTTCACTTTATTTCATTTATTAACAATTAAAATTTATAACAGTGATAAAAAATTACATAATTTTTTGGAAATATTAATTTGAAATATTAATTAAATTTTTATCATTGTTAATTTTTTAATTTTTATTAATGATGTATTTACTATATATTATTTCACAACATTAATTTTTCTCAGGTGAAAGTAGTAAAAAGGCGTGTAAATGATTTTAAAAACAAAAAAATCAAACGTTTTTGTAGGTTTTTAACACTAATTCCTCAATTGTTGTAAGTAAAAATTCAATTATAAAATTTAATAATAATCACAATTTAATATTTTAGTAAATGAAAATATTAATTTTTAGGATTAATATCTATTTTGAACTCGAAAAAAATTTGGCGACTTTGAATTTTTAATTTTCTCCATAGAAAAAATATGTTATGAATAACAAAAAATGTAGTATTTAACATTTATACATTTACTAATAATAATTTATTATAATATATTTAATTAAAAATATTACAAATTTCATCGATATAGAGATAAGATCATTTGAATGTAAAATGGGGAATTTTGGTAATCATTTTATTCCTAAAATTATTTTAAAAGGCATAAAATCTTCCCAATTTGATTCCTTAAAAAATATTTAACGATTAATATTTATTTAAATTTATATATATTATATATCTAAATATATTTATATATCTATATCTATTGATTATTATTATATATTGTTTTTATAAAGACAACTTATGCATGAAAATTGAATTTCATGAAAACCCATTTTTTGACATTATTTAGAGGTTTATTTTTAAATTAATTTCATAAAATTATACCAAATGAAGTTGTTAAAATGGTATCGATATTCACAAAAATTTTAAATAATATTATACAATAATTCCAAATTAATATTTTTCATAATAATTTTGATATGTATTAAATATTAATTACCATGTTTACAGATAAAATGTGGGTTTTCAAGTTAGATGTTGTTGTATCCAAATACATTTTAAAAAAATTAATTTAAATTTGATAAATTATTCCCGTATTTAAAATATGTTGGTACAAAAAATCTAAAATGTATCATTTTAAATTATGATAATTGAATAAATTACATTTATTAAAAAACAAGTTATCATGGTTTAAAAAAACGGTAAAAGTGATTAATGTTGGATATAAAAGAAATCACATGGGTAAAACATGTTTATACTCAGTGATGAAGGTTTATATCGATATTATAACCCTTCACATAATTAATTAACCTATTTTCAGGCCCATATGATAATATTAACTTCCCACTATTGAATTGTTTTGTGAATTAACTAAAATGCCACACATTCAAAATTTTAAAAGTTAACCCCATTCTGTAACTTATTTACAAATTCAAATCCATTTATATTATTAATGAAGAAAAAAAATCCACCAAAAACATACATATAATAATTATTGACGTGTTTTTCTTCCCAAAATACCTATCATATGTTACATAATAAGAGATATAATGTATGATTCTCTATGTGAAATTAAACATTTTCACCAAGCAAATTATTTTTTACATTTTATTTTATCAACTGTAACTATTATATTAAAATTACAAAATAATAACACCACTATCTCCCATATTATGATATTTTATTCTATTCATGAAATATTTTTTATATATCCCATACACTTTAAAATTTAAAAATAATCCAACACTCATTTTTAGAGAAGCCTATCATCTCAGGAATCAATTTATTTTTTTCCATCACAAACTTACACAGAGAGTAATATTGATGTAAATAAATAATATATATATATATATTATAAATATTAAATTATATTAATTCTGAAAAATAATATATCATTTATTTCCTTACCCTTTCACTTTTTGAGTGAATGATATCATCAGTTGTGTGTATATATGACTTACCATCTTCAGCAAGCGATGTGATTCATTTTCCATGATCAACATTCAATAATGGTTCTAAAAATGATTATAATAACAAAATATGATTTTTATAAAATTATTATTATTTATAGGATTATGGATCTTGATCCTATTAAAATGAACTCTAACTTCCATGACAAACATGCATGATAAATAAGAAAGTAATTAACACCGAAAAAAATTTGAATAATTAAGTGTTATTAATTGATGGATGGTAAGATGGTATAAAATGATAATATATGGTATTAAAAATAAGAATATTTTTCTTAAATAAGTTATTATAATTATTATAATAATTATAAAGTATGTTATATCATGTTCAACTAATCGGAAGTGTGGCATTGTCGTTTTCATATGAATTTCCATTATATTGAGACATATTTGTTATTATGCACCAATTCAATTTTATGTGTTGCATTTAATGCAAAATTATTGTATTTAAAATTAATTCCTATTTAATCATTATTATTAATGTTTAAAATTAAGTCTATAATTTCATGTTGTTACAATATAAATGTTGTAAGAACCTGGATCTTCCTTTCAGGTATGTTTTTCCTTTTTTGGAGTTTTGGAGAAAAATGAAATTTCTCGAAATTTTCAAAGTACACGATGTGTACTTCTTGATTACACACCTTGTACTCTTCCCCGGCTCGAAGCCGTGTGCTGGCCATGTCGGGACACACACACGGTGTGTAGGGGTGACGTGGAGGCCGATTTTGGCGGAGTACGGAAAAATCCACTACACGCCGTGTACTTTAAAAATACACACCATGTACTTTTCTTTTTTTTCACTAAATGGACCAGGGTTGCGCCTGACGCACAGAAACACCACCTTCTAGGTCTCGTTCATCCAGGAGCAACCCGTACGGTCAAATCTTCGACGACCTCCCGTCTCTTTGTCCATTCTCCGATTCGAGCATTGTCGATTGCATTGCAATCGCAGCGGTGAGTTCTTCCTTCGGCTTGAGTCTTGTTTTCTGTTTCCTCCTCATTTTCGAGTTATCGTTGGTTGAGAATTTTGTTTGTTTTCTCATATCTATGATGTTCTAAGGGAAATAAATCATCGTGGTAGACATATATCTATCTCCTAGGATCGAGGTAGGTGGTTTGTGCCTTTTTGTTGAAAGTCGTTGAGTATTTTGTGCAAATTCCACAAATTCCCTTGAGAGGGGAATTGTGGGTTTCCTATTTTTCCCCTGTTGTTTGGATTCTTTTCTTTAATGATATAGTAGGGTTTTATGATTGTGAGTTGAGTGATTTGTTTTGTGATCAGGTTTTTTTTAGATGCTTGTTTTACTTTTTGTCATTTTCTAGTTTTCATGCCTGATTGTAGGATAGTGGAACTATTGCTTTATTATTTCTGTTGAGCCTTAGACTAATATCCAAGTAGATCTTGATGTTTTACTTGGAAGATGTACGTGTGCTGAGCATGTTTTATTTCCACACAAGACTGTGAGCACCTAGTGTAGAAGACCATAGGGAGAATTGACGTAAAGGATTCTCCAGAGTTTCTTTTAAATACAATGCGAGACCACAGGGGGAATTGATAACGATTGCTTCCTCAAAGAGTCTGTAGTTCCTCGATGTGGGCCACAGGGGGAATGAGACGTTGAGTGCTTCCCCATAGAGCCTTTATTATGATACGAGACTATATGGGAAATTTCCGGTGAGTGCTTCCTCAGAGAGTCCATTAATTTTGTAATTGAACCAGAGGGGTGAGACTGTGTGTGCCTCCTACAGGGTTGCTAGTACTTATAGGTTGAATCATAGGGGTTAGGTTGTGAGAACTACCCAAAGCGTTACCTTTTTTCCTTATTGTTTCTGGCTATTTACTTGTGTACTCTATTTGTTAGAACTTTGGATTGTAGCATCTTGTGCTTTCCTGTTTGATGGTTATTGTTTTATTACTGCCATGTATTCATTGACTATTAGGCATAAATATTTGGTTGATTTCCTACTGGGATTGAATCTCACACCCTGTTTGGGCCATGCTTGTGGGCCCAATCATACTATGTTTCTGTAGGTATAGATAAGGGCAGCACCCTTCTACATCAGGTTCTTGATTGCACTGGAGTTGGAGATCATGGGACCGAGCCATGGGTTGAGATGCTGAGGAGTTTACATTGTTTACATTTGCACTTTGTTTTCAGTTTTACTTCATCATGTTGGTTTGTTTACTGCTTTCCATAGACATATGTACCATGATGCATCATCATTACTTTATACATTACTTCCGCTGTTTAGTTCAATTGTTTTATGCTGTTTATTGTTTCCGTTATTGTGACTGGTTGTTCTTCCACTGTATACATTACCAAATGAGGTAATTGTTTCCCCACCAACTCACTAAGGCCCTCGCTGCTAGTCGGTAGCCTCTGGTGTTTGGGGAAACATGCTTGAGGTCATGTGGTGAACCGGGTACGGGGCACCAGTGGAGGGACTCTGGATTCAGGTCATTACAAAGTGGTATCAGAGGAGTTCTTTTCTCTTGCTTTACTGTTTGGAGACATTTTCCAGGGATAGGACGAATTCGATACTTGGTATTAAGCTGTGCTTGGTAGTAGCTAACCCGTGTAGGGGGAAAAGCCATACTACATCATTAATTGCAGTTTTCTGGTTTGGGAATTTATATTTGAACTAATTTCACATAGAGTGAATACACATGACTTGTGCTATTATTGTTTTGATATTGCGGTTATATTACTGTCGCAACCTGATGATATGAGGGTATTCCATCTCATGCATCATATAGGCACTTGTAGAAATCACATGCCATGCATTCTTTCCATGCCATCTAGGGTGCATTAGCAATTTCATGCTGTTGTGATATACTTTGTGTAAATTATGAATGCTGTTGTGATAGATGCTTGATAGAATCTCGGTTGCCTTGTTGGAGGATTTATTATTTCATACTTGCTTAAATGAATTCCAAATTTTTATTCTTGAGGTGTTATGGGCCCTCTCGAATCGGAAATTGGTGGATCATGATCCTGTTTTCTCTTGTCTATGACTGTAAGAGAGGCCCATCTTTGATTCGCGGGGAGTTCGGGACCTCACGGATTGAAATTTGGAACCTCTTTTCCATATTTTCTATGTTTCTGGGGTTCTCTGCAGTTCTGAGCTACTACCTAGAAAAACCTAGAATACACAACGTGCATTTTTGGAAACACGCCGTGTAGTTTTCAGGTCATGTCACTAACCGTGTGAGCAGAACACGGTGTCATGAATGTAACATTAGGAACATGTCGTGTATTATAGGTACACACCATGTAGTAATGATCCGTGTACCTGGTCGTGTCACTAACAACACGGGTCGGGGAAGCTCGAGTAGCACACGCCGTGTTGTAACGGAACACGCCATGTAGTCCCTTCCAGGTACCCGGTTGTGTCATGAACAACACGGGTCGGCGTGACCTTCTCTCAGACACGCCGTGTTGCTTTGGAGCATGCCGTTTAGTCTTGCCAGTACCCAGCCGTGTCATGAACAACACAGGGCAGTGTCACCTTGCCTATACATGCCGTGTTTGTTCAGAGCACGCCGTGTAAGGTTCAACCATGTATATGGTCGTGTGTTTAACAACACGGGCTGTCGAAGCCTTGTCCACTACACGCCCTTTTCACAGTGAACACGCCATGTAGTCTCAGTGTAAGGAAACCGTGTGGGTTAGCTGTGTAAGGGACTCAAGTAGGGGAACAGTTTTCAACTACACGCTATGTGTGGGATCAACACGCCGTGTGGTTTGAGGTGTACACGACTTGTAGGGTCGGAGTACAGGCCCATGTCAGTGGTTTAAGAAGGCACTCTGTGTAGTGTTTATACATGTTGTGTAGTTGAGTTTTGTGAACGTGTGTGTTTTCCAACCCTTGTTCCAGTTTTTTACTCTTGTGTTCTTTGTCCTTGTTTTCCTGATCTAAGGTGTGATTTTGATCTTTCAGAGCTATGTCTCCGAGACGTCCTCTGGTCGTACGCCTGTCATTAGGTAGTGATCAGATTCCAGACAGGGTTGATCAGGGACTTCTTCCAATCCTCTAGTCAGACCAGACTTGGCACTGGCTGTTATACCAGTTGCAGGCACTGATGCATAATTTAGGGAAGGTTTCGTAAGGATAATGCAGGCCTTCTAGGGAGCGCCGTCTCTTTCCACGACTATGGTAGATTTGACGTGGGTTTTCTAGCAACAACATCCTTTCACTTTCTCGAGGGAAGGAGGAACTCAGGCTGCAGAGTCATGGTTGGAATCCATGCTGACTATCTTCGAGCATCTAGAGACGCCTCCAGAGAGGCGGGTCAAGATCGCTACATACATGCTATGAGACTCCACCAAGAGGTGGTGGGACGTGATCTCATAGGCGGGTCATCAACAGGATATGGCTTGGGAGGAGTTCCAGTGGGTGTTCTATGACTACTATTATCCGGAGACCCTGAGAGCCGACCGATCTTGGGAGTTCATAAGCCTAGAGCAGGGTACTCTTTCTTTCATGGAATATTCCTCTCGCTTCACTGAGCTGCAGTGTTTCACACCCCTCCGAGATGAAAGTGGGGTGTTCTTAGCAAGGAAGTTTGAGGATGGCCTCAGGATGGAGATCTGCTCACAGGTGAACATCTTACATTTGACCTCCATCACTTCCATCGTCAACCAGGCACTGATTGTGGAGCGCAATCTGAGAGACTCTGGAGCTGTGAGCCAGGGCGGTTCTACTTCCAAAGCTAGTATGCCTTTTGATGACATCAAGAAGCGCCGTAGAGATTCTACGCATGGTGACCCGAGGAAACATGATGCATCGTCAGGTAGCCAGGTGACATGCTACCAGTGTGGCCGGTCAGGGCACACGAGGCTGTAGTGCTAGAGGGACCCCATGGAGTGCCGATCATGCGGCAATATGGGTTACCTTAAAAGTTTCTACCAAGTTTTTTCACCAGCAGCTGGTGACCGGGGTTCTTCCATGACTCCACATTTAGGAGAAGCACCACCAGATTCTCACCAGTCGGGGAACTGGAGTTCTTCCGGCCGTTCAGGCCGAGGTGGAGTTCGAGGCCATGGCGGTTAGCCACCAGTCCCTCAGCATTAGCAAGGTGGATCAGCTCAGAGTGGTTAGCCAGGGGCGTAGGGTCGCGGTGCAGGCCAGTCCTTCGTCATGGAGCAGATATATCAGGAGCAGGATCCCAGCCCTTCTACAGTTTGGGGTATGATTTTAGTAGCCTCAGTTTTATCTTCAACTCTTTTCGATACTGGTGTTATGCATAGCTTTATCTCTATTGCTGCTATGGAAAGTGTTGGGCTCTCTGTCTTTTCTACTACCGACTCATTGAAACTAGACACACATTTTAGGATGAGGACATCTAGTGTATACCAGTGCAGAGAGTGCCCTCTCGAGGTTGTAGGATATCATTTCTTTTGGGATCTATATGTCCTAGAGATGACAAGCTATGATGTCATCCTCGGGATGGACTGGTTGGTTCCCTTCCAGGCAGTTGTCGACTGTTATCACCGCAGAATGAGTTTCGTTTCACCAGAGGGTGAATCTTTTCTTCATAGAGGTGAATGGGACGTTCAGGCGAGTCGTGCAGGACTCAAGGATCATGGGCTAGGAAGGGTGACGACCCAGATTGCTAGTATTTATTTGGATGATCAGGGGACTTCGTAGTTGGACTTTCCTTTAGTGGTGGATCGTTTCAGGGATGTCTTTCCAGAGGAATTTTCGAGTTTGCCTCCAGATCATGAGGTAGAATTTTCTATTGAACTCGTGTCAGGAGCAACACCGGTGTCCATTCCTCCTTATAGGATGGCTACAATTGAGTTGCATGAGCTCAAGAAGCAGTTGGAGGAGTTGCAGGCTAAGGGTTTCATCTGACCCAGTACTTCTCCTTGGGGTTCGCCTGTCCTGTTTGCGAAGAAGGCATATGGTACCCTTCGTCTTTGTGTGGATTATTGGAAGCTGAACCAGTTGACGGTCAAGAACCGATATCCCTTGCCATGGATCGATGACCTCTTCGATAATATTTGAGGATCCTGGGTGTTTTCGAAGATCTATTTGAAGTCTGGTTATCATCAGTTGCGCGTTAGACCATCAGATATACCTCTGACGACCTTCAAGAGTAGGCATTGTCTTTACGAGTGTACATTTATACCGTTCGGTCACACGAATGCACCAACAGTTTTCATGGCATTGATGAACCGAGTGTTCCATATTTATTTGGACTCCTTCATCGTGGTCTTCTTAGACAATATCTTGGTGTACTCTCACACTCGACACGACCATGCCACACATCTTGAGATCGTTCTGAGTACACTGAGAGAGCACCAGCTTTATGCTAAACTCTCAAAGTGCCACTTCTTGATGGATCATATTCACTTCATGGGTCATGTCATCTCAGAGGCAGGAGTATCAGTGGACCCAGAGAAAGTGAGAGTTGTAGTTTCCTGGGAGCAGCCAAAGAACGTCTTTGAGGTACGGAGTTTTCTATGGCTGTCTGGATACTACAGATGCTTAATTCAAGACCTTTCTCGTCCGGAAGCACCTTTGATAGGTATAAACAAGAAGGGGAAAAGTTCTTATGGTCAGAATCTTGTGAGTCATCTTTTCAGGGGCAGAAAGGGAGGTTGACGTTAGCACTGATACTAGTCTTGCCGGAGCCAGGCAAGAGCTACACTGTTTATTGTGATGCTTTAGGTATCGGGCTGAGAGCTATGCTTATGAAGGGAGATGGAGTCATTGTGTATGGGTCTCATTAGTTGAGGCCACATGATTGGAACTACCCTACACACAATCTGGAGTTGGCAGGTGTTGTTCATGCCTTATGCTGTTGGAGACACCATCTTCTGGGAGAGCACTTTTTGGTAATTACTGGCCACAAGAGTCTCAAGTATATCTTCACTCAGCATGATCTGAATCTGAGACAGCGTAGGTGGGTCGAGTATCTCCAGTCTTTTGATTTCGATCTTGCTTATACACTGGGAAAGGGCAACGTAGTGGCAGATGTGTTGAGCAAGAGAACTCAGATTCAGGCAGTTCAGGAGGCTAGTAGTGAGTGGCAGATTATGGATCTGTTCTCTGAGATGCATCTGGAGGTGCATGACAGACAGGGATAGACTTTCTTATCTTCTGTAACTGTTACCTCTAAACTACTTGATCGGGTACGAATGAGTCTGCTATCATACCAAGATGGCTTAATACTACAGGAGAGTGTGTCATGATCGGAACCTCTTCCTAGATGTAAAATGGGAAAGGATGAGATATTGAATTTCCAGGGACGTGTATGGGTTCCAGCAGACATACACATGGAGCTGATGCAGGATTTTCATTCCTCTATTTGGGAAGTTCATCCTGGCATCACCAAGATGTATCAGGATCTTCATAACCAGTACTAGTGGCCAGGTATGAAGAAGGATGTAGCTGGATTTGTCATGATATGTTCTTCTTGTCAGCAGGTGAAAACAGAGCATCAGTGACCAGTAGGCCTTTGACAACAATTACACATTCCTTAGTGGAAGTGGAAAGATTTTACGATGGACTTCATGACCGGGTTTCCGAGATCACCTCGGGGGAACGATGATGTTTGGGTTGTCATCGACAGGCTCACTAAGGATGCCCACTTCTTGCCGATCAAGGAGACCTTTATTGTTGAAGATCTGGGACGACTTTACATCTGAAAAATCATTCGTCTGCATGGATTTCCACACTCTATTGTTTTAGAGAGGGATGCACGCTTTACGTCTTGGTTCTGGAAAGGGCTTTAAAGGGCCTTGGGTACACATGTACTTTTAAGTCTATCATACCTTCCCCAGACTGATAGCCAGTTCGAGTGCATGATCCCGGTGTTTGAGGATATGCTCCGAGCCTGTATTTAAACTTTGGAGATTATTGGGAGAAGCAAATACCTCTTGTGGAGTTCGAATATAACAATAGTTTCCAGGTGACCATTCAGATGGAACCATACGAGGATTTGTACGGTAGTCCATGTCGATCACCCTTGTGCTGGCTGGAGGCAGGAGAGGTAGCTTTTCTGGGACCTCATCTCGTTTAGGAGACCTCAGAGCAGATAGAGATGATTCGGAAGAGGATGGCTACATCACATTCTCGACATATGTATTATGCTAATTAGCGGAGATGACCTCTGGAGTTCGTGGTCGGGGATCAGGTTTTCCTGCATGTCACACCGAGGTTGGGGCACAAGAGGATTTGGAGACAGGGTAAGCTTTCAACGCGGTACGTCGGTCCGTTTGAGGTCTTTGAGAGAGTGGGGCCAGTCACCTATTTTCTATAGCTACATCAGAGGTATCGGACCATGCACAACGTCTTCCACGTCTCTCAGCTCTGATGATACTTTTCGGACCCATCTCATGTCTTTCAGCCCGAGGAGGTTGAACTTGAAGCGGATGAATCGTTCGAGAAGAATCCTATCTGGATTGTCGATTGTAGTACGAAGGTTCTCTGCGAGCGGTATGTTCCTCTAGTACAGGTGCTATGTCAGCACGGGCGATTACATGATGCTACTTGGAAAGGGAGGCCTATGTATGATCACAGTGGCCAGAGTTGTTCAGGGATTCTGCTTCCACGCCACGTTAGGGAAATTCGGGGACAAATTTCTTTAAGTGGGGAAGTTTGTAAGAACCCATATCATAGTTTCAAGTATGTTTTTCCTTTTTCTGGAGTTTTTGAGAAAAATGAAATTTCTGGAAATTTTCAAAGTACACAACATGTACTTTTTCAGTACACACCGTGTACTCTTCCCCAGCTCGAAGCCGTGTGCTGGCCATGTCGGGCCACACACACGGTGTGTAGGGGAGACATGGAGGCCGATTTTTTCGGAGTACAGAAAAACCCACTACACGCTGTGTACTTTAAAAATACATGTTGTGTACCTTTCTTTTTTTTCACTAAAGGGACCAGGGTCACGCCTGACGCACAGAAACACCTCCTTCTAGGTCTCGTTCATCTGAGAGAGACCCGTGTGGCCAAATATTCGACAAGCTCCCGTCTCTTCATACATTCTACAATTCAAGCATGTTCGATTGCATTGGAATCGCAGCGGTGAGTTCTTCCTTCTTCTTGAGCCTTGTTTTCTGTTTCCTCCTCGTTTTTGAGTTATCGTGGGTTGAGAGTTTTGTGTGTTTTCTCATATCTATAGCATTCTAAGGGAAATCAATCGTCGTGGTTCACGTACATCATTATCCTATAATTGAGGTAGGTGGTTTGTGTCTTTTTGTTTAAAGTCAAAAAGTATTTTGTGCAAATTCCACAAATTCTTATGGATAGGGAATTGTGGGTTTCTTATTTTTCCCATGTTGTTTGCATGCTTTTCTTGAATGTTGTAGTATGGGTTTATGCTTGTGAGTCGAGTGATTTGTTTTGTGCTCATGTTTCTTTTCCATGCTTGTTTTACTTTTTGGCGTCTTCCTATTGCCATGCCTGGTTGTAGGATAGTGGAACTGTTTCTTTATTATTGTTGTAGAGACTTAGACTGGTATCCAAGTTATTCTTGAGGTTTATTTGGACGATGTACGCGCATTGAGAATGTTTTATTTCCACACAGGACTGTGAGCACCTAGTATAGAAGACCAAAGTAGAATTGAAGTAAGGGCTTCTCCAGAGGGTCTTTTAAATACGATGCGAGATCACATGGAGAATTGACGATGAGTGCTTCCTCAGAGAGTATGTAGTTCCTCGACGCAAGCCACGGGGGGAATGAGACGTTGAGTGCTTCCTGATAGATCATTTATTATTATAAGAGACTATAGGGGGAATTGACAGTGAGTGCTTCCTCATAGAGTCTATTAATTTTGTAGTTGAACCAGATGGGTGAGATTGTGTGTGCCTCCTAGAGGGTTGCTAGTACTTATAGGTTGAACCATAGGGGTTAGGCTGTGAGAGCTACCCAGATGGTTACCTTTTCTTCCTTATTATTGCTGGTTGTTTACTTGTGTACTCTGTTTGTTAGAACTGGGGATTGTAGCTGCTTGTGCTTTCCTGTTTACTACTTCTTGTTTTATTACAGCCATGTTTTCATTGACTATTTTGCACAAATATTTGGGTGATTTCCTACTAGGATTGTATCTCACAACCTATTTGGGACATTCTTGTGGGCCCAAGCAGACTATGTTGTTGTAGGTATAGATGAGGGCAAGCGCCCTTCTACTTCAGGTTCTTGATTGCACTGGAGTTGGAGAGCATGGGACCGAGCCATGGCTTGCGATGCTGAGGAGTTTACTTTGTTTTCTTTTTCACTTTGTCTTCAGTTATACTTCAGCTCGTTGGTTTGATTACTTTTTTCCATAGACATATGTACCATGATTCATCATCATTACTTTATACATTGCTTCCGCTATTCAGTTCAGTTGTTGTATGTTGTTTATTGTTTCTGTTATTGTGACTGGTTGTTCTTCCATTGTATACTTTACCGAATAAGGGCATATTTTCGCCACCAACTCAAAAAGGCCCTTGCTGTTAGTCGGGATCCTCTGGCATTCGGGGAAACGCGCTTGAGGTCATGTGGTGAACCGGGTACGGGCCACTAATGGAGGGGCTCTGGATTTGGGTCGTTACAAATGTTTTCAAAAACATAATAAATGATATTACAGTCCGATATTTTTGTAATTTGTCTAATTTTATTTAAAGGAATCATATAATATATCCTTTTTAAAGGCCATCAATTTTAAAATCCCTCAGATATTAAAGGCATTTAAATATTTTTCATCAAATATTCTTTATCATTGGTAATTAATTATTGAAAACAATTATTTAAAATAAAAACCAATTTCATATCTCTTTCAATCCGATATATTTTTCATTATGTCCATGTTTTTACAAATTATATTACAAAAGCCCTCTTATTTAATCAAACAATTTATTCATAAAATTTTAATTTATAATTTGACTTTAAAAATGGTTTTAAGGTAATTTATATAATTTTTTCTAAAATATAAAATTTTTTTATCATTAAAGAAATTCAAAAAGAATTTGTTTAAGGATGATGATGATAATATAAATAAAATCCACCACAAATGTATCAAAAATATTGAATGATCTATATAATTTCCCTGAATTACAAAGAAGCTATTTAAAAAAAAAATAGGATTTTAATATTCCAATTCAATTTCCTTTTTTATATCAAAAGTCATAAATTTCTGTCATAATATTTATTATCTCATATTGATTTTATGATTATTATCATTCTATTAAAACCTTCAATTACATGTAAAAATTTCTCATTTATAACATTAAAATATCAATATTAATGATATAGATATGTTTATTACATAAAAAATATATTCTTTCGGCATATTTTGATTTACATTGAATTTAATATCAATGACTGTGAAAATTTTGTTAAACACATATTATTTTCTAAAAAAGATAATTATTGATAAGGCTTATTTCTCATGAATTAAATTGATAATTATAAGTATATGGATTTATTTTGAAATTATGTTACTGGTGAGGCCTAGAATTATATATCCCCTTATGAATCGAAATGTATCATGAGAAAAATTAGTTGCGAAAATTAAATGGGTTTTCACATATATTTTTAATATTTCTTAAAAAATTCTCAGGATGGTATTAATATCATAATTTTTATATCATTACATATAAAATTAATAAGTTCCTTCATTGAGTATTTAGTTATTATTATCCATGATATTATATCATCGTTATTATAAATGGATTCATTATTTCTCATGTTAATGATTAAATGAAATTTGTTTTTAGTTATTTACCGAATAATATTTATTGTGTATTATATAATCATGATACTCAAGTAAGTGAATTTTTTAAATATGATTTCAATTTTTCACCCTACTTTATTAATTATTCTATATATATTTCACTATATATTACCATTAATTGGAATTTTATCTCAACGTCCTTTTAATTCATTTATCAAATATATGATGAATAATTATATAAATGAGTATAAACATTTCAAGTGTTTCTCATTATGAAGTATTTTTATTATATTCCCAATCTAAAATTGGTATGATGTATATTTTTGGATC
This sequence comes from Viscum album, assembly GCA_963277665.1. Taxonomy (NCBI): domain Eukaryota; kingdom Viridiplantae; phylum Streptophyta; class Magnoliopsida; order Santalales; family Viscaceae; genus Viscum; species Viscum album. Next base: position 1,555,591,844 of record OY728152.1, on the reverse strand, counting down.
CAAAACACTACTAAACCAAATGATCCAACAATATTAGAATCCATGTATCAATAAGAATGTAATATAGTAGGCATTAGTTCTAGGTTTCTAGATTCAAGGTTTTTATAGTTGGAATCAGATAATGTTTAGTAGAAACCATGGAAACTAGATTTAGGGAAACACATTTTAGGGGGTATAACAAAATGTTAGGCATTCAAAATATGTTAAATATTGTAATAAAATCATAAATCTATTCTAAGGTGGTTATTATGTCATTTTTATTCGAAATACTTCCTCTTACAGGTTATAAATGTGGAAATGGTTCAGTATTAATTGTAAAAATAGGTAATTACAATGAAAATATTGCGTTATGATTTTTTCAATCACCACATGGTCCATTAAAATGAGACATACTTTCTGCCATGTTTCAAATTTTGATAAGTAATTCGTCATTTAATTCACATTTTCTTTCATATTCATTTCAAATTATTTAAAATTATTTATATGAATTACTAATATCATTAAATATTCTATGTTTATGTTTCAGTGATTAAAATTTAATTAATTTAATATTTTGGTTATGTGTTATGACTGATTCAAAAATATATTTTTGGATTTCAAATTCATAATTTATTGAAATAATCCAATATATTCTATTTTTCAAGAAATATTACATGGAATAAATAAAGGAGTCAAATCATGTGGTAAATGTATTAATTTTCTTACCGAGGAAGATAATACAGTTAGTATTGGATTTGAGTAGATAATTGCTACATTAGAGTATTTTATTTTGGTTTTAATTTATATCTATATTAAAATGGAGAAACCTTTTATACAAATTGATTATTCCCCTATGTTGGATCACCTTAAGTTATATAACACACCATCATTTAGTGGGACTAATAATCTAGTGGTAACTGGGAAATAAATGATGTCCTGTGGAAATATATTTACATTCCTATGACGAAATGAAATGTAAATGGTTAATATTATAGTATATTATAACAAGGGAGATACATATCAATGGTGGTAATTGATCTAGAATAATTTTTTGTAATAAAAAATAGATCATATATAATTTAGTAATTGTTAATAAATTTTATTAGAAAGATATTTCTTTAATAATATAGGAAGTAAAATGAAGAGAATGTTTTTTAACTTAATTAAAAATAGAGAACAAGTCTACTTGTGTATAGATATATATTTACAAGACTTCCTTTGTAACTATATATTATATATAAAATACCAAATGCAAAATTGATAATTTATATTACGAACTTTATCCATCTATCTAAAGAGTGATGGCATTCCAAAAATGTTAATCATGAAATTGAATAGTTTTATATGCCATAAAAAAAAGGGAATTAGTTTTATAGACCCTCTATATTCAATGGGAATTAAGGGATAATGTAGTAATCTAATTTAAAGAAAAATGGATTGCATTGAATAAGATCAATAAAAAATTATTCAATTTCAATAATGTGAAAATTATGAGAAGAATGATCCTGGAAATATTTTTAAGGTAATTATAATTTCTTAATACTATGATGATAAGTGTCATTTAGATAATGAATTGAAGAGTAAAAACTAAATAGATGCTTTTTGAGTGCGTCATCTATTGATAAATAGATAATTTTTAACAAACATTCTTTAAGAAACAATTTCATATATTGTATGAGAGTCTTAAAGGAAGAGTCTAAGCATTCATAACTCTATAAAATGTGGTGGGATTTACCCAAAATGTTTTGGCATTCATTTTAATCACAACCTAAAATTTATAAAATTATATATTTGATTCTAAATCCTATCACTATTTTTTATATTCCACATTTTCGAAGAAAATTTTATATTTTCCATGAAGAAAAAGAATGGGGTTATTTAAAAAAAAAACCAATTGGATTACCCTCTAAAAAATGTATGTGTCATGTAGTTTGCATATTGTCACATAAGTGTGCTCTATTTCCAAAATTTATTATTATACCAATGGTTTATTTCTATATAATTCTTAGTATGTAATTTATTTTAAAATATAAAAAAAACAAAACTGAGAGGTAAATTATGATTCACGGAAATTACAAGTAATTCCATATATTTAGAGTAAAAGATTCATATAAGACATGTTTTGATCATTCCCTAGTATCATATTAGAATGAGATTCATATGGAAGAAGACCAAAAAAATATATTTGGAAATGGTAGAAATAAAATTTATAACGAACCTATTTCATAAGAATACAATGATTTAAATTTTTTATAAATTAAAAATACATTAACCTAAAATGAATTCAATATTTCATTTATTTAATCCCTATTAAAATAACTATATCACATCTCAATAAAGAATGGTAACTATAGAACTAGTGTATTTTAATAAAAACTATATGAGTTGTGTGGTAAGGGATTTATTATCACAGGATTTTCACCTTGGAAATACCTTTTACTCCTTGTTAAGATGAATGATGATACATGGGACTATTAATTGATTAAATATTAATGAATTATATTATGATAAACATAAATTGTACTCTTCATTAAAATGATGATTTTTTTCATCACTTTCTAGCATATAAGTATATTTAAATTTTGAACATCAATATGGGTATCATAAATGTCGATTGAAGAAAGAATCCATTCCAAAGAAAGTATTTCAAAAAATTACACATATTGTTATTTAATATTAATTCCATTTGAATTGACTAATGAACAATAATATTTTATGGATTTAATGAATACATTATTAATAGAATATAATGATAATTTTATGATTTTATTAATTGATGATATATTTTCATATTCTATGATCTATGATGACCGTGAGAATTATCTACATTTCATTTTTGAGTAACCATGAAGATAAGTGTAATATTGGAAATCTATGATGACAGAATTATTGCATTGGAATGATTTATTCTAGGGAAATATTCTATCCATATCGAGAATATCCATTTATCATATGAAGACATATATAGTAGGATATTAACCTATAAAAAATAAAAACTAAGGTACACCATTTCATTTGTTTGGAAGGTTTCAATCAATGTTCTATTCATAATTTATCCCGATTGTCTATGAAATTAATAAAGTTTATATTAAAATTTGTTATTTTCATATATAAAAATTGAATATGATGAGTTTTTGAAATAATTTAATAGTATAATGTTCAATGATATAACTATAATCTACGTTCAAAAAATTATGGGTTTGTGACATATATTGATAAAATTAAAATGGGACTCAATTGTGTCCTTATACAAAATAATATATTTATTTCATATACATTATTGATGATAATTACTAATGAATATATTTATCCAACCATTTATCATTTTTTAGTTGATTTAATATTTTCTTTTATGATATGATGATATTACCTCTATTGTGAAATAAATGAGATATACATAGACTATAAGTGAATAAAATACTTATTTTCACAAAGAGAGATCATCATAAGGAAAATAAAAGGCCTCAATCTAGTCATGAATTTCAATTTTTCGATTCACTACCGCATAGGTAGGGAAAATAAGTTAGAGGAATCATTGAGTTATAATGATCATAGTGTTTTGACCCATATATAAATATATATGGATCTTTTGTTCATGGATATAGTAAATACGTATATAGAAAATATTAAATAATGAGATACATCACACATATGTAAAATTATATCCAAACCAACCATAAGGGAAAACTCAAAATGATTAAAATTTTATGTTGATAATTTTTAGATGAAAATTAAAGTCATGAACGGTTCAAATTATAAAACATCATTCGAGAAATTGGTGTTTATGAAATTTTAAGGGGGAATTGTGTCCTGTATATACCTTATCTGAAATGGGAATTGTTAGAGGATTCCTATATATTTTTTTCTCTATATACGTTGGTATAACCAATATATATAGGTTTTAGAGGGTAAATTTTTTATGGGATAATATGAAGCATAGAAATTTTTTATTATGGATAAATATTCATGGGAATTCAATAGGTTATGTATGAGATAAAACATCCCATGGGAGTCATGCATCCCCATCCTATTAAAATATGGAAATGGGATGAAATTATTATTAACTATTTAAAGGTTTCAAAAAATACTCCAAGAATGAATGATGTAAAATAGGTTATTTTTATCATCTCACCATATATACACATTTCTTCAATATAACATAAAATTTCTCTCTTGATTACCTTATAAGGATATGTATTATTAAATTATTGATACTTCATGGTACACATCTTTCATCTATGCATGATCATGATTCTAAATTTACATCAATATTCTCAATGATTATTCAAAAGGATCTAGATTCTGAAATTTAATTGAGCACCTCCTTCCACCAAAAATGCGATGGATAGTTTGAAAGGACAATTCAAACTATTTAAGATATATTAATGTTGTGATAACTTGTATTTCAAATTAAGGGGGATCCATATTATATTTTTCTAGAGGTTTTCTATAATAATAATTTTCAATCATTTTAAATGATAACTAGTGAAGAATTATAAGGTAAGAGACATTGTACTCCAACTTATTTGGATGACTATGGAGATAGGATTAAAGTAGGAAAAGTTGTTTTTGTGATGAAATGATAAAGGTATAGATTATTAAAACTCATATTAAAGAATATAAAATAACAAGTAATAGTTATGTTTATAACCATACTAATTATTTTTAATTTCATGTTATAGATGATGTTTTATTGAAATTATATCTAAGAAAGTGTGTTATAAGGTTGTGTAATAAAGGAAAACTGATTAGAAAATACAATGGTCCTTTTGAAATTAAATTATGATCTGGATGTGTGGCTTATAAATTGAAAATTCCACCATGTATATCTAAATTTCATAAGGTGATACATATTTAATTGTTAATGAATTACAAACTAGACCTAATGAATTGGTTCAGCTCTGATGAAATATAATTGGAACATGATATATGTTACTATAAAAAGCACATCTAGATTCTTAACCCTAAATAAAAATCATTGAGGAATCAGATGAATGGAAAGGAAAATGTAATTTTGGAAATACAAAATGGAGGATGTAATGTGGGACCCATATAATGTTCTTAATATGAACCACCAACATTGGTTATAATAAAATATCAATGGAAATTATATGTATGAAAATTTTTAGGAGGGAATGTTATAACACCTCTACTTAAATTATTGTATACAAAAATTAATTTAATAATACTATAATATAATGAGTACATTAAAATTTCATGAAAAAAATTCTAATTAATTGAATGAATATTTATTTTGAATGTATATGTTCAAAATAATACAGTAATAAATTTTTGATATATTTCATTTGAAGTATGATTTTATAAAAAATTGAAATTTTCATATTTAAATATTTATCATTTTATTTATAACAATCTATTATTATAATTATAGTTAAAAAATTATTAACTATTAATTTTATTTAAATAATATTTATATAATTTGGTGGAAGAAAAGAATATTTTAAAAAATTATATCTCTAGAGAATGATTAAAAACATATTAATGTCCAACTATATTAATTAATTAATATGATAATTATTGAAAAATTATTAATAGGAAATTTATATTTTAATATTTTAAATATAAATATTTAATTATTTTTAATTATTTTTACTATACACAATTTAATTGCAAAAACAGTTATTCTTAAAAAATTCATTTCCTGAAAATTAATTTTTTAAAACTATTAAGCTGATTATTTTAAAATTATATTCTACATCATATATGAATTGTTTTTTTGTTAAATGGATAGAGTATTTGGAATAAAAATTATTTATGCTTATTAATAATTTCAAGTTAATAATTTTCCATATTTATTAATACTACCAATAAAAAGTAGTTACCATAGTTATGGTTAAAATGAAGGTTGGAAATTCATTATTTCTTATGTTAAAATTATTGATTAAAAAATATTTTTTTAAATTGATAAATTTAATTTCATATATATAATCATTTTTTACAAATTATCTTATAATGAAAATTTATTTTTAGGATTACTAGATAAAATACATTGGTTAAATAACTAGTTACTTTGGTGAAACTAAAATGGTAAAATTGTGTAATATTAGACATAAAATAAAAAAAATTAGTGATGGATTTTTTAATTGAATTTATATTATGAGCACCAAATTATTTATCCATTTTTTATGAAAATGGGATAATATTGACTTCCGAAAATTGAATCGGTCTGTGTATTTACAAAAAATGTCACTACTTTTCAATTATAACAAGACACCCCTCCCCTCTCTTTTAAAAAACTACCAATCAATTTAGCTCCAGAAAACCATAAACAATTAAATCAAAATCATCTATAAACACATTATAGAGGGAGTTTTTTACTAAATGACTAATCATATATTCCTTAGAATGATATCTGAAGGATCTTTCTCTAAGAGAAGGTACCCATCTTCACAAGGATATAACTTTCACATTCATCTATTATCAACATAAATTATGTATTATGTATTAAAATATATTAATTATATTTTCTAACAGATAATTAGATAATATTATATTAATGTAAAAATATATATCTATCTTATCATTCATCAAATGTGAATCAATTAATCACTCGTGTGTACGGTGGACTACCAGATCCTTAACTAATGATATTTTATTGAATCACTAACTCATATGGATTGTAATATTTACAAAAATAATTTACATATATGATAAATATGAAAATATATTAATTATTTTGATTTTATATTTCACATCTTTAACCATTCACTCACAATAGGATTGATATCTTCACTTATACGTATATATGACCTACTATCATGATTAAGTGTTGCAATTAATTTTATGTAACCATAATTCAATAAATTTTATAGAAATATTTTTAATAGAAAAATATGATATTATTAAAATTAATATAATTATGTATAAAATTTATATATATACAATTTATAAGATATATAATATTCATGAAAAAATATTCATGGGAAAAAAGCTATTAACAAATGAAATAACGATTATAATGAAATATTATTAACGAACCAGATGTAAGATGGTATAAATGGATGACATATTAAATTATAAATATTAAAAAGGTTATTTTATAAATAATTAAAATTCTTAAAATTCATATATATTAATTAAAATAACATTAAACTAATGCTATAATAATAATTTGTGTCTCAATTTCCACTACATAGAGAAATATTTGTTACTACAGAGTAGTTCATATTTATATAGTGTAAAAAATCCCGTTTTTATATTTATATGGAGTAAATATATATTAATGATGTTAAAAAATTATATTATATTCTATTATTTTAAGGGTTTTCAATTAGAATGTTTCCAATGAGTTATAAATTTACATTAAAATCTCATTTTTCTTGGATTTCTCTTATTGTCAATGAAGGAATCCTATAATATATAAAAATTATAATCAATAATATTACCAATTTCTACCTTTTCTAATACATGGTTCATGACTCATGAAAATTATTATTAAAAGAAAAACTTATTTATTTTTCTTTCATTGTAATTTAACATTCTTTCATGTACATATCTTTAATAATAATTTTACAAAATAAATTTTATTTACTTAAGTTAAATATTAACAATATTTTATCTTATAATAATATTTTTATATGGGGTTTAAATGAATATTTCAACTATTTTTTGAAATGGATGTTATCAAATTTCATTAAATAAATTCAAATGGATTGGTTTTCAAGAATATTGTTATAATAGGCATCCCCATCGCTTTGACCTTTTTGTGAAAATTATCTTATTTTACAAACTTTCAATTGTTTTAATAAAAAAATTTAATTATGAAATAATATTTTAATCCTTATCGTAAATTCACTTTATTATACAAAGAGACATGAATTTATCTCGAAATCAACATTGTCAGTCACTGATTTTGTGGTTGTTATTTTTCTCATAAAAATTTTAACATTTAGGTGTTGATTGAAAATTAGATTTTCCTTAAATATCTATATATTTTATCATGGATATGGTAATTTCCTAATATATATAAATATATATATATATATATATATTTACATTTAATTTTATTTGATTACTTAGGGAAATATTATTAAATTTTTATTCTTTACTCAAAATGGAGATTTATTGAAATGGTATATTGTTCATGAAATAAAGTAATCATTTAATATATGATGAATAATTTTAAAATGTTGGGATGAGTGGGGAATGTAACTATATATCGCATTGATTCATTAGTAGTTCTTATCAGACTAATTAGTTATATAAATTCAGCAGTCTTTACCTATACATTAAAACCATTTTGTTGAAAGGTTCTGAGGGAATAGATATCATGATGTTAATTATCATTATTTCAATTATTATGAATTTACATCATTAATAATTTAGTTATTAAAATCAATGATATTATTTCATTGATATTATCTATTGATTCATTTTTTTCTTAAGTTACAGATTAAATTCAATTTGTTTTTATTTATTTACCTTTCCATATTGATTTTAACATAACTAATCCAAATAATCATATTATATTTTAAATGTAATTGGTTCACAATAATTTACCATGTTATATTGATTACATCAAATAAATCTCATTTTACGTAATCATTCCTAAACAATTGATATAGTCACTATTTTGCTTCCTTTCACCATAATATGAAAAATAATTCAATGAATGATTTCAATGGTGTGTAATGTTTTGTATTATTTTTATTTTTATTTAATTTAAAATTTAAAATTGGAATCATGTAGGTATCTGGATCTACAAGACAACTAAACTGGTAGAGATTTAAAAATTAAAACACTTGTATTTATGCCAATGAAATAATGTAGACAACAGCATTAGTTAACTACAGTTGGGGTTATTATATAGTTATATTTACCCAATAATTTTACAGATAAATATAACATAATAATGTATTTTGTAAGGTTTATATTGTAATTACATATATTTATTGATGTATTTAAATTCAAATTAATTTAATTGATTCAAAAATGAAATTTTTTATATTTTTTTAAAGTGATATATTAATATATTTTTTTTAAAATTAAAAACAATATTAAAATATGGTATGTGAGATAATATATTGGTGAAAAATTAATAAATTAGTCATTTTTATCAAATTTTAACCTTATATGTAAAATTATAACCCTTAAATGCTAATAATGTTATTAATATGGTTAAGGTGAAAAGTGGTTAACCATGGGGGTTGAAGTGCATTGTGTTGCATTTGTTGTCAATGAGGCATGAAGTTGTCATGGAATGAATGGATGTCAAGGAATGTCAAGATGTGAATGAAAAAGGTTGTGATGGTGATGGTGATGAAAGGAGAATGGCCATGGTACTAAGATGCATGTCACTTAGGAGATTCACTAAGTGACATAGGATGTTGTGGTTGAAACATTCTCTATGTACATATGACGATTGTTGAACTGATCTTAAGTTCCAAGAACTTGTATCAAGAGGATACAATGTCACCACAATGTTAGAAGACCATGCATTGTATTGACAATGCATGAGGAGTTGAAGATGATCCATCCACAATCTCTAAGTGGATGAAGTGAGCTAATGAAGTCCATGCACTAACACTTAGTGCATGTGAATGTGAAGAAGATCCAATTGATCTCTGATTAGATCAATGAAGCTCATTGGAGATTTTCAATGATTCAGGAGCTCAGTTGATGAAGAACCTTCAAAAATTTCCATTCCTAAGTGATAAATAAATTTTGAGGATGAATGGAGGAATTCATAAGAAGAAGAAGAAAAATGTAGAAGAAGAACGGCTTAGAGGAAGATGGCTTGGCATTTAGAATTGGCATTTTTCATATGGAGTACTTTGTTTTTTTTTGACAAAGTAACATTCTGTCCCTTTGCCAAAAATTAGGCTAGCCAAGGCCAGCCCACGAGTTCAACCCCACGGCTCATGTGGGCACTAGGCGCCACGCCCATGGGGGAACCCATGGTGCAAGCACAGGGCGGCAGGGCTACGCAGGGGTGTCACGCCCGCGCGGCAGGGGCGCATGAAGCGTGCCCGGAGTGCATGGTGGACGCTAGGAGCGCGCCCGCAGGAGGCGTGAGTGGGCGTAGAAGCGCGCCCGCAGAGGCACGGTGCGGGGCGGCACCGTGGAGGGAGAAGAGAGATTATTGAACGAATGGAGGCAGCGCGAGTTTGATAAGGCGCTGAAAAATCGGAGGCCGTTTCGATGTGGGAATGAGTTTTTTCGCTGGGATTGAATCTGAGCCGCACATCTCATCGTGCGTCTAATCTCCACCGCACGATCCATCTGCGCGACGATGATTTAATCACAGCCGTCCGAGGTCATTAAAACACGGATCCAACGGCACTGGGCATTGTCTTCAACCCCGCGATGAGCCACTGCCACCCGCAAGCTTCCTTCAAACCAGAGACCTCCCCGAGGATAGAAATGGAGTGTCCGGCCACCTCCGACGAAGATGAAGACTCCATTCGGTTCGTCTGGCCCTACTGAATCTATCCATGCATAAATATGGGTTTGCATTTAACAAATGAATAATTTCGTGTTCGTCCGAAGCAACCCGAAGGTGCGAGGCCATGTTGATTGATGCTTTGCATGGATGAAGGTCATGCATGCGTTTTCATGCACAAGAACGTGAAGAAAGGGCATAAATGGAACGCATGGGGAAACTGAGGAGAAAAACAAGATTTTATGAAATCTTGAAATCCCGAGATATTCGGGAGTTTAGTTTTATATCCCACGTGGATGAACCGAGGCCCTCTGCCTATATAAAGAGAGGTCGAGCCCTCGAGGATGCTTGCTGAAGTTCTTGTTGAAAATATGAAGTCCCGTGAGAAGTACTTTGTGCCTCGCGAAGATTTTGAAGCCCCGCGCAAGTTTACTTGTGCGGCTGGAGTCCCTTGCGCGCAACACCTTTGCGCGACAAGAAGAAGGGTACCCTGCACGCTAATTTTTTGCGCGACAGGAAGGAGGATTGGGCTGCGCGGTAGGACCTTGCACGCTCCCTCTGTGCACCGCGCCCCCTGCGCGGTAGTGTTGAGAAGTTTGGCCGCAACCCTTGCGCGCCTGCACACAAGTGGAGTTCGGGTTGTGTTTTACACACATTGTGTGTGTGTGCCAAAGAAGTCTGAGGCCTTGCCTCGTGTGTGTGCCAAGTGGAGAAGAGGACCCGAGGCTTGCATGCCTTGTGTGTGCACCAAGTGAAGACACATTTTGTGTGTGCAAAATTGAAGAACAACCTACGGGTTAAGGGTGTGCAACAAGAAGAGGGAAGAGGCCAAAGTCAAGTGTGTGCAAAACAAAGAACAACATGAACAAGTAACAAAGAAGGCTGAACCTAGTGTGTGTGCACTAAGTAAAGTGAACACACCTAAAAGAAGGAATAAAGAGAGGACTCTCACACTAAAGGAGAACACACTCTTAAGTGTGTAACCACATTGAACAAAGTGTGAAGTTCAAGTGAGAAGGTGTGTGCTATAGTTGACTACACCCTTTGAGGGTTTATTGCACTGAGAGAAGGAAGAAGGGGAGTGCATGCATACATGCATGCACATGCACACGTGAACAAAGACAAATCTGGTTGTGTGCATTTGAGTTGTCCAAGACCAGGAGTTCTTGAAGAGATTTGAGAAGGCCATGCAGTCAGTGCATGAGGAAGCAGAGATACCATGCACTCAGTGCATGAAGATGATTTGATGTGAGACTGGACCAGACTAAAGTTAAAGACATCAGTTTTCTGAGTATTCAGTAATTGAGAAGATCCTGATCAACAGAAGTGATCAGAAGCTTTGAGCAAGACCAGCAGACCTTATCAGAGGCTGTTGAAGATTCTTGAAGAGAGAAGCCAGGTCATCCTCAGAAGAAGGAGATAAAGCCTGAGCAAGACGAGAAGACCTGATCATCACAAGTGATCAGAGGTACAGAGCAAGGCCAGCAGTCTTTATCCCAGACTGCTGAGGATACTTGAAGAAGCTTAACGTGAAGAAGAGCTAGTCGTGCGACTCGAGGAGCCAAGAGAAGACCCTGTGGGACTCAGGGAGAAGAAGTCTTCAGTGGGATTCTGGAGCAGGCCAGTGGGACTCTGGTAACACTGTGTGACGCAGTATAAAGACCCTCCTGTGGGACTCAGGAGAGATAAAGTGGGACTCTGTATCGACCATTGTAATTTTAACAGGTTATAATGGAGAATCCATGTTGGGAGAGCATGGCAAGGATGTAGGCCTTTGGTGCCGAACCTTGTAAATCCTTGTGTCCTGTGCCTTTTCATTACTGCATTATCCGGGAAAGGTTGAGAGACATAAGAAGAGTGGATCGAGGCCTTAACAAGCCATAGAGGTTTAATTGATTAAGAATCAATTAGTAAAAAGTTTTAAAGGATCACTGATTCACCCCCTCCGCCTCTCAGTGATTCACACTGATCTGGGCACTTCAGGGGTAAACTAATTTATATGGCCTAAAATGAAAAATTAACATATATAAATTTAATTTATGTATTATAATAATACCATATATTACTTATTGTCTAATCCATGTAATTATTGAACAAATTTTCAATCATGAAATAACATTAATGATGATTGTTAATAAATAATTTGGTAAAATGATTTAAAATTAATAAAAATAATATAACTATCCATATGAGTATTATATCATATATAATAGAAACAACATTACATTTCTGCCTCATTTTGTTCTATTATATATTTTTAACTCGTAATTTGATAAAAATAACACTAATATCATAATAATTGTTAAAATGGTTTAGGAGTGTTAAAAATAAATGATAAAGGTTAAAAAATAACATATACATGTAAAACAATTATAGGATATGTTTACATCGACTCATTATTATATTATATTATTATTATAACAATTCTCTTCAATATCCAATAAAACAATATATATTAAATTAATAATATATTTAATTACAAGAGGTCCCCTACCACAATTATACAAGGACCTCCTTTTGCATATTATTTATACTTTATTGAGAAAAGAATCTCCACTAAACCCTATAAAATTAATTAATGAAATTATATAGACCAAAATTAGAGGTTCTAGTCTTCTTAAAAGTGCATTCCAAGGGTGCTTAATGATGGATCTAAAGGAAGTCTATCAAAGAAGATGTAATTATCATTACCAAAATAATAAAATTTATTTATTATTCTACATCATGTAAATATAATTTATACATCCTAAAATAAAATCTAAAATTTTAAAAATGAGTATATTTGGTAATATTATACTGTTAAATCCATTTTCATAAATTTTCTATCATATGAGAAGTAAAAACACTCCTCCTGAATACTTATGGGTTAACGTCACCACATTGAGGTTTAATTTGTTTTTCATTACAAATTTATTTACATGTTTATATAGATTTTACATATCAAAATATATCATAATTATGACATAAATATTCCCATATATTTATAATATAATATCTACATTTTACCCTTATATTCCATTGTAAAATGCTAATGTCGCTCATGCATACCTGTTGATAACCACCTCTATGAAGTGATGTGATCCATTTTCATTTACAGTTGTCGTGGATGTTAATAAAAAAAATAATTAATTATAATATATATATTGAAATGATAAAATTAGGATTCCTAACATTTTATTTATTATTTAATGTTATTTTTGGCGTCCACCAAAAAGTAAAAATAGTGTTCATGTGTATGCATGACAAACCATATCCTTAAATGGTAAAATTATATTTTCTATTTATACTTGGTATGTATAACACTATATATATATATAATTAATATAAATTATATTTATATCATGAATAAAATTTAGTATATTACAGAACCATAATAAATATTCACGTATAGACATAATTGAAATAAATCTATCATGAATAAGGAAGTAGTTAACAATTGAAACAATGATAATAATAAAGGATTTATAACAAAAGGGGAATAATATTGTATAATCCAATCATATGTTTTTATATATGTGTATATGGTACCGATATGTATTTATTAAAAAATAAATTTATTATAATTAATGTTGAAATCACGGATATTGAATACTAAATATGAGGTAACATATATTATATCCTCTCACACTCTATCAATATATATATTGTATTTTATAACTATTTTGTTTTAAATGTTTATATATTCCCCATATTATTTTATTTTTAAATTTAATATCAATGTAATTATGATGAATAATGTTTCAATTATTGTTTACTCATTCAAGTGGTTATGACATAAAAGTTACCAAATAGGTAAGAAATTAGTTTACAAGATCAATTATTATATGATTTACCCCAACCGACCCATATGGCATAAAGGTCATCATTTTTATTGATTTTAGATAACCCCCCTTTCAAGGGATGATGGAGAACCCTTACAAGGCCCGATGGCTTAGCGATAAAATTACTTATAGGTTAAATAGTCATTACATGACATGAAGGTCATAGGGAATTCAACCAGACTATAAATACAAGGAACTGTCCCTCCCTAGAATCTACATCATGATGGTAGTTCTCCACCTTCTCATGGTCGTCTGGCTAAGATTCTCTTGCAAGAACTAGCTGGTCCCGATGGAGTAGCCATACCTTCTCATCATTCCAAATCCATCAGTTCTTCTCTGGTGAGTGTGTTTGCTCTGAATCGTCCTCTGGGGATACACTTTTTTGTAGTGTCTATCTGGGGAAACTACATATGGCCTGAAGGCCTTGAGTTGTCCCGAATTCTTGAAAGGTTTCCCGAAAGCCCTACTGACCCAAAGGCCAATGTGGCCCAAAGGCCTTAAAAACCCAAATCCCAAACCAGTGGCCCATGGTGAATAGTTATGGCTACTATAGTACCGAACAATACATGTTACAGTAATCGCACTATGTTCAGTACTGCTACAGTGCCTGATACAATGTCTTCTATATTACCTTCTCAACTACTTATATAATACCCAGATATATTCCACCCCCTGGTTTTGAACATAGGTCTCGTGGATGCACTTAAGGGAACCTCACCAACATGGATAAGGGTCATGTGAAATTTATTGATTATATTATTCATTTAATGAATAAAATAATTTGTCTTTTATATACACTATTAATTATATTATTCATTGGATATTTATAGAGTTAAAATTTCTTCTTCTTTATTTATTAATATTTATAAAATGAATAAATAAATGTAATATTTAAAATAATATATTATCAAATATTATTTTCAATTGGCTATATATTACATCAATGTCAATATTTTTAAAAAATATATTAAAAAAGACCATTTAAATTACAAACATTATTTTAAAAGAAATTACATGTTATTATTGGCTATTTTTAATGAATAAGAGGAATATATTTATATTTTTCTACCTCATTGTCACCTAGTTACTCAGAAATAAGTGACCGTGAATGTTGGTAACATGGCCTCATGCGCACCTCCCCATATGTTGATGGTAGCAGTCTAAAAGTGAGTGTCTTCTAATTTTATAGTATAGAGAACAAACCCTCAGTTTTATTAACAAAATTGTGGAAAAAATAATATGTAAAAAGTAAGATGAATATATATAATGAAACTGATATAATATTCACCAATAGATAACTTATAATGACCATAAAATCCATCCATGTGTGAACATGTTATGCTATAACTTCAAACCATTAAAAAAAATATTGTAATACATACAATCTGGATAGACTCAAAAGAATAAGTAAATAATGAATTCAACTATTAAATGTACATTGATTACATGTTTGGTCCCCCCCCAATGTGAAGTCATAGTCTATATTGGAGAACCACAAGAAGCACAATCCAAGATCCTGACCTGCATCCATGAGATCTATCTTGGTAAAAATTAATATATTGATGAGGGAGTTATATAAATATAGTATTCCACCACTAATGTGTCTAATAAAATATCACAAAATCAATATATAAATAATATAGTGTACATGTAAAATAATGTATTAAATAAAATAAATAGATAATTCCAGACTGAGTATCTCATTAGATACATTCCTTATAACACCTACATAAACATATACTATAATGTTATTAAACCAAAAGTTTTAAATACATATAATCAAGACCCACAATAGATAACCATGTCATCCATGTACAATTTCTCAAAATAATGGGATTCCTATCAAAATTAATTAAATCAATCAAATCATATAAAATAATGACGAGTGGGTGTCATGTCTAACAAGTCCATGTAATTTATAAGGTTAACCATTTCCAATAACATAGATGATAATGATGATAATAATAATAATAATAACAATATACACCACGATAAAAATGCAGGATTAGAGTTAATAATATAGTTTATTTCCAAAAAAATTCAATAAGTATTGACATGGGTAATGATGCTAAATAATTCAATTAGTAATGATATTGGTATCCATTACAAATAAAATGTAATAATAATCATGGTGATTGATGTGTTTATAATTTTCTAATACAAACCTGAAGAATGTTTGAATCCTGTAAATTCATATAATTGAGAGGGGAGTCATGTCGAACAATTATAATTAAATATTGATGAACCTCATGTCCAAGTCCTCTTAACTATTTACAATTCATTTTGTTTAATGAGATAGATGAGTATATCCATGGAATTCAATTTCATGACCCATCTCCCAGGGCTCGTATCGTGACTACCCCAAGCCCGCCTTCCATAGGTCGGGGGCTAGCGACTAGAACCTATGGCATAATTCCCTAAAACTGGGAAGGAATTGCCTTTATGAATCATAAATACACACCACCAGAGTATAAGAGGAAGAAAGAACTAAGTAAAATCTCTATAACAAGTTTACTGGATGTAAAGGGGGGCTAGAATACATGCCCAAATATAAAGTACAAGGAAATGACAAAACAAGAAACACTAATCGACAAATAGCTGGAAGGTGTCTAGAAGCTCCTGGATCGTCCACCACGAATCCTACCTAAAGGGTAGGTACAGATAGGGTCATCAGCACTCCACGTCCATCCATCTTCTCTAGCTACGGTCTCGTCGTGAGGTTCACCTTCAGGTACTGTCAAGTCCTCGCACACTTCGCCTTGGTCAGAGTTGTTTGTCTTCTGCATCCAACACAATGAGGTGCAGGCATTACCCGTACAGGGTTGTGTATAGCGATACTCAGTAGAGACCCCGAGACCCTCAAGGTCTCACGAAATCCAACAAGGATAAAACACAAAGTATGAAATCAATAGATGAACCTTACTTATGAATATGACCATACATATACCTTTGTTATCAAGTAACCCATCTCAATAATGAGGAAAACACAAAGGCCATTGAATCTTCTTAAACCAAGATTTATATTATAGAAACCATGACTGCTGGATAACTCCTCCTCTTTCGTGTATAGTGGGACTGTCGCAACACCAAGGAGCTTCTCACTAAACTTGGACTGCTGAGGTACTCCTCAAGTCGAGTACCGCAGGTTTTCTGGCACATACGAGGCACTCCGTCCGATGTGGGTCTGCCGCTAAATACCGGGCGCTCCCCCTAATAGCCTACAGAGTTACTCATCCTGTTGAGTAGCGTGGGTATGCTTCCAAATAACAGTAACTCTTTCTACCATTGGTCTTCCTCTAAATACCGGGTGCTCCCCACTGGGCTAGTTGAATTACTTTGAGTCGAATTGGTCAAGCAATATTCAGGTATGTCAGCTACTAGGTCTCCGCACTCTGCCTGCTCATTTCCAGGATGATCTGCTCCAAAAGCTACTGGTCGATACTACATGTGCCAAAAAGTCTCATGTGGAAGTATCTCAAAGGTCCTCCATGTCATAGGGGTGTTAACGCAATAGACAGTGCTTCAATCGGACGACCCGTTTGTGAGTTATTAGCCTCTTAGTCCTAGGGTCCCTGTTGGTTCCATGTATGAACCAACCCGACCGTATCTCAACTATACCCTGAACTCCTGTGGAGTATTCTGAAAGGGACGAATTCGTTCCAAGAATACTGACACTACTAACAGTTCATAAAACAAATGTCTGGTGCTAAAGATATGGCCAAAGAAAGCAAAGAGTCAGTAATGGGCCCGGGTCCGGTCCGACCCAGACAGACCGACTCGGCGCAACCCATTCTGGGCCGACCCGCTCTGGGGGGACCTGGTCAGACTCACAGGGTCTGACCCCACCCAATGGGTGGGTCATCACACTATGTTTTAACCCGGTCTGTTGATCCCAACCCAGTGGACCGCAAGGGCAGTTCGGCCCGGTAGTCACCACGCAGGTGGCTCAGTGACTCGGCATGGAAGTCTGTGTTGGTTCGGCCAGCAAAACCGCGGGGGACGCCGCGGGTCGTCTCGAGATTCCGGTGGCCGGGTGGCAAGCCTCAGGCTGCGTGGGGCGCTGTCAAGCTGGCTGGTCACCGGGCAGGCTGCGGGTGCACCGGGAAGGGCGTGGAAGGCCGTGAGGTAGGCCGTGGGGATGCTAGGTAGGATTTTGGGGCACCGGGATGCGTGCGGGGGCACCAGGTAGCACGGGGGGCGCCGGGCAGGGTGCTTGACAATATGCAGGGGCGCGCCGGGTAGTGCAGCAGGGCGTCGGGGGGCGTCAGGCAGGACGGAAGGGCCCTAGGTGGTGCCGGGAAGAGCGGTAGCACGCTGGGGGGTGCCGATCAGGGCGGCATGGCACCTCGGGGTGCGACGGGCAATGCAACAGGGCACTGGGGGCACTGGGCAAGGTGTCGTGGGGTGCAGTCATGATGCCGGTAGGGCTGGGGGGCGCATGCAGTGCGCCAGCGAGGTGCGGTAGGCTGACGGAAGGGTCGTCGAGCTGCATATGGGGTGCAAGTCGGGTGCCTCTTGGTCAATGGTGTGGTTCACGGAGGCCGCGGGTGGCGCGACTTTTGTTTGTCATCTCCACTTTTCTATGTCGTCATCATCAATCGAGACCAACAAAGGGGAAGGGTCGCTCGTGTTCGTGCTGTCCGAACCCCCCCCCCCCCCCCCCCCGCGTTATGTTGATATCAAATTTCATAAATTACTCCATAAATATAACATTAGAGAACGAGAATAAAACCAACCCAAATCCCCCTACCTCATTTGTCTTTAATATACGAAGTCACGGAAAAAAGGCAGATGTGATTCGTTGACATCAGGAGGTGTCCAGTGTAAGAGAATGAGGAAGATGCGTCGTTGGAGTTCTTCGCGGTTGGCTCCTTATCTTTAGGCTCGGTCGAAGATTGAAGAAAGGAGTTTGTTGTTATTCGTTGGAAGGTGGTGTTCTTCGTTGAGAGATAATTCTCTAACGGTTCTCCAAAGCTCTACCAAATGCTCCAAAAAAGGTTACTCCAACAAAATAACAGATTGAGAATCCTATTAATTTTGATGGAAAAAAATTTGAAGTTGAATAATTAATAACCTGACGCCACCTAATTTAATACACGAGCTTTGGTATATTAATTGGGGATTTGGCAAAATTAAAAAGATTTAAAAATGTTCCAGATAAATAATGGAAGAGAGAGTTCAATTAATTTAATGCTTGGTTTGGCACAATTAATTGATGGGTGAACGTGGAGAGTTTAACCCACATAAATGGGGGCTTAGAGGTGCTCCAAAATTAATGGGGAGTTAGAAGAGTTTAGAAACTTGTGTGGGCCCCGTTAAATAAAATCCTCCCAAGGGATGTTATGTGTAGGTGACCCCCACCACTAACCTCCACTTGGTGGTTTTATCCACCGTAAAATAAAAATAAGTTAGGTCTTGTTTTTATTTAATTTTTATTTAAAAAACCCCCAAAACTATCTTCCAATCTCGTTAAAACGCAACTGCGGTGAAGGTATCACTAAGCAATCACTGATGCTATGAGTTCAACGGTGCCATTAGAATTCAATTCCAAGCGACGTTTCAAAATTTATAAAATCTTGTTTGTACATTTACTGAACATACCAGAACAAAACAACAGAAATTTATTCTAGGCACACCGGGCCACGGAATGAAGTGCCATCAAAAACTTCATACTCATAAAATTCCCACGTATAAAAAAAAATCCACCAGAATTCTGGGTCATTACATTCTCCCCACAAAAGAGATTACATCCCCTTAAGCTACAACTCACACTAAAGGAACAAATGATGGTACTGAGCATGCATCTGAGCCTCCCACTCCCATGTTCTCTCCTGGAGGTTCTCGTGCTTCCAGCGAACGCGCACTAGAGGTATCGACCATCGACATAGGACCCGCTCATGTCAATCCTCAATCTCCAATGGGACCTCTGTGAGATTCTCCTCGTCATCGATGTCCAGCTCTCCATGGTCGATGATATGGGATGGGTCGTGCACATATTTTTTCAGCTGAGATACGTGGAAGATGTCGTGCACCCGGTGCAACTGAGGTGGAAGAGCTAAGCGGTAATCCACCTTGCCTACTCTGATGAGGACCTGGAAAGGTGCGATGAACCATAGAGATTACTTGTCGCCTCGGCCAAATTTCCACAGACCTCATCGAGGTGAGACCCATAGAAAACACGGTCGCCATCTTCAAACTCCAAAGGTCACCGTCTCCTGTCAGCATAAGAATTTTTTTTGCTCTGTGCAGTCTTTATCTGCTCCTAGATGATCTGCACCTTCTCTATGGTAGCCCATACCATCTCTAGTCCCACTAGTGTTGACTCCCCTCGGTCTGTCCAGCATAGTGGGAATCTGCAAGGGTGACCATACAAGGCCTCAAAAGGTTCCATACCGAAGGTGGTGTGATATCTATTGTTGTAGGAAAACTCCATCAAAGGTAAGTGGTCCTCCCAACTGTGACCGAAGTCGAGGACACATGCACGGAGCATATCCTCGAGGGTCTGAATTGTCCTCTCGTTATGACCATCTGTTTGAGGAAGGAAGGCGGTGGTCAGATGTATCTCTGTCCCAAAAGCCTCCTACAATGCATTACATAGCTGATAATTGAATCGTGCATCACAGCCGGAGACAATAGAAGAAGGTACTCCCTGGAAACGCACTATCTCCTACACATAGAGGCATCCCATTCTCTCAACTGACCCTTTCTCTATGATCGGTATGAAGTGGGCCAATATGGTGAATCGGTCGAAAATCACACAAATCAAGACATGACCCCTGGATGTACGTGGAAGACCCTTCATGAAGTCCATGGATATACCATCCCACTTCCACTCTGGGACCACTAAGGGATGAACTAAGCCTGCTGGTACCTATTTCTCTACCTTCACTTGCAGACAAGTGAGGCATCATGAGACAAACTCTACTACTGTGTTCTTCATACCTGTCCACCAGTGCTATCGTCGAAGGTCCTGGTACATCTTCTCCACCCTTGGATGTACCGCTAGAGGGGAAATGTGGAATTTCCTCAACACCTCCCCCTGAAGTGTGACTGGTACCAAGGTATGTCCTCTGAAGAAGATTACTTTCTCCCACCTTCATAAAATCCATCAGGTGCCTTCCATGTAGATATCTGAGCATGTCATGTCTCGTAGTCAGCGTCCTCACGCTGCGCCACCCTGACTCGCTGTAGAAGTGGAGGAGTGATTGTAAGAGACTGAAGATAGGATGCTCCATTCCTATCCACAAAGAATATTTGTAAGGCAGCCAGCTGCTCTGTCACCTCTCCTAGCAGCTGAATTCCATTCCTCCTAGTAGTCGCATCCACAAGAACGTTCCCTTTCCCATGAGTATAGACTATCTCAAAGTCATAGTCCTGTAGAAACTCAAGCCATCGCTACTGTCACGGGTTCATGTCTTTCTAAGAGAAGATATACCTGAGACTCTTGTGATCAGAGTACAAGGTAAAAAGTTTGCCCATTAGACTATGTCGACATATATTCAAGGCGAAAACCATTGATTCTAACTCAAGGACATGGGTAGTGTAGCTCTTCTCATGCTCTCTCAGCTGCCGAGAACCATATGCGATCACTACTCGCTCCAGCATCAGGACACACCCGAGTCCGGTCCCTGATTCATCGCAGTAGACTATATACCCTACACATTCCTCTGGATGCCTCAAGATGGGAACACTATCAGCCTCTCCCTCTTCTCTAGAATGCTATGCTGGAATCTATCCAACCACACAAAGGGTTTCCCCTTTTTCTCAAGGCTGAAAGTGGTGCTGCAACACTGGAGAAGTCTAGAACGAATCTTCGATAGTGTCTAGCCAAGCCCATGAAACTTTGAACCTCCATCACACTCCTATATGGCTCCCAAGAAATAACTGCCTAAATCTTTGCTGGATCCACTGCAACTCCAGCCTCTGAGATGACGTGTCCCAAAAATTTAACATCTTGAATATAAAACATGAACTTCGAGAGATTACGATAAAACTTGTCCTCTCGGAGTGTGTCCAGTACTACCTGCAAATGGTAGGCATGCTCTTCCTCTGCAGTCGAGTATATCAGTATGTGGTCGATGAAGACTACGACAAAGCGATCGAGGTATGGCTGGAATATCTTGTTCGTGAGACTCATGAACACTGCTGGATCATTCGTTACACTGAAGGGAATAACCAAAAATTATTAGTTGCCGTAACAAAACCTAAAGGAAGTCTTCTACACATCCTCATATCAAACTCTGATCTGGTGATAGTTTCATTTGAGGTCTATCTTTGAGATCCATCTTGATCCCTTTAACCGATCAAAGAGATCATCAATCCTCAGGAGTGGGTACTTGTTCTACACAGTCACCCGGTTCAGGTGAAGATAGTCAACATAGATCCTCATGCTCCAGCATGCCTTCATGGAAAATAGAATCAGTGATTCTTAGAGATATACACTGGTCCGGATGAATACCTTCCCCTGTAAGTCCTCAAGTTGTACCCTTAGCTCGCGAAGCTTAGCGGGAGCCATCAGAAATGCTGGTGTAGATATCAGTTCTGTCCCGGTGTATAGGTCAATGTAGAAGTCCACCTACTAGCAAGGAGGTAGTCCTGGGACATCGTCAGGGAAAACATCTGTGTACTGATCCACCACTACAGGATATGTTAGATTATCCACATCAACTGTTGTGAGGGTGAGGAAAGCCAACTGGTGAGTGATCAGCTGCACCCTCCTCCGAGTAAGTCTGTCCTGCGCAACAAAGGTTCACTTCTTACTGGTGAAGGTGAACCTAGTTCCCTCCGTGCAGACATACCTCACTTTTTACCTAACACAATCGATCAAAAAATGGACTGTAGATAACTATTTCATACCCATGATGATTTCGTAATGACTCGATGCCTCTACAAGTACACCCCAACCAAAACTCTCACCTCCTAGATAAATCTCACACTACCAGCACCAGTGTGTAATTGTCAAGTCTGATCTCGTCGGTGTCTCTAGACATAAGGATCAAGCCAACGGCTCTGTCGGAATCTCTGAGCTCTGAATGAGGGCAGTGGCAATGAAAGAGTGAATGACTCCTGTGACTATGAGAACTGCATCTATGATGGAGTAGACACAAATCGTACCTTGTATCATCTCTGGAGTTCCATGGTCGTAGGCCTCAGCTACTTGAAGCTGAGCTCTCCAATGTCCACCAGCTCTCTATAGTCGGGGTGGACCTCTTGGTGGTGGTGGCGGTAGCACCTCGTATCATCGTCCACCGCCAAATGCACATTCAGCCCCTCTGCCATGTCTAAATCCTCTATGATGACCACCTCGATAAAACCTTTGCCTCTTCCTGGGTGGTCCCTCAACTTTCTGTTGATCATCAGTATGGATGTTAGAACAGTCACGAGCCATGTGACCAAGCCCGAAGCCGGTGTAAAACTATTCTCTCCTGGCATGTCTGGCTCTGTCTCCAATCTGGGTACCCCACACAAATGATCCTGAGTTGTGCAGTCGACCGCCAGTGGGTCTGGTCCCCTTGGACCTCTGCGTCATCTGTCTACTTATAGCTATAGAAGACTCCACTACAAGTCGACTAGTGGTGGGTCTTACTGCTAGGGACTGCTCAACAAGGAAACTCTCCATTAGGAGGGCTCTCTTAGACACCCATGTTTGAGTCGGGATGTTGTGGGAGATAACTTAAGCTCTGATCTCATGCTTGAGCCCATACGCAAAGGTCCAAGGCCTAAATAATGGGTCCCGTACCATATGAATAGTGTTGCACGAGAGGTCCGTGAACCTCACTGAATACTGAGCTATACTCATGATGCCCTACTGTAGATGAAGTGGCTATTTACTCTTCACCTATTGAAGGTTGGCTAGAACAAACTCTTCCCAGAACAGGCCCTCAAAGTATGCCCATAGAAGTGTCGCCACATCGTGGATCTGGAGCATTTGGCTCCACCATCTGCCTGCTGCTTCCTGAAGGTGGCTGGCAGCAAGGATCACCATTAAGTCTGCTGGTGTCCTTACTAGCCTGAAGACCCTCACCACAGCCTCCAGCTAATCCACAACCGCCTGTGGGTCTGTCACTTCCCTGAACCTGGGTGGCCTCGGGTGCTGGAACTCATGCAACTCCCTCAAGCAGCGTGCATCGTCTGATGCTATGGTTGGTGGCATCGGTGGCCCAATGGAAAGTAGTACTGCTCGTGCCTCTACTGGCGCCTCAACTAGAACAGGGCCCTATACTGAGGCCTCTTCGCTCGGTGGTCTATTCGTATGTTCAACTCTTGGGGCTCTAGTGGGTCGTCCGTGGGGAGGCATCCTGAATGAAATAGATGTGACGCGGTCAAAAGACTATACATGGTGAGCTGACATGGTTTGAGCTGAAATAAAGTAAAATTTTTAAAACACACATGAAATCTTTGCTTTCGTGTACTAATTCAGAAATATATAGTCAGGGTCCTAGTGTATGGATACGTCGGCCACCGCACCAACACTGGACTCCCTGAACTGAAAACCACTCTTGGTACCCTTAACACTATTGTTTCACACAAAAATAAAATATCAGAGTAAAATGTTATGCTATAGAATTGACTCATAGGATACCATTTTGTCCTGACCCATCCCCCGGGGCCCGTATCTTGACTACCCCAAGCCCACCTTCCATAGGCCAGGGGATGGTGACAATCACTAAAGAGGTAATTTCCTAAAACTGGGAAGGAAATTCTTTTATAAATCTTTAATACACACAAATAGAGTATAAGAAGAAGGAAAAACTAATTAAAAGTTGTATAACCAGTGTACTGAACATAAATGGGGGATAGAATACAAGCCCAACTATAAATTACAAGGAAAAGACAAAACAGGTACAACTAAAAGAAAAATAGCTGGAATGTGTCTAGCAGTTCTTGTATCATCCACCACAGATCCTAGCTAAAGGGTAGGTACAGATAGCCTCCTCAGCGCTCCATGCCCGTCCATCCCCTCCGCGTACCATCACGTCATGAGGTCCACCTCCGGGTACCTTCCAGTACTCACACACTCCACCTCGGTCAGCGCTGTCTGTCGTCTACATCAAACACAACGAGGTGTGGGCATAGCCCATTTAGGGGTGAGTATAACGATACTCAGTAGGGACCTCGATACCCTCAAGGTCTCACAAAATCCAACAAGGATAAAACACAAAGTATGAAATCAACGGATAACCCTTAATTAGGTATTAGCCCATACATATGCCTATGTTTTCAAGTAACCCATCTCAATTATTAGGAAAAAACAGAGGTCATTGACTCAGCTCAAACAAGGATTTTTATGATCGAAACCATGCCTTTTGGATAAATCCTCCTCTTTCATGAAGAGAAGGCATATCGTGACACCGAGGTGATTCTCATTATCCTATGACTAATGAGGTACTCCTCTTTTCGAGTACTGTGGGTTTTCTTCCAAATATCAGGCGCTCCGTCCGCTGTGGGTCTGTCGCCAAATACTGGGTGCTCCATCTAATAGCCTATAGAGGTACTCCTACTTTCAAGTACTATGGGTTTTCTACCAAATTCCAGGCGCTCCGTCCACCATGGGTCTTCCACCAAATACCGGGCGCTCTCCACTGGGCTAGTCGAATCACTCCGAGTTGAATTGGTCAAGCAGACGTCAGGTCCGTCATCTACTAGGTCTCGTCACTCTACTTGCTCATTTTCTGGGAGGATCTGCTCCATGATCTAATGTTTGATACTCTAAGTGTCAATAAGTCGCATTTGGAAGTATATAAAGGGTTCTCCATTTCATAAGGGTCTAAATGCAACAGACAGCGCGTCAGTTGGACACTCGGTCTGTGAGTTATTAGCCTTTTAGTCCCGGGGGCCTGGTTGGTTTTGTGTATGAACCAACTTGATTATTTCTAAAAAATACCCAGAACTCTCGTGGGGTAGTTTCAAAGGTATGGATTCATTCCTAGAATACTGGAACCACTGATGGTTCTTCAAACGGACGTCGCGTGGTAATGATATGGCCATAGCAAGCAAGGGTCAGTAATGGGCCCGGGTCCGGTCCGACCCGGTCTGGCTCGACCTGGTCAGACTCGCTGGGTCTGACCCAGCCTAAGGGGTGGGTCAGCCCGCTATGTTTTAACCTGGTCTACTGGGACTAGCCCAGTAGACCGCAAGGGCGATTCGGCCTGTTATTCTCCACCTAGGAAACACGGTGACTCGGCCCGGAAGACAGGGCCGGTTCAGCCAGCGACACCGCGGGGGACACCGCGGGTCGGCTCGGGGGGCCGGGGGATGGGTAGAGGGTGCTAGACCGTGCAGGGTGTGGGAAATACGAAGGGACACCGGGTAGACCATCGGTGCACCGGGCATGGCGTGGTAGGCCGTGGGGGTGCCGGACAGGATGCAGGGGCGCTAGGCTACACGCGGGGGTGTATGGTAGTGCGAGGGGCACAGCGAAAGGTGCCAGAAAGTGTGTGGGGTCGTGCCGGGAGCATGGGAGGGCGCACCGGGAGAAAGGGAGGGTGCGTCGGATGCACGGGAGGGAACCAGGAGGGCGGCAGGGCGCCTAGGAGTGCAACGGGCAGCGCGGCAGGGTTCTAGGGGGCGACGTGCAAGGTGGCAGGGTGCCGCGGGGTGTGCCGGGCAACGCGACAGGGTATCGTGGGGTGTGTGTAGTCTGCAGGATGGGATGGGGGGCATGATGGGGGGACGAAAAGTGCACTGGCAAGGCATAACAGGCCAGTGTCAGGGTCGTGGAGAATCGCATTAGGTGCGGGTCGGGAGTCGCCTGGCCGATGGGGCAGTTCGTGGATGCCGCGGGTAGCGCGACCTTTGTTCGCCATCACATCTTTTTTGTGTCATCATCGTCAATCAAGAACAACAGAGGGGAAGGGTCGTCTGTGTTCGTGCGGTCCGAACCCCCCCCCCCCCCCCCCCCACGTTAAGTTGATATCAAATGGCATAACTTACTCAATAAATAGAACATTGTAGAATGTGAATAAAACCAACACAAATCCCCCTACCTCATTTTTTGTTCATAGACGAAGTCGTGGGAAAAAAGGCGACATCGATTTGATGAAGTTGGGAGGCATCCTGGGTAGGAGATCGAGGAAGATGAGTCGTTGATGTTCTTTGTGGTCGGCTCCTTCTCTATAGCCTCGGTCAATGATCGAAAAAAGGTGTTCGTCGTTCTTCGTTGGAAGGGGGTGTTCTTCATTGAGAGATAATTGTCTAAGGTTACTCTAAAGCACTACCCAAAGATGCAACAAATGTTTATGCCAACAAAATAATAGAGTGATAATCCTATTAATTTTGTTTGTACAAAATTTGAATTCGATTAATTAATAACCTAGATCCACCAAATTTTGATACACGAGCGTTGGCATATTAATTGGGAAGTTGGAAAAATTCAAAAGATTTCAAAAGGTGCTAAATAAATAAAGGAATAGGGAGTTCAATTAATTAAATGCATGGGTTGGCATAGTTAATTGATGTGCGAAGGTGGAGAGTTTAACCCACATAAATGGGGATTTATAGTTGTTCCAAAAATAATGGGGAGTTAGAAGAGTTAAGAAACTCGTGTGGGCCCCACTAAATAAAATCTTCCCAAGGGAGGTTAGGTGGAGGTGACCCCAACCACTAACCTCCACTTGGTGGGTTTATCCACCATAAAATAAAAAAAATTCAAGACTTATTTTTATTTATTTATTTTAAAAACCCCAAAAACTATTTTCCACTATCGTTAAAACACAACTGCGGTGAAGGTATCACTTTGAAATCACAGATGCTACGAGTTCAATGGTTCCCACAGAATTTGATTATGAGAATCGGTTCAACAGTTATAAAATCACACTCGTAAAATTAACTGAACGTACCAGAACAAAACTACCGAAACTTATTCCAGGCACACCGGGCCTCGGAATCATGCGCCATCAGAAACTGGGGACTCGTAAAATTTCTTTGTATAAAAAAAATTCCCACATGAATTCCCGGTCTTTACATTCAATATTTGAATCCACGGGATAATAAAAAAAAATTAAAGAGAAAGGTTCATTTTCTATAATAACTAAACATATTACTTGGGAAATATCCAATATGAATTATTATCTATCATGTCCCAGTCCATTAATAATTTACTGTCCAATTAAATTAATTATTTTGTGTCCATAATTCATAAATTTCAATAATAAATTATGTGGTCAGGGGCCATGAATTTATCCAAACAAATATGAAGATCATTATATTCAATTTTCCCAGTCACTCATATGTAAAAAAGGGTCATAGTGAGTATATATAATGTTTATTGATTGATCACAATTCATTTTATTTTTCAATTCCATTTTCAAAGGTAAATTAATTCCATAATAGAATACATTAATTTCAACCATTAGTTATTTTTAATTATATTATTCAGTCCCACATTCAGAGGTAAGAAAGAAAGAATCCAAACCCAATTTGATGATGGTTTTGACAAAAAAAACAACAAATAATGCTTAAATTCATTTCATTAAACACAATAAAATGGAGTGGAACTTGTGGAGGTAGATAATGAAAGAAAATTTCCATGGTCTTGAGTAATATATATTATATTGGAGCACTAATTTAATTGATGGACATTACATTTTAAGAGAAACACATGGAACGTCTTGTGTGTTGTAAGGAAGTGAATTTTATAAACAATGAAAATACAAGGGAATAAACTAGACAACATCCCTTATGCTACAAAAATAAAACTCATCCAAAATTTGTATTTTCATTGATTAGAAATGAGATAAATCATGTAAAATGACAAAGATGCCAAGAAAGGAAAATTAAATCACACAACAATAATAAATATATGTATGAAGAATGAAATGACATTAATAAAGTGGGTTTATATACTCATATTTTTTTCATCAAACATGCTCGGTGGTGATCAATTCAGACCTTTAATTAAGGATAATCATTACATGGAAAATGATAGGGAGGATGATTACATGGGAGATCTACTGAGCATGAATGAAGAACAAATGGGGGGAAACACCATTTATGGTTAAAGGGGAAATGGAAATTTATTCTTTATAAAGAGGCATAGAGTTATGCTTATGGTTTTATCCAAGTTCTATCACTGTTATTGTTTCTATCAATGTGAATCCACCTCTTAATGTTCATTCACATGGATAAACAACTCATTCACAAACCAAAAATTTTCAACATTTTCAAGGGACCCACCCCATCTTACAAGGAAAACTCACAAGGTTTGAAAAACTTTTTATAGGCAGTGCTGATCCCTATACAACATTACACCAATTTTCCTAGACATGTAGCCTCAGATTCATGGTTTAGAGACCATGTAAATCCATACAGGGCCACTAATTTTCGGTGTATGGTCTAGAATATCTTTCCCTAACCACACAACACAATTTCTCATTCAAAAAAATTTAATATCAAACAAAAATGTTTCATAAATTCATATGAACAAATGAGAAACATAATTGGACATAAACCTCATATATAAAAAACCAATTTACGTATTCCAACTCTTAGAATTCCATTTTGAAGCACGATTTAATGTTATTCAAATCCAAGATATTGAATTCTAATAATTCAATAGAAATTCCAACTATTATCAAATACTGAATCTAAAATCCTCCCCAACATAGAACATCCCAACCTAGAGAGCCATTTATTGATAAGAGAATTAACTACCCAACATAAATGGTTTATAATTCTCCTTAAATGGACATGTTTCATTTCTAAATTCCCATGAACCATTAAGTGTAACATTAAACATATGTTAATTAATACATTAAAACTAGATCTATCGCTCATAAAAACCCTTGAAGCATTGGCATATAACTAACTCAAGCCTGTCAGACCATCAAAACATTCTCTCATTCATTTACGTACCGATAGTCCCTACCACCAAATGATATGAACATAAATGCTGAATTCCATGTTGCGGTATTCCCAATGTTAAAATTTTCAATAAGAACACCACCTAAGTGTTCTAGATGCACATGCAACATGATTTATATCTCAATCAATATGGTCAATTTTGAATTCAAAATTTTCCCTACTGTAGTGGATTTTCCAAAAAAAGACCTCGTAAACCATTACATTAAACCCATATCACTAAATGACAAGCATGATGAGTTCCTCACTGACCACATATAATAATAATAGGAATTTAAATAAAACCACATACTTTTAACTTTTTACAAATCATACAACTTCAACAACCATCTCGCCCAAAATAATAATCCAAAATCCGCTATCCCATAGTGTAATAATATTTTTCCATGCACAATCTTTGAACTCAGTAACTTGATTCTTATTTCTACCCATGATTCTCATACATAGATATTAAATCTTTATATTTTAATAATTAGTAGATTATACAAAAACACACTGAATTATCGTAGTAGTTTAGTTCCATGGAAAACATGTAACACAATAATCCAAATATATGTAAGATCTTCAATTAATCCCATATGGATATTCCCCTTTAGTAATCCAAAACAAATTATTCACATAGGGAAATGGATCCTAAGGAAGGGTGATCTCAGAAAATCATTAGGGGTAAAAAAACGAGATATGTGAGCATAACATAATTAAAATGGTATTAAAACTTGAACATAACACTTGAGAATCATCCCTTATATATCTAACATCAAAATTGTGAGTCATGTCATAAATATTGAAAATTCATAAGTCATGAATCATATGGAAATGAATGAAAATGATAAATGAGATAATAAGATTGGGATAATTCATAAAAATATAGAATATACATAAACATATAACATACTATGTCAAGGATACATACCAAGAAATTCATATCATTTTTATGTTAGGATAAAATCTCATATACCTACTTCATACTATGTATAATTACATGTGTACCTTAATTTTTAGGCTTATCCTAACCACCCATATACCATCCATTTTAGAAATGGGTTTAAAACCCTTGTTCCGTATAAGTTAATAAAACATTATTCATTTCCAAATTCATTTGAGGGAGATATTGGTTCCAAATATAACATAATTAAAATCAAACATACATGTTCTATAAGAAGATAAAAAAATATTCTTATCAAAACCTGTGAAATGAAATAGGTTGAAAAAATATTTTATCACATTATATCATGTGTAAAAAAAGACATGTTTCTTAATCATTTCATAATTTTAATTTAGAACAACATATCAGAAAACTGATTTTCATAATTATTTGATCATTTTATAACCCATGGAATTCAAATAGGATTCATAAACATTAATTCATCATAAACCATTAATAAACAAAATCATAATGGAATCCTTGGATCATATCCCTAGAAAATTATAAGTTACATTAAATGATGCCATATTATTTGGAGACTGATGTTGAAATATAAATAACCTAAAAAATTTTACGAGGATGATAATATTACCTTTAAAAACAACTAAAAATAATAATAAATCATTTTAAAAAAACTTTTCAATGAAAATAGCATTGAAAACATAGAAAGAATAATTTAATATCATTTAAAAAACACCATGAGAAAAATACTCATTCAAATATAAAACTAAATATTTTATACATAAAAAATTTTGAATATAATTTTATTTTCAAAAACCCTTGAAAATATATAATTTATGATACAATGTATATAATTTTAATGATGGTGTAAAATTTCAATCATGCCTACAAATTAAAATAATGATTTTATTCACATTTTTTTGTAATATCGAAATAGGCATTTCTTTCAAAATGAAATTATCTTTAATTTGAAAATAATTTGTAAAAGGACAAATCTCAGTAAAAAATCATTTTAAAAATAAAAATTTAATAAAAAAACATTTCAATTTTTTTAGAAAACATGGTTCTGGACAAAAATAGATTATTAGCCAAAGAGGGAAATAATGGAAAACATTCATAAAATCATTTTCTCAATATTTTTATGTTACAAATATTGAAGAAATTATACTATTAAATGAAAATATCTCTAATGGCCAAATTATAATAAAATTCAGGAGAATATGGAGAGATTTATCATATTATTTCATTATAAAAACAAAATCATAAATACTCCCCATAAACAATTAGATTGTAACATAAAATTGTAACCACTTTGGTAACATTGAATCATAAATCCTATGAAAAAATTACATAAAATAAAAAATAAAACATAATTAGGATAAATTAATTAATAATGGAACTTTTAAAATGTGTTATATATACACCTTTTGAAATAATAGAGGTGCATAACATATCATATGTCTCAATGAAAGAAAATTGAAGAAAAAACAATTATCTCTTTGGTAATTTATTGAATTAGAATATAAAAAATTAAAAATTCAAATTAAACATCAATTATAATCAAAATATATGTGTTAATGATATAATGTGTCAAATGTGTAGTTTATACCCCATTAAAATTAAATAGGAGGAAAATTTTCCTACGTCGCGAACAAATAAAATGGAGAGTAAAAATATATTAATATTTTTTTTGAATTACATCATCCAAGTTAAAACCAAATTTATAATAAATAAATATATATTATAAAATATATTAAATTATAATATTTATATATGCCATTTCATATATTATATTGGTAGGTCCTTTAATTATGCATTTATTAACAATTCTATGATACATTTATGTTTCAGGAAATAATTACTTTGTTTTCTGATTATGATTGTATTTTTTTTTGTCACATTACATAGATAATTATTTAATCAAATCCATAATGTAAACCAAAATATATATATAATATATATTGAGTATATAATTATTTAGTGTAATCCATACAATTTAGTGATATAAAAGGAATTTACACTGTTAATGGAGATGATAGGCTATACATATACAAGAAGTTTGATTCCATTTTTTGATATGGAATGAAACAAAAGAAAATAAGGAATTTTAATTACATATTAATTTTAATTACATATATATCACATATTTTCATAAATCCAACCTTATATCCTTTCATTTAAAGATTGAATAAATCGCATTACTACTTGAGTCGTTAGTCCAATGCATACAGGAGTGACTCCTTGGTATAAAAGAAAAATGGAAAGAAAGAAGGTATGCGTGATATAATAATTTTATACTCATATTATTTACATAAATATCATATATGAAAAATAAATCTATCATTATTTCCAGCCTTGATATTTTTATTATTTCCAAGGAATAAAAATGGGTATTTGAATATATTTATTCAATAGAGTGTCTAGAGGAGGATATAAAATTAATTTTTTGACATTTATAGTGTTATTTTAAACCATTATCATTTTAGAATAACCTTGGATAAACTCATTTTGACATTAACTGTTGTAAATAATTTTTTTAGGTTTACTATTTATTTTTCTAACAAAATAGGATTAACTATTTAAATAATATACATTATGATAATTCCAAATATTGAAGACATTTTTTGAAATTTCATTCATAGGTATTTAAACCATTAATCTAAAATTAAGAAACAATATTTGATGATAGAGCAAGGATTTAACTAGAATTTTTTAAAAAAATTAAAATGATTACATATCAAAATTAAATATTAAATTGATTATAGTTACCTGAATTAGGTTAATGGACACATAATTGAAGTAATATATCATTATGATAAATTTAATATAAAATTATTCTTCAAAAATAAATTAAAATAATAAAAGTAATTATATTTCTTTATTTTTCGCAAGTTATAAAAAAATGAACCTCTTCACAAAAAAATATAAAAAATATATCCTATAATAATTTTTGAATAATGATTTAAAAATTATTTCAGTTTTATAAACTAAATTCATTACTGTGGTAATAATAAATTTTAAAATATTTTCCCCAATGGGTATAAAGTTTCTTTTTAGATAAATACAATTTTAGGTGAAAAATTTTATTTTCCCTTATCTTATCTATAAAAACACATAAGATGAGTGTTAAATTGTTTATTGGTTATATAATATATAATTTGAATAAATATCATCAAAAATTATATATTAGTAATTTATTGTGTTAAAACATGTTTTTTAAAAAGAAATGTTTTTCCGATAAATGATTTCCCTTATTTTCAAAATGTTATTATTTTTATTTATATTTAAATGGCCTAAATATCTATAATTATATATATAGCTATAAAAAAATTATTTAATATTGTTAATCCTATTTATAACCAAAAATATAATTACTAGATTATAACTATAAATTAAATAGTAATATTTTAATATTACATCATGTTTCATTTAATCATTGTGTTGCATGTAATGAAAGCTATGCTTAGTGTTATGTGTAAATTAGGTTAAAAAT
Source organism: Viscum album (assembly GCA_963277665.1). NCBI lineage: Eukaryota > Viridiplantae > Streptophyta > Magnoliopsida > Santalales > Viscaceae > Viscum > Viscum album. Next base: position 1,555,557,405 of record OY728152.1, on the reverse strand, counting down.
AGTGTTACGAAACCCATAAAAAATAATTGTAGAATGTGATGAAATATATTGAAAAGGTTAAAAAAAATTGGAAAAAAAATATTTTAAAAAATATTGTGGTGTCACATTCAACACCCCTTCAAATTAAATTCACCGTCAAAATTAATATTGGACATAAATGGGATGACATTTGAAAATTATGTCATATAAATTGACATTATACAAATTAAAAATAATTATTATCAAAAATTGGGAAACATGAAATCATAATGGTTAATTAATGTATGTTCGTACTAGTATTCCACATATGAGAACATAGGTGGGATGTGATGATTTTGACATGAATGCAAATAAAAAAATTATAAAAAATGGTAAAGATCCCATATCATCAAAATGTTTGTGATCGATAAATGTTTCATGAACAAAAAAAATAATTATTTGATTATTTAACAGACTATATAATTAATTAGAGGTCAATTTTTTCAATACCTCATATCTCTAGTGATTCTTCTATTAGGGGAGAGTTATAATGACCCTCGAGTCCTGCCTCTAGTAGGCCCCATGTATGCAACTAACACCGAGGTTAAAAAATATCATGTTGAGGGAGGTGTTACCTTCTATAAAAATATGTTATCTAGATGTATGACTGATGGTCCAATAACAACTCAAATACATAATATAAAATAAGGAAAAATAATCCAACAATCATTTTTAAATCGATGTGATACAGATAAAAGTATCTAAAGTAAAAACCAAAATGTTAATCTATAGCAGAAAAGTAACAAATGTCAAGTATATGATATTGTAATGTCCAACTCAATCAATTTTTTCCCCTGAGAAACATGAAAATAGTATTATATACGTAGGGTGAGAATAACGCATTGACCATAAACATTACATAATCTTGAGTTGAGTCAAGAATTCATATTGAGGATCTTTTCAGAAATAGAGTTTTAGAGAATTAGGCGATAACTATTTAATTACATCTCAAATATTAAAAAGTTGACACTTCTACTCAGTATCTATTTTTTCATAAAAAAACATTTAACTAAAAAAAATTATTTTTTGATATAAATCATCCAGAATTATTCCTTTCTCTTACCCGACCATATATTTTTCGAAAAAAACATTTCAAAAACATGGGATGAGTGTAAAAAGATCTGTAAGGTTTATAAAATAAAGAAAAGAAACATTAGTATATCATTACATACAAAACATACCATATTTAACATACCTCATAAAATCATATTATTTATGAGTATCACATAGTAATCAAAAATCATAAAGTTAACTTGTTGCATATATAACAAACATTTGTTGTAGTTTTCAAAATCTTTATAGGGAGTTACATTTGAAATACCCATTATAGTAAATTCCCCAATCCTTGTAGAAGAAAAATTTATGTTTACCTTCATCATGTTACACAATTACCTGGATAGCAATATCGGGCTCCCCAACCTAGGTTTATCATGGAACAACCAGTATATTAAAACAATTCCCATGAACCCTAACATATTCATAACACAAAAAACAGTCATATAATATAGATTATATTTTCACATTTCAATCACAATATATCATTTAAAAATATTGACCTAACAATCCCATTACTAAAACCATTTTCAATACCAAAATACATAAAATATTACATGGTATTTATTTTCCTTTTTAAAAACATTATGACTAGTTAAAGAAGCCAAGTACGTTAAAAAAATTCATTTTGACATTTATTAAAGATTTTTGTTGAGAAAATATTACTTCTATGAATGAAATTAAAAGTAAAATGGGGTTATACACCGTATAAAGGACATTCATGTATAAATCAAGGAATGTCTAAATCAAAATAGATAGAGATGAAGTCTCTTACATCATGTCCACCTTGTATCGTTCATTCTTTAATATATTGAATAATAAACTAATGTTTATTACTACATTATTGATAACATTTTCCAAATTTATTATTCCTTTATATCACTTATTACAACGTTAAAAACATTACATAATTATTTGAGTAAATAATGATCATTTTGTCGATATTTGGTAGTGAGACAAAAAATGAACTTATTTTAATTACTAGTTGTCCATGTGGTCAAAATTACATTATCTCCAGAATGATATTCACAATTTAGATATCATATATATCATATATTTCTACTATGTACACATGTATTTGTAATAGTACAGAACATTTGGAGATAAGTAATGAAATGCACTGTTCATAGAGATGGTAGGCCGTACGTACGTATGAACGATACATTCCTTTATATTTAGTATTTAATGAATGATAAATTAATGATAAATAGAATTATAAAAATTAAAATATAATATCATATATAATTTTAGTAACACCATCCTTTATACATTCCACATATGGTTCTAACGAGTCATACCACTTTGAGGGTTTGGTAGTCCACACATCCACAAATGAAATTATCGTATTTACCCATTATAGAAACCATAATGGTATCTTATAATTGAAAAAATAAAAAATCATACAGACAATATGAATATAATATATATCAACTATAAATATATTTATATCATAATTCCCATCATAAGTGGTGGTATGAGAAGTTTGAACAATCATCTTTTCTTGAGGTACTAGTTCTTTGTCCACAAAAACAATTTGTTCGTATCAATTAAATGGAGGTGTGTGGAAGTGTAGTTAGAATAAATTTCATAACAAAAACCTATTATATTGTGGATAATGGTGTTTTTATGTAAACCAATAATAATAATATCATAGGGAGTGAATAGTTAAAATAAAAAAAGTAATCTTGATGGAATTTGTTACCATTAAATCGGGTAACTCCCTATGGTTTGATCCAAAAGATTTCTTGAAGAGAGTTAATCATATGTTAAGTATTTTAAGAATAAGATAGATATGATGGGTTATTATTTGGTAAGAGCAGGAATGAGCTGAAGGGCTAGAGAGGAATGAGTGGGTTAGAGGTGATGACCTTTTATAAGAGGGGGGAGTGGCTTTTTAGGAAATTTTGAAAGTATTATTTTATTATAAAATTATTTTCAATTAAAAAGGGTCCAAAAAAATTTAATTTGAAGATAAGGTTCATATAATTAGAAATAAAATCATCCAATAACAATTGGATAGGTTTTGGATATTTTTAATCCATATCATTTTTAGTAAACCCTTTTTTATCTTATTTAACTTTTTTCATGTCATCTTATATATTCATACAATATGATTTATATATTTTCTATAAAATGACATGCCACCCAAACTAGATCATTTATTCCATTTTGGTACATTTTTATGTCAATTTTCTAAATCATTGACTTGTATTAATATTTTATCATTTTATAAAATATTGATTTATTTAATATCTCTTTTATGTCATTTTTAATACTTTTCATATAATTACTTTTTAAAAATTCCCAACCAACTTTATTCTTTCAAAAAACATTCATTAATTCTAATATAAAAATTAATTATTATCCTTAAAAGTAATTTATTTCATAAAAAGTGTCAAAATAATTTTATTTTAATATTATTAATATAATTTATTTGTATCCATTATTAATGATGAAATTACAACGTCACCATTGTGTCATAATTAATATTTCTTATTTAATTTCTTAAAATAAAAAATATAATACCATGATGTTCGAAATCATATTAGATTTAAAATGAATGTTTATAGTTGAATTTATCACTTACATAAATACATATATAATGGTTTTACTAAAAGATATATGTTTATGTTATTTTTGTCCTTACATTAAATTAAATAATATAAAATGTCATTATCACTCTCATTTGGCTCCATGGGGTCCCAAAATCGACCCAAGGTTGGCCATGATCGGAAATTTATCATCCAATAGGTTAAGGACATGTGTAATGGTTATTTAATATTATTATAATAATATTTTTCACCATTATTTTCAAGATTTACCATTTAATCAAGGTAAATAAAATATTTACTGAAGTAATATTCATAATGTCTAAAAATAAAAGAAACCTATTTACACAATTTGGACCTCCAGATTCCATATATGGAATCCATTGTTTCAAATTCAAAATAAATATGTGTTATAAATTAATTTAAAATTAATTTCCATTGTCAAAACTATAAGTTTTTTTTAATAAATAATAACTATCAAAAGATTTACATTTGTTTTTGTCAAATTTAAGAGTTAATTTACATAAAATGATTAATATTGGATTAAATGGTACTAATATAACCCAATTAAATTTGAAAAAAAAATTAAATAACTATATTACTATATAAATAAATTATATTGAATAACAGTTTTTGAATTAAAATGCCCCATTTTCACTATTTATTAAAAAATGAGCATTATCAAAAAAAACCAAAATTTAATCCAAAGTAAACATTGAAGAACCAATTCTAAAAAATAATATTATTTTTTCTAATAGAACATATAAAGTTAAAGAAACTATATTTAAAAAGGTTTTTTCATCAAAATGTGGTAAATCAACCTTTTAAAAATATTTGAGTATTTATGATTAAAATTGGATTCATTCACATTTTATGATTCCAAAATTTATTTTACAAACGTAAATAATTTAACAGACATTTATAATCATATTGTAGTTAGTTCCATTCATTCCTGCTAATAAAGAGGCTATTCGTTAACTGCTAGTTAAAATAATTATATTATTATATTATATTTCTGTATGACTCAAAGTTTTGTGCAATATAAGATTTTAAAGATACTCGTTAATGCGTATAGATTATGCCAGCAAACATAGCACCCCCTTTAATGTAAAATAAATTTTAAATTCACAAATATTAATAAATATGAAAATGTAATATTCTTTTTTTACCTGAATCTTACGTCCTTCCCCCCTTACGGAAATTACGTCCTCACAATTTTATTCTCTTATCAAATTAATAATGGAATTTATCACTTAAAACATTCTCAGATTCCCATGTTGCCTCTTCAATCATATGGGTTTTCCAAAAAAACATTTACCTATTGAATTACATTATTCTATAACACTTCTTCTTTTCAGTCATGAATCTGGACTAATACTTCCTCATAAAAAATTCTTCCCACTGAACAGCTTCTAGACTCAAAACATGAAATGGATCTGGGATATAATTTCTGAACATCGAAACATGAAAAAAATAGTGTACCTAGTATAAACATGGAGGTAAATCCACTCTATAAGAAACTGATCCAACTTCCTCTATGATTTTGTATGGTCCAATGAACCAGGGACTTAACATTCCTTTCTGGCTTAAACACATGCCACTTTTCCATGGTGAAACATTGAGAAAGACATGATCACCTACCTTGAAAGATAGGTCCTTCCTTGGGTTATCTAAATAACTTTTCTTCCTTATTTGAACTATTCACATGTTCTTCTAAATCAATTTATCTTTTTATGAAATCTATTCTACCAATTATTGTCCCATTAACTTCAATTCACCTACTTCATTCCAAAAAGATAGAGTTTTATATCTCTATCGATTTAATGCCTCAAATGGTGCTATCTGTATACTAGAATTAAACATGTCATTATAAGAAAATTCAACAAAAGAAATATGATGGTCCCAGATTTCTTGGTAATACATTTAGAAAACACGTAACATATCTTCCAATGTCATAATTGATCATTCTGACTGCCCATCTGATTGTGGATGAAAAGCAGTACTAAAATTTAATTCAGTACCCAACTAATTATGTAGGCCTTTCCAAAATTTATTAGTCAACCTAGGATCATGATCAGATACAACAGAGAGGGTAACTCCATGAAACCTGACTGTCTCTTTAACATAAAACTGAGAATGTTTATCTAGAGAACAAATATCAAGAATAGAAATTAATGAGCATATTTAGTTAATCAATCAATAATAACCCAGATTGCATTATTAACTCAAGATTTCTTTGGTAATCCCATTATAAATTCCATGGATATATTTCACCAATACCACTCTAGAACCGGTAATGTATGATCCATCTGTTTCCTTAACTATCGATCTGTTTTAACCTGTTGAAAAGTACAACATTTCACAGTAAAGTTGACAATATATTTTTTCATTCCATCCCACTAGTAATACTCATGAAGATCTGTGTACATCATAGTACTACTAGGATGAACTGAAAATGATGAACTATAAGCTTCACATAATAACTCTTTCTTCAACTATGAATCATAAGGCACACATTATCTATTATTAATCATCAAAAACCAATCATTATCAATGTTAAAATCTGGAAACGTACCCTTTTGAACCTACTCTAATTTTTTCTTCAACTCACTCTCTTCTCTATGCACTTGCATAATTCTTTCTAATAGGTATGACTTTACTAACACAAGAAACAAAACAGAGGAATTTCTGGCACCAACAACTATTATTCCAATGTTCATCAAATCGTTACACAAAGGATCTTGTTCCAAACATAACATCTTTATTATAGCATTTCATTTCTCACTCAAAGCATATGCCACTTTATATTCTTTTCCAAGATCGTAATGAATCATTTAACAATAATCATTGATTAATTCCATTCATTTCATATGTCTCGTGTTCAATTCATTATGAGTTAATATATACTTTAAAATTTTCTGGTCAGTATATATTTAAAATTTTATTCCATAAAGATGATGCCTCCAAATTTTTTAAGAAAAAACAACAGTAGCTAATTCCAAATCATGTATAGGGTAATTTAGCTCAAGAGGTTCCAACAGATGTGACGCATAAGAAATTACCTGATCATTTTTCATTAATACATAACCATGTCTTTTCAAAGAAGCATTCCTATATAAAAAAAATTCACCATCTCTGGAAGGCAGTGCCAAAACTAGAGCATTCCCCCAATCTTCTTTTCAATTCACAAAAATAATCATCACATTCTTTTGTCTATATGAAATTAATAACATTTCGAGTTATCTTAGACATTGGACTAGATAACCATGAAATGTTTTCAACAAACCTCTTGTAATAACCTGCCAAACCAAGAAAAATACAGATCTCAATTATAGTTGTGGTTCTTGTCTAATCTTCAACAACATTTGTTTTAGTAAGATCAAAAATTATGCCATTTTTTAAAAAAATTGACCAAGGAATGAAATTTTTTGTAACCAAAACTCACACTTTTTGACTTTCCCATATAGTTTATTTATTTTAGGTTTTCACAAAAAAACCTAAAATTACATTCATGTTCCTCTTTAATTTTGGAATAAACCAAAATAACTTCCATAAACAAAACTAAAAACATATCCAGAAACTCACAGAAAATTCTATTCATAAGATCCATGAATACAGTAGGTTCATTGGCTATCCCAAAAGTTATATATACAAATTCATAAGGGATATATCTAGTATGAAACACGGTCTTCAAAATGAATTCTTCTTTTACTTTCAACTTATGGTACCACGATCTCAAGTCAAACTTAAAAAAATTCGGAGCTCCCAAGAGCACATTAAACTAATCATCGATATGAGTCAAAGGATAAATTTTTTTAAATATGATGTTATTAAATGATCTATAATTAATTAAAAGTATCATTGAACCTTATTTAATTTTAATAAACAAAATATGAGCACCACATAGTGATGTGCTAGGACAAATTAAACCTCTATCTAATAACTCCTGTAATTGCTACATTAACTATAAAAGTTCAATTTGATCCATTCGATAAGGGGGTTTTGAAATTGGATTAGCAATAAGAACTATGTCAATAGAAAATAAAACTTCATGATAAGTTGTTATATGAGTAAACTCATTAGGATAAACATGTAGATAATAATTTACCACTAGAAAGTAATTTATCTGAACAGTTCCATTTTTTCCACAATATGTGCAAGGTAAAAATCCTTTCCATCATTTACTATTTTCTCATCTTCTTGATATTATATCAATAGTAAGGGTTATTTATTGTAGAAAAACTGAAATTATTTTAAAAAATAAATCTATTTAGATCTGCAGTCAATCATCGCATGATATACATAAAGCAGATGCATACCCAAAGTAACATCACACTCTACTAGGGGAAAATAATAAGGTTTTCAAGTAGATTCATTCGGAACACAATGATATAAATTTTATTATAATTTATTTTTTTCCACAACATTTACTCACGGTGATTTTACCATAAGTTCATGATTTATATATTGAGATTTAATTCACAATTTAAAAGAAAACTCTCATAAATGAATGAATGTGTAGACCCTGAATCAAAAAATAAATTGGCATAATCTCAATAAACAAACAATGTACTTGATAATGATTCATTCGTTGGCCCAAAATCAGCTAAAGTATTTGCAAATGATTTCACCACCCCATTCTACTTATAGTCTAACATTTTCCCTCTGTTGAGTTCTTCATTAGACACTCATTTTGAAAATGACCCATTTCATTGCACTTAAATCATTTTTCTAACTGTAAATTATATTTTGTGTTTTTAATACCATGATATTTCTTAATGAAATTACGAGCCTTATGCCCCATTTTACCACATCAGTATCACTTACCTTAATTCAAAAAACATTCCCTTGTTTGCTTCTTACCACAATTTTCACAAATTGTAAACTTAAGTTTCTTACAATCATAATTTTTTGATGTGTTCTTCCATTTCATCTTCCACCTCGACCTCTTATTCTATTGTTTGTCAAAGAAAACCTAATAATTGGAAAACTCCATTTCCACACATCAAACATGTTTTTCATAACATTTTAACACATGATATGTTAAATCGCTTCCATACATTGGCTTTAATCATGAGTAAACATGATTGATTTAACTATCAAGATCTCATATGTAAATTGGATAATACCTTTCCATTTGAGTAAATTTTGGTTCACAAGTAGCCACTGAGTCATCCTCCTACCTCAATTATAGGAATTTTTTTCCATCCTAAGATAAAACACCATGGGAATATATTTCCCAGAATCATACATTTGAATTCATCCAAATAAGGAGCATAAATTTCCTCACTATCCCAGATATTTTTCACCATCGATCACCCCTGATTGGCATAACCTTAAAAATATTAAGTAGAAAGACTAAGAATTTGATGTTTTGAAAACCCCATTACATAAAAAATATTATCCAATGATTTAATACACCCTTCATCTAGCACAGGGTCATATGATCCAATGAATGATGGGGGATGATGCCTGAGGAAATGCTTTACTACTGACATGTTCCTTTGTGGTTGATCTATATGATCACATGCATGGATGCTAACACTATTTATATCCTAAGTCAACTATACCATCACTGGATCCAAGTGATCAGTTATGATTCTAAAAATCTTAGGTGGCTGATTTGGATGGTTGTTTTCCTCATGATGTTGTCCCATCGTATCTACCATCTTTCCTAAACCATTCTGAACATAGAAATATCATATTTGAAGAAACATGGTAATCTTTAAATGTTATATCATTTCAATCATAACATAAATTTATTTATTAATATACTATAACACCGAAATTTTTCTAAACCGACCTCTGATACAAACTATAAGGCCTCTACCATAAACATTTCGCAATCATGATTTAAGTCAAGATTTCACATTGAGGATATTTTCAGGTTTAAAGAATTAAAGAATTTGACCTTAACTATTACATTACAACTGAAAAATTACAAAGTAGACACTTCTAATTACTATACATGTTTTTCACAAAATAAAACTCTTAACAAAAAACAATAATTATTTTCTTGATATAATTATTCTTGAATTCTTCTTTTCTCTTACACTGCCTTATATCCTTTGAAAAATATTTCAAAAACATTGGATGAGCATAAAAATCATAGTAAGGGATATATAATAAACAAAGGAAACATTAGTATATCATTACATACAAAACATTATCTCTTTCACATACCTTATAAAATCATGTGATTTAAGAAGAACACACAGTAATCACAAATTATAAAGAAAAATTTGGGCATCCACAACATACTAAAGATGTTTCTTTTATACCTATCTATAGATTTACATTCATAATACCCATCACAATATATTTCCTAAATAAATTAGGAAAAAATTAACATTAACCTATATCATGTTACTCAGTGCATTGGAGAGATATATTTGGCTCACCCGCCATAGGTTTATCATAGAACCACTTGTAAACATTAACAATTACCATGAACCATAACATATTCATAACACATAAAACAAACAGAATTGAAATATAACATCTCCACATTTCAGTCAGAATATATCATTTAAATATTTGAAAAAACCAATACATTATCAAAACCGTTTTCAATAATTTAATATGTAAAAGAGTATATGGTATTATTTACCTTTTAAAAACATTACAGCTTGTTAATGAATCCATATATCAAATAACCCTGGCGGCGGTGGAAAGGTCGTTGTCACCAAATACGTTAAAATTTTATTTTTTGTAATTTAGTAAAACTAATTGTAGAGAAAAGATTCCATTTTAAATAAAATTAAAATTCAAAGTGGGTTATACATTGTTTAAATGAAATTTTTGTATAAACAAATGTATGTCTATATGAAAGGAGATAAAGAAGAATTCCTTGACCTCATGTCCGACCTGACTAGATCATTCTTTAATCTCTTGATTAATAAACTAAATCCACTTTCTAGCTGCATCAGAACCATTTTAAATTTTATTATTCCTTTTTTAGAACTTATTACCACGTTATAAATACTACATAATCATTTTAGTTAATAATGGTTGGTTTTTTTTTGAAATTTGGTACTTGAGTCAAAAATGAACTTCTAATAATTAAAGGTGGTCCATGTTGTCAAAATTACATTATCTCCAGAATGATATTCATGATTCAGATATCATATATATCATATATATCTAGTATATATATATATAATTTTATAACAGTTCATAAAATTTGGAGATAAGAAATGAAATTCACTGTTCATCGAGACGGTAAGTCGTACGTACACGTGAACGCTAATTTCATTTCTATTTCATATTTAATTGGATTAAAACATAATGATACATAGGTATATAATATTTCCAGTATAATATCATATATAATTTCAGTAACTACATACATTATACATTACACATATGGTATGAACGATCCATATAACTTTGAGGGGGTAGTTGTCCGCACTTTCTCAAATTAAATTACCGTATTTACCCATTTTGGAATCCATAAAGGTAGACTATATATGAAAAACAATCTTAGAGAATATATAAATATAATATATATCACATATAAATACTATTTAATCTTAATAGACATCATAATAGGTGATAGGGGAAGATTGAACAATCATCTTTTCAAGAGGCAATAGTTAGCCATCCACCGAAATAGTATGTTCGTATCGATTAAATAGAGGTGTGTGGAAGTGTAGTTTGAATAATTACCATAAAAACAACCTTTATATTGAGGATACTATTGTTTTTATATAAAATAATAATAATAAGACAATATGGAGTGATGAATTAATATTAAAGAAGAGAACTTGAGGGAAGGTGTTACCTTTAAATTAGGAAACTCCATTTGTTTTGAATGAAAAATCTTTCTTGAAGTCGATTGTGCATAATTTAAGGATACTAGAAGGAAGAGAGGGATGATGGGACATTATTTGGGCAGAGGATGGATGACGCAAGGGTATTTAGAGGTTTGAGTAATGGGTTAGAGGTTGTGGCCTTTTATAAGAGGGAGGATTGCCTCTTTAAGAATGTTTGAAAGTATTATTTTATTATAAACTTATTATTGGTTTTAAAAGGTCACAAGCTTATTTAATTTTATGATAAGGTTCTTATAAGTCGAAATAAAATTATCCAATATGAATTGGACAGGTTTTGAATACTTTTTAATCTATATCTTTTTTATTTAACCCTTTGTTAACTTATTTAAATTTTAACATATCCTCAAATATATTTATAGTATATGGTTGTAATATTTACAATAATATGAAAAGAGAAAAAAATGGATCTTTCATGAAATTTTTTTCATTATTTAATTTATTTTGACCTATATTAGATTTTTAAGATTATTTTATCAATTAAAAAAATATTTATTGATTTAAAAACTATTTTATGTCAATTTTAATACTATTCATATCGTGACATTTTAGACAATCCAATCCAATTTTATTATTTCAAAAAAAATTATATAATTAAAATATAACAAGTCATTATTATCCCTAAAATTCGTTGATTACATAAAATGTTTCAGAATAAATATATTTTAATATTTATAATATCAGTTATTTGAATCTCTTATTTATGAAGCAATTACTACATCACCATTATTTCATAATTAAATTTGTTTATCTAATGTCTATAAATAATAAATAAAATACCATTATTTATGAAATCATTTTATCTTTTAAATTAATATTTATATTCAAAGAGATAACATATATAATTCCATATATAATTGTTTCACTAAAAGATATATGTTTTTGTAATTTTTTTCTTTACTTTAAATTAAATAATATAAAATGTCATTATCACAACCATGTGGCTCCAAAAATCGACCCATATAAGCCTATGGTTGGACATAATTCAGTAAATCAATTTATTACATGTGTAAGGGTAATTTAATATTATTATAACATAACTTTTCACCATTATTTACCATATTTATCTTTTAACCATGGTAAATATAATATTTACTAAAATAATTATTCATAATGTATAACAATAAAATATACCTATTTAGACAATTTTTACCTATTGATTATAAATATTGAATTCATTTATCCAAATTGAAAACACTAAAGTGGAAGAAATTAATTTAATATTAATTACTGTTGTCAAAACCAAAAGCGTGTTTTTACAAAATATTATCAATCAAAAAATTTACCTTTCTTTATGTCTATTTTAAGAATGAATTATTTATAATGACCAAAATTGGATTAAATGGTAAAAATATAATCCTATTACACATAAAAATAGTTAAAATAAGAATCTAACTATATAAATAATTTAGATTAAATGGCAGTTTTGAATTAAAATGTATTATTTTTCACTATTCATTGAATAAATTATCATTATCAGAAAAATACCAAAATTTCAACCAAATCAAATTTTGATGTCTCAATTCTAAAAAAGATTTTTTTTTTCAAATATTATATATGAAAGTGACAAAAACTATATTTAAAAAGGGTTCTCCTTCAAAAGGTTGTAAATTGTCCTTTTGAAAATATTTGATTATTTATGATTAAAATTGGATTCAGTCACATTTTAAGCTTCTAATTTTTATTGGATAAATATATAAAAAAATTAACCAAAATGTATAATCCTATTGTAGTATGTTATTTTCATTCTCCCCAATACAACACCTATGGGTTAACTACCATTTAAAATAATAATTGTGTTATATTATTTATCTGTATATATCATCATTGTGTGTAAAGTATTATTTCAAAGAAAACTATTGTTGCGTATCGAGTATGCCATAAAAATGGAATCATAATTATAGTAAAATTAATATATAATCCAAATATATTAATAAATATTAAAATTTCATATTCTTTATTTACCTAGGATGTTACAGTGATGATACAAGTATACTCATTATAAAACCAAAGTGTCTTGTATAGATGTGAAAGAAGCATAATAATGAACCTGTGAGAAAACATCAAAACCAACAACACATATCAAGGTATACTAACCTTCCCAACATCACCAATACATGATCAAACAATAACAAAAACCATGTATTATAATATAATGGGAATAAAAATGATAATTGTACCCCAAACAACTTTTCTACTTCTATTCCACTCTCACACCCAACGTCGTACGTCTAGAAGCTCACATCTCTTATTTATACCAAATATCCCCACAAGAAAAACCACAACACACCTGACCCACACACACCTTGTCTTGCTTCCCCACAAGCACAACCACATCACACCTCTCCTGAAGACACCGAGGCTACCTCTTCACAATCATGTTCACAAATTTACCAAAAAATCACGGGTCATCACACATCACCTAAACACACATTGGCTATCAAAACCACCATCTAATACACTAACAGATCTCTATCCAACATAGACTACATAATTTCTATATCTCCGTGAAGAGAGTGTTGAAATTATTGGGTATCAATATATCCAGACACATCACCAGATGTTAGGGAATACCCCATCATGACTATGAGGGTGTAAAATCCTAGGTATCGACAAGGGTGGCATGTGTATAGAAAAATAATAATAATATTAAAGTACATATATATAATATATGACACTAAATCCAAAACAATGTATTCACAAACAATCCAACGAACTCACAACATCATCACATTTACTACCACCTCTAAATAAATAACACCAGCAAATAAGACAGAACCCCAATCTATATTTCCAACCAATCCCATTTATACATTACATTTTTTTAATTATTTATCAACTTATATGTTTAATCTGACAACCCTTAACATAATTATTATTTTACAATTTTCTCACCAATAACCAAACCAAACCTATTCATTTTAAAACATTATTAAAAAAATTATTTATTCAATCCATCACTACTATGGAATCTAGCATTAAGTCAACAACACCTCACAGACACAAAATCGCAGATATTAAACAAGCACACCAGCCAAACATAACTACCCTAAAACAACCTTTTCATCAAAAAATAACTTCCCACAATCCACCCCTAGATCCCAAAATAACATCTCACTGACAACCTCACTGCACCAAAAGCACTACCCAGCAACCACCACACTACCACTAAATCACCGCACTCAAAGCATAATTAAACATTCCTTAAAAAATATCATAATCCCACAAGAATTACCTAATATAAAAACACATAAATATCATTTTTATATTTTAAAAAAAAGATGTTCTATCACATTTTACATTATTTTAGGGTGTTATCATTGAATCCATAATACTATGAAACCATTTCATTAGACAAATATATGTCATTAATCAATTTTCTTCTAATGGTGATATGAAAAAAATCTAAACCAAATAATCATTCTCAAACCATATAATTTGTCCCAAATAAATCTTCCAATGACAAAAATTTCTTGTGGGTCATCAATCACATACAATTCATAATATCAAAATAACAATAAAGCTGTAAAAACTTAAGAATAAAACCCATGTTAACCTTTGAATATCAATTTAACAAATTATTTATCATTGATTCATTTAGAACAATGATAACATATATATATATGAAACCCCTATTTATTGAATCATGATAAGGATAAATGAGGGATTCCCTTTTATAATGAAGCAGTGACAACTCGCTACACAATATAAGGTGAAGAAGAATGACTGCAAACCCCAAACACACAATTAGAAAACATATATCAACCTAAACTATAATCATAGAACATAAAAATTTACCCCATAACACACCCCAGACAATAAAATATTCACTTTAGTGAATCCCTATGAGAATAACGAAAGAAGTCCTACCATAAATAAGGAATGGCTTACAAAAAATTATAAACAGACAACAATAAGGACCAACAAATAAAAGAGGGTGGAATAAGGATTTATGGAATCATATGGGAGCCTAAAGGTCACCCAAAATGGTATGCATAAGATATCATGATTTCTTAAATGAAAATTCATCTAAAATAACATCTAAAACTATACAACATCAGGGATTTACATGATGTGTAATCCCCTTTCTTGTCATGTAATCATCTGGGTTCGATTTTGGAAAAAAGTGAATCCCCTTTTTATTATTTAACCCTAAAAATATATACCATGAGAATAATCCTTGAATATTTTGAGAACTACCATTATTCATCATGTAATACAATTAAAATATGTGTATTCCTACAACAATTTTTTTGCACCACTAGCATCCACTAAAAATACCTTGAATCTCCGCCAAAAATGCCAATAAGAAATAATAGAAAAAGAAAAGGCCGAGATATCGAAAACTATTAAATCAGATACCTATCAAATAATTATCACACATGATTATCCAAATCCAAGCCCAATGGAAAAGAGGTATGATGAACCACACCATGAAATGCATCTCAAGGATAATTTCATACTTCTAACACTACCACCATCCATTCATACCTACTTAATGTTAACATATAACAATAAACAACCACATCACGAAAAACAAAATATATCTCCAATGACACTCCCATAATACCACAAAACCACAGCCCAACCATATCAACATCCACATATCAATCACCAACAACCCCAACCAATGAACCGCATTGTCCGAAACCTAAGAATCATGTAATTCCATCTTCCATGTACGAATACATTCTTCTATTATGGGAACTGGATCTCCCTTATGTGTTTAATCACATCAATGTTAATTCATAATGATTGGGGAATTATGTCATACCCTTTTCAAATTTCAGTAATTTATCACACAACGCACCACACACATCACAAACCAAAACATTCAGATCATCTCATAAAATAAAATGATATAATCATCACATCAAAAAAGAAAAACAAAACAATGAAAAAATGAAATAAAACATCAGTTAATGGGAACACATATACTTCTATCACCCCCATGTACTCTCATCTAGTCCTATATGAATCCATAAGTCACCAGAAAAAACATTTTATCCAAACAAAAATTTCTCTTGGAGATCTAGGATCTTTACTAGTAATTATACCAACACCTCATCATCATTTATATCCAACTAACCATATAAAATGATATGGGATTCACAATAAAGATACTGAAAAAGATGAGAGGTCAAAAATAAATCATGGATACTCTCTAAATTTGTTGTTATATCCAAACAATACACCACCTCACCAACTCAACCCCACACAACAATGTGTACCAAAAAATAGGGGGAATGCTTACTCTGTTTGACAAATTGTTTCTTCCCATATCAAGGGGAAACATTCAGTAAAATTTCTTCCCTAACCTAGAACTCCAATGGCCTCCTTATACTATTTATTATATACTTATTCTAGTCTAGTGCTTCCTTAATACTCTTAATAACAAGATGTCCATTTTTGTTGTACTCTAAACAACATCGAGACCAAGAGTGACTATATTCCAAACCTGTTTTTTATAATGGAGAACAATATGGTCACTCTAACAAAGACTAAAATGTGGAAATGAAGATGGAAGAGTGATACCCATTTTTATAATCTAACTATCCCATGTTAGTTGTTTTTACCATGATTTCACACCCACAACATATCCTCCAATGTCTGAATTGTCCATTCTGACTTCCCATAATTTTGAAAAATGAAAGAAATGTTGAGGCATAATTGATAGAAAAAATTAGGTTGTAATACCCTCCTAAATTGTGAGTTAATATGTATGTACTGATCTTAGGTAATATAACATGGAACTCTACACAACCACACTACTCAATCAATATTCCCAAATCATCTATTGTACATAACTCTTTGATCCCAAAGATATGGGCCAATTTCTTCAACCAATCGACTATCACCAAGATAAATTCATAGTATCCATGAGATTGGGTAACCCTGTGATGAAATGCATATATATTCCATCTCATTTCTACTTGAAATCATCCAAAAGATACAACAAACTTCCATGAAAATGATTCTCGGGCTATACCTTTCAGTAAATGAATAATATTTCCACAAACTCCACCACTACCCATTTTATACAGGGACATGCACAGTACATCTGAAATCGACGATACATCATAAAATATCAAGGGTGTACCACCAAAGGGCATTTTAGTAAACTCAAAATGGACTCCATCACAAATTACTACTGATACAAACAACCTCTCACAAAACATCATCTATTTATGGTCATCGTCCAACTATCCATATTGAGAATCACCTAGTCCAAAATGATCACACATAACCTCAACATATGTGTCTCCCCACTGATACTCATCCACCTACTTCATTAAAGAATACTAAATATTTATTTGAAACAAACTGACTCTACCACCGCCCATCCATTCTTAGAAGTGAAATGATTCAATCCCCGCCATTATTCTCCACAAATAACGAAAATCCCAAACAACAATCGTCCATGACATGATGCTAAAATCACTAGCCACATCATTCCCATTAAGTGAGGTGTAAGAGATATGAACATCATAATCTGAAAGAAACTAAATACAAATCCAATGATATAAGTTCATATAATTCTAGGAAAATATATAGCTCAAAAACCCATGATATGTGATGACCGAAAAGGGCTCCACAATGAGTTTATTCCCTTCATAATTTTTTCAAAATCACAATCATTTATAGCTCCAGATCATTGGTGGAATAGTTACACATATGGGGATGTAAATTTCATGACCCATAAGTGATCAATGTCTACTTATTAATCATCAGGAATCCCAACCCCAGATGGGATAAATCATAAAACCACTCAATATTCAACCCCTCATAGGAAAAATGCACTGGAGCACTATGAAACATCCCCTTTAGGTAATCAAATTCTTCCTAGCAATTACCATTCCAAAAAAAAATACTTTTCCTACCTATTCAAATATGTTACTGTGGATGAACCCAGACAGAAGTTGGGTCATTCCTCCAATAATTACTTGTACGATCAAGAAAAATATGAACCTATTCAATGTTTATGGGTTCGTCTAATGAAAAAATTTCTCCAAACCTTTACATGTATACAGCCACACCATAATGAGATACCACATGCTCAAAAATATGCAACTCTAATGTTAAAAACATACTCTTGGAAAAATTTCTAGATTTTTGGTTGCATTGAAGAACATGAAAGATAGTTCTATGATTCATTCCATTGTTCTTCACTATCTTAATGTATATTATGATATAATCCTTGAATACGATGATGAAATGATCTAGGAACTCGAGGAACACAGAATTCATAAGCCTCATGAACACGTCTCGTGTGTCTATAACAAAAAGGTCATGATTACAAAATCAAAGTATCCATTCCTACATGTATACGAATTCATCAAGATATCACCATCATTCACCCTCAAAAACTGATATCCAAAAAATTGTTTAATATTAGGAAACAAACTCACACATCTCTTCATGTAAAAATATCATTTATCATAGGAAGAGGGTAACTATTTTTGATTGTAACCAGATTTATCCTCGAGTAGTCAATGTAATGATTTGGACTAACAACCAACTTCTTGGTGAAAAACACCCAATAAAACCATGATGTTACAATGGGAGATATTAAACCCATCTTAATTAGATCATATATCTGAATCCTCATCTCTCGTTTCATTGAAGGTTTCATTCGATAAGGATCCATCAAAATCAAAGAGGCACTATGTTTTTTTTTCTATCGTTAACAAAAAATCATGTTAATAGTTTATCATCACAAACTCCTTGAAAAAAAACATCCATTTTCTTCCCAATCACCATATAAACATCTACTATAAAACCATCAACTAAATCCCCCAAAATCTAATCCAAAAGGGAATTAAGCAGCTCAACTCTACGACTACCCACTGAAGACCCCACTCACTAACGAAAACTAAACATTGTACATCCTCATATAAAAACATGATATTCTTCCAAAATCATTCCATAACATCATATAAAAAATTAAACTAGTCAAATTCATGGATAAAATGTATGGATACACTTTTATGAAGAAATGATCTTAATGGGACTTATGTGTCCCCATCATTATTCTACACCCCCACACATATAATAGAATTTATCCTTAACTCCATCATGTGTAGTAAACATAAGTAGTATGAGATGCCTCTCTATGTCCAGGCCCATAACAAGGGACATAGTGTGTACAAAAAAGGACTTCGAACCTATTGAATAAAATAAGGAACAAATAAGCATATTGACTAACTGATCATACTAATGATGATCTCAGGCCCATCTAGAACTATTTCTCCAATTGAATGAAACTATTGACACCCATATCTTATACCAATATGTTTAAGAACACCTCCCTGATCAAGCATTAGACACATTCCAAGAATAAATGGAACATCCAAGGGTCATCCTCTACCTACTCCATTTTTCTTTGGTTGAAAAAAATCTATTGCCCCTACGTCTGACATGATCTTAGAGAAGACTACTACTTATGCAGGAACAAAACCAATACACCACCCCCAAACTGATCATAGGGATGAATAGTTTTGTGGTTCTAGTGAAGCCCATAGACTCCAAAACCAAAAAAATACTAGAAAAAGATCCTATAAAATACATGAAAAATAGTGGCTCCGGAAGACTTACAATAAAGATGGTAATGTCAACTCCCTACCTGTTTAAACCTAGATGGTCCTAGTGCCGATGACCTACCATTAAGAAAATTGATTATCAAGGATCCTTGATATCTTCTTTCATGAATAAAAAATCTTCATTATTGTAACCTCTAGACCACATTATCCTTCTTCAATACCTCAGGATATTTTAGAAATGGAAATGGAGTAACTGCATTTTAAATAGAATGATAATGGGCCTTCTCAAGAAGCCTCCCATGAGAGTCCTCATCTTGAAAAAGTTTTCTGGAAAATGAATAGTTTCCTTCGATATGATTCCCAGCTAATTGAATAACATTTTTATATGTTGAATAGAAATAAGATCCAACCACTATTCTACCTTTGTGGTTAAAATAAGGAACTCCTCCCATAACCTCTTATAGAACTCAAACAACAAAACATTTTCCTCCATAAAAATATCCCAGAAATTGTTTCCACCTTATATTTATAGATCCCCATATATAATAGATTTACAAAGTGACATATTAATATATATAGGACTAGATTGATGTGAAAGCTATCTCAATTTCTTCTAACTAGATCTCTATCTCCACTTCTAAGACATTTCCCTAGTACATCCCAAAATCCTACCCTAGAAATAACACAACCTCCCCTTCCACTAATCATCTTACTAATCCATATCAAACATAAAATGATAAATTAAATTAGACTACTAAAAATTGATAATTTTATCCATATAGGAAAATGATCATGAGCCATAACTAATGTGAAAAAAAGAACATCCATAGCTCAGCACTGTTTAATTTTTTTATGACTACTTTTAACTCAATAAATTCATTTATTCCACACAAACCATCTCAATACAACCCATATAAAATAAAAACAAATATAATCATGATGCATTTACATATCCTATTTCTCTACCCTCTACATAGGACCACCTGGCAAGGTCATTCAATAAGTTTAGTGTACATGCCATGGAACAAGGTGGTCCCAATAATCATGTTTCCTAGCTTGTCTATTGGGCCTATTTAACACACCATGTTCAAATGACACTATTTACATACCTACCCATGAAATCATCACTATAGATTACTCCAAATATAATTCTATATTCAAACAACACCCTTTGATACTAGTATGTCATGACCCCTCCCTACAAAGATGGAGTAATAAGGATAGAGAGATAATGACATCCTAAGTCCCACCTACAGTAGGCCTTGGGAAGGAGACTAGTACCAATGGTATAATAATCATGGGATATTTGAGGGATTACCCTCTATCATAATAGGAGATCAAAATATATGATTGATCATAGAATAAAAATACATGACATAATACAAAATAAATCCAAAACCAGCCCACATTTGTTTATAAATAGAACTGATATTGAAAAATTTCTACCAATTAAACAACTAATAGAAATGCTAATGAAGAAACACAATAACTATCAATGAAATGAGCGAGTATATTCTTGAGTGTTCCTCCTAGTCATCTTAAAAACCATATAATAGTTTTATATATATTGGGTGTGAATAAAATTGTACTAAGTTGGAAAACATATGTCTCTCATACACATGTGAAAGAATCATACTAATGAACCTATAACAAAATATTATAACCAAAAACACCTATAAATGTATACTAAAAATCACAACCTCAATAAGAAAATATCCTAAAATAACACAATCTATGTAACATAATAAAATTGGACTCACATAAATAATTCTACACCGCACCACTTTCCACGGGTATGACACTCTCACACCAAACATCATACATGATAGAACTCACATCTCCTTCGTATGACACACATCACCTTGAGAAAGATCAAAACACACCTCACCTGTAGACACCTGGTCATACTATACCAAAAGCCTAACCATGTCATAGAATTCCCAAAGACGCCTAGACTACCAACCTAGAATCACTATCACATCTCGCCCAAAACCCCAAGTTCATCACACATATCCTTTAAATTCTTGGTCTATTAAAACAACCATTTAATACACTAACAGACTTGTAGCCATTATAGAATATGGAATACATACCACTCCATTAAGAGAGAGTGGGTACCCAGCCATGTGCACTCCTCATCATATGTTAGGACCCCCTGAGTATATAGGTGTCAGAACATAGTGCTCAACATGGGTAGGGTTTATATATAAATCGCAAGAATATAAAAGACTATATATATATATCATCAAACACAATTGACTAGACTTTGGGATAAAAAACAATACAACTAACTTATAATATCATCACTTTTGATGTGACCAAAAATACATAACACCAAATAACAAGGTGAATACCCTTTCAACATTTCCATCCATTTCAATTTAATCATTCAATTCTATTCATTTTTAGAGTCATCCATGTTTTATCACAAAAACAATCACATAATTATTCATTTAAATTCTTACCCGAATGACCAATCCATTTTAATCATTATCAACCATTTTTTTAATTTATTCCCTGACAACCATAACATCTATCACAATGAAGCTGACACCTCACAATCCTAAATGCATGGACAACAAACCACCTTGCTGTCCAAAAAAACATCCCACAAACCACCTAACCGCTCCAAACTCATGATCCATAAACAACCTCACCACCCCTAAATCACGTCCCATAAAAAACCACTCCTCTATAAAATAAAGGCTCACAAACCACCAAACATCCCCAAAATCATTTCCCACAAAGAATATATCCTCCGTAAAAGAAAGTCCCACAAACCACCTGACATCCACAAAATCATGACACATGAACCATCATCCCCTTAATACCCATCAACTCATCACCATCCCAAAAGTAATACCACACATCAAAACACTTCATGATCAATTTTATAGATTTACAAAGGGTATTTTATCACATGTAACTTTAATTTAGGGGTGTTATCATACAAGTGACAATCTCGGGGAAACCATTTCATTACCTAAATATAACTATTTAATCAATGTTGTGGGAATTGGTCTTAAAGAACTATTAAAACTCCACTTCATCGGGGAGTTACTTGACATGTAAACCCATTTCATGATGTGAATTCTTTGGAGCACTATTTCTATAAAAAATGTTGACTTTTTAATATTTAACAACAAAATCTATAAACCATGTACTGGACTCGAACGATATGTGGACCACCATTACACATTGTGTAATACACTTACATGACATATATTTAATGCATAAATTCTAATTAACATTCTTCATCCTTTGGATCCCTTGAAACCTCCCCTGAACATCTCTAATAACCAAACCCAGAAATTTAATGGACCGGGAGGCCACACCCCATCACAAATATTCTATGATAAATTTTTTTCATTCAAGATAATTTTACTAATATTGGAGAATTTCTCTTCCATCTGGACTTAGAACATATGAACCCGAAAAATCTTGATATCTTTTTTTAATATTTATAATTTCATTGTCTATTTGTTCCTTGATCAATGTTACCATTTTATCTTACTCTAAGAGTTTAATTTTTCATTTTTGAAGACATAAATAAGAACCATAATTGAATGATACTTAAATCCTTCTATATATAATAATCAAATGGTTTTAAATTTTTTTAATATAGAAATATCATCAAATGTTGAAGTTATACATTAATCACTATAACCTTATATGATGATAAATATATTAAATTCTATAAAGAGACAACTATATAATGTTTAAAAAATATAAAATTTATAAATATGGTTAATAATATTTCATAATAATCATATCATTAATCCCATATATATCATAATTTTTCATTGTATTATCACATACCAAATATGTGAATTCCTTTATCATGTAATCTCTTGAAACATTGTAATAGGAATAATTAACATGAAA
This sequence comes from Viscum album, assembly GCA_963277665.1. Taxonomy (NCBI): domain Eukaryota; kingdom Viridiplantae; phylum Streptophyta; class Magnoliopsida; order Santalales; family Viscaceae; genus Viscum; species Viscum album. The sequence goes on along the minus strand of OY728152.1, from coordinate 1,555,533,528 downwards.
ACTTATTGGAAAGATATATTATTACATATTCCTAAAAAAATTAATTATTTTAAATATTAATAAAATGGAAAATTATATACACTTCATCAATATTAACATAAACCACATTGTTAATAAATCCTGCATCGATTATGAGGTCATCAATACTATCATATTTACATTATGTATATCAATAATCTCATTATCAAATGTAAATACCATTTTATCAACCTAAAAACATATTTAGTGTTATATTCACTTAATAACCTATTATCCATAGAAAATTATATTTCCATTAAATACCTTTTAATGGCCATTAGTACTATGCAACATATTCTTGTATATCCTTATAAAAACAATTAATGAAAAATCTATATGTGTCTCATAATGGTTTAAAATAATTCCTGAAATACAATACGTTGACACATCAATCATTCCACCTAGTCATTAATCCATTAACTCAGATTCATCAACTTACCCTAAAATATAACATTTTATTCATATATCATTTATATTATCATCATCGTCAATAGAAAACCCATTACTAAAATAACCATGATGATTATCATCATAATATATTACATTAGGATATCTATTCTCATAAAGACCATACATTCCACCTTTAAAACATTCAATTTTTGATGATACCATATGGTGAAAATGAATATCATCCATTTTTTAGATAATATTTTTATTTTCCCCTATGATTTATTAATTTGTGACTTTTCTTCCACAAACAACATATATTACTTTCTATCTAATACATTCTATTATCTGCTTCTTCCAACATTCGTGATGTATCGTAAAGTATGTATTATTTATTCCCAGGATGGTATTACCTAAAATCTCAATGAAATCTATCATTCCCTTCATTGCTGAGTCAGATAGTTGGTTATGGTCAACATTGGTGGTCATGTGATGTGATAATTAATTAGTAATAATAAAGATATCCTTCACTCTATTGATCATCGCATTTGGAATATCATCACAAAATATTCTATTACATTAAAATTTAACCTAGTTCATTATGGTTCAACCATTGAACAATACCAAAAACCATAGTTTGAGATACAATAATCATAGTGTAAAACCACATAATTATGATATGTTAATTATTGGATATCTATATCATGTTATCTTATTTGAATTATATGACACCTTAATCTTAATCTAGGTTATTCATAGTCATTATCTATTAAGAACACCATGATGGTTTGTAATGATTTTTTGAATTTCAAAAAATATACCTTGGCAGTGTCAAAAAATATGTGCAAGGACCATTATCATTCAGTAGGTGAAGGATGAGTCTATATCAATGTAACCTATTTGAGGATATTAGTTATTGGAATCGCTATCCCATAGAATCATCCACTTATTATATCTTGATAGATATGTAATATCATGGATACCACTTATTATATCCATTAAAAAAATCCTTTACATTTTCTTCTACACTGACCCATCCTTAGACTAATCCTAAGGAACATCCATACAGACATCTCCAAAAATATTCCAAAGAATTACTCTAATGTATTCACATCCTATTATTAAATGTATAATAGAAACTTTCTTATTATACAATCTATAGTAACCCATTCATCTCATACAAGGATATTACCAATTTTTAGATGAATATTTCTTATATTACACAATAATATTGATGAGGAATATAATATTTTTGTTCCTTTGGAAATGTGGGACACAATATTATTAATTTTTGGTTGAATAAATGTATTCCATAGATATTGTCCCATTAATTACTTCTATAAAAAACATTTCTTCATAACCAGGGGAATAAAAACAAAAGGAAATGTGATCTTAGATTCTTAGTATGGGTGAAAAATGTATATACATTATAATTACATAATCATATTGGCATTGGGACATGATAATAATATATAAAAAATATTACACTCATATCAATGATAATAATATTGTGTTATGTTATTTAGATTGGTAGTTCATAAGACATGAATCATATGGAAGTCAAATAAAATGATCTATGAGACCTTGACATTAGAATAAAACATAGATATTTGATATACACATGTGATTAAAAAATAATATGTCATGGAAGGCCACTAATACTTTAATAACTTGTTAGTATTTGGATAACCACATGTGTACCTGCTTTAGATATGAGTTAACCACCCATGTACCCTAATTTTTTGGGGAAAACTACCAGTGTGCCCTCTTTTTTGGTATTGGTATTGTCCCCCAATTAATCATTAATATTTTTGATCATTTTTCATAACCAACTGAATTGGAGGGATATATTGATCCCATCTATCCCATAATTAAATCCATACATTGGTGTTCCATATTAAAATAATACAATAATCATATCATAAAATTTGAAATGAAATGGGCTTCTTCAATATTTCATCATACTACAACTTATAGAAAAGACATAGGATTAAAAAATCATTTTCTCTTCATAACATAACCTGTATAAATAAATTTGGAAATAGAATATTTTTATAATTGGAGAACATGTTTAATAGAAAAGGTTTTGATAATCATCATGTCCATATTAACAATTCAAAGAAAGAATAATAATGGTATTCATAGTTAATATTACCAAAAACGAATAACTTATGACAAATACTGTCAGATTTCATAGATAATAATTCTGATAATTAAATAATATGAAACATTTCTTGAGGAATATGTCGTTTATTTGAAAATTTATTTTCTGAATTAAAAATTCTAAAATAAAATCTAAAATACATTTCTTTTAAAATAATCATGAAAAATAATAATTATTCTATAAAACTCATGTAAAAAAATTCATAATAAAAACAACTATTTTTCATTGAAAAAAACATTTTGAAACATAAATAATTTTGAGATTACATTTATTTTTTATATGAACCATGAAAATTTATAATGAAAATTTTTAAGAAAATAATGTTCATGATGGATGAAAATTACATTCATTCCACAAACTTTAAAATAATGAATCCTTTTTCATTTATAGGAAAAGCCAAAAGGTAATTATTTATTGAAAAAAATACAAGAATATTAATTTCATAAAAAAATTTAAAATGTTAAAATGTGGGAAAAATTTCTTTTTAAATATAATAGTTCAATACATTAATAAATTTATTTTTTATATAAATAATGTTTTGAAATAAAAAAAATTCCCTTATGATGTGAGAAATTAATTTGTATTTTAATGATAACAAATTCTAAATTAATTTTACAACCATATATTAAAAAAATCTACTATTAATTGAAAATATATTCAGTAAATAGAGGTTAACAAATGAATAGATTCTTGATAGATGGATCTTATTATTTTACAATCAAGAATATAACCATAAACAATCGACATAAATTATTTGATTGTAACATAAAATCATTATTACATTTGTAAAATTGAATCATAAACCCCATGATAGAATGAAATAAATTAATCTAAAATTTTTATGAGGATAAATAAATTCTTTTGTATGAAATTTAAGAGGGACATTGTTGGAACCTTTGTGAAATATTTTTTTTTTCATAATCACAAATCATGCCAATTTACTAATTATATAAATTCATATATTATGTTGTCATTCATGTTAATCTGGTAAATGAAAATTTATAAGTGAATAAATTGTGTCACATTGTATAATAAATTCCAATAAGTCAATAAATTATGAATATTTATTCTTCAATATGTTTACAAGTGTATATTTACATTTGTTTAGGAATGTCACTTATTCTGGTAGTGTTTTGTGTAAGATGAACACTTTATATGTTTCTCAAAGTCTCTATTAGTATCTTTTAGAAGGTGTAACTGACAGATAACATGACTATGAGGACTCCCAAATCAAATGAGTCACCGAATGAGGATGTCACAGATCAAATAAGGCACTGATGCTAGACACACTGATAGAACAAATGTCTTACTAATGAGGACTCACCGATGTATGAGTCACCGATGATAAGTCACACCAATAGTTCAAGAGACACACTATTGAAGGACTAACTGACGAGCAACACACCGATAAATGAGTTAAAAATGGTCTACTAACAATGTACTAGTCCCTTATGGGAGAATCACTAATTTTTCAAAATAAGACACCAATAATGACTCACCGATGCCTGGACAGACCGATATCACAAAAGAATCACCAATACACCAATTAATTGATACAGATGGAAAGGAATCGCTGATACAAATAGTCACCAATGTTTATAGACTGGTGGTGACAGGCCAATTCCAATGATTCAACAATACATATGACTCATTGATAGTCATAAAAACTATTTTTAGTTATTAATTCAAAATTATATATAAAATTCATATTTAGAAATATTAATGTTTCAAATGTCATTTAATGTTGTCTGTAGGACCTCTATTAACCAGGAAGGTTCAGATCAGACGAAAGTCTGATCTCCCAAATTATGATTAGAAAAAAGTAATGTGAAAAGAAAATAAAACACAAGGTGATTACATCACATCAAACCCATTCCCATCTCCATACCCATAATCATGTCCTTCGTCATCCTGTGTAGCCGATTCCCATTCAGAGGACTCGTATCTCTTGAAAAGTTCAAGGTACTAGTTCCTGCAGACAAGTTTCTCTTTGGTTAGTTGTTCCTTGTATGTCCGCTTTACTACATTACCTTTTTCCATGTGAGATTTCTCTCCACCACCCTTCTTGCAGGAAGACCTTATCGCCATTGGTTTGGGGAGATCCGTATAGTCCTTTCGCAGCCTTCTCCTACCTTGTGTTTTCTCGCTCATTTCCTTGCCTATCATCACTTTACTCCCATTATTCACAATGTCACTATAGGATGATCTGTTGTTGCCACATTCCTTCTCATTATTAGAATCATCTCCCCATTTCCTATGTTGAACCATAGGGGGAAAGGCATATTTACTTTTCTTCGTGTTCATCCGCACACTTCTCAGTTGGTTTTCCTTGCAAGGATCGCAATCATTTGGACTATTCCTTCCAAAAAGAGGACTGGTCATCCTCACCACACCTTGTTGTCCAGCATCGTGGCCATATATCACTAAGCCAATCTTGAGGGTGCTCTCATGAATTGCAGAGCATAGAGACCTCCTCTCTTCCAGCCCTTCATTTTCCTTTATCTCAACATCCGCCAGAGCTGCAAAACGATTTGATGAACAAGTTATCAATTCATTAGAACATACCTATACCATGATAATAGGTGTATTCTGATGTGGATCCCTAGGTTCATTAGAGATATGTTTATACTCAAGAACCCTTCCCATAAACGGAAAATATAATCTTGCAACCTCCATTCCCAAACCACTAGACTGAATGTTCAGATTATTCTCAAACTAATCCAAGACTTCTTGTCCATCTGTCGCCACTGGGCTCAATGATGTTCCATTAACCTGTCGTACATCCTCCACTACCTCATGGCCAACAGACCCCACTTCCATTGAGTCCCCATTCAACATATCTCCTAATGTCACCCCCTCTCCATAGTAGGATACTTCTAAGTATTTTCAGGGGTGACACCAGTCTGGGCAGGATTGTTTTTATGTGTATCTGCAAGTGGAACCTAGAAATTCGCAGATATACCAGGCATAATACCTAATTAGAAGTTCTAAATTTGGGGAAGAGCACCATCCTATGTAGATGCGGACACACCCATCCTGACATCCATGACATTCATGCGACATATCCCGGTTTCATGTACCTGCTTATGACAATTGGAGAAATACGATGTCTATGATTCATATAGAATTTTCTGAGCATACCTGTATTCACCCTCACCGATGATCCAGAAAATCTTAGGTGGAATCCTTGGGAGGTCTATCTCAACTCAATTCCTCTCGGTGGCCGAATTTGTCATCGAAGCCGTCCTCTGATCAAAACATAGAAACCATCCAATTGAATTGCCTATGGACCTGAGCAATCCCGAGTTTGGAATGGAATGGGGATCCCAGTAAGCTGCAACAAGATTTCCATGTTTGGGGAGTCGCGATTCATGTGATACTCGAATGACCACCGAAGCAGATGATACCCAGAAGAGTTATTTCTGCTTCAGGACCACGCCCTGCTCAAATCATCTTCATCAGCAATGATAATGAACAGCTGTCGCAGACAAAGAATACCAACCAGGGCACAATTTTTCAACCCCCAATTTTCATTCACTGAATTACCAAAATATTCAACCAAAGGTCGCCACTTCACAAATCTTTCAATCAGGGCATTATAGAGCATCAAGGAGGCTTCAGGAAATTCCTGGACAGAAACTGGCAAGACTGGTTGACCGGAGATGCACCCCGAAACCTTTGGCGCAACATAGATTCATGGGATGAAGAATCCCGCATCATAAGAGGGTTGATTGACATCACACCCTGTTATTTTCTCAGATCTAAGAGCATGGGGTGAAGACCCCACTCCCCCCGATGTGGGAGGAGGGGTCATGCAACTCTCAAGAGTACTTCAAAATCTCAAGATCTCAAAGGAAGAATACACGGGGATATCCTTAATATAATCTAAATATGTTGAGATGACATGAGAATCTTAACAATAAGAAGTTGAACACTTCACTCTTCTGGAATATTGAGCACAGAGAATGTGATACTTTGTTTTGAAAGTAAATTCCAGAAGTGGACTCCAACCTCATTTCCACTACATTAAAAGAGTCTATTGCTTCCCTTCATAACACACAGAGTCTTTTAACCCTTCCCTACATCTTTATCCCTTTTGTGTTTATATAATTATATTTTTAAGTTGTGTATGTATATGGTTGTGACACATACACTAAATCCTATGCATAACTGGAAGATACTTGATATGCTCAAACTCTCTCTCATTTTATCCTTTCAATCTCACATAGAATAGTGGAAGAGGTCAAGTGTGACCCATTTGTTATTTTCCCATCAATAACTATGGTATAGGTCAGTTGTGACCTCTATATCCCTATGTGATGTTTTGATCCCCGGTCCATGGCGTGGATCAAAGTGTTTGTTAATTTTAACTTCATGGTGGCATTTGATCAAAATGTGGAGAGGAATATGACTCATCTTCAGAATAAACATATTGTTTATATCTTATGTTAATTTTTTTTATAATATGTGTTTATTATATTTTACCTAAAAATAAATTGAATATTTATTGTTAGTTTAACATGTTTTTATAATTATTTTAAACTAGTAGATTAGTTCCAAATGTTATATTAATAATTAGATTCATAAAATTGAGAAATAGTAAATCTTTTAAGAAACTAATTGAACAATTAGGAACCTTATAAAATAACTACAAACGGACTTTGATCCTTATTTTAATTTGGGGTAATTTTACAAAGAAACAATTATATAAAAAAAATTAGATAGTCAATTCACCCCATATTGAGTAATATACTCCGACCAGTATTTTTTATTAGAGGTATTTGGAATTTCACAAATTTCAAAAAAAAATCAAACTTTTTCAACTATGATTATAGATGTACTTATAAAATCATAAAAGTTTAGTTATATCTAATTTTTTATCTCATTTAATTGTTTTCACAATTTATATTATGGAAAATATACTAGATGGATATTCTAAAAATAGGCCTCATTTTTTAATGGAAAAAACAACGCTCTGCGGAAGCTCAAAATGAAAATACACCTAGAAATCATAGGATTTGATATCTAGACTACTATTGAAATTAAATATGTAATTCCTAAAAATTAAAGAAATAATTCAGATAAACCTTCCAAAATTTCTTATAAAAATAATTGTAAAGAAATGAATTATTTTCACTCTTCAATACGATATGAATTGTTTAATCACATTTCTTATTGTAAAAATGCTCATGAGATTTGGGATACCTTGTTTATTTCCTATGAGGAAACATCTAATGTTAAGTTGATGATACTATTTACTTATACAATAAAAAATGAATGTTTTATAATGAATCCTAATGAATCTATTTCGGATATGTATCTTAGGCTCAATGAAATTGGGAATACCATGATTTCTTTAGGAAGAGTTGTCACAACCAAGAAAAAAATCATGAAGATTATATGATGCTTACCAGAGAGATGGAAAGGGACATATATATCCATAAAATAATCATGGGACATTGATCAAATGTTAGTGATATAATTTATTGGGAAATTAATGATATTTAACAGGGAACACAATGTAAATCAAGAATAGGAAGATCCAAAAAGAAAATATGTAGTGTTCAAAAGTTCTAAATCCAAAAATAATGAACATGAGAACGTTCATGTTTCTATGTAGTGCACATGTTGTGAAGAATTAGCTTTAGACAATAATGATGAAATGAAATAGCTGACCATAAGATTCAAGAAATTTTATAGAACGAATAAATTGTTTTAGAAATCCAAACTATAAATAAAATATGATCAAAATTGAAGGTGGAAGAATCATTGGAAAATAAATGACAAGTATAATGAGATAGTATGTTATGAATTTATGTGAACGATACATGTAAATGATGACTATACCATTCTCAAATACAAAAAAAGTATGAGAAAAAATACAAAAGGAGTAAGAAATCCATTAACCCCACCTGAAGTGCCTCTGAAGACATATCTAGTGAATATTATTTATCTAATGACTAGAATGAAGATATGGAAAACATAAACAACTGGTTCATAAAGAATACTTATTACAACATATAACAAAACCACGAAAGGACCGTATAGGTATAGTGTCTTTAGAAACTGGGAAACATAAACAACTGGTTCATAAAGCGTCTACACTGTCTCCCATTTATTTCATCATATCTATAGTCCCTTTTGGCAAATCTTACTTAATAACCTTCTTCCTGACCTGGGGAAAGAAAACATACAAAAGGGTGAGCTCAAATGCTCAGTAAGGGTAAACAGAAGAAATATCAATCACATCGTATACATAAGCACATAATTTTTGGAAATCTTAACCTGCAAAAGAGATCATAATTTCATAACATGGGATAAATCATGGAAGTGAAATGTAATCACAATAATCATAACTTAAAACATGAAACTTTGTGGCATACACACATAATCATAGAGAATCATTTCATGTTAGTCAAGACTCATTGCCAAGACTATCTTAGTGGACAAAGTCCCTTTCTGAACCGAGTCACCCTCGTTTCAGTCCTATTTCACTGAACCGGTATAACCTACCGTTCCATCCATGTCTATCTCATGAGATATAAAATCTTTACCCAATGCATTGGAGGGAGATATAGGTCCCACCCATCTCATAATGATACCATTCTTATGTGTGCCACAAAATCATAAACCATACATCATTTCATAACCCATGTAATTAAAATGGGATTCTTAAACATCATGACATCATAAAACAATTCATATACGATAAAGGAATTCATAAAAATAATTCCATCACATCATGATCAAATCAATGTAATAATAGGGATAAAAACATAACCCTTTATTATCTTATATGGATTATAATTTTGATAAAACACTTGAACTTCATTCTTGAGGAAAATATCTTTTCTACTTCAAAAACACTTTTCCTTTCTTAACATGTCGTACAATTATAAACTAAAAGAAGTTGATTAAAAATAAACTTGAAAACTTGTAAAGGAAGCTTCTTGGAAATAATGTTTTAAAAATCCATTCATTCCGTATAAGTTAAAAAAACATTCTTCGTACTTTTGTCGGAAAAGTCAAAAAGTACCTCGTACGAAAAACGACAAAAGATTCCTTTCATATCATTTACTAAAAACTCACCGAAGGGTAAAATTGGACTTAAAAAATTTTAGGTGGATGGAAATAATATTACATATTGAGGAAACATGGATGTGGATGATAAAATACATCCCATTAAATATCAAAGTATAAACAATCTCGGATAAAAATGAGATTGTGATATTTCCCTTACCTTAGGTCTGTTTTGCTTCGTAAGTGTCTGAACCTCCTATATAATGATTTAAATAATGTTATTGACTTATTCTATAATCATACATATTTTTATGATATCATATATGGTCATATTCTTAGCTTCATAGTAGTAATATTTCCTTGCTACTTGTTATTCGGGTGTCTATAACTTTTTGTTCTTATGCATGTCTTGTCGAATAAATTATTATTCTTCTCTATAGTTTATAGATACCTAATTTCCAGAATGGTATTAGTGTAATATATATCATATTCATTCATTAAATTCATTTATATAATCATTATGAAATGAAGATCATGTAGAACGAGTCGCATCACATCGTGGAGACGGTATTCCGTACGTACGCACGAGTGATGATATCATTCCTATGATCGTGGAATTGTATTGGAGTGTATGTATACTATTTCAGAATCAGTATTACTTTATAATAGTCATATGTTGTCATTATTTACACCATTATACCCATCCAAGTAAGGTGGTGGTGGAAAATAGATTACACCACGGTGTGGAGACGGTATTCCGTACGTACGCACGCGCGGTGATTTCTTTTTCCGTAGGATGGATAGATGGTGAAATAGGGTTGTTTAATACTTATAATAACATATAAGTATATGAGTGATACTGATGTTATTACTTCATAATAAAACAACTAAATAAGAATAAGTGGAAGAAGAAATAAAGATGAAAGAATCGGTGACGGACATTACCTCTTCTTTGAAGTGCTTCTTTGAGACCTTCTTTTAGGGCAATAAAATTGGTCTTTGAAGACAAACAGGACCTCTAGGATGTCTCTATGGAAGTGTAGAGGATTAATTGGCAGAGGTTGGCTGAGCATGAAGGCTCAAAGTGGTTTGAGGAAGAGGGGGAGGAGGTTCCCTTTTATAAGGGAGGAGAGGGGCACCTTTGGGAAAAATAAAAATATTATTTTATTATAAAGTCATGTTCGGTTTTAAATAGCTCCAAATTGATATATTTATAAGCTAAGGTGGGGATGGGTCTAAATCATCTCATCAAATAGAATTTAGACAAGTTTAGGTTCCTATTTTAACCTTATCATTTAGATTTAACATTAAGTTAAATAATTTTACTTTTACCGTGTCTTCTAGTGTTCTTATACTATAAGGTTAATAAACATACTATAAGAAGTCAAAAGAACCCCAAGTTGTTTATTATTAATATATATAACCTTATCTAAGTCATATGGCCGAACCTTAGATTATTAAGAATAAAATAACAATTACTAATATAATATTTGTTTTAAAAACTATTTTATGTCAATTTTGACACTATTTAGTAATTGATTTTTGTGAAACTAATAACTGAATTATTAGTTCGAAAAAAGTTAATTAAATCAATAATAACATGTCATATTAATCTATAAAATTATTGGAATTCATAAGAAGTATAAAATTACATTTATTTTGGTGTTTATAACATTAATTATGTCAATATTTCATTAATAAGATAATTACTGCATCATCTTTGTGTCATAAATAAATTAAATTATTTAATGTCTAAAAATTACAAATAAAATACAATTATGTAGGAAATCTTTTTATCTTTATAATGAATATTTATAGTAGAATTTATCTTATGTATAACCCCATATTAAAAATTATTTACTTATTAAACTTCGATTTTAACTATTTTAAACCTTATTTAAATAAATTAATAATAAATGTCCTAATCTAATCCAAGTGGGCCTAAAAGGTCATATTTTATTCCTAAGTTTGTTTTTGGTCGAATTACACTTATCCAATAGGATTAGGACATGTGATAGGGTAATAATAATTTCATTTTTACCCTTAATTACCCTATTTACTTTTAACCGTGGTAAAAAAGTAAAAAGTTACTATTCACCAAAAAATTATTTTCATCTCATTGAACCACATTTTACTTACTGACATCAACCGTGTCTCTCGTATTTTGAAATTCCACTCACAGAAGCGGTAAAATTAATTTTTATGAAAAATTCAGTTTTTAACTACCACTTAGTGGTTTCACTATTCATCAAAAATCGAAAGTTTTCAGAAAAATACCAAAATTTCACCCTAGGCTAATTTTGATATTCCGAATCCAAAAATGAAGTCCATTTTGAAAAATAAAATTTATAAAATTTCAAAAATTTGTTATTACTATTCATAACTGCTAGTTTTAATAATATTTTAATAGCATATCGTTGTTTAGTGAAACTCGGTATTCTGTACGACGCAAGCTATCGAGGAAGGACGCGATTTCGTGTAAAGCAAGCCAAGCAAGTGTTGTGTAGAAAAAGATTAATTTGATGATTTATATAACATAAAAGTCTCGGGTGTTACATTCTACCCCCCTTAAAATTAATTTTTCCCTCGAAATTCGTCACTTTGTAACAAACAGATGAGGATACATCTCCCTCATCATATCCTCATGCTCCCATGTAGCTTCTTCTAATTGGTGGTTCCTCCATAAAACTTTCACCAATCGAGTGGTCTTGTTTCGTAGGACATTTTCGCTACGATCCAGAATCTCTATCGGTTGTTCTTCATAAGATAGATCTTTCTCCAGCGGTACAACTTCTGAGCTGAGTACATGTGAAGGATCAGGTATGTACTTTCTCAGGAGAGATACATAGAACACATCGTGAACTTGAGAGAGATTCGTTGGAAGCACCAATCGGTAAGCTACCTTCCCAACACGATCCAGTATTTCGAAAGGACCGATATATCTAGGGCTCAACTTCCCCTTCTTTCTAAATCTCATAACCCTCTTCCAGGTAGATATTCATAAGAACACTTTATCACCCACTTCAAACTCTAGGTCTTTTCTTCGGTTGTCGGCATAACTTTTCTGTCGACTCTGAGCTGCTCTTATGTGTTGTTGAATAGATCTGACCTTTTCTGCCATTTCATCAACGAGATCAGGTCCTAATAGCTTTCTTTCCCTAACTTCATCTCAGCAAGTTGGAGTCCTGCATTTCTTTCCATAGAGAGCTTCATAAAGAGCCATCTGAATACTGGAGTGAAATCTATTATTATAAGAAAATTCCACCAAAGGTAGGTGTTGATCCCAACCACCTTTGAAATCTATAGAGAAAGCTCTCAACATATCTTCAAGGGTTTGAATTGTTCTCTCAGACTGACCGTCTGTCTGAGGATGATAAACAGTGCTGAAACTCAACTCTGTATCCAGAGTATGCTGAAGACTTCGCCAGAACTTCGAGGTAAATCTCGGATCCCGATCAGATATAATAGAAAGTGGTACTCCATGCAATATTACCACTTCCTTTACATATATCCAGGAAAGCTGATCCAGAGAGAAATCCTCTCTAATAAAAATGAAGTGTGCAGACTTTATAAGACGATCAACTATGACCCAGATAGCATTATTGCCTTTGGATGTTTTATGAAGTCCTATGAAAAATTCCATAGTGATGTTTTCCCATTTCCATTCGGGTATGGGTAATGGTTGTAACATCCCCTTAGACTTCTGTCTCTCAGCTTTAACTTGCTGACAAACCAAGCATCGAGAGACATATTCAGCAACATCTCTTTTCATTCCATCCCACCAGAAGTACTCTTTCAGGTCCCTATACATCTTCGTGCTTCCAGGATGAATAGAGAATGAAGAACTATGAGCCTCATCCAGCAGCTCCTTCTTTAATTCGGGGATGGGAGGAACACAAACCAGATTCCTGAACTTTATTATCCCATCACAATCAAGGTTGAATTCAGGAACATTTCTCACCTTCTTTTGTAACTCGACATATTCTTTTTGTGCCTCTTTATTCTTCACATGTATATATGGTTGAACATTAATTTGAGAAATATAAGATTTTTCCCCTTCCATTAAAATTCCAAGATCCATACTTTGTAAATCCATAAATATTGGATCTTTTGTGATCCTCATCATGGATAAACTGGAATGGTCTTGTCGACTTAATGAATCTGCCACCTTGTTTGCTTTCCCAGGGTGGTAATGGATTGAGGAGTCATAATCCTTAATCAGCTCCAACCATCTTCTTTGGCGCATATTCATCTCCTTTTGTGTGAAAATATACATTAAACTTTTATGATCAGTATAAATATCACAACTTTCACCATAAAGGTAATGCCTCCAAATCTTTAATGCAAAGATTACCACAGCTAACTCCAAATCATGTGTTGGGTAATTTTCCTCATGGATTTTCAACTGTCGTGAGGCATAAGCTATCACCATATCATTTTGCATAAGAACACACCCCAATCCCTTCTTGGATGCATCACTGTAGATCACAAACCTTTCTCCACTACAAGGTAGTGTGAGCACAGGTGCACTGGATAACCTTCTTTTCAACTCCTTGAAATTCTCTTCACATTCTTCCGTCCAGACAAACTTAACTCTTTTCCGAGTCAACTTGGTGAGTGGATTAGATAATCGTGAAAAATCTTTCACAAAACGTCGATAATATCCAGCCAAACCAAGAAAACATCGGATCTAAGTTATTGTTGTTGGTCTCGACCATATTTTGATAACCTCTATTTTTGCTGGATCCACAGATATCCCCTCTTTTGAGATTATGTGACCCAAAAATGCAACATTTTGAAGCCAAAATTCACACTTGGTAAATTTGGCATAAAGCTTCTCCTTTCTCAGGGTCTTCAATATAATTCTCAAGTGATCTTCATGTTCTTCCTTTCTCTTTGAATAGACAAGAATATCGTCTATAAAGACTACCACAAATTGATCAAGATAGTCTCTAAAGACTCTATTCATCAGATCCATGAAGATAGCAGGGGCATTAGTAAGACCAAATGGCATCACTATAAATTCATAGTGTCCATACCTTGTACGGAAATCCGTCTTTGGTATATCCTCCCTTTTGACCCTTAATTGATTATACCCTGAACAAAGATCAATCTTGGAAAAGTATTGAGCTCCGCATAGTTGGTCAAATAGGTCATCAATGCGTGGGAGAGGATATTTGTTCTTGATAGTGATCTTGTTAAGTTCTCGATAATCAATGCAGATTCTCATTGATCCATCGTTCTTCTTAACAAATAGAACAGGTGCTCCCCAAGGTGATGCACTAGGGCGTATGAATCCCTTATCAAGATTCTCTTGGAGTTGCTTCTTCAATTCCTACAACTCAATTGGGGCCATTTTATAAGGTGTCTTTGAAATAGGCAAAGCACCCGGTACGAGTTCTATTGAAAACTCAACTTCACAATTCAGTGGAAGACCCGGTAATTCTTCTGGAAAGACATCATCAAACTCCCATACAATGGGCATATTCTTAATCGTGAGTTTCTCACCAACCATTTGAGATAAATAACCTTCATATAGTGGAATCAATACCCATAAAATGGAAGAAATTTCCACTGGAAGGTTATGTTCATCCTTGAATTGATAGACGATCATAGATTGATCTGGAATATGAAATGTGACTTCCCTTCTTTGGCAATTGATATGAGCTCCATATAAAAAATCTAATACATGCCAAGAATCACATCAAATTCCACTATAGGAAGGATCACAAGATTTGCAGGAAGCACTTTCACACAAACTTCGATCGGAGAAGAATTATAAACTTTTGATGCGACTGTTGTGCCATTAAGTGTTGTCACAGCTAACTCAACATCTAATTGTTGAGGTAATACGGTGATACCCTTAGAAAATTCTTCAGAAATAAAGGAGTGAGTGGATCCAGAATCAAATAAAACATTTGCTACTTTAGAGTGGATGGTAAGTGTACCTTTCACCACATCGTTATCGTACTCCACATCGCTGATAGAAATTGCATGTGACTTTCCTTTGTCTTTAGCCTTAAGAGTTTGTTGACGTCGACCATCATCATCAACCCTTGGATTAGGTCATTTATTAGCATAATGACCCATCTCCTTGCACTTGAAACATTGAAGTGTAGTAGGTTCATTCTGCGTATCCCTTCCTTTGTTTGCATCATTAGACATCTTCTTCCCATCATCGTGGCATTCAAATGCCCGATGACCTTCCTTTCCACATTTGAAACATTTAATTGTCCCTTTAAGACAACTCCCTCCATGTTTCTTTCCACACTTTGAGCATAAGGGAAAGCTCATCTTCTTTTCAGTGTGCTCTTTAGATTTTCCTTTGAATTCCATTTTCCTCTTCTTATCAAACCCATATGACTGATGAGTTACTCCAATATCCATCTCGACTTTGAGAGAACATCGAACGATTTCCTCGTAGATATTGAAGTCCCTTATGGCTAACGCCCTTCGAAGACTTGGTTTTAAGCCACTAAAGAATCGATCGATCTTACTCTCAGGTTGGATAATAACACCAGAAGTGTACCTTGCAAGTCTTGTAAAATTTGCTTCATAGGTACCAACAGATTCATCATCCTTTTGCTTCAGTTCAAGAAACTCTTTCTCCATATTTGTTCGGAGAATACGAGGGAAGTACTTATTGAAAAATAAGTTCTTGAACTCGTCCCATTCCATGGACTCAATTTCATCCCTTTGCCTCGTATTCTTAATAAGATTCCACCATTGATCAGCATCTCCTTCCAAACGATACACTGCTAGGATGACTTTATCATGTTCAGAACATTGAAGAACTGAAAATATCTTTTTAGTAGTACTAATCCATTGTTCAGCAACTAATGGATCAGTAGACCCGCTGAAAGAAGGTGGACACTGCCTCATGAAGGATTCAACAGAATGTTTCTCCTTCCTTTGCTCGTTTGGAAGTCCTGCATGATTCATAGCTTGAGAAAGTTGTGTGAGCATGGCTACAAGATTTTGCATTCCATCTCCCATAACGTTTGGTTGCTCAGGGGGACAATCATTGTATTGCCCGTCGCATTCCGCATTAACACGATTCCTTCGGGTTCCAGCCATTGACTAAAACCAAGGAGAATAGTGTGAGCAACACTAATTATAATAGGAAAACCACATAATCAAGAATAAAATTTCACACTTAAGGTCTTATCCTAGGTTATTTATGGCCATTTCTAAAACACTACGATTGTGTTCTATGCTTAGACTTATCCTTAGGGTTCTTACTAAGGCTTTCACATCCTAGATTCCAAAGGTTGACTATACCTTTTCTTTGATACCAACTATAACGACCCATACATAACATAGATTTTTAATACTTAAAAATTGAAGCAAACTTATTACAACATATAAAAAAACCACGAAAGGACCATATAGGTATAGTGTCTTCAGAAACTGGGAAACATAAACAACTGGTTCATAAAGCGTCTACACTGTCTCCCATTTATTTCATCATATCTATAGTCCCTTTTGGAATATCTTACTTAATAACCTTCTTCCTAACCTGGGGAAAGAAAACATACAAAAGGGTGAGCTCAAATGCTCAGTAAGGGTAAACAAAAGAAATATCAATCACATCGTATACATAAGCACATAATTTTTGGAAATCTTAACCTGCAAAAGAGATCATAATTTCATAACATGGGATAAATATGGGTAGTGAAATGTAATCACAATAATCATAACTTAAAACATGAAACTTTGTGGCATACACACATAATCATAGAGAATCATTTCTTGTTAGTCAAGACTCATTTCCAAGACTATCTTAGTGTACAAAGTCCCTTTCTGAACCGAGTCACCCTCGTTCCAGTCCTGTTTCACTGAACCGGTATAACCTACTGTTCCAGCCATGTCTATCTCATGAGATATAAAATCTTTACCCAATGAATTGGAGGGAGATATAGGTCTCACCCATCTCATAATTATACCATTCTTATGTGTGCCACAAAATCATAAACCATACATCATTTCATAACCCATGTAATAAAAATGGGATTCTTAAACATCATGACATCATAAAACAATTCATATACGATAAAGGAATTCATAAAAATAATTCCATCACAACATGATCAAACCAATGTAATAATAGGGATAAAAACAGAACCCTTTATTATCTTAGATGGAATATAATTTTGATAAAACACTTGAACTTCATTCTTGAGGAAAATATCCTTTCTACTTCAAAAACACTTTTAATTTCTTAACATGTCGTACAATTATAAACTAAAAGAAGTTGATTAAAAATAATCTTGAAAACTTGTAAAGGATGCTTCTTGGAAATAATTTTTTAAAAATCAATTCATGCCGTATAAGTTAAAAAAAACATTCTTCATACTTTTGTCAGAAAAGTCAAAAAGTACCTCGTATGAAAAACGACAAAAGATTCCTTTCATATCTTGTACTAAAAACTCACTGAAGGGTAAAATTGGATTTAAACAATTGTAGGTGGATGGAAATAATATTACATATTGAGGAAACATGGATGTGGATGATAAAATATACCCCAGTAAATATCAAAGTATAAACAATCTCGGATAAAAATGAGATTGTGATATTTCCCTTACCTTAGGTCTGTTTTGCTTCGTAAGTGTCCGAACCTCCTGTATAATGATTTAAATAATGTTATTGACTTATTCTAGAATCATAATTATTTTTATGATATCATATATTGTCATATTCTTATCTTCTTAGTTGTAATATTTTCCTTGCTACTTGTTATTCGGGTGTTTATAACTTTTTGTTCTTATGCGTGTCTTGTCGAATAAATTCTTATTCTTCTCTTTAGGTTATAGATACCTAATTTCCAGAATGGTATTAGTGTAATATATATCATATTCATTCATTCAATTCATTTATATAATCATTATGAAATTAAGATCATGTAGAACGAGTCGCATCACATCATGGAGACGGTATTCCGTACGTACGCACGAGTGATGATATCGTTCCTATGATCGTGGAATTGTATTGGAGTGTATGTATACTATTTCAGAATCAGTATTACTTTATAATAGTCATATATAGTCATTATTTACACCATTATACCCATCTAAGTAAGGAGGTGGTGGAAAATAGATTACACCACTGCGTGGAGACGATATTCCGTACGTACGCACGCATGGTGATTTCTTTTTCCGTAGGATGGATAGATGGTGAAATAGGGTTGTTTCATACTTATAATAACATATCAGTATATTAGTGATACTGATGTTATTACTTCATAATGAAACAACTAAAGAAGAAGAAGTGGAAGAAGAAATAAAGATGAAAGAATCGGTGACGGACATTACCTCTTCTTTGAAGTGCTTCTTTGAGACCTTCTTTTAGGGAAATAAAATTGGTCTTTGAAGAAGACCAGGACCTCTAGGATGTCTATAGGGAAGTGGAGAGGAGTAATTGGCAGAGTTTTGCCGTGCTTGAATGCTCAATGTGGTGTGAGGAAGAGGGGGAGGAGGTGCCCTTTTATAAGGGAGGAGAGGGGCACCTTTGGAAAAACTAAAAATATTATTTTATTATAAAGTCATGTTCGGTTTTAAATAGCTCCAAATTGATATATTTAGAAGCTAAGGTGGGGATGGGTCGAAATCCTCTCATACAATAGAATTTAGACAAGTTTAGATTCCTATTTTAACCTTATAATTTAGATTTAACATTAAGTTAAATAATTTTACTTTTACCGTGTCTTCTTGTGTTCTTATACTATAAGGTTAATAAACTTACAATAAGCAGCCAAACGAACCCCAAGTTGTTTATTATTAATATATATAACCTTATCTAAGTCATTTGGCCGAACCTTAGATTTTTAGGAATAAAATAACAATTACTAATATAATATTTGTTTTAAAAACTATTTTATGTCAATTTTGACACTATTTTGTAATTGATTTTTTTGAAAATAATAACAGAATGATTTGTTCGAAAAAAGTTAATTAAATCAATAATAACATGTCATATTAATCTATAAAATAAATTTAATTCATAAAAAGTCTCAAATTACATTTATTTTTCTGTTTATAACATTAATTATGTCAATATTTCATTAATAAGATAATTACTGCATCATCTTTGTGTCATAAATAAATTAAATTATTTAATGTATAAAAATTACAAATAAACTACCATTATGTAGGAAATCTTATCAGCTTTCTAATTAATATTTATAGTCGAATTTATCTTATGTATAACCCCATATTAAAAATTATTTACTTATTAAACTTTGATTTTAACTATTTTAACCCTTCTTTAAATAAATTAATAATAAATGTCCTAATCTAATCCAAGTGGGCCTAAATGGTCATAATTTATTCCTAAGTTTGTTTTTGGTCGAATTACACTTATCCAATAGAATTAGGACATTTGTTAGGGTAATAATAATATCATTTTTACAATTAATTACCCTATTTACTTTTAACCGTGGTAAAAAAAAGTAAAAAGTTACTATTCACCAAAAAATTATTTTCATCTCATTGAACCACATTTTACTTACTGACATCAACCGTGTCTCTCGGATTTTCGAAATTCCACTCACAGAAGCGGTAAAATTAAGTTTTATGAAAAATTCAGTTTTTAACTACCACTTAGTGGTTTCACTATTCATCAAAAATTGAAAGTTTTCATAAAAATACCAAAATTTCACCCTAGGCTAATTTTGATGTTCAGAATACAAAAATGAAGTCCATTTTGAAAAATAAAATTTATAAAATTTCAAAAAGTGGTTTTTACTATTCATAACAGCAAGTTTTAATAATATTTTAATAGCATATCATTGTTTAGTGAAACTCGGTATTGCGTACGACGCAAGCTATCGAGGAAGGATACGATTTCGTGTAAAGAAAGCCAAGCAAGTGTTGTGTAGAAAAAGATTCCTTTGATGATTTATATAACATAAAAGCCTCGGGTGTTACAAAACACATCTGAGGTAACATTAGAATCTTCTTATTCACAATTATTATTAATCTTAAAATAAAAGTATGTCTTAGAATATGACAAGTAATGAATTATTTGAATATCATAATATGTTGGAAGAAACATGTAAAGAGATAAAAGATAAATTTAATTATTTAAAGAAATGACTTAGTCTTATAGTAACTGTAATATCTAAACATACAACTGAAAATGAGAATAATATAGAATTTCTCTAGGAAAACAATGAGTTAAAAATGACTCCTTCGCAATTTAAAAATGATCTTGAAATGTTTACCATCAGGAATGACATAATTACTCAGTTACATTGTTAACATATTTCTCTTATGTACACTTCTAGAATACGATATCAATCAATAAAAATGAATTTATCAAAAACACATTTTTACCAAAAACTATAAAATCTTCTTCTTTCCCCCAAAAATCACAATTTTACTACATCTTCCAGTTCCAAAAATTCTTTTATAGAATTCAGTTCATCTTTACCAAATAATTTTTATTTTTCAAATAATCTATATTCGGTATATAAGAATCCTTTAATACTATTGGGTGTTCCAAAAGCTTTTATTACTAATGTTTGTTGACACACAAATATATGGGTACCAAAAATGTTTCTTGGATGAACTTTTTTGTATGTAAATTATATAATGAGTTATAGTAAAAATAATTGGTAGTCGGGTAGTGGTTGTTTAGGACACATGATAAGAGGCTACTCATTATTCATGATTACCATCAATATTGATGGAGGAAATGTCACATTTGTTGAAAATGGTAAAGGAATAATCATTGTATTAGGCCAGATTGGTAACCCTAAATATATTTCAATTTCCAAAGTACATTATGTTGATAGATTAAGGTATTACATGTTTAGAATATTCCAACATTTTAATGATGGATAAAAATGATAAATTCTATAATGATTCATGCTATGATTTTTATGAAAGAAATAACCAAGTATTTACTACTCTTAGAAGTGATAAGGTGTATGTTGTAAATTTAGAAACACTAGAATGACAACAGGTTTATTGTCTAAGTGCCTTTCATAAAGAGTCTTGGATATGTAATGCAAGACTAATAAATTGTAATATACACTACCTTATAATGTTTACATGAAATAGTTTAGTTAAAGAACAGCCCAAATGATAGCTTCCAAACAAAAATTTGTGTAATCCTTTTAAAAAAGGGAAGAAACATAAAATCCCTTTCAAACCAGAGGTAGAATTTACAACTTCTCTACCTATTGAGTTAGTTCACATGCACTTGTTTGGACTACCTAGATTTACATGTTTCAATGGAAAGAACTATGTTTATATTCTTATAGATGAATTTTCTATGTATATTTGGACCTTTTTCTTAGCTCACAAAAGTTATGATTGCCCTCATTTTACCATTTAAGCAATGACTGTAGAATATTCTCAGTTGAATTAAAACTAAATAACTAAGAAGTGACCATGGATGTGAGTTTTAAAACCAAGACATTGAATACTTTTTCTCCCAAAATGGCTATAGGATAACTCATCTTCTCTTAGTACAACACAAAATAATGGTTTAGTAGAAAGAAGATGTATAACCTTATAAGAGATATGCCAAACTACGCTCAATGAATATTACCTACAGATTTATTTCAGGGAAGAAGTTGTTAATACAGATTGTTACATAATAAATAAGGTCATAATCATACCAATTTTTAATAAAACTACTTATGAGATGTAGAATAACAGAAAACTGAATGTATATTGTTTTATAGTTTTTGGATATAAAATTTGTGCTCTTAACACTATAGAAAAATTATATTTATTTTCCTCCAAGTGTGATGAAGGAATATTAAATGGATATATTACATCAAGAAAGTCTTAGAGATTCTGTAATGAGAAAACCAATGTGTGGAAGAATATTTACTTATCAAATTTGATGAAATTGATCCAGAAGAACCTGATACCTCACTAGGAAATCATTAAGAGGATATTTCAAATCATTACATTAATGAAAAACAATCAAATAATCCTATAAAAGAATATGTAAAAACATCCACTTTAAATTCTCAAGAATCTATACATAATGAACCTAAAAAAGTGTTGAACATGAAATAACTTGTCATAATTTTACCAGACCATCAATGAACCTTAAATCCCATCCCATAGATGTTGTATTTGGAGACATTGATAGAGGAACAAAAACATGATATTATATAAGAAATCATGTTAACCGTCAAGTATTCTTGTCACAAATTGAACCTAAAATTAGCAATGATACAATCAATGCTGAATTTTGGGTGATGGATATGCAAGAAGAGTATTACCAGTTTGAGAGGAATAGAGTCTAGAAGCTTGTGGATAGACCAAATGATACCTTGATGATAGGAACTAAACAGTTGTTTATGAATAATATGGATTAATATGGAAATATAATTAGAAACCAAGACAAATTGGTTGAACAAGTATATAATTAAGAAGAAAGAAATGATTATGAAGAAGCATTTGCACTGGTATCTTTGCATGAAGTTATTAGAATCTTACATTCCATTGCAATACACATGGATTTAAAAAATTATCACATGGATGTCCATAATTAATTATTAAATGTTTATATTGTTCAGGATGTTTTTGTTGAACAACCTCATATTTTTACAAATCTACATTTTCCAAATCATTTTTTAAATTATCTACTACATTATATGGTTTTAAACATGCTCCATGATCTTGGTACAAAAGGTTAATCCATTTTCTTATTTCTAATGACCATACAAAAGTATTTTTAGATATAAAATTGTTTATAAAAAGAATTTAAAATAAAGTTTTAATATCACAAATATATGCAGATTATATTATTTATAGATCTTCTAAAAATTATTTTTTTAATGATTTTTAAAGAATTATTAAAAGTGAATTTGAAGTTACATTGATGGGTGAACATAAATATTTTCTTGGATTTCAAATATTTCAAAACAATGAAAGTATTATTATTAGTCAATGTAAATATAAGAAAGATATTTTGAAAAGATTTCCATTTGATTTCATTAAGAGTAGTGAAACACCTATGAGTTCTTCATGTATGTAAGATCTTGATGAAAATATAAAATCTAATGATCAATCTACATACATATGAATTATTGGGAGTTTACTATTCTTAACTGCTATTATGATTTATATCATGTTTAGTGTGTATATGTGTTAAATATTTCAATAAAACCCAAAGAGTCTCATTTAAATGCGGTTAATATAATTTTTAATTACCTCAAATACACAACCAATTTAGGGTTGTTATACCCCAGAGCATAATCTTTTTATTTTATTTAGTTATTCAGATGCCAAAATGGGAAGATGTATGATAGATATAAAGAGATCCTCTGGAAAATATCACTTATTGGGAATGTCAATAATATCATGGTGTAGTAAAAACCCAAATTCAGATTCATTATCAACTTCTGAAGAAGAGTATGTTGTTGCGAGTAGTTATTATGAAACAATTTATTTAATGAAACACAATTTATTAGAATATGGATTTTAATTTAGACATATACTCATAAATAGTGATAATACAACTGCTATTAACATCTCTAAAAATCAAAATTTTCAATCTAGAACAAAACACATTGATACAAGACATCACTTTGTGAGAGATCATTATCAATAATGTGATATAACTTTTGAGTTTATTGGTAATGAGCATCAACTTGTTGACATATTCACCAAAAACATAAACTTTTAAATAAAAAAATTCATCAAAAATGGACTAGGAATGGTAAATCTATAATGACTATCAAATCTTATCCCCTTAGAATGTTCTGATTATTTATGAAACTGATCTATGAAAACAATCAGGTGAAACTATTCTATCAAACCGATCAAGTGTAACCGACATGTCAAATTGGTCAGTAAAACCGATCAGTAAACTATTCACATGAATTTGATCATATGAAACTGATTAGATGAAGCTGGTCATTTGATGTTGATTGTTTAATATTGATTGTGTGAAATTGAGGCCTCTAAGTACTACTTTGTATATCTATCAATTTAATATGAAATGACCCAGTTTTTTTTCCCTTTACCATCATTCAATTTTTTTTTATGAATTTCAATCCCTAAATGATAAAATAAATTCAATCCACACATTAAGCCTTCACCTCCTTCAATACCTTTTAATATTCTACTTATCAACACTCTACCTCTCTACCCATAACCATTCAACTCCCTTCGAACCCAAACAATAAAAATAACGATAACGAAGCACATGATGGAAGGACCCAGCGATTAACCATATGTTAAGAATAATAAGGGAGAATTCAGTGGTTCTAATGGCTCTGGGAAGCTAGTATTTGAACTTCATGTTGTTAACTCTAAGAAGAATGTGTCTACTGAATGGATTTTTCCAATAAAGACACTTGACGAGAGTCCAGGAATATCATGTTTGGATCAGTTGGTTTTCAAATAATGAGAGGATGTTCTATCCTTAGCTAGTATATGAATTATATCATAAATTGAAGAATTCTCTTGAAGGATATTAGGAAGAACAAATTAAGTCAAAGGTGAAGGGAAAAAAGATTTTATTTTCTTCGAAATAATATGATGAATTTTTGGAAATGCCTCATGAGTGAATCTATGCTGATTACTAGGGTATAATTACTCAAACATCAAAATTATTTTCATATGTGGATTCTTTTTAATGATTTTTAAGGGAATGAGGAGTCTAGATGAGCTATAGGTACTTAGTAAAATGGAGATTCAAAATTAATCATTAAATTCATTCATAATTAATCTACCCCAAGGAATGGAGATTTTGTAGATGTGAAATATCATGATGGCATCCTGATTTACATGGTTAAAATTGCGGTAATTGTTAACCTTTGTAGGTACTTTATTCTACACATTTTAGACATGATAAAACCCTACAAAAATGAAACTTGTTTGTACTACCCTAGAATGATTTCAGCAATGCTAAAAAAGATGGGTTTTGAATAGAATGGAGATAATGTTGTCACTACATGTAGTGGATTATTCCTACATAAAGAAACTCTCAAAAGGATGACGATATTACAGAACCCATGTAATAAATTTTGGGTAGGATATGATGAAATATTATATGATGATTACAATCTTGTTGACCACCCTACCAGATCAAAGGATCAAGATGATCCTGACCTAAAACCGGGTGAAGAAGTTTTTTATTCTGATTGACAATAGATTGAGGCTGATATGCCAATGAAAGAAATGTCTCCTATAGATGATAGTAGTGACCCTAATATTTTTTAGATCCCAATGGATATGTAATATGGAACTACCATTCCACCAATGGAGTAACACTCTCATGATCCTTTATTTGGGGATGGAGAAGAGAAAGAGAGATAATCCTCAAGAGTTGAAAGTTATTGTAAAGACTCGTAAAATTCAAGGAAATTTTTTTCTTAATTTTCTTTGGGATTTTACAAGAACGAAGTTTCTGACGGCACTTGATTCTGATGCCCTGTGTGCCCGGAATTTCTATCCGAAGTTTAGCTCGGTACGTTCAATGAATGAACGAGCAGGAATGCCTAACTTTTGAACTGATGCTCGGAATCGAATTCCGAGGGCACCGATGGATTTTCAGCACTGGTAATTGTTTAGGAACACCTTTTCCGGAGTTGCGTTTTCACGAGAGAAGTTGATAAAAATTGTGGAAGTTAAAATAAAAAATTAACTACAATTTTTATTTTCTAAGTTGTTAAAACCTTTGGGTGGAAGTTGGGGGAAAGCACCCAACATCCCATAGGAGGTTATGAGGGTGGTGGGGCCCACACGAACCCCACCCCTTCATATTCTCTAACCCCCCTCACTCACCATTTATTTTGGTTGGAACCTTATTGTGTGAGTCTTGGGAGAAAAGTGGAGGAACTTATTCTTCTTCTTATTCTTCAACGAAGAACGCGAAGAACGCTGGATTCCTCGGAGATCGACGACGCAACGCCGTCCCCGCGACGCGACTTCCTCCTTCCGCGACATTTTATTCCGCGATGATCCTCTTCTTCTGTGATGGTTATCTCCATGACAAATCCTCACTCAACGTGTTCAATGAGGTAGGGGTTTTATGCATTTCTATCTCATGATTACTTCCGTCATTTTCTTCCTTCCAAATTAAACCTCCTGTTATCGCAATAACGGAAGGAGGTCGGACCGCACGAACATGGCCGACACTCCTTCCCTTTTTGGTTATTGATATTTATGCGGCACGAGCAAGGCAACACGGTACCGAAGCACCGCGTAGGAATTGTTAAAGGAAGGGTGGAGAAGCATGGTGTCGTCACACCGCGCCGTTGGGAACAAACTAATCTGCGGCGCCGTCGCGCCACATCGTAGAAGGCGAACCAAAGATTCGTCGCCGTCGCACCACGCCGGAGGACCACTAAAGCACCGCAGCCGGAGCGGGGCCATGGCGGAGGGGTGCGGCGCCATCGCGTGGCGCTGAACGAACCAAGGCTACGGCCTGTTCCGGGCCGTGGCAGAGTAGGGGAACCGGCGGCTGGTACCGGGCCACCTGCGTCGGAGTAGGGGGATCGGCCTTGCTGGTCCCGTGGCAGAAGAAGTCGGTCGGCCAGAGAAGGCTGGCCAAACAGGGAAGAACCGGGGGTTCAAAACCCCCGGCTGGCCGGACGTGAGTGGCCCCATTAAGGGGCCGCGGTTACTACAAGTGGGGGGCAGCCCCCCCCCCCCCCCCCCCGCATCCGAACGACTCGGCCGTTCGGCAGAGCCACCTGGCCAACGCACCAGACCGCGAGGGCGCCGGGCCGCTAAGCCGGGCCACGCCCAAGCCGGGCCAGGCCGCGCCAGCCAGCCCGGACTATGCCCAAGCGGGCCAGACATGGACCCATTTCAGGTCGACCTGGTTCGGGCCGACCCTGGGGTTATCGGGCCGGGTCGGAACGGGCCCGAACCCCCTAATATCGAACCTCTTTCGGTCAGTTGCCCATAACGTGATCGACAAGACTCCGATCGACGCATCGTCAGTTGCGATGAGATCCTTGGATCGGGACGGTCATTTCAGTATATCGCACTCAGGGTTTAGGAGAACTTTGGGTTCGGCCAGGTTGGTTCATACACAAAACCAACCAGGCCCTCGGAGCGGAAACACTTATAACTTGAGCTCCGGACGTCCGATTTATGTGCCGTCGATTTTGTTGGATTCATCTAAGTGACACGGACCTTTTGGCTTACGCCGCTCGATGTTTGGACACAGTTGGAGTACGTTTGGGTTGGTTTTGACTTAAAACCCAACCGGGCCCCTGGGACGAAAAAGCCAATAACTCTCAGACCGGGCGTCCGATTGACACGCCGTCTGTGATGTTGACATTCTATTGATGATACAGAACTTTAGGATACATTAACTCCGGACTATGTGTATGTTGATGTATCAGCCCCTCGGCTCATAGAGCGGACCCTCCCGAACGAGCTTCCTGTGTGCGGGAACCCTAGAGCTAGCTGCGACTACAATGACGATGACAACTGTACAGGAATCCTCCGTGGATTCGACGGCGATGACTACAACACTCAGTGATCCTACGTGGATCAGTGCTACCAATCCTGTGTTGGTCCGATCTTGTGTGGGTCAGCGCTCAGCAGTCCTGTGTGGGTCAGCGCCTACAGATCCTGTGTGGGTCTGATCCTATGTGGGTCCGATCCTGTGTGGGTCATTGCGGGGATTAGTACCTATCGATCCTTTGTGGGTCCGATGGCTTAGATGAATCAGTGGCTATATCTGATCATCTCTATCATCATTCGAAGATGTATACCTGTGTGAGCTGAATCATGTTTTGCTTTCCTTTGTGGATTGTGTTGTACTATCCTGTGTGGATTGCGTTTTGATTTCCTATGTGGATTGTGTTGTGCTATCCTGTGTGGATTACGTTTTCTTTCCTGTGTGGACTGGGTTGGGATTTCCTGTGAGGACTGGGTTGTACTTGAGCTCGGAAGTTGGAGCCGAACGAGAATTGGTGACTTAGGTATATGTATGGGAATATACCTAAGAAGTGTCGGATGTTACTTCGTGATTGTATCTTTCCTTTGTGGATTATCCTTTTTGGATTCTGGGAGACCTTTAGGGGTCTCTGGGTCCCTACTGAGTAGCTTATACTCACCCCTGCACAAGATATGCCAGCACTACGTTGTGTTGGTCGCAGACGACGGACAGCGCTGATCGTAGGTTGAGGCTTGCGGAGCAGGACGGTACATGGAGGTAGACTACTGGGCGGGATGTACTCGGAGCGGACGGCTGGACCCGAGGAGCTTTGGAGGCTATATGTACCCACCCTTCAGGTGGGACATCTAGTGGACGACTGGACGTTGTGGCTTTACTTTCAGTTGTTGTTTTCCCTTTCCAGTTGTACTTTACTTTCAGTTTGGGTTTGTATTCTGGCCCACTTACATTTCCTCACTTACTGTTGTATCCAGTTTTAACTTAGTGTATACTTCTGCTTGCTTGCTCTATGGTGTTTGTTTACTTTACAAATGCAATTCCTTCCCTTTTTACCGGGAATTACGCCTTGGTGCTAGTCGCCAGCCCCTGGCATATGGAAGGCGGGCTTGGGGGTAGTCACGGCATGGGCCCTGAGGATGGGTCGTGACAAATTGGTATCAGAGGAGTTCGGTTCTACCACATAACTCATGACTCTAATATTTCTTCTATGTGAAGAAATAGTGTTAAGAGTATTGAGTGTGGTTATCAGTCCAGGGAGTCCAGTGTTGGTGCGGCGGCTGACGTATCCGTACACCAGGACCCTGACTTCTGATTTCCAAATTAATGCATGAAAACATTGATTGCATGTCTGTTACATGTTTTCTTCGTGTTTACATTGTGTCATCTCACAAGGTATATTGTATTAACTGTGGCACACCTGTTTCTTTTCATAATGGCCCAACGACGGTATCCAGCTAGGGATCCAAGTTTCGGGCATGACTACAGCCCACCGAGTGATGAGGCCTCGGTACAGGGGCCTTTGACAGCAGAGGCACTGGCGGTAACTCTACCCGCCGAGTCACTGATGCTACCAGCCCCAGCCGCTGACGATGCACGTCGCCTTAGTGCATTTCACGAGTTTCAGCGTTATCGACTGCCCAGGTTCCATGGGGAGACGGACCCACAGGCAGCCGAGGATTGGTTGGAGGCTATTTTATGGGTTTTCAGGTTAGTGAGGACACCAGCGGACCTCATGGTGATCCTCGCAGCGAGCCTACTGCACGCGGCAGCAGGCAGATGGTGGAGCTTGATTCTCCAGGTGAACGATGAGGCATCTCTTCTCTGGATGGACTTTGAGATCATCTTTTTCTCGGAGTTCGTCCCAGCCACCCTCCCGCTATGGTAGGGCAGCTTGATGGTCGCCCAGTACTCGGCGAGATTTACTGATCTCTAGCGCTATTCGACTGACATGGTACGGGACCCATTCTTCCGATCCCGGACCTTTGAGCAGGGATTGAGGCATGAGATCATGGTTTCACTGATCTACCTCATCATTCTGACACAATTAGGGGTACTGTAGTGATCCCTTCTAATCGAGAGCTTCCTTGCTGAGCCTAAATCAGCGGCGAGACCTACCACGGGGTAGCACGTAGCAGAGTCTTCTACAGCAGGCAGTCGATAGATGACTCATGGGTCAAGGTAGACTAGACCCTCAGGAAGATGACCTCAGGACACTAGCTCAGAGGTGCGGGGCACTCAGCACGGAGCCGGTCTTTCGAGAGGCAGACAGTGCTACGCATGCGGCGGGCAGGGCCACCAGGCTCGTGACTGCCAGACCCGTCGTGCGGAGGAGCAGAAGATGGTTGAGGGACCACCCAGGTAAAGGGAGAGGGTCGACCGTGGCGGTCCGCAGGGAGCAGCGGACGAGGCAGAGGAGCTGGCCGAGCAACAGGTGGTGGGCGACGTTTTGTGGTTCTACCACCACCACCACCAGGAGGTCCGCCCTGACCATAGGGAGCTGGCGGGCAGAGACAGGCACAGCTCCAGGCAGCGGAGGCCTACGACCACGGTGCGCCTAAGATGATTCTAGGTACTATCTATGTCTATTCTACCCTTGTTTCTGTTCTTATAGACACGGTATAGAGTCATTCTTTCATAGCTGATGCCCTTGTTCGGAGCTCAGAGATTCCGACAGAGCCGTTGGCTTGATCCTTACGGCTAGAGACTCCTACGGGAGCAGACTCGACGATAACGCACTGGTTATGGTAGTGTGAGATTACTCTAGGAGGTGAGAGCTTTATATGGGATCTTCTTGTAGCGATGTCGAGGCCTTATGACATCATCTTGGGCATGGATTAGTTATCTACAGTCCATGGTCAGATCGACTGTATTAGGCGTAAGGTGTGTTGTGTATGCACCGACGGAAGTAGGTTCACCTTCACCGGTGAGAAGGGAGCCTTTGTAGCACAAGGTGGACTCTCGCAGAGGAGAGGACAGCCCATCACTCATCAGTTGGCTAGCCTCATCCTAGGAGCAGTTGACGTGTGGAGTCCTGGTTTTCCTGCAGTGGTGGATCAGTATGTGAACGTTTTCCCTGACGACATTCCAGGACTACCTCCTCACAGAGAGGTAGACTTTTATATTGACCTATACCTCGGCGTAGCCCCGATATCCACTCCATCATATCGTATGGCCCCCACTGAGCTTCGAGAGCTATGGGTATATTTGGAGGACTTGCAGGGCAAGGGATTCATCCGACCCATTGTTTCACCCTGGGCTTCACTGATATTGTTCGCCAAGAAGGCGGACGGGAGCTTGCGACTTTGTGTAGACTATTGTCGCCTGAACCAGGTGACAGTGAGGAACAAGTATCTTTTACCGAGGATTGATGATCTCTCCGATCAGCTCAAGGGATCACAGTGGTTCTCGATGATAGACCTCAGGTCAGGCTATCATCAGTTCAGAGTTCCGGACAAGAACGTGCAGAAGATGGCCTTTAGATGTCGGTATGGCCACTATGAGTTCTTGGTTATGCCATTCAGTATAACCAATGCTCTAGTAGTGTTCATATCCCTCATGAACCGGATCTTTCAGCCATACCTTGGTCGATTTGTCGTAGTCTTCATCAACGACATTTTGATATACTCGATGACTAAGGAGGAGCATGCCAACCACTTTCGGGTTATACTAGACACACTCTGAGAGAACCATCTTTATGGAAATCTCTCGAAGTGTCATTTCTGCATACCAGAGGTCCAATTCATGGGAAACATCATCTCAGATGCGGGAGTTGTGGTGGATCCTGTGAAGATCGAGGCAGTGCTAGCTTGGGAGCCACCCAGGAGCGTGATGGAGGTGCGTAGTTTCTTGGGACTAGCCAGATACTACCAGAGATTTGTGCTAGACTTATCCAGAGTTGTGGAACCACTCTCAACTTTGAAGAAGAAGGGGAAACCATTTGTGTGGTCAGACAGATGTCAGAAGATCTTCCAGGTGCTGAGACAGAGATTTACCAGTGCGCCTATTTTGAGGCTACTAGAGAAGGGAGATGGGTACGTAGTTTACTGCAATGCATCAGGGACTGGACTCAGATGTGTCTTGATGCAGGACCGGGCTGTGATCGCCTATGGATCATGTCAGTTGAGGCTGCATGAGCAGAACTACACTACCCAGGACATGGAGTTAGCATCAGTGGTCTTCGCTCTGAAGATGTGGTGACACTAACTGATGGGGTAGCGCTTTACAGTCTATTCTGACCACCAGAGTCTCAGGTACATATTCTCGTAGAAGGACCTGAACCTGAGACAGCGGCGATGGCTCGAGTTCTTCCAGGACTATGATTTTGAGATAGTCTATACTCCTGGAAAGGGGAACGTAGTAATAGATGCCCTCAGCAGGAGGACAGGCATTCAGCTGCTTGGGGAGGTGACAGAGAAGCTAGCCGCTTTGCAGATATCTTTCTTGGATAGAGATGGAGTAGCCTTTCTTCAGTCACTCACAGTCACTCCTCCACTACTGCAGTGGGTCAGAGAGGCACAACGTGGGGATGATGACTGTGAGACGCGGCGTGCACAGATATCCTCAAGACAGACACCTGATGGTTTCTCTGTAGGAGGAGAGCACGAAGTCCTTTTCAGAGGACTTACCTTGGTACCAGTTGCTTTACGGGAGGAGTTGCTGAGAGAGTTTCAAACTTCCCCTTTGGCGGTACATCCTGGAGTGGTGATGATGTACCAGGATCTCATACGACAACACTGGTGGCAGGGCATGAAGAAGGCTATGGCAGAGTTCGTTTCTCGATGTCTCACCTGCCAGTAGATGAAGGTAGAGAACCAGGTTCCAGCAGGCATGGTGCAACCCTTGGAGGTCCCAGAGTGGAAGTGGGACGGGATATCTATGGACTTCGTGACTGGACTTCCACACACTTGTAGAGGTCACAACTCCATTTGGGTGATTGTCGACCGACTCACCAAGTCGGCTCACTTATTACCCATCAGAGAGGAGGTCTCAGTGGAGAGATTGGGACGTCTCTACGTTTAGGAGATTGTGCGGCTTCATGGTGTGCCATCATCTATCGTCTCTGGTCGAGATGCCCGCTTTACTTCCCAACTTTGGAAGAGGTTGCAGAACGCATTCGGGATGCAGCTACGTCTAAGTACCGCCTTTCATCCTCAGACAGATGGTCAGATGGAGAGGACCATTCAGACTCTTGAGGACATGCTCCGTGCATGTGTCCTCGACATTGTTCACAGCTAGGAGGACCACCTACCCTTGGTGGAGTTCGCGTACAACAACAGCTACCACTCCACCATCGGGATGGAACCATACGAGGCGTTGTATGGATGACCTTGCAGGCCACCTCTCTGCTGGACAGACCCTGGGGAGTCAGCACTTGTGGGACTAGAGATGGTCCAGGCCATGAAAGTGAAGGTCCAGATCATCCAAGAGAGGATGAGGATAGCTCAGATCCTGTAGAAGTATTATGCTGACATGAGGCGGAGGCCATTGGAGTTCGAGGATGGCGACCACGTCTTCTTGCGGGTCTCACCTCGACGTGGAATACAGATATTTGGCCAAGGAGGCAAGTTATCTCCATGCTTCATCGGACCATTCTAGGTTCTCCAAAGGATTGGTTAGGTTTCTTATCGCCTGGCTCTACCACCTCAGTTGCACCGAGTGCACTACGTCTTCCACGTATCTCAGCTGAGAAGATACATTCATGACCTGACGCATATCATTGACCATGGGGAGCTGGATATTGATGATGGGGCGACTTTTGCGGAGGTTCCAGTGGAGATCGAGGATCGACAGGAGCGGGTCCTACGTGGACGGTCGATTCCTCTAGTGCACATTAGATGGCAGCACGGGAACCTCCTAGAAAACACTTGGGAGCGGGATGCTCAGATGCGTGCTCATTACCCACATTTGTTTCCCTAGTTTTCGATGTATCTTTAAGTGTACGTAAATCCATGAGGTGGGAGTAATGTAAAGACCCGTAAAATTCAAGGAAAAGTTTTTCTTAATTTTCTTTGGGATTTTACAAGAACGCGGTTTCTAACGGCACTTGATTCTGAGGCCCGGTGTGCCCGGAATTTCTATCTGAAGTTTAGCTCGGTATGTTCAGTGAACGAACGAGCGGGAATTCATAACATTTTTACCATTGCTCGGAATCGAATTCCAAGGGCACCGATGGATTCGCAGCGCCGGTAATTTCTTAGGAACACCTTTTCCGGAGTTGTGTTTTCACGAGAGAAGTTGATAAAAATTTTGGAAGTTAAAATAAAAATTTAACTACAATTTTTTATATTCTAAGTGGTTAAAACCTTTGAGTGGAAGTTGGGGGAAACCACCCAACTCCCCATGGGAGGTTATGAGGGTGGTGGGCCCCACAAGAACCGCACCCCTTTATATTCTCTAACCTCCCTGAACTCACCATTAATTATTGACAACTTATGTTAATTAATTAAGTCAGTTAAATGTGAATGTTTGAAATTTGAATGCTTAGGTTATGTTAATAAAATTAGTGATGAACTTATTTTATTTGGGTTGGAACCTTGTTGTGTGTGTGTTGGGAGAAAAGTGTAGGAACTTCTTCTTCTTCTTCTTCTTCGACGAAGAATGCGAAGAACACAAAGAACGCCAGATTCCTTGGAGATCAACGACGTGATGCCGTCCTCACGATGCGACTTCCTCCTTCCACGATGTTTTCTTCCACAATGATCCTCTTCTTCCACGGTGGTTATCTTCGCGAAGAATCCTTGCTCAACGTGTTCGACGAGTTAGGGGTTTTATGCGTTTTTATCTCATGATTACTTCCGTCATTTTCTTCCTTCCAAATTAAACCGCCTGTTATCGCAATAACGGAAGGAGGTCGGACCGCACAAACACGTCCGACACTCCCTCCCTTTTTGGTTATTAATATTGATGCGGCATGAGCAAGGAAACACGGTGCCGAAGCACCACATGGGAATTGTTAAAGGAAGGGCGGAGAAGCGTGGTGCCATCGCACCGCGCCTTTGGGAACAAACTAATCCGTGGCGCCATCGCGCCGCATCATAGAAGAGAAACCAAAGACGCGGCGCAGTCATGCCGCGCCGGACGAACCAAGGCCACGACCGGTTCTGGGCCGAGGAGGATCAGGGGAACCGGCGGCCGATACTGGGCCGCCGACGTCGGAGCAGGGTGACCAGCCTTGTCGGTCCCGTGGCAGCGGAAGCCGGCCAGCCAGAGTGGGCTGGCCGGACAGGGAAGAACCGGGGGTCCAAAACCCCCGGCTGGCCGGATGTGAGCGGCTCCATTAAGGGGCAGCGATTACTACAAGCGGGGGTCATCCCCCCCCCCCCACCCCCACCCCCACCACCCACCCCCCCACCCCCCACCCCCCCCCCCCCCCCCCCCCGCATCCGAATAGCTCGGCCGTTCGGCCGAGCCACCTGGCCGGCGCGCCGGACCGCCAGCGTACCGGGCCGCGCCCAGGCCGGGCCGAGCCATGCCCAAGCCGGCTGGACCCAGACCCGGTTCGGGCCAACCCTGGGAGTGTCGGGCCGGGTCGGACCGGCCCCAAACCCCCTAATACCGAACCTCTTTTGGTATGTTGTCCATAACATGAGCTGCGAACCTCCGATCGACACATCGTCAATTGCAATGAAATCCTTGGATCGAGGTGGTCGTTTTGGTATATCACACTCAGGGTTTCAGAGAACTTTGGGTTCAGCCGGGTTGGTTCATACACAGAACCAACTGGGCCCACGAAGTGGAAACGCTTATAACTTGAGCTTCGGACATCCGATTGACGTGCCGTAGATTTTATTGGATTCTTATAAGTAATACGGACCTTTTGGATTACTCCGATTGAGGTTTGGACACAGTTGGAGTATGGTCGGGTGGTTTTGACTTAAAAACCAACCGGGCCCCTAGGATGAAAAGGCCAGTTACTCTCAGACCGAGCGTCCGATTGACGCGCCGTCTGTGACGTTGAGTTCCTGTTGACGATACGAAACTTTAGGATACATCAACTCTGGACTATTTGTTAGTTGATGTATCAGCCCCTCGGCTCGTGGAGCGGACCCTCCCGAATGAGCTTGCTGTGATTGGGAACCCTAGAGCTGGCTGCGACTACAACGACGATGTCGACTATGCAAGAATCCTCCGTGGATTCGACGGTGACGACTACAACACTCAACGATCCTACGTGGATCAGTGCTACCAATCCTATGTGGGTCTGATCCTGTGTGGGTCAGTGCTCAGCGGTCCTATGTGGGCCAGTGCCTACAGATCCTGTGTGGGTCTGATCCTGTGTGGGTCATTGCAGGGGTTAGTACTTATTGATCCCTTGTGGGTCCGATGGCTTAGATGAATCAGTGGCTATATCTGATCATCTCTATCATCATTCAAAGATGTATACCTATGTGAGATGAATCTTGTTTTTATTTCTTTTGTGGATTGTGTTGTACTATCCTGTGTGGATTACGTTTTTCATTCCTATGTGGATTGTGTTGTGCTATCCTGTGTGGATTACGTTTTTCTTTCCTGTGTGGACTGGGTTATGATTTCCTATGAGAACTGGGTTGTACATGAGCTCGGAAGTTGGAGCTGAACGAGAATTGGTGATTTAGGTATATGTATGGAAATATACCTAAGTAGTGTCAGATGTAACTTCATGATTGAATATATCCTTTTTGGATTATCCTTTGTGGATTCTAGGAGACCTTCGGGGGTCTCGGGGTCCCTACTGCATAGCTTATACTCACCCCTGCACGGGTTATTCCCGCACTATGTTGTGTTGGTTGTAGACGACGGACAGCGCTGGTCGTAGGTTGAGGCTTGCAGAGCAGGACAGTACCTGGAGCTAGACTACTGGGCGGGACATACTCGGAGCGGACGGCTGGACCCGAGGAGCTTTGGAGTCTATCTGTACCCACCCTTCAGGTGGGACTTCTAGTGGACGACTCGACGTTGCGTCTTTACTTTCAGTTGTTGTTTTCCCTTTCCAGTTGTACATTACTTTCAGTTTGGGTTTGTATTCTGGCCCACTTACTTTTCCACACTTACTATTGTATCCAGTTTTTACATAGTGTATACTTCTGCTTTCTTGGTCTGTGGTGTTTGTTTACTTTACAAAGGCAATGCCTTCCCTTTTTACAGGGAATTACGCCTTGGTGCTAGTCGCCAGCCCCTGGCCTATGGAAGGCGGGCTTGGGGTTGTCACGGCACGGGCCCCGAGGATGGGTCGTGACAGTTATGTAAGTAGATATGATGATGATGATGATAATTATGAAGAGGAGGATAATGGTGATCATGTATGTGACTCATTAATAGAAGGAAAATAATTTTTATACAGGCCAAGTGAGGAATAGGTGCATGGAGATGATGATGTTGAGGCTGAAGGACATGGTGATGTTGATCTTGTAAAAAAGGTTGCTGATAGATATGGTGATGGAGATGCCTGAGATGAGGATAGGAATGAACATACTACTGGTGAATATCAGTTCATCATCCAGGAGATTAATGAAATTATGACTGGAGGACAAGAAGAAGATGCCCGAGATCAGGTTGCACATATGCCTTAGGTTGAGGATGTTCTTTGTGTATCTTGAGTGGCTGGAATGAAAGAAGAACCTCAAGATTAGTTGGTACCAGTGCCTATAAAAGATATATTAGCTAGAATAAATGAATAATAATAAGTTGAAGCTGATATTGTACCTAAGACTCAAGGAAGAAGAGTTTGGATTGATAATGTGGAGAAAAAAGGCAAGACCTATTCTCATTATTGGAAAAGATATCCAGGTTAAATTCTATTTTTTTGGAATATGACTTAGCTGAGGAGATGGATCCTCTTCTCCATGTTCTAAAAGAACCAAATTCACATTCTTCACCTACAGTACATTCTTCAGATGAACAAGTTGTAAAACCCTGTGCCTTGTGACTATGTCACAAAGTTAGATTTAGAGCAGTTCAAAGTTGATATCTGTTAGTCAGTGAGAGCATCTGTTGGATCCAGATATGATGCTTCTACTTCCATGATCTTTTCAGAAGACGATGATACTAGAATTCCTAGTATAGTGATTCTGATGAATCATCCATATTTCATTACTACAACCAAGATAATCATGAGAAACAATACTATGCTGAGAGAAGAATTAAAAAGGATGAGTAATGAGTTGAACTCTATGAACACTATGTTCATGAACTATTTTTGATGTATGATGAAGGTTCATAGGAAATTAGTTACACATATAATGAGTGTATATTTTAATAAATTAAGGGAAAAACATGGAAAGATGATATCTGCTCCATCTACTTATGAAGGTACCCAGGCTGCTGCTATTGATATGGATTCTCCCAGATCTGGGGTGAGAGAAGAACTCAAGAGTTTTCAGAGTGATTATGATATGAAAACTATTCCCCAGGAACACTAAAATACTGATCTTTTTTATAATATGGTTATACAATGCACCAATGAAGCATCAACTACTCAGATGGAAATCAATGAAAAACTAGACAAATATTTCTCAAAAATCTATACCATGCATGATTTGGTAAACAATTTCAAGTATTTTAAAAAAACTCATGATACCTCCAATGATAGAAGAATTAAAAGGGAAGTGGGATAGTTGAACGATTTTACTCTTATAATTAGTAAATTCATGGAGAAGAAGGATGATTTTGAGAAGGCTATGCAACATGGAGGTGAAATCATTTATGATTTGATTAAACATAAGAAGCCATATCTGTATGTGCAAGATGAAGCCATAGTGGTCCCAATAGCTAAATCCATACCATATAGTTCTTTCCCTTTTACTCAGATGAAAATGTCTTAGCCATTATCTCAGATCAGGCCAGTGGTTATAGAGAAACCTCAGAGTCATGTTCGATCAGAGCAAAGACACATCCTTGCAAGAAATGTTTTAATTGGTGTTTCCATGCCTGGTGTTCTTATGTGACCATCTATTCCTACAACCACACCTAGACCTTATAAACCTACTCTTGATCCTTTATAAAAAGTAAAATCACAACAAAAGACAATGAATTTTATATGTATTTTTACATGATTGGGCTTTGTATTTTTATTTTGATTACAGAGAATTTTTATCTTTAATGAATATTCTTTTTCCTTCCATATGTTTATATTTTTTTTGTTATTTCAATATTGAATTTATATTTATATTAACATTTTTTCTAATCCAAAAATGGGGAAATTTTTATTAGCCTAAATTCATAATCAACGAGGGAGCAACTCTGGTATAGGAAACATTGAATGCCCTCAACATATAAGGGGAATATTAAAATGAGTGCCATAGTCATATTGAGAATTATAATTCCTTATTCATATGTAACGTCAGGTAATTTTAATTCCTTAACACATTTTATAACTCATTTATGTCATAATGTTTTATTGTCAAAAGGGGGAGATTTTTGGACCCTTTGTGAAATTATTGTTTTCTTAATCACAAAACATGCCAATTTACGAATTATATTTATTCATATATTATGTTTTAACACAAGTTAATCTTGTCAATGGATATTTATAAGTGAATAAATTATGTCACATTTTATAATAAATTTCATCAAGTCAATAAATTATGAATATTTATGCTTCAATATGTTTAAAAGTGTATATTTACATGTATTTGGAAATGTCACTAAATATGGGAGTGTTATATGAAAGACATACCCTTTATATGATTTTCAGAGTCCTTGGAACCAATAGTTCAAATGTTTCACAGATGGCTAACTCGCCGATGAGGAATCACTGATTGAAGGAGTCACCAATCATGGAAGTAAACGATCAATGAAGACACTGATGCTAGACACACGAATAGAACAAAGGACAAACCGATGAGGACTCACCGATTGATGAGTCACCGATGATCAGTCACACTGATAGTTCAAGTAACCCATCATTGTATGACATACCAATGAGAGACACAGTGATGAATGAGTCAATGATATGATACATATCAATAGAACATTCACTGATGGGTTACACACTGATACTTCAAAATGAGTCACCAATGGTTACTTGCTGATTTCTAGACATACCGATAGCACACAGGACTCACCAATACATCGTGTGATAGAATAGATTCACCGATACAAGGAGTCATCGATGAATAGAGAATGACTATCACAAACGGATTCCAATGTGTCACCAATACTTAGGACTCAATGATGTTTATAAAAACATTTTTAACATATTAAATAAAATTTATATATGATGGTCATATTTAGAAAAATTAATGTTTTTGACATTATTTAATGTTTTATATAGAACATTTAGTACAAAGTATGAGGTACATGAATATGGGTATATCATCATGGCTACTCAACGTCCAAATATAAATGAATTAAAAGCTGTATGATTCATGATATGATGAAAAGTAGAATGAACAAAATAACGGAAATCTATTTCAACTCTCAATCTCACTTCAAAATCCCAAGAACTAAAAGGATAAATACACAGGGAGATAAACATAAATATCTAAACCTATAGAGCTGACCTAAGCATCATAAAAAAATAATACGAACACTTCACACTTCTGAAAAATAGATCATCGGGACAACCATACACAGTTTTGAATCCAATTTCTAGAAGAGGAATCAAACTTCTTGTCCACTTCATTAAAAGAGTTCATAACTTCACTGCATAAAACATAGAGCCTTTTAATCCCTTCTCTACATCTTCATCCTTGTTGTGTTTATTTACATACATTTTTTAGGAGTGTGTGTATTGGTTTGTAACATACACACTGAATACTATGCATAACTGGATGATATATGTTATCCTCAAACTCTATTTGTATCCCATTTAGCAAAGTGGAAGAGGTCATGTGTGAAATGATTTTTGTTTTCCCATGAATTACTATGCTACAGGTCATGTGTGACATGGAAAGCCTTGTGTGCAGTTTTGAACCCCGATCCATGGTGTGGATCAAACTAATTATTAATTTTAACTGCTTGGTGGTAGGTGATCATCAAGTGGAGAGGACTAAGTCTCATCATTAGAATGAACCTCTTTTTTGTATCTATTGTGCTTTTTTCATTTAGTTTTAATCTATATTTATTACATTTTTTATAATAATAAATTGAACATTGATAGTTAGTTTGGAAAGTGATAATAATTTTATTGAACTAGTTTATTAGTTTCAAATGATATATAAATCATTAGATTTTTATAACTGAGAACTCTTTAATCTTTTTAGAAATTTATTGAACAGATGGGAATCATATAAATTCACTACAAACTAATAATGATTCAAATATTTATTTGGTACAATTATTCTAAAATTAAATTTTAATAGAAATTTTTATAGATACTTAACTCACCCCTCCCCATCTTGAGTAATCTTCTCCGACCAACAAACTATATATACCCCACATAAATGAATAACTTTGCATAACATAATATACATTTCAAAGAAGAAAAATTTAGACAATAATCCATTAACAAGTATTAAATTATTTTAATTGTAATAAAAAATAAATTATAACATAAAATTTAAATTTAAATATCATTTAAATAATGGGATTAATGATTAATCATTTCAAATGGGAAGTATATACTGCTTTAAAACAAAATAACTGGTGAATTTTTATATGTCTCTCGAAAATAAATGATAAACTGGAAGTATCATACCATAAATCATGCCATCTATCATACATGCTAATAATATATTATAATAAATAGAATATTATTATACATATATTAAAAAAATTATATTTTAACTTATATTGTTTTCAATTGACCGTTTATTACCTGTATGTTAACAATTCCATGTTAACTTTACATTCTAGGTAATAACCTTTTTGTTTATAAAAATTGTTTTGATATTTTATTGTTATTTATATTATATTTAAAATGATTTAATAATTCCCAAAAAATTATCAATGATATTGGTATCATATATATTCAGTATATATGTTTTTAAATCAATCCCTATAATATATAGTATTAAAATTAAATTCACTGTTTTGGGAGATGGTAAGTTATGCGTATGATTGAATGTTTTTTCAGTTTTCTTTTAATATTTAAAAAATAAATGATAAATGACATAATATCATTATAGAATATTTTTTATTTCATATATATGACATATATGTTATATAAAAATATTTATTTTTTATTATATAATTCATTAATGAATCTCATCAATTTACGAGGTCCTTGTTCTCCATACAAATGAGCGACATTATCATATTCCAATAAAATGGATTTTATAATGGTTTTTATGCCATAAAAATATGTTAAGAATATTAATATAATAAATATAAAATATAAATAGTAAATATATAATAATATTCATCTTTTTGATGTCATAATGGAAAAAATGTCTTCAGTCCAGGAGGTGCTAGTCTTTCGTACATAAGAATGATGATTTCATAATGCATTTGACCGAAGTGCAAATGGTTGTAGGTGAATAAATTTAAATAAAAAATATTAGTATAAGTCATATACATAAGTATTTATATCATATTTGTATATTGGAAATAAAATAAGGTGGATAAAGAAATAAATTAATAATACTCATCGATAAATGTTTTCTCTTTTCGGGTAACCCCCATAGGATTTCAAAAAAAGCCTCCCATGGTTGGATTTATGTCAAAAATAAGGCTTATATGATGTTATTAGATATGATGGTAATTTATTTGGGTTTTTTTGTATGAGAAAAAAAATCATTGTGTCATTAATAGAGAAGATCTAATAGCCTTTTCTATGTGAGGTTAGTGTGACACCTCTAATTATTTTTAAATGAAAAAAGAATTACTATGTTTTTTCAAATGAAAAGGGGTAAAAATGTATATTTATCGACCCTAGTGAAACATAGGTTCAATATATGTTCCAAATGGGTGTTTTTGAAATGTTTTGGGTTTTTTTTACACTTTGTAGTTTAATTTGACCCATGGGTAAACCTTGTTTTACCTTAACCAAATTTAATAAATTTTAATGATTTTACAATTAATTTTGGTAAAAAATTAGTTAGACCTTGTTAAATATTATTTATTAATATTAGTAAAAATCAGGAATTAAATCATGAAAATTATATAAATATATGAAGAAAAATATAATTAAATAGTAATCTCTTTGATGTGACAAGAAAGAGGGGTTTTATGTTAAAAAATTTCAAAGGTTTTCAATGATTTAATAACAGAATTCATTATAATATTTAATTTAATGAACTAAATGGTAATAATGGATTTATAATTGAAATAATTATACACCAAAATAAATTTGAAATATAATTTCACATTATTAATAAATAAAACAAAAAAATAGTTTTCAATAAAAATTCATTATTTTTAGGTATTTATAAAAAAATAAAACATTTCAGAAAAATCAAAAAAAATTACGACTATATAATTTTAATATTCCAACATCAAAAAAAATTACTATTTTGTAAAATAAGTTATATAAAAGTTATAATAAATAATTTTAAATAAGTGTTTAGAGGGTATGAAAAATTCTTTTTATAAAAAAACATTTTTAAGTATAAAATTTGATTTCTGGTTATCCATTACCTTGATCACACCTAAAATGGGTTTCAAACATGTAAAAGAATATATGATGTAAAAGGATGAATAAAATAGTTCACCAAATGTTATTTTTTAAATTTATTTATGTAAAATAAATTTATATTCCAAAAAAATTATTTCCCAAAATCCATTTAATTTATGTTTTGATGGGTTTTATTTTCATTTCTAATTAATTAGACTCCAAAGATTTAATAGAATATACATGTGAAAACAAAATATTATCATATTTTATTTAATCATATTCATACCCATTAGTGCATATCATGGTGTTACAGTTCTGGTGGAATCTTATGGACGAACTATTAATACTACCATGCCACAGAGTGAACATCGTTGCATTATTGATTCTATAACCTTGGATTTAAAAAATCTAACCATAAATATATCTTGGAGGAAAATATTGGGTATCTTTCATACACACTTCGAGAGTCTAAAGACCTCATCCTTGGATGTCCATAATATAAAATTTATGAGTGAAACATAATTTCCTAACAAAGGAATCCAAACATGAGAAACATTAAACAAGGCATAAGGTGGTATCTCACCTGGTAGTGAAGTCAATGGATTGGTTGGTTCTGATGATCCTATCAAAGGAATTCCTACTCAGGAATCCAAGCACCCCTCATGAAAATCAATATCTATATGGTGATTCAGGCTCATGAAAAATTTAATGATTGAAAACATATAATATAATAACTATAATTATTGAGACAATGCATAAACAATAAATATAAATATAGAAATACATTTCCTCATTTATCTTATAAAATATGAGATCTAAGTGACAATCTAGTGACCTTACTCAATGTTATATGACCCTTCTTAGTAGAGGATCTACAATCAGTGACTGATGTCCCACTCCCAGCATTTGGATCATCCATGACATCAAAACAATGAAAATGGATTTGGATTCCATATCCCATGATACAATCATCCATAAACATAAAAACTATATTTTCGATAACCTTTCTTATACCAAATAACTAATGTAAACATCACAAATTACATGTTCCCACTTCATAATAATGGTTCTAATAAAACCCATATTCTTCAAAAAAATAACAAGGGTAAACACCTTGAATGTACAATGGTAGAATCCCCACAAGAATACATACTTCTAAAATAATCCTTGATAATGTTTTCAATAGAATAAAATCATTAACCACAACATGTTTTTATAATAGCTCAATGTATAGATGATGATTTAACAACATCCTATAGATGATGTAATG
This sequence comes from Viscum album, assembly GCA_963277665.1. Taxonomy (NCBI): domain Eukaryota; kingdom Viridiplantae; phylum Streptophyta; class Magnoliopsida; order Santalales; family Viscaceae; genus Viscum; species Viscum album. The sequence continues at coordinate 1,555,488,810 of OY728152.1, read as the reverse complement.
ATATTGGATTGGATAAAATTCAAATAAAGAGTACACTAAGATTTTATCAATAGGAATATATATCTCTTTATGAGTCAAAATTATGTCGAAATAGGTGGTACTTTATTTTTAACAAATCCCCTCACTATGTCTCCCAACAATGCATGTCTTATCTTAAACACAATTCAACTATCTCATGACACCCATTTTAAATCTAAATTATCTCTAACCATGAGATAAAATCCATTAATTTACTACAATTCATTGATCACTATTCCTATAAGAGTCATATTTAATAATTTTTATCCTTTCCCTATAACTGATCACTCATCGTTGTTCCTTATCAACCATTTACCATAGGTATCAGTTAGAAAATTAACTTTTAACCCATAGAGAGATACAATATAAAACTACCCTTTTTAAAATATTTCTCAAACTCTCATGAGTCATATATAAATAGGTCCTAGATGACCCAGATACACAACATATAAGTTCTAAACCCCCAATGGATCCCTTGGATATACTCTTCAAAAATTATTACATTAATATTTCCATGATCTATCAAACAACCAACCACATCATATCATCATTTCAGAATTCACAACCTAAATGGAACGTCCAATGGTAAACTAGGAATGAATCTTAAAAAATCATTCTAATCCATGTTTGTGTTTATACCAAACACTCAAAGTGATTGATCATGATGTTTAAGCATCCCATTCTTATTTAAAAAAAAGCATGCACCTTCCATTAAGCTGTATAAAAAATCATAAAAGTTAGTTCACTCTAAAAAAGGAATATATAAAACATTAAATAACAACTATCACATAGATCCCCAAATTTATCCAAATATTAATGACTACCTAGGGACATAGTTATAAATAAGGGTTTCTATGTATTCCACAAAACCCAACTGATAATATATAAAAAAATGTCCACTGGGTCTATCCGCCTACCACAAAGTTCTCTTGTATGGGAACCATATCCATCTTATGGTCCCCTATTATATGGCATGTAATGTGATGGTTCAAGGTGAAGTGGAAGCATGTCGTATTGGGATATATATTAAAATTTCATTCCATTATCCCCAATCCTAGAGTGAGGATAATACTTGTAAAATTATTAATTATTATATATAAGATTTTATGAAATAAATAACTGGGAATAGAAACATTCCACAGTGAATATTGTTTGGCATTCAAGAAGAACAATTAGGATTAACATCGTTTTTCTGAGGAAACAAGGATATATTCTTTCTACAATCGATCCATGGATTTTCCAAGGATCAATGAGAAACACTACTCAATATCCATGTGATATTATGGTGATTCAAATGTATATAATTTTTTTTATTTATTTATCATTCTTCATTCATGAAGAAATCCTTATTTGGATTATAATTCTTGAGAGTGGGAGATGCGGAAGATTGTAGATATAATTTATTGTGTGAAAATATTATTTCTTTTTCTATATCACACAAATACATCAGAAAATATAACTAACCATCTTGGAATAATGTTTGGGGTTAGGTTGAAATAATAATTTTATGGAATATTGATCATTAAATAATATTTTAAAATTAAATGAATCCTCATGCCATATAATAAAAATAATAATATATTTTTTTTGGAAAAAACTAACTTATGAAAATTAATAAATAATATTTATTTATTTCTTAATAATTATATATCACCATAATTGGAAATGGTCTTTCCGAACTCTATTTTTATTAAATATAATAATTAATATTTCTTTCATAAATAAATATTTCTTTCATAAATAAATATTTCATTCACATACTGTAGAATTAATATTTATTAAATATTCAACAAAAAATTAAATTTATGTTTATTGATAGGAAAATGAAAAATTAATTAATAAATTTATGTGATCAATATAATATGAATACACTTTTATCTCTGACATCTGAGTAATATTTATTATATTATATAATTTCTATTATAATTTAATCGATAGAAAAAATAATTTTTTACGACCATGTAGGATTATTTATTGTTGGAATTAGTTGGGTATTCCTAAAGTATAAAATTACTATCTATAAATGGGTCAAGGGACCCAAGATAGATAATTTAAGGTTACAATTTCAATAACCACATATGAATTATCACTCATTAATATAAACCCTTTTTCATAATTTTTCATCAATAAGTTTTCACAATGAATTAGTAAAACTATATTCTTGATAAATAATTCAATAAATATATAAAATAAACAAATAGTTTCACCATCGACATATTATTAGGAGTGGAAATTATATTAAAATCAACTTTTAGTGATATTAGCTTAAAAAAGTTGTAAGGGGTAGATACATTATTGAATCATGCATTAATGAAATGTCAGCTATTATGCACACAACAAACCCTACTTCGCACCAAAATAATTCATGTTGTTTTTGGTTAGAAAGTGTAAGTGCTTGATTAATGATATGATTTCCTGATAATCATAATTTTTACGGACCATTATACGCACACTCAAATTGTAATATATGATCACATTAAAAGATTTGGAATTATTATAGGTGGGTTATTTATCTTAATCTATTATCTTGGAGATTACCATATGAATCATTACTGTGATAAACCCTCCCCTAAATATGAGTACTCACACATAACAGTGTAAATAATATGGGTCTCAAAATTATATGTTATCCAATTAAAAAACATTATTAAGAATATTTTCAGATCAAATTATAGTTATCATCATTTTATGGAACATTGATGACCTTTTCATTATGAAAAATTCTATAAGATAATATTACATTAAATCCATGCAGAAAAATAAACAATATATAATATGAATTTTAATAAATATTTATTGTTTTTAATATACATGTAATTAAATTACAATCCATTTTTCTTAGGATATAAACTCTAACAAACCCCCACATAGATTAGATCTAATTTTTTATAAAATTAAATCTTCTAGACCTTACTTGATTGTCATGTTTCTACTAAGTCAATGTTTTAGTGATGTGGCCATCCATATATTCATCCATAGAAATACTACTAAATGAAACATCACCATGTGGAGAAAAATACATAATGAGATGATAATTATGATGTATGTACTTTATTTGACGATGTAACCTCATTTATATTTCCAGACCCACAACTGTGTTATTATAATAGTTGAGTGTGATAGGATATTTACATATAGTTACCATGTGATATCTTATGAGAAGTAGTGAATTCATACTAATTATTTATAACCCTTATAATATTCAATATACTTTGAATCTATTTTAGAATCCTTAACCATGTTCTTAATTGTTCTATTCAAGAAGAAAAAACCGCCAGACATGGTGAATTTTTAAACTGCTTTTGAATTCATGCATGTTGATCAGATTTGAATCAATAATTTGCAATATCTCTGATATCTACTTCTTTATCTCCTATATTAACTAATATCATATCCTGATTAAAACTCTGATATTTATTGATAGTCATAAAATCCATCCATTGAAACTCTGTTAGATTAGCATGAAATCTTCCTACTACACGTGATTCGTAGATGACATATCCATGTACAAAACATAGAATACCAGAACAAACCATTCAGTAATGCATTGAGAATAATTTTCATTCTATTTTATTCCAAATGTTCCTAAGGAAATTTTTTCCTAGAATGATTTATTCCACGTGATGTTTGTAATAATCCCCACATTGATTGTTATATAATTAATAACATCAGTAAAATGTATGTGTATTTACTTTGACATTTTTTGGGGATCCTATTTGATATATCATCATGGAACATAATCCCAAAATATATGTTACATCACCCATGTCCATCGTAGCGAATCATTTAATCAGACCTGACTTAAAATACTATATGAATTCTAGTTAGTTTCCAATGAGTAATATGTAGTCTTCATATACTTCTAAGAAAATGATTGCACTCCCACTGAAATATTTTTAGACACATGGCACACATTTATTCTCTATGAAACCAAATTCAATTATGGAATCATCTAAATAAATGTCCCATGACCTTTATTCATTCATTATCCAATAAATGGATCATTTGACCTTGAATAACTTTTTAGATTCCATTAATGTCACAAAACCAATGGGTTCTATCATTTAGTCAACTTCTAGAAGAACTAATTTAAGAAAAAATGTTTTAATATCCAATTTAAAAATATATTAATCATTTTATGTCACAATGGAAACTATAATTTTTACGGATTTCATCATTAAAATTGTTCAGAAGGATTCTTCATGGTCAATTCCTTGATGCATATTAAACATATTTGAAACCACATGCGCCTTAAATGTACTAAATTTTCATTACATGTGTCTTTCATTCATGAATATCCATTTTCATCCAACAAACTTAATATCCATGGGCAGATCTACCAAAATCTTGAATTGGTATTGATAAGTGGATTCCATTTAATAATTCATGTCTTATGTCCACTTTGTATCATTTATACACCTTAGAAATTCATTACAAGTTATATAATTATTTTAATCAACTGATAATGAATCTTCATTTTCAGTGAAAGTAATAGCATAATTTTTTTGTTTTCCAACCTCCCTTGTACCCCTACACTATAATTATATATTTTTAAAATTATCTTCTTCTATTGATCTTTATTGAATATAGTCTTGTGCAAACTCTTTTATTTTTTTATCCACAACTTCATTGAAGACATTCTTTATCCAACTATCTATTTTATAGATGTGATCCCTCTCAACAAATATATAATATCCTACTTATCACGTTACCCTACATCAAATGATATTTCATTGAAGGGAGAGAGATAATGACCCTTGTATCCCTCCTCCATTAGGCCCCAATTTTGTGACTAGTAGCAAGCATATAAAAATCTCAAAAAAAATGGAATGAATTATCCTTTATATGGAAACAAGATCGGGGGATATAATGAGTCAACACAAACTAAATACATTAGATATATATATAATAAATCAATAAAACATCCCTTAATATATGTGTAAATAAAACTGATACAAATAATGTATTTGATGTAAATACCCTAAAACATAACAACATTAGCAACACAACAACTCTCCAATGGTTTGAGCTAGTGAGGATAAGAATAGAACATATAATCCTACTTGAAACATAAAAACAACTTTTAAATATGTAGGATAAGTATACAATTATACTCAGTAGGAAAAAATAATGTATCCCAATCACAAGTGGTAGGAGATACGTATTCATGTGTGAGAAAGAAACCAAACCAAACATCACATAATAGGTACAGTTACCAAAATCCCAACCCCACTGAGGCTCACTCACCAATTAATGAATCCAATTAATTAAATATAATATAAATCAAATCAATGAAATGGTACCACCATACAACATTTACACTACTTATCTACTCTCAAACCCCAATAGAAAATGACCTGGTGCTCCCAACTCTTTCGAATATATCACATCACATCCATTTGGCACAAATCTGGACCACACATCACATCACGTCCCACCTTCACATACCTGATCCATCACAACACATCACATCTCAAAGACACCTGGGACTACACACCACAACTCATCACGAATACACATTGGACATCAAATACCAACTCATCCTAAAGACACTTGGGATGCCACCTCATAACATACATGAACCCACCAAGGCAATTATCTCGTAGAAGAGGGAGAATGGAAATGTGGGTGTCCATCCATCATTCCCCCTAATAAAATGCTTGTAATTACATCCCCCACATGACTATTTAGGTGTTTACCCATGGTTCTTGACCAGGGTGGATTTTATATATAAATCATGGGAATATATAATGTATGCATTTATATAGAGAAAATGTACCTAATCCCATCAGATGGTTTTAAAAATTAAAAACCATCCTACTCATGAATTCCCTACTTTTCTACCACATCTAAATGTATGAAGTAATAAATGAAAAAAATCAATAATTTATATTTCAGTGTCAAACTATCATTAACCCATTTTCTAGATTCTCAATTTTCAACCCATTCCAATATGAATTTATTTTTATTTGTACCTATGTATATCATCAATTCATACATTAAACAAGCCAATTAATTAATTATTATCTAATAATTCTTGGCCATAATTATTATTCATTTCTCTTTCCAAAAAAGAATCAATATATCATATAACAAAAAACAATAAATAGTATAGTAAAAAAAATCCATACATCCTTGTTCAAATCCATCTTCTAGTGAAGCCTTGCTGCCCAACAACATCACATACATTCTCCCCACACCCAAAAACATGTCATATCAGACAACAAAAAACAATATCAATTCAGATTTATCTAGATATATCTTATTGAATTTCATTTTGTTAGTTAATGGTGTTATAACAGAATCTGAATGATCATGAGGAATCCAATTTATTACCAAAATATTCAAGGTTAACCATAAATTTACTTATGTTGATACCATTCAATCATGAAAATAGTGGGTCTATGAATAGTCATTACAACATAATAAAACCACCAAACATCATATTTTTCACCAATCCCATATGCCAAAATAATAACAACATCAAAGAAAAACAAAAAATATGAATTTTAAAAAAAAAATTGAAAAAAAAAACATTTCACATCCCTTTTGTATTTAATTTAGGTGAATAATATTATCTGTCATAATTTGAAAAAAAAAACTATCTTCCCAAAGATAATCATTCATATGTGTATCCTTCATGATTCACAATTAATAAAGGAAAACTAAATACAAAATGGAATAATAAAAATCGACACAACCATGTCTCTCCAAAAATAAAGGATCACATATAGCAGGAAACACTCTGGGGAAAACACGAACTATGTCAAGTGACAAGGATACTCCACTCCAAAGAAGAAGGATTTGAGAAATTTTTCTTCATGAGAAATCTATAATGAAAGAGATAAGGATGGATCATTACATTAGAGTGGCTAAACCCTAATCATTCATAAATAGAAATATCTTTAAATTTCCATTAAAGTTTATATCATCAAGACCACCTGATTTAAAAATTTAGATGGATTTAATATTTAAAAAAAGTATGGATATTATTGATTAATTTTGAAATGTATATAAATAAATTATTTAAGGAATTTATACACATTATTAATCATAAAATATGTCTAATATAAATTTAATAATTTTACAAGAATGCATGAAAATTCTTGGAAAATTACAGACTATGGAAATGATTCACTATCAAACAAGACACTACTAGACGAGTAATCACTAGGATGAGTCACCACCAGATGAGTCAATGCTAGTCGAGTGAGCATCAGATGAGTCACCACTATATGTATAATCTCCAGATGAGTCATTGGAATCAGAGACACCACCATGATGAGTCACCATTGGAAAACTAGAAATTTGGAAAACTGTTGAATTGAATTGTTGTTGTAATTACACATTTGTCTCAAAAACACCCCAGAATACACCCAAACACCTCAGTCATAATATTTTTGGAAATATAATAGTAAATATGGTATTTATTTTATATTAGATACCTCTAAAATTATTCTCTCCCTCTATAATATAAATCTAACCTCTCAGAAAAGAGAGGAAGTTTATGAACCACCATACCTCGTGATACCCCTCAAGGATCTCATTACACCTATAAAACAACCACTAATCAAACCATGTAACCCAAAATATTATAGTATCTGAACAACCATAATTCTCGGACATAATAATAAATGAATTTCATCCTACAAGTCAATATATTATCTTCTCTATGAGGAAATATCTCACCTATATGGGATTAATAACATAATAGTACAACACATCTTGATTGGGAATTAGTTTTCCCCTCTTTATAATTTTGAAAAATATTAACATATCATGCATCACACATAGTATTAAGGGGATAAAAAAATATCTCAAAAAACACAATGGTCTTAACAACATAGTTTAAAATGAAAGCTGGTTATGATTGTCCTCTAACCATCACCCTGAGACTCAAAGTGGACAACACAATCACACTTCGCCTCTACCTCTGAGTCTCCCAACTCAAACTCCTTCACATACAATATTAGATAATACATTATCATCTTATAGAACATTAAAAATATTGTATAGAGCACCTTTTCATTCTTTTTAAAGGATAAAAATTCATTTACTGCTCTCCAAGTATCTACATAATCAAAAACATGATCCTTTAGTGTCTTCTTTTTCAAAGGGTCAAGGAAAAAATTTCTCCTTCTCGATTTGTATAAGACCTAAAAATCATATTCTTAAAGTAAAACCAGCCACCCCCACTGTCATAGAATCAGGTCATGCTAGAAAAAATAAGCCTCAAACTCGTTTGATCAATGAATAAATCCACGTGCTCTCCAATGAGATAATTTCTCCACAATCTCAATGAAAACAGAATATCTTGTATCTTTAAATCATGGGTGTAATATGTATCTTCATGAGGGAATAAATAAATAGACCCATAATAGATCACTTCCTTATATAACATCATGAAACTCCATAATCCCACACTGGTTGTGTCACAAAATACTTTTAACAACACACCATCATACTAAAAATGAATCATTAGTGGACTGAAAAACATCCCATTCAAGAAACCAAATGATTCCTCACATTGGTCATGCTACACAAATGATTTATATTTCCTAGTCAATATTGTCAACTGAGATGAAACATAGGATAAATTTGGTATAAAGCCCAGATAATATCCCTTAAGATCACGAATTCTATGAAACACTACCATATTCATGGGTGCTTCCCATGAACTAGAACCACAAACTTTTTGGGATCAAATTCTACACCCACATGAGACACCACATGCTTGAGTAAATAGTCCACTCATTAAAAAAACATTGAAAACATTCCATAGAGTTGGTGTCACCAAATAACCTTCAAGTTATCTCAGAGATTCTCAACATCCACATCTTATGTCATATAATATATCAATATATCATCAATGAATATGATGATGAACCAGTCCATGTACTCATGAAATGTAGAGTTCATGAGTCCCATGAACATGGATGTGGTGTTCGTAACACTGAACAACATGATTGAAAAACCAAACTGCCCATACCTTCATCTGAAGGTAGTCTTTGGGATTTCAAAATCCTTCACCCTTAAGTGGTGTTATCCAGACCATAGGTGATCCTAAAAAACAACCTCTACCCTCTCAGCTAGTATAAATCTTCATCGATCCCCAGAAGTGAGTATAAGATAATGATGGTCACCTGGTACAACATTTGGTAGTATATGCACAACATTAGACAACCATATACCTTCTATGAGAAAAATACTAGAGCACACCAAAATGACACAATAGACATGATGAATCCTTTCTACATCAAATCGTCAATTTGAATTCTAAAATACACCAACTTATAGGGATTTATTTGATAATGTTCCATCAAAATAAATGAATACCTATGCAGAATGTTTATCACAAACTCAATGTCACATCAAGGGGTAATGTCAAAAACTCCATAATGAAAACCTCTTGGAACTCCTGGATGACCCTTTGATACTCTTATATCACATCATCCACTGATTCTATCGATAACTCATCAAACATGGAATGAAGGGGCTCCATATATTGACATCCTACTAGAAAACATTGATCACTATCAAAAACTATGTAATGGCCATCCACACCCAAAACACTATTATCCTATAAAAGTATTCAATAATTTCACGAAAAAAATATAATCAGACAATTCCAATGATGAAATTGTATGTCTATATTTAATGAAACAAAATATGCCCATTGGACTGATGTAACCCCATTATCAGTTTACCCCTCCGAGACACATTAAAAAGATTGGTCTAACCTCTGACTGGTGTATTAACACAATAGGTACATGAAGCCTCTATACATATTGTCCTAGAGCATAGGATAGAGTGGATGACACAAAGGAGTGATAATATCAAATATCAAAACAATAAATAGTGTATATGATAAATTGATCATATATCTAGTGATCTATGGATGATAATGTGTTTCTACCTCTGTTTCATGCAACTCACCAAGCCCATATCCCCTACCAAAATTCTGATAGTTTCCTCCTAAAACATACTCAGGTAGAGTTCCTTGATCTAATGGAATATCCCTAGATCACACCCTACCTACCTTATATTCCCAAGATAGAATAAATGAATGTTTATCCTACTGTGGGAACATCCTCACTGATAACTATAACTGAGGAGGACATTTAATATGTCTGACATAGACAATCTAAGCTCGACCAGACACCAGGTACTAGTCTGTATGATTTATTTGAGCCCCACAGAAAAAACACATCATCCATATGCCTTGAAAAATTCTATAGAAACTATAAGGTCTCAAGGGATGTAGCTGAGGTTGACTTTGGGATAATTAAAACATTGATGGACCTAGAATTTGTGTAATTCCACTGAAAAAATCTCATAGTTATTAAAACTTCTATGTTCACTTTTCATGAGAAACCTCATCCTGTGTGCAACTTCTCAGTAACCTCATGATAATTCTGAACCTCAAGTTGTATTTGTAATTTAAATGGTGTAATTGTACAATAGATCAACGGATAGAGTGATTTATTAAGAAGCCTCTATCGGGACTCCCCATCAAGAAAAATGATATCGGGAAAAGTGTAAACTTTACATGATCATAACCCTAAGCTCATTCTCACACATAATCCCTTAATGAAGGGTGATCATCTCCTACAGCTTCATATCAATTATGGTGAATGAGAGGAACTCTACCAGAAACTCATTCTGGAAATCGACCTGCGAATCATTCACCTCCCTTGGCTCAATATGGTATGTTATCTATCACTAAAACTCAATTCCATGAATCTAACTAACTGCCAAAGGTAACCTATACTTCATCAGGTATCGAATCATACAGATAGTGATCTCCAGATCCTCTAGAAAACTCATTTTTTTTCAAATTAGAAACACTAAAATCATAGATTTCCAAATCCTATTGCTGAAAAGGGTGTGATATTCTCTTTCACTGATCATAATCCTCAATGGGATCAATCCTTTTTCGACCAACTAGGTTAGCTTTTTGAACCTCCACTACCTACAACACATGTGGATGATGACTATGATCCATAACTGAAAGGGCATAAAGGATTTACTAAGCCCAATAGAATATATTTTCATTATGATATATTTTTATTTAAATTAATCACATTAGTCCATTTTATACATTATTATTTTCCCTAAAACACCATTTCAAATAATCAAACAAGTCATTATGATGCATATACCTCTTTTAGGTATCAACCCAGCAACATGGATCATCTCTCTTGGACATTAAACAAGTTTAGATTCTACGAACTAGATCCCGAGGGACATAAAATCTCATTTCCAAGCTGGAGTCCTTATCCTAGGTCATGCACCAAGGTCAGTTGAAACTATTTCCATACCAACCCATGCATTCCTCATTGTAGGTAATTATAAAATCTACCCCATCTGACAACCCTTGATTTTTAATACCACTCTGTCATGACCCCCACCAACTAAAGATACCACATTGAAGAAAGAGAGATAATTACCCATGATTCCTTCTTTCATTAGGCCCGGGTGGGTGACTAGCACCAAGATTGTTAAAATCTCACAATATTGGAGGCATTACCCATTATAAGTAAACAAATTGGGTGATAGATTGAATTAAAGAAAATTAAATCCATGAAATATTTATAAGAAATAAAATAACCATCACACGATGAAGGTGTAAATAATACTAATTTAAACAAACTTATCTAATGTTAGTATCCAAAAACAAAACTATACAACCAACCTATAAATCGTCCAAAAGCGTGAGTTTGTGATTCCCATCACACTCTACGTAATCCCCCAGGAAAACCAAAATATTATTTAATATATGTTGTGTAAGAATACATTTATAATTAGTAAGAAAACGCAAGTCCCTCACGCACAAGTGGATGGACCATACTATTGAACTTGTGAGGAAAAAACAAAACCAAAAAACACTCAATAGGTAGACTATCTATAATCTCATCCTCAACAAGGCAAAATTGGCTAATAAAAAATCCATGTAATATAATATAATATTATCAACATTGATGGTAGGGTACCAAAAACAACATTCCCACTATTTATCCCCTCTCACACCCCAATGAATAATGTCCTAGCACCCCCATAACATATAAATATTTCACATCACATCCTTCCTCCACATACCTAGGCCACACATCATGTCACGCCCTACCCACACACACCTATTCCATTACAACACTTCTCATCTCTAAGACATATGAAAAAAACACCACAACTCATCCTGATAACACCTAGGAAACCAGATCACATCTAATCGAAAAGACCCACGGTACACCACATCACATCTCTCCAGAAGAAACATGGGCCATTATCACTTGGAAGACGAATGAGGGAAGAGGAGGTGGAAAACCATCCATCCTACAACCATGATGTTGTGAAAGACACCCTATCAGGACTATAAAAGTGGTTGAACATGGTGCTCGAAATGGGTGGGGTGAATATATAAATAAAGAGAATATAATTTATATATATATATATATATCAATAGAGAAAGGAAAAGAAGAACAACATATGACATTACAAAAAAACACCAACCAACCCATGACTTTCTCAATTTTCTACCACCTTTAAATGAATAAAACTATTAATAGAAAATAGAAGAAAAAATTTATATTTCAGTCATGTACTATAATTATGAAATTTTCCAGATTCTCCATTTCCGACCCATTCCACTTAACCTGAAGTTTCATTTTACTTAAATACAAACATAAAATCATCCATTAAACATGTTTTTTAAATATTTACCCTGTAATAATTATAGTTAATTATTATTATTCATTTTATCATCCACACTAATTGAGAAACTAACATTGGAAGAAAACACATTGTGCAGTACCCCAAAAAAATTCCCAACAACTTTTCCCAAATTCATCTTATAATACATCCCTCTTTCAGAACCACATCTCATAAACTACACCCCCACCCATGTCATATCACAAAACATGACAAAAAATATATTAATATTTAACAACGTATATCTAACTAAATTTCACTTTGTAAATTAAGGGTGTTATCAAAATAAATTGTATTGTCCCGAGGAATCCATTTTAATAAATGAATATACTTGGTTTTAATGTTATTTATTTATCAGGATACCATTAACTCATGAAAAAATATGGTCTATGAAAATTCAGTACAAAATAATGAAGACACCAACAAACATAGTTTTTACCAAGACATTTCTCCAAAATGAACACAATATAAAAATAAATCAATTCAATTCAATTTGAATAATGTATTAATATGATATATCCCATTCCTCTACCCCTTTGTATTAATTTTAGATGAATTATATTATCTTTCGTAATTTGGAATCAACTCTATCTAAATGTATAAACAATTACAAACCCAATCTACATTAAAACAATCTAGAAAGATGAATGAAATCCTACTTTGAAGAAAGAGAATTGACACAACATTGTTTCACAAAAATTGGAGGTTCACTTAGGGAAGTAAAAAATAATTGAAAAAATGAAATAATTGTAGATATCATGTTATTAGACTCCATGGAAGAAGTATTTGTGACATATTACCTCAAGAGAAAGATATAACAAATGAGATAATAAAGGAACTTTTCTTTAGAAAGATTATATCCTAAACATTTAGAGTTAGATATAGTATTTATTCTCTATTAAAGCATATTTCATTAAGGCCATGCATTTAAAACATTTATAATGATCCCCAAAATTTAAAAAAATTAATGATACAATTGATGTGTTTAAAATTGTGTGTAAATCCCAAATTTAATGCATTCAAATATAATTTTCGTTGCAAAATATGTTGATTTAAGATTATCTAAATTTTCTAGAAAGTTGTAAAATTATATAGATTTAGAAAACATTTTTAATGAGTCGCTACCTGAGGACACACCACCGGGAAAGAAACCTATAGAATATTCACCACCAGATGAGTGACAACAAGAGTCACTCCTAGATGAGTCACCTCTCGGAGGAGTCACTACTAGAAGTGTCACCACTATATGCATAACCTCCATATGATTAAACACTATATGTGTCACAAATAGTTGAGTCACCATTAAGAAGAGTCACTACAAGATTATTTAGTTACATAACATTCAATACTAGAAGAGCCACTTCTAGATGTGTCATGTTAATATGTGTCACATATATGATGTGTCACTACCAGTTGAGTCGTCACCAGAGGATTCACCACCAGATGATCCACTGCTATATAAGTCACCAACAGATGATTCACCCGTAGTTGAGTGGCTTCCAAGATGTTTCACCATTGGAATATTGTAAATTTGGAAAAATGATGAAAATAATCACTGTTGGAATGACTCACATGCCCTAATAACAACCCAGACTACCCTCATAAACCACGAAACATATAAGTTTTAGAGAAGTAATGGGGTGGATGGTCAAAGTCATTACACAACCACATTTACCTTTTTTATGAGGGGTTATATTGATAATATCCCATTTTTTCATTGGTGTATGATATCAAGGAACACTTTATGATTTAGGGTGAAATATTATTACCATATGAGGGGTTAACAATTTCTTTTCAACACTAAACAAGTATACTAGATAATACCATTTTATTCCACACTAAAATTAATACAGTATACCATTTATTGATTTATATTCTACATGGTTTAGATTGTTCTAAACTCTGTGAAATTAATATCCCCAAAATTATAATAGAATAATCTCGTGAATCATCATCTATCTCACCATGTGTGAAAAGTTGTAGTTCCTCCATATATCATAGTATTCTAGTAATTATTTATTGGAGGAGTGAGTTCGGTTAGGATCCAAAACTCCCATATGTAATCATTGATGTCTTGACTATGATATTATCCACCACATAATAAGTGGTGTTTCATAATCTTACCAGAAAGTTGGTTCTCAGTTTCATTCTAGTATTTCTTGAATTTACCAAAAAATAGTCTTATAACTCATCAACTAAAAATATAAATATCTATTAAATCATCGGAAAAATTTATAATGTATGAGTTCCCACCCTATGGTCTAACAAGAATATTCCACAAATGTCATTGTGAACTAATTCAACAATAAAATTTTCCCTTTCACTTTTCCAAGTAAATGAGGATTTCCTCATATTTTCTTTATAAACATGCACGACATACACCAACTGGTTTTTGTTGAAAAGAATCTAAATATCCATCTTGATGTAATTTTGTAAATTGCATTTCATTTACATGACATAAAAATTGATTCCAAATAAGGGTGTTGTATAAGTAATGTGAAGGATATTTTTTTCAATTTTTGTTACATTGTCCTTGTAATCCATCACATAAAGACCATTATTTAAATATTCATTACCATCACAAATGTTTTTTTTAGAAAAGAATCAACATTTATTACAAAATTTGAAAGAAAAAAAGTATATATCAATTCAAGATATGAAAAAATGGATCTTTCTAGGTGATTGAACATAATATAATATATTCAAAGAGAATATCATTCTAGTTGACAACATAAGGTGGTAGTCCCAATTTTCTATAGTTGTATGTTTTTCTATGTTGCTTCTACATAGATCTACCTCCTGTCATTGAATGTATATAGTTCCTATATTTTAAAACATATTTTATCACCAAAACTCATATATAATACCAATTTTTTAGAAATAGATAAATTTCACCTAAAGATAAACTCACAACATTCTTGTACTTGCTTCTTTTTCATGGTGTTGTTTTCCTCTCATTTTCCTTTTTTCCAAACTTGAAATAGAGAAAATAATTTACCCTTATATTCCCAATTATCTTCCTATTATTGGAAGTGTGTAAAAAATATTTTTTTATAGAGATATTATCCCTCACTTTAAATTATCTCATCACAAGGAAAGAAGTATTTTCATACATCATGCCATTATCTAGTTGGGGAAGAAGAGTGAGAAGATCATGAAGGTAATTCTCAATACTATTAATATAAAATTTCACACAACTACTAAAAAATATACGAGGGAGGGATTCCTTAATAAGATAAAAGACCAATTTTTCAAGTATTTTAAAACCTATAATCTCTTGAAAGTCATTGTGATAATTGATTTTGATTATGTGAGTATATGTTAGAAAATGAAACATCACTTTACATTTTCAGGTTATTTTGACATTTCTAGCTACCTATGTTTTAGAGTAGTGACTTGGTAGAGTAGGGAGAAATTTAAATGATGTTTTGAGTCAATGGGGAAGTCGCACGGTCGATGGATGAGTTGTCTAAACCGTGAGGCCAAACCGTGCGCAGTTGTTCTTGGAGGTAGTAGCTTCCACACGGGCATCGCACAGTTTATCTAACCATGTGGACAAACCGTGCACAAATGGTGTCCGATGCTGTAGCTAATGCATGTCTAGCGCACAGTTTTTCGAACCGTTTGAACTAACCGTGCAACCTCTTAAATGAGATCCTTAAATTGTGAATCTGACTCGGTTTCGCCTCTAGGTACCTTATTTTTTCTCCTAAGCGGACCTAACTCAGGATTTTTTTTCTCCTATGGTCAGATAAGTTTCTCCCATCATTTCAGAGGTGATCCTAAGGTTCTTATTGGTGAATCAAAGCTGTATTTTTGAGGTATGTGATCGTTCTTCATCATTCTTGATCGGTTTCTTATATCTACTTAGATCTACTTCTCTTCTTCTCTCGGTTTCTTAGATATACGCCCATTAAGGGTAGATCTAAGTGTGTGGTACCAAATTTGATGACATTTGGTCATTATATTTGTAGGATAAGAGATCTAAGGGAGGTTCTTGAGGAAGAAACCCGGTTTTCTTGAGCATTCTCGACCGTTGTGGTTTTGGTCAAAACCTTCGA
The DNA here is from genome assembly GCA_963277665.1 of Viscum album. Lineage (NCBI taxonomy): Eukaryota > Viridiplantae > Streptophyta > Magnoliopsida > Santalales > Viscaceae > Viscum > Viscum album. Next base: position 1,555,472,023 of record OY728152.1, on the reverse strand, counting down.
GGTAGGTGGTTCCATCCCGAAATTCCAAATTGATTATCATTGTATTTGCTTGATTTATTTCAATTGTTTATTTAAACACAATTTCTCATGTTTTATGTCAATTAAATTGATAAAAACTTGATTCCATTGAGTTTAGATATTTGAAATGGTTTTTGCATGGAAATTTGGGAAACCCCAATTCTATTGAATTGGGTGTGTTAATGGAAATTGGCTGATTTAAATTGTTGAATTTAAATTGTGGATTTGATCGAAGTGGTTTCAATTAATTTTTTGAATTAAATTTTTGGAATAAATTTTTTAATGATGGAATTGTTTTTGAATGGATTTCAAACTAGTGAAAATGGCTTAAAATGATTTGACAGAAACCCATTGGTTTTATCTTGTGAAAACGACATGTTTTGAATAAAACCTATTTTGGTTTCAAATGGAATGAAATTGACACTTTCGAAATAGATGAATGGGATTGATCTTATTTTAATAATTCTTAAAATAGTTCACCAATCATGTAACAGCGCATGAAAGCCTTAGGTAGTTAGTGAGTTATATGGATACACTCTATGCTACGAAAACACTCTAAAATGTACTTGTTGCAGGTCACATCCCTGATGGGTTGGTGATGAGTCTCCTTTGTCCAGTATCATATGGATGTGTGTATACACATTTTTCTGAGTTCACATAGAGATTGTGGAATCCTATAACTGGTTAATAATATCGTTCCTTTTGGCAGATGACCATGTTACTCAATTGTTTATTTATATTTGAGATAATAATGTTTTCCAATGCTTTTGAATTGCCTTACATGCCTGAAGAATTTATATAAACTATTTTATATAAATATTTTACTTAATCCATTGTTTTTGAAATATTCCATCATTGTATATCCTTTGCTTAAATTTATTTTTCCATCCTTTGAAAATGTACAGCATGTTTTGTTAAAATATTCTTTTGAATTTCCAAACCTGTTTATTTGAAAATTGAAAGCATTCCTTTGGGTAATCTATATTTGGAATCTATTACGGAATCATTGGTGGTATCCTACTGGTCATAGTCTCACTCCCAACTTTTTCCATCTAGTGATGTAGACTTTCCTCTTTCAGGATTGAGTCAAGGAATGGGATCTCTTTGAGGTGGATCCAGTTGTTGATCTTTGGTCCTGGTGAGTTGTTTCCTTAGAAACCTTGTGGCTATTTTACCTTTTTTAGTACTTCGGTTGTAGTAATTTTTGATTTTTATGCCTCTTTGTATTCTGTTACATTACTCCCAGTGGAGTTTCTTTTGTAATGCATATTTTCATGTTTCTCCTCTTTCTCTTTTTTGGTGGAAAAATCGTTCCCACAATCATGTTATGTGATGCTAGGAGCTAGTCACTGACCCCTGGAGATCGGGAACGCCCATCTGGCTATGTTAGGGATGACTCCGTTATCGGGTTACTGAGGTACCCGAGCTGGTTCGTGACAAAGTGGTATCATAGGGAGGTTAAACATCATTCCCTGAGGACAATATTCATTTGATTATTCTTGTCGATACATAGTAGGTAGTTGTGATTGAGTTCCTGGACAGCTCTCACTGCAATTAACCTTATGTCAAAAGGGTTGGTTAGGTAAATATGACTTGTGGATTAGTTATAGTATTTTCCCTATTTCTATTTGGATAGAGTGGAATCCAAGTATTGTTATCCCTTCTTTTAAGAATAGTTTTCCTTGCTACTTGGTTTGGGTGTTAATCTATGTATTTTTATGATGTGTAGCATCATGCCCTTGAGAAGTCATGGAAATCAGATCCAAAAAGAGTCTGCTTCTGAATCTCAGCAAGCGAGTCCAATTGTGGTTCCGAGTCTGGTTGAGGTGATTTTTCGCACTGTCCAAGCTCTAGGACAGGTGCCACCTCCAGTTCCTGTTCAGAATCGAGCTATAGATCCTCATACTGGTTCTCTCTGAATTAATTCTCAAGGGTTCCTACACCTGAAGCCACTAGTTTTCAAAGGCTCCACTGACCCACAACATGACGAGGAATGGTTGAGTAAGATTGAACGTCTATTTGGGTTCTTGGAGACATCTGATGTGATCAAGGTGAAGTGTGACACCTTCATGCTGGAGGGACCAAGTAAGCGACGGTGGGACATGATGGTGATGGCTAGAAAACATGAGGGCTTGGAGTGGAAAGACATTAGGATTATTTTCACAAACTATTTCTATTCAGGATCAATGGTTTTGTCCAAGGATGTGGAGTTTTTCAAGCTTGATCATGCTAACAAAACAGAGACTGAGTACTCAAATTTATTTTTTTAGTTGGTATAGTATTCTCCTGAGATTGTATCTAATGACAGGATGAAGGCTTGATGACTCAAGATGGGATTTCTATTAGATATTCGTTCTTAGGTTTTCCTACTGAAACTACCCACATATGCTGATGTGCTTGATATGGAGATGATGGTTGAGATTGACTTGGCAGTAATGTCATGGTTGAAGGAGGTTCTTTCCCCTCCTAGTGGTAGTGTGGGTTCCCATAAAGGAAACCAGAAATGTGAATTTTCTCAGGGCAGTTCTCGACAACAGAGTGATTCTAGACCTCTGGTAGCAACATGAGGGGCTTCATTGACTTCATATCAGTGTGGAAAGCCAACACATTCTAAGAGGGTTTTCACTGTAGCTCCTGCAGACGTTTAGGGAACTTACAAGGATTATGCCTTTAGTTCCCTACTCCACATAGTGGAATGGGATCATCATCACTTACAGAAACTGTGGGGAAATCAAATTTTTCACGTAAAAAAGGGTTCCAGCCACAAGCATCTGCACACGCAGTGGAAGAGTTTCCAGAGGTAGCTGATGCAGGTCCTGCAAATCTGACATGTACGATTACTATAACATCATCTTTAGTGACAGATCTTTTTGATACTGGTGCATCTCAATCTTTTATTTCAACCCATGTTGTCAGTCTTCTTAATCTACCAATGGAACTTTTATCTTGGGCAATTGATATTACTACACCCCTTGGTATAATGAGATAGAAGGGTCTCTGTAGTCCGGCTTGTGTCTTCTCTATATCAGATGTCGAGCTTGCTTGGAGTTTTCTGGTTCTCGACATGAAATCTCTTAATGTCATATTTGGGATGGATTGGATCATTTCCAATAAATCCCAGATCTATTTTTATCTTCAATGGGTCTACCTTACTACACCTAGTGGTGTGCCTCTTGTTTTTCTATGCGAATGGGACCCAAGGTAATGCAGAGTCTGACCCTCTTATCCAGAGTTGAGGAAAGTTATATCAGTGTTTGGTTTTGATCTAGAGAGGGATTCAATGTGTGGTGATCTTCCTCCAATTGTCGTAGCATTTCCTATCATGTTTCCTTCTGACTTCTCTAGTTTTCCATCAGTAAGATTGGTTGATTTCTCTATTGACTTAATGCCTGGTAGTCAACCGATTTCTTTTCCCTCTTACCGAATGGCTCCAGCTGAACTAAAAGAACTAAAGTCTCAGTTAGACAATCTTATTGAGAATGGTTTTATATTCCTGAGTGTTTCACCTTGGGAATCACCAGTTCTCTTCACCGAGAAGGCTGATGGTTCTCTTCGTTTATGTTTTGATTATTGAAAGATCAATCGAGTAATGATAAATAACAAATATATATTACCACAAATTGATGATTTGTTTGATCAATTAAAAGGGACGAAGTGGTTTTCAGGAATTTATCTTCGGGCAGGTAACCCTTAGATCAGGATAAAAGAATTTGACATTCATAAGACCACTTTTTGGAGTATGTATGGAAATTATTAGTACCTTGTTATGCCATTCGTCCTAACAAATTCACCTATAGTTTTAATGGCTTTGATGAACAAGGTTTCCGTGAGTATCTAAATAATTTCTTGGTAGTCTTTGTGGATGACATTCTTGTCTACTCCAAGTCTGAGGAGGATCATTTGCATCAACTGAGAATAGTTCTGAGTCTTCTAAGGAATCACTGATTTTATTCTAAGCTTTCAAATTGTGATTTTGGGATTCGGGAAGTGAAATTCTAGGGACATGTGGTGTCAGAACAAGGAATATCAGTTGATCCTGAAAAGGTGAGGGTTGTTATGACATGGGATCCACCACGAAATGTTTTCGAGATTTGGAGCTTCTTGGGCATTTTAGGATATTATCACCGATTTTTTAAAGACTTATCAAATATAGCTTCTCTAATGATTGTCCTGACTCGAAAGGGGGTAATGTTTTCCTGGAATGATAAATTTTAGAGTTCTTTTGTTGAGATAAAGTGTCTCTTAACTACGGCGCCAGTGTTAACTCTTCCTAAGGCCAAGAAGGGAAACATTGTCATCTGCGATGCAACGGGTTCAGGTTTGTGATGTGTCCTAAAGCAAGGTAATCATGTTATTGCATATGGATCCCGCTGGCTCAAGCCTCACAAGGAGAACTATCATACCCATGAACTTGAACTTTCAGTTGTAATGCTTCCACTTAAGTGTTGGATACATTACCATTATAGAGAATGGTTTACTGTGTATTCAGGCCACAAGATCTTGAGTTATATCTTCTCTCAAAAATATTTGAATCTCTTCAAAGGAGTTGGCTGGAGTACCTGCAAATCTTTCGACTTTGAAATTTCCTATACCCCAGAGAAAGGGAATGTAGTTGTAGATGTGTTAAGTAGGAAGATTCCATCAGAGGCTATGAAAGAATCTTCAGAAGAGTGGTGTTTGAGGGCTCTCTTTTCTCAATTGCATATTGGAGTTCAATAGAAAGGGAATGAAGTTTCTTTAGCCAGTGTTCAGTTGAAATATGCTATTCTCAAGTTAATTATTCAGGAACAACAACTGGATGATGAATTCCATAGAATTAGGGACTCTATTTATGGTGGGGAGACCGACACCCAGTGGTCATTCTCTAAAGAGGGTGTTCTACGTTATCGAAACTGTTATGTTGTGCCGTTAGCAGCAAGTAAGGATGTAATGGGGGGTTTCCATAACTCTCAGTGGGATGTACACACAAGAACCACGAAGATGATCTATGACATGAAACGAATTTTTTTGTGTCTAGGTATGAGATGAGGCATTGCTGAGTTTTTATCTCAATGCTATACATGCCATCAGGTGAAATTTGTGCACCAGAAACCTTCGGGTTTTCTTCAACCACTTCCAGTCCCTACATTAAAGTGATATAAAATCATTATGGACGTTTTGGTTGGGTTACCTCAAACCTAGAGGAAGAAGAACATGATATGGGTTGTGATCGAAATACTAACTAAGTTGGATCACTTTACACAAATTTGAGGTACAACAAAAGTTGAGGATTTGGGAAACATCTATGTGAAAGAAGTTGTTCGTTTGCATGGAGTTTCGTATGCTATATTCTCTAATAGGGATCCTCAGTTCACTTATCGCTTTTGGAGAGGCCTTCAGGAGGAACATGGATCTCAGGTCCGTTTGAGCATGACCTACCATCCATAGTCAGATGGCCAGACTGAGAGAACTATTTAGATCCTTGAGGATACGCTCCATGCATGTGTTCTCAACTTTGGTGGGTCTTGGGATGATCATCTGGGGCTAGTTGTGTTTTATTATAACCACAGTTAATAGTATGATATCAAAATGGCTCCTTTTGACTCTTTGTATAGCCGTACTTGTAAATATACTTTATGTTGGTCAGAGATTGGTGAAAGTTTCTTGTTAGGACTAAGTTCAGTCCAAGAGACGACAGATAAGATCTAGTAGATTTGTCAGTGAATGTTGACAGAACAGAGTTGGTATAAGTCTTATGCTGATCATCATTGTAGAACTTTAGAGTTCTCAGTTGGTGACCAGGTGTTCTTGAATGTTTCACTATGATTAGGTCATCAACGGCTTGGGAGGCAAGGAAATCTTGCTCCTCATTTTTTGGGACCTTTTGAGGTTGTTGGTCTTATAGGGAAAGTTGCCTACAGTCTAGATCTACCACCACAACTGACATCAATACATAGCGTGTTCCATGTATCACAGTTGCGAATGTATCTCTCTGATCCATCTCATGTTGTGAGTTGGATTGATCTTGAGATTGAACTAGATTTATCTGTTATTGAACGGCCAGTCAGGGTTGTTGATTATGAGACCAAGGTACTTCGTGGGAGAATGATACCTCTGGTCCGTGTACTTTGGAATAATGGTTCTGATTCTTAAGAGATGTGGGAAAGGGAGGTACTAATTAGAGAGCAGTGGCCTCATCTTTTTGAAAATGCAGGTTTCTACATAGGCTTTCTGGGGATAGAAAGATCTTATGGTGGGTAGGTTGTAACATCACATTACGTTTTTAGGTACTTCTTATGTTTCTAAGTACCTATATTTTGGAGTAGTGACTTGGGAGATTTGGGAGAAATTTAAATGATGTTTTTAGGAAATGGGGATGTCACACGGGCGGCGCACGGGTTGTCTAAACTGTGCGGCCAAACCAGGCACAGTTGGTCTTAGAGGCAGTAGCTTCCACACGGGCAGTGCACCGTTTGTCTAACCATGTGGCCAAACATTGCACGAAGGGTGGTCGAGGCAGTAGCTAACACACGTCTAGGGCACAATTTTTCAAACCGTGCGAAATAACCATGCAACCAATTAAATGATATCCTTAAATTGTTGATCTCATTCGGTATTGCCTCAAAGTACCTCGTTGTTCCTCCTCAGAGGCCCTAACTTGGGATTTGTCTTCTCCTAAGGACAGAGAAGGTTCTCCCATTGTTTGAGGCGATCCAAAGGCTCTAGTTGGTGAATCAAAGTCGGATTCTTGAGGTATGTGATCGTTCTTCATCGTTCATGATCGGTTTCTTAGATATACTTTGATATACTTCTCTTCTTCTCTCATTTTCTTAGATCTACACCTGTTATGGGTAGATATAAGTGTGTGGTACCATATTTGATGAGATTCGGTCTTGATCTTTCTAGGAGGGGATATATAAGGTGGGTTCTTGAAAAAGAAACCCAGTTTTGTTGAGCGTTCTCGATCGTTTTGGTTTTGGTCAAAACCATCGAGGTAGGTGGATCCGTCTCGACTTTCCAAATTTATTATCATTGTATTTGATTGATTTATTTCAATTGTTTATTTAAATTCAATTTATCATGTTTTATTTAAATTAAATTGGAAAAAACTCGATTCAAGTGAGTTGAGATATTTGAAATGATTTTGGCATGGAAATTTGGAAAACCCCAATTCCATTGAATTGGGCATGTTTATGGAAATTGGAATATTTAAATTGTTGAATTTAAATTATGGATTTGATGGAAATGGTTTCAATTAAATTTTTGAATATAATTTTGGGAACAAATTTTGTAATGATGGAATTGGTTTTGAATGGATTTGAAACTAGTGAAAATGACTTAAAATGATTTGATAGAAACCCATTGGTTTTATCTTCTGAAAAAGGCATGTTTTGAATAGAAACTTTTTTGGTTTTAAATGGAATGAAATTGGAACATTTGAACTGGAAGAATGGGATTAATCGTATTTTATGCATTCTTAAAATAGTTCTCCCAGCATTTATGAGCACATGAAAGCCTTAGGTAGTTAGTGAGTTATTTTGATACACACTACGCTACGACAACGTTCTAAAACATACTTGCGGCGGGTGATGTCCCCAATGGGTTTTTGACGAGTCTCCTTTGGCCAGTGTCATAGGGATGTGTGTATACACATTTTTCTGAGTTCACATATTGAGTGAGGAATCCTATAACTGGTTAATACTATCATACCTTTTGGAAGATGACCATTTTTCTCGCTTGTTTCTTTATATTTGAGATATAAATGTATGCCAATGCTTTTGAATTTCCTCACATGCCTACTGAATTTATATACACTATTTTATATAAGTTTTTTACTTAAGACTTTATTTTAGAAATATTCCATCATTTTAAAGCCTTTACATAAAGTAATTTTTCCATCATTTGAAAATGTATAGCATGTTTTGTTAAAATATGATTTTGAATTGCCAAACCTGTTTATTTGAAAATTGGAATCTTTAATTTAGATAAACTATATTTTGCATCTGTTACGGAATCTTTGGTGGTATCCTAATGGGATTAGGCTCACACCTTACTTTTTCCTTCAGGTCTTTTTAGACTTTCTTCTTTAAGGATCGAGCAAAGGAAAGGGATCTCTTTGAGGTGGATCCTGTTGTTGATCTGTGGTCCTGGTGAGTTGTGTCCTTAGGGAATTTGGGGATGTTTTCCCTTTTTTTAGTACTTGGGTTGTAGGACTTTGGGCTTTTTATGCCTCTTTTTATTCTGGTACATTACTCCGGGTGGAGTTTCTTTTTTAATGATTACTGTCTTGTATCTTTTCATCCACTTTTTTGGTGGAAAAATCATTCCCACATACATGTAATGTGATGTCAACTTCTAGTCACTGACCCATGGGTATTGGGAACTCCCTTAGGGATATGTTAGGGTTGGCTCAGTTATTGAGTTACCATGGTACCCAGGCGGGTTCGTGACAGAAAATCCTCTTTAAGATATCTCTAATTGAGAGCCTTTAAAATCTTAAACCATTTCAGTCTATCTCAATCCTGATAATGTAATATGAGATGATAAATAACTATATAAAGATATATATATATGTGTGTGAAACATAATGATCACACTAGACATCAATGAAATCATCATTAATTGATGGTCTACAATGTCACTCAGTTTTTTTCCTATAAAATAAAATATTTATCACTCTCTTCTTTGGCATGTGGATCAGGCTTTGAGGATTAATACACATATGCTTTCCATTCATGGTATATCATAACTTGAATTTATATAGAACACATTTGGATGTTAATACCTATTAATAGGGAGTCTCTATCCAATATTGATAATAGGGATATTGCAGATGATGATTTTTCCATTTTATTCCACAATTTACATATCAGATTATTAATACTTTTCCTTGGATTTCATAATAGGTTTTAATGAGTTAATTAATTAATTTTAGTAAATTTACCAATGTTTTATCATGTCAGAATATTCCTATCCATTGAACATAGAATGTCTGTTTGTATTAATATTCTAGTGTAAGGGATCCATATTCGCCTTTGAATAACACCAATAAGGGTTTGTAAATATAAATGATGTTATTTAGCTATGATGATGTTTTCCAACTATTTCCTTGTAATTCCTTGATTATTTTAGTAGTTTCCAAAATATAGAAATCCTAAACATGATTTCATCAAAACTTGCCTCCAAATTACCCGATTTGATTCAAAAGATATTACTCCTGATGTAAAATTGTTAATTTAACCCAAAGTCTTCATAATAAATCCCATTATAAAAGTATGTTCCCAAAAATGGGTTGGTATGACAATTATATCTATGAATATTTGTACATAATCATGTAAAAGATGGTTTAGTCTAAATTAATATTAGGTTTATGGGTTTAAATTAATTATGATTAAATTTAACCAAGTTTTATAATTTAAATTTATATTTAATATTAGGTGCATATTACTTAATTAATTAACCATTATGGTTAAAATATGTATCCATTATTCATTAATTTTGTTTATTCTATATAAATTTACACTTGTTCTATACTTTACAAGTTATTATTATTATTATATGGATGTTACTCAATTAATTAACAAATATAGATATAAAATTTATGCATAATACATTTATTTATATCTAGTATTTTGACATTAATTTTTTACTTATGTGATATTCGTCTAGAACCCGTAGAATAAATCATTTATTTGATAGAGATAAACAAATAATTGATTCATTCATTCATCAGAAATATCTAACAATTAATTTATTAAGTAAAAAAACAACCTTTTTCTGTGGATAAATAACACATACTGTCATTCTTATAACGATTTATTAAAATAAAAATATCCACCTATGTATCATATGATTATTCATCATAAAGGATCTTCCTTGAACCGACTTAACAATTACAAACCCATGTAGTAAATTAAATAAAAACTCCCATCAAATACATATGTCTTGGTCATTCTCATTAAAGATCATAAATGAAACTAATATGAAAAAGAAACTAGAAATAATTCATTTCTTTATTCGTTCTTTTTATTTAAGATTAACAAAATTACTTAAATTAATTCATTGTTGAACTAATTGACTACTAATAATCTATAAGATCATTTGAATTTAATTAGATATATATTACTCAAAAAATTAAAATTAAATTAACAAAATAATAAATAATGAAATATTAATTGAAAAAAATTAATTTATCATATATTATTACATTAAACAATTATCAAATTTTAATGAACACAATTTAATTAAAATTAATAAAATAATGTTTTTTACAACAATTTCTAATTTAATTTAATTTTAAATTATATCCTTCAATCAGATAAATCAATTCAATTATCACATTTCATGTGTATCTAAGTCACATTCCATGGGCTTCAACATGTTATATTGACTGCACTATAAGGTCTGTATATTCCTAATAAATTCTATTTATATGATATTTGTGTTACAAGTTTGACCAGTCAATATGCAGAGTACAATAAATTCACCACCTTTAATTAACTATTAGGTGTATCGAAGACCAATTCATAAGATTATATAGTGCGTACTCTAGTTAAATTCTATGTAACCCATTTTTAAATGAAAATTATTAGGTACATCCCAATGGAATCTGATTTCATTATTTAGTTATTGAAAAAAATTATAAAAATTAGAAATTGGAGGAAGGTGAATAATATTTAGATTATTTTTTAATAAAATTTGATTATAGAATGAAAAATATGAAAATAAAATTCATCCATAATTATGAATGGATCTATAATCAAATAAATAATTTTAAATATAAACATAACGTCCCATGGATACCACATGGTAATTATTGGTATAGAAGAAGTGGTCTATGGTGGGAGATATATTAAACATTAATTTAATTATCATTCCCCAATCAGTGAGTGAGAATCATGGAAATTAAATTTTTATTAATTTATATAAAATCTGAGGATATTAATACCTGGTCTTAGTGACATTATTCTTTTATAAATTTTTTTCATAAAAAAACCCTTCCAACCTTCCTTCATTGTTCTTTTAGTATCCAAAAATATAATTCCTCTAGAACAATCCACATGTCCTCCTATGATCTTGGATAATTTTCCACCCAGTCTGCATGTTCTATTGTAGTGAATCGAATGTCTCTCATTTTTCATTCCTAATCACTCACTATTCAAACATGAAGACATATACCTTATGATTCTTATTTCTGAGATGGAAATCGAAGTAGTAGTTGAGAATGGTTTTTTGTGCGCAACAATTCTCTATTTATTGATTGTACACCAATACTCCACCCCATAGACAAAATGTTCAATTTATAGAGCATGGGTTTATGTTAAAATAATTATTTAATTTTATGGATCCCATTAAATAATAACATAACCTCTAACGAAACTTCATTCAATATAATCATTATAATAATTATTTTATTTTTTGGTGTGCATCAACTTGTGAAAAATGATAAATAATATTTAAAATATTTAAAATACTTATATATCCCCAAATGCAGTATTCATCTATTGATACTTCTTAGTAATAATTGAATTTGTAAAAATACTTTATTTGACAATAAATATTTCATTCACATATAGGTGAAATGAAAATTTTTAAAATTTCAACAAAAAACATTCTTTATATTTTTATTCACATTGTCATGAATAAAAATTTTGTAAATTTTTTTGATCAAAAAAACATTAATAAAATTATTTATTGGTCTTCAAAATTATATATGTTAAGTTAATTAAAATAAAATAAAATTGAATCAACATCATTGAAAACACATAGTTTTCAACCCTTTATGATTCCATCAAGTTGGAATTATGTAGGATTTATTAAAGTCCATAATTACATTCTTGAAATGGTTCAATGAACCAAAGAAAAATAAAATATTTTCACAACATCAATAACCACATATGGATGATCACGGTAAAATATAATTAAATTTCACAATATATATTCAATAAAGTTTCATGATTGTGTCATCAATAAATATGCATGATAAGAATTTCATTAAATATTTTAAATAAAAACATAGTCAATCCATTACAATGTAATTTAGGTAAAAATTATATTCCAATAAAAGGAACATCATATCATCATCCATAATTATACAAGAGAAAATTCCTTCCATTAATTATCTGTTAATGACGTGTAAACTATGAATCACCCAACATACCCTACATCATGGCCAAATATTGAGTGATGGTTTCAATGAGTAAATCAACATGAACAACTCATAACATCTATAAATAATAATATTAGTGTAACATTTCAGGTAAATGAAGAATAATACATTTTCATATTTATTAATATTTGCGAATTAAATATTAATTTTACTTTAAATGGGTTTCTATGTTCGATAGCGTACCCGATACGCAACAAAGAGTTTCTTTGAAATCTTACGTTGCACACTAGTAATAAAATAATATTATTTTAAATAACATGTAGCCATTTTATTGGCGGGAATGAATATAAATAACTAAAATATGATTATATATGTTTGATAAATGTTTTTACATTTATCCAATAAAGGATTAAGGCTTAAAATACAAAAATAATTCAATTTTAGGCGTATATACTCTAATTTTCACTAAAGGTCCACTTATCAACTTTTGATGGCGAACCGTCATTAAATATAGTTTTTGTCACTCTTATACATTCTATTGGACCAAATCAAATTTTTCTTTAGAATCGGGACATCAAAATTTACTTTGTGTAAATTTTCTGTATTTTTCCGATAAAGATCATTTTTTAATGAATAGTAAAAAATATAGTATTTTAATTCAAAACCTCTTATTAATCTAAATTTTTAATATGATTATATTATCTTTTTAAGTGGTTTTAAAGTGAAATTAAAATATATTTTTACCATTTAATCCAATAGTGTTCGTTGGAATTAATTTCACTTTGAAATCGGACTTGAACTACTGTCAATCTTTTGATACTTTTTGTTTCATAAAAACACCCTATTTGTTTTGACAGTGGGAATTAATTATTAATTTAATTAATTGAACTTATATGTTTTTAATTTTTTAAAATATACATCATTTTTGAATTTGTAATATCAAATATATCTTAGGGTGAATTTTTGGTATTTTTCTGAAAAACTTCAATTTTTGATAAATAGTGAAACCACTAAGTGGTACTTAAAAAAACTGATTTTTTCATTTAAATGAAATTTTACCATCTCTAGGTTTTGAATTTCAAAAATCCGACATACATGGTTCTCATTAAGAAGTAAAATGTGGTTCAATGGGATTAAAATAATTTTTTGGTGAATAGTAACTTTTAAGTTTTTAATCACGATTAGAGGTAATTAGTGTAGTTTAAGGTAATGATAATGTTTTAATAATATGAAATGAACTTGACACATGTCCTACCCTTATTGTATGTGTCTTGGCCGACCAGGAAAATCCATGGTTCAACTTGGGGACCCCATGGAGCCTCTTTGGTAGGAAAATGACATTAATATCTTTTTATTTAATGTTAAAATAAAAATGTCACAAACATGAGTTGTTTTACTAAAACAATTGTTACATGGAGTTATACATGTCATATTTTTGACTATAAATATTCATTAGAAATATAAAAAGATTACATACATCATAGTAGTTTTTTGATAATTTTTAGAAATTATATAAATTAAATTATTTATGACACCATGATGATGCAGCGATTACCTCATTATTTAACTATTTAAATAAAATGGAAAGATAATGTAAAATATAAGACCTAAACATGTCCAAAACCTATTGGATGGGCGGATTTAGAACCCTTATCACCTTATACTCTAAAAACATCAATGTGGGACCATTAAAATCCGAAACGCATTCTAGAATAAAGTAACATTTCCTTACATTCCAAGAGTGCCCCTCCTCTCCTCTTATAAAAGGCCCCCACCTCTACCTCCTTACACACTCCTCTCAAGCCTTTGGCTTGGCCAACCCCTTCCCATTTTTCCTCTCCATATACCTCTATTACTCCTAGAAGCCTCACTTTGGGCAGAAGTTTTCCCAAGGAAGCCTTTGAGATCAAATCAAAAGGAGTTACCTGATTTAAAGGTAGTGTCTTCTCTTATGTTCTTATGTTTTATTTTGCTTCTCCAACCCCATAAACTATTTTTATTCCTTTCTTTTGTAACAATTCCAGTATCTACAATATACTATAATGTTTTTATAATAAGGATTCGAGCTACACATACACACACCTTCATCTAATGGTTAAATAACATACTGTTTCTGTGGATGGTGAATTTCTGCCTCACGAAACGATGATTGTTCAACACTCATATAACACCTTCAATGGTGGACATTAAGATGTCACTATATTTATATATGATATATAATATGTTTATGTTTTACTTAAGCTTCTGTATTTATCATTTATAGCATACCTTTATGGTTTCCATTATGGTTAAACGTGATATCTTCATTTTAGGAAGTGCGGACTACCGCCCCCTTAAAGTGATTTGATTCGTTAACACCATATGTGGTACGTATAAAGGATAAATTTAATGATATTATATATGATACCATACTGGAATTATAATATACCTTTATATCATTATTATTTCTTTCCATTAAAGTATGAGATAGAAATGAAAGTAGCGTTCATGCGTACGTACGGCTTACCATCTCCATGAACGGTGCATTTCATTTCTTACCTCTAAATGATTATGAAATATTATAAATACATGTATATGATAGATATATATGTTATCCAAATCATGAATATAATTTTAGATATAATTAACCTTTGACCACATGAACAACATGTAATTGTAAGAAGTTCACTTTTGACTCAAGTACCAAATATCGACAAAACAACCATTATTATCCTAAATAATTACATAGTGTTCATGGAAAGATAATAGGTGATATAAAAAGAATAATTAACTTGAAAAAGGTTCTTAAGAAAGTAGAAGGAAACTCAAGTTTATTATTCAGGAGGTTAAAGAACGATCGAGTCATGTCAGACCCGAGGTAAGGGACTTCGTCTCAATCTCCTTTCATTGAGGCATATTTCGTTTTATACACAACTTTCTTTTATACGGTGTATAAACCCCTTTGAATTTTACTTTTATACAAAAGGAATATTTTTCTACAAATCATTTTACTAAACGACAAAAAGGAATGTTTCTTTTAACGTACTCGGTGACAACGACCTTTTCCGCCGCTGCGAGTATTATTTGGTCTTTGGCTTCCTCAACAAGCCGTAATGTTTTTAAAATGAAATAAATACCACATACTCTTTTATGTATTTTGGTACTGAAAATGGTTTTTATATTGGAATTTTTATGTCAATATATTTAAGTGATATATTGTAATCAAAGTGTGGAAATTTTTTCTTTCCATTATATTGTTTTTTGTCTTATGATTTTATAATGGTACTTAGACATTTGACGGGTGGTTACGTGATAAACCATATGATGGGTGGGGCCGTGAATACTAGGACTGGTGGTTATGTTATAACCTCCAATGCATTGGGTATGGAAGTCGGTCGTATGGCTATTCCATTAAGTATGTATGGAAGTTGGCCGAATGGATATTCCATTAAGTGATATGTGTGGAAGTCGACCGTATGGTTATTCCAATTAAGTATGTTCATGTCCCAAGTTACCTTTATGTGTTATGTGTTCTTTATATGAGTTTTATGGTAATCTTTTGGTTACAAAAGGGTAAGTAATGATATTTTATTCAGTGAAGAGTTTTTACTACTTCATAAAGGTTAAGGTATTACTTTGATAAAGTATACAAGGTTTACTAGTTGTTTTAAAAACTAACAGTTTTCATTCTTTGTGCTTCCCTTATTGAGCTTTTTATGCTCACCGAAAGTTTTTTTTGAAATGTTTTTCACAGGACTTAATGTGGAATTAGGTCAAGGATGGGATCAAGGGAAATTCATGCTATCTAAAACATGGAACTAGACATGTTTCTTTTTAAGAGTTTTTATTTTATGGAAACTTATTAGAAGTGTCTACTTTGTAATCTTTTGAGATGTAATAGTTATGTCCAAATTCTCTAAAAATATAAACCTGAAAATATCCTCAATGTGAATTATTCATTTAATTCAATATTAAGTAATGTTTAAGGCTGGGGCCTTATAGTTGGTATCAGAGGTCAGTTTAGACAACTTTAGGAGTTAGGAAAGTGTTAAATTATAAATTAATTTATTGTATGATTGAAATGATATAGCATTTAAAGATTACCATGTTGCTTAGCCTAAGATATTTCAGTGTTATGAATGGTTTTTCGTAGAGTAAATAGAGAAGATTTTTTTAGGAAGGAATATTGAGGGAAATGACCTTCCAAATCAGCATACTGAGATGGTAAGAATCAGAATTGAGTAGTTTACTGTAGTGATGGCTCAGTTGAATTAGGTGAAAAATGTTGGTTGTTTTTATTGATGATATTTTGGTGTCATCTAAATGTAAAGAGGACCATGAAATACATTTGAGGTTTATTTTGAAAACCTTGAAAGAAAATAAACTATATGGAAAATTCAGAAAGTTTGAGTTTTGGTTACAACAAATTTATTTCCTTGGTCACATTATTTCAAAAAAGAACATAAATATTGATCCTGCTAAAATAAAAGTTGTCAAAGAATGGCCAAGACCCACAAATGTAACCGAGATCCGTAGTTTTTTTGATTTGGAAGGTTACTATCGAAGGTTTGTTGAAAATTTTTCATGGTTATCTAGTCCAATGACTATGCTAACTCGGAAGGGTGTTAATTTTATCTGGACAAAAGAATGTGATGATTGTTTTCAGGAGTTGAAAAGAATATTGGTGAATGATCCAGTTTTGGAACTTCCTTCAAGGAATGGTGAGTTTGTTAGCTACAGTGATGCTTCATTGAAAGGACATGGTTGTGTCCTAATGCATAATGATCAGTTAATTTCTTATGCTTCACATCAGTTGAAAACTCATGAGGTAAATTACCCTACACATGATTTGGAATTAGCTGCTGTTGTTTTTGCTTTAAAAATTTCGAGCCATCATTTGTATGGAGTAAAGTGTGAAATATATACTGATCACAAAAGTTTAAATTATATATTCACTCAGAAATAATTGAACATGAGATAGAGGATATGGCTTCAATTAATCAAGGATTATGATTGTACAATTCATTACCATCCGGGAAAAGCAAATAAAGTGGATGATGCTTTGAGTCGAAAAAGTAATGCTTCATTAACAATGTTGCATTTGGAATGTGATCCTTTGGTTAAGGATTTGATGAACTTTGGCATAGAAGTTGTTGGTGAAGGAAGTTCTTCTGTTTTGTTTCAGGTATCCGTGAAATCTTCTCTATCTGACAGAATTAAGCAAGCACAGAAGCAAGATAGTGAGTTGCAGAAAAAGGTAGAGCTGGTTCAGAAGGGCAAGTTGCTAGAATTCAAAATTGATAACGATTGTGTTTTGAGATTTGGGAAGAGATTGGGTGTGCCTTGTGATTCACAGTTGAAGAATTAGTTGTTATGTGAGACTCATAGTTCCCCGTTTTTAGTTCATCATGGCAGTACTAAGATGTTCAGAGATCTACGGGAGTATTACTGGTGGGATGGAATGAAAAGAGATATTGTTGATTTTACTGTGAAGTTTTTGACTTGTCAGCAGTTTAAAGAAGAGTGGCAGTTACCGAGAGGGATGCTTCAGCCATTACCAGTGCCATAGTGGAAATTGGAAAATATATCCATGGACTTTGTTGTGGGATTACCGAGGACACCTCGAGGTAATAATGCAATCTGGGTTAATGTTGATCGATTGACTATGTAACATCCCAAGAAAGTAATGAATAATAGATATTTTTATCTATGTCTATTAATGAATTATATAGTGTTTTAGAGGCTTAAAATGAAAATAAATCCAATCTTAAGCATGGAATACACTAATATTTTTAAAAGATTGGTTTACTCCCTTTTGATGGCAAACCATTTTTAAATATATATTTTGACAATTTTATAAGCTATGTTTGTCAAAGTAAACTCATTCTTTATGATTGGGACATCAAAATTTACTTTGTGTGAATTTTTGGTATTTTTCAGACAATGTTCATTTTTTAATGAATAGTGAAAAATACTGCATTTTACATCAAAACTGCTTTTTAATCTAATTTATTTATATGATTATATTATCTTTTGAATTGGTTTTGAAGTGAAATTAGAATATATTTTTACCATTTAATCCAATGGTGGTCATTGGAATCAATTTCACTTTGAAATTGGACTTAAACCTGTGTCAATCTTTTGATACTTATTGTTTCATAAAAACACGCTATTTGTCATGACAACGGGAATTAATTATTAAATTAATTAATGTGACTTATATGTTTTGAATTTTGTAAAATAGACTTCATTTTTGAATTCGGAATATCAAATATAGCTTAGGGTGAATTTTTGGTATTTTTCTGAAAAACTTCAATTTTTGATGAATAGTGAAACCACTAAGTGGTACTTATAAAAACCGATTTTTCATTTAAATGAAATTTTACTACTTCTGTGTTTTGAATTTCAAAAATCCGACATACATGGTTTTCATTAAGAAGTAAAATGTGGTTCAATGAGATTAAAATAATTTTTTGGTGAATAGTAACTCTTAGGTTCTTAATCGCAATTAGAGGTAATTAGTATAGTTTAAGGTAAAAATAATGCTTTAATAAAATGAGATGAGCCTGAAACATGTACTACCATCATTGGATGTGTAATGGCTGACCAAGACAATCCATCGGTCAACTTGGGGACCCCATGGAGCCACTTTGGTTGGGAAATGACATAAATAACTTTTTATTTAATGTAAAAGTAAAAATGACACAAACATAAGATGTTTTACTAAAACAATTTTTACATGGTGTTATAAAGATCAGATTTTTTATTATAAATAGTCATTGGAAAGATAAAAATATTTCCTAAATCATAGTATTTTTTTATAATTTTTAGACTTTAAATAAATTAAATTATTTATGACATCATGATGATGCAGTGATGACCTCATTATTTAACGATTTATATAAAATGGAATGATAATGTAAAATCTAAGACCTACACATGGCCAAAACCTATTTAATGGGTGTATTTCGAACCCTTATCACCTTATTCTTGAAACACATCAATGTGGGACCTCTTAAATCCGAATACGATTTTAAAATAATGTGACTTTTCTTTACCTTCCATGAGTTCCCCTCCTCTCCTCTTATAAAAGGCCCCCAACTCTACCTCCTTACCCACACTCCCAAAGCCTTTGGCTCAGACAAACCCAGCCCATTTTGTCTCTCCAAATCCCTCTCTTACTCCTTTAAGCCTCACTTTTGGCATAAGTCTTCCCAAAGAAGCTTTTGAGCTCAAACCAAAGGGAGTTACCCGATTTCAAGGTAATGTCTTCACTTGAGTCTTTTTGTTTTAGTTTGCTTCTCCAACCCCCTAAACTCTTTTTATTCATTTCTTTTTTAACAAATACAGTATCTAAAATATACTAGGATGTTGTTATAATAATTATTCAAGCTACACTTACACACACCTACATCTAATGGTTAAAGGACATACTGTTTCCGTGGATGGTGAATTTATGCCTCCCGAAACGATGATTGTTCAACATTATTTTAACACCTTAAAAGGTGGACATTAAGATGTCACTATATTTATATATGGTATATAATATGTTTATGTTTTCCTTAAGCTTCTGTATTTTTCATTTTGGCCATACCTTTATGGTTTCCATTATGGGTAAACGCGATATCTTCATTTAAGGAAGTGCGGACTACCGCCCCCTCAAAGTGATTTGATTCGTTAAATACCATATGTGGGACGTATAAAGTATGGAACTATGATATTATATATGATATTATACTGGAATTATAATATATCTTTATTTCATTATGATTCCATTGTATAAAATATGAAATAGAAATGAAATTAGCGTTCATGCGTATGTACGGCTTACCGTCTCCATGAACGGTGCATTTCATTTCTTACCTCTAAATGATTATGTAATATTATAAATTCATGTATATACTGGATATATATGATATATACATAATGATTATAATTATGGATATAATGGATACATGAACAACATGTAATTATAAAGGGTTTATTTTTTACTCAAGTACCAATGATCGTTAAAACGACAGTTATTAACTTAAATAATTACATAGTGTTCATGACATGGAAATAAGTGATATAAAAGGAATAATGAACTTGAAAAAGGTTCTTAAACAAGTAGAAATTAACTCAAGTTTATTATTCAGGAGGTTAATGAACGATCGAGTAAAGTCGGACCCGAGGTATGGGACTTCGTTTCAATCTCCTTTCATTGAGGCATATTTTGGTTTATACACAACCTTCTTTTATATGGTGTATAAACCTCTTTGACTTTTATGTTTATTCAAAAGGAATATTTTTTATACGAAGCGTTTACTAAATGAAAAAAGGGAATGTTTTTGTCGTACGTATGCGGCAACAACGACTTCTCCGCCACCGTGACCATTATTTGAGTTTCAGCTTCCTCTAAAAGCCATACCTTTTTTTAAAAGAAAAATAAATACCATGTTTTACTTTTCTTTTATTTTGGTATTGAAAATGGTTTTCATAATGTTTTTATATCAATGTGTTGTATTGATATCTTGTGATTGAAAGGTGAAAATGTTATGTTTCCATTATGCATGTTTTATGTGATACGATTATGTTGAGGTTCTTGGGCATTATTATGAAGACGGGTGGTTCCGTGATAAACTAAGGGCGGGTGAGCCCGATATAGCTCTCCAATGAATTGGGTAACGCATAGGAGTGTAACGTTAAGGTTTCTCCGATGAGATTTAGGGAATATACTGTGATGGGTATTCCAAACGTAACTAAGAGGGTTACTCCCTACGTAAGAATGTTATGAATGCCTCAATTTACCTTTATGTCTTATGATTTCTATGATTTATTCATGATTTGATGAGGTATGTTAAAGTGCTTATGTTTTATCGGTAAAGTATGATTTCATTCTTATGTATATATGTACCCATGTTTCCTTTCCATATTTTTATATCCCTTACTGAGCTTTTTATGCTCATCCCAAGTTTTTTTGAAATGTTTTTCACAGGTCAAGGGAAAGGTACATGATATGATGATAGTGTCAACGGAGTGTCAAGAAAGAATCCATGTTTTATTTTAAATATGTTTCCATTGATGGGAAAGACGAATACTATCTTTATGTAACCACTTTTTTTATATGTGGAATGTAATGCAAGTTTTATGATCTAATTCTCTAAAACTCTAAACCCGAAAAGATCCTCAATGTGTAATCTTGTAATAACTCAAGATTAAGTAAGGTTTAAGGCTGGGGCCTTATAGTTGGTATCATAGGTCAGTTTAGATAACTTTAGGAGTTATAATTCTATTAAATAATTATCCAAAAATATTTTTTTTATGGTCAAATTGAAGTGATAAAGTATTTGAAGATTACCATGTTGCATCATCTAAGACATGTTTGTTCAGAATGGTTTTCCGCAGAGGAAACAGGGAAGCAGTGCTAGGATGGCATACAGAAAGAAATAACCTTCCGAATCAGCATCCTGAGATGGTCGGAATTGGAAATGAACAGTTTGTTGAAGTAATGGAGCAGTTGATTCAATCGATAAATGGTGGTGGTATCCATGCACGAGATCATCCAGATCAACTGTAGAGGAACATGTCAGTGGTGGAATATTTCATGAGGCAACATCCCCCATCATTCAGAGGATCATCTAACCATGTGCTAGCTGAAGGGTGGATTAAAGCACTGGAGAATATTTTTGATGTCTTGGGGTGTTTAGACAATCAAAAGGTTAGTCTTGCTATTTATCGTTTGGAGGGTGAAGCAGATCAGTGGTGGTCGAGGGTTAAAAATATCAGGGACGCTGATGAGATTGATGCTCTCGACTGGGATGAATTCAAAGGTATGTTTCTTGATAAGTATTTTCCTAAGGCTATTCGACTTAGGATGGAAAAGAAATTCTTGGAATTGAGGCAAGAGGAAGACTCAGTGGCTGCCTATGAAGAAAGGTTCACTCAATTGGCAAGGTATGCTCCAAATTTTATCGAAGACCATGATAGTAAAATCAATCGTTTTTACTCAGGATTAAAGCCAAAATATCGAAGGGCATTAGCTTATCGTGAGTTTAAAAGTTATGAAAAGCTTGTTCGATGTGCTGAGATGGTGGAAATGGAGTTTGCCGATGATCAAGTGTTCTATAACAACCAACAGAAGAAGAGACCGAGGTGGAAGGAGAAAGGTAAGAATTCTTCAAAAAAGTCTGACGGTAAGAAAACTAAGTTTCCAGTTTGTGATAAATGTGGGAAAAGGCATGTTGGGGAATGTCTTCTGAATTCTTGAAATTGCTACTGATGCGGTAAGATGGGACATAAGTCTTGTGATTGCACTGGAAAAGATCAGGGTGATGGTAAGACCAAATTTTATTTACAGTTAGTGAAATGTTATAAGTGCAATGAGATGGGTAACTAAAGAAACGAGTGTCTGACAAAGATCTTGGGTGATGGGAAGCAGTTAGACTACAAGCAGAAAGGGGTGGTGAAATCCTTTGCAACTACTTCAGCAGATGTCGGTCCATCAAATGAAGTTTTATCAGGTACTCTGTTTGTTTTTTTCAGATTATTCCAGTGTGTTGTTTGATTCGGGGTCTACACATTCTTTCATCTCTGAAACCTTTTCTAGTAAAATGGGAATACCATCTCAAGAAATGACTCCTGAACTTTTAGTAAAAACACCTGGGGTAAATGTTGAGGCAAAAAGAATTTATAAGAATCTTCCTATCCATATATGTGGAAAAAACCTACTTGTAAACCTTATTGTTCTACCTCTAGTAGAGTTTGATGTTATCCTGGGTATGGATTGGCTCTCTATTTACCATGCTAAGATTGACTGTAAAGCTAAAGAAGTTTCTTTTCAGAAAGACATTCAATTTGTGTAAACGAATGAACCCTTACTATTGATAACTTATCAAGAGGCCCAGAAACATGTAAAAGATGGAAATGAATGTTACCTTGCACACATCGTTGAAAATAAAGGAACTGTTTAGATTAATGATGTGCCAGTGGTAAATGAGTATCCTGATGTTCTTCCTGATGATTTTCCTGGAATAATACCAGATTGGGAAGTTGAGTTTACTCTTGACTTAGTTCCTGATGCAAAGACAATTTGAAAACCCCCTTATCGAATGGCTCAAATTGAACTTTTAGAGTTGAAGGAGAAATTGCAAGATTTATTAGAAAAAGGTTTCATTCGACCTAGAACATCACCATGGGGTGCTCCTGTTTTATTTGTTAAAAAGAAAGATGGTTCAATGATACTTTGTATTGATTATAGAGCCTTGAATAACATCACTGTTAAGAACAAATATCATTTGCCTCATATCGATGATTTGTTTGATCAGCTCCAGGGAGCTTAGTATTTTTCAAAGATTGACTTGAGATCGGGGTACCATCAGCTGAAGGTAAAGGAAGAAGATGTTCTGAAGACCGTGTTCCGTACAAGATATGGACATTATGAATTTTTAGTAATGCCTTTTGGGCTAACCAATGCACCTTCTGTATTCATGGACTTAATGAATAGAATTTTCCATGAGTTCTTGGATAAGTTTGTGGTGGTTTTCATTGATGATATTTTGGTGTTTTCTAAAAGTAAAGAGGAGCATGAAAGACATTTAAGGGTTATCTTGTAAACCTTAAAAGAAAAGAAACTATGGAAAATTCAGCAAGTGTGAGTTTTGGTTGCAACAAATTTCTTTCCTTGGTCATATTGTTTCTAAAGATGGGATAACTGTTGATCCTGCAAAAACAAAGGTTATTGAAGAATGGCCGAGACCCACAAATGTAACTGAGATTCGTAGCTTCCTTGGTTTGGCAGGCTATAACCGAAGGTTTGTTAGATATTTTTCACGGTTATCTAGTCCAATGACTAAGATAACTCGGAAGGGAGTTAAGTTTATCTAGACAAAAGAATGCGATGATTGTTTTCAGGAATTGAAAAGAAGATTGGTGAATGCTCCAGTTTTGGCACTACCTTCCAGGAATGGTGAGTTTGTTATATATAGTGATGCTTCATTGAAAGGACTTGGTTGCGTCTTAATGTAGAATGATCAGGTAATTGCTTATGCTTCACGACAGTTGAAAACTCATGAGGTAAATTACCCTACACATGATTTAGAATTAGCTGCTATTGTTTTCGCTTTAAAAATTTGGAGGCATCATTTGTATGGAGTAAAGTGTGAAATATATACTGATCACAAAAGTTTAAAGTATATATTCACTCAGAAAGAGTTAAACATGAGACAGAGGAGATGGCTGGAATTAATCAAGGATTATGATTGTACAATTCATTACCATCCGGGAAAAGCAAATAAAGTGGATGATGCTTTAAGTCGAAAAATTAATGCTTCATTAGCAATGTTGTGTTTGTAACGTGATCCATTGGTTAAGGATTTGATGAACTTTGGCATAGAAGTTGTTGGTGCAGGAAGTTCTTCTGTTTTGTTTCAGGTATCAGTGAGATCATCTCTATTAGATGGAATCAAGCAAGCACAGAAGCAAGACAGTGAGTTGCAGAAAAAGGTAGAGCTGGTTCAGAAAGGTAAGTTTCCTGAATTCAACATTGATAATGTTTGTGTTTTGAGATTTGGGAAGAGATTGTGTGTGCCTTGTGATTCACATTTGAAGATAGAGTTGTTATGTGAAGCTCATAGTTCTCCGTTTTCAGTTCATCCCGGCAGTACTAAGATGTAAAGAGATCTGCGAGAGTATTACTGGTGGGATGGAATGAAAAGAGATATTGCTGATTTTACTGTGAAGTGTTTGACATGTCAACAGGTTAAATCAGAGCAACAGTTACCGAAAGGGATGCTTCAGCCTTTACCAGTGCCATAGTGGAAATGGGAGAATATATCCATGGACTTTGTTGTCGAATTACTGAAGAAATCTCGAGGTAATAATGCAATCTGGGTTATTGTTGATCGCTTGACTAAATCTGCTCATTTCCTTGCTATACGAGAAATGTTTTCCCTTGATCAACTTTCCCGTTTGTATCTTAAAGAGATAGTCAGGTAACATGGAGTTCGTCTCTCCATTGTATCTGATCGTGATCCCAGGTTCACTTCTAACTTTTGGAAAGGCCATCAGAAGTCGTTGGGTACTGAATTAAATTTTAGTACATCATTTCATCCTCAATCAGATGGGCAGTCGGAATGAACAATTCAGACCTTGGAGGATATTCTACGAGCTTGTTCGATGGATTATCAGAGAAGTTTGGACCAACATCTTTCTTTGGTTGAATTTTCATATAATAATAGTTTTCATTCCAGTATACATATGGCACCATTTCAGGCATTATATGGGAAGCGGTGTCGAACTCCAGCTTTCTAGGATGAAGTGGGTGAAATGAAGTTGATGGGACCAGAATTGGTAGAAGAGATGGCAGAAAAAGTCCAGCTAATTCAGAAGCACGTGATAACAGCTCAGAGTAGGAAGAAGAGTTATGCGGATAACCGGAGGAAGGATCTATCTTTCGAGGGAGGTGATCATGTTTTTCTCAAGGTTTCTCCTTGGAAAAGTGTGATGAGATTTGGTAAGAAAGGAATGTTGAGTCCAAGGTTTATTGGACCATATGAAATTCTAGAGAGAGTTGGATCAGTTGCATACCGGGTGTCTTTACCTCCGAGTTTATCTCAGGTACACAATGTTTTTCACGTTTCGATGTTGAGAAAGTATATGCTAGATCCATCTCATGTTTTGAGTCCAGAGGTAGTTCAGCTGGAAGAAAACATATCTTATGAGGAACAACCGGTCCTGATTTTTGACCACAGGGAGCAAGTGTTACGGAATATGGTGATTAATCAGGTAAAGGTTTTGTGGAAAAACCACATGATGGAAGAGGCAACATGGGAATCTGAAAATGAAATGACGGATAAGTACCCCCATTTATTCGATAAGTAAATAAATTGCGGGGACACAATTTTATAAAGGGGGGAAGGATGTAACATCCCAAGAAAGTAATGAATAATAGATATTTTTTTCTATGTCTATTAATGAATTAGATAGTGCTTTAGAGGCTTAAAATGAAAATAAATCCAATCTTAAGCATGTAATACACTAATATTTTTAAAAGATTGTTTTACTGCCTTTTGATGGAAAACCATTTTTAAATATATCTTTTGACAATTTTATAAGCTATTTTTGTCAAAATAAACTTATTCTTTATGATTGGGACATCAAAATTTACTTTGTGTGAATTTTTGGTATTTTTCAGACAATGTTCATTTTTTAATGAACAGTGAAAAATACTGCATTTTACATCAAAACTGCTTTTTAATATAATTTATTTATATGATTAGATTATCTTTTGAATTGGTTTTGAAGTCAAATTAGAATATATTTTTACCATTTAATCCAATGGTGGTCATTGGAATCAATTTCACTTTGAAATTGGACTTAAACTGGTGTCAATCTTTTGATACTTATTGTTTTATAAAAACACGCTATTTGTCATGACAATGGGATTTAATTACTAAATTAATTAATTTGACTTATATGTTTTGAATTTTGTAAAATAGACTTCATTTTTGAATTCATAATATCAAATATATCTTAGGGTGATTTTTTGATATTTTTCTGAAAAACATCAATTTTTGATGAATAGTGAAACCACTAAGTGGTACTTATAAAAACTGATTTTTTTGTTTAAATGAAATTTTACCACTTTTGTGTTTTTAATTTCAAAAATCCGACATACATGGTTGTCATTAAGAAGTAAAATGTGGTTCAATGAGATTAAAATAATTTTTTTGTGAATAGTAACTCTTAGGTTCTTAATCGCGATTAGAGGTAATTAGTGTAGATTAAGGTAAAAATAATGCTTTAATAAAATGAGATGAGCTTGACACATGTCCTACCCTCATTGGATGTGTCATGGCCAACCAATAAAATCCATGGGTAAACTTGGGGACCCCATGGAGCCACTTTGGTTGGGAAATGACATAAATAACTTTTTATTTAATGTAAAAGTAAAAATGACACAAACATGAGATGTTTTACTAAAACAATTTTTACATGGGGTTATAAAGATCAGATTTTTGATTATAAATAGTCATTGGAAAGATAAAAATATTTCCTACATCATAGTATTTTTTTTATAATTTTTAGACTTTAAATAAATTTAATTATTTATGACATCATGATGATGCAGCGATGACCTCATTATTTAACGATTTAAATAAAATGGAATGATAATGTAAAATCTAAGACCTACACATGGCCAAAACCTATTGGATGGGTGGATTTAGAACCCTTATCACCTTATCCTCGAAACACATCAATGTGGGCCCTCTTAAATCTGAATACCATTTTAAAATAAAGTGACTTTTCTTTACCTTCCAAGAGTGCCCCTCCTCTCCTCTTATAAAAGGCCCCCACCTCTACCTCCTTACCCACACTCCCAAAGCCTTTGGCTCGGCCAACCCCTTCCCATTTTGTCTCTCCACATCCCTATATTACTCCTTGAAGCCTCAATTTGGGCATAAGTCTTCCCAAATAAGCCTTTGAGCTCAAACCAAATGGAGTTACCCGATTTTAAGGTAATGTCTTCACTTGAGTCCTTTTGTTTTATTTTGATTCTCCAACCCCCTAAACTCTTTTTATTCATTTATTTTGTAACAACTCCATTATATTCAATATACTAGGATGTTTTTATAAGAAGGATTCGAGCTACACTTACACACACCTACATATAATGGTTAAAGGACATAATATTTCCGTGGATGGTGAATTTATGCCTCCCGAAACGATGATTGTTCAACATTATTTTAACACCTTCAAAGGTGGCCATTAAGATGTCACTATATTTATATATGATATATAATATGTTTATTTTTTCCTTAAGCTTCTGTATTTTCCATTTTGGGCATACCTTTATGGTTTCCATTATGGGTAAACGTGATATCTTCATTTAAGGAAGTGCGGACTACCACCCCCTCAAAGTGATTTGATTCGTTAAATACCGTATGTGAGACGTATAAAGGATGGAAATATGATATTATATATGATATTATACTGGAATTATAATATAACTTTATATCATTATGATTCCATTCTATAAAATACGAAATAGAAATGAAAGTAGCATTCATGCGTACGTACGGCTTACCGTCTCCATGAACGGTGCATTTCATTTCTTACCTCTAAATGATTATGTAATATTATAAATGCATGTATATACTGGATATATATTATATATACATAATGATTATAATTCTGAATATAATGGATACATGAAAAACATGTCATTATAAAGGGTTTATTTTTGACTCAAGTACCAATGATCGTTAAAACGACCGTTATTAACTTAAATAATTACATAGTGTTCATGACAAGGAAATAAGTGATATAAAAGGAATAATGAACTTGAAAAAGTTTCATAAACAAGTATAAATTAACTCAAGTTTATTATTCGGGAGGCTAAAGAACGATCGAGTAAAGTCGAACCCGAGGTATGGGACTTCGTCTCAATCTCCTTTCATTGAGGCGTATTTTGTTTTATACACAACCTTCTTTTATATGGTGTATAAACCCCTTTGACTTTTATGTTTATTCAAAAGGAATCTTTTTTATACGAATCGTTTAGTAAAAGAAAAAAGGGAATGTTTTTGTCATACGTATGCGGTGACAATGACTTCTCTGCCGTTGTGACCATTATTTGAGTTTCTGCTTCCTCTACAAGCCATACCTTTTTTTAAAAGAAAAATAAATAC
Source organism: Viscum album (assembly GCA_963277665.1). NCBI lineage: Eukaryota > Viridiplantae > Streptophyta > Magnoliopsida > Santalales > Viscaceae > Viscum > Viscum album. The sequence goes on along the minus strand of OY728152.1, from coordinate 1,555,443,268 downwards.
CATGTTTTACTTTTCTTTTATTTTGGTATTGAAAATGGTTTTCATAATGTTTTTATATCAATGTTTTGTATTGATATCTTGTGATTGAAATGTGTAAATTTTATGTTTCCTTTATGCATGTTTTATGTGATACGATTATGTTGAGGTTCTTGGGCATTATTATGAAGACGGGTGGTTCCGTGATAAAATAAGGGCAGGTGAGCCCGATATAGCTCTCCAATGCATTGGGTAACGCAAAGGAGTGTAACGTTAAGGTTTCTACAAAAAGATTTACGGAATATACTGTAATGGGTATTCTAAACGTAACCAAGAGGGTTACTCCCTACATAAGAATGTTATGAATGCCTCAAGTTACCTTTATGTCTTATGATTTATATGATTTATTCATGATTTGATGAGGTATGTTAAAGTGCTTATGTTTTATGGGTAAAGTATGATTTCATTCTTATGTATATATGTACCCATGTTTCCTTTCCATATTTTTATATCCCTTACTGAGCTTTTTATGCTCATCCCAAGTTTTTTTGAAATGTTTTTCACGGGTCAATGGAAAGGTACATGATATGATGATAGTGTCAAGGGGGTGTCAAGAAAGAATCCATGTTTTATTTTAAATATGTTTCCATTGATGGGAATGAAGAATACTATCTTTATGTAACCACTTTGTTTATATGTGGAATTTAATGCAAGTTTTATGATTTAATTCTCTAAAACTCTAAACCCGAAAAGATCCTCAATGTGTAATCTTGTAATAACTCAAGATTAAGTAAGGTTTAAGGTTGGGGCCTTATAGACTAAATCTTCTCATTTCCTTCCTATTAAAGATACATTCTATCTAGATCAACTTTCTCGACTGTATCTTAAAGAGATAGTCAGGTTGCATGGAGTTACCCTCTCCATTGTATTTGATCGTGATCCCTGGTTTACTTCTAACTTTTGGAAAGGCCTTCAGAAGTCTTTGGGTACTGAATTAAATTTTAGTACCACTTTTCATCCATAATCAGATGGGAAGTCAGAATGAACAATTCTGACCTTGGAGGATATGTACAAGCTTTCTCTTTGGATTATCAGGTAATTTGGGACCAACATATTTCTTTGGTTGAGTTTTTATATAATAATAGTTTTCATTCCAGTATACAGATGGCTCCATTTGATACATTATATGGTAAACGGTGTAGAACTCCAGATTTTTGGGATGAAGTGGGTGAAAGGAAGCTGATGGGACCAGAATTGGTAGAAGAGATGGCAGAAAAAGTTCAGTTGATTCAGAAACACGTGAAAATAGCTTAGAGCAGACAGAAAATTTATGCAGATAACCAGAGGAAGGATCTATCTTTTGAGTTAGGTGATCATGTTTTTCTCAAAGTTTCACCATGGAAGAGTGTGATTCAATTTGGTAAGAAAGGAAAGCTGAGTCCAAGGATCATTGGACCATATGAAATTCTGGATAAAGTTGGATCAGTTTCTTACCAAGTGGCTTTATCTCCGATTTTATCTCAGGTACACAATGTTTTTTATGTTTCGATGTTGAGAAAGTATATGCCAGATCCATGTCATGTTTTAATCCCAGAGGTAGTTCAGTTGGAAGAGAATCTCTCTTATGAAGAACAACCAGTCCAGATTCTTGACCATAGAGAGAAAGTGTTGCGGAATAAGGTAATTCACCAGGTAAAGGTTTTGTGGAAAAACCATATGGTTGAGGAGGCAACATGTGAATCTGAAAATGCTATGAGGGATAAATACCCCCACTTATTTTGATAAGTGAATAAAATTGCAAGGATGCAATTCCCAAAAGGGGGGAAGGATGTAACATCCCAGGTAAATAAAGAATAATACATTTTCATATTTATTAATAATTGAGAATTAAATATTAATTTTACTTTAAATGGGTTTCTATGTTCGATAGCATACCTGATACGCAACAAAGAGTTTCTTTGAAATCTTACGTTGCACACTAGTAATAAAATAATACTATTTTAAATAACATGTATTCTTCGTATTGGCAGGAATGAATATAAATAACTAAAATATGATTATATATGTTTGTTAAATGTTTTTACATTTATCCAATAAAGGATAAATGCTTAAAATACGTAAAGAATTCAATTTTAGGCATATATACTCTAATTTTCACTAAAGGTCCACTTATCAACTTTTGATGGAGAACCATCATTAAATATAGTTTTTTCACTCTTATAAATTCTATTGGACCAAATAAAATTCTTCTTTATAATCGGGACATCAAAATTTACTTTGTGTAAATTTTCTGTATTTTTTTGATAAAGATCATTTTTTAATGAATAGTGAGAAATATTGTATTTTAATTCAAAACCACTTTTTAATATAATTTTTTAATATGATTAGATTATCTTTTAAGTGGTTTTAAAGTGAAATTAAAATATATTTTTACCATTTAATCCAATAGTGGTTGTTGGAATTAATTTCACTTTGAAATCGGACTTGAACTAGTGTTAATCTTTTGATACTTTTTGTTTCATAAAAACACGCTATTTGTTTTGACAGCGGGATTTAATTTTTAAATTAATTAATTCAACTTATATTTTTTGAATTTTTTAAAATATACATCATTTTTTAATTTGTAATATAAAATATATCTTAGGGTGATTTTATGGTATTTTTCTGAAAAACTTCAATTTTCGATGAATAGTGAAACCACTAAGTGGTACTTAAAAAAAACTGATTTTTTCATTTAAATGAAATTTTACCACCTATGTGTTTTGAATTTAAAAAATCCGACATACATGGTTGTCATTAAGAAGTAAAATGTGGTTCAATGAGATTAAAATAAATTTTTGGTGAATAGTAACTTTTAAGATTTTAATCGCGATTAGAGGTAATTCGTGTAGTTTAAGGTAAATATAATGTTTTAATAATATTAAATGAACTTGACACATGTCCTACCCTTATTGGATGTGTCATGGCCGACCAATAAAATCCATGGGTCAACTTGGGGACCCCATGGAGCCACTTTGGTAGGAAAATGACATTAATATCTTTTTATTTAATGTTAAAATAAAAATGTCACAAACATGAGTTGTTTTACTAAAAGAATTTTAAATGGGGTTATAGAAGTCATATTTTTTACTATAAATATAAATTGGAAATCTAAAAATATTACCTACATCATATTATTTTTTTTATAATTTTTAGACATTAAATAAATTAAATTATTTATGACACCATGATGATGTAGTGATTACCTCATTATTTAACGATTTAAATAAAATGGAATGATAATGTAAAATATAAGACCTAAACATTTCCAAAACCTATTTAATGGGTTTATTTCCAACCCTTATCACCTTATCCTCAAAACACATCAATTTGGGACCATTAAAATCTGAAACTCGTTCTAAAATAAAGTAGCATTTCCTTACTTTCAACGAGTGCCCCTCCTCTCCTATTATAAAAGGCCCCCACCTCTACCTCCTTACCCACACCTCTCAAGCCATTGGATCGTCCAACCCCTACCCATTTTGTCTCTCCACATCCCTATCTTACTCCTAGAATCCTCACTTTGGGTAGAAGTCTTCCCAAGGAAGCCTTTGAGCTCAAATCAAAAGGAGTTACCCGATTTAAAGGTAGTGTCTTCTCTTGTGTTCTTATGTTTTATTTTGCTTCTCCAACCCCATAAAATTTTTTTATTCATTTATTTTTTAACAAATCCAGTATATTCAATATACTAGGATTTTTTTATAATAAGTTTTCGAGCTACACATACACACACCTTCATCTAATGCTTAAAGAAAATACTGTTTCTGTGGATGGCGAATTTCCGCCACACGAAACGATGATTGTTAAACACTCATATAACACCTTCAAAGGTGGCCATTAAGATGTCACTATATTTATATATGATATATAATATGTGTATGTTTTGCTTACACTTATGTATTTTTCATTTATGGCATACCTTTATGGTTTCATTATGGGTAAATGCGATATCTTCATTTTAGGAAGTGCGGACTACCGCCCCCTCAAAGTGATTTGATTCGTTAACACCATATGTGGTACATATAAAGGATAAATTTAATGATATTATATATGATACCATACTATAATTATAATATAACTTTATATCATTATTATTTCTTTCCATTAAAGTATGATATAGAAAAGAAAGTAGCGTTCATGCGTACATACGGCTTACCATCTCCATGAATGGTGCATTTCATTTCTTACCTCTAAATGATTATGTAATATTATAAATACATGTATATGATGTATATATATGATATCCAAATCATGAATATTATTCTGGATATAATGACCCTTTGACCACACGAACAACATGTAATTGTAAGAAGTTCACTTTTGACTCAAGTACCAAATATCGACAAAACGACCATTATTGTCCTAAATAATTACATAGTGTTCACGACAAGATAATAGGTTATATAAATGGAATAATTAACTTGAAAAATGTTCTTAATCAAGTAGAAATTAATTCAAGTTTATTATTCAGGATGTTAAAGAACGATCGAGTCAGGTCGGACCCGAGGTAAGGGAATTCATCTCAATCTCCTTTCATTTAGGCAAATTTCGTTTTATACACAACTTTCTTTTATACGGTGTATAAACCCCTTTGACTTTTACTTTTATAAAAAAGGAATCTTTTTCTACTAATCGTTTTACTAAATTACAAAAATGAATGTTTCTTTTAACGTACGCGGTGAAAATGACCTTTTCCGCCGCCGCGAGTATTATTTGGTCTTTGGCTTCCTCAACAAGCCGTAATGTTTTTAAAATGAAATAAATACCATATACTCTTTTATGTATTTTGGTTTTGAAAATGGTTTTTATATTGGATTTGTTATGTCAATATATTTAAGTGATATATTGTGATCAAAGTGTGGAAAATTTTTCTTTCCATTATATTGTTTTATGTCTTATGATTTTATAATGGTACTTGGACATTTGACGGGTGGTTACGTGATAAACTGTATAACGGGTGGTGTCGTGAATACCATGACGGGTGGTTACGTTATAACCTCCAATGCATTGGGTATGGAAGTCGGCCGTATGGCTATTCCATTAAGTATGTATGGAAGTTGGTTAAATGGCTCTTCCATTAAGTGATATGTGTGGAAGTCGACTGTATGGTTATTCCACTTAAGTATGTTTATGTCCCAAGTTACCTTTATATGTTATGTATTCTTTATATGGGTTTTATGGTAATCTTTTGGTTACAAAAGGGTAATTAATGATATTTTATTCAGTGAATATAATTTACTAGTTCATAAAGGTGAAGTTATTACTTTGATAAAGTATACATGGTTTACTTGTTGTTTTAAAAACTAACAGTTTTCATTCTTTGTGTATCCCTTACTGAGTTTTTTATGCTCACCCAATGTTTTTTTTTGAAATTTTTTTCACATGACTTAATGTGGAATTAGGTCAAGGATGGGATCAAGGGAAAGTCATGCTATCTAAAACATGTAACTAGACATGTTTCTTTTTAAGAGTTTTTATTTTATGGAAACTTAGTAGAAGTGTCTACTTTGTAATCTTTTGAGATGTAATAGTTATGTCCCAATTTTCTAAAACTCTAAACGTGAAAATATCCTCAATGTGAATTATTCATTTAATTCAATATTAAGTAAGGTTTAATGTTGGGGCCTTATAATTAGTGTCTAGGGACCATTACACACCCTTTCATATATGAATACATCATGACAAAAAAACATGTGTAATTACTACTAGTGGTCCAGTTATGGTAGTATTTCATAATTAATATTATCAAGTGGAAACATTATAAGAAGAAGCCTAATCATATGTTTAGTAATAGAAAATGTTGATATAAATACTATTTATCCCATCATTATACGTTATCCAACCACATAACTTTATTATAAATATTTTCATATTCCGTCATGGTTTTCATCATATAGAAGAAATTATATGACCCTGTCAAATAGACAACTACTTGGGGACATTATTAAAATATGTCCATGTAGAATTGTGAAAAATAGGTTTATTAAATAATCAATTTATAAAATATACGTTATCAAAGTTCAAACAGTTGGTCCATGGGCACCAACACCCACATAATGAACTAGTAAAATCTCTTTGAAGAGGTAAAACAAAAGGAAGGTAAAATTATCATCGACCTATGAGAGTAAAATAGGTGATAATTGTAATAACAAAATAATCTTCCAAGAATTGTGATAATAGTTCTAGATTACCTTAAAGTATCTTAATATATTAATTCTCTATTTATGGTCACTATTTATATAGAAAATAAATGGAAATTTTTAGTCATTATGATTCTACATATTATAATAATCCATCAAGTATTAACATAACTTTCAACCACTACATACCCATCGGTGTATTCTTATTAACTATGTGACAATTTTGAGTCAATAATCTAATAGAAAAATTTTCCTTTCATAAAAAATAATATGAAGAGTATATCGGTTTTTTATTACCCCTTGCACTTCCAAAATAGGAAAACCTCTACCATTAATATAAATAATCTAACCATTAAACATGGTAATTCCAAAAGGTCATTAAGATCATCCTAAAACCCATTAAATCAATGTAACATTGACACTACAGTAAAACATATTGTAAACATCTATGTTAATATTTAGGATAACACTTGAAATATTTAAATGATAAACCTTACATAATGGTATGAGCTATTAACTCCACCTAAGTGTTTTTATCATAGAAATTTACATTGATAAAAATTAATTATAGACATTAAATATGATTGGATATATAAAATATCTTTTACCACTTATAAATAAAAATATTTTATAAAAATTCCTATCATATTATATAGATAATGTATTGAATTTTATTTAATAATATTCAATTAATTAACATTGAATTATTATGTGTTCATAGGTGTTCAAAAATAGAATAGTTAAAAAAATTGAATTCCATGATTTAAAGGAAAATAATATTTTTATTAACACATGAATTTTAATTAAATAATACATCATACTGATAAAGCACAGAAGAAGTCAGTGGAATATTAAGAATTTTAAAAATAATCTGTTAATTATGATGGCACAATAAATTAATATGTAGAACTATATAAGTGTCTGATGAGAAATTTAAAAACCATATCTATTTATCACAATGATATCCCTATGTTTTCAAGTACCAATGAATAATAATGAATATATTTGAACGTTGAGGGTCCCATATCATGAACCTTGCTTCAAATATATTGAAAACACATTCAAATTTTATAGAGTCCATTCTCTAATAATTATAAATGGAAGGCCATTTAAATGCAACCCATTATAGTTAATTCAATAATATTTTAACACTCCATAAGTGTGTTTATCTCATATGATCAATAGTACTAAGGCTAACCTACTTAGGTTAATAGGTGCCTATAAGGATTAATTTTTATACATCCACAATCTGAAATTAGAAATGTTCAATAATTTATACGTTTTAATTAGAACTTCCTTTATTTCAAATCCATACAGAATGAATTTAATTTTCCAAAAATTCTAATTCCTATACATTTAAAAAATTTCATTTAAATTATTAATTTAAATATATAAAAACTATTTCTTTTATTCACTAAAGATCATGCTTATTAAATAGAATTCAATAAGAAATATATATGGTAAACACAATTTAGGTTTATTCATAAACATTATTTAACAAAACATATATTATTATATATAATATAAATCCATCACAATAGCATATAATACATGTATATAATGCATGAATGCAATGAAACATGGTATATAGGTATGAATGGAAAACATTCCCACAAGCTTGGAATAGTTATGAGTTTGTTAATGACTTGTGATTCTAATGATAAAGAAATGATTTATGAAAAAAAATTATTACATATTGGACTAATGGGTAAATCTCATAATCAAAATAAAAACATAAGTGTGTCAATCAATGAAGGTGAAATAATAATAATCTATAGTTAAAACAACATTAAAAACAATACCATATAAGGGAACCTAATATTATTTTTCCATGTGTGGGTTCTTAAGACTCATACAAGTGATATTAATAGTTTAATAAAACATTTATAGTCTCCTTAATACCATAAATTTTTTTTACGACACAGGAAAATATTATATAATACTAATTTTCCACATGTCCAATCTATTCCCTAAAACAATTGTATATAGGTCAGTTTGGGACATAACATTAAGTACACATCCCCTTATTCTAGAGGCAGCTGATTGGTAAAAATGTTCTATTGATGATATAAGGGGGAGACCATAACATGTGGTTCAGTATTAAATATATAAAGTAATAATAATAATTAAACAAATGTAAAGAAGATGATATATAATTATACCACAACATTTTTTATAAAAAGATAACAAGTTGTTTCCAAATAGTCCACCCATGCAAGGACATGCTATTCCATTATTACAATGCAATAAACACACATTACACAATATAAATTAATTAAAAATGTAACATGAAAAATAAATAATGACTCCAACTCTTAATGTTAGCACTATTACATTCTCAATCTCCATCCCTGATAGTATTTTCTAGTACATGAACAAGAAATTTATGTTTCATAATCAATGATATTGAAATTAAACCATGAGATCTATCTTGGTAAAAAAAGATGCCTAAATATCGTGTCAGAAAGCTAAATGGGCCACCCCACAGAGTTTCTAATGTTATATAGTTTAGTAATATAAAATTATTATTGTGTGAATGTATAATATTTAGATGTTTTAAAATAAATTGACTATCTCAGTCTGATTTTCTAACCAGCTACTCATCTGATTCCACCTACTTTGGCCAGATATGTAATGTCTATAAAAAAGTTCATTTAAATAAATAGGGTCAGTAAACTAGGTATATTATAAAGGTGTACATATAGAATATTATACATAATTTTTTTTCAATTATAAATAATGTTTATCAATTAAAACATCTAAACAAAGTGATAATGGTAGTCATGTCCAACAATTCCCTATAATTGATAAGGAGTACCATTATAAACCATTTATCAAAAAATAATAAATATAATAACTATAATGATAATAATAAAATTAATAATAATAATAGTAATAATAATAATAATAAGGTCCACCATACGCCACATGGTTGATTAGATGTAATGATAAGGGTGTCATGCCTAACAATTCAATATGTAATGATTTGGGGAACTTTGGATAATAATTCAATATGTAATGAAATTGGGATCCATAAACAACATATTATAATAGTAATCTAAAGGAACCTAATATCAACAAAATTATGATTTAAAAAATAAGTAACATAATGTCTTATAAATTTAAATACTAAAGAGGAATGTCATTTCAAACCATTATAACTCAATAGTGATGATTTGTATCTCCAAAATATCTTTACCCTACATAATTAATTTATTTTAAATATCCCAAATAAACCATTAGTGGAATTATATTTAAAATTTTATTTTAAAATCATGTTAATAATAATATAGGAACATTATCTTGGATAAATAAAAATTTTCCATGGTATAAATTCATATCATGTGTACAATAAATCATGATTAATTTTTTTAATCAATTTTAATATAATTACATTTTTATGGGTCCTTCATAATGGTCCAAAATAAATTAATAGATTATTGAAAAAAGTTGTTTATCAAAAATATTTAAAAAATAATTATATAAAATTTATCAAATCACTCAAATGACTTAAAAGGGGTGATGCAATTATACATTATGTTTAATAATTCATTATAATTCATTTCAATTGTCAATTCATTTTTAAAAATAACGGAAATCCATTTATTATAAATTAATTTCAATGATTAATTATAAATAATTCATTTAGTAAATCCACCTTCAAGTGGTAGTAAGGGCATCTAAATATATTAAACTATTCAGAAATTAATTTCCTTTATGTTTTATCACTACAATTAGGATACAATCCAACCCCACATAAATGGTGGTTTGATCACATAGTAATTAATACGATGTCAAATAATTTCAATATGAACACCCCAATGGGGTGGACCTAGTCAATGTAGATGACAAATGGTAGTATAAATGTACTATTGAAATATATAAAATATAGTATTACATATTTTAGTAATTGTTTTCACAGTTTAGGGGCAATGTATAGAATGTATGGAATGAATTACAATAACACAATTTATAAACATTGATTCATAATGAAAAAATAGACCACATAATATAGGATATGTATTGTTTAATCATATAATTTATGGTTTTTATTTGATTTGGAATAAGTGAGATATAATAAATTGATGAACAACCTAAAAATTGGTAATAGTATATTAGCAAAAGTTAATAATTTCATGGAGAAAAATGTTTGGATAGGGTGAAAGGTGAGTAATGGACTGCCTGTTACACATCCAATACACCTGATGATGCACAATTTATAAAAATAATGAGGGGGTATTCATCCTATGGATGAGGATATGAGGGAGGATTAAAAGGGATAGAATATGGGTATTAAGAAAGATTAATTGAGGTGAATACCAATTATGGTAAGAGGGGGGAATAGATTTTTTCCAAATTTTAACAGGCCATGTGTACGATGTATAGTTTTTATCCATGTGAGAAAATTCATGTTTTCCCATTCATTGATAATACCCCTCTCAAGGTTTTTGGGAATGTTTAAAATATCCCAAGAAATTATATGTGTCTGGTACAATCTCAACATCCCCACCTTGCATGTGTTAGGAGAATAGAAGAAAAAACATTGTTTAACCTATTTCAATCCCCCAACATATATACACCATTTATCATTGTCATAAATCCTCATTTTTAGGGTTTTACAATCTCTTTGGAAACCCTACAGGGTCCCAATGTTGAGGATCATAGTTAGAACTAACCAATCACTATCGTTGTTCCCTTGTTTTCCTTATAAACACCGATATTTCAAATCCTAATGCTTCCAAAACTCATCCTAAAATCGAAGACCCATTTTAGTATTTATTAATATATAAAACAAATTATTTAGTTTTTCTATATATATAAATTAGAATCTGAATAATTTCTTACATTTTTTGACTATACACCAATTGAAATATTTATTATCTAATAAAAATTCAAACACTTATAAAAAAATTAGATCTTACATACTATGAGTGGGTCATCTTCGACATTCATTTAAAAATAGTCCAAATGAAATCTTGTTTTTATAAAAATAGAAATAATTTATTTTTCTATATCTATAGATTTTTTTATTCTATTTAACTTATTATATATGTTTTAATTAGACTTTAAAATTTAAAATTTTATTTAAATATTTCTCATAATTTTTTTACATATCCCAAATTTTATTATTTTGTTACAAAACATATATTATCGATAATGTAATATTAATATTTTGTCTCATTTTAATTTGATATTCACTAATGTTCTCTTGAAAATACTACATTTTCGTCATCATATGAAATTATATTTCCCGTAAAATAAATATTATTTGTATCATGTATTTTATTATTTATTAATCTATTTACCATAACTACATATGATTTTTTACTCTTAATTTCATTCGAATGAACAATTATATCATAATATTCAATATCCAATACTCATTGAATTTTTATAAAGAATATTATTTTTGAACTAAATATATCACTCAATATATAACGAATAAATTGGAATTACAGTATGGGGTGGGGCCTAATTAATGATATCCCTATGATTAATGGACATCTATCACTATACAAATCTATTGGGTATCATGATAAAATCAGTATTTTTTGTATACCTAAACATTTATTAATCAATCATTGCATAATGATTTTATATTAATTATATCTTTATGTCTGAGATCATGACACCCAACCTTTTGAATTTCATTTATTGAGAATTAAATTTCTATTATCCATGAAATTACTACATTACAATAATACATTGATTATTTCTGTACATATGTTACTAGTTTTATTTCATTCTATTTCAATTATTTGTCATTAAAAATTGATTATTCCTAATTTATTAAGGATTAATTAAAAGGTATGTATCCCTTAATGAGTATATGATATAACCATTTATTTATTTTTTACTACATAGTATATGAATAATGATCTTTTGAAAATTATCATGGATGTGATAATGTTTATTTTGATAATTACTTAATATTTAAATTGTAAAATGAAAATCCTTAATGTATCTGGTACTTCAAGACTACTAAACTAAGAGATCTGTGGGAAAATTATACTTTTTTTCTTATTCTTGTGTAATAAAGAACACATAATCTCATGGATAATAGATATGGGTTTTTTAAGGTTTGTATCATATCTCATTTAGTACACACCATTATAACATGTTTTAGTAAAACATAGATTAGGTTATACAACCCCATTATAGAAATTAAGAATAATTCAATGTATATGAAATATTTATAATGTTATCTAGGAAATACATAAATTTCGTGATATTACATGGGTATTTGGTTTATCATTGATACATATCGAGGTAATAAGCTCAAAAATATTTATTTGAGTATATCTTATCCACCATTCAGGTTTATGGTGAATTGGGCCTGAAGATGTAACTGGATTGACACTCCTAGGAGATATTCCAGGATTAGTTATAATTTTATTTGTAAAACAATATATTGGATTTTAATAAATGATATCCATATATAACATTGGTTATTCCAAGTGTTTCATTGATTGAATGGAATGTTTCATGATTTTGTATGATTTTTAATGATTATTTTAATATATTATTGGTTCTGAATAAATGGTTTATATTTTGAAGTTGTCAATGGATTAAAGTATAAGTATTATTTATCAATTTTTAATATTATGGATAATACAATGATTTTCATATGAGAAACTAAATTATAAGGGATTTTTGAGGAAACACATTTTATTTATGCTCAGTTAGCTACAAAAATATATGATTAACAAAAAAAATTGAATGTTTTCTAACATGTTGAATAATAGAAATATTATATTTTATGGACGTTCTTGTGTTAATGTACATAGAATAATGAAAGTTCAATTTACATCTTGTGATGAATGTGAGAAGAAGCACCCAGTACAATTTCAGAAATGAAGGGGGGTTTATTTTTTAATGTAAATTTGACATAATTGGAAATTATAGAGGAAACATAATGAGTTAAATCATTATGTGTGAATTTATTCCCATTTTAAAATTTATGGATCAGTGTATTAGGTGTTAGGAACATGGGATCTTTTTGATTAAGTATACATATAAATGGGTTAACTCATAGACCATGTAAGGACTTATTCTATATAATCAATATGAAAGGACATAAAATTTTGAGTATTGTGATTCAAAAAATATTTTACAAATGTGTTTTATCATAGATATTATAGTAATAAGAATAATTAAATATCTTAATATTGTTCCCCAATTGTTTTTCAATTATTTTAATCCATATGTAAAATGGTACAGATAATGAAAAATAATAATTTAGTGGTATGGTGATATGTTTTGGGAACAAATGATTAAGGGAGAGATAAAACATAACATGTGCTTAGTTTTTCGTTAATTTTATTTGGTTTTCCTAAATAAATAGTTGATATTATTGATGTAAATTTTTATTATTAGTAACAAAAAAATGAATATTTATTCGATGAAAAATTTATTTATGAGGGTGTTTATTTCATTTTATGTATTTTTAAAACATATTCGATGGTCTTTAATCTTATTATGATATATGATGATATAGATCACATGATCATTAAATGAAATTATCAGTTACTTAATGTTGTTTGAGGATAAATAATAATTTTTTATTAATAAAATATGTTATCATATATTTCAGTTTTTTCTTTATTAAATTTGGCCTGACATATTTCGGTGGATTAATACATTTAAATGTTTATAGATTGGATTATTTTTTAAGAAAGGTGTTATTTCGGTGGATTAATAAATTTAAATGTTTATATATTGGATTATTTTTTATGAAAGGTTTTATTTAATAGACATTGGATAAAAATATAGTAATTCAAATTGGATCAATATTTTTAAATGTTACAGTTTAATTAAATATTAATAGAAATAAGGGATTAATTATAATTTTTATGGTTCTCATGATCTATTAATGGTTAATGTTACTACTCTAGATACAAAATATTCATGTATGTATTGATTTACTAGAGTAAGAGAAGATGTAGAATAAATATAAGCACTAAAATAAATGAAACATCATATATTAAATTGAATGAAATAAAGTAATTACATTTTCTCTTATTAAATGTATTTATAGTTATATAATCCCTCAATATTTGGAAAAATTTATTAATACAAATATTTATATATTTTCCTTCAAATATGATGAATGGATTTACTGTTCACCACAAAATGAATTATGGTTTTTTGTTTGTAATCATTTTCACGACCATGTTATATATTACACTATATATTTCATTGAATTTTATTTATCACTTACATGTATTTATATATATATATTAAAATCAATAAATTTTTATCCATATTCGGGAAATCAAATATGCAGAATATCATGTAGAATTTTTCCTATATTCTGTGTAATGGGCTTCATGCCCACTCGTATATCGAGCCAAAAATATATATAATGTAATTAAGGGGCTTGTTGGGTGGGTTATCCCAAGAGGGATATGACCCATCATTGGGGAATGGGTGTGTGAAATGTGACTTTATATAACGTATATGTACTACCATAAACATAATATAACATTTTAAAAGAATATATTTATGATTCCCCCATTACATTTTAAAAATAATTTTGTTATCCCTCTATATGATGTTAGTTTTAAACAATATAGAAATAATTGATGATATAGATAACATTTTTAGGGTTTATTTTATTTAATTCAGTTATCACTTAATATACTAATATATTAAAGGAATATTATTTCTAATAGAATACAAGATTCACACTACTAATCAAAAAGAAGACACAGAGTACTGTTATTACAATATAATCATTACAACTAGGATATTTAATTTAATGGTTTCAAAAGGAGTAAAATAATTATAAAATAGGTATCAATATCCTACTCAATACAAATTCATTGATTAATTCATAGGAAATAAGAATTATATCTTTAGTAACAAAAAATTATTCTTAAAAAATATTGTTCCATTAAAAATTGTTTTATTACATTTTTAGATTATAATTTAATTAATATCTTGATCTATTAAAAATTATGTTTAATAAAAACAATGTATTTTGGAAATCATAATATAAAAATTTGATTAGTGGTAATTCTTGATAATTTTTGTAAAAGTTTCATCATTCAATGAATAGTGAAAAATTAATATTTTTTTGTTCAATATTTTTTTAAAGAATTTATAAATTTTCATTTTTATTGAAAATGGGATCAAAAGTAACATTTTTTTATTATAATCATGAATAATCCAATTATATTTATTAGAAGAAATTTAATATGTCATTTCTTATAAAAAAATTATATTGAAATTTTTTTATTTCATGAAAACTATTATGCATTCCCATTTTTTATGGCTATATTAAAATGATGTTTTGAATCATAGAGAGATTGAATCCTTCAATATGGATTCCATATTTTGAATCCTGAGGTTAATATATAATACATAGTTTTATTTTATGCATTAGGAAAAGTTATCATGATAAAAATTATCACACTATTAAAGGGTAAGACGGTTTATTAGGGTTAAGAATAATGTTATAATTATTCAAATAAATTCAAAACCGCTTATTTTGTTCATTGGATGAGTCTATTTGCCCTATATTTATTCAAAATTAATAATATTTTATTTTTCATATTTTAATAATGATTTTTATCTTTTTAATATTTATGGTAATGGTAAAGTAAAAAAAATGTAACTTCATTTCATTGAAAATTATTAATCGACCATGACATGGATAATGACAAATTATTTTCAGTTATAAATTTTAATTTTAAATATTGTGGAATTTTTTTATCATTGAATGTTTTTTTTTCAATTTATTAATGAATTAATTACCATATATTCTTACACAATGAAGAAATATTTTGTAAACGTTCAATATAAAAATCATTTAAATGATTTTCAAAAAATTTAAGAAATATTTTATTAGTTAGTTATTATTCCTTAATAATTTTATATATACATATTATTTATTATGGATGTTTTAAATATTAATATTAGAATTAAATATTTTTCTTTCAGTCATTAATGACAATTTAAATGAATAGTTTCAATATAAAATTAATTATTTTATGAAAAAGTATTTTATTAAGTTATTATACACTACTACGAAGTGATATAAGAAAATATAGAAATTATATGGTCTGAATGTTATGAAAGTGTTAATTTATGATCCAATTATAACATTATAATAAAAATAACATCCCTTTCATATTTAAAATTTGATTAGAATGATTTTGGATAAAACTGGTTTAACATTTGTTTATACTAAAAGATATGGCCATAAATTACTTCTAAACCAATATAAATATGATTAGGTGATAATAAAAAGACCATATATTTCATAAATTCAAATATATGAAAATATTAAACAATTTTAAATATGTTAGTCAAAAAATATTTTATAATAATTATATAATTTCCCAAAAATAAAATTAATGATATTTTATTATAAAAAATAATTAATTAAGTAATTAAAAGTAAATAAAAATATAATCATCAACAGAATTAGTGGTATATGGTCGTAAATATTAAACATGGTAAAATAATTTGTCACTTTGTATTTCATAGTTACTTTCTTAACACCTATAAAATAAAACAACAACGATAACTAAGTAATTGTCAAAAGTTTTAATATTGGGATAAAACTAAGAGATAAGGGTAAAAATGCTACCAAAAGGTTTTCAAATATTATTAGATAATATTTTTTAATTTCATAATAATAATTTATTATAATTATATCAATTTTGATTCATTCTTTTCATGAAATTAAAAACATATAAATTAAATACATTAAATATTTACAAGAGTTCCCCTCCCCTCATATACAAAATGATACCCATTTTCACTTTTCAGTATATTTATTGAGATACATAGATCAACCATACACTTCCCAATACCATTATAAAATTATATATCATTGAATTATATGTTTTAGTATTTTTATGAGATGATATTTAGTGTCCTTAAAGAGGGATCTACAGGAAATTAACCAAAGAAGGGGTAACTATATTATTTATATCATTCAAAAATCATTCATATATTACATCATTTAGAAATTTTATGTCAGTATTATTATAATAAACATTGAATTTTATATATACCTACACATTATTATGATATGGTAAAACATCATTATATCTCTCTTCAATCCTATGAAATGAAAAAATATCCCTTTTCTGTTAATATGGATTATCATCTCCATGTACTAGTGCAATCCATTTTTCATCACCAATTTATTTGGATTTTCAAAAATATGGAACTGATTAATATATATAATATTTTTGAAATATATATACACATGTAATTATAATATAATATCAACCATTTTGACTTCCAATCTTTTGTTAAATGATAATGTTTCTCATGTATTCACGTGGACTACTACCTCCACATAGTGATGCAATTTATTTATCACTACCTCTTTAAATTGATGGTAATATGGAAAAATATAACAAATATATATGATATATATGATATAATAATGATTATTTAAGGTGAATTATTTTTAACTTTTATCAATTTTATCATTTGAATGGTGAAAACAACATTCATATATACATACAACCTACCATCTCCCTGAACATGGCAATGAATTTTTCTATATAATTAACATATGAATATATATATATATATAATGAATATATTTTATATTAAAATAATTATTAATGTTCAATGTATGATGAATCCACAATTATTGTAAAAGTATTTGAACTACCGAACTAAAATTATCATGAAAAATGAATAATTTGACGCAAAAAAATTGATAATAAAAAATTATGGTTAAAAAATGGTCATAATTATTAATAAATTTTTCATATTTGAAATTATATAGATATTTGTTTTTTTAATTATAAAAAATAACAAATTATTATATAAGGGCATAGAATAACTTACGAGGAAAATCAAAAATGAAATATTAGATTTCACCTCAATTTTTACTCCATTAAGACATATTCAGTTTATACCTACCAATATATTAAAAAATATTGGGACATTTATTTTATAGTAAAGACATCATGATGTTGAGTGGTCGTGACATTAAACATTAATCCATTAAATTATTTAGAATTATGTTATTATTAATAATGAAATTACATCATTGATATTATACCGGGATTCTTTTCATTCTCAACATACTGATTAAATGGAATGTGTTTTCATTTAATTAATTTTGTATATTGAATATTCTTAATTAATTCATTATATCATTCATTGTATGAAACCATTTCTATGAATCTGATCATACCCTTTATTTATTTTCCTTCCACTATGATATGAAGGATGATATTATGAATAATATCATCTATGAAAAAATATTTCTTATGTTATGTATTTATAATTCCAATTTATAACTGGAATTAGATATATATATATCTCCATGACTAAAAAACACATTGATCATAAGTTATGTGATTACTTAAATTGTGTGTCAGTGTAATAATGTATACACAAGATTTGGGTTACTGGAATTGGGCTAGTTACAATATTAGACATCAGTCATAGGTGTGTGAAATCATCAATAATAAATTATGACTGATGAGTTCATTTCATATAAATAAGACATAAGACAATGAAATAAAAATTTGGTATAAATATAAGTAAATAAAATAATATCTTTAGTCTGATGTATATACGAATACATTTATAGTTGATCGGGTCCCATTTTTAATTTTGTTCCATACCCATTCACACAACAAAAACATATTTTAAGACTACTCACCATGAAAATCATCATATAGTAACCTCAGGATGACTACCAATTTAATTTTTTGGTCATGGGGAAACTTCTAATATACCCTAATGGTATTGGGATAGTCACCTATGTAACCACTTGATATTGGTATAATCACCCATGTACCCCATTAGGCTTGGGACAACCTATCAAGTACCCTACTAAGATCATGAGATATAAAACATTACTCAATGACCATGAGAGCCATAAAAAACAAAAAAGTCACGTAATAATACTACATTCATATATATTCCACAATAACACATGATAATTCATTATTAATTCTAAGATTATTTAACCCTTTATAATGAAATTGGTTCCATGAATAATAATTAAAATAATAACATCATAATCTATCCATTGAATATAAGTGGATTATAGTAACCTAGTTTTATTTAAGAAATAACGTATTTATTCCTCTTATGTATATAATGTATATGGGTGATGTTGGGAGTGTTTTGAGAACTTTTTAAGGGGTATTGTAGATTTTTTATAGGTGTATGGTTGTTTTATTATTTTGGAGAACCGTGAAACAACTATATGAAATTGTTCATAATGAATCAATATCTAAATGGAAGGTGCATAGGTGGAATAGGTTTTTCCCAAATCATGTGGAAGCTTAAGTGTAACTGTTATGTATTTCAAATACTACATGGCATTATTGGTGGATGTTTTCCCAATAAATTGATCCAACTATGTGATGTTCATCATTGATGTAGCGGTTGGCGCATGTTTTTTGAATGGTTTCCCAAACAGTGCCACTGATCCTTGCATTATTAAAAAGGAGACACTAAAAATAGTATATTGGATGGAATTGTGTTTTAATTCATCGTTTCCCACAAAACTACCCTAATTTGGTATTTTTTTCACTCAATTGTTTTAAACCTCTCCCTATTGATTTGGATGTAATCTAGAGGCTTTTATTTTTAATTTGAAGGCAGATTTTGGCAGTAAATATTTGATCTTGGTTATTCATGATGATTTTTCTTATAACCTCTTCAATGTCAATATCATTTTTTTGGATCTATGCCATCTACGGATAGATATAATTTATTTTATTCCAAATATGAATTTAGTTTTCCTTCATTAATGATAGAGAATGATATAAAAGGTTGATTCGTGGAGATTTAACTGAGTTTCGAGGGATTTTTCAGGTCATTATTCTTTCTCTTCCTAAATCTAGAGTTATGTGGATTCATTCTTCACTCATATTTGTAAAAATAAATGTATGAGTTTCAAATAGATTGAATTTATTGAAATTAATTTTTTAATTGTTTGTGAAAATCATGGTAGAATTACTCATTGGTAATGGTTTGTGGATTTATGTGGAATTGTGAATTTTTTGTGAAAGATGATTTTTAAATTACAATTTTCATATTTAATTTAATTGTTTTGTTTTTATTAGAGTAATTGAGAATTTATTTTTATTAATATTTTTGTTTTATAAATATGGTTTACTGAAATGTTTTTTACTAACAAGTTTGTTTTATTTATATGGTTTTTTAATTGAAGTGGTTTTGGAATTGAAATGGTTTTTGTGTATAATTTGTGATGTGTGTTCATATTTTATTACAACACCTTTTTGAAATATAACCTTTTTTAGTGCTAAACGTTTAATAGAACATGGGATTTAATTAACTTTCTAGGACTTGGTAGATCGATGAGAAACCCATCATGATTAATTAAAAGTAAAAAACAAAGCATGGATATGTAGATGTTTGGATATGTGAATATGTGGTATGTAATGGGTATTCTATAAATGGAACAATGGAATGGTTCTGAGAACTTTTTTTTTGGTTCCTTGATAAAATATTCTTTTTAAATGGATATATATGATAACTATATATATTTAGTTATAAAAATATTATAAAAATTGTTAATATAAAATATATTATGTAAATGTCCCAAATTATTCTATCCTTGTGTTGGGAGTAGGGATTCCATTGGGGAAATTTTTTGAGTTTTATTACTGACCCCTTTTGGGAACTTAAGTGAAATTGTAGAATTTGTTTACTAGGAAACATGTAATGGTAATGTGTTGAAAATATCTATTGGTAATTCATTATTCTCGAACTTGGAGTTGGATTTTTAGTTTGGAGATAGGTCTCTATAATCCACTAGATTTGATAGTTTCCCATGTATTTGGATATTTCTGTCTTCCATTGTGGTACTTGGTTAGTTGATTTTTAATATCAGCTTCTTTATTTGAGTTTTCTTTTATTGATATAATAATTCCTGTATTGGTTTTTTGGTTATTGAATTTTTGGTTGATTATTTAATTATAAAAGGTAAAATCATCACCAACTTGTAATGAATCCCTTCAGAATTTATTTCCAACCATTGGAGACTTGGTATTGTCAAATAGGGTTGATTAACGTCCTCCCACCTTCTCAAAAAAATTAAGAGGGGAGGGATAATACAAATAGTATTAGTTTTTCTCATTCAAAAAATGTTTGCTGGACATGTGGTATCAGTTATGTCCTTCTTTTGAAGAACATGTTCTTTAAGTCATGATTTTTATTTTGCATGGTATTTGTTGTCGGACATGGATTGAAATTAATTATTGTCTATTTATTGAGCTGGGATCATGAAAAGGAGTATTACTATAATAAATGGGAATGTAGATAATTAAAATATGTAGATAACCATTTCTGATGAACTTAAAGGTACCATGAATTTGGGTGCATAAGTGTTTTAGAAATATATATAATAGATTAAATCATATAATCATGGGTAAAACCAGTGATAAGAGAATGTAATGCATTAGGAAATGGAATCCTATTAGGAGTTCATTAATTATTTATCATAATGATTTATGATTTTGTGAAAATATTTTATTTTTGAAAAATGATTAACTCATTTTCAATGTGATGATTTTGAAAAAGAGAAAAAAATAGAATTTTGAAAATGTTTTTATTTTCAAAATACTGTACCTATTTTTTAAAAAATTGGTATCTTTTTGAAATTACTGCATTTAATTTTTTATGTGGTATAATTTTATATTCTAATACTTTAGTTAATAGAGTTTGAGACTTATGGGTATCCTTATGTGAATAGGATATGGCACCTGACATGCATTGTAGAAACCTACACGAAGATTCTACTATGAATTTGGTTGCATGTGATCCATATATTAACCCACAACTGGTTTAGAGTATATTCCATTTTTATCAATCTATAGACATGGGGACTATGAGGAATGATCCATAGAAATTTGATCATTCATTCATGTTATAGAAGAACAATCTACCCATTCTTCGAGGTTATTTAGAACTAGAAAATGTTGATGTGTGGCTAAACATGATGAATAATCTCTTCGATTTCATTAAAACACCATCATTGTTGAATGTATAGGAGAAGATTTATATTATGGAAGATATTTCATTACAATGGTGGGATTTAGTGGTCCATGCTAAATTTTAATAAGGTATGGGGTTGAAGGATTATGAATAATTTTTTGACAAACAATTCCATCCTCATACATTCATAACTCAAGTAACTACAAAAATAATAGGTTTGAATAATGAAAATATACATTTCATGGAGTATGATGCTAAATTTATGATTTTGGTGCACTTTGAACTCGATTTTCTACTATTTAATCCATGAAGGAAAACATATTTCAATTAGGGCTAATACAAGAGATACATTAGATGATTTTCTTTCCATATATTAAAACTATAGGTAGATAGGGAATAGGGGAAATAAATGAAAGAAACTTCTTCATAGATATGGAAGGATGATGTATGTGGCTATACATAAGAAATAATGGGAACACTAATATTAGGGAAAAATAGGGGAGGGACACCTATTTTTGAGGTGGGACCATGAATCAAAATCAATCGGATAGATCAGTGTACGTTCCCCATTGGCCCATAACTAAATATAGATATTTCCATTGTGGTCCCATTGACATCATGATGTGAGATTTTATGGATCCCCCAAGATAATTCAACAATTTAAAAAAATGGGGCACCTTCAGCCTTGTTGTCACTGTTCTATAAGGTAAGATGTTCTGGACAATTCTCATGATTTATAGACACTATTTTCTTCAATGGAAAGTGGGTTGAAAAATAAATATTTTCAAAATAACATATATATATATATATATATATATTTATATATGGTGATTCATGTAATAACATGACTCCCAAGATATATTAATCACAATAAATTAATAAAGATTAAACTACAACAATGAAGATGTTATAAAGAGGGGAACATGTTATTATGGATGATCAGGCAGGACCATCAAATATGATAGGTACAATTCTATTTATTTATAACCTTATGAACATGTTTTTATACATGTACATACCATTACATAATTACTTCTCATACTATTGATTATTTAATTTTTAATGTTGAGAGTTTTCTTTCGGGGATACATTTCATAATCCTCATGGTGAATGAGAATGTTGTACCTTTATGTGAATATGATATTATATAACCATTTATGGAGCCCAGCTAAGATGGTATTTTCTATTAATGATATTGATTCATTTGATATAATTTCATGTATGTATTGGTTGACAACAATGAAGTCTCACATCGACTGTTATACCACAGAGATCTATTTTACAATATAATTTCGCTTAAAGAATCTCTTTCTAGGGGACTAGAATATAAAGGCATGTGAAACAGGATTTTGGAACTAAAAGTAGAAATTATCTCATATAAATTGGAATAATTATACATGGAATCAATATTTGATACCGAGAAGGGTAGATTTATTGTAGTGGTGTATCATCTTCCAAAAGTGTTTTCCAAAAATTTATCAGGGTTTCCACATTTGAGAGAAGTATAGTTTATAATGGATCTACTCCATGGGACCTGTCCCATATCACATACATTATATTAGATGGAATAAAATGAAATAGGGGATCTCAAAGGGTTGTTGTAGGAGATAAAATGGTAAGGTTTCAGGGGACCTATAATCTTTCTAAGGGTAGAAAAAGTCTTCTTTTCGAAACACAGATTGAACTATTTGGTTGTGTGTTGATTAACATAACCATAACCTAGTATCAATAAAAAAATATTTATCCACTTCCACAGATTGATGATCTGTTCGATCAATTGTGTGGATCTCATTGGTTCTCTAAAATTGATTTGCATTCTGGATATCATCCATTTGGGGTTTGGATGGATGACATTCTAAGGAAAACTATGAGAAGAAAATATGTACATTATGAGTAGGTTGTTTTTCATTTTAGTCTTTATATTTCTAAAAAATTCCATTATCCAATAATGAATCAAATATTTTTGAGATATCTAGATTCTTTAATGGTGATATATTTGGATGATGAGTTGATGGAATCAAGGACAGTTGCTGAGAATGAGCATCAATTAATGACGGTGTTGGTTATCATAAGGGATAATGTTTTTCATGAAAAATTCAATACATGATATTTTTAATAAGATATATATCTATCCTTATCCATTTAATATCAAAAAATGTTATTTTTGTGGATCTAGAAAAGTTAGAGGTCTATATCTCTTCGACCCCATGATAGACCATTATGGATATAACATGTTTCACAGGATTAGCCAAATATTAATGATGTATTGTTCATGATTTATCACAAACAGCTTCTCCAATGACATCTTTTAAAAATAATAAGTATCCTTTCCAATGGTAATAGGAAGTCTATAAATCATTTCAAGAGATATAATCTCTTATTCCATAAGCACCAATCATGATTTTTTGTGAATCATGACTAGGGTCTATGGTGTATTGTGATGCTTTGGGATGTAGGATGTGATGTGTTCTCATTTAGGGATATCATGTTGTTTTATATATCTCATGGAGGTTTTATGTGCCTAATATGAACTACCCAACTCATGATTTGGATTTAGATTATGTACTCCATGATTTTAAGACATTCCATCATCATCTCTATGGTGATAAAATCATTGTGTTTACAGATCATAAGAGTTTCAAGAATATTTTCTCAAAATGGGATTTGAACACAAGATAAATATTATAGTTGTATTATCACCATATTAAAGAATTTTTCATGACGTATACAACAAAAAAAAATTTAGTGACTGATTTATTAAGAGAAAATTCATATGCTCAGTATGAATAAGAACCTTCTAATGAGTGTAAGATGATGTCAGTCCTAGCTGACATGCACATGGAATGTGAAGTCTATAATGGATTTTCTTTTTTATATATAGTTTTTTTATGATTTTGGGGAAATGGTTAAATATTCTTAGACATACATATCTGAATGTGTGTATATGTGTTTATAACATAATGGTGGGGAGACTGTTGATGTCTTGAAGTGAGATGATTATTTACTGTCATTGTTCTGAAATTGGATGGTCGTAACAATGGCTTGTCCGGAACAACATCTTCATGCCATCCACCAGTCAATATAGGTTATTAATTATAGAATACGTAAAATTTATAAGGAATTAAAAGCACAATTATTATGTAATGGAATGAAATAGATGGTGGATGAGTTTTTTTAGATTCTTTAAATTTCAGTAGTTTAAAGAAGAGCATTTGTGACCCACAGGTATGTTGTATTCATTACCTTTTTTGTGTTTGTAATAGGTAACATATATCTATGTAATATTAATTGGTATTTCAATACTAGTTTCGAAACATGACTCTATATAGGTGATAGTGGATCACATAACAAAGCAGCACATTTGATTCATATTCATGAAACTCTTATGGTGGTTGAATTTTCAAAAAACTTTAACTGGGAAGTGGTAAAGAGGAATGAAATACAAGTTTCAATCATGTCTAAAAGATATCCAAAGATTACATAAAATCTCTAGAAATAAATTCAGTGATTTATTGGGACTTAGTTTAAAAAGCTAAAAATGTATCATATATAAATGGAAAGGTAATCCCAACAGATGATGAAAATGATTGAATACATGTTATGAGATTATATAATATATTTTTATGGATTAGGGAAATATGACATGATATTATTGGAGTACCCATATAAAAAAAATTTAGACCTTGAAAAAAATGGATATTTTTGAAGGATTATTTTACATTCTTTATAATTTTCCACTTTGTTTGGTGAAAAAATGTGAGATTTTATTGGGTGTACCAAACCTTTTCCTTGAAAAAAGAATGAATATACAACTGATTAGAAAATGGATAGAGATGGAATAGAGTCCTAAAAATATTATTTTGATCATTGTCAATGGATTTTTTTCATTCGTGTTAAGTGATCACAGGTTCTTGAGGATCATTACAAGGCATAAAAATTATTATTTTGGGAAGAAGGACATGTAATCTCTCATATAATAATGACTTTTTGGGGTAATAGAATGGGTTGGTGAGGTGGAATATCAGATGGTATTACCACCATGGTTTAGTACAGTGCATATTGTGCTTCATCTATTTTAGTTGAAAATTTATTATCCTGATCGTGGACATGCGATTTAATGGGATCACATTTTCCTAAATCCAGTTGCATCATTAGGGAACATGGTAGTGCAGATAGTGGAAAATAAAAAAAATATCTGTCTAGTATGAGTTTTGGAAAATATAGTTCGATACATGAAGATACATGGGAACTAGATAAGGAAATGAAAGTAATGTGTCCATAAATCTTTTATCAGGATAGTGTTTTAATAATTTATTATATAGAAATGAAAATGGTGGGGAGAATGTAGAACCCCAAGATTCATGTAATCATCCATTTCATTATGATTTTTCAGTACATAAAATATATGGGTGATGTTTGTGATATTTTTAAGAAATATTAGAACATTTTGAGAATTTTATAAAAGGTCATGGTTGGTGTACAATTTGGAAAAACCATATAAAACCTAATGGATACTATGAATAATGAATCATTGGTTAATGTGATGGCGGATGTGAGGTGTATAGTTTTTACGAACCATGTGGAATCCTTGGAGAAACTATTATACAATAGAAAATGGTATTTGGAATGGCTGGAACACAATTTTGAAATAATTTGATCCAACTGTGTGAGGTTCATCTTTGTGGTAGTGGTTGGAACACTATTTACTCATGGTTTTGCTAACTGTGGGACAAAACCGTGCAATATTTAGAAATTGGATCATAAAAAGAAGATCTAGGTCCTCTATCTGTTTTAATGCCTCGTTTTTCACTAAAATGTTCAAAAATATATATTTTTCCCTATTAAGTGTTTGTGAAACCCTTCCCATCAATTTGGATGAAATGTGGAGGCTTCTTATGGTGATTTTAAATGAGATTCTCATGGTAAGTGTTCGTTCTTAGTCGTTCTTGGTGCTTTTTCGTAGATCCTTTTCCTATAAATATTGTTTTTCTTATATATATGTTTTTGTGGAATTATATAATATGGTTGATTCTAATTATGAATATATTTATATTTTTAAGGATATAGGAAGTGATCTACGGTGGGTTCATAGAGATATATCCCATTTTTGTGGGGATTTTCAGATATTTCTTCATTTTCATCAGGAAATATGAGGTAGGTGGAATGAATCTCTACACATATTCATAGATCATATTGGATATATATAATAATTAATTAAATTTATTAAAATTCATTTTGAAATTTTTGTTCCAGGCATGGTAGAAAACATCTTTCCTGTTGATTTGTGGATTTTTGTGGTATTATGAATTATTGTGAATTATTATTTTTTAAATAGTTTTAAAAGGTTGATTTAAAAAAAATTGGTTCTGTTTTAATTTCATAAGATATAGATATCAATAAATGGTTGGTTTTATTTAAATGGTCTGTTGGAATGGTGTTCAATAAAACGTTTTTTAAATGGTTTTGGCATCAAAGTGGTTATGGAATTAAAATAGTTTTTGGGCATATATGGTGGTGTTTGTTCATATTTCATTATGAGGTGTGGTTGAAATATTACCTTATTATTAGGGAAAAGTTGTAATGGAACATGTTATTCAATTACCTTGGGACGACTTACATTATCTAAGAGAAACCACTCCTGAGTATGAAACATTCATAAGGATTCATGCATGTATATAAGTGTGGATATGTGGATATTTGGTTTTGAATGGGATATTCTAAAAATGTAAACATAGATTGGTTTTGAGAACTTATTTGTTTTTTTCTTGATAAAACTCCATTTTTGTGAACAATTTTATATGAAAATTGTTTTTATTTCGTTATAAACCAATTTTTGATATTATATTATATACATAATTTTAGGTTAATGTTCTATTATGTTCTATCATAGTGGTGTGATTATTGACGTCAACCGGGAAAATATTCTGAGTTTCATTACTCCCCCACTGATAGGCACATTGGTTATTTGATTTTATTTTACTAGGACATAGTTAAATATAAATCAAGGCACTTTTCTATTGGTGATTTGTGATTATTGGGAAAGGAGTTGGAGTTGGAGTGTGGAGTGTAGAGCTATGTCTTTGTAATCATTGACATTTTCTAGATCATCTTATAGTATTTAGTTTTATTCTTCCATTATAGTAATTGGTTTAATTATTTTTAATATAAATGTTTTAATTTTTATTGTATTTCTTTGATATCATACATTGTGTAGTGTTTTTTACTGTACGTTTGTTTTTTGTTTTATTCATTAACGGAATATTTTCCCCCATGTGTAATAAATCCCTTCATCATTTACAATCAAACTTTAGCATCTGGGGGATATGTCTTAAGGCAAAGTAATGTCCTTCATCATTTTTTAGAAAATGAAGAGGGATGGGATGTTACCGGTATGGTATCATAATATTTTATCCCCAGTGAAACGTTTCATTAGAAAATGTATTTTTATATAGTCAAAAAATACTTTTGTAAATGTATTTGCAAGATAGTATAAAATTAAGGAAAATTATATTTTTTTGGATTTATTTTAAAAAAAGATCTTTATATATATACTAATAACATTTTATTTTAAAAAATTGAAAAAAATTATATAGAATATTCATGTTGAATAAACAACATAAGAGTGAAAAAATCTATTCATACAAATTAACATAATAAAATACTTGTTTGCACATTAATAATGTAAGTAAAAAATTACCCATTCTAAAAATGAATAGGTATTCCAATAAAATATATGATAATAAGGGAAAGATAGATGAAAATAATCTTTTTCATTACTTTAAATGTATATAAGAACATCCATAACATAATTTTTAGGGAAATTGATATTGAAGTGAAACATTCCAGTCCAAAAAATGATAAATAAGGTTGTCTTTTCTTAAGATCATACTATTTGAATTTATGAGTTCTATAAAGCTGAAATTTAGAAATATTGCAGTAATACCCAAGATATAACCATAAATAAGAAAATATACAGGGTTTATAATATAATGAAAATAATATTATCTTCCATGGAAATTCAAACATAGAAATTACCTATATAAAGAGAGACACTAACATTAATTCATTACATAAAGTCATATATTGATTAACACACACTGTAAAATTACATATAATAAATTTAGAAATACTATAAATCTATAAACTAATATTATTCATAGTTTTATTAAAATATATAATCCTAATTTAATTTTTAAATACCAAATTTTTAAAATTCAATTTTTAAATTGAAATTAAAATATTAACAATATTATTTTCCAAATATTCTTCAGTTCAAGGATTTTTATTCTTTATAAATTAGTCATCGTATCATAATTTAAATAATAATAATTATTCCCAATTTTTCATCTTTATTCGTTATATACACTTTTATAACCATCCATATACGTAGTTGAATACAAATTAATCAAATCACATCATGGAGCGGGTGGTCCATACATATGCATGTGTTATGTTTCAATTATTAAATATATGGAACTTATATCAACCCAAGTGTTTTTAACATATTATTAATATTTATTAACCTAGAAATATATTATTAAAACCAAAACATTTTAAATCCTACTATCATCAGTAGATGTAAGATCCCAACATTTTATATAGATGTATCTATCCTATTTAATGGAACAATTTTTCCTTATCCTGAGTAAATACTATACTAATTTTGTCATGGGTACATATTGGTGAAATTTGTACGTTTTAATAGAGTTTTTGTGTAGTTCACTATCTGCCAATAATTAATCAAAAATAGTGTTCCCCACCCTAGAAAACTATATAGCCCTCGAGAGAGGGTAATTACATGACTAACACATGGTTTGTGAAACCATGAACCCTTTTCAATGAAATCATAAACCCCATAGAAGTGGCATAAAATTTAGAAGCATGGTTTGGAATACCATGATCACCTACCCAAGAAACAATAAACGTAGATTTTATTATTCCAAAAATTGTTTTTCATTTCCTAACCCCATGATGTCACCTAAAGTGGATTAAAAATTACTCTAACATATTATTATCATATTTGGAGGCCTCAGAACGATTTCATAGGCTACTTGAACATTGTTCGACGTGAATCACTAGCTAGTTTAATAGATCTACACCTCTTCTGAGATATGGTTTCTTCTCTATTAGGCTTCCCTCTCTCCCGCTCCCATTCTGGATAAAAGGTGATATATTTCCTTATTTGGTGTTGGGATACTATCTAGGATTGACATATATTCATTAATTTGATCATGGATCATGATTGTGGATCTATATCTCATTCTATATCAAGATTTTTGTTGTCCAACGTAAATTGGGAATTTCTATTAGTGCACATTCATTAATGATCGTGAGGTAGGTGGTTTAATTTGAAAATCAAATATTCTTTATTTAATTCTTTTTATGTAATTGTAGAATTTTTATTTCCATTATAAGGAAATTTCAATGATGATTGAATTATTTTATTTTAGTTTCAGTTTGATAATGTATTGGTTTAATATGCGGAAATTAAAATTGGTGGAATTGGATTAATTAATTAATAAAACTATTTTCATTGAGAAATAAAAGGGATGATAGAGTTTTTTTAATTGGAAAATTAATTGGATAATTAATTGATTGAAATTGATGATTATGTGATATTTGGTTTAACCAAAATTGCTTATTGGGTTTTATGATTAAATATTGATAAATGGATTAATGGTGAATTGGTTAAATTAATCCATGTGATTGAATTGATTATAAAAGTTTGGATTTATAATTAATTATGTAATCCTGGAAGATAATTTCTAAAAAGAAGGTAAATAATGCTGAAAACTGATTATTTTTTATCTTTTGATATGCATGAAATTTTGATATCTCTGATTATATGATATATGTGTGTGAAATTGAATGATGCTTAAAAATACCATATTTGATTGAATTATATACACGAATGGGACCTATAATAATGCTCTAAAATACCATATTTGTAAAATAGATATTGGACATAGACTGATGCTTCAAATACCCCCGAGGTAATAGACATATCATTCCATCCCTAAAATATTTTCATTGGACTATGGTTCTAGTTGGTCGAAATATGAATCGGATTAAAATGATAAATTAAAAAATGGAATTCTGATACGTGATACCCCTTAGGGATATTTACTAATATGAAATGGTATAATGAATGTAATGAGGGGTTGGGATTTCTTGTGAACCCAAGGGTTTTTGTTGTTAAATAAATAATAAATAACTTTGTAAATGGATTACCATATTGGATTTATATTATTAAATATACAACTATATACACTAATATTGACTAAATATAGTTATATAATTTATTGGTGGTTGATTGGGATGTTATATTCACAAGGAAATTTAGATTCCTGATTAGTATCCTAACAAACAAAATGTGTTTGTGGCAGGATATTTGAAAAATCATATATTATATGGATGAGTAGGGATGAATCATGGATGAGGGAACCCGACATAGTTTTAGACCCGATGGGAATTATCAGTGTGTCTTTACATTGGTTTGCATTAGACATGTGAAAATTATTAAATCATGACATATATAATCTTAAATTTGAATATTGTATTACATCTTGTTCATATTGTTATTTTTTATTTCTCTGTTATGATTATCATGTCTTATCAATTTTTTAGTTACTTATGTTGATATAATAATTTGATAATAATGTTATAGTCTCTACATGACCAATATTTGACCCTCACTACAAGTCAGTGTCCTCTAGAATATTGGGAGACACATCTGAGGTCATGTGGACAACCAAATTAGGGAAACTATGTGTGGAACACGAGTTGGGATGTCACAATGTTGCATCAAAGGAGGATTTGTTTTCAACTCTTTTATTTACATTTTTCTTACTATTTGGGAATGTTATAACTTAGAATCAGAAGATTCAGGGTTTGAATATGAGATATTGTATGTGAGCATATAATCTATTTATGGGTGAAAAACACAAGTTCCTATGGTGGGATAATTGTTATTAATGTTTGATGTTATAGTAGAATGATATTTCATCTTAAGTGATGAACATGTTTTCAGATGTAAATGTTTTGGAGATTTTATGAGATTTCGATCATGTTCAAGTAAGTCATGATTTATAAGAATTCATTAATAATTCTAGGAACTCCAGAATTTTTGTGAGATGAATCATTTTAGGCTACCATTGTAAATGATGTTTTTCTGGATTTGTTTTTTATTTCAATTTTTTTCATGATTTTATGATATTTAAATTAAAAATGTACATATTGTGAAATTGAGAATTATAAAATGATTTAACTTCTAGAAAATGGGTGTCTAATATGAATTTGTTTTATTAGAATGAGTTTTCCCTTTGTTAACAATTTGCTTAGATATAGGATTTTTCAGGATTTTGATAACCCTTTAATTTTTACCATGTATAATTGTATAGGAGAATTGATTTTTAGGAATTTTTGTGAATCCCTATTAAAATAACATGTTCAGGTTTTCAAATGTGTATTGTGACATGTGTTTGATACTGAATATATATGACTCTATGATGATGGCTAGTGAGAGGATGATGGGATGAAATTGATGGAAATGATCCTCCAGTAGTAGGACCTGAAGCACTGATAACACCAGTTGAAGAAATTGGTGATATTTTCTGTGAGATAATTCCAAGATTCATGATGTTTATAGAGATATATTCATGGTGGGTTGAAGATATTTTGTCTAACCATACATGGGAGATTCAGTTGCAACACCATCCAACTTTAATTGGAGATTATGGAAAAGAGGAAAATGATTTCTAGATTGAGTTTATCTAAAATTTACATTACCACTAAGAGAATATGGCTAAAAAGAGACTCAAAACCTATTATGTATCTACACAAATATTTTTTTCACCATCAAGAATCAGGGTGAATAGATGGAGAATAATGAGTGGGAGGAATTTCAAAGTATATTTTGAGACCACCTTTACCTAGATAAGCTTTGGAATGACAGATCAGCTAAGCATATGAGGATGAATCAAGGGAGAATGTTTGTGTCAAACTATGTAATAATCATTATGTATTAATATATATTTATTCCATCGGTGGAAGGGGATTATGATATTGAAAAAATTGGGATCAGGATGGGATTAAATATGAAATTAAGTTGCAGGCTAGTGTCTTCAAGAACAATATGTTTTAAAAAGTGATTAATTAGGATCTCATTTTAGAGGGAAACATGATGGAGGCTTCTAGTAGTCGAAAAGTGGTTCTAGATGGATCATCAAGAGGTATACCATCTAAGAGAAGGACACACCATTTTTATAATTTTGAATCGAAAAGTGAAAATAATAGTGGACAAGGTGAAGAACCAGTTACACATGACCATCCTCAGGGGGACCTATCAAAGTGTTGTAGGCCTGGTGAATTTCATATCAAGTTCCCCAACCACCAAAATAGTTCCAAACCTATGGTTCTATGGGAAATATATATAGTATTTATAGGAAAACATGATAGAAGTGTTTTTATGGAGTATTTATACAAAATTATAATATTTTAAGGGGATCATCTATATAGTATCATTCTATAATTTTGAGTTCTACTAGCCATATACATTGAGATAGTAAACATAGTGATCCTGGGAAAGAGCACCCATATCGGTAGGTTGTTGAATCTCAAGGGGATTAAACTACATCACAAGGAAGTGGGTATTATAGTTTATTTTTGTTAATCCTACACTTTTAGATATTTAGTTTTAATCATATATAGTTACAATTAATATTATAATAGATTATATTCTTCATAGTTTATTATTTTATACTAGTTGCTCACATTCATTTATATATGTTGAATGTGTGAATGTTTTGAGCATCATAGTGTACTTTTTCATTAGGGTTATAATGATTGATAAATTTTTGTTATTACAGTCGAGGGACATATTTTTATTCAAGGGGTTATCTCTTGAGGTTATGAAGTACAATTTTCTTTGGGAACACTAAATTTTTAATATTCCAGGATTTGACAAGATTCGGGGTGTGTACTGGTTGGTATAATACTGAGATAACATAGATTATTACCTCTAGAGAATGACATTTAAGTTTCATGGGGGAGAAAATTATTGTCATCATGAAGAGTGGGATATCAAATATCACCATGCATGGATAGTACATCAGCAACTAGTTGATCTCACTACCCTTGTTTTTAGTATGTTACTAGATTATGGGGGTGTAACAATGTATGTTTATCACCCATAGTGGAATGGTTTCTGACCAATTATTATAAATAATTCTTTGGGAATTATCCTGTGATATATGTGGAGTTTACAATTGATTTCATTATTTGGGATTAGCTAGATTATAATTGACCATACATAATGGAACCAACCAATAATCAATATATTTCAACTTAACTGAAATAGTTTATGGATTGGAGGTCTATCAATCTAGGTATGTCTCATTGGGGTTCTTAAGTATTTTTTTCAAGAAGGTTGAAGTGAGTTTGTTCATTTATTAGATTACATGAATTTCATCATGATGATAGTGAAGGAACAATATACTCTTTCATTTATCGATTATCTATTTGATCAGATTAGGGGAGATAATATTTTCTCCAGGATTGACATGAGATCAGGGTAATATCAGTTGAGATTTCTACCTTTTGAAATACGATGTACTTAATTCAGATGATGTTGTGGACTATATGAGTTAATCATGATGCTATTTGGGTTGACTAATTCTACAAAAATTTTATGGACATTATAAAATATATTGTCAACCCATACATGGATCAGTTTCTGGTAGTGTTTTTGGGTGAAATATTAATGTACTCCTAGACCCATGATGATCATTCCCAACATCTAGACATTATCCAAAATACACTAATATAGAATTGGATATACACCAAGATATAAATTTCCCATATATAGATTGATCAGGTATACTTCATGGGTCACATAATTTTATTGGAAGGTGTGTTGGTGGAGCTAGAGAAGGTCTGGGACATTGTTTCTTTAAATTATTCTAATCATTTTTTTGATGTTTGTAGTTTTCCATGATTAGTAGGTTATTATTCTAGGGTCATCTGAGACATTTACCATTTTATAAATAACTTTTAGTATGTACCAATAAGGTAATAATGTTGGAATGTTCTTGATCATGTGATAATTCCTTCTATGATTTGAAGAAGATCTTGATGATGAGAAAAATATTGATCAATATGAGAATGGAATGGAGTATATGGTGTTTTGTTGCACATATGGGGTTAATATTGGATCAATGTTAACGTAGGAAAATTGAGTTATTATGTATGAGTATTGACAGTTAAGGAAACCTGAACAGAACTTCCCTTTACACAACCTTGAAATATCTACAATGGATTATAATTTTATGTTTTGGTGAAACTATTTTTTGGGTGATAAGGTTACTATGTATGTTGTTCATAAAATATTTGATGTATTTCTTCAAAAAATGAGACATTAATCTCTAGTGGAGAAGATGTGTGGAGAATATCTACTAATTTAACATTGATCTAGAATATATGACTACATAGGGAAACAGTTTTTCTGATTATTTATAAAATAATTCTTAGATATAGTCAATTCACGTATCAAGTACCAAGATGAAAATGATGACTTTATTATATGAGAATATTGTTATATTTCAGGGTGTTAAGGAGTAGATGAATCTCATATGAGATTCAATAGATTTTACATTTTTACATAGGATTAGATATAATAATTATGAGGGTCTAAAATATTATTCCATAAGGGAAAGACTTGATAGTGGGGAGTAACATTTGTATTGGACCGTAGATGAGGTTGAGATTATCCATGTTAGGAACTAAGTTATTGTGCTTGAGAGTCTGTGGGATGAAATAATGTGTGAATTTCATTCTTTGAAGTGTGAGGCTCATTCTTGTTTGACCAATATGTATCAATACCTGCTTCGTAAATAATTGGATCCCACCAAGAAAATTGAGATATTAGGTTTTTTAAATGATGAAACACCTTTTAATAGGTGAATTATGAGAATCAATGACTCGGTTATTTACTATAACCATTTTCCATTGCAGAATAGAAAAGAAAATATGTTACCAAGTACTTTATAGAGGGTCCTCTAAAGAAACATTGGATGAATGATGATATATGGGTGGTTACAGATAGTTTGAACAAGTTATTTCTTTTATTTCATATACATACTAGTTTCTAAGTTGATTAGTGGGGAGATATGTATGTTATGGAGATATAAGATCTTTAGGGGGTTCTACTGTGTATTATTTAAGACTCTGACTGAATTTTTTTACATTAGGATTCTATAAAATCCTGTAAAAGGTTCTTTATAAATAGTTATTATTAAGTATGGTATTTCACCGGAAGATAGATGGGTAGTCAGAACATACTATTCAGGTCCTTGAGGATATGCTATGATTAACTATTAACAACATCAGTGGGTCATAGGAGAATCATCTAACACTTGTAGAGTTTTATTATAACAATATTTATTAAGAAACTGTTAAGATGGAACCACCTGAGGCTCTTTATTATAGTCCATAATGATCACAATTATGTTTGAGGGAGGTATGTGCATCATAGTTGTTTTAATTGGGTCTCATGCATGAGACTTTAGAGATTTTTCCATTAATTTATAAACATATAGCTACATATCAGAGTCGATAGAACATGAAGGATGATAAGCATATAATAATACTAAATTTTATAGAGGATTATACGGTTTTTTTCCAGTGTCTCCAAGATTGGGTCATTATAGTATTCAGTGATAGGGAATGTTGGTGTCATGGTATATTGGAGCATATGATGTTTTGGAGAGAATCAGGCACATGGAATGCCGATTAGATATTCCAAAAATGATAAGTTTTATTTATGATAATTTTCACATGTCACATATTTGGTGGTATCATCCCAATGCTTCATTTTATATTGATATGGAAGATATAGGGCATGACACTATTTCATCCTCTAAGGAGTATTATATACCTTTTTTTATCATAGTGATAATTCGTTGTGGTGAAATCTCATGAACATAGTTCATGTATTATGGAAACAAGGATGTGTTCTGTGGGAAACATGGGAAAGTGTTGTGGATATACCGGCTTAGTGGAAAAATATTTTAGCATTATATTTTTTTTCTAGTTATTATTGTTCAAGGTTGATCTGTTATAAGGTGTACAGATTTTATGACCTCGAAAATTTATATATTTACCTCAAACATATATATAGGTACTCTTATTAATAGTTTTGATTATATATTTTTATGGTTTTCACCTTGGATTTTGAGGAAATATTTGGATGTTTTTAGAGGTTTTTTTTGGAAATTAACAGTTGGCACATGGTTTTCCAAAACCATGTGACCCTCACCAGTAAACCGTGATTCCATAGATAATAGGATATTTCCTAGATGTTGTGTTATTTTTCCAACTGTGCGACCTTTTTGGAATATCGATGCACCCCCCACCCATAGGAATATTCACATTGTTTAGGTACACTATTTCGGAAATTGGGTTCCCTAAACAATGAAATAATTCACATTTGTTTTATTAATATGAGTTTTTTAAAATTAGCTAAACCCCCCAAAAATCAACTAACATTTACCCAACTCGAACAAAACCTATTCCACTATTTTTTGGGGCTTCTAGATGAATTATTAGGGATCTCAATCATCATTAATTGATAATTGAATGCTAGTTTGATGGATTTTTACATCTATGGGTATGTGGTTTCTTCCTAATTAAAATTTTATCCCTATTCCTCTAAACATTTCAAAGAAAAAGGATATGGTTTTTTTCTGTTGGTGTTGGGATTAGAACAAGGATTGATAGATCGCAATTATTTTGATGATGGATCTTGGTTTTGGATTTTGATATGGTTCTTTATTAGGATCATGGTTGTTCCATTCAATTAGAGTTTTCCTTTAGTGAGTATACTCCCATGATCATGTGATTAGTGTTAAAATTTTAAAATACCATTTTCAATTTTAATTACATGTATTTAATTGTTAAATTCAAATTAATAGGATGAGTAAATTAAAAAAAATGGTTTAATTGTTTAATTTAAATCACATGTGATAATAAATTGGAATAAATTGGGGAAATTGAAATTTGTGGAATTTTATTAATTAATTAAAAAATAAATTTATAGAATTATTCTGATTGTGGAATCAGTTGGTTATTTGAAATTTTAAATTCATCAATTAATATGAGTATGAATTAATTTATAATGAATATAATGAGATTTTTGTCTTTACCAAAATTGGTTTGTGGGATATGTGATTATATGTAAATAACTATGTTTATGGTGATTTGGTTAAATTAATCTATGTTTTTAAAGTGATGAACCAATTTTTTATTGATTATTGTTCTTTTAGCCCTTGATAGTAATGTTTGTAAATAAGGATATTGATTCCTAACCATGATTTTTATGAACATGTGATATGCATGATATTTTGATATCATTTATTGTGTGATAATTGCATATTTGACATTGATAGATGCGTCAAAACCCATTTTTATTGACTTTTAGAAATATATTTTACATGGAATGATTATTT
Organism: Viscum album; assembly: GCA_963277665.1. Lineage (NCBI taxonomy): Eukaryota > Viridiplantae > Streptophyta > Magnoliopsida > Santalales > Viscaceae > Viscum > Viscum album. The sequence goes on along the minus strand of OY728152.1, from coordinate 1,555,404,654 downwards.
AAAATATCATTTTGATAAACTAGTGGTGAGATATAGAATAATGCATTAAATACCCATGGGGTACTAGACATCGCGTTCTATGCTTAAAATGGCGGAATTAGAAATTGGTTCCAAATAGAGGTAATATGATTTGAATTTAAATGATAAATGATAATCATGGTATTATGAAATTTGATATACATTAGTGATATATCATCCTTCTTCATAGATATAATTGGGAATGATGATTTGGGTTTCCCTGGTAACAAAATGGTTTCTGTCATTAAATAATGAATAATTGATCATGTAAAATGATTACCTTAGTGACGATATTTTATTATTTATAAAAATTTATAATTTTTTTAACTATATATTTATTTATATTACATATCTGATAGCCTACTGATTTTTAGTCACATAGTATTTGGATTGCCCGATCAGTAACCCAAAATAAATTATTTTTTCAGAACAAGATAAGGTAAATATTCTTATGTTGGATGGCTGAGTTGGGATTGATCATGAACAAGGAAATAAGAAATGTTATAAGGACCATATTGGAGTTTTTATTGTGTCTTTTTTCTTTAGAAAATTTACACTTATTATGGCATGATATATCATCTTTTTAGTATAATATTTTTTTCATATTTGGTAATCATGTTATTTTAGTATTTTTATTTTTATCTATATCAAATTTTCAATATTTTTTATTTACATATTTTTTTTGATAATTTTATGAAGAGGTTATTGTCTCTAGATGATTGAAATTGGACCCTCACTATTAGTAAGTAACCTCTTTTGTACAGGAATGTGTGGCGTAGGTCAAATGGCTATCCAGCTCAAGGAACCATTGTGAGGAACAAATGTAGGGACATTACATAATATTAATATCATAATTTATGAAGTGATAACGAAATAAAATAGTATTATATTAATTTGTATAATTATATCCTAATTACAATTATTATCTTGAAACAACATCTCAAAAATTTTGGAATAATTATACAAAATTGTTAGGCTAAAAATAATAACAAGTGAATAAATATGATAAAGAAACATGAAGTCTTAGGCCAATGTATAAAATGATATAAAAAAAGATAACCCCAAAAAACAACATGGTATCATAAAACAATGAAAATGGAATCATATGTTCATGTAATCATAGTAAATGTCAACAAAATATATAACATAGAATAAACATGAGTCAATGATATCATCTAAGAAAAAATTGCATGGTGGAAAAGTACCATAATGGAATAAATATTATCTATAATCCCATAAATGACCTTTCATTAGAATAAATATTCATTTAATTCATTAGAGAATTTTCTAGGTTCACTGATCATAACATGATCATGATTATGTGTTACATAATATAAGGCCCTAGCCTTAAACCTTACTTAATCTTGAGTTATTACAAGATTACACATTGAGGATCTTTTCAGGTTTAGAGTTTTAGAGAATTAGATCATAAAACTTGCATTAAATTCCACATTTAAAGAAAGTGGTTACATAAAAGATAGTATTCATTTTTCCCATCAATGGAAACATATGTAAAATAAAACATTGATTCTTTCTTGACACTTCCTCAACACTATCATAATATCATGTACCCTTCCCTTGACCTATGAAAAACATTTCAAAAACTTGGGATGAGCATAAAAAGCTCAGTAAGGGATAGAAATATGGAAAGGAAACATGAGTACATGTATACATAAGAATGAACTCATACTTTACCCATAAAACATAAGCACTTTAACATACCCCATAAAATCATGAATAAATCATAGAAATCATAAGACATAAAGGTAACTTGAGGCATTCATAACATTCTTACGTAGGGAGTAACCCTCTTGGTTACGTTTGGAATACCCACCACAGTATATTCCCTAAATCTCTTTGGAGAATCCTTAACGTTTCACTCCTTTGCATTACCCAATGCATTGGAGAGCTATATCGGGCTCACCCGCCCTTAGTTTATCATGGAACCACCCGTCTTCATAACAATTCCCAAGTACCATAACATAATCTTATCACATAAAACATGCATAAAGGAAACATAACATTTCCACCATTCAATAACAAGATATAAATACAACACATTGATATAAAAAAATTATGAAAACCATTTTCAATACCAAAATAAAAGAAATGTAAAACATGATATTTAATTTTTCTTTTAAAAAGAAAGTATGGCTTGTAGAGGAATCTGAAACTCAAATAATGGTCACGGCGGTGGAGAAGTTGTTGTCACCGCATACGTACGACAAAAACATTCCCTTTTGTCATTTAGTAAAACGCTTTTTATAAAAAAGATTCCTTTCGGATAAAAGTAGAATTAAAATGGTCTTATGCACCGTATAAAAGAAGGTTGTGTATAAAACAAAATATGCCTCAATGAAATAAGATTGAGACGAGGTCCCATACAAAGACGGTATCCTTGGATTAAGGATAAATCAATTAAATAATTATGTGTGACTAACTAATACACCAAATATAAGTGGATATTAAGTGTAACACAATCATAGGTTATTCACACATATTCCTAGAACGACATATTCATGGAGTACAAGCTTATCCCAAAAAATCAAAATTGGGTTAAGAAGTTCCCTTGCAAAAATTTGACAGCCTAACGACGTCACTACAAAATTCAGAAAATCAGTTGATGAGAGAGTGAATGGTATCTCATCACTTGGACATAAAATTTACATCAATAAGGATATAGAATAACATATACCAACATTATAAGGTGTAAATTAAAAGACATAACAAAATAAGTCTTTTAAAAAGAGGAGGGTGAAAGGTTCCCTTACCAATTTGGGAAACTTTGGAAACGTACACCCCATGAAAGAAGGGTCATACAATATTGATGTAAATACTCATAAACGAAAGTATATTACACAAATATTAGAATCAAGGATAGTAAATACACCACTCAAAGGAAATTGTGGCGAATGTAGCATAAATCTCACGGGAATAAAATTGAGATGAAAAATCCCTTACGAAAACTCGGCAGCCTGACAGCGCCACATAAAACTTCCAAAAATGGATTGATGAGATCAAATAGGGTCTCTCATCATATTACAATAAAATTTACAGAAAGAGGAATATAAAATAACACCCCCCATCATAACAAAGAGGAGCTTAAAATAAGTGACATAAAGGAGAGTACTTAAAAAGAAAGAGAGAGGTTAGATCTCTTAAGAAAATTCGGCAGCATGACGGCGCCACTCAAAACTTCCAAAATGGATTGATGAGAGAAAATAGGGTCTCTCATAATATGAACATAAAAATTACAGTAAGAGTAATATAAAATAACATCTGAATCACAAGAAATATGAGCCTAAAAGGAATGACATAAAAGAGTGTACTTAAAAAGAAAGAGAGGAGTAGGATCCCTTACCTCAAGTCCAACTTGTCTTGATCATTCTTTAACGTCCTGAATAATAATCTTGAGTTAATTTCTATTTTCTTAAGAAAATTTTTCAAGTTAATTATTCCTTTTATATCACTTATTTCCATGTTATAACCATTATGTAATCATTTATGTTAATAATGTTTGTTTTGTCGATATTTGGTTCTTAAGTCGAAAGTGGACTTCTTACAATTACATGTTGTTCGTGTGGTCAAAGGTTCATTATATCCAGAATGATATTAATGATTTGGATATCATATATATCATATATATCCAGAATATACATGTATTTATAATATTACATAATCATTTAGAGGTAATAAATGAAATGCACCGTTCATGGAGACGGTAAGTCGTACGTACGCATGAACGCTACTTTCATTTATATGTCATATTAATTGAATTAAAACTAAATGAGAGGTATGTATATTTTAATTCCAGAATTATATTAATCATTTATATGTAACATAAATCATATATAATTACTTTAAATACATCCTTTATACATCCCACATATGGAATTAATGAATCAAATCACTTTGAGGGAGCGGTAGTCCGCACTTCCTAAAATGAAATTATCATGTTTACCCACAATGGAAACCATAAAGGTTTGCCACAAAATAAAAATACAGAAGCTTAAGTAAAACATAAACATATTATATATCATATATAAATATAGTTACATCTTAATGGCCACCTTTTAAGGTGTTATATGAGTGTTGAACAATCATCGTTTCGTGAGGCAGAAATTCACAATCCACAGAAACAGTATGTTCTTTAACCATTTGATGTAGGTGTGTGTAAGTGTAGCACCAATTCTTCTTATAACAACATCCTAGTATATTTACGATACTGTAGTTGTTACAAAAGAAATGAATAAAAAGATTTTAGGGGGTTGGAGAAGCAAAATAAAACAAAAGAACACATGTGAAGACATTACCTTAAAATCGGGTAACACTTTTTGATTTGAGCTCAAAGGCTTCTTTGGGAAGACTTATGCCAAAAGTGAGGCTTCAAGGAGTTGTATAGGGATGTGGAGAGGCAAAATGGGTAGGTTTTTTCTGAGCCAAAGGCTTTGGAAGTGTGGGTAAGGAGGTAGAGGTGGGGGCCTTTTATAAGAGGAGAGGAGGGGCACTCTTGGAATGTAAATAAATATTACTTTATTTTAGAATGCGTTTCTGATTTTAATGGTCCCACATTGATGTGTTTCTAGGATAAGGTGATAAGGGTTATAAATACACCCATCCAATAGGTTTTGGAAATGTGTAGGTCTTAGAGTTTACATTATCTTTCCATTTTATTTAAATCGTTAAATAATGAGGTCATCGCTGCATCATAATGATGTCATAAATAATTTAATTTATTAAATTTATAAAATTATAAAAAAAATACTATGATGTAGGAAATCTTTTTATCTTTCCAATGACTATTTATAGTCAAAAATATTACTTTAATAACCCCATGTAAAAATTGTTTTAGTAAAACAACTCATGTTTGTGTCATTTTTATTTAATCATTAAATAAAAAGGTATTTATGTCATTTTCCAACCAAAGTGGCTCCATGGGGTCCCCAAGTTGACCCATGAATTTTCTTGGTCGGACATGACTCATCAAATGAGGGTAGTACATGTTTCTAGGTCATTTCATTTTATTAAAACATTATTCTTACCTTAAACTACACTAATTACCTCTAATCGCGATTAAAAACTTATTAAGTTACTATTCACCAATAAAATATTTTAATCCCATTGAACCACATTTTACTTCTTAATGACAACCATGTATGTCGGATTTTTGAAATTCAAAACACAAAGATGGAAAATTTTCATTTAAACGGAAAATCAGTTTTTATAAGTACCACTTAGTGGTTTCACTATTCATCAAAAATTGAAGTTTTTCAGAAAATTACTAAAAATTCACCCTAATCTATATTTTATATTCATAATTCAAAAATGATTTCAATTTTAAAAAATTAAAAACATATAAGTTTCATTAATTAATTTAATAATTAATTCTCGCTGTCAAAACAAATATTGTGTTTTTATGAAACAAAATGTATCAAAAGATTGACACTAGTTTAAGTCTGATTTCAAAGTGAAATTAATTCCAACGACCACTATTTGATTAAATGGTAAAAATATATTCTAATTTTACTTTAAAAACAATTCAAAAGATAATCTAGTCATATAAATAAATTATATTAAAAAGAGGTTCTGAATTAAAATACAACATTTTTAACTATTCATTAAAAAATGAACTTTATCGGAATGATACCAAAAATTTACACAAAGTAAATTTTGATGTCTCTATTCTAAAGAAGCATTTTATTTTGTCAAATATAACACATAAAATTGTCAAAAAGTGGTTTTAAAAGAGGTTTTCCATCAAAAGGCGGTTAATCGACCTTTTAAAGAATATTAGAATGTTTACGCTTAAAATTGGATTCATTCGCATTTTTAATCCTCTAAAATTTATTGTAAAAAGTAAAAATATTTGACAAACATATATAATCATTTTGTAGTTAGTTATTTTCGTTCCTTCCATTACAATGGTTAGTCGTTAACTACCATTTAAAATAATATTATTGTATTATTAGAGTGCAATGTAAGATTCCCAAGAAACTCGTTGTTGCGTATTGGGTACGCCATCGAGCATAGCGTCCCCTTTAAAGTAATATTAATATTTTATTCACAAATATGGATAAATATAAAAATTTCATATTATTTATTTACCTAGGGTGTTATATCCTTCCCCCCTTTTTGGGAATTGCGTCCTCGCAATTTTAAAATTGGGCTTGGAAACTTCATTGAAAATCCCACATCGGAACAAGAGTCAGTAAAACAATCACGTTAAAATAAAGAAAGATAAGTATAAAGGTCACTCGAGTTAACCCATAGTAGGATTCCAAGTATGAAAATATGGACATGGAGGAAAAAAACAAAGGGTCATGTTCTGATGGAGAGTGATAGTAAACATGTCTAGGAGAAAGTTAACCATAAGAAAATCACAAACTTGTGATGGGTTAAACGGTATTTGATTCCCCAGTAGGAAAAGTTAACAGAAAACATTTTTGTTTTAAGTTAATTTTTATTGAGGAATTTTTTTTTTGAGCTTAACTAAATCATAATGAAACATACTTACTTGTCATGTAGACTTTCAACTTTTACTATATTCCTTAATCAAACTCATATTTTCTCCAAAAGACGGGTATTTAGGAAGACTTGTTCGCATTAAGAGTGCTATAATCAATTTCTAGAGAGTCACCAAATCCACAAAAGTGAACTATATACTTCCCATGTCTATAGACTCTAACCAAAACCAGCACCAAAAAGGATAGTACAAGATCAGATAATCCAGAAAAGGATAACCCATTATAAAAAGAAAATCTATTCTTAATCTCCAAAAATTTTCCAACAAAACCCAAAGTTCAATGAGGACCATTCGATAAACAATTTGTCCATAAAATTATTCAAAGTAAACCAAACTAATATTGAAACCCAAATATTTGAAGGATTTAGTCACATAGTCTTCCAAGTTAAATCGTAACAATTATCTCCAAACAACATCAGTTTCTCCTAAAGTATCGTATTGAAAAGTAATTAACCTAATAACATATCCTCCACGATAGGTTCATCATTTTCATAAATAACCCAAAATAAACTTACTCTTAATTAATAAATTCAACTAACTAAAAATAATAAGTCATACTAACCAGGGACTTCCCGAAGTCCAGCGGTAGGCGATAAATACCAGTTTCACTTTGGTTGTGGGTTCGATTCCTGCAGCTTTGTCCGACACGATGGGTTGTCACATGGTCTGCGTGTTGTCCTTTTCCCAAACTATATAATTCTCAAATCATTCCCCAAAAAGAGATAAAATCATCAAAAATAACCATAACATAATTTAACCTCAATTTTATCTCATTCCTTTCACTTCCATCATAACATATAGTAACCCATAATTACCTCAAAAGTAAGGATCATATAAACCCAAATGGTTCTTTATAAATATGTCCACAAAAGAACATATAACTATTCCTTGAATAAAATTTTCATATATTAAACATCAGGGTTACACATACTATAAAAATTCTTCTAATGTAACCCCATCATTAAAAGAGACTTAATACTCTTAAGAATTTCATCATAACTCTTGAAGCCCTTATATGTTGACTTCTCACTCATTCAACATTCTTCATGATCCATTAACCATTCCTTTCCAACTTATTCTGAAATACTTCTTTCCTACAAACAAAATCATGAATCATATCCTAAGATTCCAAAATAGGAAAACAAAAGTTATGAAATAATCCATACCTTTGATTGGTCATTGTCGGCTTCTTCATCCTCAATTGGAATGGCATTAGGTATTGGTAAACGAGTATTTGTACGATCTTGGTGATCCCATTCACGAATCTTCTTCATAGGACATGTGTTTGCATAATGACCATGCACACCACATTTAAAACATTAAATAGATCCCTCAGAAATAACTTCTTTCCCTTTCCTCAAGTCAACTGGATGCTTCCTTTTTCCATGGAAGGTTCTTGCTTTATGACCTTCATTTCCACATCTATAGCATATTTCTGTCCCTTTGAAACATTTTCCTAGGTGTTTCTTTCCACATCTTTGACACATAGGTTTTTGAACACACTTACCTGTATGATTGTTACCTGTAGTTCTGTAGGGATTTTTTCTCACATATATGATTCCTTAGAGAAATAACCAAGGTTTAGGTGGTCAATCATGACTCCAGATAGTTGGTTGAGGATAAACATAAGAGTTCTCATTGCAGCTCCCATATCATTCAGTTGCTCGCTCAAAAAATTGTCACAGTTTCCTTCACATCCACTGTTACTTTGGTGCCTGCTAGATCCAACCATTTACTAAAACCAAAAAGGTCAGTGTGAGTATATCAACAAAACCATCATGTACTAATGAGGAAGATAAACACTAAGATATAATTACTCATTCTCTTTATCTAAAACTAGGACTCTTTCTGAAATCCTAACCATTATGGTAATGTCACTTATGCTTAAAGAATACCCTATCCACTAAAGTTATCTAAACCGACCTTTGATACCGACTATAAGGCCCCAGACATAAACCTTACTTAATCTTGAGTTATTACAAGATTACACATTGAGAATCTTTTCAGGTTTAGAGTTTTAGAGAATTAGATCATAAAACATGCATTACATTCAACATTTAAACAAAGTGGTTACATAAAAGATAGTATTCATTTTTCCCATAAACGGAAACATGTGTAAAATAAAACATGGATTCTTTCTTGACACTTCCTTGACACTATCATCATATCATGTACCCTTCCCTTGACCTGTGAAAAACATTTTAAAAACTTGGGATGATCATAAAAATCTCAGTAAGGGATAAAAATATGGAACGGAAACATGAGTACATGTATACATAAGAATGAAATCATACTTTACCCATAAAACATAAGCACTTTAATATACCCCATAAAATCATGAATAAATCATAGAAATCAAAACACATAAAGGTAACTTGAGGCATTCATGAAATTCTTACGTAGGGAGTAACCCTCTTGGTTACGTTTGGAATACCCACCACAGTATATTCCCTAAATCTCTTTGGAGAAACCTTAATGTTTCACTCCTTCGCGTTACCCAATGAATTGGAGAGCTATATCGGGCTCACCCGCCCTTAGTTTATCACGGAACCACCCGTCTTCATAACAATACCCAAGTACCATAACATAATCTTGTCACATAAAACATGCATAAAGGAAACATAACATTTCAACCTTTTAAAAACAAGATATCAATACAACACATTGATATAAAAACATTATGAAAACCATTTTCAATACCAAAATAAAAGAAATGTAAAACAAGGTATTTATTTTTCTTTTAAAAAGAAGGTATGGCTTGTAGAGGAAGACGAAACTCAAATAATGGTCACGGCGGCGGAGAAGTCGTTGTCGCCGCATACGTACGACAAAAACATTCCCTATTGTCGTTTAGTAAAACTTTTTGTATAAAAAAGATTCCTTTTGGATAAATGTTGAAGTAAAAGGGGTTTATACACCATATAAAAGGAGGTTGTGTATAAAACAAAATATGCCTCAATGAAAGGAGATTGAGACGAATTCCCATACAAAGACGGTATCCTTGGATTATGGATAAATAAATTACATAATTATGTGTGAAAAACTAATACACCAAATATAAGTGGATATTAAGTGTAAAAAATCATATTTTATTCACACATATTCATAGAACTACATATTCAAGGAGTAGAATCTTATACTAAAAAATCAAAATTGGGTTAAGAAGTTCCCTTGCAAAAATTTGACAGCCTAACGGCGTCACTATAAAATTCAGAAATCAGTTGATGAGATAGTGAATGGTATCTCATCACTTGGACATAAACTTTACATCAATAAGGATATATAAGAATATATCCCAACATAATAAGAAGTAAATTAAAATACATAACAAAATAAGTATTTTAAAAAGAGGAGGGAGAAAGGTTCCCTTACCGATTTGGAAAACTTTCGAAACGTACACCCCATGAAAGAAGGGTCATACAACATTGATGTAAATACACATAAACGAAATTATATTACACAAAGAGTAGAATAATTTATAGTAAATACACCACTAAAAGGAAATTGTTTCAAATTTAGCATAAATCTCACGGGAATAAAAGTGAGATGAAAAATCCCTTACGAAAACTCGGCAGCCTAATGGCGCCACATAAAACCTCCAAAAATGGATTGATGAGATCAAATAGGGTCTCTAATAATATTTAAATAAAATTTACAGAAATAGGAATATAAAATAACATCCCCAATCATAAAAAATATGAGCATAAAAGAAGTTACATAAAGGATGGTACTTTAAAAGAAAGAGAGAGGTTAGATCTCTTAAGAAAATTCGGCAGCCTGACAACGCCACTCAAAACTTCCAAAATGGATTGATGAGAGACAATAGGGTCTATCATCATATGAACATAAAAATAACAGTAAGATTAATATAAAATAACATCCCAATCACAAGAAAGATGAGCCTAAAAGGAATGACATAAAAGAGTGTACTTAAAAAAAAAGAGGAGTAAGATCCCTTTCCTCAAGTCCAACTTGTCTTGATCATTCTTTAACATCCTGAATAATAAACTTGAGTAAATTTATATTTTCTTAAGAACATTTTTCAAGTTCATTATTCCTTTGATATCACTTATTTCCATGTTATAAACATTATGTAATCATTTAAGTTAATAATGTTTGTTTTGTCGATATTTGGTTCTTAAGTCGAAAGTGGACTTCTTACAATTACATGTTGTTTGTGTGGTCAAAGGTTCATTATATCCAGAATGATATTAATGATTTGGATATCATATATATCATATATATCGATAATGTACATGTATTTATAATATTACATAATCATTTAGAGGTAATAAATGAAATGCACCGTTCATGGAGACGGTAAGCCGTACGTACGCATGAACGCTACTTTCATTTCTATGTCATATTAATGGAATTAAAACTAAATGAGAGGTATGTATATTTTAATTCCAGAATTATATTCATAATTTATATGTAACATACATCATATATAATAACTTTAAATACATTCTTTATACATCCCACATATGGCATTAACGAATCAAATCACTTTGAGGGGGCGGTAGTCCGCACTTCCTAAAATGAATTTATCGTGTTTACCCACAATTGAAACCATAAAGGTATGCCAAAAAATAAAAATACAGAAGCTTAAGTAAAACATAAACATATTATATATCATATATAAATATAGTGACATCTTAATGGACACATTTTAAGGTGTTATACGAGTGTTGAACAATCATCGTTTCGTGAGGCAGAAATTCGCCATCCACAGAAATAGTATGTTCTTTAACCATTTGATGTAGGTGTGTGTAATTTTAGCTTGAGTTCTTATTATAAAAACATCCTAGTATATTGATGATACTTTAGTTGTTACAAAATAAATGAATAAAAAGAGCTTAGGGGGTTGTATAAGCAAAATAAAACAAAAGAACACAAGTGATGACATTACCTTAAAATCGGGTAACACTTTTTTATTTGAGCTCAAAGGCTTCCTTGGGAAGACTTCGTCCAAACGTGAGGCTTCAAGGAGTTATATAGGGATGTGGAGAGACAAAATGGACAGGGGTTGGCCGAGCCAAAGGCTTTGGAAGTGTGGGTAAGGAGGTAGAGGTGGGGGCCTTTTATAAGAGGAGAGGAGGGGCACTCTTGGAAAGTAAAGAAATATTACTTTATTTTAGAATGAGCTTTAGATTTTAATGGTCCCACATTGATTTTTTTCGAGGATAAGGTGATAAGGGTTCGAAATCCACCCATTAAATAGGTTTTGGACATGTTTAGGTCTTAGATTTTACATTATCATTCCATTTTATTTAAATTATTAAATAATGAGGACATTGCTGCATCATCATGATTTCATGCATAATTTAATTTATTAAATGTCTAAAAATAATAAAACAAATACTATGATGTAGGAAATCTTTCTATCTTTCCAATGAATATTTATAGTCAAAAATATGACTTGAATAACCCAATGTAAAAATTGTTGTAGTAAAACAACTCATGTTTGTGTCATTTTAATTTAATCATTATATAAAAAGCTATTTATGTCATTTTCCAACCAAAGTGGCTCCATGGGGTCCCCAAGTTGACCCATGGATTTTATTGGTCGGAAATGACTCATCTAATGAGGTTAGAACATGTGTCTAGGTCATTTCATTTTATTAAAACATTACTCTTACCTTAAACTACACTAATTACCTCTAATCGCGATTAAAAACTTAATAAGTTACTATTCACCAAAAAAAATATTTTAATCCCACTGAACCATATTTTACTTCGTAATGAAAAACATGTATGTCGGATTTTTTAAATTCAAAACACAAAGATGGAAAAATTTCATTTAAACGGAAAATCAGTTTTTATAAGTACCACTTAGTGGTTTCACTATTCATCAAAAATTGATGTTTTTCAGAAAATTACCTAAAATTCAGCCTAAGCTATATTTGATATTCTGAATTCAAAAATTATGTCTATTTTACAACATTAAAAACATATAAGTTGAATTAATTAATTTTATAATTAATTCCCGCTGTCAAAACAAATAGCGTGTTTTTATGAAACAAAATGTATCAAAAGATTGACACTAGTTTAACTCCGATTTCAAAGTGAAATTAATTCCAACGACCACTATTGGATTAAATGGTAAAAATATATTCTAATTTTACTTTAAAAACAATTCAAAAGATAATATAATCATATAAATAAATTAGATTAAAAAGAAGTTTTGAATTAAAATACAACATTTTTCACTATTCATTAAGAAATGAACTTTATCGGAATGATACCCAAAATTTACACAAAGTAAATTTTGATGTCTCTATTCTAAAGAAGCATTTTATTTTGTCAAATATAACACATAAAATTGTCAAAAAGTGGTTTTAAAAGAGGTTTTCCATCAAAAGGCGGTTAATCGTCCTTTTAAAGAATATTAGAATGTGTACGCTTAAAATTGGATTCATTCGCATTTTTAATCCTCTAACATTTATTGTAAAAAGTAAAAATATTTGACAAACATATATAATAATTTTTTAGTTAGTTCTGTTCATTCCTGCCATTACAATGGCTAGGCGTTAACTACCATTTAAAATAATATTATTTTATTATTAGAGTGCAATGTAAGATTCCCAAGAAACTCGTTGTTGCGTATTGGGTACGCCATCGAGCATAGCGTCCCCTTTAAAGTAATATTAATATTTTATTCAAAAATATGGTTAAATATAAAAATTTCATATTTTTTATTTACCTGGGGTGTTACACATAACATGGAAATTAGTCATATGGAAAAAATATACGAATTACCTATGGATGAAAAATGGGAAGGATAACCATGTCTCATGAAATAATCTCATGAAATTTCATAAATATTGAATTTGAGAGATGAAAAATAAGGAATATATGACGCCAATAATGTATAAAATAATAAGATAATTATATTTTTCAGATACAAATATAAGTATTTCATAAGCAATACATAACAACCAATATTATCATCATGGATGATAATTTATCAAAAATAATAAATAGATTTTTTCTTAACGAAAATATCCTTTAAAGTTTGAAATTATTTCATCAAAATATAAAAAATTCAAAATATTATTAAAAAAATTCATTTAAGAAACCATTGAAATTTAAATTTTAATCTATAAATAATCGAGTGGTCATGATGGTGGGTAATTATGTACATTGTGTTCAAGTTAAAAAACATTATTTTCAAAATGTTTTAAATATTGTAAAATGTACCTCTTTAAGAATATGACATTAATATTCCATTAAAACCATTTTTTATAATGTAAATAAAGTGTATAAATTTACTTAATAAATCATTTTGATAATGTTAAAAATATTCATCAAAATAAATTTTGGAAACATGAATATGGTAGAAAAGTGTTTTTCTTTAAAGATGGAAAAGATTTTAGAATTTCACACGAAACAATTTCTAATTAGTTTATAATAAAAATAGTAGAAATAGTAATATTACAATAAAATTTCACAAATAATGACAGTAGAACAACTAATTTTATATTTAATTTAGAAATATTAATAATTTCCACCATGGTATATGTAAGTATAAAAAAATCATGAATAATGATTATATTGTGAAATAAATCCAAACAACTTTGGAAATATTTGAATCATTATCCTATGAAATGAGTAAAAGAAAATGAAAATTTATATTACATTAATATAAATACATTTGTGATATAATATTAAAATTGGATGTATATACATTATAAAATAAATTATGTAAATTATATTGTATAAGGTACATGATTGTAAAAGTGAGATGATAATCCATTTTCCTCAATTCCAAATATGTCAGATTTTTACATTATCTACATCATAAAAATCATATTTAAAAAAATTCCCTATGAATCTTTTTTTGTTTAATAACTTATATATAATATATTTAATTCAATTATTTTATCGAAAACATTAGTTAAATATCTAGTTATGTCCACATGAGGAGTTTTGAGGATGAATAGTTCAAAATTTCATCACTACATAAGTGTGTTGACTATGGTCAAGGTTGTCATTATTTCATCTTTCCAAAAATATTAATAATGAAATAGTTATCTTTTTTGATATACCAATTATTCTTTTAAAACCAACCACGCAATATAGATATGAAAAAAAACTATATTATAATCATGGAGATGAAATGACATAAATACACATGGGTAAAATTTCTATTCATCAATGATAATGATGAATAGAATATTACTATTATTTTATTTTTTTATAATTAAAATTATGTCATAAATATCAAATTATTTATTTAAATAAACACATATATAACATTCAAGTGATGTGGTAATAAAAATGAATCACATCGTTTCGTGACGTAGTAATCTCACATGAAAATGAATGATGATATCAAGAGGTAAGGTAAGGAGGTATAATATATATTAATTTTAATTAATTTATAATATATAATAAATATAAAATAAAAAAAATAATTCCATAAATAGGAACACTATTTATAGGCTATGATATAACATTAATTATATATGTTCGCAAGGAGGTAGTCCACCGTAGACACAAATAATAGTTACTTTATCCAATTTATGGAACTAGAGATTGATATATATTATTATATAAGATTAATAAAATATTATTATATATGAGGTATTGGTGTTATTGTATTTTAATATTTAGGATATATTTTTGGTTTCAAAAAAATAAGAAAAATAGAATGATCTTGGTGAATATGAATATATTTTCTTAGAAGAACCTTTAAGATATATCTTATTATGGACCATCTGGTTGGTCTTCTATGAAGACCAAAATATATATAATGGGAACATACAAATTTTGTATATATTTTTAGGGTTTTTTCAACTGAATTTATTGGTAGGTTTGATTATGTAATTGGATGGGGTGATAATTTATTATATTTTAGGAGTGGAAATTTTCTAAATTGATGATTCAAATCAATAAGGGGAAGAAAATATCAATAAATGTACATATAAAATAGATCAATAATGTTTTTTTGGGTTATATGGTCCACCAAAGTCTAGTAAATAAAAAATAAACATTTTGTAAAATTTCATTTAATTTACCTTTATGGATTCACACTTTAACTATTTTTTTGACATGGAAACTAGTTATTTTTATTATTTTTACAATTAATTATGACCAACATTAAGTTGAAATTATAAATAATAGTAATTATTATGAATAATAATATGAATTTTTTTATCAAATTTAAATCATTAAATATTATTAATTAAATTTAAAATTAATCCAAAAAATAATGTCGACAAACAATCTTGTAAATAAATTCATTTTTCATGAAATATATGTTTTTATGATAACATTATGACTGGAGATCTGGTTTATATTAATTTGAATTCAAATATATATATGAATAATATGTGAATATAATATTAATAATTCGTTATTATAAATTATACTAATTAATTAAATTGCATATACTTCAGAAATTTATAAAATATTATAAAAAACATTTTTATAAGAATAAAAATAATCATATACCGATGTCATTAATATTTATAATTAAAATTGAATTATTTTATAATTATATATAAAGTGTTTAATATGTAACTATAATATAAAATAATAAATATAATGAGTCTTTTAAATTAATTTATTTAATGAAATGTTATGAAAATATTTTACGAAATGGTAATTTATAGTACTCAATAACAAAAAATTTAAGAAAAATATCCAAATTTCAACAAAATATAATATATATATTCTTATTTTAAAAAAATTTAATTATATAAAATATAATTTATATAAGTTCCATAAATTAAATATCATATTTTTTCACAAAAAGAATCACTCTTTAAGGACAAATATGTTTCATAAAATAAAATAAAATTATTAAAAGTAGATTTCTTTTTTATTGAAAAACTTTAAATAATTTTCTATTTATTAGGATCATAAATATTTTACCTAAGTCAATTAATAATATCCATGCCCATAAATTTAATTTCTATTTTGTAATGGTTATATATTTCATGGGTCGTTTAATCATGGTGTTGCATGTTGTATAAAATATCGAACATTATGTTGTTCATTAAAAATATATGCCTGTTACATAAATAAATAAAGTCCAATAAAAATTTATATTTACAAATTATAATTATTTCTTAAAAAATAATTGATATTAACTAAATGTATCTATTTAACAATCCATTAAAGGTGGTAATGAAGAATTATTTATATCACTTCGTGGAGGCTCTTGTCCACATGTATTCATATGTATAAAAAATATTCCATATTCAAAATATAATATATTTAATTAGAGGAGAATAAACATATTACATTCCTAATAATATATTCAGTTTTCCATTTTATAGAATCAGGTCCCAATTTAAACATAACAACCCACTTGAATAAAAAGTGGATACTACAAAAACATTGTCCATTTATTCCATAACAGAAATATTCATAATAATCATGAATTCATGGATTTTTTTATTACATTTATCATGGATTATCCTTTTACCATAATAATCCATAAATCATATTATAAGCAGTTAAAATTTGTGAGAACAAAAATATCAGTAAGTGACATAAAATTTTTAAAAACAATTAGTCCATGAATACCAACAAACACATGAAGTTTAAAATTTACCCTTAAAAGTATTCTATAGTTACATTCTTAAAACATGCGGTTTCGTTAAAAAAATAATATACATAAATAAAAAAATTTAAACAACATGGTGAATCATTATCATACCATAAATTTGAAGTATTCCAACCACACAGATACTTTATGATTTATAAATCTCACAACTACATCACAATGTATTTCTCATGGATAACTTATTATATGGCCATCATAGTTTCACATAGAATAACAATTATATCAAACTTTTGACATAAACAATACCATTTAAATGTTGGGATATCACCATCCTATCCATCATCATAAATAATAACCACGAAGCGGAAAGAAAATCATAAAACATGAATAATTGTAAAATAAAAACATTCTGTTGAATTTCATAAAAAACTAATTTTAAAAAAACATTTTTAGAGAAAAGTCCCTTACATCATACTTTAATTACTTCAAACATGATAAAAACTACTATATAATGGTTTAAATACTCTTAATAATTTATTAATGAACTATATTCATATATATAATAACTTATGTAGTATTTTATAACATCTATGAACCCATTAATTAATAAAATTTCATTATTTTTATTGTTTAGAGGAAATTTATTTCATGGTTTCCATTGCGAGTTCATCATTGAATTTCATGAGGAATATATAAAAAATAAAAAAGTGGAATGATAAGTTTATAATATTATTCCATAATCCTATATAACATTTTTCTCTTAATATGAGGATGATTCATTAGATAAAACCATAATGAAATTTGTTTAATTAATTTTTGTGGTTATTTATGATAATTACGATGATATATCATGTTATATTATTTCATGATTATGTATTGCTTCCAAATAATTACATAAATTATAATATCTATAATAAAATATGATTTGACCATAATAATTTTTTATGAAAGATATTTATTGTAATGCCACGACCCTAGTTATCCAGAGTCGGTGCATTATTACATATCATTTTCATTATCACAAGAGATATAGTCTCAATAGATCGATTAGTTTATTATCCTTGTAAGTACTAGATGCATTTATAATATTTTTGTTACATTATGAAATTAAAAAACAAAAAACATTGTGTCCCCTTTGAACATAGTAATATCCTGTAGCCTATTTTGGAAGGTTCATCATTATATTAATATTCACATCGTGCAAAAAAAACATAAAAAATGGATGAGATTAGATGCTCAGAAAATATATAAATATAGTAAAAACATTCATAAGAAAAATAAACATTTAAGGTGATGTATATGTCTAAAAAATCCTTTTTGATCTTATACTTCATCATAATATGGTATAGATAAGTCAAATAATTCTATTTACATATTCACATTGATATTATACTAGTCGAATAATTCGATGTATTGTCAATAACTAATTTCGTAATGATGGAATGCATAATTCCAGACATCATAACCACATATTCAAGGACTCATTCCAAGACTTCAAATAATATTTTCTCAATGCCATTTGCCAAGAAACATATTTATTTCATGAGACATACTGATTCATCAAGGATCTACAATGGGCTTCACCTATTACACAATTAGTCCAATGCATTCCTCACATGAAAAGGTTGAGACATAACATAAACTCTCGTATTAAAACTAGAATACGAAAATTTATTTCATAAACCATAAAACATGAATTTTATAAAAATAAAACATCCATATTCAAGCATATCAAAAAAAATTCAATACAATATATAAGATTATATCATAATCTTTCAACTTCAAATTGGTGTAAAATCATTCAAAGGATGTTGATAGAGATGAAATTAAAACTATTTGCGATAAATATCTCTTTCTATTTTGAAGTATTTTAAATGTCATGTAATAATAAAAGAATCCATTTTTTTAAAATACTATTATAATATTTTAAGGGAAGATTCTAAGATGTTATAATGGTAGAAAATAGATTCACCATCCATATACGTTAAAAAACATTTTTACATAAATTTGTCTAAAAGGACATAAAGTACCTTTTTTGGAAAATGTCGAAAATATTCCTTTCAAAACAAATTTTAAAAAGTCAAACAAGTGTATAAATTACTTTAAACCATTTTCATGTAATTATAAAAAAAATTGCAATAAATTTTTAAGAAACAATGATGTGGATGATAAAGAGGTCCTAGTATGTACTCATGTATAATCATCCTTAGATAACAAAGTGATTGTAAAATTAACCCTTACCTTGTAATTTTCCACAGTAAAGTGTACATTAAGAAACAGTATAATAGTTAAATCAGTATTATTAAATTATATGTGAACAATATACATAAATATGATAATATATGTGATCTTCAAATAATTTTTTGTTAATAATAATTTATTAGTATCATTGTTTCGGGTGTTAATTGCTTCATTTTCCATTATAATTTTGATATGTAAGTCATGTTGTTTTATGTATAAAGTCTATTTGATTCATATATAGAATTATAATATGTTACTATACATTATTTTTAATCATATAACAAAAATTATTCTTTAATTTTTATGATGGGGAATTAATCTCATCACATTCGTGGAGACGGTAATATGTACGTACGCACGAGAGACAATACCATTCTATTGATGGTGAAATATTTTGTAATTGGAAGGTATATCATATATAAAAAATCATTAAAATTATATATTTATGGTTTACATCAATAATAATCATTATTATACCCATCCATATAATTAAGTGTTGATTGAAAAACTACACCACGACGTGGAGACGGTAAGCCTTACATACGCACGTATGGTGACTTTGTCATTCATAGGATAGAGAGAATCATGAATATAGTTATAACATATTTATTATAACATAAATTTCTGTATAAGGTACTGGATTTATTATTATTAAATGGAAAAAATAATTAAATAGGTAGATAAAGAAGAAAAGAACTTTGGAAGAGGTGATGAAATTATTACCTCTTCATCGGGTGCTTCTTTTTGATTTGATCAAAAGGGATCCTTAGGTCAGATTTTTTATCATTGTAAGGCCTCTAGGATGATTTGAGGGTAATTGGAACTATATTTGAGATAGTTTTGGCTGATACAAATTGCTTGGGAGATGTGATTTTGAGATAATGGGAAGTACCCTTCTATAAGAGAGGTGAGGGTCGCTATAGGAAAAGATTGAAATATTAAATTCTTATAAAAACATATTGTTTTTTTAATGGCTCCAAAAAGATTTATTTGTAGGATATTGTGATTATGGGTATAAAACCTCTCAAAAAATATGTTTTAGATAGGTTTAGGTCACTATATTAACCTTATCATTTAGATTTAACTCTAAGTTAAATAGTATATCTATTACCATAGATTCTTGTATTATTATAATAATTGGTTAATAAACATACAATAAAAATCCAAGAGAACCCCAAGTGGTTAATTATTGACATATATAACCTTATCTAAGTCATTTGGTTGATCTTTATATATTTAGAAATATTAAATCAATTAATAGAATATTATTTGTTTTAAAAAACCATTTATGACAATTTGGACACTATTTGGTATTTGGTTTTTTGAGAAAGTCTACAAAACATGATTTCTTCAAAAAAAAATTAAATCAATGATAACATGTAATATTAAACTAGAAAATTAGTTTAATTCATCAAAAGTCTCCATTTACATTTATTGGGTTATTTAAAAAATTAATTATTTAAATTATTCAAAAATAGGGTAATTACTACATCATAATTGTGTAATAAATAAAATTAAATAAATAATGTTTAAAAACTATAAATAAAAATGATATTTAGGAAATATTTTTAGCTTTATAATGAATATTTAATGTCGAATTTCTCTTTTTTGTAACCCTATACTAAAAATGTTTTAGTTATCAAAATTTGAATTTAACACTTTTAACTCTTATTTAAATAAAATAATATTAAATGTCCTATTATAATATAATTATATCAAAGAGGATCAAATTTTATTCATATGGTTGATTTTGGTATAAAAAAATTATCCAATAGAATTAGGACATATTTTAGGGTAATTAAAATATCATTTTTACCTTTAATTACCATATTTACTTTAAACCTTGGTAAATAAAATTCAAAAGTTACTATTCGCAAAAAAATATTTTCAACCTATTGATTCAAATTTTACATAACGATTTAAACCAGGTGTCTTGGTTTTTGGAAATTAATTTCATTGAATCAGTAAAATTACATTTTAAACTAATATCTAAATATGACTAGAATGTGGGTAAAAGACGTTAAAATTTTCAATAAAATTTTATACATCTAATTTTTTATATAAATACTCTAATGAATTACATTGATCATATATAGATATTCAGTATCTATTTTAGAACTAATATAAACATAAAATAAAATAATAAATATTTAAATATAAATTAGTTATTAAATAATAACACAGTGTTTTTCATTGTTCATAAAAAATTAAATGTTTTCAGAAAAATACCCAAAATTCACCCTAAGCTAATTTTTATATTCTTGAATCCAAAAATGAAGTGCATTTTGAGAAATAAAATTTATAAAATTTTAAAAAGTTGTTATTACTATTCATAATGGCTAGTTTGATTGGTCGTGGTGTGATAGAACTCAATGTTGCGTACAGTGCATGTTATTTCATTATACAAAGAGAAACATATAGTAAAAACTCAGCGTGTTATGTTCTTCCCTCCTTCAAATAACTTCATCGTCATATTTTTTAGAATACTACTCCATAAAATTATTTGGGTGGTTCTTCATCATAAGTTTCTCTAGTTCCCAGGTTTCTTATTTGATCTTATGCTTTATCCATAGAACTTTTACCAGACCAGTAGTTTGGTTTCTCAACACTTGTTCTCTAGTATCAAGAATCATGACTGGCTATTCACAATAAGACTGATCGGGTTCCAGTTTTATTTTATCATAGGTGAGTACATGCATTTTTTCAGGCTTTTATTTTATCAATAGTGATACATGGAACACATCATGAACATTGGAGAGGCTTGGAGGCATTTCCAAATGGTAAGCTACAACTCCAATTCATTATTGAATTTTGAAAGGTCCAATGATCCTGGGACTTAATTTACCCTTCATACCAAACCATTTAACATCTTTCCACGAATATAAATTTACATAAACGTGATCTCCTATATGAAATTACAAATCCTTCCTTCAGTTATTGACATAGCCCTTTTTCCTACATTGAGCTTCTTTGATGTGGTTTTCGATAATCATCACCTTTTCCATTGAATCCTCAACATGTTCTGGGATTATGAGTTTTCTTTCACCAATAACATCCCAACATGTTGGTGTGCAACATCTCTTTCCATATAACGTTTCATATGGTGCCATATAAATACACGAATTGAATCTATTGTTATATAAAAATTCTACCAATGTTAAATATTGATCCCACATAAATTGAATGTCATGTGAGAAAGATCTAATCATGAATTCAAAAGTTTGAATAGTATGTTTTGATTTTCTATCAGTTTGAGGGTTGTAGGAAGTGCACAAACGAAGTTCAATATCAAGGGAATTTTGATTACATTTCTATAATATTAATGTAAAATGCGGTGGGGGCATATCAGAAACAATCTATATGGGAACTCCATGAAATCATAAAAATTCCTTAATATATAGTCTTTCTGAACGTTCAAGTGGAAAATCTTCTCTTATAGAAAGATATTGTGTAGTCTTGGTAAGATGATCAGCAATGAACCATATTGCATCATTCATTCTAGGATTCACTGGTGGCCCAATGAAAAAGTACATTGTAATATCATCCCATTTAGAATCAAGTGTGGGAAGAGGTTGCATAATTCTTCTAGGATGTGGTCTTCCAGCCTTCACCTATTGACAAACCATTCATCTTGACACATTATCTGCAATATCCCTCTTTATGTTTTCTAACATAATATTATCCTTCAATTATCTATATATCTTAGTGCTACCATGGTGTATAGAGAAATTGGAACTTTTAGAATTTCCAATAATTCCAAATTTTGATCAGGATTGTACAGAACACCAAGCCTCATCCCAAATTAAAAAATTCCATCTTCATATGTAAGGTCAATCAATATCCCATAAGTTACAACATTAATTTTCTTTTGAAATTCCTCATAATCAGTGTGAGAACATTTTATAATTTATAGTAAATATGGTAGGGAAACCATTTGAAAATGTATTCATGTTTCACCTTCTATGATTATTCCCATATCCATCTTTACTATATCCATGAATATATGATCCCTTTCAAATCTTATCTTGGTCAAAACTCCATAATCATTTATGATCAAACATCTTCCACCTTATATGACTTCTCTGGGTGGTAGTGTATAGTGAAATAAAAATCCATGAGTAGTTCATGCCATCGTATTATCCTCATGTTGTGTTCATTTTGCGAATAACTATAATTTAAACACCTGTGATCTATATAAATCTCACATATTTACCATAGGTATACTGTCTCCATATCATCAAAGCAACGATTTCATTTGAAAACTAAAGATCATGAGTGGGATAGTTTTGTTCATGTATTTTTAGCTATCGTGATTCATATTAAATTACCCTATCATTCTTCATAAGGAAAAAACCATATCCTTTCCTTGATGAATCACAATAAATAACAAACCCATCATTCCCCATTGGTAGATTCAATATAAAATCATTGACTAATCTTCTATTTAGTTCTCCAAAAAAATATCACATTTTTTTTGCAAAAGAAATTGACCTCTTTACGTGTGATCTTGGTTAATAGGTTATGCAATCAGGAAAAATATTGGACGAAACAATGATAATAACCTACTAAACCAATAGAAATCATCGCCTCAATTATACTCATCATTGCTGAAAATTCGTGTATTTTATTGACATAGAAGGATCAACAGATATATCATCATTAAAAAAATATGTACATGAAATGAATTCTCATAAAGCCATATTTTAGACATTATAAACATCTCATATAATTCATTATTTTTAAGAGTATTTAAAATAATGCACAAGTGATTTTCCTAATTTTTATAGAAATGGTCTAACCCAATATATCAACAATAAATACAACTAAAATTTCATCAAGATATTCCTTAAAAACTCTATTTATTAGATCCATGAAAACCAGGGGTTTATTTGTCCGTCCAAAAGGCATTACTATAATCTTTTAATGCCATACATTATACAAAATGATGCCTTCAAAATTTTATCCTTCATCACACACAACTGAGGATATCCAGATCAAATATCAATCATTGAAAAATATTGAGCTCCATAAAGTTTATTGAATAAATCATCATTGTGTGGTAGGGGATACTTATTCTTAATTCGTATAGTAAGGATCTCCTTGTAGTTAATTCACAACTTTATATATCCATATTTCTTCTTCAAAAAACAAACATGGGCTCCCCATGTAAAAACACTAGGGGGAATAAATACTTTATCACTCAAATATTCTAGTTCTTTCTTTGCTTCCACTAATTCCATAGTGGACATTATATCATGGGTATTTGATATTGTCCTTGATCCAGGAATTAAATCAATGGAAAACTCAATATCTCCTTCTGGAGGATGTCCAGGTAAATCCTCTAAAATCACATCATTATATTCTTGCACAATAGGTACATCATATATTTGAATGTTCCTTTCATCAGCCATAGTTATTTCACTCACTTCCTCCCCAATAATTGAATTGAGTAGAGCTATTGGGGGTGGATCTAGATGAGAATCAAATGGTGAAATTTCTTCTCAAAAGATAAGGTAATTGTCATCATCATCAAAAAATTTAACCTCCTTCATAAAATAATTTTTTCATCATTGTCTGAAATCCAATACATACCAAGGATTATATAAAATTAAATGATGGGTAAGATGATGAGATCAATAGATAAATCACTTTTATATTCCTATATAGGAAACTGATTCACAAAAAATTATTGCAATGATACTATGCTTAGGTGAATTGACTGAAAACTTCCTTTTTAATTCAAATTAGAAATATCAAATTTTCCTAGACAACTACAAATATATTTAACAATGTGATGATTTAGAATCAAATAAATCTTTGCTTAAATTTGAGGAAACCATTAAATTACTGTCCACCACGTCATTCATAGCTTCAAACTCAGGAGTACTAATCACATAGGCTTGGAATTTCTCCCTTTCCCTTTTTAGAGGTATGTCTCTTTTTCACCCAGGACATTAATTTTTATAATTCCCCATTTCTCTTTTGTTTGATGCATTCATAAATGACAAACTATTTTTTCAAACCTTGCAATCACGATCATGGTGGCCTTTTTCACCACACATTTAACAAAATCTCATTCCCTTCAGGCATGTAACGCGGTGTTTCATCCCACATTTACTATAGGATGAAAATTAAACTTTTCCCTTCAACTCTTTATTTCTTTTTCTAGAGTGTTCAGACGATATATTCTTCTCTTTAATTGTTTTAATGTTGTAAGACTTAGAGAATTAATTTTCTGTCTTGATATCACATTATACAATATCTTTGTTCTATGAGAATGAGTGTAAGACCAATATTCAAAGGATAAATGGTTTTATCCCATAAATAATAAATCAATATAAATCATTTTTATTATGTATATAATCTACTTCATGCCTTGGAAACCTTGTTAAGTTAGCCTTATATTTTGCGACGTTCTCATCCTCCTTTTTCCTCAGACTCAAAAGTTGTCTATCCATATTTTCTTAGTGGTCACAAGGAATTTATTTTACTATAAAAATCTCTTGAAACACCCTCTATTCCATATTTGATACTTATTAATCATTATTTGTGTTTTGAAATAATGACCACCATTGATCTATATATCCCATGAGGAAAATAACTACAATGACAATTTTTTCTCTATCGCTACTCCCCAAAGCAAGAAGTATTTTTTCTAATAAACTTATCCATTTATCAGCTAAAAAGAGATTTATAGTCTCATTGAATGTTGGTGGTTGTTGCCTCATGAAGAGTTCTAACATTGATCCTATGTGTTATGGATTAGGGTGAACCATATTGGTAAGGATATTATTCATAACCCGAGTGAGTCGTCCAATTATGGTTATAAGTTGTTCTGCACTGGTTGGATCACCAACTCCACTATAATTATCTGGAGTAGGATAAAAATCCCTACACGCATTATGTGTATTGATATCATTTCCATTATTTCCACTATGCACCATTTCTAAAAAATTACATACACTAGATTAGTTTACGAATCTTAATACATAATTCTAAACTAGTAAATTACCCAACATAAATTGAACTGTTTATGTATATAATCTATAATCATAATTTCTTTTTTCTAAGATGATGTATTTATTCATAATTCCTTCACAATGGGTTTTAATGACAATTTGAACTATCCTATGAATATACCTCGAGAGTGTCATAACCACGAGTGTTGTAAGACCCATTTTCATGTACCGGGATACACTAGGTCAAGCTTGAAACTCCATGTTGGAGTTTTCACTCATAGGTACATCTGTGTTAGAGCCACATCTATCTGTTCGTATCCAGAAATTGATGTATTCCTATGATACCAACTATAATGCCACAAGCCATGTTACCCTAATTCAGTCTATTATAACATAAAATTGGCATGATCACAAGATATTGAGGCTCAAAATACTAATTAGTTTAGTAGCCCTGGACATATTATATACATACAAAAGTTTTACATTACATTGTGAAATTGAAAAACAACAACATTGTGTACACATTGATCACACTCAAATCCCAGAACATATAACTGTAGGTTAATCCTAATATACTTATTCACATCTTGGGAAAACTAAAACATAATAAAGGGGTGTGCTGAGATGCTAAGTAAGGATAACAATAGAGTAGAAACCGCCATAAATAAGAATAAACATTTACGGAAATGTATAATCCTATAACAAAATCCTTTTAAACTAAAACTTCAGAGTAATATAGAAAAGATAATTCAAATAATTACCTTTACTTATTCACATGGATATTCTAATAGTCTAATAATCACATGTAATATCAATAGATAACTTCATAATGATGGATTGAATAATGTCGGACATCATAACTACATAGTCATGGCGTCGTTCCAAGACTACAAATAAGATTTTTTTAAGGCCTTGTGAAATGTCTATAGTTTGTCTCATTAGACCTACCAATACATCGAGAAGCTATTGTGGGATTTACATATCACTTAAAAAGTTCAATGGAATCCTGATATTAAAAGGTTGAAACATATCATAAACATCCGTATTAAAACGTGCCTGAAAAATGTTAACAATTTAACTATAAAAAATAAATATTATAAAAATAACACATCCATAGTCAAACATGCAACAAGACTTTCAATACAATGTGAAATATTTTAACATAATAAATCATCTTCAAACAATTGTAAAGTCCTTCAAAATATATTGACTTAGGTTAAATAAAAACAATTTGAGGAAAATATATCAATCTATTTTGAAATATTTTAAATGTCACCGAATTATAAAAGAAAATTTTTATTTTGAAAATATTCTTCAAAGCATGTAAGGGAAGCTTCAAAGATCTTATAATAGAGGAATGTAGTCAAACTTTCCATATACATTAAAAAACATTCTTACCTAAATTTGTCGAAAAGTACATAAAGTAACTTGTTTGGAAAACGACGAAATGATTCCTTTCAAAAAAAATTAAAAAATGTAAAACATGGGTATACATGACTTTAACCCATATTCTCAGAAATTGTAAAAAAATTTGAAATACATTTTTTATAAACACAGATGTAGATGATACAGAGGTCCAATTGGACACTCATGTATAAACAACCTCACATAATAAAGAGATTGTAAAATTTACCCTTACCATGTACTTATCCTTGGTCAATGGTATTTTAACCTCCTAAATAATTGTTAAATAACTATTATTATATTTTCAAAGAAACGTATTCATAAATATGATATTATATATGATATTTAAATATTAATTTGTTAATAATATTTTAGTATTATAGTTGTTTCAGGTGTTAACTGATTTGTTTTCCTATATATGTTTTGTTAATTAAGACATTTCTTTGGATATGATGTATTTTATTCATATAAATAATATTATAAAGTTACTAAACAATATTTTTGATAATAAAATTTCAATAACTATTGAATGTTTATGATAGGGTATGAATCTCATCACGTTCGTGGAGACAGTAATCCGTACGTACTCACGAGTGATAATACCATTCTATTAATGGTGAAATAGTATGTAATTGTATGGTATATAATATTTAAATTATCATTAAAATGATATATTTATATTTACTTCAATTATACTCAATTTTATACTCATCCAAATAATGAAGTGCTGAATAACATACTTTACCATGATGTGGACACGATAATCCATACGTACGCATGTATGGTGACTTTGTCATTCATAGGATGGATAGAATAATGAATATTGTTGTACCATATTTATAATAACATCATAGTATGAAGAAGGTAATGGAGTTATTATTTTTGTATGTAAACAACAATGAAAGAGGATGTTTAATACGAAACGAACTTTGAAAGAAGTGATGAAATTAATACCTCTTCTTCCGGTGCTTCCTTTTGATTTGATAAAAAAGGCGTCATAGGTTAGATTATGTGTCAATATAAGGACTCTTGGAATAGGTTAGGGTAGTTGGGATGATACATTATCTGGTTATGGATGAGAAAAATAAATTTGAAGGTGTTATTTTGAGAGAAGGTGAAGTACCCTTTTATAAGATAGATTAGGGTCACTTAAGGAAAAACTTGAAATATTAATTTATTATATGATCATATTCAGTTTGTAATGTCTCCAAAAGGATTTATTTAGATGATAAAGTAGGGTTGGGTCGAAAACCACTCAACCAATTTCTTTTAGACAAACTTAGGTATCCATTTTAAACTTATCATTTATATTTAACTCATAGTTAAATAGTATAACTTTTTCCCTATATTCTTGTAGTATTGTAATTATTGGTTAATAAACATATTATAAAAATCCATGAGAAACAAAAGTGGTAAATAATCGACATATCTAACCTTATCAACACCCTTTTTCTGATCTTTTTATTTTTAGGAATATTATATCAATTAATAATATAGTATCTATTTTAAAAACTCATTTATGTCAATTTTCACACTATTTTTTATTTGGTTTTTTGTGAAAGCCAAATAAAACTTGATTACTTTGAAAAAAACTAAATTAAATCAATAATAACGTGTAATACTAACCTAGGAAATTAGTGGAATGCATCAAAAACTCAATTTACATTTATGTGTGTATTTAAAATATCTATTATTTTAATATTTCATTAATAAGTTAATTATTGCATCATCATTATGTCATAAATAAATTAAATTATTTAATGTCTAAATATTATTAATAAAATACTAATATTTAGGAAATATTTTTATCTTTATAATGAATATTTATAGTCGAATTTATTTTATGTATAACCCTAAATTAAAAATGTTTTATTTATGGAAATTTGAATTTAACAATTTTATCTCTTTTTCAAATAAAATAATAATAAATGTATTAATATAATTAAAGAGGATAAAAAAGGATCATATTTTATTACTAAGGATTATTTTAGTAAAAACACGCTTATCTAATAGAATTATAACATGTTTTAGGGTAATTATAATATAAATTTAACCATTAATTACCATATTTAATTTTAAATCTGGTAAATAAAATTCAAAAGATACTATTCACAAAAATTATTTTCATCCTATTGGAGTAGATTTTACTTACTGAATTAATCCATGTCTCTCAAATTTTTGAAATTCAATTCAGAGAAGTGGTAAAATTACGTTTTATGCAAATTTGCAATAGTGCCTATAATGTTGGTAAAAGATGTTAAAATGCTGAATAAAATTTTATAAATACATTTTTTTATAACATGAATCCAATTAATTACATTGAACTTATATATGTATTATGTATCTATTTATATTGAATTTAAATTTAAATATTATAAATAATTATGTAAATAAAAAATAGTTTTTAGACAATAACGTAGTGTTTTTCACTATTCGTCAAAATTTTAATGTTTTAAGAAAAATTCCAAAAAATCATCCTAAGCTAATTTTGAAATTCCAAATCCAAAAATGAAGTCCATTTTATAAAATGAAATTTATAAAATTTATAAAATAGTTTTTTACTATTCATAACTGCTATATTGATTTGACATGGTGTGCTAGAGGTCAAAGTTCTGTTCAACGCAAGCAATTGAATTATTCAAAGATAAACGTACTGTGGAAGCCTGGGGTGTTACATTTATGGTGTCAAAGAAAAATTATAACTCATTGTTCATGAAGGTAGGTAATCGAAACATCAAAGAATATAATTTCATATTATATAATAAGATGAGAAATAAGAGGATTAATAGTTGAAAATAAATTATCACAAAAAAAATTACCTTGTATTTGTGATACTAGATTTTCCATTACACATGGATATGGGTGGATAAGGGGAGAATAAGAAAAGAAAATATAATAAAAGGAAAAACTATTTTACCCGTTGTATTCTCCTCCTTGAGAACCTCTTTAGGAATAATGGATTTTGTCTTTTGTTGAGAAAAAATGATCTACAATGTGGGACAGACGATTATGTAGTGATTGTGATGAAATTAGTCTACCATCAAGGAATAGGAGGTGTAAGGTTAGGAAGCGGTGAGAGGTGGTATTTAAAGTGGAGAACTGGGCTATTTTTTATTATTTTATTCATTGATTTATTGTTTTGGCTTAATAATATCAATAGTTTTGATTCCATGACTATATACATTAAAGAGTGAATTATAGATAGAATTTATGGTGTTGAAATCATCAATGAATCAATAAATTTTTTATTTAGCATATAATATATATATATATATATATTATTTTATCACATTTCATTATTTACAAAAAATCTAATATTTCAGAAAAACATAAAAATTTCACCAAAATATTTTTTTAATTAGTATAATTCATAATTAGAATCCATTCTTCAAAATAAATTATCCATATATGAGAAATTTAATTTTTAATTATAATCATAATATATTTGAATAATACTTATTTTAATAATATAATAGATGTTTTCGAAAGTTTCAAAAATTAATTAAGGTCGCTTAAATTTTTTCATATACATAAAAAATGTATTGATATATAAATATATTTTATGTATATAATATATTTTATAATTTTATATTTATTATAAAATTTTAAATAAAAATTTATGTTTCACAAAAAGAAAAACACTTAATTTTTTTCATTTTTAAAACATTTATTTATTTGTTAAATGTCATAAATATATTATATTTTTACAAATAAGATGCATTTATTTAATTTATATAGTCATATGAGAGTTACTATTCTATTAGTATACATTATTTAATTTTAATAAATATCACTTATTTGACTGAAAATTAATTTTTTATTTGATTTTCTGAGTAACCACTTTATAGTTTAGCGGTAAACAAGAGAATACAAAAACAAAGAGATTCCCAATTCATAATATGAAACTATAAAACCCAATTCTTACTTATAACCTATGAAGTTCATGATCCAAGATCACCCGTCATCCATAGCGATGTCACCTACAACCATCATCATGAAACCGACGTTTGACATTGTTGTCATCACCACTGTTGAGGTTGCCATCCCACACAAGTCACCGTAGCCAGAAAAAGACCATTGAAGTTATTTTAAAAAATTATTACCTTGACAAAAAAATCATCCCACATCTCAGTGGTAACATTATCCATTCATTATGGAAATTATTTCCAAGAAATATTTATTTGGTTATAAAACAAGTGAGGATACCTTTTCCTTATTGCATTTATAGATTCCCGCATTGATTATTTAACCTTGTGGTTTATACAAAAAATGTTTACCTGGTAAATTAATTTATTCCAGTATAATTTCATTCTAAATTAGAGAATATGAATATGAATCTCTTTATATGAATTTTTATCTTCAAAATGAACATCTTTTGGGCTTAAAAACCACATACGAGTATGGATCATAGTTTACTATCATGCAAGCATGAATAAAATTTTGTACCCTGGATGAACACAGAAGAAAAGACATTTGGTAAAATACTAATCCAACATTATCGATTATGTAATAGGGTCTAATGAATCATGGACTCAACTTTCCATTCTTTACAAGAAACATCATAATTTTCCAGTGAGAAAATTTGGGAAATACATGATCACCAACCTCAAAATAATGATACTTCCACCAGTTATCTTTATAACTTTTCTATCTTCTCAATGATATTCTCATGTATTGTTGAATCATATTTACATCATCATCCACTTATATTAGAAAAATTCACACGAAAATCCTCTCCCGGAATTCATCCAATATATTTTGGAGTTTGGCACTGATTTCTATACAATTTCATATTAGTTACAATTTGTATACTATAATGAAAATAGTTATTATAAGAAAACACAACTAAAAAATATTATGACCCTAAAATCCTTATAAATACATAAAAATAGATTCATTCTTTTTCTCTACTATCTGAACTGTTTACAGTGATTTTTATTCAGATTGAGGATGAAAAGAAGCACTAAAATTTAAATATATTTCTAATGAATTCTAATAGTATATCATAATGTTATAAGTGAACATGTGATCATGATCTAAAACAACAGAGAGTGTAAGACAATGTAACAAGAAAATAACTTTGAGGTACAGTTAGGAAATCTGTTCTAAATACATAATAACAAGAATTTGGAGAAAATGTGATGATTTATTCAGTCAATCAATAATAACCCAAATCAATTTCTTTCCCCAGATAACTCATTGGGAATACCACCTTGAAATCCAGGCATATAATTTACCATTTTCACTATGGAACTTTAAAATTCTAGAGATACCACTTTGGTTGTTTGCAATCCAATTTAACATGTTGAATAAGTCAAAAATTTCATGGTAAATTCATCAATATCTCTTTTCATTCCATCCCACCAATAATATTCTAGAGGGTCCCTAAACAACATATGAGGCATAGATAACATGAAAATAGCGAGCGATGCGCTTCACCTAATAGCAATTGTAATAACTATAAATCAAAAGGGACATAAAATATCTTCACAAATCAAAAAATATGCTCTTTATCAATGCATGATTTCAGAAACATGCTATTTTTAACCAATTCATCCATTTAATATAACACAGGGCCTTCCAACCTTTCTTGAATTGTTCTATTTGATAGAGATTATTTCACTGACACCTATAAAAAATATGAATTGGTTGCACCAACAACATCAATGACCAAATTCATGTAATAATTCACCCATGCATCATGTTCCAAATATAACATGGTTAATATAGCATGACTTTTTTCACCCAAAACATCTTCCACCGTTTTTGATTTTATAGGGTGGTAATTGAATGTGAAAACATAATCCATTATTAGGTCAAGCCATCTTATCTACATATTTTTTGAATAACATATTAGTGAATACATACTTTTAAAATTCATTGTCAGAATATAATTATCATTTGGATCCATAAAAATTAGGTCTCCCAATTTTTAAAGCGAATACCTCATATGATAATTCTATATCATGTGTGGGATAATTTAACTCATGAGGTTTATGTTGTATAAAATTATAAGTAATTACTTATACATTATTCATCAGAACACAACAATTTCCCCTCAATGAGTCTTCATTGACTTTTTTTGATAACTGATCCTCAGAGCGGCTTCTTATCCCAAACCTACAATGCCTAGGGTTTCTTCCAGTCCCATTTCCTCTTCCCCCTCCAACATAGTCTGCTCTTGTTGGCTCTCACTGGTCTCGGCCCAGTGTGGACTGGTTGCGCAATAGGTTCCCTTTTTTGGAGTCCTCTTCTCGGTGGGTCTTGACATCTTCCATTATTGGCAGTGCTTTTCTGTATGGTTCGTCATGGATCACCCCTCCATAGTTGATGTGCTTGGCATCATTAATTTATAATTGGAATGTTTTGTTTTCCATCTACGACAAGCCCTGAATCCTGTACATTTTATCAGCATGTCCGACGTGACTAGGTTCTTCAGCGTTTTCCAATGTGGCTCGCCCAAGATCTATGTGACTCAGTGGATGAGGAATTAAGAATAAATTTCTACATTGAATCTAGTTTATTATAAAGGGACTGTTATAGAAGATGTTCAGTGTATAGATTGTTATTATTTTCCTCACTATCTAGAATTGTATGTTTTGAGTGGGTATGGTGTTTTCCATCTATACCGGCCCCATGAATCCTTCCATGGGACAGCTAGCCGAGCAGCAATGGGAGGGTGGATTCTGATCATAATTGTTTTGGATGGTCAAGACATTTCCTTGCATTTTAATTGGAATTTATTTGTTCTTGATGATCTTGGACGTGGAGGTAGGTTTGTGTTTACTTTTTTGATGTCATCATGGTTTCCCACATTATCATCAATAGTGCTTTTGAAATAAAGATTTAATTTTCAGTTACATGAGTCATCATTATTGGAGAAAAAGTCTTCATTTCTAGAAGGATGATCCAAAACTACTACATTAGATAGTCTTCCATTCATGTCTTAAGAAGAAAATTAGAATATTCAATACAAATAAATTTAAAATCTTTTGTGTTAACATAGTTAGTGGGATAGATAATAGTGAAATGTTTTTATCAATTCATCAATAATATCCTATTAATGCAATGTCACATCCAAAAACATATTTTAATGGTACATTTGTTTGATTTCATTTGTTTCTTTATTATGGGGGTTTCCCATGCATTTTTTGAGGAAGATTTTAGTTTTCATGATTTGGGAAAAAACGGAATCCCATTTCCATTTTTAAAAACCTATTTTGTTTATTTTTTTAAAACTCTTTGTTTTTTATACATTTTCACCCATTCCACTTCAAAAATGGCTTCCCATGACCTGTTTACAATACATTATCAATTTGGACACTTTTGGAATCCATAATCATGGTGAATTTGTGTTGTAAATTAAGGAATTAAGCCATCATGAAAGCCTATTTCCTATTTCTAAAAAATTTATTATTTAATATCATATTAAATTTTTATGATTTTTTGGTGATTCTAAATCATATCGGAGCCTGCTAAACCCAAGAGTGCCCCATTATCTTTTCCCCCTTTTAAGAGATGATGCGCATCATGAACAAGGGCATAACTTCTTAAGATTTCTCAAATCACCATGAATTTAAGAGGTAAATTATTTCATTCAATACCCTATCAATATTTACTATTTTTCCAACATTTATTTTCTCACCAGACCTTATCCACATTTTTTGAACCTCACATTCATTATTGGTGGTTTGGAAATTTTTCTACCAGAGTATTCATGGTGATTTCATAAAGATATCTCATGTAAGTGGGCCTCCATCCTTCTTCTTTCAATTTTCATAGAGTTCCATCCTTTTTTCAAAGTTTATTCCTTTATTTATGATGTTCATTTTTTCCAAAATGTAGTGTTTCTAAAATAGGGTTTGATCTTGGGTTTCTTTTCCTATTCACTTGAATTTAGGTCAGATCTACTTTCATTGCAGGGAAGCGATTATGCGGTTGAATTTTTACACAAATATTTATTGGTTTGGATACTTGTATTAGGTGATTCGATGGGTAATCATTGCTAGATAAATTATATTTGATTAATTTCTATTATTAGTAAAATTCTCTACAATTATCCTTTCAGTGAAATCTAGTATTGGTGATGTTTTTTAAGGAAATGGTTTTTAGGTACAAATTTTGTGTTAAATTGGGTGTTTTACATTTCTAAAATTTTTTATGTCAATTGGGGATGTTTTATATCTCATTTAATGTGTTTATAATTTTTTTGTGGTGAAAATTCGGTTTTGGTATATATTTGTATGAATATAATGTTCAAAGTGATGGTTTTAAGGGATTTTGTGTGAAAAACAATGATAAATTTTGTGAAGTTATTTTATTAAAATCCTAAAGGTTTAATGGGGTGGTGTTAGTGGTGAAAAACATATGTATATACTATTTTTAGTTGATTATGTACACAAAGAATATATTTATGTGATTTTAGATTTTTTATCATGTGAATGTGGTTTGAGTACAAAAGGGAAATGCTAGGTATCTAGGAGGGAAGATATGTACTAGTACACTAGTGATTCAAAGCGAGTTTATCCCTATTTCCCTGAGAAAAATGGATAATGGCAATCGTAAGAAATTATATTGATGATTTTTGTTGACCAATTTGTTATGAATATGTTTCCTACTAGTGGATCATGCATGGGAGTATATTTTTTTTATGGTTACATTACACTGAGGTACGAGTTACATGGGCCAGAGACTATCTAGTACCTAGGGGTGCTCCCGTGATTATTGCTCATTGACTCATTTGTAATTATATTTGGAATATGGATGATTTTTGTAGAATTTATTTTATCTTACATGTTTTACATAAATATTATCACTCATGGAAAATTCTAATTGAAAATGGATTACATTCAAATGGTTAATTCTTTATAAATTATTTTCACCACTTCATGGGTATAAAAAATTGCAATATTTTTATCTTGTATTGTTTAATATATGAAATATATGGTTGGTATCATATTTTTATTAGTATAAGACCTTACATACACCCCTTGGGTATAAATATACTTGATCATGTTCAACACAGGTAAAGGAAAGGACTGGTTTGTTGTTGGTTCATGTTGTTAGTCCCTTGCCTTGATGTAGTGTTGTAGAGCCGAATTGTCGGTGATGACCCCTTGTCATGTCAGGTCCTTGGGGATGTTTTGGTAATATATATATGTGTCTTTGGACCTATTGAATTATGTTTAGACATATTTATTCATTTCATGATTTTTTTAAATCTTTTTTGGTATGAATTTTTCAGATTCATTTTGTCGATTGTTTTTAGGTTTTATGAAACCATACTTAGGTAAATCATTCCTAGACAAAAATCAATGATACCCAGGAACATTTACCAGCCTGTGTGGACAGGGAAAGACCTTTGGGCCTTGTCATGAGATGGGACTGGTGTCTGTTTTGTTAGATACCAGATTCAGTTGGTGAAAACATTGTACTAGTGGAGGTTAATGTTTTTAGGTTATATTATTATTTTGGGAAGAGTCGGGCTAGACCGGAGAAAATACTATCAAGAATAAGTGTTTTTCTGATGAGTAGAGTTCTTGGCCCACCACAATTTTCGAAGACCATGAGTCACCATGGGGAATTGTAATTTTTTGTTTGACTTCACTTCTAGGTGAGATGTGTGGGCTGCAGATGACACATGGACATCAGGTAGGGGTGGGGTATTTATTTCATTTATCATTTTATTATATTGGGAATTTTTATATTTTTTATTATTGATGATATTTTCAGAACAATTTTAATGACTATTTCTCTTGGTACTAATTCTTTTTTGTAGCAACATGACTCCCCAGGAAGCTCTCATGCACCCATGGGAGGAAGTTGGAGAGAGTTCTCCCTCACCGCTTGATCATACAGTAGTAGACGATGTGGTTCGGGCAATCCAAGAACAAGGAAAGGGACAAAATTCAATTCCAGCTATTATTTGAGAAGATTATATTGGTCCATGGAATTACAAGGCTCAATATTTCTTGAAAAATAATCCGCCTACCTTCCATGGTATCATAGAACCCAATGAAGTAGAAGAATGGATCAAAAAGATTGAGTGCATGTTCGAGTTCCTAGAAATGCCTGAGGATGTCAGGGGGAAGTGTTCCTATTTTTTATTGGAGGGTACCAGATATAGGTGTGAGAATCAGTACTTCAAAATAAGAAGTGTGAGCAGATGCACTGGGGATATTTCAAGGACGTCTTTAATGAACAATACTACCCTTAGGTCTTGGCATATGCTAGGTCCCGAGAGTTCATGGATCTTTTTTATGAGGTTCTTTCTGTGATGTAGTATACCAATTTTTTTGCTTTGAAGGTTCACTATTCTCCTTAAATCACCTTTAATGAGAAGGTACAGGCCTAGAGGTTTGATAATTGCTTACGACCAGAGATTTACTCACAGGTTTTCTTGTTTATGTTGAGGACCTATCCTGATGTTCTTGATTGGGAATACATGGTGGATATTGACCAGAATGGTATATATTAGTTCTTTGTGGTATTATCAGTAGTGCGACATGACAAATATTCAAATATGAGAATGAAGCGAGAGGATCTGGTGATGAAGGGAGGTTTTAATTCAATCCACACTTCTAACTAGTTTTCATGGACGACATCTTATGTGAGATCGGTCATCTGCCACCAGTGTGGGAAGCTGTGTAAAATATGACTAGAATTCTAATTTCCTATAAAGACCTATTATCAAGGTAGAGCTATGGGTGACTTTTATTGCTATTTCAGGGTGGCACATCCACTTTAGAGTGGGGCAGGAATAATGGATTAAAGAGGAATGCCTGCTAAGTCAATGCCATCAAGGATGGGAGGATCTCAATTTAGTTTCCATGGTAGAATAGATGGGTCATATTATTGGTTGAGTCATTTTAGGGCACAACCA
Source organism: Viscum album (assembly GCA_963277665.1). Lineage (NCBI taxonomy): Eukaryota > Viridiplantae > Streptophyta > Magnoliopsida > Santalales > Viscaceae > Viscum > Viscum album. The sequence continues at coordinate 1,555,366,108 of OY728152.1, read as the reverse complement.
CAGACTGGAAGCCTTCCTCAGCCAGAGAACAGACATCTCCATGAGGTGGATCAAGCACCAGTAGAATCTGATGTGGGAACACTGATAGTTTAAGGCAGCGTTTTGATTTCATCTTCTATAGCTACCGCTCTATTTGATACGGGTGCCTCTGTTTCATTTATTTTAACCAAATTTGTTTAAATGAAGAATTTTACAACCAAGTTTTTTTATTTTACAACGGTGTTGGTGATGCTGCTGGGAATGAAGAAGGAGCAGGGTCTCAGGTTCTCATAGTGTGCACTTTCTATGTTATGGATTGAGATGGATTAGGACATCCTTGTCATAGATATGTACTTTTCTGCATAATACATATCATGAATTGGGTAGCAAACTTATAGGTTCACATCATTTTCTATAGACAGTGGGTCTATTTAATGATACCTGATGGGAGTCGTCATGTTTTTTGGGGGGAATGGGGTCCTCGGTCGAGTCGTTCAAAACCTTCACTACCAAAGTTAGGAGATTTTTTTTCAGTTATCTTTACCCACGATAGAGGATGATGGTCATTCTCTTGATAGTGGACAAACCAATGCATTTGATGAGTTTTTGGAGATATTTTTGGTTGATTCTTATGGTTTTCCCCCAGAGGGTTATTTGGAGTTCTCAATATGATCTAGCATCGTTAACACAACCAATATCTCTTCCCTTATATCATATGTCACCCACTAAGATGAGGGAATTAATGATAAAACTATAAAACATAAAATCCAAAGGGATCATTCACCATGATCTCTCCCCGTGAGATGCTCTTGTGTTATTCATGAAAAAGTATTATGGATCCCTTCAGTTGTGCCTTGAATACCGAATGCCGAACAAGGTAACAATCAAGAAAAAATATCATTTTCGCCAAATATATGACTTTTTCTATCAGTTTAATGGGGTAATGTGGTTTTAAAACATCGACATGAATTTGGGCTGTCAACATCTCAGGGTGAGACAAGAAGATATCCCAAAGACAGCCTATGATGTAGGTATGGCCACTTCGAGTACTTGGTCATGACCTTCGAATTGACCAATTCCTTTTTGGTCTTTACAGAACTCATGGATATGGTTTTCCATCATTATCTAAATTCATTTTTCATGGTATTTTTGGATGACATAGTATTTTATTTGGTATCTAAGGAGGTACATGATAATCATTTTCGGATTGTTCTAGGAATTTTGTGAGAGAATAGCCTTAATAAAATGTGGTCCAAATGAACTTTCTAGACCAAGGATGTATAATTTCAAGGTCATGTGTTCTCAAAGAATAGTGTTTGGGTGGACCCCAAAAATATCAATGTGGTTATGATATGGGAGTAACTGAAAAAATCTGTTTGAGACAAGTAGTCTCCATGAACTGGGTGGTTATTACATGCGCTTTGTTCAGGATTTCACTCATCTTGTTTCACCGATGACAGCACACACCTGGTAAGGGTTGAAGTTTTTATGGGGCACAAAATGTCAGGAATACTTCAAGGAGCTAATGAAGAGGTTTACTACCTCCCTCTATCAAATTTTTAGAAAGCCTAGAAATTGGTATGAGGTTTATTGTGATGATTCAGGTATGGTTATTGGGTTCATGATTATGTAAGATGATCACGTTGTGGGGTATGCCTCTCACCAACTCTGACCACAGGAAAGAATTACCCAACGACATGTAGTTAGAAACTATGATGCACGCATTGAAGACATGGTGTCACTACCTCTATGGGGAGATGTTTTTGGTCTACTCTAATCCCAAATTCTTGGCATATAAATTATCATTGATGGACCTCAACATGAGGCACCATAATTGGGTCGAGTACATGTAGGGTTTCGACATTGTCATTTTATATACCCCAGGATAGGGTAATGTGGTGTCCAAAACCTTATAAAGAAGAGTCCCAGTGAATGATTTGAGGATGTCCAGTGATGAGTGGAGTCAGATGGCCCTCTTTTCTCAGATGTATATGGAGACCAAGGGAAAAAATGAAGGTAAATTCATGGAGAGCATTCAGTATACTCCTTCTCTGGTGGAGCTAAATCAGTGGGAACAACCCTATGATAAGCTTTGTCAGTGGAAGAAGAAGTTTCTTCATGGTGGGGTGATTTCTTCTTATTGGTCATCATCTCCCAAGGGCATCTTTTGCTTCAAGGGTTGTTCATTAGTGTCGTTATCTCGGAAGATGGGGGTGATGCATGATAGCCACATGACTCAATGGGATGTCCATCCATGTGCCGCCAAAATGTATTATGATGTTTTTCGGCAGTTCTGGTTTCCTATTATGAAATGACACATCACATATTTCATGTCAATCTTTTACCCATGCCAGCATGTGAATGTAGATCCTCAGAGACCCTCTGGTTTTCTCTATCCATTACCCATTCCTAACAGTATGTAGGATGAGGTTTCCATGGACATCCTTATTGGAATTCCACGTACACCTCGCTATATGAATTCTATTTTGGCAGTGATTGATCATCTAACCAAATCATACCACTTCATTCTGATCAAAGATACATATAAATTAGTTGACTTGGCCCTTTAATATCTTTATGAGGTGGTACGTCTACCTACTTTTCCATAAGAAATTATCTTAGATAGATACCCCTTTTTCCCTTCTCTGTTTTGGGATGGCCTTCAGAATGCCCTGGGGTCTCAAATTAAGATAATCATAGAATACCATACTCAAATGGATGGTCAGACAAAGAGGGAGAATAATATTTTGGGGGACATGATCTATGCATGTGCTCTAGACATTGGAGGTTCATTGGATATCCATTTGGGATTGGTTCAATTTACCTATAGTAATATTTATCAATCCCCAATTATAATGGCTCTTTTTGAGGGGATTTATGGTCGGTGTTATCTGTCTCCCTTGTTTTGTGTTGAGGTAGGTGAGACCTCCCTATTAGTGTCATGTCTAATTCAGTCTAAAAATGACATGTTGATCATGTAGTGCCTATTGATTGCTCAGAGTTTCCATAAATCATATTCTAACTAGTGACATCAATACAGATAGTTTTTTTGTCAGTGATAAAAAATTCATGAAAGTGGCCCCTCTTCTGGGACATCATCAATTTGGAAATAAAGGGAAGCTGACTTCGTTGTATGTTAGACCTTTGGAGATCGCCGAGAATATTAGAAATGTTGAATACAAGTTGGATATACCTTTTCAGTTGACATCCATCCATGATGTCTTCCATTTATCCCAGTTAAAAAAACACAACCCAGATCTGTCCCATGTACTGAATTTAGAAGAGATGGATATAGAGCCTGATTTATCAATTTTTACGGAATAATGAGAATAGTGTACTTCTATGAAAAGGAGCTTTGGGGAATGTCTATTCCACTGGTCTAGGATATTTGGTAGTATGGGAATGACACACAAGATAAATGGGAGCATAAGTTGTCATTTGAGAAGGAGTACCCATTCTTTTTTTCTGATCAAGCTTCAAGTTGACTTTCCAAGGTAGAATTTCCTTCATTGTTTGGAGAATTGTAACATACATGAAATATTTTAAAGGTAAATTTCATTTAATTTCAATCAATTCTTTTGATGTGGGGCTTTCCCATGCATTTTTGGAGGAAATGGAGAGTTTTAATGATTTTGGACAAACATGAAGCCCATTTCCTAATTTAAAAACCAATTTTGTTTCTTTTATATCTATTTCATTTGTCATCATTTTTCACCAATTCCACTTCCAAAATGTCCTCCCATGACGTATTAACACCACAATAATAATTTTTACACTTTAATAATCCATAATAATGGGGGGTATTTGTTTTTAATTATTGAATAGTTCCATCCTGGAAGCTAATTACATGTTTAAATAAATTTATTTATTTAATAAAATTTTCATTTTCTATGAATTTTTAGTGATTCAAGTCTCACCCAAGGCCAATAAACCCTAGTGAGCCCCATTATCTTTTCCACCACTTTTGAGCTCATATTCATTTCGAATTAGGGAATAACTTATTAGGATTTCTCGAATCATCCATATTTGAAGAGGTAACTTATATCCTTCATAACACCTTCAATATTTACTCTATTTCCTAAATTTCATTTCTCGCATGACCTTATCAGCCTTATTATAAATTCAATTTCAATTTTTTCTATTTTAAAATTCATCCACTAATGTATTTGGATCAATTTCTTCAACATTCATCAAGTATGTGGGTCTCCTTCCTTCTTCATTTAAATTTCTTTAGTGTTCTTTCATTTTTCATGGGGTTTCATCCATTATTCTTCAGGTTCTCTATGCCCACCACATAGGGTTTCTAACCTAAGGTTTGATCATTGGTTTCATGGACAATTATTATTTTTTTAGGTTTGATCTATGTCACTTTTGGGGCGGCGTTGTTGGGATTGAATTTTTGCACAAATATTCAAGGGTTTTTATATTTGTGGTATGTGATTCCATGGTTAATCAATGTTAGATGAGTTTTAATTGCATAATTAATATTTTTTCTCATATCTACTTCATTATCCTTGCTGAGAAATATGGTTTTGGTGACGTTTATTATGAAAATGATTTTTATGTACCAATGTTATATTATGTTTGGTGTTTTACTTGTATATTTTATGTTATTCTAATTGAGATTGTTTTATAACTAATGAAATTTCTTTATCAAAGATATTTTTATGCTGATAGTTATGTTTAGTTAGATATGGGTATGAAAATAGTGTTCAAAGTGGGGTTTTTAAGCGATTTTCTATGAAAAACATTGTTAATGTTGGTGAAGTTATTTTATTGAAATCCTATAGGTTTTAATGGGTGTGGAAGTGGTGAAAAGAATACGTAGCTATTGTTTGGAGTTGATTCGGACCATAAATGATGTGTTTATGTGGAAATTTCATTTGGTATCATGTGAAATTGGTTTGATCACAAAGGGGAAATCAAGGGTATCTTTGGTGGTGGATATGTACTAGTTCGCTGGAGATCCGAAACGGTTATATCCATTTTTTCCTGAGATTAATGGATGATGAAAATAGTTAAAAAAATATTGATGATTTTTTTTGGGAAAATAATTTATGCTTATGTTCCCTACTAGTAGATCATGTACAAGAAAAAAAAATTCTATGGTCACATTACACCGAGGTATGAGGTACAAGAGGCCCGAGACTAACTAGTGTCTATGGGTTTTCTCGAGGTTAGTGGTCATTGAATCTTTTTTAATTATCATTGGAATGTGGTGGTTTTTTATAGGATATATATTTGTTTACATTATTTACTTAAATTTTATTAATCATGGAAAATTCCCTTTGAAAACTTCTTATATTCAAATGTTTCATTCTTTAGAAATTATTTTTACCACATCATGTGCATAATAAATGGAATGTTTTTTATCTTGTATGGTTTAATATATAGAATATCTTGAGGGTATAATATTGGTATTAGTATCAAACACTACTTAAAACCCTTGAGTGTATGTGTAATTGATCATGTTTGACATAGGTAACGACAAGACCTTGGGTGATGGAGGTTCGTGTTGTTAGTCCCCTTCATTGATGCATCATTATGGAGATGAGTTATGGGTGATTCTACCATGTCACGTGGAGTCCATGGGGATGTATTGATTATATGTATATGTATCTTTGGACCTAATGTATTATGTTTATACCTATGTATTTAGTTATGTATTTTTTTAAATCGAGATTGGTATGTATTTTTTAGATCCAGTTTGTCGAATGTTTTTTATGTTTTTGTAATCATACTCCGGTAAATCATTCCCAAACCAAAATCTATGATACTCGAGAACTTGTGCGACCTCATGGGGACATGGAACGCCCATCAGGACTTATCATAGGCTGGGTATAATGACTATTTTTTTGGAGACCAGATTCGGTTCACGACATGCATTGTCATTAAAAAATGTATGTCATTCTCATTCAACAACAACATTTATTTTTGTAGGAACAACTGTTATTCCATCCTTATTTTAGATTCTTAAATGAAATGAAATCCTTTAAAACCAAAATTAATATTTAATAAATTTTTCTTTTAACGTTTCTATTTTTTGTTTTTTAGAATAATACATAGATTTCTTTCATGGTCCCATAACATTTTGAATAATCCAAAATATAATTAAATAAAAATATCAAAATATTAACAGGAGATTCTATTCAAAAGGTCCATAAATATAGAAATGGATATTATCAATCAAAATGTCATTAAAAAATCCCATATTTCAAATTTATTTTTCATAACACAATTTTTGGAATGACATCCACCTTCACTTTTAGTTGTTTGTACATGGATCTCAAATCAATATTTTAAAAATACAATGCTCCCAAGATTTGATCAAACAAGTCCTTGATATGTGGAAATGGAAAAATAATCTTAAATGTAATGATATTAAAATCTATTATATCAATTTAATGATTCATCAATCTATTTATCTTTTCAAAGAAAAAATAGGATCACCTCATGGTGATGTAATACGATGAATGGATCATTTATCAGGAAACATCTACAAATTATTTTTTAATTCTATATGTTTTACATAATCCATTAAATAGAAAGGTTTTTGAAGCTGTATTACCATTTGAAAAAAATCAAATTTTAAATTCAACTTCATGATCAGGTATAACACTTGAAACTCATTATGAAAATAAATCCATTATTCCTTTACCACTAGAACATCATTAATCTGAGCCCTTACCTTGTATTACTCAATATATGCAAGATAACATACATTTCCATATTTTAACTATATCTCAGCTTCCTAATATGTTATAAGTGGTATGATATCATTATTTTATACATACTATAACTATTTATAAAAACTTATCTACCTATAATATCAATATTATCATGCCAAATAGAAATCCAATAAAATCCCCGAAAGACATCAAACTCTACTAAGGGAAAATTAAAAACAATTTCTGGTAATTTTTACCCAAATACAAAAAAAATATTATTATTATAATACCTTTTTTGATTAATATTTACCATATTTTTTAACATAGGTTTCTATATACTTTCTTGAGCTAAAAGTTCCAATTTACTATAAAATTTCAACGACATATCAGAATGTGTAGGCCACGTATCAAAAAATCCTTAAAAAATATGTGAAACAATTGTACATGATATCACTTTATTGGATGGACCCAAATAAACTAATGTATAATAAAAATATTTAAATAAACCTTTATACTTATAGTCTAGTTTTTTCACATCATTAATATCCTTCTTTTAGTAGTTATGTGCATAATGGAATTTCTCACCCCATATTAAATACTTTAAAATTTTCAAATCTTAATTAAACATTCACCCATTAAGATATTATTTATTATATTCTATGTCCATATGTACAAACATAAAAAATCTGAAACAATTCCCTAAATTGTGAAGTAATTCTCCATGGTACTATTCTCTACACATTCTAAGAACTAGAAATAAGTTTTTCATACCATTAGATTCATTTGATATATTCGTTCCCACTTCTTAATATATAATCCTTTTATTCTGTTTATATTAATTTTTTATGGGACCATCAACATACTCTATTTTTACCCTCCTAGAATATCCAATTATTTTATCATAAATATTTTATTTATGGGAAGGAAATTCCCTTCGATATAATGGCTTTAATCTTGAGTAAAAATGACTTATTTTACTATCAACATCTTAAATGATATTTGAAGTATACATTTATAATTGGATGAAATTATCATCATACATAACCATTGAATCATCCCAATTTTTTAAATTACATTAATTTATTTTCCATCTTATATAGAAATGCCTTAGGTCAATATTTTTCAAGGAATATATTTATAAATTCAACCCATTATAAAGAATCAATGTCAGCATTATCTCCAATAATCATTACCAATGATCACCACTATTCATATTCACATTAGGAATGGTAAATATGATTAATAAAGATTTAATTATTTTAATATCTTATGAAAAAATATCTCTTTTGTTGATTTAATCGACCCTTCAATCGCAACTGGAATAGAATATCCACTGAATGATTGATGGTGTTGCCTCATAAAATAGTACCACATCAAAATCTTTCTTGTTAGTAGACATGTATATTCCCTTTCATGTTTGTCACCCCAATTTATAACATGTTTCAATTATTCCATTTATATCACAGAAATGACTGAGTTAAATTTTAAACCATTGCTGGTTTCTTATTCAAAATGATATCATCCTCCCAGTGCCTCCCTACATCAGTTTCCGAATTTTATTTTGCCAAAATAAATTCTAAATACATATATAATAGACAAAATAACATGATAATATTCAATTTTTATATAATTAATAAAATAAAATAAGGTAAAAATAATTTATGGTATTCTATTAAAAACAAAAACCCATTAATTTATCTGAATCATTCACCTGAAATAGACTATTAAGACTCAGCCTTATTCATTATATAATCTAGATATTTCATCTTGAGTACAGTTATTTCATTTCCAAATTCAATTCCAATTTTTAGTTCTAGATAATTAGAACAAAATTAATACATAACAAAACACAAGAATACAAAGTGGAAACTTATAAAATTGTCTCCATTTTCTTCATAATACAATTGTTCTTAATAAAATTTGAATTCATTACTATTCCTCACAACATTCATGTTGGATTATTATTTTCTATTTCAAATACATAAAATCTATGAAAACAAATTGAAAGCATTGGATGAGAAAAAATCTCACAAAAAAATAATGGAAGATAAAAATTAGTCTATTGTTATCGGAAAACAAATGAAGGAAAAAATTATACCCCTTAAAAGCATTATGTACTTGGTGAAAAAAATGATGTTTCCATAAAACATAAAAAGATACATAAACATTTTAGGTAATATGTAGAATAAATTTATTACAATAAATATATAGTATTATAACCCTCCTAGATAACTTGTGTTATATAACCCTCAGAGCTACCTTAAAACATCAACCTCACAGCTATCCTATGATTTAACCATCATAGATACCCTTAGAATAACAATTACAGTCAACCTTCAAAAATAAAACTACCCAATAAAATTGAGGTAACTAAATTACCCGCATGTCATCATAATGAATTCCCTAGAACTATATCATAATAATAAATATTGAATATCTTCATTATTAAAACTTTCCATTAAATTTTTTAAAAATATTAATTTAAAAGAATTTTTTTATGAAACGTCCCTTTCATAAGATTTGACATCCTTAAATATTTCTCGAACCTTCTATATAATAGCTAAATGAGTTTTATTGTATTATTAAATAACTATATTAATATTCATAACACCTTATAAAACCATATATAACATATTTCCACTCATTTATTAATTAAAATATGTTATTTTCATTGTTTCGTGTGTATTTATATCATGGATTTCATGGTTTCTTTATTATGGAATATCATTTTGAATGGAATAAATACATAATAATTTTATTTAAAAATTATTAAAATGTTGCCATAATTTAATATATAATTTAGTTTCCTAATATGAGGAAGGATTTTTAGATAAAACATTAATTAATATGATTTAATTTATTTTGGCTATTAATAATGACTAATATGAACTTATATCATTTTATTTAATATCATATATATATATATATTTATTGGTTCCCAACATAACATATCATATATTATATTTAATATAATATGATTTAACAATTATAATTTATTATGATATGCCTTGGAGGTGGTAAATAATAATGAAAACTCGTCATCTACGAAGGCGTTGAATCATCATGTCAAGGAGATGATTTTATTTTCTAGAATAATTGGTGTTATGGAGACATTTGATGGTGGGTGTCAAACTAGCAAGATAATATTATAGTTTATGTGTGATTTTAGAGTTATCATTTAACATGTTTGGGTGTTGTTGAGGATAATTTAAGAAAATAAATGAAATCAAAATTAAAATAATAGAAAATGTAAGAAGATTTTACATATTGATTTATCCTCATTGAGAACATCCATTGGAAAATTGGAATTGGTATGTTGTTGATAAAAAATGCACATGGACATGGGGTAGAGGCAAGGACTGTTTATTTGTTAAATTCCTTACAATAATTTAGTGTTTGGAGGTGTGTAAGGAATAAGTGTTTAGTGGTTGTATTTATAGTAGAGTAGAGAGAGTTTTTTTATTATTTTTTTATTTATTTTTTTAGTTTTCCTGATGACAGCAAATCGTATTTATTCTATAAATAAATAAATTAAATACATAAATTTGATCGATAATATGGGTCCAACAACATTAATGAATCATGAAAATTTATATTTAACTTATAATGTATATATATTGTAAATTACCATATGTTACTATTAACCATAAATTAAATATTGTAGAAATAGCCAAAAAAATGATCCTAACCATTTTTCAATTTGTATAATTCGAATAACTAACCCATTTTTTTAATATTTTATTCAAATGGTGTGAAATTTAATTTTTAATTTAATTCCTAATTTATTCTAAAAATACTGATTTCAATAATATTATTGATTCACTACATTTTAAAAAATTAATTAAGGGATCATAAAAATTTATTATTATTACAGTTTCACAAGATATTACTTTTTGAATATATTTTTTCAGATAAACATTCTTTAAAAAAAATATTTATTATTAAAATTTCATTAAACATTTATTATTCCCAAATATACCCACACATAATTTGACATTTTCAAAATAATTATTTACATATTTCTTGATATATTTATGCCATATCATTACATATAAGATACATAAATTTTATTTATTCCCTCATAACTAGGTTCCAATTTAATTATTATATATTCCTTAGTTTATATAAATATCACTTATTTCATTATACGTTGATAAGGATTTTAAATATTTAATAATATAATGAAAACATATTATTTTATGAGAACCTAGGTTGTTATAATAAAAACCGCCTCCATTTCCTATTAGATGGGAAGGAGATATAATATTGTCGCATCATTAGAATAATTAAATAATTCATAGAAATTATAAATATTTAATTATTATTGGATGTATAAGGACATGTTTTAAGATGTTTATGGAGAAAAAAACAATAAATATTCTTATAAGAACATATACCACATTCTTGTATAATTTCCATTGAAAAAAACATATGGATTTTTAGATGGTTATTTTGGGATTAAAAGACCTATAGGAAATGAATAACGTGCTTTGGAAGTTATTCAGTAAGATATTATTCAATATATTGTGTTTATGTTATGTGGATATGTGAGAATGGTTGTTACCTTTTATATGATTTGGGAGTGGCTCCCATGTGAAAATTAAGAAATTTGAAAAATAGTAACCGTATTTCCCAAGGTGAGTGGCCCAAAAAAATAAATATTTATTTTATTTTATGTGTTTGGTAAAATTAAAAATTTCCAATTATGTTAAAGATATTTTAATGTGATACTTAATTCCTAATCTATTAATTTCAACCATATTAAATCATTTTTATCCTTACCATGGTGAAAATATTTTTCGCAAGGTGACATAATTAAATAAAAAAATGATATTAAACAAAAAATTTAAATTAGGACTCAAAACATTTAATATATTTATTCTTATTAAATTAATAATGGTGAATGATATTAATTTCAATATCTATTAAAAAACAAAGAAAACCACTTTTAGAACAAAATGTCATTTCGAAGAATAAAATGAATTTTTTTCATATTCCATTTTTATTAACAAAAATTATATGATGGTTAATTTTGTTAATTTAAAATATATAATAAAATATTAATCAAAAAAATTATAAATATTGATTAATATAAATTATTTTGATAGAATACATCATTTTTGTAAATATTGGGTTTCCAAAAAATTTCTATTTTCCCATTAAATTATTTTATCATCATTTTTGAAAAATATATAAAATGGTATGAAGGAAAAATAATTTTTTGACATGTATAAACATTAAAAATACAATGTTTTTATACTGAATGAAAAAAATTATATCTCAAATAAATATATATGTTAATAAAAAAATGTTTTGAAATAAAACATTTAAATACAACCAAAAATATTATACAATAATTAGTTATCTTTAATTATCTATTTTATCAATATAATATATTTAATTTAATATATATTTAAGAAATAGATAAATAGATATTATCGGTATCATTATTTAATTTTATTAATGTTTTAAAATTTTCATTATTCTACAAAAGAGTTTAAAAATATTCCCTCAAGAAATAATAATATTTTCTTAAGTTAATTTTATCAAATTTATAAATTCTATAATTTTATCAATTTGATTTTACTAACTACTAATTTATTTCAATTTATTTATTAAAATATTATTATTCATATATTTTCATTGTTGTGTGTATCATAGTATATTAGACACATATAAATACTATATAGAATATATTCCAAAATCATTAGGAGTTATGTTTTTTCATTTCAAGTATCACATGTAATACAGAGTACATGTATCATGCCAATTGATAAAATAATTAATGTCAATATGTAATCCATTATTTCTATCAGTTGTATGAATAAAAAATTAAATATTATATTTAAAAAATCAATCATCAAGTGAAATGCCTCTTTAAGAAATTATAGAAAAGACTACCTCGGTTCAATGGAAATCGGGTCAGAAGTTGTTGCCTATGATAAAGAATGATAGAAAATGACTTAAGAGATCTAAATTACTACCCAAAAAATAACCAATAAATTTAAAAAACATAACTATAATATTGATCCTAGAATACCTTATGCTATCCAAGGATGGAAATAAGTCAAAGGGGAAAGAAAAAGGGTAATAATAGAAGAAGAAATCCATAAGAACATATATATTTACATTGGTAAAGTAGATTGAAAAAAAATCAATGAAAGTGTTTTAAGATAAAACAATTGTGTGAGATAGGAGTTCAATATGATGATTCTAGTTATAGGTGAACTAATAAAAATGCGAAATGGGACAAAAACCTTATATTATAAGAGATAAAAAACTGAAAAATGCATAGAAACATTGCACGGTTGGAAAAAAAAGATAGGTAAACCATAAATTAATTAGTTTTTCACCATTATAAAATTGCACCATATATTAATTAATTTCATGGTTTAATTATCATGAAAAAAATATATAAAATTGATATTCAAAAATAAAGATCCTTATTTCATGTTTGTCACACGGTTTACCTAATTCTGTTTAATCAATGCCCCAAGAAACTCTCATCAAAATAAGTCTACAAATGGGTTCAACAATAAACTATAAAAAAAATAAAATACCAACATATATAAAACTTCACACATTCAAAACTTACATATAATTACCTCACACTAGTTTTATCTCATGTTTTCACTTAAAACATATAGGGAAAATCTTTTATAATGAATAATATTCTTGAAAACAAATTTTAAACATCAATCTTATAAAATTTTAAAATTTCCAAAAAAATTAATTATAATAAAAAAAAGAGATCTAAATTTTCATTGTGTGTGAAATATATATAAATGAAAAATGGTAGAATGAGTTTATTTATTTTTATATGTATTTTTAGTGGTTTCTAAATTTTTGAGATACCTGATTGAAAAAAATATTTCAACGTAAATCATGGTTAAAAATAAAAAAATTATTCAAAAACCAAGATTATATATTCATACAAATTTATATAGAAAAATTATTATAATGTTGTTTCACATTAAATTAATAAGACCAGTCCTAGTGAATAAAACATTTTTGTATTCTTGGTATAAAAAAATACAATTGAATAACATACCACATCTATGAAAATATTCTCAAGGTATGGTCAACATAATTTTAGTATAGATTAAATTTTTTTTAGTAAATATATATATTATATATCATATTAGGAAATAAAATGTGTTAGTGATGATGGTGAAAAAGATACCCAATTAAAGGATCATTATTTTTTGAAAAAAAAATCTATGTGTTAGATTAATAAAAAACGGTGATGCACATATCTTATTATAGATGAATAAGGGTATATTTTAGTATTAAATTATTTTATAATAATATATTTTATTAAGAAATTATTTGATAATATTTGTGAATAAGTGGAAATTATTATAGTGATATGTTGTGGCATAACGGTATTATTTATCTTATTGAGAATATTGTATATTATTTATCTATGATGAGCATGGAAATATAATACAATTCTATCAAAGAAAAATTGAATGATAGAATTTTTAACGTATATAATATATATAAAAATGTATTGCAGGTATTGGAATAACCATTGGCCACACTAACATTTTATAAACCATGATTAAATATTGGTGTTAAAACACAGTCAAAAGATTTAGGTGGTTTAACAGAATTTCTATCCCCATATAATTTTATTATTTAAATACAATTTATTTTTGATATTACGATCTTATACCATTCTGATATATTATGAATGTGAGATAAATTAACATAATATCCAGATATTGTTAATATAAATTTTGGAATTAAGAAATGGATATTGTTAATAATTAACACATCTAAGGGGAGAAATATTATATGGAGTTTTAAATTTTTAGCGTATATAGAGGAGATACAAACCTAGTGTAACATTATTATTGAGTGGTGAATAATAATGCATTAATATCCAATTTTGTGGTTCAAAAGTTATTATAGAATTATTAATGTTTAATGTTAGAATATAACACTCTATTTAACTATTTTTTTCTATACAGAGTGTTTCTCACATAGTCATGGAGTGATATATAAATTGTTATATTTTAATTTATATATGATACTATATTTGAAATAATTAATTTCATATTATATTTTCAACTATCCATGAGGGGGAGAAACTTAGAACCAAAGAAATTTAGGTGATGAATATATAATCAAAAGAGGTATTAGTAAAATCATATACATAAATATATTAACATTCAAAAAAATATATCATTATTGATGTATTATTTCATTGTTAAATATTTTAATAACATTAGTGAATTATGAATGAGATTTGAAAAAAAATTATAATGATAATAAAATAAATTCGTAGTTATTAGGGTCAATATATAATAATAATTATAAAAATTTAGTGGGTTGTGAAATATATATTTCTCCATAAAAAATTATTTGTAAACTATGCTTATATTTATTATGAGAATTATGTAACTCAAAAAGTTAAAACTGATAATTCATGAATAAATATATAGATATAATGTAAAATAATTATAAGTAATAAAAAATTATACCAAAATATATGTATATTATTTCATGATATGGTGAATTAGACAAAGATTGTGAAATGATTTTAGTTTATCCATAAAATTAATGATTAAATTTCACAACCCATCCCCTGGGGACCTAGCCATGAGTACCCCTATCATGCCTTCCATAGTACAGGGGCTAGAGACTAGCACCAAAGGTGTAAAGCCCTAAAACTAGGAAGGAATTGCCATTATAACAAAAAAAACACACAACAGAGTACAAGAAGGATGAAAAAAACTAAGTAAAATAGTATGAAAAAAGAGTGCTGAAAAGTAAAAAGGGGTGAGAAATACAAGCCCAAATGTAAATTATAAGAAACTAAAAAAAAGAAAATAGCTGTTGGATCATCCACCGGGATATCCTACATGAAGGGTAGGTACAGATAATCTCTACCGCACTCCACGTCTGTCTGTCTCCTCCATGTAACGTCATACCATGGGGTCCACCTCTGGGTACCATCCATTCTTGGTACACACAGCCTCAGTCATCACTGTCTGTCGTCTACATCCAACACAATGAGGTGCTGGCATAGCCCGTGCAGGGGTGAGTATAAGGATACTCAATTGGAACCCCAGGACCCTCAAGGTCTCACAAAATCAAAGAAGGATAAAACACAAGGTATGAAATATATAGTTAACCAAACTTAGGTATATGCATATACATATACCTATGTTAACAAGTAATCCATCTCAATCATGAGGAAAACACAAAAGTTACTGACTAAGCTCACACAAGTATAAAAATTTTGTATAGAGTTACAGATGATTAGATATAGCCACTAAATCATCTATTATTTCGAACTCACACAGGAACCAGGAACAGTAGTCAATGTTTTCGAACCCACACAGGATCTTGGAACAGTAGTCAGAGCTGTCGAACCCACACAGGATCTAGGAATAGTAGTCAGATCTGTTGAACCCACACCTGATCCAGGAAGAGTAGTCTGAATGGTCGAACCCACACAGGATATAGGAATAGTATTCAGAACTCTAGAACTCACATAGAATCTAGGAACACCAGTCAGAAATGTCAAACCCACACAGTATTTAGGAACAGTAGTTAGAACTGTTGAACCCACATTGGATCTAGGAACAGTAGTCAGAACTGTCAAACCCACGTAGGATTGTAGAACTGTGGTAAGAACTGTCGAACCCACACACGATCCTAGAACAGTAGTAAGAGCTGTCAAACCCACACAGGATCTCTGAAAATTAGTCAGAGTTGTCAAACCCACATAAGATCCTGGAATAGTAGTTAGAGCTGTCGAACCCACACATGATCTAGGAACCGTAGTCAGAACTGTCAAACCCATACAAGATTAAAGAAAAGTAGTTAGAGATTTCAAACCCACACAGGATCCAAGAAGAGTGGTTAGGGCTGTCGAACCCACACATGATCTAGGAACCGTAGTCAGAACTGTCAAACCCATACAAGATTAAAGAAAAGTAGTTAGAGCTTTCAAACCCACACAGGATCCAAGAAGAGTGGTTAGGGCTGTCGAACCCACACATGATCTAGTAATAGTATTCAGAACTTTCAAACCCACATAGGTTCCGGGAATAGTAGTCAGAGCTGTCCAACCCACACAGGATCCATGAATAGTAGTCAGAACTGTCAAACCCACATAGGATCCAGGAAAAGTAGTCAGAGAGAAGCCGTCCACAGGGGTTCTACACAGGCACGCTTGGTTTCAGGAGGTTCCACACCTCATTCAATGTGTCGATACATCATCTTACATGAAGTACCATGAAAAAATGACCTGAAGGTCTGCATCGTTATAGGGGTCTCAATGAAACAGAGTACACATCAATCAGATGCCCGGTTTGAGAGTTATTATCCTTTTAGTCCTGAGGGCCCGATTGGATTCGTGCATGATCAAACCTGACCATATCTCAACAATACCCTAATGTTTGGTGGGGTATAATCTAAGGGATCATCACGCCCCAGGATTTCCAGTACCGCTGACAGTTTTTCAAACGAACGTCTGGTTCCAATGATATGGCCGAAGAAATAAAGTCGTCGTAGTGGGCCCGGGTCTGGTCCAACCCGATCAGACCGACCAGGCCTGACTTATTCTGATCTGACCTGTTTCTTTCAACCTGGACCGCTGGGCCTAGCCCATCAGACCGTGAGTATCGTGAGGGCATGAACCGGCCATGGGTTTATGTAAAGGCGGTTCGGCCCAGAGGCAGAGCAAGGGGTGCAGAAGGCTAGCTCGGCCCGGATGGCCGAGTCCGTTTCTTCCAGTGTCGCAAGGGGAATTAATTGGGTGGCTCGGCCTGGATGGTCAAGGAAGGGAGGTGGTCGGGTAGGTTGGGAGGTGTCCGGGCAGGCTGGCGGCAGGCCGGGGGGGTGGGGGGGGGGGGGGGGGGCAGGCTTGGGAGTGGCCAGGAAGGCCGGCGGGGAGTTGGCCGGTGGTGGTGCGGGATGACGCGGGGGTATCTTGGGTCACATAGGCCACGCATAGCGCAGCATTTGTCTTTTTTACCTTCATCACCTCGTCGTTTTGTTTCCATGTTGAAGGACCTCAGAAAAAAGATTGACAGAGGGTGTCGGGCCATGTTAGTTTGGCCCACACCCTCTGCATTTAGGGTGTTAGCAATCATTCCTTTATAACGAACTACAACAATCCACCTAAAAAATTAAATCATCCTCATTATACATTTTTAAGGAATGGGAGAAGATGATACTTAAATGAAATTAAACCCCTACCTTGATCGTTGTTCGTCGATGGATCCATGGGGAAGAAGACAGAGATTTCGTCTTCATCACATCCTCCGCACTCTTCCAATCTCGAGCTCATGTGTTAGTTTGTTGATGATGAGGAGGAGGGATGGTCAGTCGAAGACATCCCACATCGATTAAATTCAGTGGATGAAGGTAGATGGAGTGCTTTCTTCGTAGTCTAATGCATTCTTCATTGGAAGCATTCTTCGTTCTTCGTTGGAGAGAGCTATTCTCTCAAGAACTCTAATCCTCATTTTATAATATTTTTCCAACCAAAATAATAGGATACCATGGTAAGAGACTATAAAATATATCTTTGGCATAAAAATTCAAAAATTTGAATTAATTAAGTTGGCTGCACTTAATTAATTCATGAGAATGGAACAATAAATTAAAGAGGATGATTTGGCACATTAAAGTATGGGGGAGGAGAGACTCTCTCTCATTAATTAGGGGAGTTGAGAAGTTTTACCTCCCACCATTATTAGGGTGTTTGAGTCCTGGGTGGTCCCAACATCGAAACCTATCACAAGATGTTCCACCCCCATTACCATTCATGGGAGGTTATGTTCTGGTGGTCCCAACACTTCCTACTTCCAACTTCCATCTTCCCACTTCCATGTGGAGGTTTTAACCAACAAATAAAAATAAATCTACAAAACATTATTTTTACTTAATTCACTAAAAACCCAAAAACCAACATTTATTCTCGACCAATAGTGGTTGAGTTGAATGTCTTCCTAAGTGAATATCGGCATTGCGGGTTCATCGGTGCCCTCGGATTTCAATTCCGAGCAACAGTTCATAAGTTATAAAATTCTGCTTGCTCGTTTATTGAGTGTACCCAAAAAAAGTTCAGAAAATTATTTGCAGTCACCCTCGACTTGTGCCAGTCAAGGATTGTCTATGAATATGTGAATCATGCCTCATGGAACCCAACAGTACTCTTGGATTTTCAATCCAAGTTACCATTTAGATGTTATGAATTATAAAATTAAATAAATATCACTTAATTATTTTATTTGCGGCCAAAAACAAACTTTTTTTGGTGGCCCATGCTGGCCAAAGTTAGTATCTTCTTAAATAAAGCATGCCCTCACAAGTTCAGTGGTGGTCCCTGATTTTTTATCTGAGCTACCATTTGTGAGTTATAAGCATTTCAAAAATAAAATTATTTATTAAATTATTTTATTTACAGTTATGACATATTTGGGTTTTCTCACAGGAGGTCCATGCCGAATAATATTAAGTCAATCATAAGGTAAACATGTCATCCTGAGTGTAATAGTGCCCTTGGATTTCTAATTCCAGTAACTGTTTATGAGTTATTCCACTTTTTCAGGAAAACTGCTTATGAGTGTTACTTAAGCTTAACAAATATTCGATGTATCATTCCGGGCACTCCAGTCCTCGGAATCATGCTTCTTCAGATTTCTTGTACTCGTAATGTTCTCATATATTTTAAGAAAAATTACATCGAAATTTAGGGTATTTACATTCAATGTGATGATGTAAAGAGGACTGATTCATTATGAATGGTAATTAGAGCAGAATGTTTCCCCATGATTTTTAAAGATTGTGTTTTACTTAAAGAAGTGTTCTATAATATGATTTTTTACCAAAGTATCAAGCATTAATTTACAGATATGATATAATAAAAACATTATATTAAAAAATAATTTTGTGAATTATTCTATCACGATTGGATCCGAAATTATCTTAGATATTAGACATAATATTTTGTGTAATTTAAATCATACAAGAATATATTTTTATCTAGATATCATAATTGTATGGAATTATTTGGAAATTTTATTTTTGACCAATTGATATTATTAATAAATAAAAAATAGATTTTTATATTATATTTCGAATATGGAAAAGGTTGATTGATTTTTTAAATAATTACACTAACCATGAAGAATATGTTAATGTGAAAAATATATTATAACATGTTTCGTAATAAGGGATATACATTTATAAAATTAATTTTAGTATATTAGAGAAAAAAATTTGACGAAAAGGTAAACTATGACATTGTTTCAAAGATAATTATGGACTATTTCATGTCTATAGATCTTAATATTGTTGATTTAAAAAACCTAATAATTCTAAAATACTAATTTTTTTAATATGTTTAAATTAAAAGGAATTTATTTAATATTTTTTTGATAAAAAAATCGTTTATTCATTTGGTGTTACGTATGCATTGAAATTCTTAAGAATATACATATATGTAATGTTTTGATAAGAATAAGAAGTTATTTACATATGGTATTAAATAAGTTTAAATAAGAATACATATAATAATGATATTTTATTATTTTATTCCTTCATAAATTAAAACCTCATTAATGAAATCAACTTGGAATTATAAATATTCTAGTTAACTAAAAAATAAAAGTGTCTATGAATTATAATTTTCATAATTTTTGACTAAATATGTTAGATTTTAACAGATATATTTATGTTTTATCAACAATAAGATAACATCATCCATATAATTTATTAAATTTATTACTAAAATTAAATCCCTCTTATGATTTTTGGAGAGTTATGAAATATGATGTTAAATGATCAAGGTAATAGTGATTTTGATTTGGGATAAAAAAATCAATCTACTTTTATTATGTAATATGAAAATTTAAATTTGATTGATATAAATTCAAGTCTAGTATTGGTATACAAATAATTTGGATGTATGTGATTTTTTTGGATTATAGTTAGAGTCAATTATCATGGTAGGTTTCATTCAATGTTATAATTATTGGTTTTTCTATATTTTGTTGTGATGTGGTGTGGATATATAATGATATTTCTCAAGGTATTTATAATTCTATTCCCTGTACCATGATTCAAATGCACTAAAAAATCTATCACCTATGTTATATAAAAAACATAAATTCTTTTTAGATTGACGCTTTAATGAAATTACCGTTGATTTTTATGCACATACAAAGGGGATAATTATAGTACATCATGACCATAAAACATACTAATGTATTATATATGTTATACCACATCAAATTACCAATATTATCATTTTTTGGATTAGTGGATGACACTTCCATCATATAACCCCCCAAATCAACTTCTATGATTTTTCCTTCCTTGTTTTTAGTTGTAATATGAATATATGATGATACAATAGGACATAATTATTAATTAAGGGTTATTTTATGTGATATTAAACCCTATATTTCATATTTTGATATTTTTGGTTCATCAAAACTTGGGTGAATATAATAATAATAATTTAATTTCATATATGATGCATTTTAGTAATTTTCATATTAAAATTTATATTCACTCACATATATATGTTATTACATATCATATTTGTTTTTAGTTTCTTTTCTTACCATGTATTATACCCATAACATTCACATTAACCTTTCCATATTAACATACCTCATTTTTTTTAAATTATTTGAAAATTTGAAAAATCCCCTTTGACCAGTGGACAATAATGAAAAATTAAAGAGGGGATATATACAGATCTATTAAGATGGTAAGGTTGTTTATAATATAGTCTCACATCCTCTATTTTTATTCCATTAAATATATATAACTTATATTATTAGACCATTGGGTGATTTATCTTTGAATATTTTATATGTTTGAAATTCCATGTTTCATTTGATATTTAATTGTTTTATATTATTTATATGATTAGTCATAAAAAGACTTTTAGGGGTATATTATGAATATAATTTAGTGAAAACATAGTTTAGGGTATCATATGACCATGTTTATCTATTAAAGAGTATCCTTTGTTAGTTTTACTATACTATGTCATTATTATATTAATTTTTTAAAAAAACTAGGCATGAATTGGTCTCCAAATCCATTCCCCTATGAAATTTATTAAAAAAAGTCATCTAATACAGATGATAAATTAATCATTATTTTTTTAAGATTTTGTCTGGAAAAAAAAATAAAACAATAGAGAAATGGAAATAAATATATTAAAGAATGTGTAATTATCATAAGCCTTGTTCATGTACACCTTCATTATATATATTTTTTATATGGATTGTTATCAAAAAATGCTAGAGAAAATTTATTTTATAGGTAAACCAAAAAAATATTTTAATCATAAAAATTGGAATATTTTTTTCTCATGAACACCTGAGTTTTTCAATTGTTTCTATATGCCACACAAACCAATGGTTTGACCAAATTTTTAAAATAGGTGGAACCATTTTTAATTTTTAGTAATAATATAAAATAATTAAAATTAACAACTATTTGTTAACATATAAATATATATTAATTTATTTATGAAAAAAATGATGGTGTATAAGGGTGTTCAATACTTCAGAAAATAACTACCTAGCCGTGTGATAAAAAATGGCCATGAATTTTTTTTAATGGAAATCCTATAACAATGATCTATCAAAACTATTCATATAGAAGCATTATATGAAATAATCTATGAAAAATGTTTGGGAATAGTTTGTATTGAAAATATAAACTAATTATTTTAAAAATAATTAATAAAGGTATTTATCAATGAAAATTTATATAACATCTCATCAAACTATTTGTATAAGGTATAAAAATAGTATGAGGGAATTTACCAATGGTTAGAAAAAAAATATATAACTATTTTTTAGGTAGTGATATAAAATACACATGATTCCATTATAAACATAGTCACTCCTATATGTACCATAGTAGAAGGAGAAATATAAGGAAGGGTTTATGTCATGAGCTTAGTAAAGGAACAATCATAACATCAATCCATTGAAAAAATAATGCTAAATCATAGTCATATAATAAAACATAATCAATAGGGAAATACGTCATTATGGAGATAAGATCATTGATTAGTTTAAATTGATATAAAAAAATTTTAAATGGTCATATTTAATATTGTATAAATGATAAACTATAATGGAATAATTAGGAGAAAAAAATATACCATAGAATATGAATATAAAATCATATGACAATAATCATGATCTATAAACACATAAAATAGCAATGTGGAATTAAAATGTTGATTGACACATAATGGATACTGATCATTTGATTATAAGTCGTGTTGATACTTCAATAATGTGAAATTTGGTTGGGGATATTTTAGAGGTATCACTACCTTGTGCGGTTTCATTTCAGGATTTCATCTTGGTATGGTGATTGATTCTTCTGTCTACTCAGCTTCTGGATATCTTCCAGGTTCCAGCAGCTAAAATTCTTATTTTTTCATGGAATTCTCAAAATATAATTATTCATAATGGTTTCTATTACACTTTTGGTGTTTCTGTATTAATGGTATGTACCGCTGTTCATGAGTCATGCACCCTGAAAAGTCATTTATACTTTAATTTTGTTTATTATATGTCGGTACTTAATAGGATTTGTGTCAAGGAAATTTTTATCATTCTCTGGTAACTTTAGATGTCATATGGCATGAACCATTTTTTGGTGGGATAAAAATTAATTCTGATAGATCACCTAGAGTCAATGCATGAATATTTGGATATGGTTCAATTTTCAAGAATCATTTGGGGGGGTTCTTGGTTGATTTCATGGTTCCTTTGTTTTTTTCTCTTTACATGAGTCAGATATTCTTGGTGTTGTATTTGCGGTGGAACAAGCCAAGAATCAAGGATGGAATAATATTTGGCTTTTGAGAAATTCAACCACAACCATGTCATTTGTTAGAATGGAATAATATCACATATCCTGGAAGCTTAATAAGCGATTATGTAATATTCTGGACACTCATTTCTTAGGGGATCACCTAATCACAAATATTTATTGAGAAGGAAATTTAGTGGTTGATGGTCATATAAAAAAAGAATTCAATTGTGTTTTTTATACAGTATGATGAGGTTCCTGATGAAATTATACCCCTTCTAAATGGGTATCATGGTAAATCTCCCATTATTAGACTCTTGAATTTCTGAATATTAATTTTTAATAAAGGATCCTTGCTTTTTCGGGAAAGTTAACATCTTACTATTAAAATAAAATAATAACATATGTCTAGGTTAACAACCAAGTCTATCATTACATAGTAGATTATATGTTCAATAAATATCATATAATATTGTATACCAACCTTCACTAATCCTATCATTTAGTAATTTGATGATATATAATTATTTTACTATTGAATTATACTGATATACCAAAACCCCATGTCACATAATGATAATCTATAAATATTTATTCCACATGATGATATTCAATATTCATTAAAAGTATATCATGAATAACCTATTAATATAAAATGGTTTATACATAATCAATCATGAAATATAATATGCATTACTATAATAATATATTCTATTTAGGTAAAACAACATTAATTTCAATGAACAAGAATATAGTAATGAAATTACACAAAATAAAATGATGTGGGGTCATTATAATAAATTTATATAGTCAATCACCATTACTATTAGCTAGTTGAATACACCTTAACATGAAGAAAGAACTACATTTTACACATAATGGGGTTCCATTGGTATAATTGTTATATTAAAATAAATTATATGTAATGATAATTATAGTGATTTATCAATCAATATATAGATATTTCGTTTCACTTTCACATTTGATACATTAATATTTTGAACCATAATCAATGAATTATTTTGGAATAATAGATTCTTTATAGATAGGTAAAACGAGTGTAATAATACCATAAGAATAGCATAAATGATGTAATTAGTATAAATCATCATATAGGGAAAATATTTCAAAAGAAGGTAAGAAATTATATAAAATTTATGAAGAAAATGTCATTAATTTTCCTTGTAACAAAAAAATAATGTTAATAAGAAAAAAACCAGTATTACAATCGTCTTAATTAAAAAAACAAAAAAAATTATCTCCCTAAAAATTCATAATCTATTTTGAATATATAATTCAAATATTCCATTGAATTTAAGCTTGATAATAAAGAGATGAAAATTACATTCAAATTTTTTAAAACAGGTTTCATAATATTTTCACAAAACAATGTAGATTGTCAGTTATAAAAATATTTACAAAATTTCAAAAAGGTATTATAAAACATTTTTAAGTTATTAATTTTTAAAATAATATTTCCATGATAATAGATAATAGTAAGTTATAATAATTATGTTTTGAATGATAAATATTGATTTGGTGTGAAAACATGTAATTTTAATGAAATTTAATTGTTTTGAAAATAATCCATATCAATAAAAATCATAAAAGGATTAATTTTTAATTAAATTCATATAAATAATAGGAATATGATATTTAAATAATAATTATCCTAGAGAATATGATTAGAAAACATTTATATTTGGAAAGAACATTGCTTTCATGAAAAAAAATGAAAAATAGAAATTTCAGGATTGTCAACTATATATATATCATTTTGAAGTAAGAATCAATGACAAGTTAATATTAGAATATAAATTAATTCTCCTTATAAATAATGTTAAAAGTAAAACTGATATATATAATTGAACAAATTTAGAAATAATAGGAGAATATGGTCAAAATTTATTTGTATGAATCAATGAATAGATATTGAGTCAAAAAAACAATTACTCCTTCAGAAATGTTAATATAAAAATAACTAAATTTAGATAATGATAAATAATTATTTAACCCTTAAGTGAAAATTGGAATATAATTATTTAATAAATGTCTATATTATATGCACAATATAATGCAAAAATAGATGCAAAATATAAAATAATCCACAATGAAGGGAAATTAAATAAAAAACCCTTATAGATGTAATAATTATATAGAAAGAAGAATTTGAATTGGTTGTCAGGAAAAAGAAATGGAAATCCATATAAATTAAATAGTAAATAAAATATAATACAATTACATGGTATAAAAACAATATTATAGTAACATAATAAAAGAGGAAGGTGTGGGACATAATGAAATGAGAATGAGTGGAACAAAACCGTACATTTTCCAGAAAAAGCAAGTATTCTATATAAAAAATATAGATTTATTACTCATCAACATAATAACCTTCTTTATATTAATTTTACATGATAAAATTATGTTATTATTATCGGTGGCACTTAATATCTAATTCTATGTACTATTATTATATTGTACTATTATGTATTAGTAAATTGTTGTTATTATGAATCATAACATTTATGATTCATATTAAAATCATATTCTCATTATATACAATGGATATAACAACTATTAAAGATAAAAAAATGTTGTACAACAATCTGTGATGCTATATTATCACATAATAAGATAAATTACATCCTCAAATTTGGATTTATCTTGTATGGATTATAATAAATGAAATTCTCCAAAATGTTGACATGAATCATGATATAATTTATAAATTGGAATTCACCGCATTATCTTGGGTGTAACAAAGAAAAACAAATTTTCCATCATAATAGGAATATGAGTTGGTTTTCAAATTTTTAAAAAAAAAATCTTAAAAATGCATCATTATGGTGATATAACAATTAAGAATTTAAGGATACATACCATTCATATATTTGAATTTATGATATTATATCAAGAAAATAATATAAATAATTGTTTACAAAAATATAGAATTAAATAAGAGTACATAAACTTATTAAAATTTGAAATCAATCCTAAAATGTATTGTTCCACAAAACCCAAATATTATCCCAATATACATTCTATTCAAATATAACACTATTGGATAAAAATATATTTCCATATTCCCAATTATGAAAATATTAGTTCAAAATTTTATTAACATTGATAATCCTATATTACATTATGGATGATAATATTTTTTAATAAAATAATTTCAATAAATAAAAAAACCCTTTTCTGAGACCAAGAAAATCTCTTCACCCCTTCACTCCAAGATCTAGTGTTAAAAACATTTTTTACTCACATAATCAGATTCCAACTAGGATGCAAATTAAGTATACATCATTTTACACTTCATCTAAATATTAAATCACAAGCAACGAACTAAAGTTTTATATTATTTTGAGATTAGATACATAACAGTATTTCTATAAATTAAAACTAAAACATCCACCCAAAAATTCTAAACAAATGATTTCATCATAAACATAGTTTAGTATATATTTTCTTGGGGAGATTGGAATAGGAAAGAATGTTTTGACCTCAAATTCCGATTATTTGAAATATCATAATATGGAGTAATGTATAGCATATCATTAAATAAATAACATGTGAGAAAAAATAAATATAGGATAAATACCTGAATAATTACATATGAAAATTGAATCATCGTAAGTGATTATGAACAATGATTAAATGATAGTAGATCATATCATACTAATGTAAAACCATAAAGAAATAATTGTGATAGAATAAAATGAACCACGATATATGAGTAATTTTGTCCCATGATAATAATCATGAACAATGAAAATGTAACATATGAATATGGCCAAATAATAATAAAAAATTAATATCAAGGTTTGGAACAAATAACATTATGAAATTATGGATCACACATTAGTATATATGACCCATAACATAGTGGATCATGTGTCACTATATGCATCAAATAACATAGTAGACAATAGAACAATACTTGAGTCCCATATCATTGTTTACAGAGTATCACTAATCAATTCCCAAGGTAATATATTGAGAAATGATGTTTTTCCCAATCAATTTGATAGATATATCAGATTCAGTGGTAAGAAATTTATATTCCATACAAATGTGTACCCCAAGAGATGAAAAAAATCATTTAAATTACTTCAGGATTATCTATCGAATATAAAATGGGTTTTACATAAAAAATCATGATTTATAGTATTCATTAATTAAATAATAGAGGGTGTCAATGTAAAACACACAAAAATTTATTGATAAGGAGAATAATATCTTATCATTATAGAATAATAATTGATACAATACTAATGTAATATTTACTCATATTAGTTGAAATGTATTACTATCACAATGAATACCATTCAATAAGAATAAATAATTATATGATAATCATAATGTAGAATTATTGGTAAAAAAATTATATTTACACAAGTTTGATGATATTGAACAATCAAGGAAGTGATAGATCATTATACTCATTTTGGTTTTATATCTAAATCATCATTTATAAATCAAATTTTAATCATATATACTATTTAAATTTTAGAAAATTATATTCCTAAGAAAAATATCTAATTGGAGGTAAAATAATTTTAAAAATTATAAATTAATAGAAATAAAAGAGTATCAACATAGTTGAAAAATCAATAATTATATTGAGAGATATTATTGATCATTGAATTAAATAATTCATTCATTTTATGAAATTTTGAAATAATATAAATACATTCGTAAATTTTTTATACAATGTTATCAGAAAAAATTAAGATATAGTATTAATTTTTAATTAGTGAGTCTATATGTGTTATTGGGTGAAAATAAAGTTATGTTTCTTAGATTCATATAATAAAAGATTATATGTCATTATTGTTTGCCAATACATATAATTCTATATGGTCATTATGTTTCTAGAATGATAGATGAAAAATATATCATCAAATGCTATTTCATGATGAATTCATATAAATAAGTTAAAGACAATACAAAAAAATGTGATATAGTTTGGGTAAATCACAATGGTTCAATTGATAGGCATCCATCCATTGGGCATGTTACTACTTGGGTGCTCCTTCCAAGTGCTACAACTAACTATGTTACCTCTAGTTCTATTATCTATAATAATGATACTTCCATGTTTTATTTATATGTTCTACCATTATGTGTTCTCCCCATAATAGTGGAACAATTATGGAATAACCATTCTGGTATTACATGGAATTTTACCATTGGGTGTGGTTTCATCCATCTTTATCTATAATATTTGATCAAAATATAAAAAATTGAAAACCTATTTATGTGAGTTCTAATTATTGAGGAAGGAATATTGATTTTCAGGAATCCATTATAATTCTCGTGTTTGGAATATGTCGCCTTTAATAGATGATTACACTGATATGCGATTTATTACTATTAAATTTGAGTAAATGTAATCCATTATATTTTTTTATAATAATTGAATTAATTTCATATAATACAAAGGCTCAATATCATGTGCATGTTATGATTCATTCATGGATATAAGTTCTAATCAATATAAGCTATTTTATATACTATGAGCAATGCATTATATTTCACTTATTAATGATGATAAACGTTATCTATTTACAACATGATGTGATGATGATTTTTTGAATTAAATATAATGATGAAATTAATCTTTGATTTAATTAAATAATTTCTGAATTCAAGAATTATAATTCCTTGTATATTCATGAAGAAAAATTATAGGATTTGTAAAATAAATTAATATCTTTAATAAATAACGAAATAAAAGTGTTTCAATAAATTGAAAAAAATAAACACAAATACTAGAGGTTTTCTACATTTATGATGAAGAAATACTGTGTAACTATAAGAAAAAGAGATGTATGAAAATAATATTAAGAAATCACAATTATAAGATACTTGATTAGAAAATTTTATAGATGAATGAGAACTATTTTAATACATTTATATTTGTTTTTTAAGATGATAATATATTAATATATCATATGTATATATTTTTCTCTAGGTGAAAAAGAGAAAAATATTATTTACTTGGGACAAAAATGAAATATCATAGAGATTAATAATATCAATTATTTATATATGACATGTGATAAATCCTCAGGTCCTCAAAGGTGATAGACCTAAGTATTTTAAAGATATGAAGATAATTGTGATCACTCGAAATCCTGAGATGTGTTTCAGGACAATTAGTATTGAGTTTCTTTTGGAGATACACATCCAAACATGGTGAGGAATCTTCTCATAGAGGAATATTCCATTTCAAAGTGGTGCAATAGATACTAAGGATACGTGGAATATCATTATTTTCCATACCATTATTGTAAAATATAATTTTATATTCTAGTTAGTTTTTTATGTAGAGGAACTAAGTGGGGATCTATGATCGTCATACTAGGCTTATCTATGGATATATTCACAAGTTATATTGTGAATAATCAATATTGGGGATATGAACAATAAGGGAAGGAATATTATTTTTATACAAATAATAATAAATTCAATATGTTGGACTACCATATATTTAAACTCCACATGAGGTTTGATTTACAGTTAACATTCAGTGAATTGAAAAATTAACTTGTTTAAAATATTTATTTGGAAAACAAGATTATTCGTAAAAAGGGAAAACTAATTCACACCCAACCCTCTCAGGGGTTCATCCAACCTATGATCCAACAAGAGGTGTCAAAGTTATGGTCACCTCTTAGGGTCAATAATGTATTATGAGAAATTAAGAATCTCAAGTCTATAAATACGAATTTTATTTCCTCCTTATATGGAAAGAATTATCACTGATAGTGGAATGAGATTTAACCATATATCATATTAATTTATTAGATAAGATAGATACTCAAAAAAATGATTTTTCTACCCATTTTTGATGGAGGTTATATGATAATAGATGATAATATAAATATAGAAAAAAAATTAAAAGATAAAAATTCAATATTTATGACTCTATCAGAGAGTTACTAAAAAAATTCTTGAGACTATAGACTGCTAAAGAAATCTATAATAAATAATGATATAGCTATGAAATTTATAAGAAATTAAATGTATCATAAAATCATTTTTAGAGGATTCAATTTGATGATAGTTTTTTTTAATGATGATACTGTTTATTAATGCACTAATGTGGTTAATTGTATTATGAGGGAAATCATGGTATAATTTTTATAAGATTAAGGATTTTACTCTTTTCAAAAAACAACTGACGAGGAACATTCTAGATCATTTTAACATAAAAATATAAACCATGTAAGTGATATATTACATGAAAATTCATGATCTACACATCATAATAATTGATTATGAAATGTGAAAGGAACCTGATTTAAAAAAATGTATAATATGAAACAGATTATGAATCCCTGAAAATATAAGAATTTAATGAGGATGATTTATGAAATTCTTATTTTTTAGATTATAATAAAGAATATTTTGACAATAATAAAAGTAATTTTATTATATAAAAAAATACCAAAAAATTGTACAGTAGAAGGAAAATAGTAATAAAATACTAAAATTATTCACAATACAAATTCATACATAATTTCTTATTTTAAATAATGATTTTGTGTTCTTTGATCTTATAATTAAGGATAATAGTTTTCAAGAATAATTTATATGTGAGAATAAAGGATGGATCATCATTGGGATATGAAATAAAAATTATAATAATGTATGGTCATGAGAGAACACCTCATAATTGTAACGATGATTCTTGGGAATGAAAACAAAATTATATCTATTGATAAGGAATATATAAAAAAGAAAAACATCACCATCATTGATAAGATCAAGTAGTATAAATTGGTGTTTTATATGATTCAAATGATGGTGTATGACCTTAATGTAATATTGGATAAACAATAATATTTTAATATAACAAAAATATGTCTCATTATTCAAAATTATTTGATCAATGACAAAGAATACCCCACTATTTTATTGATGAAAATTACTACTCTTTTCATTCCAATTAGAATATTTCCTTACCTGAAAAGTTTAAATCTTTATATAATTACAATAAAAATAAACATATTTTATATTATAGTAAAGATGTTAAAAAAATTTGTGATTAATTGGGATATTAAAAATTATAATAATTCTCTTAATTATAGATAATAGAATCATATTTTATGGAATACAGGCCCCCACGCCCCAAACACACACATCTTAAGATCAAAATTGCAATAGGATATAAACACAACAAATATAGATAGATATCAATACTATTTATATGAAAAAGTATCAATAATTTATTCTTGTGTTTTATTATATATGATTAAAAATAAAATTCATTATGGTTAAATATTTCTCTACAATTAAAGAGGTAATAACTAGGGTGGATTATCAATGAAAATATTAGGATAAAATTTTTGAGAAAAATTATAATGAGTTGATATGTATTGATTATATATAAAAAATTATATTATGTAATAACACTATTATAAATTCATTTAGGAATGTTATAAAAAAAATTAATTAAAATGACAAAACAATATGTAATATATATATTTAAAGGAATGTAATTTCCAAATAATATTAGTATATACACATGTGAGTAGTATGAGTAAATTATAAATGTCATCAATGAGTTTATAGTCATTGGTCCTAATCAATTATATTTGGATAAAAAATTAAAGGACGACAAAAACCATGCTGAATCCAAAGGATATAAATCATCATTAGAAGATATGGTGAAAAATAACGAAACATTTCTACAACTAGTAACTGAATGATTTCGAATAATGATATGAAAAAATGCATTCCATAAATAATTACCAAGGGATAAAATAATATATTCAAATATGTGAGAATGAAATTAGAAATAATAGGCTAAATATATACTTCCAAGTAGGTGGTAGATGAAAATAATATCGAAGAATGAGATGATGCTCACAAATAAAGTTTTTGATTCTAAAATATGTATGAGGATCAACTGTATTACTTATTATTATGTCTTTTTATCTAACATAAAATGTATTGGAGGTGAAAATTAAGGTTTTCAGATCTAAACGACATTGTAGATTTAACGTATAATTAAATTTAATTTATTCAATACATAATTTCGTTAATAAAAAACGTAATTTTCCTTCATTCTTAGTGATCATTTCAATATTAGAATATTAGTGAATAATTTCATTACTCGTACCAATAAACAATAAGTGTCATGGTAAATTATTCCTCTTAGTATCCATTATTTAAACAATATAATATTTTAAAACCAAAAAATTCATTCTTGTAATGAATATTAATTATGATTATGAATATGACATATTTTTTTATTCTTATTTAAAAAATTTTATTTTTATTGAAAACATGTGACGTGTAAAAAAAATATTTTTACATGATAAATAAAGAAGAAATTAACTCATTCTATCCTTTTAAAATTACACGATTATACAATATAGTATATGTTTAATCAAATAATCAATTTACTCAAATAATCATTTACTTACACATGAAACCAAATTTACAACACAATCTATTTCACAAAAAAAACATTATAAGGAAAATAATTAAAAACTCATAATCAGGTATTCATATAAAAAGTTGTAACTCAAGAAGAAAATATCATAAAACCATAAATTTTAACACTAAATATGCTTAATTATTTTGTTTAATCAAAAGACAA
The DNA here is from genome assembly GCA_963277665.1 of Viscum album. Classification (NCBI taxonomy): domain Eukaryota; kingdom Viridiplantae; phylum Streptophyta; class Magnoliopsida; order Santalales; family Viscaceae; genus Viscum; species Viscum album. Next base: position 1,555,333,021 of record OY728152.1, on the reverse strand, counting down.
TTTTCCCACCTTATAAAATCAATCGTTTCCAATGAAAACTACTTTGAAAATACAAAATGACTTATAGGACACTTAGGACATCATATTCCCAAGAACACATACCATAACCATATAATGTTTAGTATCCAATATGGTAAAATTTCATCACAATTATATAAATAAAATAATCATTACTTAATGCATTGGAGAGTTATATTGTGTTCACCAATCATCTTGAGTATATCTAGCTCACCCGCTATCATGTCATATCTGGCTCATCATTATCATGAGATCATTTAGGCACACAGAACACAATAAAAATTTTCTACAGAATATAAAATGAATAATTTTTTTTTACTATTTCACATTTTCATCACAAATCATTTAATATCCATTTTAAATCAATATACAAAACACATTAAAATATCAGAATACCATTTCTTTTTAAAAAATAAATTTAAAATATTAAATAAAAAAAAGTGATGGAGGGTTGTTATTATTATATACCATTGAATGATGTAAATTATGAAAAAAATAAAATAATATTTTCAGTGGCCGAAAAGTCCCATGGCTTTGTTTATGTTAAAATAGATAATTATTTAAATTATTGTAAATAAATAATAAATATAAAATATAAAATACGTAAATAGAATCCTTCTATAATACATTTAAATATATGATAAGTTTATGTAGAATGTCATTTATAAATAATTTACTTTTATATAAATACATCAATAAATTATTTTTGAGAACATGGACAATGAAAAATAATACTATGTAAATATATATATATATATATATTATAATTGAAATAGGTTTTCTAAAGTGATGTGTCTCTTGCATCATTTGTGAGTCATATTGTACATTATATATAATCATAATTATAAAATAATTTAAATCATTTACGTACTTAATAAATATTTTCATTTTTATTATACATTTTATTTAATTTATTTCTACATTATATTTAATTACATAATCAATTAAAGTCTCATAGTACATTTAGTCTATATCTCACTCATATGTCCCAAATGATATTGGTAATTTGAATATAATAAATGTGATAATTATTAAATAGTCTCTAGTATAAAAATGGTGAAATAATTATCAGTATTATTTACCAATTATAATTTTAAACCCAATCATAACTAATATCAATGAGAAATTTTCTACATTATAATCCTGGAGATAGTATGGCGTATACACACTTGAGTAAAGTATATATTTTTCAGTTATATGTTTCAAATAAATTAAATAATATTTTTAAAATTATATAATTATTACTAAATAAAAATAATCATTTTATTTATTTTTTAAAATTATATATATTATCCATGATATTTCTTCATGAAAAAATCACATCACTTCGTGGAGGTGGTAATCCACACATACACTCGAGCAACATTATCATTTTTGAATGAATGAAATGTTATTATGTTTTATTACATATTAACTTAAAAATTATATATAAGTTAAAATATAATATAATTACTCTATATTAATCCTTATAACCATCCATGAAAGGTGTCGAGCGAGAACATATTAGATCGTCTCATGAGGGTAAGACCTCTGTAAACATGAATGATGGCTTCATTTATCATTTGATAGAAGATGGAGATGTATATATATGTTTTTACATTATCATAACAACATCATACTATTTTTAAATTTTTTTATTTTATCATATTTTTATAATATTTTCTATATGCATAAAAAGAAATTTAAATTAATGTATATTAGTAAGAGCTATACCTCTTCTTCAGAACACCTCCATTTATTTGTACCTTTATCCATATAAAGGCTGTATTATCCCATAATATGACCTCTATATCATGGGGATTGTTTTTAGAAGTTATTTTTTATGGTTTATTAGATCTAGACTACTCATATTGACTGAAGTAGAGAGGATAAGAGGTTCTCTTTTATATGCGAGGGAAGGGAATTCTTGAAATTTCAAATAGTATTAAATTAATATAAATTTTAATGTTTATATGGATACATGTTTATAAAATTCATTTATAGGATTAAGATATAACAAAATAATATCATACAATAATATTTTGATAGGATTATATTATGGTTGTACTATTATCTCATTACTTAACCTCGTTAATCATTTCAAATTTTTTGATGTTATCAATGTTTTATTATTTTGTGGAAATTAATGTAACTATAAAAGGAAAAATACCAATAAATAGATAAAGAAAAATAATTTAATATTAATACAATTATCGTTTCCAAATTATTTAATTTTAGGACTTTTAAATCATTTAATAATATATTGAATATTATTAACTATCGTTACTGTAATAGTTTGGAACTATTAATTTAATTTGTATTTGATAAAAATAGAAATAAAAGGATTCAAATATTATCTTTTATAATATAACTATTTTGTTATATTTATTTTTAATGTTTTATTGAAACTATAGTTCACTAAAAAATGAACATTTATTTTTTTAAATCGTATAAATAATTTTCTACGACACGCACATGAAATTTATGAGAAATTTATTTGAATTTAAGATAATAATTTAATCACTAAAATATCTAAAATAATTACAAGTTCGAATAAATTTATTTTTATTTATATGAAAAAATTATAACTATAAAAAAAATCTCTTGATATCCGTCATAAAATAATTGAGATATTAAATGTAAGAATGTAACATTTTTTACTATATCAATAACTAAAATACATGAGGTGTAAAAAATACCTAAATTGAAATTGATATTATATTTTATATTATTATTATTATATATTTAATACACTCATACAACGAAATAAATTCAAGTGACTCTTTTAAACCCTAATTACACAATTTTACCTTTATCTCTATAAAAACAATTCCAATGGTAACTCTTCATATTGAAAAAATATTCAATGGGAATATTTAATATATTTTTACATCCTTATTAAAAATATGATATTTATTTTTCATGATTAAAATTATAATATTAAAAAATTATTTATAATTAACCCCCCAATATTTGACGAAGCTGAGTTTTTTAAAATAATTGAAAATTTAAGAATAATGTAATTGTTATACCAACACGAATTATAAAAATAATTCCTAACAATTTTATTTTATTTTATTTTATTAAATTAATCTAATGATATTTTCTAACAAAAAAATATAATGTTATTTCCTTAAATATATAAAATAATATACTGTTTTAAATAAAAATCAGTACCATTTTCTATTAATTGAAAAATAAATCTTTTTTTAAAATGTTAACAATTATTCCTAACATAATTTAGAAAATATATTTAAAAAATGTTATTTTTGGATAAATAAAAAATACATAATATGGAAATTGATTTTATTTAAAACATACAATGCATGAAAATTAAAATTAGTTATATATTAGGTTTTTTTCATTTGATTCAAATTATACCACATCTTTTCATATTTAATAGAACTCCATAAATAATGTAAATGAATGTTAATAAGACATGGAAATTATTAATTCTAAAATTACTTATTTTTTACGTTCTTCCCCCTATAATAAATTTTGTCGTCGAAATATTATTCATTATAAAATCTAGTGGGGATATTATTACTTTATATCATTTTTTGATTCCATTTTTTCTTCTTCAATAATATAGATTTTCAAATAAATCATAACCTATTAAATATAATTATTCCATAAAATATACTCTCTCTAGTTGTGAATTTGAATAGGTTATTTCCCATATGAATTTTTTCTTCTAACTAGCATCTTTTAGGGATCAAAATATTAGATGAATTAGTAACAAATTTTATTTACAATTAAACAGGAAAATAAATAATTTACCTGATATATAGAAACACAGTAGTGACACATGTTAGGAAATTTATTTATCCTTCTTTGAAACATCGTATAGTCCAATGAATCATGGACTCAATTTCCATTTTAAACAATATTCATAAAACTATTCAATGGAGATACCTTAAAGAAACACATGATCACATTCCTAAAAGCAATGGTCATTAATGCAATTATCTACATAAATTCTATAAATACTTAAGTATATTCTCATATTTTTCTGAATAAATATCAATTTCTCATTCATTTCTTCTATAAATAATATACTCATGAACATTTTCAAGAAACATCAACCCAAAAATTCATTCATAAATTAATACATTCCATACTACTATGCAAAAGGTTCCATATATATACTAGAAAGAATACTTTTTTAATATGAAAATTCTGTTAATTCATGATGTTGATCCCAAATTATTTTTTAATACATCGATCATTATTATTGAATTTCTTCTATGGTCAGAATCATTTATCAAATTGTTCATTTGATTATGGATCAAACGTTATAAAAAATATTAATTTAGAACCATAGGAATTTTAATAGGCTTTCCAAAATTATAAGTAAATTTTGGATCATGGTTTGATAAAATATTTAGAAGAAATAAAAATAACATTAATATACCATTAAGGTAAAACGTAGAATGTTTATATAAACAAAAATTGTTTCAAATGTAATGAAAATATATATATTTAGTCAGTCAAATAGAAAGAACCAAAATTACATTATTACCATGAGATTTATTTTTTATTCCCACCATGAAATCTGTGGTTATATTTTCATATTTTAACCATGACATTGAAAAATGATTTGGAATACAATTATCTAATATCCATTCTTAATTTAACTGATAAAATAAAAACAATTGTAGTAAGGTGAAAAATATAATTTTTCATGGTGTCACGCAAGTAATACATGCAACATAATCTATATATCTTTGTTCATCTAGTTTTAATTGAATTTGGTGAACTATGAACTTCCCTTAAAAATATATCTTTTATAGGGAATCACATGGAATACATAATCTTTTTCCAAATCTAATTATACATTCTTAATCAACATTAATATAGAAACCTAGTTACTTATAAAATCATTTCATTTAATTATGGAATTAAATATACAAATTCATTATAAATGTACATAGAAATAAGTTCTGTTTATTGAAATTTAGGAATTTATACTAATAGAATAAAAACATGAACATAATAATATTAACATGACCATTAGTAATAATAACAGTCCCAATAGAATAGTAACTTCTCATTTTAATTTATAAATAAACATTATATGTCTTATAATTTTACTCAATATATATTTCTGTCATGTAATAAATAAATAATATTTTTGAAATGATTCATTATGTGTTGCTATTTTTTTAAGTCATAAATATTTAATTAAAATTTTATTCTTTATATAATTATTTAAAAGGAAATATATTTTCATAAAATAAAATCATAAATTATTATTTTTTGTTTTCATATGAATATAATATAATTTTAGGCTAGTTTAATTAATTTTTTAAATTGTTCTTAAATCAGTTATAGTTTTAAAAATGGAATCTTTCAAATAAATTATAATTTTAATTAAAAGATAAGTTTCTGGTATTAAGAAAATTTATTTTCAAAATTAGTTATCATTTTTGAATTTTACATTTTGAAAAATGTTTATGGTAAATTTTTTATATTTATATGAAATCCTATAATTTTTTGTGAATAATGAAACCCATTAATTTACAATATATGCTAAATACAGGATTTATTGAGTAATAGATTATGTAAGTCTAATGTAAGTGAAAAATCATGAAACCTACATCATTATTTTTATATATTAATTGATAATGTTCAAACTAATCATAGTGTAGAGCCAAATTTATAAAATAATGTATATAATAATGAGAAAACTCCCCTATCTTATCTTATAAATACCTCTCCTCTTCAAATTTTCCCCTCAGACCTAAAAGCATTTTATCATTCTTAATATCATTACAAAACCATTACAAAGCCTCTTCCCCACATCCAAGACAGAATGTTCTCACCAAAAGTCAAATACCAAGGGCCTTAATGTGGTTCCCAAGAAAGAGATTTACGGAGGTAAAAATATTCTTTCATTTTATTTTATATTATTTTCAATTCATTAAAATTTCATATACTCTTTTAACATACCCACATAAAATACTCACGATAATTATATTGTATAAAAGATACTATAATATTAACATTTCTTTAGGGAAAATCTGTCATCCTACTTCTTCTCTTATACATTTTATTCTAAAAATAAAAACATCTTCTCTTATGTGGTACTACGATAATTTAACAAATTAATTTTTTTTATATTATGTTTTATGTTGTGTAATCAAGGTTTAAAAAATATCTTATTATTTTTATCAATTCACAAATAAAAAAAATGATATTTTTAATGGATTTTTTATTAAAAATAATCATTTTATTTATTTTTTAAGGGAATGATTTCTATGATATATGTATTCTTGTTTTATGATTATGTATTAAATCAGGTAAATTTTTATTTAGAATTGTCGGACATATATATACCTCTAATTCATTGGTTATGTTTATGTTAGAGGTCGACTGTATGGTTACTCCAAGTGAAACTGTGATGGCTACACTATAGTGTAGCCATGAGGGTTACATTGCAAGGTATCCATGAGGGAAAAAATAATATAGTATATATGATGGTTATAGTTTTAAGTAAATAATTCTTCAAGATACATTTATTAAATTATTTTTTTTTTCTAGGATGTGTGGATATATCTTTCTTTAAAAAAGTAACAATATGATACTTATCAGGTGAGAAGAAAGTATTCTTGTACTAATTGTTTCCATCATATATTTTATATCACATAATGGGATAGTTGTTCTCATTCCATGTTTTAAAATGATTTTACTATTGTTTAAGGATGATTAAGATAAATATATAATCTAATGTGAATTTTGAGATGACTCTTCATTAATAGATTACATTTTTTTATTAAAAACATTCGAATTATAAAAAAATGGATAATGTTTAGTAGTTCAAATGTTGTATACATGTTGGTTAATATGAATGAATTATAACCTAACATTCTAAAATGATAAAATGAGAAAATATTTCAGAATAAGATAAATTAATTCTAATGGAATTTAAAATATTATGATATTTTTAAGGTCGGGCCCCGAATGTTGGTGTCATAGAATTATTTAGATAACTATAGGGTTTAGGAATATTTTAATGGAACACGATAAATTATTTTTATAATATTTTTATTTTGGAATGATATATAATTTGAATATTAACATGTTTCTTTGTCTAATATATGTTTTTAGATTGGTTTTCAGAATAATAAATAGAAAAGCTGATGTGTGATGGCACCGATAATATGATATCATTCCATATATGCAAACCTGAATGGTGGGAGTTGGAACTGAATAGATTATTATTGTAATGGATTAGTTTATTGAGGCAATAAATTAATGTGGAGGCCATGTTAGAGAACAACCACATATACCAAAAAATAACATGATGATAGTGGAACATTTTATATGGACAACCCCTCCCAATTCCAGTGGATCTTCAGACCTAGTGGCAGATAATGGATGGATTGAATCCCTAGAAAAAGATATTTAATGCCATGATGCGTTCAAATTTTTTTTATCATTCCATTTATTTTTTAGAAGGTGAAACTGACTATTGGTGCTCAATGGTCATGAATATCATGGATAATGAAGATATTGAGGCCTTGGAATGAGGTTTCTTTAAAAATATTTTCCATGAATTTTTTTTCCTATGGTGGTTTAACATAGGATGGGAAGGAAATTAAATGAATTGAAACAAAAAGAGGAGGATTTATTGGTTGTTTTTGAAAAAAAAGTCAACCTATTATAAATTTACGCTCCAAATTTAATTTGATATCTTAATTAGAAAATCATTAAATTTTACGCCAGATTATTTCAATGATATCAAAGGGAATTTGCCTCTCGTAAAATCAATTTTTTTCAGAAACATATCTAATGTGACGAGATGGTAGAAATGTAGATCCATAATGATCATGTGTACATTGCAGAAAAATGGAATAATGGGTCCATATTCCATGCGATGTGTAAATTTCAATAAAAGAAATATAAATATAAATTTTTGGTTTCCAATTTGTGAAAAGTGTGGTAAAAATTAACCTATGGGATGTCTTAAAAAAATGGGAAGCCTTTTCATTGTGGTATGATAGGAAATTTGTCCAGATATTGTAATGAAAATGATATTAAGATTACTTTTGATATAAAAATGATAAATACTTTCAATTTTTTTGTGATGTGTCATTATACAAATATCTTCCCAATGAAAGATCAAAATGAATGAAAACAACTAGAATATGAGAAGAATGGTTTAATGAGATCCTTTGTGACAAAACAAAAAGGTGTTGGGCCATCCAATTAAGTGGTATCAAATAATTTTTTTTGTTTACTCATACATTTATATTGTATTTTTTAATATAGGGTCAAGAAATTACTTTATTTACGATAACTTTTATGGAAAATATGAAATTTCACATCATGAAATGAGACTAGAAAGTATATATAAAACAACAGGAAAAAATATTATCAAATAAATGCATTAAAAGAATCTTCATATTATTATATTTGTAATTAAATTACATATAAACTATATTGTTTTTTCCTTTGTATAATTTGATGTTATTCTGGTTATGGATTGACTATGTGTTTATCTTCCTAAGATTGATTTTAGAGATAATGATGTTTTTTAGAAATAGTTTTAGTTTGAATAAATCAATAAACAGATACACTTGATAACATTTTAAGAATCTATTAAACTTATAAAATATGGAAACGAAATTTATCGTGCTCATAATGTTGAAAAAATATTACTATATTAATTAATGTTGTTCCAGTAGTAATTGAATATTTTGTTTTTTTTCCTTATTTATTTACAAGTGTTATACGTGATTAGAAATTTTAATTTACTATTATCATCATTCCCAATTCTAATATAATCTAAAAACCACATTATCAAATTTCTCAAGCGGAACCGCTTGAATTTAAAAATCAACTATATGATTTTATTGATAAAAGATACATTCATCCTAGAACTTCACCATGGGGTGCTCTTGTTTTGTTAGTTAAAAATTAATATGGTTCCATGTGACATTGCATTGATTTAATATATTTGTATTAAATCATTTTTAAGAATAAGTATCCATTGACTCATATTTATAAAATGTTTGATCAGATACAGGGAGGTTAGTATTTTTTTTAATAATGAATTGAGATCTGACTACCATCATCAAAATTTGAAAGTGGTTGACATTGCGAAAATAGATTTTTATACTAGATTTGGGAATTATGAGTTTGTTTTTATGTACTTTGGTCTGAAAAATTCCTCTACTATATTCCTACATATTATGAATATAATATTATGTGGATATGTTGTAACTTTTGTTTTAGTTTTTATTATTGATATTTTGTTCTTTTCCATGGTTTATAAGGATACTAAAACTATATAAGGATTCTCTTGGAAACTCTAAAAGAATTTAAGTTATATAGAAATTTTATCAAATGTGATTTTTGGTTTCAACATATTTCTTTTCTTAGGAACAATTTATGTTAGGATGACATAATTGTTGATCCTACCAAAACAAATGTTATTAATGAATTATAAAGACCAAAAAATGTTACATGGGTTCATATTTTTTACTGATTAGTAGGATATCACGAATGGTTTGTTAAAAAATTACATAGTTATATATACCACTAACTAAGATAACATGAAAATGGGTGAAATTTATTTGGATAGAAAAATGTGATGTTTGTCTTCAATAGTAGAAAACGTTATTTATTAATGCCCTAGTAAGGTTAATGTCTTCTAGAAATAGTGATTTATTCATCTATAGTAGTGATTCATTGACCTGCTTTTGTCATGTTCTAATGCAGAATAATCAGGTGATTCCAAATCCTTCAAGACATTTCAATCCTCGTGAGTTAAATTATCCCACACATGATTTGGAATTAAAAGACGTGGGGTTCACTTTAAAATTTTAGACCATAATTTATATAGAACCAAATGTGAAATATAAATATACAATAAATTTATTAAGAATAAATTCACTCAAGAAATAAATAAAATGAGGTAGAGAATATGGTTTGAACAGATAAAATATAATTAATTCATCATCAATTACCATATGAGAAAATAAAAAAATGTTTGAAACTTTGAGTTGAAAACATCAGGTGAGAAGAAAGTATTCTTGTACTAATTGTTTCCATCATACATTTTATATCACATAATGAGATAGTTGTTCTCATTCCATGTTTTAAAATGATTTTATTGTTGTGTAAGGATGTTTAATAGAAATATATAATCTAATTTGAATTTTGATATGACTCTTCATTAATAGATTGCATTTTTTTATTAAAAACATTCGAATTATAAAAAAAATGGATAATGTTTAGTAGTTCAAATGTTGTATACATGCTGGTTGATATGAATGAATTATGACCTAACATTCTAAAATGAGAAAATGAGAAAATATTTCAGAATAAGATAAATTAATTCTAATGGAATTTAACATGTTATGATATTTTTAAGGTCGGGCCCCGAATGTTAGTGTCATAGAATTATTTAGATAACTATAGGGGTTAGGATTATTTTAATGGAAGACAATAAATTATTTTTATAATATTTTTATTTTGGAATGATATATAATTTGAATATTAACATGTTTATTTGTCTAATATATGTTTTTTAGATTGGTTTCAGGAGAATAAATAGAAAGGATGATGTGTGATGGCACCGATAATATGATATCATTCCATATATGAAAACCGGAATGGTGGGAGTTAGAAATGAATAGATTATTATTGTAATGGATTAGTTTATTGAGGCAATAAATTAATGTGGAGGCCATGTAAGAGAATAACCACATATACAAAAAATTAACAAGATGATAGTGGAACATTTTATGTGGATAACCCTTCCCAATTTCAGAGGATCTTCGGACCTAGTGGCGGATAATGGATGGATTAAATCCCTAGAAAAATATATTCAATTCCATGATGCGTTCAAATTTTTTTTATCATTCCATATATTTTTTATAAGGTGAAACTAACTATTGGTGCTCAATTTTCATGAATATCATGGATAATGAAGATATTGAGGCCTTGCAATGAGGTTTATCTAAAAATATTTTGCATGAAATTTTTTTTCCTATGGTGGTTTAACATAGGATGGGAAGGAAATTAATTTAATTGAAACAAAAAGAGGAGGATTTAGTGGTTGTTTATTAAGAAAAAGTCAACCTATTAGAAATTTACGCTAAAAATTTAATTTGATATCTTAATTAGAAAATCATTAAATTTTACTCCAGATTATTTCAATGGTATCAAAGGGAATTTGCCTCTCGTGAAATAAATTTTTTTCAGAAACATATCTAATGTGACGAGATGTTATAAATATAGATCCATAATGATCATGTGTAAATTGAAGACAAATGGAATAATGGGTCCATATTCCAAGCGATGTGTAAATTTCAATAAATGAAATATAAATATAAATGTTTGGATTCCAATTTTTGAAAAGTGTGGTAAAAATTAACCTAGGGGATGTCTTAAAGAAATGGGAAGCCTTTTCGTTGTGGTATGATAGGAAATTTGGCCAGATATTGTAATGAAAATGATATTAAGATTACTTCTGATATAAAAATGATAAAGACTTTCAATTTTTTTGTGATGGGTCATTATACAAATATCTTCCCGATGAAAGATCTAAATAAATGAAAAAAACTAGAATATGAGCAGAATGGTTCAATGAGATCCTTTGTGACTACAAAAAAAGGTTTTGGGCCATCCAATGAAGTGGTATCAAATAATTTTTTTGTTTACTCATACATTTATATTGTATTTTTTAATATAGGGTCAAGAAATTACTTTATTTACGATAAATTTTAAGGTAAATTTGAAATTTCACATCATGAAATGAGACTAGAACTTATAGATAAAACACCAGGAAAAAATATGATCAAATAAATTCATTTAAAGAATCTTCATATTATTATATTTGGAATTAAATTACATATAAACTATATTTTTTTTCCTTTGTATAATTTGATGTTATTCTGGTTATGGATTGGCTATGTGTTTATCTTTCAAAGATTGATTTTAAAGATAATGATGTTTTTTAGAAATAGTTTTAGTTCGAATACATCAACGAACAGATACACTTGATAACATATTAAGAAGCTATTAAACTCGTAAAATATGGAAATGAAATTTATCATGCTCATAATGTTGAAAAAATATTACTATATTAATTAATGTTGTTCCAGTAGTAAGTGAATATTATGTTTTTTCTTAATTTATTTACAAGTGTTATACGTGATTAGAAATTTTAATTAAATATTATCATCATTCCCAATTTGAATGTAATCTAAAAACCACATTATCAAAATTCTCAAGCGAAACCACTTGAATTGAAAAATCAACTATATGATTTTCTTGATAAAAGATACATTCATCCTAGAACTTCACTATGGGGTGATCTTGTTTTGTTAGTTAAAAAGTAATATGGTTCCAGGTGACATTGCATTGATTTAATATATTTGTATAAAATTATTTTTAAGAATAAGTATCCATTGAATCATATTTATGAAATGTTTGATCAGATACAGGGAGGTTAGTATTTTTTTTTAATAATGAATTGAGATCTGACTACCATCATCAAAATTTGAAAGTGGTTGACATTGCGAAAATATATTTTTATACTAGATTTGGGAATTATGAGTTTGTTTTTATGTACTTTGGTCTGAAAAATTCCTCTACTATATTACTACATATTATGAATATAATATTTTGTGGATATGTTGTAACATTTGTTTTAGTTTTTATTATTGATATTTTGTTCTTTTCCATGGTTTATAAGGATACTAAAACTATATAAGGATTCTCTTGGAAACTCTAAAATAATTTAAGTTATATAGAAATTTTATCAAATGTGATTTTTTGTTTCAACATATTTCTTTTCTTAGGAACAATTTATGTTAGGATGGCATAATTATTGATCCTGCCAAAACAAATGTTATTAATGAATTATAAAGACCTAAAAATGTTACATGGGTTCATATTTTTTATTGATTAGTAGGATATCACGAATGGTTTGGTAAAAAAATTACATAGTTATATATACCACTAACTAAGATAACACGAAAATGGGTGAAATTTATTTGGATAGAAAAATGTGATGTTTGTATTACATAGTAGAAAATGTTATTTATTAATGCCCTAGTAATGTTAATGTCTTTTAGAAATAGTGATTTATTCATCTATAGTAGTGATTCATTGACCTGATTTTTTCATGTTCTAATGCAGAATAATTAGGTGATTTCAAATCCTTCAAGACATTTCAGTCCTCATGAGTTAAATTATCCCACACATGATTTGGAATTAGAAGAGGTGGGGTTCACTTTAAAATTTTAGATCATAATTTATATAGAACCAAATGTGAAATATAAATATATAATAAATTTATTAAGAATAAATTCACTCAAGAAATAAATAAAATTAGGTAGAGAATATGGTTTGAACAGATAAAATATAATGAATTCATCATCAATTACCATATGAGAAAATAAAAAAATGGTTGAAACTTTGAGTTGAAAACATCATGTTACATTATCCATGTTATGTTTGTAACATGACCCATTGATTAATTATTTGATTAATTTGGTCTTGGATATTGATGGTGAAAGAAGTTCCTCTATTTTTTTACTGTGTCATTGAAGTCGTATCTATCATATAGAATTAATATAGCACAATAGGAAGAGTGTGAGTTCTAGAGAAAGGTATAATTGGTTAGAGGCGGTATGTTTGTAGAATTTATCATTAATAATGTTTTTTATGATTTTGATAGAGATTATGCATTCCTTGTGATTCACACATAATGAATGAAGGGTGTGTGAATATTGTAGTTCTGTATTTTTCATTAATCCTACCAGTACTATGATTTTTAGAGAAATTTGGACTTATTATTGGTGGGATGGAATAAAATGAGATATTGTAGATTCTACCATGAAATATTTTATATTTCAACATGATAAATAATAGTGTCTACTAGAAAAGGGGATTCATTATCCTTATATCAAATTCGATAGTTCAAATGGGAAAATACATTTATGGACATCATTGGGGGACTACTAAAGACTTGTCTATTTATCAATGGAAGTTGTGTTATTGTTCATCAGATAACTATTTCTTCGCATTTCATTCTTATTCGATATAATATATATGTAGATAATATTTCTTGAAAATACCTCAATTATATTTTTAATCATATTTGGAGTTCTTCAATCCATTGTATCTAACAGAGATCCTAGGTTCATATACATATTTTGTAATTCCCTTCATAGTTCATGGTAACTAAATTAATTTTTAGCCATATTTTTCAACCCCAATCTAATTGATAGTCTAATCTAACAATTAAAAGCATGGAGGATGTTATTTAATCCTGTTCAATGGATTACCATGGAATTTTAGATCACCATGTTTCATAAATTGAATTTTCTTATAATAATAATTTTAATTCAAGTATATAGATGGAACCTTTTAGGGAATTATATGGAATATAGTGTTGAAATATAGTACAATATGAAAACATTAGGGAAATGATGTTGATGGGACCATAATTAGTAGAGGACTTAGGATAATCTAGCAACATAAGGGTAACCTTCATAACATGATGAATAGTTCTGATGATAATGTGATGAATGAGTTTATATCGATTTAGGTAATTATGTTATTCTTAGAATATCATTATTGAAAAGTGTTATGCATTTTGGTATGAAATAAACATTTAATCAAAAATTCATTGGAACTTAAGATATTTGGGAGAATATTATACCAGTGACCTACTGAGAGCTTTCCCTATGAGTTTATCTAATGTCGACAATGTTTTTCATGTTTTAATGTTGAGAAATAATGTTCCTGATTCATCTCATGTTTTGATCCACAATGTTGTTCAGCTGGAAGACAACATTTCTTATAAATGGAAAGATATTAAGATTCCAGGTCATAGAGTGAAATTATTTTCAAATAAGTTATTTCACAAGGTTATGGGTTTGGGGATAAACCATAGGATTGAAGAAAAGGCATTGGAATATGAAAATACTATGAGACAAAGGTACTGTCACCTGTTCAATAAGTAAACAAAAATTCTGAGGATGTAATTCCTAAAAGTTTTAGAGAATGTAATAACACATATACTTATAAAATAATTTCTATTCAATCTAGAATTATATAGTTAAATTATTGATAAATGTAAATTGAAATAAGTGGTAACTAAAGAAATTAAGGAATTTATAATGATCGAATAGTAACATGAAATTAGAAATAGTAACATGACCATTAGGAATAGTAATTTAGCCAATATAATTGTATTCTCACCTAGGAGATTATAAATAAAATTTATCTATCATATATGTGTTATAATTATATATTTATATCATCTAATAAGTTAATAAATGTTATGGAAATGGAAAATTAATTGTTTGTATTTTTGTTTGTCATAAATATTTTTTTATAATTGTATAATTAATATAATTATTTAAAATAAAATATATTTTCTGACAAAACATTCAAACATTATTATTTATGTTCTATTATGATTATTAGATAATTTTTGATATATTATATAATTTTTATTGTGTTATAAAATCACATGTTATTTTAGAACACATAATTTTCAAATAAATTAGGATTTTATTAAGAATGTAAATTTTACATATTTATGAATAAATGCAAAAAATGTATTTCATATTTTATTCCTACACATCAAAAAAATTGGGTGAATTTTTGGAAAATTTGTAAAATAATTATATTTTTATGAAGTGAAAAGATGTATTTAATGATATCAGATAAATAGATCATTTATTGAGACACAGATTATGTGAGGCTTATGTATTCCCAAAATATAGAACTCTACTTCATCATTTTATTATATTTTATGATAATTCTGAAACTATTCATATTCTTTAGCAAGATTAAAAAACTAATGAATATAATAATGAGAAAACACCCCTCTCCTCAATTATAAATACCTCTCCTCACCACCTCTTCCCCCTCAAACCCCAAATCCTAGTAGATTGCTTATTTTTGTTCCTAATCACATATTAGGCCTATTATTCACATTATATATATTCTGGACTCTCCAAAAAGCCAAACCCAAGGTCCATAAAGAGGTTATCAACAATGATAATTAAAGAGGTAAAAATCTTGTTTCATTTTCTTTTATTTTCTATTTAATTTTTTTTACATTCATATACTTATAGATGATGTATGAAATTTTCAGAATCTTATATATACTGGGATTTTATAATTTTTATCAAAAATATTATCATAATAACTATTAGCCTCCATCATTTATTTTGAAAATAAAAACATTGTCTGTGATGTGTTGATTTACCAACAACGTAGTCAATGTGTTTTAAATTTCATATAGTTCCTTCAAGGCTGGTCATATAACCATTAATATGTTTAAATAATATATTATTATACATATGATATGTTATATTATGTTCTTTAACAAGTGTTTATACATAATAGTAATTAATTAAACAAAAGTGTTTCTTAATAATCAAAATTCAACCAAATAAACTAAAGCTCATCAGTAATTTTTCACATAATGATAAATCCTCACAACGTATAACCAAAATTCTATATAATAACATTTAATATTTTATTATATCACTAATATCATTTTATTTCATAACTAGTGTTTTTCTCCCTTCTGACAAAAAAATCCATAATATACCAAACATGTAAAACATGAAATAAATACACCCAAAAAAATGAAAATAAAAAACCTATTATTAATAACGGAATAGAAAGATGTTATGAAAATTTCATATAAGTAATTAGAATCATGAATATAGTTTTTTAATATATTAATAGACTCCTTTAAGCCAATTTACCTAAGTTTTGAACATGTTTAATGTAAGACAAACTCGAGGTAAGGTAATTCTTAACCCAATTTACATTATTTTGGTTATCCTTAAAAATTGTTTATTATGTGGTACAAATAATTTTGGTGAAATAAATTTTGATTTTTTTATATTCTAATTATGTGTATTTATAATATATATATATATATATTTCCATTATTTTTATCAATTATCACATCAAATAAATGATATCTATAAAAGATATTTCCTTTAAAATAATCTTTTAATTTATGTTTTTAAAGGAAATTATATATATGATGTAAGAATTGCTTTTTTGTAATTATTTTCTTGTTATTGGAAATATATATGAGTATTTGTGGGTCCAATATAACCATCCAATTAAATTTTTTTATGTTGGGGGTTTGTCATGTGGATACTCCATTTGTATATGTGATCATAACAACATAAGGTAGTCATGTGGGTTTCAATGTAAGGTAATGATAAGGGAATAAATAATATGGTAGATCCAATGGTTAAAATTATACGTAATTATTTACCTCTGTTACCATTATTTTATTATTGTTTTTTTCAATGTTATATGGAAATCTCATTTTTTCCCAATGTAGCTATATAATACTTATCGGGTGAGAAGACTGTGTTCATGTACAAATATTTTATCTTCTTTTTATATCCATTATTGAGATTTTTTTCATAATTCCATATATTAAAATTTTATTTCATAGGATTATAGATTTTTAAGAGTTTTGGAGAATTTAATATTAATTTTTTGAATATTTTTCCTAAATATATTTCATGATTATTGTTAAAAAAATTGTTATTATGAAAAAATTGATATTTATTTATTAGTACCCACATTATATGATTTTGGGTTAATATTTATGAATTACTTAAGATTGTTCTAAAACTCTCAGACAATAATATATTTTTCATTTTAAAGAATTGAATTATAATAGAATTTAAAAGATTATGTAGTATTTATTTTTGTGTCCTTATAATAAATATCTAGAAAATTACCCTTATTATGAGATTTTATCCTTCCCTATAAAACATGATCCTCCTTCTAAGCGTGTTTAATTTTTTTGACAGACATGATTATACTGAAATGTAATGAAATATGGAGTATGTTCGTATATGGAAAGTTTATTGGATTAAATTCATCCTATCATTAAATATATGGTTTTGTTCCATGATTATCATGGTTAATGTAGAATTATATTTCCCATTAAATTAATTGAATACTGTATTTTCTTTTCCATGATCATAATCAATTTTGTATTCATAATCATTTTTCAGTTACAACCAGCTTCTCTACCTTATTCTCACATATTTATGAGTTCATATATATATATATATATATAACATTAAGGATCAGTATATATATCACACTATAATATATATTAAGGATTCCTCTAAATTTTTGATGAAAAATAGAAAAAAATCTATATTATATGTAGGATAATTTATCTTATGTGTTTTTAATTTACAGGAACCATAATAATTTACTTGATCATTCTTCATCATAGTGAAATTAGTTCCCATTAAGAAAACTTCATTTTAGATAAAAAATACCAAATTTGTATTGGGAAGTTCTCAAACTAGATAATTCACATATGTTATTTTCAGTTAATGGATAAAATATTCACATACTTTTTTAGAAATGAATTACACATCATTTTGAGTTAACATATTGTTTTGGACTGAAAATTGTGTTAATTTTTCAATAAATCATCAGTAATAACACAATAAAATTAAAAAACTACTAATATATATGAAATTAATAGTACATTTTAATTAAAAAAATTATTTTTCTTTAGGTCAATAGTTACTGAATATTTAGAAATAATACAACCAATGAATGAAATATTTTTCAACCAAAAATAAAATTAAAAAATTATACATAAATATTAATATAATTCAAATTTTGTGGGAATTATCCATAGGTTTTTTCCATAATAATAATTATTATTATAATATTCCAAAATATAATCAATAAATACCACCAAAAACATATCAAAATATTTAGGGTTACCTATATTAATATGATCCATGAATATTTCTTGTTCATTATAAATCCCAAAGGGAATAAGTAAAAACCATTAATGTCTATATCTACTTTTAAATAATTACTTTGTAATAACTTCTCCCTTTCCCATCATTTAATGGTACATAGACTTAAGATCAGTCTTAAAAAAATATTTCACTCCCAAATGAATATAAAAATTCATTGATATGAGCAATCTAATACATTTTATTAATAGTTATGTTACCCAATTCTCAACAATAAATAAAATGCCCCATAAACCACCTTTATTTTTAAGAAATAATATAGGATCAACCCTTAGTGATGTTCTATGATGAATGAAAATGTAAATATACAACTCATGTAATTATATTTTTGAATTCCAAAATTTTTACACGAGCCATTGAAAAAGGGGTTTTGGAATTGTATTATAAACATAATCTATGTAATTGTTAAACTCATATTTTAGATCATATATAATAATAAATAATTTATAAAGAAATACATCAATATATCAATTCACTACAGGTACATTCCTTATATGAATAGTCTCCCTTCTCATAATGATATACGCATGATAATATTTATTTTATTCTATTGATAGATTATTATATTATTTATATGTTATAAAAGGTTAAAATTAAATTTTTTATAAATACAAAAAATAATTCTAAAAAAACTACTTTATTATATGTACAGTCAATATTATCATTGTAAAAAAATAATAAATTGATCACTAAAATAGAATCAAAATCTTCTAGTTGTAAGACAAAAATGTATATAGGTAATTTTTGCGGACATAAAACAATATGATTAATCTTTTAATATTTTTTTATTTAATTCTATAACTGTTTGTTTTTACCAAATGTTTTAGATTTATTTTAAGAGGTGATGTTTCCAAATTTCTAGATAATATATCCAAAATGAATGAGTTTGTAGACCCTAAATCAAATAGGACATCAAAATAATCAGAATAAAAAATTAATGTATATGAAACAAAAGAATTTGATAGTCCGACATCTACTAATGTATTCCCAAACGATTTTTCTACATTATTATATTTTTTATCTTGAAAATATGTATCTATAATTCCTGTAATTTGATATGTTCTCACATAATGAAATATAAATTTACAATTAAACCATCATACCATAATCATTACATAATTTGTCAGATAATTTTAATTTTATTGATGAGACATATTTATTAACATAACAATTTATAAAAACATTAGAAATTTTATAAAAAAGAGCCATGGTACTTTTTTACAACACATATAACTAACTTGAAACATGAATTACTTACATTTAGATTTTTATGACGGATGATTCCCCATTTCCAACCATCTGGAAAATTTCATCTACATGTTTTCATAGAATACATAATAATTTTAAAGCCTTATTTATACATTCACACACATGGAAAACATTAATCATAACATTTTAATTCATGGGATTCCATCATCCTTGGAAGTGTTTTCCTTAATTCTATGTCAAACTATATAATTTTAGTTTAAGGATCCAATATAAAATATTGTGTAACCCTTTCTATTCAGGTGAAGTTTGATTTATAAATGAATATTGAATATTCATCCTTATATACAAATTCAATGATTTTTGTTTCAAGCCTATGTTGAATATCCTTAAGAAAATATTTATCATAGAATATAATCATAAATACATCCAATTATAAGTTATCAATATCTTCCCATTATTTTATATTTTTAATTTTTAATCACAATTATTTTACTTCACCTTCAAAAGGATAAATATTTTTGAGTTACCTTTTAGTGCTCTAAAAGCACATGGCTTTTTATATCGTTTCCACATATTCAATCCACCCCATTGTTATGGAAATTTATGATGAACCACTTAATTTTAGAATGTGTTGTTTATTGAAATAAACTATTATAGAAATGTTACATAATGGATAAAGGGGTTTCACTATTAAAAGTATAACAATACCAATTATTGACAGTTTTAATTAATCCATAATTAAATTAAAATTTTTTTTTCTAATTTTAGAAATTCTATTTTATTGATTCAGAGGTTGTATGGACCATTCTTCCTTCACAAATTTAATTTAATTTTTCTATAGTGGAAAAAATATGAATACGCATAGTTTAAATGAATTAATATGGTTACATTCAAATGATATATCATGATAATCAATAATTATAATATACCTATGGTAATTACATCCATTATCAAATCTTCGAAAAAATATCTTCTTATTATATTATTACAAATTATAAAGAGTATACTCTTATTCAATCAATTATTTAATTTGTAAATATGAATTTATTTTCGAACATTACGAGTGACAGTTTTATTATTATAGTAAAAAACACAAATTTTCATACATATATATTAAATATTTTTATATTCATATGAAATTAATTACACAAAAACATTCTTAAGGATAGTTACTTCTGAATTGTGATGGATACTTATTACACAAACATTTAATTTTGTTCGCAATCTTCAGTGTTTCCAAAAATGTTGTTCCTATATATAACATCTTTTATTAATAACCTACCTATAACATTCTACATAACACGAGAACATAAACTGAATGGTGCATTTATATTATTAGAAAAGATAAACATATGTGATATCAATATTTGATTTTGTGAATTCAAAAGATAATAATAAGTGTGTATGATATTGAACATAACGTAATTATATCATACCAAACCTGTTATAAATCATAAGAATGGGCCATGAAATAAAATATTATCATTTTAATAAAAAATCACAAAATCGTGATATATCATTATAAATTAGTTATTAACCATAATATAATGACATTTAATTGTGTAACCATTATAAATATTAAAAAAAATTATATGTATAGGTTAACTGCAAAGAATATCAACTTAGTGGATTAAGACTCATCACATGTCTTCCATTTTGGATTAGGACGCACCTATTTCTCATTGTGGACTAGGACAAACCTATTTCCCATCATGGATAAAGATACACCATAGAACCATTGCAGATCAGGACACAAATGCTTTACATAGTGGATCAAGACACACCATTTCCCCTAGCGGATCTATCCTATCAAATTTAATTTCCCATTTTTATCTCATGAGATAAAATGTTTTTCCCAAATAAATAGAGGAACATATGGGTCCCATCCATCAAATGATTAAAATCATCCATATGTGTTAAACAATATTATAAAATATTCATCATATCAACAACTATGAAATGGAAATGGATTTTATAAGACTTTTGTAATATCGTAACCTATTGAATAGAGATAGGCTTCATAATCATTTAAAAATTTCATCATATAATAACCAATATAAAAAATATATAGTGTCTTAATAAATTTATCATGGTATAACATGTGGAAATGAAATGGTATTCATTACCAACTATTAATCATAGACCATTTATATAAAAAATTAAAATGTTATTTTTTTTATATACCTAGTAATTCATTAGTTTGTCAGTTAATGGCATTATATATTGAAAAATAATTTGAATGATAAATAACACAAAAACTTTCTTGAGTAATAAAATATTTCATTAAAAATAATTTTTTATAACAAAACTGTTTTGATAATTCTATTAATTATTAATAAACTAGATCATATATTTACGTAATCATTAATAATAATATGAAATATTTAATGAGGAAAATATCATATCATATTAAACAATCACATTCTACTGTATAATTTTTTTTAAAAGTATATATTAATATAAGCTTAAAAACATTTAATGTATTCTAAAAATAAATAAATGTCAAGCATGCTTAGAAATTCTATTTATGCTATGCATGTTAAAATAATTATTATATTCAAATTTTATGAAAAATACAAAATATAAAAACATAGAAAATGACATAAATATTCCACTAAAAAATAATAAATATTTAAAATGTGTGTAAACTCCATTATTAAATCATTAAAATAATGTTATCGATATATTTTATTCCATTTTTTATAAAACGATGTTTTGGAAAATGGATTTTCAAATGAAAATATTATTTTTCATAAAAAACATATTTTTGAACACCACCGTACATGAAGATATAAAAATCATTGGATAAAATTTATTACAATTAGATATCATGAGTATAATAAATTTAGTTAGTTTTATGATATCTGTATAATTAGAGTATATCATTAAAATATAGTCATAAACAATTTCGATGAACGATGATATTGTCACATAAAATCCTTACCAATTTGGAATCATTGAAACATAAGATCCATGATGTAAATAATCAAATAAAACATAAAATATCATATATAAAATAAATATCATTATATTACTTGTAAAAAAAGAATTCTATACATTTCGTAACATAATATTAGTCTATATCATAACAAACATCTCGAAGAATGAGAATTGAGAAAAAAATCCCTTACTGATTCTGTTTCTTTTGAACCGCAAACCCCATGAAATATAGATAATTGTAAGGATATTTAAATTTGAATAAATTTTTTTATGAAAAATTAAATAAATTTATGACTATTATTTACACCACAATAAAAATACAAATTTTTCATTTTGCATGTGTCTCACAAAAAAATTAAATTGAAATCCATTTTATTAATTATTGAATTCCTTCAAACTTGTTAAAACCTTCATTATAATAAATATACTTTTCTATAAATCTATTACATTAATATATTATTATATATCATACCAAATATTATTTTCTTATAAAATTTTATTACACATTTATTCACAATACGTTATAATAGATATATTTTTGCATAATAACTGTATTATATTCCTTATATTTTTTGATTTGTTATTTTTTCCTCTAAAATGATCATAATTTAATAATCAATAGATATTTAAACATGATATAAATATTTAGTACTTATTATATATTTAAATATAGTGATCTATAAAATTTAGTGATAGAAAATTAAATACACCATTTATGGAGACGATATATCATATGTACTCATGAAAATTTATTCCATTTTCATATAAAGTTTATAAAATATAACTAAAATGATATTTAATCATTGATGAATAATTTTAATTCCATATATATCACATGTATATTTTTATTAATCCCATAATTATTTCCATCCATGTAATTTTTGAATGAATCACATCTCATTATTAGACGGCAGTCCAACATACACGTGAGCGATGGTATTGTATTACAAAAAATTGAATGAAAAATGTTTTTGGTGATAAAAAAAACAAAAAATAATATTGATAACATAAAAATAATATATATATTTATATATATAATAAATATAACATTATATCTATATGTGATTGATGGTAATGGAATAATGAACAGTGCTAGTTCAAGTTCTGGTTGTTCACTGTACACACGAATGGGTATTTCTCAACCCATTTAATGAAGTGGAGAAAATTTTAGTTTTATAACATAAAATAAAAAAAATCAGTATATTAAGAAGCTTATGGTTATTATAGAATCATTTTGTAAAAAAATTTAAGGATATGGAGGAATAAATCATATAAAAATAGTGATTGATGAATGTTACCTACTCTTCTTCAATACTCATTAGTTTCGGAAGAAAAATCATAATAGGATGGATTTATTTCCAAATAGGGATTATGAAATGATAGTATGGAAGATGGTATGTTTTTTAGGTTTTATTTTAAAAAATAGCATTAATGATTTCAATAATATAGGTGGCTGAATGAAAATTCATAATTGTGGAGGAGTGGAATTTTTTTAAATACCCACCTTAAGTAATAATAGGATTTAATCCCACAAATTGTAGCTCTAAAATTTATTGTTATGTAGGTTATGGAATATTTTTTTGAGAGAAACCTCCAATAGAAAAAAACTCCAATGTTCAAAACATTTCATTCCATCTCATTTAGGTTTCACATAACATTACAATTTTAATTTTTACCATGGAACCTAGTTTTTTTACCTAGGTAGTGTTTCCATTATGACTAAAATAATATAAGATATATTTGATAATTTGTAACAAATTATAATAGATATGAAATCCAATTTATAAAATAATAATGTTATGTTTTTTAAATTAATATTTTCAGAAGAACATGTAAGGAGAAAAACAATTTAATATCTTTAATCAGTAAAATTGATTTATAACGGTTTTCACTAATAATAATGATGAAAACATTAGATAAATATATTATAAAATATGACATATTTTATTCATAATATTAAATCTTTTTTTAAATATAAAATCCATTATATTTGAAAATCATAATATATAATTAATGACATATACCTGAACAGACAGTGGGGTTTTAAAAGGAAAAAGATCCAAATATTAAAAAAAATTCATATTTAAATATAAAAATTCTCCAAAAGAACTAGTGTTTTTCATATATATAATTCAAATAAATCTAAATTAAATCCAATTTAATATATAATTTCCATTTATAAATAATTTTTAATAAAATGTATCTTTAAATTTGAAATAAACATTTTAAACTAGTAAAAAAATTAATCATTTTTAAAAAGTGTGAAAAATTATATATAAGTTAATTTTTTATGATGATTTAAAAACATATTATAATGTTTTGAAATAATAATTATAAAAGTGTTAAAATATAGTTTTAAAATATGTTCACAAATATGGTCAGAAGACTGCATTATACATATATTCATTTATAATCATAAAATTGGATGTACTGTTATCTATTGTCAGTAAAACACATTATATGTATATTTATTAGTTTATTGAATATGTAAAATATATATTCCATTCATGTAATTCACCAAAATTGTTTTTGATAAATTTATAGATTTAATTCATTTATTTTACATAATGATACATTTATATAAAACTATTTCATTTATTTTTAAATGGTTTAGTTATTCACTTTTAAATAATTTTATATAAAAAAATATTCTATATTCACGGTCAAAAAAATTATTAATCGTATTCATATTTACTAATACAACATCTAGAAGATAACTATAATTTAAAATAATAATACATTTATCATATTTTATGATTCACTTATACATGGTGTAGTATATATCACATGTTATAGTTAGTGTTTCATGTAATCTATATAAACTCAGTGTTTCATGTATTGCAATATAAAATAAGTGGTTCTAAAACTAGATGAAAAACTCAATGTTTTGTGTAATAAATAAAATCAATAATATTAAATTTGATAAAAAATATTTCAAAGAATGTCGGTGTGTTACATTCTATAACACTTAAGGTGAATTTATACCTTGAAATCCATCTTGATCATCAATGGATTACCATTCTAGAAATTTCAAATTAAGAACCCACATCATAAAAATGGAAAATAATTTATCATTTATAAATATAAAATTATATGTATGAATTTAATATGGAATAATAGATACTATGTTTATAAATAGCATAGCATAAGAGGGAAATGAAATCATGGAAACCGAACAGAAACCTAACACCCAATTATTGATGGAGAGTGATAATAGTCATGGTCAAGACAATGTTAATTACCAAAAATCCATAATCTAAATTGGTGTAAAAATTCCATTAATTTCAAAATAAATGATGATTATATGACAAGCCTTTAAATCAAGATCGTTTTCCAAATATTGATTAATTACTTTTACATATTAAATGTGAACATATGAAAATATTAATACTTAATATAATTTTATTTCATAGGGATAATTTAATTAAATGTTTGGTCCTTAAAAAATGTACACATTATCTCATACTCTATGTTATTAGTTTTTCATTTCTATAGTAGATAATAAAATACATAAAACTATTATAATTTGTTAATTAAATATCTAGTTAAGAAATTGAAAACACTAGTTTTCTGTGATGGAAAAATATTTAAATGTTGAAGTAGGATATCAATCTCAAAAGCCTCATCCACTATTCAATATAATCCATTCTATATATTTATATTCATAAAATCCTTCCAAAATTAAAAACATAAAAACAAGGTCCCTATTTTTTCAAATAAAATATATCATTAATCCCCCATATTTCAAAAATATTCTGTTGATTTTTCATATACCTAATAAGAAAATTCCATTATCTTGTATTCTCTTAAAACATGTTATTAACATTAATTATAATAAATAGGTATTGAAATCATAAATTCTTTCATATTAACATAAAAATTTATTATTATAAATATTTCAAATATTAAAAATTGTACTAAACTCCATCAATATTTACAAATATTGTTTTAAAAAATCATTAATTATTTGTATGGTATTCAGTAGTACATAATTTAAATTATCAATATCTATCATCTCATTATCCCAGAATCATAATATCAACATCAGGACCTCCCCATTAAATCAATTTTCTATATAATCTACAACAATGATAATATTCTATAAATCCCATAATGAAACACTTATACTAACAAATTTTTATATATTTCATAATTTTCAAACTCTAAAATATAAATAATCTAAACATTATACTTTAATAATAAACCACTTACATGGATTGATCAACATATTCCTTAATACTTATTTCCTTTAATATTTCCTTCATGGGTTATGCAATGTCAATAAAAAAACATTCCCCTTAAAACCTTTATGATTCTCTTCCTCAGATTTTCCATATTGGAAGTTCATTACATAGTGGTAATACTCTATACATTTCAAACATTAAGAATTCATTTATAACATGTGGTGTACATTATTTTCATTTATTTCATTAACTAAACTTTTCATTTTTCATTTTCATATACATTAATTTATATCATTATTTTCACAATAAAACTTTCACTTTCCTCTAACACATTACCATGATATATTATTCCGATATTCGTTGAACATAGGAAACTGAAACAACATCCCTTTATGGTTTCCATTACCATAAATCTCAGCAAACACCATCCCTCTATTTTTTGTGAGTCTGAGAGTTGTTTATAGTGAAAGTTTTTATTCACATATCATGATTTTTGATTAGGAATAATCATTATATCATTTAATCTTATTATCATCCTATTTGGTTTCTTATCATTAAATTTTTTCTCCAAGGGGATTGATATCATAGTTCCCTATGGTGAATTCTATTAGCTAAAACCGATACGCATTTTATGAGAAATAGTAAACATATTTTTAAAACAAATAATCATGAATATATCATATATTATTCTAATTAATGAAAAATTAATCTTTATGTATGAAATATTAGGATTATCTTAGTTCTTTCACAATCACCATCTATTAAAAAACCACTTTGATGGTATATAAATAGATTGATAATTTTCAAAAACATATCCCTCAAGTGTTTTAATATTTGTGTATAGATAAATCAATTTTTATGAATAGAGTGATGATTGAGTACAGTTCAATTTTAAATTTTCACTGATATTACCCATAAGTACCTTTTTTTCTAGATCCACATCTACTTATATTATTTAGGGAAGAATATAATTTTTTATAAATAACATTCTATATCCTTTACCAGAATTTTAGTAAATTTCCCTATACATTGAATCATCCATAGTTAAATTCATAGATATATACCTATATGTATCCTTAAAAATATCCCCAGGTATCTCATTAGAGTTTTCTCATCCCATTATTAGAAGGTTAATTGAATACTTCCGCTATCACCATCCATTCTAGCCCAAACATTTCATATAGAGATATTACATCAATCTAGATAAATATTAAATAAATTTAAATACACATTAATGTGTACAATAATTGTTAATTTAATTGGGAACTAGTTTCACAATAATATAATTTCATAAAAGAACTTCAAAATTTACCACGAATATATTCATACATTGTACACCTATTAGTTTTCCCATACTAATACATTTTTTAACATATGGAATGAATTATAATAAATGGTGATATTAGATGATCTATTAGGATAAACATAAGATATTTCAATATATGATCATATTGGAGATTATGTTTTGAAATAGGTTATGTGATCATAAAAATAACATTATAAATTCATACTAGACATATCATAGATCAAAAAAATGTTTCATTGAATAAAAAATTTTAATATCCAAAAACATATCATATAAGGGTGATATATCATCATAAATTCATCGTGAACAATATAATAATGTTATGAAAGTGAGACACAAATAGAACTATTTAAAATTATTTTATTTTTCTATGTTAACTTCAACATACATCAAAATAATGTGTCATGACATATCACCTATTTTTTATTGTGGATATGGAAACACCTGTTTCCCATAGTGGATTATGATACACATATTTCATATAATGGATCAGGGGACACCAGTATATGATAGTGGATCAAGACTAATAACATTTTTACAATTGTTATATCATTAGATATAATTCATTACATAATTAATTGGATGTAGATATTAGTCCGACATATTACATAAGAAAAATCATATATATCTGTGACAGTTTTTTAAAAAACATTCATTATATCATTACTCATAACATAAAAATATCTTTCACAACTAGTTTATCGTATCATAAATTATTTAATTGATAAATGTTTCATAATCCTTTCATCATATAATCGTAGAGTAACCCATTTAAAATAAAGAAGGTTCCATTTGAAATTTATCATATAATGACCCTTTGAAAAGAAATGGGATTCATGAATATCTTTTCATCATAATGAATTTAGAAAAATAATAATGATGGTATCTATGGATTGTATATATAGTAAATAATAATTAAAATAAAATTTTGGAATTAACCAAGGAAAATTATTTTCAAAAATAAATCACAGGGTACATTTCTGAAAGAGGATAGTATTTCATTGAAAATCACTTCTATAAATCATGAAATATTTATGAAATAATTTTATGTAAAAATAAACCTAAAAAAAATTATAAAAGAATTTTAAAAACCATTCAAAAATTATTTTGGAAAATTTTATTTATTCTTTGGAAATCATTTTCAAAATAATAACACATTTTTAACCATTTATTTTAAATAATATTTTAAAAAATATAAAATTATATTAATATAATATAAAGACATGATTATAATAAATTATGTTCATGTAGTACCTTATAAAACAAAGGTTCCTTTCTCATTTTTGGTAAAATCTAAGATAGAATTATATGAAAAATTACAACAAAAATAATTTAAAAAATAAATTAAAAACATTATCAAGTGTAAAATTTAAATTATAAATCATTTGAAAATTTATTAAAACATGTTTTAAAACATTTTTATAAGACATGGATTAATAAAAAATGGTTTTTCGATAGAAAATTCATTTTTCAATGAAAAAATTTATTTTATATATGTTATACATAAAGGGAACAAAATGAAGGGAATGATATATTATTAGGAAATAAATTCTGGATAATAAATGTAAATAATTACTTGAGTGATGGATCATAGTATTTTTCCATCATAAAAAAAGTCTTAAACAATATTGATAAAGGATGATATGGTCACATAAAATTTTTACCAATTTGGTAAATTTGAAATGTAATACCCCTGAAGATACATTATTAAATGAATATTAAAATATAATAAATATAAATAAATTCATTTTATTTAATGTAAATACAAATATATATATATATATATAATGAAAAGGATGAATGGTTGGTAACATAACAAACATCTCAAAGAGTAAAATTATAACGAAAAATCTCACTGATTAAAAATATTTTGAATCATAAACCCCATGAAATATAGATACTGAAATTCATATTTTAATTCAGAAAATTATATTTATTAGAATCATAAATAAAAATAATTTTTGTAATGTACACCATATAAAAGATACATGTCGCTATTATTGCATGTTTTTCATAGAAAAATAAATACGAGATGTCACAACCTGCCTTCACCAAAAGGAGGGAAGGGTCAGCAGATTTCCAGGCCCTTCCTTCTTTAAGTTGAAGGAGAGATAATGACCCCCGAGACCCACCTTCAATAGGTCCCGGAGTGGCTACTAGCACTAAGGGTATAGAAATTTCTCACAAATGGAAGGCATTACCCCTTTTGTTTTATAAGATCGAGAGATGAGATGATGAAACTCAACAACACCAAGGTAAAAGAGAATTAAAACCAAAAGATATAAACCATTCCCACATGCATGTTCTAAAAGTAAAGCCACAAAGTACAATGGGCGACTACAAAGGTAAGTACCAAAGAAGAAAAACAGCAACTGCAACTACCCCAAAGGTCCGAGCTAGTACGGTCCTACTCAATCCCCGAAGTCCTCCTGGAAACCTGAAAGCAGTTTTATATACGTAGGGTGAGCATAAAAGTACACTCAGTAGGGAAAACCAAAGACTCTCATGCACAAGTGGGGGGAACGTACTAAAGTCCCGTGAGAAAAGGAGTAAACCAAACACCTATCAAGGTAAACTATCCACTCCAGGCCTCACCAAGGCACACTCCCCAAATAATGCAAGTCAAGTAATATATATATTAAGAGAACATCGATGTTCAGGTACCCCGCGCCACTTTCCCACTGGTTATTGAGACATCCTACGCATCGGACCAATCCCGCCATTCTCACCGCAGTCCCACTGCCACACCTGCCCGCACACACCTGGGCCTCAACCGCACGTAGTCCCATTGTTGAATCCCGCATGTACATACCTGGGCCACAACTATCACATGTAACCACGCCTGCAAACACCTGGGCCAGAACAACCACCACTACGCCCGAAGACACCTGGGCTAAAGGATCCACTGCCACGCACGAAGACACTTGGGCCTCATCCCAAAAACACTTGGGAAACCACCTGCCGCACAAACCTGGCCAACCACCACAATACCCCGCCGGAAGGTTCATGGGCTAATAATGGACCTCAGGCCATCACAGCCTACCCGAAGATACTTGGGCTATCCGGGAAAGGGAGCAGAAAGGAGCTAATAACCAGCCACTAAGAATAGTGTTGGGAAAAACACCCTCCCCCATGAAATGGGGGTGTTCGGCACTAAGTGCTCAACTTGGGTGGGGCGCGAATAAGAAACACAAAGCTACAAGTACATATATATATATATATAGGTAACACGCACTCAACCAAAGCTAGGTTTTTCTTCAGACAGCCTACAGATCACAACAACACTCAAGTCCGAGTCACGACTCTCGCCAACAAACCCCTTTGTCCCATTCTTATTTCACGTTCAGTGTTAATGTTCAGATAAGTTCATGCACTACTCGGAAACTAACACCATAAGCATAACCAAGGAAAAGAGTCCAGTCAATCGTCAATTTAAAAATTTTCTTCACCAACAGAGGATCCCACCCGAGTTTGTGATATAGACAAGTAACCATCGGGTCTTAAAACTCATAATCACCGAAGCCACATCAACAGGGGATCCCATCCTCAGTTTCATAACCACCGAAAGCATAAAAGAACAGGGGATCCCATCCCCTCCCACATCTCCAGCAATCGACTCATAAGAGAAAAACCACCAAAACACTGCCACCAACACTAAGCAAGGCCAAGCTTGTATCTTCAGATTTAAAAGATTTTACACGTTCCATGATTTCAATTCCATTTAACCGGGGTTAGCACAGAAGGGATTGATCCTGGTGCTTTCAATTTATTCAGTCGGGTATGCATGATTAACCAATTTACGTTTTCACAGCAGGAGTTTACAGCCACAAAAATCCATTTAAAACATCAGCAGGGGTTCATTAGTGCACAAACAACGACCACCAACGGCCTCCATTTTCAGAAGGCATAAGCCAGCACAACTCAACAAGATGGTCATAAAAGAAACAACATCAAAATATAAGATAGAATCAATGATCACAACCCCCCCCCCCCTCCATTATTTAAATAATTCATTCATTATCTTTAATTAGGTATGGTTTATCCAATTCTAAAGAATCAAAAGAACGCCCACCCCGTATGATACACAAAAGAGAGAGGCAAAGGAGAAATTCCCTACTTGTTGATAGATGATCGACGCTTAGGCCAAGCGAAGAAATTTACGGATAACGATGCACCTGATGCACCACAAGCTGTTTGTGAAAAGCCGTAATCGAGGAAAGGAGAAACCACGGCTAACCCTTAGTTTATAAGAGCCGCGGACGGTTGAGTTGAGAACGCATAACCGCGTGAGGCGCGGGGGTCGTGGGTTGACCACGCGGCTGGGGCAATTACACACGGAGGTCCCTCGGTATTTTTAGGAATTAATTATGGGCTTTAAATGGTTTTAAAAGGAGTAAAAGAATTAATTTACGTTGAAACTTACGTTGCGGGAGTGGAAAAGTCAGGAACTGGAAGAAGAACGAAAGGCTCGGCGAGGGGACATGGTGTCACCCTCACGGTGCCACCGTCACAGTGCCACCCTCACGGTTCCCCCGTCACAGTGCCACCGTCACGGTGCCCCCGTCACGGTTCCACCGTCACGGTGTCACCCTCACGGTGCCACTGTTTTGGCGGAACCTCACATTGGCAAAGTAATGGGCTAGGAGGGTCCGGGCCATTACATTAGATACCTCTTAAATGATTCTCTTCCTTGAGAATCAAAACAAACCAAGAAGGAAAGAGAGGGTTTGAACAACCACCTCGAAAGATACCTCTTAGAAGTGAACCCATGCTAACCAAAAACACTTCACTATCAAGAACCAAGAAACATATCATGCCAAACTGCCTAGGAATGTGGGTTGGGGAGTCTCCTCCCCCCATGTCAAGATATTATCCGCTTTGGGTGGCACTGACTTGCCCGCACGGGTTTAATCACATCCACCTTAATGCGTCTTGTTTAGGGGGTGGGTTCTCTCCTCCCCCATAGCCAGGGCTTTTCACACACATCCAGAGGAAGAAAAACCAGTACATTTCATATCCAAAAGACAAAACGTTCTATCACAATAGGTACAAAAAGGATCAATATTTAAAACAACTCTGGGTACTGGGTACGCATCTGTGCTTCCCTCTCCCACGTACTCTCATCAAGCCCACCATGTCTCCACAACACGCGAACCAATGGAATGGTTCGCCCACGAAGCACCTTCTCCTTGCGATCCTCGATCATCACTGGTCTCTCCACAAAGGTCGCGTCTTCCTCGATGTCCAGCTCACCCCAATCGAGGACGTGTGAATCATCGGGTAGATACCAACGGAGATGGGACACATGAAAGACACCATGTATCCTCAGTAGTGGCGGTGGAAACGCTAGCTGGTAAGACACCTCACCGACCCGCCGCAATACTTCGAAGGGTCCGATGAACCTAGGGGAAAGCTTACTCCCCTTTCTGAACCTCCGCTGCCCACGCAGAGGGGAGACCTTCAAGAACACGTGGTCCCCAACCTCAAACTCCAAGGGCCTCCTCCTGGTATCAGCATACAACTTATGTCGGTCCTGGGTTGCCTTCATCCTTTCCCGTATGAGATGAACCTTCTCTGTTGTGTTCTGCACCACCTCCGGGCCAAGGATGTCTGCCTCTCCTACTTCGGCCCAACACATAGGTGAACGGAATGGCCTACCATACAGGGCTTCAAACGGGGCCATGCCATTGGTAGAGTGATAGCTATTATTGTAAGCGAACTCTACCAGGGGCAGGTGTCGCACCCATGATCCTCCTGAGTCTAGAACACATGCCCGTAGCATATCCTCCAAGGTCTGGATGGTGCGCTCAGTTTGTCCATCTGTCTGGGGATGGAAAGCAGTGCTAAGGCATAATTGGGTGCCAAACGCATGCTGCAATCCTCTCCAGACTCGCGAGGTAAACCGTGCATCCCTATCCGAGACTATAGACCTCGGAACTCCATGCAACCTAACTACCTCATCCACGTACATTCGTGCCAAAGTGTCCACAATACTCAACTCCCTGATTGCCAGAAAGTGATCTGATTCCATCAACCTATCCACTACCATCCAGATGGCGTCATACCCTCCTCAGGAAAGATGTCTATAAAATCACGGATGATCCCTGGCACTTCCACCATTTCAACATCTACTGATTCCACTGTCAGCTCGGTCAACAATGAGAGGAGAGGTTCATCTCTCCTGTTTCCCTTCGGACTGCTCCGCTTGCCGGTGAAGGTAACATGCCGGCTGTCCATGTCTGCGAACACCACCCTTCATCGAAAAGAGTTGATGACGACGCACACAGAAAATAGCCAGCCGACTGATGTGGCCCTAACATCAGTCTACATCCCTGACAAACGAACAACAAGTCGGCCTAACCTCCAACTGGTGTGCTCAACACCAGGGGAATTGGAAGTCTCTCGACTTATAGACCCAAGGCACAGGCTAGACTGTGTGCAACAAAGGAGTGCGAAGCTCCGGTATCGAACAAAGAATAAGCAAGAGTGCTAAACAGACTGATTGTACCTCGAACAACCTATGGTTGTGCTGGAACTGCTGCCTCTGTGGTGTGCAACTGTCCACGCCCAGCTCCCCTTCCCCTCGGCTATCGGCCACCTCTCCGACCACGCCCTGGTCGAGGTCCCTGTGGAGCGCCCTGAGGTCGGCCTCCTCCTCCTGCGTCTGCCCTCGGAGGAGCGGGAGCTTGCTGTCCCTGCTGCTACTGCTGGAAAGGTCTAGCTGGAAGCTGCTGCTGGGGTGGGTGCTGGGGATGACTGCCACTGCTGTACTACACCCGGCCGGGGCACTGACTCCGGAGATGCCCAGGGCTCCCACATATTAAGCACTGCGGTCCCAGGCCCGTAGGAAAAGGGCGAGGGCCGGGGGATCGAAACTGAAACTATTGCGGCCTGCTCCCTACGGGTCAGAACCTAGAGGGTCCTGACGCTGGAGGCCTGGTGCTGACGGCCTTCCCATTTGATGGTCCCAGCAGGATCCCATCTCACAAAACTCCTCCTAGAGCATGCATCCTCTCCACCACTTCGGCCTTCTTCTGGACCTCCAAGTACGTCGGCAGGGTAAAGGGGGTAACAGCATACTGGAGGGAGGGTCGGAGTGCCTCCTCTAAACGTCTTTCCCGAGACTCCTCGTCAGGAAAGAGGTCTGGAGCAAAACGTAGGAGGTCCTTGAACTTGATCCCTAGCTCCCTCACGGACATACTCCCCTGCTGGAGGGAGAGTAGTTCCTGCCTTTTTTCTGCCTTCATCATCGAGGAGAGGAATTCCGCCCAGAACTCCCTCTCGAAATCCACCCAATCCACCTCAGACTCTCTTCTCTCCCCCAGGTAAATCATCCCCCACTGACGTGCCACTCCCCGCATCTGGCTAATGGCCAGAGGAACGCAGTACTCGTTCGGGGCCCGAATCAGGCTGAAGGCTATAACTAGCTCCTCTAGCCAGCCTTCCGTCTTCATATCAGAGGTACTAACCTCATACATCTCGGGGGCCTGTCGCTGGAAGTCTCGAAGAGTCTTCTGCCACTGGTCATCATCTTCCTCTCGATCAACTCTCTGTCGATCGTCCAAAGTAGTCTTCGGGGCCTCGATCGCCTGTACCACACGTGGTCGCCTTCCAGGTGTCATAGCTGCAGGGTAAACAAGGAATGCCTAATCCCGAGTAGTGTAGAATATTGTTCTTAAAACTTCTTAAAATTTAATATATTCTTAATCCCCAGGACATCCCAGAAACACAAGAACACAAGTCATTTATGATGCATAAACCTTTCCTAGGGTCTCTTCCCTGCAATCATTGTGGCCTCACTTGGTCGTTCGGTAGGTCCAGAGTCCTTGCATCGGATCACGGGGGGCCCTAAAATCTCGTGTCCTAGCCGGTCTTCCCTGGCCTAATTAACGCGCCAAGGTCACCCAACACTATTGCCTTACCATCCCATCCAATACTCACTGTGCCTAACTCGAGACTCCATACTATCTCTCAACCATCAGCCCTCTGATACCATACTGTCACGACCTGCCTTCACCAATAGGAGGGAAGGGTCGGCAGATTTCCAAGCCCTTCCTTCTTTAAGTTGAAGGAGAGATAATGACCCTGAGACCCGCCTTCAACAGGTCTCGGAGTGGCGACTAGCACCAAGGGTATAAAAATTTCTCACAAATGGAAGGCATTACCCCTTTTTTTATAATATCGAGAGATGAGATGATGAAACTCAACAACACCAAGGTAAAAGAAAAGTAAAACCAAAAGAGATAAACCATTCCCACATGCATGTTCTAAAAGAAAAGCCACAAAGTACAAAGGGCGACTACAAAGGTAAGTACCAAAGAAGAAAAACAGCAACTGCAACTGCCCCAAAGGTCCGAGCTAGTACGGTCCTGCTCGATCCCCGAAGTCCTCCTAGAAACCTGAAAGTAGTTTTATATATGTAGGGTGAGCATACAAGTACACTCAGTAGGGAAAACCAAAGACTCTCGTGCACAAGTGGGGGGAACGTACTAAAGTCTCGTGAGAAAAGGAGTAAACCAAACACCTATCAAGGTAAACTATCCACCCCAGGCCTCACCAAGGCACACTCCCCAAATAACGCAAGTCAAGTAATATATATATTAAGAGCACATCGATGTTTGGGTACCCCATGCCACTTTCCCACTAGTTATTGAGACATCCTACGCATCGGACCAATCCCGCCATTCTCACCGTAGTCCCACTGCCACACCCGCCCACACACACCTGGGCTTCAACCGCATGTAGTCCCACTGCTGAATCCCACCTGCACATACCTGGGCCACAACTACCACATGTAACCACGCCTGCAAACACCTAGTCCAGAACAACCACCACCACGCCCGAAGACACCTGGGCCTTATCCAGAAGACACTTGGGAAACCACCTGCCGCACACACCTAGCCAACCACCACACTATCCCGCTCGATGGTTCTTGGGCTAATAATGGACCTCAGGCCATCACAGCCTACCCGAAGATACTTGGGCTATCCGAGAAAGGGAGTAGAAAGGAGCTAATAACCAGCCACTAAGAATAGTGTTGGGAAAAACACCCTCCCCCAAGAAATGGGGGTGTTCGGTACTAAGTGATCAGCTTGGGTGGGGCGCGAATGAGAAACACAAAGCTACAAGTACATATATATATAGGTAACGCGCACTCACCCAAAGCTTGGTTTTTCGTCAGGCAGCCTACAGATCACAACATCACTCAAGTCCGAGTCACGACTCTCGCCAACAAACCCCTTTGTCCCATTCTTATTTCACGTTCAGTGTTAATGTTCAGATAAGTTCATGCACTACTGGGAAGCTAACACCA
The DNA here is from genome assembly GCA_963277665.1 of Viscum album. NCBI lineage: Eukaryota > Viridiplantae > Streptophyta > Magnoliopsida > Santalales > Viscaceae > Viscum > Viscum album. Next base: position 1,555,295,263 of record OY728152.1, on the reverse strand, counting down.
TAAGCATAACCAAGGAAAAGAGTCCAGTAAATCGTCAATTTAAACATTTTCTTCACCAACAGAGGATCCCACCCGAGTTTGTGATATAGACAAGTAACCATCAGGTATTAAAACTCATAATCACCGAAGCCACATCAACAAGGGATCCCATCCCCAATTTCATAACCACCGAAAGCATAAAATAACAGGGGATCCCATCCCCTCCCACATCTCCAGCAATCGACTCATAAGAGAAAAACCACCAAAACACTGCCACCAACACTAAGCAAGTCCAAGCATGTATCTTCAGATTTAAAAGATTTTACATGTTCCATGATTTCAATTCCATTTAACCGGGGTTAGCACAGAAGGGATTGATCCTTGTGCTTTCAATTTATTCAGACGGGTATGTGTGATTAACCAATTTACGTTTTCATAGTAGGAGTTTACAACTACAACAAGCCATTTAAAACACCAGCAGGGGTTCATTACTGCACAAACAACAACCACCAACGGCCTCGATTATCAGATGGCATAAGCCAGCACAACTCAACAAGATGGTCATAAAAGAAACAGCATCAAAATATAAGACAGAATCAACGATCACAGCCCCCCCCTCCTTTATTTAAATAATTTGTTCATTATTTTTAATTAGGTATGGTTTATCCAATTCTACAGAATCAAAAGCACGCCCACCCCGCATGATACACAAAAGAGATAGGCAAAGGAGAAATTCCCTACTTGTTGATAGATGATCGACACTTAGGCCAGGTGCGGAACATTACAGATAACGATGCGCCCGATGCACCACAAGCTATTTGTGAAAAGCCGCAATAGAGGAAAGGAGAAACCCCGGCTAACCATTAGTTTATAAGAGCCTCAGACGGTTGAGGTGAGAACGCGTAACCGCGTAAGCTGCGGGGGTCGTGGGTTGACCACGCGGCTGGGGAAGTTACACACGGAGGTCCCTCGGGATTTTTAGGAATTAATTATGGGCTTAAAATGGTTTTAAAAGGAGTAAAATAATTAATTTACGTCGAAACTTACATTGCGGGAGCAGAAAAGTCAGGTACTGGAAGAAGAACGAAAGGCTCAGTGAGGGGACACGGTGTCACCCTCACGGTGTCACCCCCACAGTGCCACCGTCACGGTGTCTCCCTCACGGTGCCACTGTCATGGTGCCACCTTCACGGTGCCACTGTTTTGGCGGAACCTCACTTTGGAAAAGTAATGGTCCAGGAGGGTCCGGGCCATTACATGAGATATATATCATTTACCATATATTTTGATTTCAATCGTAAAGATTCCAACCTCCAAAATAATAAATATATGTTTCATTTACATACATCACATAAAATATATTTATATATATCAACCTATATTTATTTTCTTATTCCCATTTATTACACATTTATTATTAATACCATGGCAATGATATGATTCATGTAATATTTTCATTATTTTTCATATATGTTTTTATTTTTATTTATTTTTTTCCTATCATGATGATAATTATATAATAATATTAATAATTTAATCTAAGATATAAATATAATATATAGTTAATATATATATATTCGTGTATAGAGTACTCCATAAAATTCTATTATAGAAAATTAAATGCACCATTTTTAGAGAAGTTAGGTCATATTTATATATAAACATTGTTTCTATTTTATTTTCCAATTGAAAAAAATATTGTTAATTGATATATTATAAATACATGATTCATTTATATTAAATATATATCACATATATTCATTAAAACTATATATAAATCATTCCATTTAAAGTGTGAATGAATCACAATACTTTATAATGATGTAATTCACCGTTCACTGGAGTGATTTTATCAAATTCCTACAAAATCAAAAACATGTATTTTTTAATTATATAATAATTATAGAATTATTATAATATCATACATATCGTATATAAAAATTAAATATATCATTATCTTCATCATTGAGAGTATTTAATGGAAAAATGAATGGCATCAGTTCATGAGGCGGTAGACTACTTTATACATGAAAAATGATTTGATAACCCATATAATGGAAGGGAAGATGGTTGTATGTCATGAAATTAATATAATATAAACTCAATATATTAAATATATTGAGGGTTTTAAAATGATACTGTAAAATAATAATTGATGTAGTTGGAGGAATAAATGAAATAAATACACTTGTTGATCAACGATACCTATTTTTGGGGTATCATCATTATATTTGCACCAAAATCCTTCATTGGATTGATTTATGTACAAAATAAGTATTTTATGATGATATTATACATGTTTTGAGGTTATTAGGGGTTTTTATCCAATTTTATTAAGATGTTTGAAGAAGTTACGGGAGTGGGTGACCTTTTATAATTGAGGAGGAGTGGAATTTTTATAAATACCCAAAAGTATTAAATATTGGGAGATCTCAGTCCATTTATAAAAAATCATAAATACTACAGGGGAGGAATTACATGCTTGAGACACACCTCTTACATTGAAAATAGTATTTTTTTTAATCATTTCATTATATAGAGTTTAATATTTACTCAATTTTACCATTTTAATTTTAACCATGATAACATGTTTTTTTAACCAAGGTAATTTTTCAATTAAGCCTATAATAAAATTATTATCATTATATAATTTTTATTTAATAATTATTAACATGTAATCAAATAATAGAAATAAAAATCCTTTAATTTGAAATTTATTTTTAAAACAAGAACATGTTGCACAAAAAAACAATATTTTTACCTTAACCGTTATAATGGATTTTTCCTTATTTTAACTATTAATTATAGAAAAAAAAAATTTGAATAATTTAGATATAATAAACTACTCTAATTCCTAATATGGAATCCATTTTCCTAAATTTAATTCACGTGTTTGGAAAATTTAAATTTAAATTTAATCTCGCGTATGAATTAAAAAAAGTAGGTTTATAATGAGAAAATGCTCAAAAAACAAAAACAAATTTCTAGCCTTTTTCATTATAAACTGATTCAAAAAACATAAATTATATATATAAATATTATTTGACTAATATTACTTTAAATCAAATTTAATATATACATTATTGTTAAAAATAATTTAAAATAAAAAGCAGTTTTCAATTAAAATTCTATATTATCAACTAATCATAGAAAATTATTATTTTCAAAAAATTATATATAATTTTCCAGAAGTTAATATAGATATTTTTATTCCGAGATTAAATTTTATTTTTTGAAATAAATATTATAAATTTTTCTAAATTTTTTTTCAAAAAACAGTGCAAAAATGGTGACAAAACTACTTTTTTAAAAAAGTATAATATTGAATCTTAAAATTTTATTTATAATTATATCACATATGTAAAAAACATAAGTTAAATTTTCATATTTTTATTGAAAAAATACAAATTCAATTAAAATCATTATAATAAATAATATATTTGTTGATAAATTTTATTTTTTTACACAAAACAGTTTTTTAGAAAAATATTTAATATATTTTATTTTAATTTTATTTTAAATTTATATTATATTGTATCCAATGATGTAATTATATATATATATATATATATTTTTATAAATCATATTTTAATTTTATTTATACCCCCATTCCATAGGCTATGTGATAATTATTACATTAAAAATAATATTTCAATTGTTTGTTACATTTCATTTAAATTCACTATAGTGTGTGTCACAAGAAACAAATTGTGTTTCAAGTATGAAATGATAAACAAAGTGATTTATATAACACAATATTAATTGGTGTTTCATGAAATAAATAATAAAATTTTTATTGCATGTAATGAAAAATATAAAAACATTGAAATTCTTTTGAAAAAGATATATTTCACAAAATCTCAGGGTGCTACAATAATTATAGAAAAATAGTTCATAAATCTTATTAAAATGACCAATAAATTACAATTTTGAAACATACAATAATTATCCATTTTTTACAAAATATAGGTTTCTCAAAATAAAAAACTTTTCATTTTTATGATAAATCAGTCAACTTTTTATATTGACGTCTTATTTGTTCTAAATAAACATTAAACCCTTATAGAAATATTTCAAAAAATATATTGTGAATAGAAACCTCAGTAAGGGAATTAAAAGAATAATAATTAAACACATTATCCATTATTACTACATTGATTTCATAAAATATAGTTTTCTTTTAACCTAGTAAAATTCTATCTCAAAAATCATTTATATATATAAGAAATCATCATTACTACTGAATAATTTTCAAAAAAACAATATATTAAAACATAATAGTGAAATAATACTTCTGAGGGTTTATTAGAAAAAAGATGAACCCATGGAAAACAATTCCTAGAAACAAAACATTTTCACCTATAATGGAATAATTATTACTTGAAAAAAAATGATCATCAACATACCATTTTAAATCTAATGATTTCTTGAAAACAAATTTTTAACCATAGGAAAAATATATAGGTTACATGAGACATTATATTCATAGAAACTCAAAATCATAATTAGCCAATATGGTCAACATCAATCATAATTATCTAGATAAAATAATCGTTACTCGGTTTTTTCGAGATCTATACCAGGCTCACCCATTATTATGAGCTATATTGAGATCACCCATCATCATGAGATATATCGAGATCACCCTCAATCATATGATATATAGAGATTATAAGACATCATAAAAAATATTATGCACCATTTCAGTAATACTTTTTTAATACATTATATTTTATTAATATATCCCTTTAAAACACTTTTAAACCCACATGAAAAACTATTTCACATATCAAAATCACTTTCATTTAGAAAACATATTTTGAAAAATAAAACACTGATATCAAAGAGAATAAATGTTTTTATTTTTAGAAAACATGTATTTTTTTAAAATATGAAAATCATAAAATAATTGTATCACTTTAGGGATAATATTTTTACATCATATCCAAAAAATTGAACACTACATTAGTTTTTTTAAATAATGTCAAAACATTATGGTATCAAATACATAAAAATATATATTTAAATATTCTTATGAAATTCATATGTTTATTATAATTAAATTTTATCATATATTCATTTATTTATAGATAATATTAAAAAAATTATTTTGAACATATACATGGATGAATAATATTTAAAAATTAAATCGTTTAAAAAATAAAAAACTAGTGTTTTAAGATAAAGTGTCCCTTACATTGTGTATGAATCATCTAGTGTGTAATTATGTAACTGAAATAAAAACATATATTAATTATTTAGTTACATATAAAAATTTCATAAGTTCATTATTACTTTTACTTTGTTTTTTACCATGATAAATGTTATTAGATAATAAATTTATTTCACATTAGATGTTTTTACAATATTCTGTTCATAATTCCAAAAATGAATTTGATTACATGAATATAGTATATATTATAATTATTACATCTACTCCAGTAAAATAATAAATAAATAAATAATAATTTTATACATATTTAAAAATAATATAACCAACCATGAAATGTTTTTATGAAAAAGGAATAATGTTAGAATCATAAAGATGGTTGGCCATGAAAAAACATAATTAATAAAGTTACTATTAAATGATCATGATATAAGCCGTGTCAGTATTATAATTTAATTTTAGAAATATTATTATATCATAAATATCATATAATTATTTCATATAAATATATAATTAGAATTCATTTGTTCTTGTCATACAAAATTAATCGAATCACTTCATAGAGGTGGTAAAATACAGGTGAACTCAAAAAACAATATCGTTATTCAATGATTGGAATGGTAAAAAATTTGATGATATATTTCACATAATACTGGAAAAATAATTCACTAATGTCATATATATATATATATTAAATCCATCATTATTACCATCCATGAGTGGCGGTGATAAAAAATAGATTACATTAGTTCACAAAGAGATAGACCACTATACAATAGAATAATTATTTCATGTACCACTTGATTGGAGAATGAAATAGATTTTTTTTAAATTTAAAAAATATAATATCATTATTTGGAAGATACTACAGTTACTATTTCATCAATTTTGAATAATATTTTAAGCAGGTAAAAGAATTAATAAAATGAGAAAATTCTATTAATGTCTGTACTTATTCATTTAATGTATATCTTTTCTTTACACTTTTATCCACATTAGGATTGTGTAATTCATAACATCATACATATAAAAAAAATTTAGAGATGTTAGGAAGGGTCATATTAAGGATGTGAATGATATAGAGTGCTCAAATGGTGTGAGAAATTTATTGGAAGAGGTACCCTTTTATTACTTACTGGATGGGCATTATTGGAATTTCATAAATTATTGAATTAATATTAATTTTCATGTAAAAGATGATATAAATTGGTATAATTTTATATTTTATATATATGGGTTGAAATTATATCAGTGAGTAAAATATGGACATGTTTGGATTATGTTTTTAAAAAATGTATTTGTCCCCCACCCACCTTCATCACATTTGACTCATAAATAGATGTCAGCGTTTTTTTATTCATTAGGGGTCAACAAAGACATTATAAATGGTGAATAAGACCCATATAAGTTCAATTATTGATATTTAAATCATTGTACCATTCAAATGGACAAATATTGGATTTTTTTATTTTAAATAATTTAATAAAATATTGTTTATTATAAAATGAAATTAAAGTTATTTATGTAACGATTCATTGAATTTTAATTTTCAAACAACACGAAAGGAAATGAATTTGAATCTAACCATTTAAATTTTCCCTAATATGAAATATTTATTTATAGAAATCATTAAAATTTACAACTCAACCAAAAAATATTACATTTTGTTTTTTAATCAATAACATGATATATCTAGTTTTTACACAAGCACCGTGTTAACATCACCTAAGAATTTATGTAATTATGTAATCAATTTAAATTTTAAAAAATTTACACTATAAAAAATTCATTAAAATTAAACAAAAACACTTATCATCAAACATATGTATTTTATATATTTTAATAAAATATTGCAGATATAAAAACCATGAGATTGATATTTTTTACCTTATAATTTTACTTAAATATTTTTACGGTGATGATAATATTTATATGTAAAAGGTATTATTTTGGAATATTTAATTATTATAGAAGAAATATACTCATACAATAAAAATATTAGATTTTTAATGAATTTAATGCCTTATCAAATTTTTTTAATATACAATTTACCCATTTTGAGTAAAACATGATAATAAATATATATTATGGATACTATTCATTTTTTTCAAATGTAAAATAGAAAGTGTTACTTAATTTTCAACAAAAATTATAAATATGGAATAAATTTAAAACGTTTTATTTTATTAGTGTTCTAGTTTTATATGAATGCTAACCCACAAATGCAACAATAAAAAATTTTAGATGAATCCTTTTAATGTAAAAAAAATTATTCCAATTTATATTTTAAAATTAAATCTAAAGAACATAAATAAATATTTTCAATAAAAATTGAATCTATTAAATTAAAAAAATCAATATGTAAATAATTGAAATTAAATATAGGTTCCAATAAAAATCTATATTTCCTACTATAAATTTAAATATAAAACCTTCCAAATCATAATTGAAAAATTCATCCTAAAAAAATTAGATATAATAAATTGAAAAATGATGATCATTTTGTCAAATGAATGTTCTATAATTTTGATGTATATTTTTTAAATAATACCATTCAATTATTGAACACCATATTTGTTTTGAAAAAAAGGATTTTATCATTTTTACTAAATATTTATCGAATATCATATAATGAATATAAATCTATAAAATATGAAAAATTAATATTAAAAAGAAATTAAATGATTTATTCTAGCCTAAACTGGCTTTTCAAAAAAATCAAGGTGTATAATTACTACCATAAAATAGAAGAAGGGGGTTTTCCCATAAGGGGGGGGGGACTTTGAGAATAATAATATATTATGCCAAGTTTCAATATGTTTTGAATTTATGGATAGATATCAAACTAGATGTATTGATATATTCAAATAAAACTTTCAACCCTTTCGTTAGGATATAATAAATTTAAATATTAATATGTGAGGGGGGTGTTGGTTATCTTCACAGGATAAAAAGTGAGAATTACATATCTTACAATTCAAAATTCTATTGTGTATTCTGAAATATATAAGACAACATGTTTCATTTTAAATCTATATATATAGCTACCATTTCATAAAGAATATTCTATGTATGATATAAAATTTATGGTTATTTATAGTGCTCATCAAAATCAATAGTTGTATTTCATTTTTTTCTACACTATTATTTCCCATGTACACATATAAGATACCACCTAATAAATCTTTTCTAAGAGAACTTTTTGGTATCCCAGATATCTAATATAGGTGGAAATAGTTTCTTCGGTTCTTTGAAAGGAAATAAGAATCTATAAAATTCAGGTTGCAATACACGTTGAATTAGAATATCCAAAATGGGTTAAAAGAATAATTTTATACTATAATTCATATTGATATTGATGAAATTTATTGACCACAAATTCAATGGGTGATATTATTGAGACAAGGTGAATCACTTGTTATAATCAAGTCAATATGTGATGGTCGGAGAAGTTGAGATGATGATGTCTATATTAATTTAAAATGGAATTAGAAATACTAGATGAAAATAAATCAATAAAATACAATAATTTGGATGGTTTTCTAGTATATTAGAAAGAACGGTATCATGTGAGATTTTATCTTGATGAACTCATGTAAATAATTTTAAGACACGTGGCTATGAAAAAATAGATATCTCTTAGGTTATACCATTTTTTTCTTACCGATGTATGCTACTACTAGGTAGGTTAAGTACAATATTGATACCTATAGGATGTTAATTCAATGTTCTACCACTAGTTATGATATCTCCATGCATACTACCACTAGGTTCTACTGAAAGGTGCTACCATTATGAGTTATAAAACAATGTATACAATTACTAGGTGATCTACTATAACGAATATAATTACTATGTATCCTACTTTAAAGAGTTCTACTATTGGAGTACTAACATGAGTTTATACTAGTTATTGTAGTAGATTTGGTATTACATAATGAAATCTGGTTATAAGATAATGAATAGTGAAACCATGATTGTGAGATTTTTTAAAAAAGTATGGGGAAAAATTCTTATTTATTATTAAATCAAAGAAATGTTATCTTTAACTAGGAAGAGGGAGACCAATTACATAGCCGGAAGGCCCAGTGGCATTTGGCCCATTACATGGCCCATGGGCCCATTTTTTCGCCCAAGGACCATTCTATGAATAGTAATTCTATAGTACCGTGCTGCTATAGTACCACACAATGCCCACCGCTACTACAGTACCCTTCTGCCACTAATGTAACATGCCGCTACTATAGTGACCATCCTTGCTAAAGTTCCACCACTACTACAGTCTGTTAGAGTCTACTATAGTCCCATCACCCAATGGGTTTTGAACCCCATTATTCATTTTGAATTAAAGGGTTCTTACCACTAAGACAAAACCAAACTACCATGATAGTGAGATTAAATTATCAATGAGTGACTTAAATTTATCCTCCATACATTATAACTTATGTTCTTAAAATATGAGTCAATATGTAGATGATTCCACCTAGTTTAATTTCCTAACCAATAAATATGACTGATGGGTGATCATAACATTTTAAGTGAATACCTAAATGATTTTAATAATTCAAAAAAACAATTCATTCACATTTTTTGAGGTATTCAAGAATAATAGATGTGATCAAAATTCAATATTTTAGGGATTATGATACATGAATGAGTTTTCAGGTATTAATGATTGGGTTAATAATTTATTTACCACTTGATGTGGTGATGAATAATTGTATCAAATATTATCATTCAATTAATATTCTCATTAATTTAATAATACCAAGATACATGGAAAATCATTTTTTCTATATTAAAGATGAATAATATTGTGATATCAAAAAATATGTAAAAAACAATTATGGATGAAGAAATAATTATTTCACATTGTTTTTAATTAAAATTGACATATATTCTAGAAATTTTATGCCATGAAGAGTATGAAATATTCAGAGGCTAAATGATATCATGGAAGACTAAATTTATTATAATAAAATCATGGGATTAATGATTCATATTTTATGGGATTTTTAAAAAATATTTATTATAGTTTCATCATGGATCTCATAGATTCCTCGAAATGTATACTAAGGTGGTCTTTATTTTATATAAATATGGATGAAGTATATTTTCTAAACATGAGAACATAATGATATTTTAAATTATGTGATAATTTTCATTACAAAAATAATAGAAGAACCAAATATAAGATCCCATGATTGTCAAAAACATTAGTATTCATGAATTATTAGGGTAATTATGTTTTTACCACATTTGAGAATAGTTTCAAGACAATTATTTATATTATTCTTAATGTTGTACATGTGTAGAACACCGGATCCATCATCTAATGTATGATGATTTAATTTCCATGTGTTGTAAATTAAACTAATGAGAATAGTAATATCCATTTATGATGGATTCTCATCAAGGAAAGGAAGTTTATATTATTGGTGGTTCTGGATGTTTGAAATTGTATGGGACAGAATGTTGTCCAAAACGATATTTTATGTGGTTTTAATCATTTTCTTAAATGTAGAGTATCTATGATGGGGATCTATCCAATGTAGTAAAGAGTCAGATTTTTATTGAAGAACAATGTAAATACTATGTTTTTATCACTACTATATTATAGTGTAATGTGATAAGAGATTTATAGAAAAGAATATATTATCGATAACTACAACATGTTCTATAGGATGTTTTGGAAGATAATATTATTTGAAAAATGTGACCACTATGTTAACAAACCTTCCTCTAAATGGTCCATCCAGCCTGTGAATCTTCAAAATTAATCAATATAAGAATATTTTCAATAAAAAATAATCAAATATAATATAAATTAAAAATAATTTCATCAGAATAATGATTATAATAAATAGAGGAAAATAAGACCGTATAATTTAAACTGGTTTTCTTAATATGGTGGTAAACAGTGTAATGTTATGCATTTAATATTATTTTCAAAATAATACAATAATATATTTAAAAAAATATATATGGATTAGTAAATTACTCAAAATAGATAATGGAATATAAATAAAGGTATAATATATTTAATAAATATTGAATTTCATAAATTATTAATGATGCATATGGAATTACATTATTCATGTTTTTAGTGGTTTTCAAAATGTTCTGCATCAGTGAAAGAGAAAAAATGTTTGTTTTTTAAAAAAATTGTTGAAAAATATGAGAGGTAGAAAGTATATTAAAAATTTTTATTTTCAAAATGGATAATAATAAAATTTGGTTGTGGGAAAACATAGAAATAAAATAAAAATAGCTAAAAAACAAATATTGTGTTTTTTCTTTATAATTATCTAAGTCATTACGATGTATAGTTTAATATACAAGAAAATTTTGGAGGAAAATTATTTTTCTAGAAATTAAATAGGTAGTAAAAATTATATTGATTGTGGAATAATATATCAAAAATATGAATATTTTAAAACCAAATGGAGTTAGTCTCAATGAATAGAGATTGAGTAAATGTAATCCACTATGAAATTCAAAACATTTGAATATGAAAATAAATATTTGATCATAAAAATTAATTTTAAATCTTATAAATAAATTTATAATTTTATGAAATTATAAAATAGGGCAGTATGTGCAGCATATAATGTAAAAATGAATGCATAAAATCAAACAAGCCTTAATATAATGAAATTAAAATGAAAAACCATTGTAGATTTCATTATTTATAATGAAAAGGTAAATTGAAATAATTTTTTGTAAAATAATTATAAATAAATTGAATTGAAATTGGGAAAAAATAAATTCAACCATATGGTATAATAAAAAACATAGAACATCATAATCAATGAAGAATGTGTATGAATCATTAAAATTAGGTTGAGTTATCAAATACCCATAAATTGGATTACCTCATGTATGGACACAGTCTGGAATCACATATAATAAAATTAGGATAATTTCAAACCTACATAAAAACAATATTTTTTCATATTTATCATGATACAATTCATTTATAATTTTATATTACCCATTTTTTTATCAATCTTTGACTAAAATTTTTATTTATGTGTTTATTTTTCTCTTTTCTACACACAATAATTTATATATGGTTATTCTAGTATAGTCTATGTTCTCATCATTTAACCACAAATATAATTTTTGAAACAATATAAAAGAATTAATGATGTTATTCTAAAGTTGAAACATTATTTTATGGACATTAGGGTGACTAATATAAATATGGATAAAATTCCCATTATGTGAATTTCGATTCAATAAAAGAAATTATTTTATTATTGTTATAAAATCATATATATCCATTATATAATTACAAAAAAAAATCTTGAATTAATAAATAATATAACATATTATAGAAATAAATTTTTCCTTAATCATTCCTGATATAAACTTTATAGGATCGTTTTGGTAGGTGGTAGAACTTACCTTGATTGGATCTCATTATAACAATTGAATCAATAAGAAAATACTACTATATAGAAATAATATCACTATTATAGAAGAATAATTATTTAAATAACATATTATTAAAGTGATAAATTTTATTTGAGATGATTTATTTGAAATATTCAATAGAAAATGAAATGGAAGGTGAGAGAACATACATTTAAGACATGAATATTTTTTGAGAGAACATATTAGATTTAAACTATTTAGGGATCCCTCCTATAACCGGAATTTAAAAATCGTGGGAGAATATTTTTAAAGAGAAAACATGATGACGTATTGAATTGGAACAAAAAAAAAATTCTTTATTTTTGAAAATAAAGGCCACATTTGTTGTGCCAATGAGTGAAATTTATAAAAATACACATTCAATAATTGTAAGCAATTTTAATTTATATCAAATGTGGATCTAAAGTGACAGAATATTATAAATAGTACATGAATCCTATAATACAATGATTCGAGTGATAAGTCTATAGATATTTTATTAAATTAATACTTTATTTTAATAATTTTACTTATTTTGATCATTTAACCATATAACTCAACTATCACCTCCATAAATTTTCAATAAAAATGATTTTGACCATATTATGTAATCTTTGATGGTTTATTACAAGAATAAAATCCATACATTTAAATTAATTTTCTATAGTTTATTAAAAATACATTTAAAATAAAAGTATAAAACTAATAAAAAAAATATTTGAGAAGAATATATTATTATGGAAAATATTGATGTAAATTTATTCCTTACTAATAAATAATCCTTACATGAATATTAATTTTTTTAATATCTCTATAAAAATAAATGTAATTAATATTAACAATTAATAGAATTAAATTTAATTTATGATGTTAAAAATATATAACATAGCAACAAAAATTATCTGAACAATATGACTTCTTAATAATAAATGATTTTATTTTTATTTTTATCATAATAATAATCATTATATATATTATAAATATATATATATAAAGATTATTTTATAAAAAACATCAAATTAACATCTATATAATGAAACATAATATATAATAAAACCAATTTTTTACATCAAAAAATATTTCGATATAAATTAGTTATCGAAATTAGTATACATTATAGCTCTAAATATTTTCAGTCTTTATTATTTAGTTACTTTACAAGGGTTTCCTTTATTTTCATTAGTTAATTATTTTGAATTTATAGATTCAATTATAATAAAATTTTTAAAAAATTCATAACTTGTAATAGCTTTCTTCAAAAATTAATGTATATTCACAGGTAATTTTTTATATATTTATCCATTTTAATTATAATTTATTTTATTTCAAATAAATTATTTCTACTATATATATTATAACATAAATGAAAATTATTTATATTTTATACAAACATATAATTTAGATTATATAATATGTTTATTTGTATTATACCCATTGACTGTATGCAACTTTAAAATGGTTAACATACAAAAATAGTAATCCAATTAATCACTATAAATTGATTCAATTTTAACTCATTTAATCAAACATTCCATTCCCTAAATTTTCATATTTGATTCTATGACTTTTTATGCTTTAATGATATTTTTTTCCTTATTCCCAGTATAGTTATTCATCTAATTATTCTAAAAGGAAATTTTTTCAAGTGGATTTCTTATATATGAAAAAATTATTCTTTTTTATTTATTGTCCCATTTTATTTTATATAAATGATGGGATGTACTAATCTGTGTTATATATTAATCCATTTTATATAATATTTTGTTTCATTAAATGTTTTAATTATATTCTATTATGTCTGATTACTCTTTTTTTAATTTGTTTGATATATTGTTTGATATAATTTCCAATGATGCTATCATTTTCTGGTAAGAATAAAAATAGTAACAGGGAAAAATAAAATCCATACTGAAATTTGTGATGTTAAATTCATGAAATGGTAACTCTTATATTTATCTGAAAATGTAGATTTTTCATATATAAGATCACTTAAATTCACTAAAAGTGGGATGATATAGGATATTGGAAGCAAAATTAATAGATAGAAATCATAATATTATTCTTGGAAATAAAATTAGAGATTGACTTCCACAAAATAGACTAATCATACACATATTTAAAGCCCAAAAATTGGATAAACTAAAATAAATTATTGAACATAGATTCTAGAGAACAATATACCTCCCACAAGTATCAGTACATTTGATTATATTACCCTTCATCATGTAGTATGAGAGTGGTGTGGTTAGGGATGGGAAAAGATAAAAAATTGAAAATCATAGTACTATAATATATTATTAAAATAAAAAATTCTTTAAGATATACTTATCCCACAAATGGAGATCCCCTATAGAGATACTATAATATATAGTTAAATTATTATATACACAGTGGACGCATTCACCTTTTATACATGAATATTTGAAGTTCGATCTTTTATTTAGGATTGTTCTTCATGTATTTGATGTTTAAATAGGTATGATATGAGTTCTTAATTCATGGTTATGGATATTTATCTTAGTTGTTGAATGAAACATAAATTATATTGAGTTATTTTAGACATGATTTTAGGTACTCTTCCTGCATAATTAATTAACATTGTTTGTAGTTATGAATTGGTTTTTGTTTTGATGGAGTTTTTATGAATTTTTTTGAAAATGGAACTGTACATGGTTGATGCAAAGTTAGGATAACTGTGTGCCTAGCCAAACTAACCATTTTATATCCTTGGTATGGAGTTATGTGCATTTTTGGAACTGTTTGAAAAACTATGAGACCAAACCTAGGAATACGTGCAACCCAGTATAAATAGGTATGAACAATTGGCACATGGCTTCCTAATAGTGTTCCCCTATCTAAGAAACTATGTGTGTGTTTCCTTTTTTCACCAGATTTTTAGTTTCAAAATTCCCCAAAAGGCTAAAACACCTCAAATTCAACCTTGGACCAGGAAATGATCTTTTGGGATGATTCCTGACCTTTGATGAGGGGTACCAAGGTCGTCTTACCTCCATTCATCATGATTCAATGCCCAAATCGATGATCTGCTCTTCTCCGACTAAGTGGAAATCATCATAATGCCACCCCTCTCCCATTACTGATATTTTGATTGAATATATACTATGTTTCATTAGATATAAATATATATGGTGATATATAGATCTAAGATTGTAGATATGGGTCTAGATTCATAATATCTTGAAATATTTGATCTTGACATAGGGATTTTGTTATGGAACTCAGATCTACATCTTTGTGGTGCTTAGATTTTGTGGATTTCTCTCAAGAAAACCTAAATCATTTAATCAAGGTAGGTGGTCTATATTCTAATTCCTATATTCATTGATTTAATACATGAGTGAAAAAATGTATAAGTGATAGTATCCTTAAGAAATATATTTCTAAATTTTTATAATTAGATTAAACAGTTGATTTATCGAAGCATTTTTGAATTTAGTGATTAGTTGAAGAATTTTCCACTATACAACCAGGATATTATATTAGATAAATAATTTTGGAAGTTTATTATGAGATATAGGTTCTGTAATATATATAATTAATAAGTGGATTAATTATGTGATATTGAATTTGTTATGATGAGAAAATTAATTATGAATTAATGATGTCTTTTGATATTTTGATCTAGATAATTAATTGTGTGATTAATTATGATGAGTTGATATTATGAATGGGATAATTAATTATGTAAATATTAATTATTGGGATATTAATTGTAACATTCATTAATTAATTAATTGAATTGATTAATGATGATTGAAATGATTAGTTAATTGTTGAGTTAACTAATGGATTTGTTGTATCTAATAAATTATTGTTTTATTCATGGGATTTATTTGGATAAATAAAAATGAATTAATTATGTGTGATCATATGGGAACAAGGTCAACCAAAATAGAGAAGTATAAATGTTAACATGGTCATTGTAATTTTGAGTAAGAAAATGGTAACATGGTCATTCAAATGATAAGTATTCCCAGCAACATTGTCATTATACTTATGTGTATAAAGAATGGTAGAATTGACATTAAATTGATAAGTATTTATGGTATCATGTTCATCATAAATACATTTTTCATATTGGAAATGTTGGAAATGAGGATTATAAAAGTGAAATTAAAGAAGGGAAAAATAGAACTCTGAGTTATAGCCCCACACGAGAACATTCGAAGTCTGGCATGAGTCAAATCATGTAATGAGATATCATAGCACCTTTGAATACTTCAATATTAGAAATGAATTATGTATTGAGACATGATATTACCACATGAACACTTCAATCTTCTGTATGAGACAAAGTAAGAATAGGGGTACAGGTCTCCATGGGAACCATAGAGTTAAGGTAGTCAGATAAGAATAAATGATAATGTAATAACTGGTTATTTATGAATTGTATTTATTTATTATAGAACTTCATACAATATATTTTTAATATAATAGTTTCATGCACCATTTTTAGATTCCTACATTGTTCTACTAAATACATATTTAGGTTTCGTGATCCATACCTAAATAGATTATATTATTAAAGGACCAAATAAGGGTCCTAGGATGGATTGATGATTTGGGATGGATCTTGGATGAGGGGACCAAACAAGGATCAGGGCCTATTTGGGAAGTCATAGTGTATTTAAATTTATTTTCATTATAGACAAAATAAACTTATATTGTTATATCATGTATCCCCATTCATTTGAGTATAGTATTTTCTATTTGGTTATCTTTTGACAAGATTATTTTATTACGTATATATGATTATGCTTTGGTTTTTGTTTTTCTGTTGGTGTTTTACTCGGATAAATGAATGAATAATCTCTTCAAAAATGACATACCAAACCCTTATAGCTAGTTGGAAACCTCTAGCATACATGGATGCATTCTTGATGTCATATAGTGAAAACGCTTGGGGCACCATCAGGCGGAACCTAGGTCGGGATTTTACAAAGTGGAATTAGAGCTCCAATTTTCATTATTCTTCTTTTGGCATACTTTTTTAGGAATGGTAGATGGGATAATATGGTGATTCGAGGCTTAGTTATGAGCTCGTACATAGGAGTGGCAATCCCATGTATTAGTTAAAAGCCCAAGTATATAGAGTGTTATTGTTGTAATTTTTTTCTCTTACAGTTGAGTATTATTTAAAGTTGGGAGATGCACTTATAGTGTTATGTGATTATTATTTTTAATAATTGTTTACTATTAATTCATGGACCATAATGGCACGATATATTATTCTTCAAGCAATATTCTAGGAACTATGGGTTACTATGACATGCATCATCTTAAGCACGAAAATGAAAATGGGTTGTGGGTAGGTTTTTGAAAATGAACTGTTTTCGATGTTGGTAAAATTAAAATAAAAAAATGGTGCATAAAATGAATTGAAAAAAATAAAAAAAATGATTCTTTATGAGAAAAATTGGGTGGTTGAATGAGAAACATGATCATGATAGTGTGTTTACCCTTGATAACCAAAACAATTGAAAAGGATGGTTAATGGTAGTGATAGCACCTCAATTTGATAGTTTGGTGAGATATGGGAAACAATACCTCTTTTGAGCTATTGTGATTATTTTTTCTATTACAAAAAAATGATAAGGATATGATATGAGACAGGAGACATTTATTTGACATTTTATAGCGCATGCCTCAATAACTCTTGTTGAGGGGATGAACGAAGAGCGTGCCTAGGAATTATTTTTCAATTAGGTATCATGAGCCACCATTTTTTCTAGCTGAAAATAAATTGGATTGATTTTGAGATAACATCACTCTTTTAATGAAATCCATTGAAAGAGACCTAGAGTGGGTTATGAAAATAATGTCTGATTTGGAAAGGGATATTCATCTGTATCACCCACTGAATTTTACTGAAGAGGGTATTCCTGAGAGAGATTAATAATAGCTTGAGTATATAGATATAATACATGACCATTTGGATACTATATTTGGGAGGAGGGTCAAGTTGGATGATTATATGGTATGAGGACAAATGAAGCTCTAGTGTTACCTTAAGGTGTGAATAGAATAGATTGTATATTTTTTATGGAATGAATTCAAGAATAGGTTCATGGAGAACATGTATCTTATGATATTGAGATCAGATAAATCTATTGAGCCCTGGTTGATTATATATAGGATGAATAAGTTTACAGAAGTAGTGGATCAAGCTCTCATAGTATAAGGGAACTCAAGGTATGATTCCAGTTCTGGACATGTGGTTGTTACTAGATGATCATAGGGAACAAATTTTGTTAGTAGGTAGCACTGTTTTGACATCCTTAGCCAAGGATGTGGGAATTTGAGTACACAAACAGCATGGTCGTTTGGATAAGACCATACTGTGGTGATCTTTCATCAGTTTGTTGGGTCGTAAAACTATTTTCATCGTTATTCCCATCCACCAACAGTGTGTCGATCATACAGAAAGACGGGAAATCTAAAGAATCTCTTTAAGTTGTAGTGATAGACTAGTATTTTAGGAGTAGCAGGGCAAATTCAGATTATGGGATGAGGATAATCTACACCAAATATGTCTGGCGGTTAGAGATATATTGGCCATAGAGGGAGATGTAGTGGATTTGGGTCTTCTACATAGGAGTTCCCAAATATTAAAACTATTTATGGGAATTAGAACATACTATTAAGGTGATTTTCGATCTACTATGGGAATGTGTGCCAAATTTAGTTGGATATTGGGAAAATCAATTGGATTTAGTAGATTTCATGTATAAAAAAAGTTATCAAGAGACTATAAAAATGAAACCATACAAGGCTCTTTATATTTTCCTTGAAGATCACTACTGTTGTGGATGGTGGCTGGTGAGTCAGAGTTGTTTGTACTGAGTCTCATGCAGGAGACATCATAAAAGGTACAATTGATTCAAAAATGTATGTCTATTTATTGGAGTAGAAATAATTAACATTCTGACAGACGAATATAACCACTAGAGTTCACAAAGGGTGGCTGTGTATTCCTTTGGGTGTCTCCTAGGTTGGGGTGCCAAGGGATATAGAGGCAATGAATGTTGGCTCCCATGTTTGATATAAAATTTGAGATAGCAGAGAGAATCAGTCCAGTGGAGTACCTGTTGTCTCTACACCAAAGATATAACAATATGCATGTTGTTTTCCATGTATCATAATTGTAGCAGTATCACCCCAACCATTGAAAATTTATCGATGTGTATGTGTTATAACTTGATAGAAATGCATCATTTTAATAGAATATGATACATTAGTTAGATCACATAGAGAATTTGTTACAGGTAAATGCCGACTAATAATTTGTGTGTTATGCTAACATGGACATGTACAAGAGGAAACATGGGAATGAGAAGTAGATATGAAGGAATAATGTAATGATATATTTGGATTGAAATCTTATAAGGTTTTAGTTGTGATCCTCATGGATGATTTATTATATAGTTGAGAGATTATAAGATCGAAAACATTTCAGGAGCTATTTTTGAGTGGGATTTCATGAAATTTTCATACTTCATTGACTGCTTTTTTGGTGTCATTACTTGTGGTGTGTTTGGGTGAAGATTTTACAAAATTTTGAGAACATGGGTTTGTGCATCGTTGGCACAAGGTTAGGGTAAACAGTGCACCCAACCCAACATACCGTGTGCACCCATGAATATAGGTTTTCATGGTTGGTACACGGTTTGAAAACCCTTTCACCAAAAACCATGAAAGCATGCAACCCATTACAAAGTGGTCCTCACATTCGGCACATTGTTTTCATAATTGTGCACCCTTCATAGGGAACCATGTGTGTGGTTTCTTTTATCTTGAAAATTATTTTTAAAATCCCATGAACCCAAGAAACCCCTCCTCTTCAACCTTGGACAGGGACTTGATTATTTCTTGGGATTCTAAAGCCTTATAGAGGGTTTATAAAGTTGATTACAACTATTCAACAACATTCAATGCATGAATTGAAGATCTACTCTTCTCCTGGTAAGTAGATCTCATCCCAATGCTTATTCTCTCTCATTCATTATCTTTTGAGGGATGATATCCTATATTTCATTAGATATAAACCAATATGATGAAATATAAATCAAATATTGTAGATATATATCAACATTTACATGATATTGATATATTTGAACTTGATTTAGTTATCTAGATCTGGAAATCAGATCAATGTTTTTGTGATGCTCGGATTTTGGGTATTTCCGTTGAGAGAACATTTGTTAACGAGTTGAGGAAGGTGGTATAAAAAATAATTCTTATAGACATTGATTTGATATGTATATGAAAAATTAATTTCTATCTTGGTTTAATTAGGATGACTAATTGATTTTTTGAATCATTTTTGAAATAAATGAGTATTTGATGAATTAATCACAATACTATGGGGAGACCCTATTAGATAATTAATATGGGAGGTTGATTATGACATTTATGGATTGTAATAAAGATAATTAATCAATGTATTTATTATGAGATATTTTATTTTTTATGTTTAGATGATTAATTTTGAATTAAATATGTTCTTGGATATTGTGATAGAGATAATTAATTATGGGATTAATACTGATGAGTTGAGATTAAGAATAAGATAATTAATTCCTGCAAAAAAATTATGGGGCTATTAATTGTGACATTAATTTATTAACTATTTTAATTTTCAATGATGATTGAAATTTTTAATTAATTATTGAGTTAAATAATATATTTTTTATATCTATATAATTGTTGTATTAGTAATAGGATTTATGTGGATAACTAATTACAAATTAATTATGTGTGAATGAATGGGAACATGGTCATTCAAAATTGAGAAGTAAAAATTCTAATAATGTCACCATACATATGATTAATATAATGGGATCATGGTATTTATAATTAGATGCATACCTAGAAACATTGTAACTATAATTAACAGTAATGAGAATTAGAACTTGGTTTACCTATTGATGATTAAGTTTGGGATCATGGACATCTTATGTACATTTGTGATATTGTTTACATTCTAAATTTTTCTTATAAATGTGAAATTAATGACGTGAAATATTGACACACTGAGTTATGGCCTCAAATAAGAACATTGAAACTTTAGCATGAGTCAAATCTAGCACTGCGATATCATAGCACCTATGAAAAATTGAACATCATCAAGAAGATAGAATTAAGAAATGATACCACATAGGGAGCACTTCATTATCTAGAATAAGATGAAGATATTATTGTGGTGATGGTGAACATGGGAACCCTTGTTTAAATGTAGTAATATAAAATTCAATTATAATATAATGACTAGTAATTTATGCATTGAAATTATTTCTTATATTGCTGAATACGCTATATTTTGACTAGAATTTTTTTTGAAACATTTGGAGGAATCCTAATATGTTTTACTCACACCCCCACACAATTTTCCTAATTAGTAACTAAATAGATTATTCTATTAAAGTAAGAGATATGGGAAAGGGACTTAGGATGGATTCCTGATTTAGGATGGATCTTTGATGAGGGGTCCAGTCTTGGTTCTGAACTCAATTGGGAAGTTATAATATCTTTACATTTAATTACATTGTAGATACTTGACAATTACATTAGCATAACATGATTCCACTTTCTTTTGAGTATTGTATTTCATATTTGGATATCTTGTGAGAGGAGTATTTTACTGGTTATATATGCTTTACTTCTGTTTATTTGTTTCTACAAGAATTTTATTCTAAAAACGAGGGCATAATGTCCACATGAATTACATAACAAACCATTGCAGCTTGTCAGAATCCTCTGGCATATGGGGAGGCGTGGTTGAGGAAATGTATCAAACTGGCTTGGGGAACCATTAGGTGGCACCTGGGTCAGGATGTTACAATTTTTATTTCAATAAATCAGATCGATATTTCCATAAACCATGAACTTTTTTTGTCGTGTTTCATTGATTCAAAGAACATTTATTGATATTTAAAATGTTTCCCAATTTTCTTAAACCATTTTTATGATGTTATTCAAATATTCTATATATTTCTTATTAGTACAACTATAGAAAAAGTTTTTTATGTATAATTTTATTTATTTTAACTCCATTTTTATGGTGATGATAATAAAAATGATATAGGATTTATTTTAATGTTATGTTTTAAAAACTTGTAAATATAATTATATTCAATGTGTTTTAATATAATTTCTTAAATAAAAAAATTTAATAATAATTTTTTCCATAAAAAATATTTCAATTTAGATTACACCCTTTAATGGAAATAAGAAGGTGGTGAAGTTGAAAATTATATAATTCAAATGAAATTTAAAAATTTGAAATAATTATTTCATATAATAACCACACATGTTTCAGAATCCATCTACTTAATATTATTTGAAGGAAAGAACATGTGAGGGAACCAAATAGACATCTTGTAAGGTTCTCTAGACACCATCTTATAAACATCAAGAAGATATTTTACATATTTAAATCTACTTATAAAATAATTCTTCACCAAAAAAATGAATAATTAATAAGAATATCATTTAATAAAAGTAATCAGAAGTAAATGAAATAATGGTTGAAAAAATATAAATTCAATGTAATAAATATTGAAAAAAAAACTAGTGGACAAAAGATGATAATCATAGGAGTATATCTAAAAATAATAAAGGTGGATGGTAAAAAAATATGTATTAGATACGAAATAATGTAATGTGAAATAATTAATATTTGGAATAAATTTAATAATTGATATATGGGTAATTGTAAAATAAAAAAAATTACTTCTATAAGATCCAAAATATTAATTCTAATATTGAGTTGTAAGAAATAATCATTACATTCCCCCATGAATACAGATTGAACGTCTATTTTTCAAAAACGTATGTTAAAAATTCCCTTTTTAAATTTATATTTTTATAAAAATACAAAAAAAATTAATATCAGGTTTTGATAAAAATTAATAAAATATAGGTATAGTGTTTTGATGTTTTTTTTAAAAAAAATTGTAAATGAAAAATATTATGAGGAAGGATTTTAACACCAGTTACTTCTATAACATATGTTAAAACGTTCTTATGACATCTATTTAAATTCATTCAATAATAAGACATTAATATATGTTATTTAATGAAAAACAAAAGAGTCATTTCATGAAAGATATTTTCTATAAATATTATGTATACCATGTTCCACATGGATTGATCTAAGGGCCATCTAATTTTTTTATTCAAATTCCCCAAAAACAAATACTATAATATTATCATCCATTGGTTCGATTGAAGAATATGATTTTCAATAAATTGGATTTTACTTTAAATTACAAGGAATGAATTGGGTTACGATGGTTATAGTTCATTGATTATAACCTGTGTAAACATTATTATGAATCATATAATGATACATAATCTAGGTACAAGAATTTTATCAATCTACATGTCATTTAATTGTTGTATATGACATATATGAAATGATTCCCTTAGATTTATTCAATCAAAAAAATAGAAAACCTATTGTAGGCAGTCAGAAAACATTTTTTTTGTATATGGTTCTCGTTTTATTCTTTAACATGTTTTAGTTAATATGATAAAACTTTAGAAATTTTTATTTAATTATCAAAAGTTCATTTAAAATTGGGTTTCTCATACATAACAATATCTACATGTATGTCATACAAAAGAACTCTCAAGGATGGTTTTTTCATACATTACTACTAATAGATAATGTTAATCTTATATAATGTATGTATACATAAGATTTACTGTTATGTAGTGAGTTTGATATGTAGATAATCATAAGTATTATTTCCATACTTGAATTACTTCTACATGGGATGAAATTAATCATAGAAATATTTGAGAATTATAATATTATATTTGATAGTCACCCAAAAACTACTTTATTCATTTGTAGCCAAATTTAAATCACATAAAACATTTCGGTATAAATTATAAAATAAAATCTAATAAATGGATTTTTAAATAATATTGCAAATATTTTTAAAAAATCATAAATTTAATCCATTCCTAATTAATTAATTGTTACTTATCTAATACTAAACAATATTAATAATACCATTAAAATAATTAATTAGTATGGATTGATTATAATGAAATTTTTTAAAAAATTCTCCTTACATTTCTAAACTGTATATAAAAATATTTATCAAAAGGATAATTCACATGACAAGAAAATTTTAAGACACATATAATCATACATTTAGAAGAATAATAAGCTGTTTATTTTATTTTATACATTCCTGTCTCGTTTTCTCTTGTCACATTTAATGTTTTTGACCATAAATATATATCCATGTTCCAATAATAACCTATATAATATGTATGTGTACGTCTCTATTTGATAAATTTAGTGTTAAAATGTAGATACGACTATACTTAGAAAATAAATTTATCGTTATAATATTTTTAAAAAATTAATTCTTCCACACTCTAAAAAAATGATAATGTGTCATTTCATTTCAGGGTGATTATAGTGTATTTGGATTGTCTATCTATATTTTAAAATAAATTATTATTCAAAAGATTATGGTTACTCTAAAATAAAATTCTTCAATTTTTATGTAACTCTATGAAATATTCCCCCCTCAATTCACCAATATAATGTGACTCATATACATTCTACAATGATGTAAATCAAGATTTAAATAAGTGTAAAAATTAATGATAGTAAATCCTCACCCCAAATTAATATATATATATATATATATATCATTTTGGAAAACATTTTATTCTTAATTATGTATTATTTTTCACAATTATATTTTTATTGAGAATGGGATGAAAAATGAATGTGATGATGTCACTCAGGATAAATTCAATTTCAATGTCCCAAAATAATTATATTAACCCATAATTAAATTAACATGTAATGCACCTCTATAATAAACATGAATCCCCCCTGACAGTAAAACATGAAATAATGATGAAATTATATTAAGAGATGTGTTAGTTATTCAAAATTAATTTTCAAATGATTCTTAAATATAATAGGTAATTATTTTTCAACAAGGGGATAATGTATTGTTAATATATTGGGTATTTCATAGGATAGTATGTGATATCCATAGAACCACCAGGATCATTTAAAAAAACATTTCATGTACCTAAACCATATGAAAAACAAAAATAGCTTCATATTATTTCCACAATATATAGGTTTCTCTCAAGAAACTGTGTTTGTTATGTTTAATTTGTAAAAACAATATAACAATCCACTTGTGATTATTAAATTGATTTGGGTGAGTATTCATGGGCTTGGAATTTAAAATTTCATCAAACTAATATACTTTTATAAAAAAATTGGATGAAAATTCATTCATATCAATAGTCATGAATAATCCATTCCTTAAAAAATAGATAACTTTTAAAATAAACTATGATGTGTAAAAGAAATTAGATATTCATTTAAGACAAAATATTTTTAAAAAAAAATTAAATAATACAATAAAAACAATAACTATCAAAAACACTAATAACAAGTGAGACAAATTCCCCCATAATGATATTGTACTACCCTTTATTAATTTTTATGATTTTATAGAGGTAGGGTTCTAGAAATAAATGATAAGTAGTGGCATTATATTGGTATTTTACAATGTAAAAGATAATATAGTACATTATATATTTTTTGACATATAAAAAAAATAAATGATAAATTTTTTCTTGAGAAAAAATTTAAAATTAAAATTCGCAAGTAATATGGAATGAGTCTCCCCTTATATGTTGTTAGTATAATAATAACTTCAACCAAGTAGTTCTAGGTTATTAATCCAAAACATGTAGAGTTTTAATTTAATTAATATGAAATACAATATGTTATTTCTAAAATTTTATTTTAGTAGAAGTTGGGAGTAGGTAATCTAAAATACTTATAAAATCCTCACATCCCATAAGTGAATAAAAAACAGAAGTAATTTAGGAGTTAGAAATAAAAAAAATGGGTGACCCATGTGTATTATGAAATCTTTCTCCACATAACACTCAATTATTTTATTAATGTGAAGTTTATTAAGAATATGTCCCATGATATCTTCATCTAATGTTACGAAAACATCAACTGTGGTTTCTCCTTTATTAAACATACTAAAATTGTAGGGATTTGAATCTTCATAAACAATATTGGAAGAATTATAGAATATTTATACATAGATAGAAATAAAACAAGATAAATTTAATTATTAATTTTGAACATCAATATTATTTTCATGAATATCTTTACTACCATGAAATCTATTCGTGAATTGTTCTTCATCAATTTCCAATAACATATTGTCCATGATGGTAACATTATATTTTTATTAATTTTAGTATACATAATTCATTCTCTTGTCCAAATATATTATATAATTATATTTCATTTTAAAAAATAGATTAATTTAGCAAACTTCAAAAGAAAATGAATTTTAAATAAAGCCTAATTCCCTTAATATGTTGTTTATGAGGTCTTTAACTTCATGGTATTCAAATGGGAGGAATTATATGGGTTTTTTAATGAGAATGGGTTTCATGTGTTTATTAAACCTCCAAATTTTCATCATCTACAAAGAGAATGGTATTTATTTTTCCCCTTATTATTATTTTGTTCTATTTTATTTTATATTTTTGTTGATAAATATTATGCATGATGAGTTGAATTGTGTTCTATAATTCTTCCAAAAAATTAAAACTCCCACTTCATTTAATTTTTATCTCTTTTTTATATATTATGTAATAAAATATTAAATTTGAAATACATAAAATATGGGAAAATATTTTTTATACTATTCTGGGTTATACAAGAATCATTCATGTCATAGACCAATGAAAAACTCCCAGATGTAGTATTAAAAAAATTCTAATACATTATTTTATACCAATAGAAGTGACCCAACTATTACCTTCCTTAATTTATAAATCAAGAAATGATTGATTCACATACAAAACGAAGTCATTTTTTGGTTTGGCGATGAATAAAATTAAGGGAAACATTATATCAAATAACCTGTATCAATCCCTTTTAATGGGAATTTTTCACAACAAACAAAAAAT
Source organism: Viscum album (assembly GCA_963277665.1). Classification (NCBI taxonomy): domain Eukaryota; kingdom Viridiplantae; phylum Streptophyta; class Magnoliopsida; order Santalales; family Viscaceae; genus Viscum; species Viscum album. The sequence continues at coordinate 1,555,267,680 of OY728152.1, read as the reverse complement.
TTCGTAATCTATAGTATATCCCCCAAAATTCAACACACTAGGAATGAAAAGTGAGAAAAATTTCCCCATAATGATATTGTACTACCCTATATTAATTTTTATGATTTTATAGAGGTAGGGTACTAGAAATAAATGATAAGGAACGACATTATATGAGTATTTTACAATGTAAAAGATAATATAGTACATCATATATTTTTTGACATATAATAAATATAAATGATAAATTTGTTCTTGAGAAAAAATTTAAAATTAAAATTCGCAAGTAATATGGGATGAGTCTCCCCTTATATGGTGTTGTTATAAAAATAACTACAACCAAGTAGATCTAGGTTATTAATCCAAAACATGGAGAGGTTTATTTTTATTAATACAAAATACAATATATTATTTCTAAAAATTTATTTTAGTAGAAGTTAGGAGTATATAATCTAAAATACTTATAAAATCCTCACATCTCATAAGCAAATAGAAAATATAAGTAATTTAGGAGTTAGAAATCAAAAAAGGGGTGACCCATGTGTATTATGATATATTTCTCCATATAACACTCAATTATTTTATTAAGGTGAAGTTTATTAAGAATATGTCCCATGATATCTTCTTCAAATGTTACGAAAACATCCACTATGGTTTCTCCTTTATTAAATATACCAAAATTGTAGGGTTTTGAATCTTCATAAACAATATTGTAAGAATTATTGAATATTTATACATAGATAGAAATAAAAAAAGATTTATTTAATTATTAATTTTAAACATCAATATTATTTTCATGAATCTCTTTACCACCATGAAATCTATTCATGAATTCTTCTTCATCAATTTCCAATAACATATTCTACATGATGGTAACATTATATTTTTATTAATTTTAGTATACTTAATTAATTCTCTTGTCCAAATATATTATATAATTGTAATGAATTTTAAAAAATAAATTAATTTAGCAAACTTCAAAAGAAAATGAATTTTAAATAAAGTCTAATTCCCTTAATATTTTGGTCATGAGGTCTTTACCTTCATGGAATTCAAATGGGAGGAATTATATGGGTTTTTTAATGATAATGGGTTTCATTTGTTTATTAAACCTCCAAATTTTCATCATCTACAAAGAGTATGGGATTTATTTTTCCCCTTATTATTATTTTTTTCTATTTTATTTTATATTTATATTGATAAATATTATGCATGATGAGTTGAATTGTGTTCTAGAATACTTCCAAAAAATTGAACCTCCCACTTCAATTAATTTTTATCTCTTTTTTATATATTATGTAATTAAATGTTAAATTTGAAATACATAAAATGTGGGAAAATATTTTTTATAGTATTATGGGTTATTCAGAAATCATTCATGTCATAGACTAATGCCAAACTCCTAGATATAGTATTAAAAAAATTATCATACATTAGTTTATACCAATTGAAGTGACCCAACTATTACTTTCAATAATTAATACATCAAGAAATGTTTGATTCACATACAAAACAATGTCATTTTTTGGTTTGGAGATTTATAAAATTAAGTGAAACATTATATAAAATAACCTGTATCAATCCCTTTTAATGGGAATTTTTCACAACAACAAAAATTTCTTAATCAATAGTATATCCCCCAAAATTCAACACACTATGTATCCTTACAAATAAATAATACGCATTGATCATTTATATAACCTTGATATGTGGAAACAAAATAATATTGAGATCATATTCCGAGTAAGATAATGATTATTATGGAATATATTATTATATTCAAACTAAATATCCCATATGGTAGAAATAAAAAATAATGAAAAATGATAAATAATATAAGACAGTGATATAATCTATTTATAGTGATTAAAAAAATATAATTGATTATCTAGAAAAAATATATAATTTTATTATGGTGGAAATTCTTAATATTGGATATCATGAAATTACCATCATAGAATCAATAGATTATATCAAACATATCATCATGTTTTTGGACATGATATCATAAATAAATAGGCTATCATACAGCAAATTTCGAGGACAGTTTTCCCTATGAATAATATTGAAACAACTGGGGGCTATCTAATATTTTGCCCCACCAATCAAATTATAATTCCAATACATTCTGTCATATGAAATGAAAGAGTAAAAATAAAAGTCATAAATTTTGGCCCTCTCTTGTTTTTATGCTCAAAAATCATGTCAAATCATGTTTAGTCATATCTTGTATTTATGTAAAAATATACTGAATTATTATTATTCATGTTCATATATAAGGTTAACATAATTTGTTAGTGTTTATAACATTATATTGTTAAAATGACAAAAATAGACATGTATGAGTTACCGAAATCATGACTCCCTAACATAAGTATGACCTACCAACAGATGATTCACCTAAAGTAATGACTCACAGACATATCAACCTAAAAAATAGGTTGAGTTGGTGATACATGTCTGATTCTATAATAGAATAAATTAAAAAGAGAAAAACTCAACCAAAAAAATGTGTCACCGACACATCAACCTATAGATAGACACACATACATACAGAAAGACATACTGATAGAAGGTCCTACTGAGAGAAGGAACTAAAAAATAAAGGACCTACTTACATATAGACCTAATGATAGAAGAACCTACCGATAGAAGGGACTACCGAAACAAGGACGTACATATAGAATAATTACCGACAGAATGGATTATCGATCTAAACATATAAATATTCTACAGTGATTAACTGGACTGTTTATATTTTAAATTGTCGGAATTTTTAAATATGGTTTTTAACCAAAATATTGATATAAACTCAATTCATTCCTATTTTTAGTGTCTTATTTTGACCAACATTTTGTATCAATTTTTTTAAAATTTTATTTTATAATTTTTCAATTATATTTTAAATAATTTCATCTATGATTTTAGTTGGGTTTAAATGATATCAAAATTTCTACCAGTTATAAATTATTAGAGTATTAAAAACATATTGTTCATTATTTATTATAGAGAATATATTGGAAGGTGCTTCCACCAATAGACTTCCATGTTTCAATGGAACTAATTATTCTTAGTGGAATATTATGATGAAACATCGTTTAGAAGGTATGGGTTTTGAAATATGGTATTCAATATTATATCAATATAATATTCCTTTTACTTCCAAAAATAAATGTTCTGACCAAACTAAGGTAGAATAAAATTATAACTACAAAGCAATGAGTGCCTTATATAGTGCCCTAGGAGAAAAAAAAATCAATATGATTTCTTCAGGTAAATCATCCCATGATATTTGGGATACTCTAGCTCTTTCACATGAAGAAACCACTAGTAGTAAAGAAATGAGGCTCCATACATATACTATTAAATATTATAACAGCAAAATTAAGCAAGATGAACCTATCTTTTACATGTATATAAAGATTTATTAAATTTTTATTAATATGATCTCTTTGGGAATGATTTTTAATGATTAGGAACAAATCATGTGAATTATCCAATATATACCAAAAATATGAAGATGAACATCTGTGACAATAAGGGAATAATGTGACAACAACACATTTCATGTAAAGGATATTATAGGTAAGCTGATGACATATGAGGAAGAATTGAAACTCTATAAATAACTGATGATGAACTAAAGAAAAAGGCAATGGCTTTCAAGACCACTAATTCTAATTAAAAAGAAAGGGAGAAGGAAAATTTTCATTCTAACAGTTCTTACAATGAAAAGGTTCAATCATACAATGATGAAGAACTTTCTCTATTAATAAGAATGATTAAAAAATTTAACATAACGAATATGTTATTTAGGAATCCCAGCTAAAAAATGTATGACTACAAGGGAAATTGAAAAAAGGACTATAAGAGATGTGAGATATCAAACGAGATAGTATTTTATAAATTTACAATAAGAGGATATGTAAAGGATTATTATATTTTCTTAAAAAATAATAATAAATATGAGGATAGAGATAAAAGGTATAAAAAGTTAATTAAGGCCATCTGGAGTTCCTATGAGGATAATTTATGTGAGTTAGAGTCTTTAAATTATGAGAATGGTGTCAAATCTAAAAAGAGATTCATGAAAAATTATTGGAGACACATGAAATGAAATAGATGATAAATGTAATGTTTTGAAGAAATACCAATCTCTCCCCTCTATTATAAATATGAGCATACTATAGAGAAAGTGAAAAATTCTCAATTTCGTAAAGAAAATAATGGGCTTAAATTATCAAATGAACATTTGAAAAAAAAATCTCAGAAAAGTTTACCAATGTAAAGAGCACTAAAAAATTCTTGTTAAATATATTTCACCATATTATATTAAAAGTATGGGTTATCAACCAGGATAATGAATCTTTGTTAAAAATAATTTTGTACCAAAATCTAGAAAATTAGTATTTTTACCTAGATTTGAATGATCTACTACAGGTTCTAGCAATGGAAAATATTTTACTATATCTATTTCTTCCAGGATAAAGGGAGTTTATTTTTCTAATAATTAAAAAACTATTTACATGAAACCCATTAATCATTTGTGGGATCCTAATGCATTAATTACAAATATTACTACACCCATGAATGTATGGGTACAAAACTATTTTATTGTTTGATTTTTTTGTAGGAAGCACACTTGATGTGATCATTTCAATGATTATGTCTTACTAAAATGTACTTTTTTATTATCATCTAGGATAAGTCAGTGTACCTCTATTACAAATATCCCTCAAGGGTAGTGAAAATAATATAAACTAATAGAATCGGTTTACGCAAAGACCTGACACTCCCACAGAAGATACCCCAGCCGTAAAAAATGATTAGTCCCTCTCCTGAGCGTTCGATGCATGCCAGAGCGTCAGAAGTTTTTTTTGTCTCCCTTTATATATGATGAATGATGTGTCCAAAAAAATTACCCTGGAACACCATTTAAAAATGTGAATCTAGTCCCATGAATTCTCATGCCTTCCTTGTACCATCTTCACCTGAATTTCATAGTCTGACTCAACTTTCGACACCTAAGGACCGTGCTCCCTACAAACTTGGAGACAAGTAGTGCCCGAGCCTCCACCCCTACGGAAGAGAATAGGCCGTAGAAGGAGATGAAATCCACAATAACAGAACAACATGCATCACGTAGTATCCCTCCAACTCTCTTGAATATGTTTTTAAAAGAACCATCCACATTGAATTTCAACCCACTAGAAGGGGGAATTTGACCAACCAATCTGCCTCTCGAACCTCCAAGTGAAATATGTCTATTGATGATGTTGCAAATTAGGTTTATTGATAACTCCCTTTCAGAAATGACAGAAGATCATTGATTAAATAACATACCCCCATAAAATGAAACAAAGCTGAAACATGAGAACCCAACCGTGCCTGATTCCTGGCCTCCCAAACTGTCCAAGAGAAGGAAGCAAGGGTAATAGATCAGACGTTACATTCCATGACCATTTCCTCCCCACCATGAATCCATGAGGTCATGAGGCTATGGATGGTAGGCTGCTGAAGATCGATCTGTGGATATGGGGAACAGAGTGATCAATGTTCAACTGTCCAGTCACTCTGAGTAAAAAATGGTTAGTGGATTCCCTCCTTGAGGTCAAATAATAGAATAAAGATGAGGTTAATTTAATACCCATCCTCTATTTGTTTTCATTCATGGATGAAGTCTTTTTCTTAATGCACCAAAAAAGGAGATCAATTTAGTGGGAATCTCTTTACACCACAAATTTCCATCCCCCTCCTCTGAACTGACCAGCACATGGTTGCTTCCTTTAAACACACAGGGGGACAAGATACCTAGACTTGAACCCATGTAAGATCATCTATCATCCTCCTCATCCAAGTTTATATTATTGAACACCACCTTATATTACTCATTAATAACTGCATCAAAAAAATGAAGGATAATTGCCTCCTTCATTGAAGGAGATATAGGGTTACTTAAAAGCTTATGGTTTCTGGAAAGTGGATGTTCAAGACACATAACATGGGAAAAATATTCATTCAATAATATTATAATGATTGATGGTGGGAATTTCATGATTGGTGATAATGCTAAAGGTAATATAACTAGCCTTATCCAAATCATTTACGCTAATTCAATTTTTATTTCCAAATTATTTTTTGTTTATGTATTAAAGTACAATATGCATAGTATATCACATTTATGGGATGATGGATTCAATGTTAAATTTGAAAATGATGCATGTAATTTGTGTAATTCTAAAAATTACTTATTGTTGAATGATTTTATATATAAAAAGGTTTATTATATAAACCTGTATTCTTTAGTTTATCAAAATGTTTCTATCATAATAATATTTCATAAATAGTCCTTTATTTAGAATAAGAAATTAATCCACTATAACACTCACTCACTTATAATGCTTTCAAAGAAAGGGTTAGTCAAAGATCTACCCAAACTGGAATTTACAGACAACATTGTTTTCAATCCTTAAAAAAGGGAAAACAACAGAAAATATATTTCAATCCAAATAATGATGTTTCATCTTATCAACCACTTAAGTTAGTTCACATGTATTTGTTTGGACTATCTGGAGTTTGATGCTTTAGTGGGATGAACTACATCTATTTTATTATAGATAACTTCTCTATGTATTATGGTAAATTATTTTCATCTCACAAGATTGAATCTTTTTCATACTTCAATATGTATTCTATATTTATAGAGAACCTATGTGGTATTAGGATATAAACCATAAGGATTGACCGTAGACGTGAGTTTGAGAACCAATAGTTTGAATCTTCTTTCTCAAAAAATGGATATAGTCCTAACTTCTCCACTCATAGGATTCCCTAGTAGAAAGTATTTGTGGAAAGAAGAAATATAACCTTACAAAAAATAGCCCATACAATGCATAATGAGTATGACATACCGTTTTATTTTTGGGTTGTAGCTATCCATGCATATTTTTACATAATCAATAGAGTAATAATTAGATAAATTATTATGAAAAATCCATATGAGCTATGGAATAATAGGAAACCCAATGTTAGAAACATTAAATCTTTTGGTTTCATGGTTTATATTTTCAATACTAAGGAAAAAATAAATAAATTAGCATAAAGAAGTGATTGTGAAATTTTCATAAGTTACTCAACCTCAATTAAATCCTATAGTGTTTTTAAAAAAGATCCAAATATGTAGAAGAATATGTACATGTAAAATTTGATGAAATAGATACACATGAACCAAAAAACCCTCTATAAAATATCATAGATGATCTTTCAAATATGTACACAAATGTGGGAACCTCATATTCTTCTATTCAGTGAGGTGCTAAATCCTCTAGTTATCAATATTTTCTAGACTCTAATCAAAGGGAACATGAACATAATAGAGAACCTCAAATATCTATTCCTTCGTTTTCTAGATCTATTAGAACCCTTATGAACCATCCCTTAGATGTTTTAGTTAAGGTATTAAATAAAGGGACAATGATTAGATATTTTATTATGAACTATTTTGAAAATCAATCCTTCTTGTCACGTCACGAACCTAAAAAAATGAGGCAATTGATGAAGAATTTTGGGTGATGTATATGCAAGAAGAGTTGAATCAGTTTGAAATAAATAATGTTTACAAACTAGTGGATGGACCTAATGAAATCACAACCATGGGCACTACGTGGGTCATTAGAAACAATGTAGATGAAGCATTCACCATAGTGAGGATTATGTCCAGACATGTAGCACAAGGATATAGTAATGTGAAATGAATTAACTATGAATAAATCATAGAACCATTTACTAGACATGAATTCATTAAAATTATTCTATCTTATGTAGTTCATCTCAATTCCAAACTATATCAATTTTATGTTAAAATTTCATTCTAAAATGGGTATATATTTGGGATATTTTCAATTGAGAAAACCCCTTGTTTTATAAACCCTCATCTTCCAAATCAATTTTTTTTGTTAAAAAGTCTTTATATGGTTAAAAACAGGCTCAAAGAGCATCGTATGATAGGTTATGTACAATAATTATTTATAAATGTTTTACAAAAGTTATAGTTAATCCCACTCCTGATATAAAAATATTTTCTAAATATTTTTTAGAAGTAAAAAACTATATTGATGACTTAAATTTTAGATCTTCAACTAATTTTTTATGTATTCATTTTTCAAAAATGACACAAAGTGAATTTGAAATGAGATCAATGGGTGGACTCAAACACATTCTTGGATTTCAAATCATTCAAAATTAAGAAGGTATTATTTTAAATTAGTGTAATCATTCTAATGATCATTTAAAATTGTTGGATTTGATAGTAAAAATATTAGTGATAATACATTGAGTAAAAACTGTTAGTTAGTCCATGATAAATAGGAAAAATATGTAGAAAAATCCATTTCTATTTTATTATTGGATGTATACTTTATATGAATTCTATCTGGCCAGATATTTTGTTTAGTGTATATATGTGATCAAATTTTCAAGAAAACCATAAATAATCTCATTTTAATGATGTGAGAATAATTTTCAAATACCTCATGTATATTACAAACATAGGACTATTCTTCCTTAGTGGAAAATAATTTGATTTTAAATTTATTAAGATACTGATTTTGGTGGTTGTGATTGGGATTGAAAAAACTCCTCTAGAACATGTATCTTTTTGAGCATGTCTATAGTGTCATTGTGAATTAAGAATGAAAAATTATGTTTCATTATCTAATACTGAGGGTGAATACATAGCCTCCGGGAGTTATTTAACTCATATTATGTAGATGAAACCCATTATTTTAGATTATGGATATCAAATTTGATATGTACCTATAAACAATTACTATAAAGGTGATATTAACATATCAAATAATCAGGTTTTTTACACTATAAAAAACATATTGATTTAATACATCACTTTTTTGGAGATCATTTTCATAAAGGTGATATTACTCGGGAAATTATTTGTTTAGAACATCAACTTGATAATATATTTAGTAATCAATTAAACTCACAATGAACGAGTTTCATCATAGATGAATTAGTGATGATTAATTTTATGAGGGCCTACTATTAGTAACTCACCATTTAAACATAGTATGGATGACTCACTGAAAAGACACTATAGTGATGTCTTGCTGACACTAAAAATGTATCACTAATAGTTTCATGATGACAACGGCAGTGTCATACAGAACGTTTCATGCTGATAGTGACATGTCGACACTAACAGTGTCATGCTGACAGTGTCATCCTTAAAGTTTCATGCCATCAATTTCATGGGGATAGTGTCTTAACGACACCGATGATGTCTCACCTATGGGGAATCAACGATAGAACACCCCAACAGTTTTTTTCAATTCAAAATAATGTTGTTTTACTTATTTATTTTTATTTCAGCCAGATGACTCAATTTCCAATCTATAAGACCAAAAATGAAAAAAAAAATTGATCCTGCTTATTACTCTCAGTTATCCACTCTTTCACTCGTAACCTAATGATATCATTAAATTCAACCTTATCACCTTCTTACCTTCAACTAAACCCTCTAGATGGTTAGATTAAAACAAATCATGGAATTTTCTGGATATGATTCACAAATCGTGAAGAGATAAAAAGGAGAATTGATCATGTTTAATCATATTAATCCATGAATTAAAAACCGTGTGGTAGCCCCTGAGAGAGAAGTGCACTCAGAATGGTTATTAACATGTAATCCAATCTTGTTAAATTTATTTAAGTTGAAAGGATATTTTGAATTGTTCTCAAATAATTATTTACCTTATTACAATAGACTGGTACCTAAATTATATCTTTGTAATATGTTTAATCTAGGTGTTAGTGATATAATCTGGATTAAATCTTTTGTGAATGGAAGAAGAGTATCATTTTATTCAAAGCATTTGGGAATAATGTTTGAAGGTACATCATGAAGGGTTGTAAGATGACAATCAAGGGATTGTTCATCCTTGAAGTTATATATTTTCATATGAGACAGTTTTGGATTAGATAACTAGTAATTAAAATCATATAAACACAATTTCTACTAAGTTGGATGATGAAAAAATGTTATTATTCAATTTTTCCAACACCAATTATATCCTAGGAAAGGGTACATTCCGTCAATAAAGTATCAGGATGTATATCATTCATACTTAATGAATAAAGTACCTAAGGTAAATCAAAGTTAGTATTTTCATGACCCGACCCTACCTGGGCTCGAACCGCAACTACCCCAGGCCCGCCTCCATAGGCCAGGGGCTGGCGACCAACGCTGAAAGCACCATAACTCGGGGAGGCCTTTGCCTAAGTACCTGTACACACGCACGCAGCACACTCAATTCAAAAGTGCAGAGTAAAAGAAAAGACAAGAAAATAAAAGGAAAGGGAAACTGCCATATATATACCACAAAGTGCATCGACCTCTACAAGTACAAGCAAAGTGCTGAAAAGGAAAAAGGGGCAAAACACGCGCCCAACCAGAAAAGTTCCACAACCCGGCAACAGGTAAACAAAAAGAAACAGCTGACGGGTCTCCCACCTGAAACCTGGCCACGACCACCGCACGCGGTCCAAGCTCCCAAGCTCTTACGCTCCACTGAAGTCACGCTCCACCTGTCCGTCGTCTGCAAGGGCACACCAAGTGCGGGAAAAGCCCAAGCAGGGGTGAGTATAAAAATACTCAGTAGGATACCCCGAAGGCTCGAGGGAGTAACAAAAGGAGGTACCGAAGGGTGAGCAGTATAGAGAATAGGAAAGTAAAGGGGTACAACAGAGAGTACAGTAAATAGTCCAGCTCAACCCAATAAGAGGAAAGAAGGTAGACTCGTCCAGACACAAGGAGCTGGAAACGGTGAGAAGACGAACTTCCCGTTGAGTCTTCGCTACCTATAGCAGGAGAGTAGACTCGTCCAACCACGAAAATCTAGACACGGAAATCACGTGGCATACCCTGTGCATCTTCGCCTCTCCTGGAAGGAGAGTAACCAAACCCAAGAAGTGGGTACCGGAAACAAGGTATATACATATCGGTATGCTCAACAAGAAACCCAAACAACGTCTTAAGGGGATCCCCATCCCGTATCTCAGCCCAAGAAAGAGTAGCCAACAGTCCAAGAGGTAAACTCCATCGATGTCCAGCATCCCGCACGTCTGACCCGAACTGCAAGCCAAGGGGCTCAATCACCAGACCTCGACACTATCCGCTTTGGGCGGCACTGACTCGCCCGAACGGTTTTAGATCGCCTCACAAGAACGTGTCTCGGTGGGGAAAGTGTCCCTCGTACTTGAGAGTTCTAGGGGAAGTCAAACCACGCCTCTTTACTGCCCCACAGTCGACAGGTCTCCTCAAAGCTAAAGTTGTTCCATCACCGACCCGTACAACCAAGGGTCCCGCTCTGGTAAACACGGAGGAAAAGCCACAGACTAGCCTAGTAGAAAGGACTGAGTCTAGAATGTCAGCAAAAGACCCACTGCCCAGCCCCGCTGGAGGGTAAGTCATAACCAGATATCGGGTGGCCCACTGCCCAGCCCTGCTAGATGGTAAACCCTAATACATCATCAGGAGACCCACTGCCCAGCCCCGCTGGAGGGTAAACCAAAATAAGATATTGGGTGACCCACTGCCCAGCCCTGCTGAAGGTTTAACCATAATACGTCATCAGGCGACCCACTGCCCAGCCCCATTGGAGGGTAGACCTGGAATAAGTCGACAGGAGACCCACTGCCCAGCCGTGCTAGAGGGTAGACCTGGAACTAGATGACGGGCGACCCACTGCCCAGCCCCGCCGGAGGGTAGACCCTAAGAGGTCGTCAGGTGACCCACTACCCAGTCTCTGCTGGAGGGTAGACCCTAATAGCGTCGGGTGACCCACTGCCCAGTCTTTGTTGGAGGGTAGACCCTAATAGCGTCAGGTGACCCACTGCCCAGTCCCTACTGGAGGGTAAACCCTAGAAGTCGATGAGTAACCCACTGCCGAACCCTGCTAGAGGGTAGAACTCAGAACTTCTCTAGAAATCTCCACTAGAGGGAACAAAACTGGCGAACTGAACACAGAGTGGGTATCGTGCAACTTCCCAACTCCAGAACAACTCACCCAATAGAGGTGCAGCGTCTGCTCCAGCACTGGGTGTCACTAGCACCGCTACCGGCCAATCCATCGAGAACGAAACCTGGGGGAGACCACTCAACCCTTCTGGTCAAACAAACGAGCACAGAGAGACCCTCTACGTCGCGAGAGGTCAAAGTACGCAAAACAGAACCCGGCACGCACGTGGGGCGCACACAACGTGTGGCCCCATCGCAACCCCAACTGAACGCACCAACATTCTCAGGTACGAACAACCACATGTACCTCCAAGCATTTTCGTATACTCCCAGAGTATACCACGGTCTCAGCCCAAGGGCCATCGTGCACACAGCACCCAACGTCAACGCGAAGGCGTGACGTAACATCTCCAACTCAAAGGCCCAAGCACGGCCAACCACATCTCGTGAACCACTTACATCACTCTCCCAAGAATGCACGATCACACGCCAAGGGCCCGCTACAAACAAGGTAGGGCGAACCACCACCAGAGCACCTTTCAAGCTTCCACATTTAATAAGATCACATATAAGACTCTACAAAACAAAACGGATCGCACCGTTGTAATCCTCGCAGAAAAACACGCGAGATAGACTACTTACTCGCCTAAAACGGTCAACCGGTGAAAAAGGTACTATTCACCGTAATCAAACTCGTGTGGGGTCCACCCCAGGATCCCGAAACTGAACCAACGGATCACGCCACTGCGATCCCCTTGGAAAAACACAAGGGATTGAGTACTCAATCGCCCAAAATGGACACCCGGTGAAAAGGGCACTATTCACCGTAGCCGGGTCGGGTGGGACCCACACCACGTCCCCAAAAAAAAGGTCGGGCGAACTGCACCATCGCAATGCTCTCGAAAAAGCACGTCAAATTGACTGCTTACTTGCGTGGAACGGGTATCCGGAGAAAAAGATGCATTCCGGCGCACCGCACACGAGTGGTGCCACGTGGGACCCGCATCCCGGTCCCGAAACCCAACGAATGGATCGCACCGTTGTGATCCTCTCGAAAAATTACACGAAATGGACTACTCACTTGTCCAAAACAGTCGCCCAGTGATAAAGCTGGAAATCACCGTCAACTCCCGAAACGGCCCTCGCGGGGCCCGCACCATCGTGTGGAATTACAGAGGGCAGACTGAGCCAATGAGATGACCTCAGAAAAACACCCAACATCGACTGTTCGCATGCCCCGAACGGGCGTCTGAGGAAAAAGTCACTAAAAACTGCACATAGCTCAAAAGACGGGTCATGGGGCCCACGCCTCAACATCGGCCCCAACGCCTGAAACCACCTTGGAAACCTCTTCCTCGACACCAGGGTTCCAACGCCGCTGACGACGCTTAAATTGGATGTCGGACGCGTCCGCGCCGTCCAAAACAAAATTCCCGGAATGCCCGCTAAGCAGCTCTACGCACGTGTCGTGCCCCTGAGCCTCTCATCCTGGAAGTTAAAACTCTTGAAACCACCCCATAACGTCCGCCTCGACGTAAGGTCTGCACCGCCGCAGACAGCGCGCAAAACGGACGCCCGTAGCTAAAGATACGGGCGTCCGAAGGTATTAGGGGAGAGCCCTTCGGGCCGGACCGGCCCGGTCTGGCCAGCCCGCTGGGACCGCGACCCAGCCGCCTGGGTCCGACCCAGCCGAACCCGCGGGCCGCCGCACCGCGGCTCGCTGTATGCCTCGCCCGCGTGCCGCGCGGGCACCTCCACCGACCGGACGACACGGTCGGTCGTGTCCACGCGAAGACCCGCCTATGGCGGGTCTCGGTCTCCCCAGCAGGGTCGCGAGCCGTGACCCCGGACGTCTCCTCACCGGCGCCCCCAGCCGGCGCCCTCTCACCGGCTCCCCGCTCCACCGCGACACCGTGGGCCGCCAGCCACTCCGCTCGGCCACCTGCTCTGATGCCCAGACGAACCCGCCACCGCCTGGAAGACCGCCGGACCGCCGCTAGGAAGCCACCGCCACCGCTGGTTCTCGCCGGAAAACACCAAAAGCCTCCCGAAACTTCATCGGATCCCTACGAACACCTCAGGTCTCGGAATTTTGATCCGAAAAGTGCGACGGAAACCTCAGATCGAATCCTACGCAACTACGGGCTTCGCTTGAAGATCGGGAAGCAATTAGACACTAATATGGAATTCAAAGTGGGGTTTGAAATTTAAAACGCAAACGAACACCGCCTACCTCGCTGGGCTTCGCCCGGAGCTTCGCGTCGATCCGTCGGCACCACCGCACCTTGCCGGAGTCGCCTCTCTGGAGCTCACCTTTCCGGAGCGCTTCGCTAGATCTGGAGGAGAGGGGGAGGGTTTGAGTTAGAAGGAGAATAAGAAGAGGGTGGGGGAGAAGTTTTTAAAAACAAAACACTTAAACTCCCGCCCGTGGGCCCCGTACCCAAACTCCCGGCGGGGTCGGTATTTAGCCTCCCCTAGGCTAAGAACCACGCTCTGAGCACAACTGAGGTCTCGGAATTTTATTTCGAGACCCCGTTCAAAAGTTACTAAACTTAGTGCCCGAGGTCGCCAAATTACGAAAACGCCCCTGGGGCCATTTTTCACAAACGGCCCGCGCCCGCGAAACTTATACCCCTCCTAGGGTAAACGGAACGCTCAGAACTCAACGGTGCCCTTATTTTTCCAATCCGAGCCTCCGTTTAAGAGATAACAGCGTTTCGCCCTTAAATGAATTAATTTATTTATTTAATCCCTTTAACATTCCAGAAGCGGGCGAGGGGTCCAAACGTCCCGCGCAAACAAGTTTTATGTCATTACTAGGGTAAGCACCCCATTACGGACCCATCCGTACACTCAGATATCTGATCCGGAACTCCGTTTAGGAATTATCTCATTTATTTAGAATTTCCAGTGTGAACGCACTGAAAATTTAATTCCGGCCACTCCGGGGCTCGGAATCGCACGCCGTCTGAAGGTGCTACTCTGGAATATCATCAAGAATATTCCTAAGTCTTTAATAGCAAAAACTGGGTTCTTAAATCATTCCCTCATTCAAGCGTTTCGTCCCCGAAAAGCAAAACTAGTGAGCAACACAGGGTACTAAGCTCACACCTGGCTTTCCCATACCCTGAAGAACCCACGCACAGCTCTGCGTCACCGCACACAGACCAAAGGATTGATATGTTCATGCGAGGTCGGCCCTTGCCGATGTCGTGCACCCACTCCAAACTTTGGGGTTAGGGCAAGGCGGTAGGGTACCTCGCCATCCCTTTGCACGGTCTCAAACGGCCCGAAGGCCCTCGGGGGTAGCTCACCTCCCCGGTCAAACCTCTACGTTGCACACCGCGACAGGAATCACCGCTTGGGCATGGGGCATGGCCTGGTGATTCCCTCCTTCAGAACATCCATATGGTGAAACACCCAAGGATTTCTGGTCATTAAAGATTCCACAGTCGTTGCTCTCTTATACGCTCAAAAGGTGAAGGAGTCAACACCATCGACTAAAGGAAAAGGACTCACGCCTTTTTCCTTACCAACACAGGATTAAACCCGATGCCCTGCATCACCCTGGTAACACCTCAAACAAGGAGTAGGGAGAAATTCCTTTCACACGCCAAGCCTAACAATTCTACTGCAAGAAGTAGTAGAGTCACAAGGGGTACTTCTCACCATCCCATGCTCTACGGAATCGTAGACATCAAAAGCTTGCGGCTACCCGTGGTCCCAACCGTCAGCTCCCGAAGCCTGACGTGGACCGCCTAGTGGTGATGGGGAGATATCGTAACGTCGTCCCCCACCCCAGCTCCTCCAGCTCCTTTTCTATCACCACCTCTCTGGCCACTACTCCGATCACAGCACTGCCTCTGCCGTGGTGGTGCTCCTGCTGCCTGCCCGAAGCTCTCAGCAACTCGGGTCGGGCAGTCTCGTGCCAAGTGACCTCGCCCGTCACAAGCATAGTACTGACTCTCTCTGGGTTGTACTGGTGCCCTCGGGCACCACAGTGGGGTACGACTATTCCCCTGAGTCCGGTTGTCAGAAAGCCACCTGCATCGAGGTCTTGCTTGCTGACGCCCGCTAGCTGTGGCAGACGTCTCGGCTCCAACGTGTCTGTTGCCACCACCAACTCTAGTACGTGACAGGAAGCCCTATGTCACCAACGCCTGCTCTAGCACCCCGAAATATGTGGAAATGCCCAAGGGTACTATGACAGCATGAATCTCTCGGCGGAGACCCTGCTCAAACTTCTGGGCTCGGTTGTTGTCGTCATGGACCAAGTCCGGGTAAAAGCGTGCACGGTCTGCAAAACTAGCCGCGTACTCATCCACCATCATCCCTCCCTACTGAAACTGCAGGAACTCCTGAATCTGAATGGAGCGCAAGCAGGAGGGGCAAAACTCCCCACGGAGCAACAACTGAAATTCGTCCAACGAAAGCGACGACTCACCAAGAAACTGAGTCACCAAACTCCACCAACGCCAAGCTACTCCACGAAAAAGGGTGGCTTCCAAATCCACTCTCTGATCTGTTGGAGTCTGCACAAGCCTGAAAAAACGAACCACTGCCTTGAGCCAAACCTCGGCTGCCTGAGGGTCTGGCCCACCACTGAACCTCAGCGGTCTCTGCCACCGGAACTCACGGAGCGCGCTCAACCAGCGCTCAAACTCAGCCTGCTCCGCTGAAACTTTCTACTTCCCAACAGGTTGGGGTGCTGCTACCGGCCCACTCGGAGAATGGGGCTCGCATGATGGGTCCTGGACTGTGGCCTCGTAGCTCACAGGGTCGTCGTCATGTACCCAATCTGGTATCTTGGCTTGCTGTCTTCGCGGAGACATCCTGAATATTATCAAGGAGTGCAACGGTCAGATGAGCATATATGTATATACCACAACAACAACGATGGGGAGCTGACTCAAGAAGGATAGTCAAGACTCAGTCCTATGTGGTGCACAAACAAATTTCCCTACAACAATTGTCTCATCATGCCGAGTCGACGAGCGGGTTATCAAGGTCCTGGTTAATGGATACGTCGGCCGCCGCACCATCACTGGACTCCCTGGCCTGAGAGCCGCTCTTGAGACACGTTAACATTGTTTCCCTATATCCCAACCAATTCCTCTTTTAGGGATGTCCGCACAATGTCCCAAGGAACGAACCACCTCTGATACCACTTTTTCACGACCCGACCCTACCTGGGCTCGAGCCGCAACTACCCCAGGCCCGCCTCCATAGGCCAGGGGCTGGCGACCAGCGCCGAAGGCACCATAACTCGGG
Source organism: Viscum album (assembly GCA_963277665.1). Lineage (NCBI taxonomy): Eukaryota > Viridiplantae > Streptophyta > Magnoliopsida > Santalales > Viscaceae > Viscum > Viscum album. Next base: position 1,555,250,399 of record OY728152.1, on the reverse strand, counting down.
GAGGCCTTTGCCTAAGTACCTATACACCCGCACGCAGCACACTCAATGAAAAAGTGTAGAGTAAAAGAAAAGACAAGAAAAGAAAAGGAAATGGCAACTTCCATATATATACCACAAAGTGAATCGACCTCTACAAGTACAAGCAAAGTGCTGAAAAGGAAAAAGGGGAAAACACGTGCCCAACCAAAAAAGTGCCACAACCCGGCAACAGATAAACAAAAAGAAACAGCTGACGGGTCTCCCACCTAAAACCTAGCCACGACCACCGCACGCGGTCCAAGCTCCCAAGATCCTATGCTCCACTGAAGTCACGCTCCACCTGTCCGTCGTCTGCAAGGGCACACCAAGTGCGGGCAAAGCCCAAGCAGGGGTGAGTATAAAAATACTCAGTAGGATACCCCGATGGATCGAGGGAGCAAAAAAGGAGGTACCAAAGGGTGAGCAGTAGAGCGAATAGGAAATTAAAGGGGTTCAACAGAGATTACAGTAAAGGGTCCAGCTCAACCCAACAAGAGGAAAGAAGGTAGACTCGTCCAGACACAAGGAGATGGAAACGGTGAAAAGACGAACTTCTCGTCGAGTCTTCGCTACCTATAGCAGGAGAGTAGACTCATCCAACCACGAAAATCTAGACACGGAAAGCACATGGCATACCCCGCACGTCTTCACCTCTCCTGGAAGGAGAGTAACCAAACCCAAGAATTGGGTACCGGAAACAAGGTATATACATATCGGTATACTCAACAAGAAACCCGAACAACGTCGTAAGGGGATCCACATCCCATAGCTCAGCCCAAGAAAGAGTATCCAACGGTCCCAGAGGTAAACTCCATCGATGCCCAGCATCCCGCACGTCTTCCCAGAACCGCAAGCCAAGGGGTTCAATCACCACACCTCGACACTATCCGCTTTGGGCGGCACTGACTCGCCCGAACGGTTTTAAATCACTTCACAAGAACGTGTCTCGGTGGGGAAAGTGTCTCTCGTACTTGAGAGTTCTAGGGGAAGTCAAACCATGCCTCGTCACTGCCCCGTAGTCGAGAGGTCTCCTCAAAGCTAAAGTTGTTCCATCACCGACCCGTACAACCAAGGGACCTGCTCCGGTAAACACAGAGGAAAAGCCACAGACTAGCCTAGTAGAAAGGATTGAGTCTGGAATGCGAGAAAAAGACCCACTGCCCAGCCCCGCTAGAGGGTAAGTCATAACCAGATATCGGGTGACCCACTGCCCAGCCCGGCTGGAGGGTAAACCCTAATACATCATCAGGCGACCCACTGCCCAGCCCCACTGGAGGGTAAACCAAAATAAGATACTGGGTGACCCACTACCCAGCCTTGGTGGAGGGTAAACCATAATACGTCATCAGGCGACCCACTGCCCAGCCCCGCTGGAGGGTAGACCTGGAATAAGTCGACAGGCGACCCACTTTCCAGCCGTGCTGGAGGGTAGACCTGAAACTAGACGACGGGCGACCCACTGCCCAGCCCCACCGGAGGGTAGACCCTAAGAGGTCGTCGGGTGACCCACTACCCAGTCTCTACTGGAGGGTAGACCCTAATAGCGTCGGGTGACCCACTACCCAGTCTCTCCTGGAGGGTAGACCCTAATAGCGTCGGGTGACCCACTGCCCAGTCCCTACTGGAGGGTAAACCCTAGAAGTCGATAAGTAACCCACTGCCGAGCCCCGCTAGAGGGTAGAACTCAGAACTGCTCTAGAAATCTCCACTAGAGGGCACAACACTGGCCAACTGAACACAGAGTGGGTATCGCGCAACTTCCCAACTCCAGAACAACTCACCCAAAAGAGGTGTAGCGTCTGCTCCAGCACTGGGTGTCACTAGCACCGCTACCGGCCAATCCATCGAGAATGAAACCAGGGGGAGACCACTCAACCCTGCTGGTCAAACAAACCAGCACATAGAGACCCTCTACGTTGCGAGATGTCAAAGTACGCAAAACAGAGCCCGGCACGCATGTGGGGCGCACACAACGTGTGGCCCCATCGCAACCCCAACTGAACGCACCAACGTTCTCAGGTACGAACAACCACATGTACCTCCAAGCATTTCCGTATACTCCCAGAGTATACCACGGTCTCAGCCCAAGGGCCATCGTGCACACAGCACCCAACGTCAACGCGAAGGCGTGACATAACATCTCCAACTCAAAGGCCCAAGCACGGCCAACCACATCTCGTTAACCACTTACATCACTCTCTCAAGAGTGTGTGATCACACGCCAAGGGCCCGCTACAAACAAGGTAGGACGAACCACCATCGGAGCACCTTTCATGCTTCCACATTTAATAAGATCGCGTATAAGGCTCTGCACAACCAAACAGATCACACCGTTGTAATCCTTGCGAAAAAAACACGCGAGATAGACTACTTACTAGCCTAAAACGGTCAACCAGTGAAAAAGGTACTATTCACCGTAATCAAACTCGTGTGGGGCCCACCCCAAGATCCCGAAACTGAACCAACGGATCACGCCACTACGATCCCCTCGGAAAAACACACTGGATTGAGTACTCAATCGCCCAAAACGGACACCTGGTGAAAAGGGCACTATTCACCGTAGACGGGTCGGGTGGGACCCACACCACGTCCCCAAAAAAAGGTCGGGCGAACTGCACCATCGCAATGCTCTCGAAAAAGCACGTCAAATTGACTGCTTACTTGCGTGGAATGGGTATCCGGAGAAAAAGATGCATTCCAGCGCACCGCACATGAGCGGTGCCACGTGGGACCCGCATCCCGGTCCCGAAACCCAAGGAATGGATCGCACCGTTGCGATCCTCTCGAAAAAGTACACAAAATGGACTACTCACTTGTCCAAAATGGTCGCCCGGTGATAAAGCTGGAAATCATCGTCAACTCCTGAAATGGCCCTCGCGGGGCCCGCACCATCGTGCGGAATTACAGCGCGCAGACTGCGCCAACACGATTCCCTCGGAAAAACACCCAACATCGACTATTCGCACGCCCCGAACGGGCGTCCGAGGAAAAAGTCACTAAAAGCTGCACATAGCTCAAAAGACGGGTCGTGGGGCCCGCGCCTCAACTTCGGCCCCAACGCCTGAAACCACCCTGGAAACCTCCGCCTCGACGCCAGTGTTCCAACGCCGTTGATGGCGCTTAAATTGGATGTCGGACGCGTCCGCGCCGTCCAAAACAAGATTCCCGGAAGGCCCGCTAAGCTGCTCTACGCACGTGCCGTGCCCCCGAGCCTCTCATCCTGGAAGCTAAAACTCTCGAAACCACCCCATAACGTCCGCCTCGACGTAAGTTCCGCGCTGCCGCAGACGGCACACAAAACGGACGCCCGTAGCTAAAGATACGGGCGTCCGAAGGTATTAGGGGAGAGCCCTTCGAGCCGGACCGGCCCGGTCTGGCCGGCCCGCTGGGACCGCGGCCCAGCCGCCTGGGTCCGGCCCAGCCGAACCCGCGGGCCGCCGCACCACGGCCCGCTGTTTTCCTCACCCGCGCGCCGCGCGGGTGCCTCCACCGACCGGCCGACACGGCCGGTCGCGTCCACGCGGAGACCCGCCTATGGCCGGTCTCAGTCTCCCCAGCGGGGTTGCGAGCCGCGACCCTGGACGTCTCCTCGCCGACGCCCCCAGCTGGCGCCCTCTCGCCAGCTCCCCGCTCCACCGCGACGCCGCGGGCCGCCAGCCGCTCCGCTCGGCCACCTGCGCCGACGCCCAGACGAACCCGCCGCCACCTGGAAGACTGCCGGACCGCCGCTGGGAAGCCGCCGCCGCCGCTGGTTCTCGCCGGAAAACACCAAAAGCCTCCCGAAACTTCGTCGGATCCCTGCGAACACCTTAGGTCTCAGAATTTTGATCCGAAAAGTGCGACGGCAACCTCAGATCGAATCCTACGCAACTACGGGCTTCGCTTGAAGATCGGGCAGCAATTAGACACTAAAATTGAATTCAAAGAGGGGTTCAAAATTTAAAACGCAAACGAACACCGCCTACCTCGTTGGGCTTCGCCCGGAGCTTCGCGTCGATCCGCCGGCACCACCGCACCTTTCCAGAGTCGCCTCGCCGGAGCTCACCTCGCCGGAGTGCTTCGCCGGAGCTGGTGGAGAGGGGGAGGTTTTGAGTTAGAAGGAGAAGAAGAAGAGGGTGGGGGGAGAAGTGTTTAAAAACAAAACACTTAAACTCTCGCCCGTGGGCCCCGTACCCGAACTCCCGGCAGGGTCAAGATTTAGCCTCCCCTAGGCTGAGAACCACGCTTTGAGCGCAATGGCAGTCTTGGAATTTTATTCCGAGACCCCGTTCAAAAGTTACTAAACTTAGTGCCCGAGGTCACCAAATTACGAAAACGCCCCTGGGGCCATTTTTCACAAACGGCCCGCGCCCGCGAAACTTATACCCCTACTAGGATAAATGGAATGCTCTGAACTCAACGGTGCCCTCAGTTTTCCAATCCGAGCTACCGTTTAAGAGATACCAGCGTTTCTCCCTTAAACGAATTAATTAATTTATTTAATCCGTTTAACATTCCAGAAGCGGGCGAGGGGTCCAAACGTCCCGTGCCGACAAGTTTTATGTCATTACTAGGGTAAACACCCCATTCCGGACCCATATGTACACTCGGATCTCTTATCCGGAACTCCTTTTAGGAGTTATCTCATTTATTTAGCATTTCCAGTGTGAACGCACTGAAAATTTAATTTCGGCCACTCCGGGGCTCAAAATCGCACGCCGTCTGAAGGCACTGCTCTGGAATATCATAAAGAATATTCCAAAGTCTTTTGTAGCAAAACGGGATTCTTAAAATTATTTTATAGTCTTTATAAGTGAAATGATTAAGCCTTATTGTAATAAAAATTCAAGTGTTTACCCATGAATTATATCATTCAGGCTAATATCCAAATGATGGGTATGTAATATTGAAGAATTCATCTCTTTTTGTATTGGTATCTACCTATGTAAGAATATATACAAGAGAATGGGGATAAATTGGAATCCATGGAAGAGGGAGTAGATTGGATATGATGAGAAATTATATGAGAAATTGAACCCTGTTAACTATCCATCAATGCTGAGAGTTGTATTTGATCCTTGTACGCAACCAGATACTGATGTTGTCTGTTCTGATTAAGCAAAAGTAGATGAAACTATTAGAGAATATGATTCTTTTATTGAAGAGATGAGTTTCCTTGTTATTAGTGAACGTCATAAGGGGATGAATTTTGGACATGCTAGTCCACCTTTATCTATTACATTTAGGTAAACTAATATAGCCCAAGATGGTGATGATGAGACTGAGTAATCATGATGTGTAGAGTATAAAATCCAATCTAAAGGATTAAATGTGGAAACTAGAGAAGAAGAAAAAAACAATGTTAAAGGGGAATGTTGTAGTGAATATGAAGACAGTCGCTATGGTGATTTAATAACCTTGTTCTTCCTTTGAGTTGTGATTTTCATTTCATATTGTTCTTGATTTTTTTGGAGATAACAGTGGAAAACTAGGCAGTTCTGTAAATTTCTAGGTTACAAGCCATGTACTTCCCAGTACATGCTGTGTGAGAAGGCCATACAGAGCATGTAGGTGGTTTGGATATACATATATGTTTAACCAAGTAAACTATGTGTACTCCTAGTACACCCCATGCATTCTAGTCATGTATGGGGGATATATAGGGTGTGTGGGTATGTTGGAGAGTTATAGGGGGAAATCCCATGGACATTTCGTGTACAGCCTCATACATGCCACATTGTCATGTCGGCATGTCCTCGAGAAAATTCCAGCAATCTTAGTAATAGTAAAATGATACACATGGCATGTAATAATATATACACACAATGTATTTTTTTTATGATACAAATGGATGTAGCCTCATTTTATGTTTCTGGTAATAACCCACAATGAGATTGAGTGAGGAGTAGTGCTGGAGGAAGACACCAGTCCCAATTGCACTTCTGATTCCCATTTCACACTACATTTGACCAATTAGAACCCACTCAGTATGGCCTTGATTCAACTTGATCCCTTTATCTATATTTTTGTTCTAAACCTTGTTATTTGGGTTTGAGTTTTAATGATCATTTTGTAGATCTACTATGTTTTAGACCGAATTAGTAAATGATACTAGAGGAGGATCATCGTACTAGTTTGAGGTAGGTGGTCCATAACATGTTTTGTGTTTTCGTGGAAATTTTGGATGCACAACATTGGGGAAAAATTGATTATTTTTGAACGAGACTAGTTATATCTTCTTATGTATTTTGAATTAATTATTATACCCATGGGATGACTTTGGGTATACCCTATTGCCTAATTTTCTCAAGCATTGATGGTAAATAGCGTTCCACTCAAAGGGAAATTTTGTCCCGAGGTGCCAAAATTTTTATAATTGGTCTATATTGTTTTCAAATTGGTAAGTTTAATTGAGAAAGGCAAGATTAATCTCTTTAGTGGCATTCAGGACCTCAGTGTTGACGTGTGATAGATGTTGGGATAGTGATGTTCAATTGTTTAGATTGTTTTTCTTATTTATGTGATTTGTTTTAATGTGATAAATATGAAATTTCTGAATTGAATATGATAGATCCTTTGGGGTGTGCTGGTCCTGACCCTTATATTCTTGAGTGATATTGATCATAGGTTGGGATTAGCCAAAATTTGTTGGGTGGTTTGACCATGGGATTCAGTGTTGTAGATGTCGAATTGAGGTACTGTTACTGTTAGGTTGGGCATGGATCGGGTTACATTGATGGAAGGGCCATCGGATTTTGATCCCCATGGTCATAGGGGAATGAGGTGATTGAGACTTTGTATCATGGGTTCTAAATATGGTGATTACCTCTCACCCTTGATATGGGCCATGTGCAGATAGTTGCCTTTATGATGAGGTTTTATTGACTGCTTGTGTTGGTAGAGGCCCCCATTGTTTCAGTTAGGTGATTATGTATTGGGGGTGCTTTCTATGGAAGCCAAATAGAAGGTGAGGATCCATAATATTGTTCAGAAGTGCCTTCGAGAAGTCTGTACTTGAGACCCAAGGTGTTGGGAGGCACAATGATCTAGGTTACTACTATACGGGTCTGCCTATGGTATTTCTTTACTTGAGACACAAGGTTACAGGAGGCACATTGTACCAGGTTACTATTATTTTGACATGCCAGCAGGATGATGATACATGAGACATGCTGTGTTAAGCGACACATGATACCGGGTTACGTGACTACGATTTGGGTGTTGGCTGAAGCAGGTGATGCACCCAGGTTGCTGGTGAGCACCAATGGATGTTGTCATTACATTATTAATCATAATATTTACCTTATATATTGATTCCATGTCTTCTTAAACACCTATAATAGGAACACGTCGTTGGGTGGTATCCTATTGAGATTCATCTCACACCCTACACGGGCCCTCCGAAATGCATGTAGAATATATATATTTATGTGTCAAAAAGTGATATGCTTCAAGAGATAGATCATATAACCTATTTCATGGTGATTTGGAATGAAAATCGTGTTCATTTCAAGCTACAATTTACTTTTTTTGTTTTTTTTTGTATCATCATGTATACTATGTTATGGTAGCTGCTGTTTGTTAGCCATTTGAGGCCTTTATATACTAACATGACTGACCTTCTATGGATGCATGTTTGGTTTCTTTAGTAGTTACATGTTATATTCGAAATGTTGATCTGTTTATTTTTTACTACACATGTTTATATATTTCATCCACTATTTATTGATAATGGATATTCATCTGTTAAGCGGTTCTGGTTTGAGTCTCCTGAATCTTTAATACTGTTGCATGTTTTACTATTATTTTCGTACCAGTAAATTATTTTTCTTTGATAGGGTATTTAATCCCCACCATATGTTTTTACACCCTCACATCTAGTCAGCATTCTTTTCTCATTCGAGGAGGTTCACCTAAGGTACTAACACCCAACCCGTTTACCACTGTTTGAGTGGCTGTTCGGATCCAATATGTTATAAAGTTGTATCAAATGTTCTGTTCATGATCTGGATTTATTAGTATATTTTTACTGACACCTAATAAGATCCAGAATACATTTTTTATTTATGCTATATTCAATATTTGGGATATTGTAGACTGGAGATAGGTTGTTATTAGGAATCATTTTCTAGCTTGTTCTTGGGTTCATGTTTCCCCAGGTATGAGGGATGGGACAATATACCATTGGTGGGAACTGCTGTTTTTATTTATCTCAAATTACATATTATAAGATTTACACCTCAGTGGCTCACTTGGTGTGTGATATTATTCATTTTGATATGTTATCCTTAACATAGTGTGTTAAGAGAGAATTGGACCTTGGCCATGTTTGTCATGGTGAGTTTTCATGTCTTTTCGATAGGACCATTTTTAGGGTATTTCAATTTCACAAACTGCACATATTTTTTGTGAAGTGATTATACCAAGATAATATCAATTTCCATGATATATGCTTAAAAATGTGAAATGTGAAATTATGGATATAAGTTATTGATTATTTCAATGTAATATACCTTGTTTTAAATTATATAAATTTCCATGTTGTATGAAATTTGGGCCTTGCTAGTATATGATCAGGTAGGTACTATGAATATGGTGATGTTGATCTATATGATAGGTAAACCTGGACATTGGTTTGAGGTATTGTGGATGTCATTATTGGGTGACACAGACGACGATTTGAGGAAAAAATGATTGTTTGGATATGCAGGACCTGATGTATTTTTGATACATGGCTATGTTGAGGGTTGGTAAGGAGGAAATGTGGTCGGGATGCCATGGGGGATGTTTACTGTGTTAGAGAGTAAGGATAGTTGTTACGCACATCCAATTTACTTCCTTATTTATCTGTGTAATATATATATTGTAATATATGAGGGATTTGTGAACATTTATGGTATTCAGCGGGTTCCTCCTAGACTACTCTATATGACATCAGGCAGGTGATGGTACAATGCCACATGAGCACATTCGGGTTCATACACCTGAGGGATAGGTAGAGCATGAGTTGTAGGTATAGACTTAAGGGATTGATCTAGTTCAAGATCCAGTGTAAGAAGAGAAACAACTGGGTTTGGTAGCAATCAGGTCATGGCACTATGAAAAACTCTGATCCTTCCTAGATCATGTCTTGTATGGGATTAAATGAGGCATGTAGTGTACATATCCTTTTATGTCATATTTGATGTGGGAGTACCAGCCACATCAACCACTAATTTTCTATGGTGAGGGTGGACCATAGGTGGATGAAAACATGATATAGAACATGAAGATGATCATAGATTAAATGAAGACGCCTTTTTGGAGGATGGTCAGTCTAGCGACGTACATACTGAGAGGACTGATAAAGCTTTGTTGGGTTGTGCAGGTTCTGGCTCACATACATAAAGGACTCGAAAGGAAGGACATCGAAAACATATTTTTTTATCACTCTTTCTAGGAGATGCTGAGGGTAGAGATAGATCCGGAGTTTCTGAGACATCGGTAGGATAACAAATCTATGATGGACAATGTAGCTACGTTCACTATGTTGTCTCACATTTTCAATAGGTTGGGAAATGGATGACACCTCGAGGGTGATTATATTTGAGGATGGCTTAAAACACGACATTAAGGTATAGATAAACATGTTCAGGTTGACCTCATTCTCAGAGACAGTGAATCGGGTGCTCATAGTCATGGGAAACATGATAGAAAAATATAGTTTGAGTCGTTTGGTTGTTTTAGGTGATGGTTCAGTTAGCTTGAATCGATTTTGGTATTATTTTTTGTAGGGAGTTAGGCTAATGACATAGCTTGACTACCTCGTGGTAGTTTATCAGTGGTTTTCATTCAGTGGGGGAAGCCATCTCATGTACAAAATCCATTCGATATACCTCGAAATGAGTTTTGGTCATGTGGATAGGTCAGACATACAGAGAGGTTTGCATGAATCCTTATCAAACAATTGGTAGGAAGGGACTTGGCCAGACGGTGGAATCCAAGAATAATTCGTGATCAGTAATAGTTTAGGGTAACTGAGGCTCAACTACATGCAGAGAATATGGCACAGACACTGGGACCATGCTGAGAGGATAGTGGATGGTGACTGGAGAATCACCGCCTGGAATTCCTGAAATGGGCAGTCATACATCAAACCAGTTGCATGCTATAGAGCTGCTAATAGCTAAGCCGGATGGTGAGCTGATGATGGTCAGAGGTACACTGTAGGAAAGGCCATGAATTTCCTTATTTTAATTTTGAAATGACTTGTTGAGTCATGACCGTTTTGAGTACCCTAGGTTTATAAGATTTATGTAGACTAACCATATGCTGAATAGTGGGATTGGTGTTTCTTTGGATGCATGATTATATATATATATATGTTATGTGTTTGTGTGATTCATGGCATCAGAAGCATCGTGGATATGGGTTACTTGAGATGATGTGGGAATTAAGAGCATCAAGTATGCGTGTTACTTAAGGTGTCGTGGGCATCAGGTCACCAAGGATGCAAGTTACATGAGGTGCAACACACATAATTTTGTTTTAGTAACCATTGATGCATGACCTCAATAAGGGAGGCAATGATTCAGTGTGGGACTTTAATGTGTGTAAGAAGTGAAACAATAGAACCTTATGAGGTGTAGGGGTGATGACACATCATGGATGGACCGTTGGTCTGAGTAATAGGTATATGGGACTATGATTTATTTTATTTTCAGCCACACATGTTCTCGAATCTTTCTTCACCTCCCTTGGAAGGGAAATTTGTGGAAAAATTATTTTAAGGGGATAATTTTTTAAGAACCCAGTTTATTCACTGAGGTATGGGTTTTTTTCATACATTTTTTAGTTTTTATTATATAACAATGAATAAATGGTCTATTATAAAAATTTATAGGATACAAATTGTGTACTTCTGAGTACATGTCGTATACCCTTGTCATGTGAGAAGCCCATACACGGCGTGTAGGTGGGTAGGATGGATTTAAATGTTTGACCATGTACCCAATGTGTACTCATATTACACGCGGTGTTTTCTATCATTGTATAGAGGATATACATGGGGTGTGGGTATGTTGGTGATTTATAGAAAAAAAGTCAAGGACATGTTTTGTATGGCCTTGTATGTCGGGTAGTCCCGCCGGAAGGTCCTCGGTGAAATTCCAACCATCCTAGGAACAGTAAAATGATAAACACTGCGTGTACTCATATATAAACATCGTTTGTTTCATTTTTTTCTCATTAAAATGGGCAGTAGACTGGTTTTATTTTTTTGGGGACAACCCTTGATTGGTTTGATTAAAGAGTAGCACTAGAGGAAGAAACCCCTCATGATTGTCTGTCTGAACACCTTTTCACATACCGTTAGATCCATTAAAACCCCCTCTATATACCATTGATTCTTCTTGAGCCCCTCATCTTGATTTATTTTCTTAAATGAGTTATAGGGGTTTGAGTGTTAATTTTGGTTTTATAGATATAACATGTTTTATACTGAATTAGTGGCTGATAATAGAGGAGAATCATCATACTTGTTCAAGGGTAGTGTTGCATAGCTTGTTTTGTGTTTTTATGGACATTTAGGTGGCACAAAATTTTTCCCGTCGTCTGGTATTTTTTAGCGGGACCCATTATATATGCAAATGCAGTCTGAATTAATTTTTAGACCCATGGGATGCCTTTCGGCATACCCTATTTCCCAAATTGAATGGGCAAGGCTGGGAGAGAGGTCGATGCTGTTGGGACATTTTGGTCCAGTGTTCCAAAATGAATCTTATTGGTCTTCATTTTTTTTAAACTGGTATGTTTAATTGGGAAAACCATGATTAGTTTTCTAGAGGTATTCAAGAACTCAGTGATGTTGTGTGATAGACATTTGACTAATGTAATTCAACAATTTAGTTTTTCACTGTTTATGGGATTTGATTAAATATGATAAATATATAATTTCTAAATTTCATATGTTCGAACTGTAGGTTTGTGTTGGTCCTGGCCCATATATTCTAGAGTGATGATGATAATATGTTGGGCATGGCTCATATTATTTCGGTGTTTAACAATGGGATTGGTTGTCATAATCATTGGATTTGGGCAGTGTGGCTATCTAGCCGGGCATGGCCTGGGTTACATTGATGGGAAGGCCATTGGATTCTGAGCGACATGGATATAGGGGAAGGAGGTACCAGAGAGTTATTATATTTGGTTCTAAATTTGGTGATTGTCACTCACCCTTGATTTGGGTCATGTGCACATAGATTACTCTGTGATGTTGTGGTTTTGACGACTCGTGTGGGTAGAGGCCCCCATAGTAGTAGTTAGGTGATTATGGTTTGGGGTTTCATGTCGTGGAAGCTGCATGGAAGGGGATAAGCCTTCAGATTGATTTATTATTGTCTTTAGGACATTGGTACATGGGACACAAGGTTTTAGGAAGCACAAGGTGTTGGGTTACTACTTTCTGGGCATGCTTATGGGACGTCATTACATGAGTCACTAAGTGTCAGTTGGAACATGGTGTCGAGTTACTATTACATGAATGTTCATTTGGGATGTTGGTAATTGAGACACACAATGTTAGGGGGAACATGGTGCCAGGTTACGTGACTGAGATTCTGGCATTGGCCGATGCTAGTGACACTCCCTAGTGGCTGCTGAGGACTCGTGGTTGTTGTGATTAGGTTATGCATCATAATGTTTACAATCCCTATTGAAGCATTCCTACTTAAACACATATACTAGATACACACCATTGGGTAGTATCCTACAAAGACTCATTTCATGAACTACACAATCCTTTCTCGATCGGTGTATACATTATGGATTAATAAGCACGAATGAGTTTGGATTCGGGAGTTGGATCATATTAGCTGTTTCATGGAGATTTGGCATTGACCATGAGGTCATGCTTAGTTATAGATTACTATTTTTTTAGATTTCAATATGTATTAGCATTCTTACATTATTATTGTAACAACTGTTGGTAAGCCATTGTTGTCCTTTTTATTTTGACATGTCTGACATGCTATGGAATCATGTTTGGATTGTTTAGTAGTCACTAGTGATGTTCAACATGTTCTATTTATTTTCAGATGCACATTGTTTATATATTTCTTATGCTATTTATTGATATTGGATATGCTTCTTCTATGTGGGTACGGTTCGATTTTTCTATGTCTTTATTGTTGATGCATGTGTTTATTATTATGCTCTGACCAGTACCTTATTTTATTCCGAGACATAATATCTTCTCAACTATTTCTATTTACACCCACACTGCTAGTCCGTAGCCATTCACATTTGGGGATGTGTGTCTAAAGTAGTAACACCCTACCCATTTAGCACACTTCAGGTGGCTTTTTGGGTTTGGGATTTTACAAAAGAAGATGACGAACAATCATGTGATAAATTTAGAGATGATGTAGAAGATGAAGCTTAAAACAAATTTCATAAATTTGATAGTAGTTTTCTTGGGGATGATCAGGACACGGGGGACCCAAATTCCCGCCCATGATTTCGAATGGGGAGAACGCGTGGCACGCGCTGCCGCCCGTTTCAATCTTTTCGGTCGCTGCGGCTTCCTCCTCATGGTGTTCGGGGGCCCCATCGATTCCAGCGGAGATCGGATCTGGCCTGCACCCTGTTCCCCTCTCGCCGGCCCCTCCTCCGATCACTGCTAGGGCCCTAGATCAGCGTCATCTTGCGGTGCTCCCGCATGTCTGCTTGGATCCGCCTTCTAGCGGGTGTCGACAGGTTCTCTCTTTCAGTGAGGCGGTTAGCGGCTCGGGATCCCGGAAGGCTTGCTTCCCAGATGCCCGCCTGGTTTCCCCGACGGTGATAAGGGAGGGTTCCAGTATCTCACTTGAGGTGTCCATGGAAGCGTTTGAGGAAGCGGTGGCTGGTCTGAAGTGGACTTTGGCATCTCGTTTCGGTGCAGCGAAACCGCCTCTGCCGGTTCTCAAAAGATTTTTGGACTCCTGGGGGCTTCTTGCTATGCCGAAGATCTCCCCGCTGCACCGGCACTCCTTCTGCTTGGTCTTGGAGTCGGAGTTGGATTTCATTCAGGCTTGGTGCAAATCCCTACGCTTATTTGGGCGGTGGAAGTTTAATTTGGATCCTTGGTCGATGGATGCGCACAGGGGGGAAGAGAGCTCCATTGCGGTAGTGTGGGTCTATCTCCCTGGTCTCCCGCTGCCTTTCCAGAATGGTTCCATGCTGAAGGCCATTGGTGACTCTCTCGGAGGATTCCTATGTGCGGACGATCGAACCTATTACGGTGATGAATTCTGCAATGCTCGGATCTGTGTGGAGCTCGACATCTCCACCCCTCCCCCGGAAAGGACTTCCCTGAAGGTGCAGAACTCGGTGGTGTGGCTTCAGGAAGTATCATTCCCAGTTCTTTCCAGGTATTGCTCCTCCTGTACCCTATAGGGTAACTCTCTCCAAGAATGTAGAAAAAGAAGGCAAGGCGAGTGGGGACATGCTCAAGGGATGGCCCCTAGTGGTTCCCCTGTTCTGTCCGCTGTGGGTGGTGTGGAACCTGTTCCTCTCAGGGAAGCCCCCATGTTAGCGGTGTTTGTGCCGAATGCCCCGGCCTTTTCTGCAGCCGGAAAGGCCCCAGATAGAGTGGATGCTCAATGTTGGGACTTAGTGGCACTCTCCTCTGACAATATCCCCTTCAGCTTCCCTGGTCTGATGGTTGATCTTCTGAATCCCCAACACCTCTCCTCAAAAGAAAGTCTGATGGTACAAGTGCTAAGGTCACTCTCTCTCCACCTGATGTCCATGGAGCCATTTCCCCCTCTTGCAGTTCTCCCCTCTAGGCAGACAGTAGAGGTGGTTGCTGCTGAGACCAGTCTCATCTCTTCTAAGGAGAGGGTTTCAAGATCAGTTTCCTTTCTAGCTAAGGGTGATGAACCCAGGCGTTCAGAATTTCCTCAAGAGGACCAAGTTATGGTAGTTCTACCTCCTCATTGCCCGGTTAGAAGAAAATCCCTTAATCAAGCTCCTCACCTGTCTTCACCTGGTTTTAATCCCCCTGGCTCGAGTCCGGGGATTTGTACACGTCTCAGATTATGGAAACTTCGGGAGAGCTCTATATCCTATGGAAAAGAGGCCGTGGAGACCAGGGCCAATGCCGGACCAATTCAAATCTAAATGTTACCCATAATAATTTGGAACTCCCAGGGCCTTAGGGATCGCGTGAAATCAGATTTCCCTGCTTCAGAGATAAAAAAGAACAAGGTTCTTATTGGGGCAGTCCTCGAATACAAGAAGGACCCGGTTAAGATTAATGAGTTTTTCCGTAGGATTCGTATGAATGGTTCAATGCACGCAGACCCGGTTAACAGGCACATCTGGGTATTCTAGAAGAAGGAGATCGTGGTGGACTTAATACAGACGGGAGTACAGTTTATCACCACAAAAGTTACCAAAGATGGGGAAATATTATTCATGTCCTTTGTGTATGGTAGCTACGAGGCCAACAACAGAAGACAGTTATGGCAGGACCTCATTACTTTTGACCCGAGCATCTTTCCACGGCTGGTGGGAGGGGACTTCAACATTATTTCTGATCCTAAGGAGAAGAAAGGAAGAGGATCTTTTCCACGGCAGGACAGCTTGGAATTCGTCCAATTCATGGCGGATGCAGGTCTTATCGATACAGGATACTCTGGTGATTGCTACACCTGATGTAACAACCAGAAGGGCAGTAGGCACAGTTGGAGTCAGATCGACCGGTGCCAAGCGAACATCAATGCAATTTCAAAGTTTCCGGATGTCAAGACAGAGCATCTCGCTCGTGGTATTTCGGATCATTCTCCCCTACTAGTCAGGTTGTCCGCAAAAAAAGCCTCTAAGTAGAAGACCAGCTTCTACCAGTATTGGACCTTATATCCTGACTACCATCGGATTGTTAGTGAATAATGGGGGGAACCGACCCATGGACATACCTGGGTAGCCATCAATAATAAGCTTCGGAGGCTGAAACTCAGGCTATAGGAGTTGTCCAACTGTCTTCCTACAGGAGAACAGAACCTGGAGTCCCCGAAACAAAACATTGAGAGCATGGAGACTAAACTAGAGGAAGAGTGGAGTGAGTCGACGTTCGAAGACCATGTGGATAAAAAGGACATCTAGGCCCAAATGATCCTGAAACAGGAAATAATGGCTCGTGAGAGGTCTATGATTAAATGGTTGCATGAGGGTGACAATAATTCAGCCTTTTTCCATGCTTGCATCAGAGAAAAAAGCTGCCCCATGATGCCCAACGTCATGTTGGAAAATGGGTCTTTTACAGATGACAGAGATATAATTGGGTGTATGGATTTGACGTTTTTTCAGGACCTTTTGGCTGGCCCCAATCCGAGAATGCCAAATGGATACCCCACTGGAGATGTAGAGCTTTGGGGAGCAGTGCCTTCCTTGGTCTCACACAGCGACAATGATAGGCCGGAAAAGATACCGGAGGAGGAAGAAATCCAGGAGGCCATGAGGATTCTCAACCCAGACAGTGCACCAGGTCCTGATAGTTTTCCAGGTGCGTTCTTTCAGGATGCTTGGGACATTGTTAATGGTGATGTTACTGCTGCGATCCAGGATTTTTTCAGAGGAGGGAGCCTCCCGCGGGTGGCCTTCGCTACCACCATGGTGCTCATTCCCAAAATTAAGAACCCTTCCTCCCATGCGGATTTTAGACCAATAAGCATGTGTAACTTTACTTATAAGATCTTTCCTAGAATCATCAGTACAAGGATGTCTGAGTATCTTCCTCGATGACTATCCATTGAACAACATGGTTCGTTAAGGGTAGGTCCATCCAAGGAGCGGTTTCTTTGCCACAGGAGGTGTTGAGAGACATCAACATCAAGACGCATGGCTCCAATGTGGCGATTAAACTTGATATGAGCAAAGCATATGACAAGATTGAGTGGACCTTCATTAACAGAGTTCTCACGACTATGGGTTTCTCCCAAAAATCCATTGATCTTACCTTCAAATGTTTTTAGCTCCTCGTGGATGGCAGTTTCCTTCTCAGGAAGGACCTACGGCTGTTTTAAGGCAACCCGAGGGCTGGGGCGGGGAGATCCCATCTCTCCTAGTATTTTTAGACTTGCGCAGGATACCCTCAGCCACCTCATCAACAAGGGTATGTCGAGTGGAGATATCCTCCCTTATAATAGGAAAAATAATCTTCCAATCATCTCTCATTTGATGTTCGTGGATGTCACCATTGTCTTTATCAATAGTGGAAGGAGATCAGTGAATGGTTTCAAGAGGATTCTGCCGGAATATTGTGATTGGAGTGGACAACTTATCAACAATGTTAAGAGCAACCTCCTTATTTCCAGCAAGTGCACTGCTCAACGGGTCTCTTGGATTTGCAGTACTAGGGACATGCATCAAGGTTATTTCCCTCTGGAATATCTTGGTGTCCCCGTATCTTCAGGGAGACTCCGTGTCCGAGACATTGATCCGATTCTGAGAAGAATCGTGGACAGGGTGATTAATTGGAAGAACCATTTTCTGTCCATCGGAGGAAGGATTGCTTTAGTCAACAGTGTTTTGGCGGCCATCCCCATCCATGCTATGGCTTCGACCAATGTTCCAAAGGGAGTCATCAACATCATTGACAAGATTCTGGCCAGTTTTGTTTGGGATGCTAAATCAGAAGGTAAGAGGCATTGGGTCGCATGGGAGAAGATGGAAAGGCAAATTAACGATGGAGGGATAAATGTGAGGAGTCTCAAATGCACAATTCAATGCATGCATGAAAAACTAGATTGGGAAATACTTGAGGCACACATGCTTTGGGGGAAGTCAATGGCACACATGTGGTTGGGAAATCTGGAAGCCCTTGATGGACAAACCTCTCCCTTCTCTACCAAGATTCATATGCTCATCCAAACTCTTCACCAGTATTCACGATGGATCGTGGGGGAAGGTAACATACTGTTCTGGACTCACAACTGGGAAGGTTCTATTATCGGTTTTCCAAGCTGCCATGCACCTCTAATTACCTTTAGGGAAGCGAGTATGTACTCTTCGTTCTGTCAAGAAATTCTAGATGAGGAGCAGCAGGCCATTTTTTTATTCAATTGTCATCTTCTCAGAGCCGGATAAACTTATTTTCACTCCCTCTTCTTCAGGGACCTTTACCATTAAGGATTTCTGGAGGCTTCATTATGGACAGGATCGACACAAGAACTGGAATGATATTCTGTGGTGCACCAGAATCCCTTCCAAGTTCAATTTCCTAACTTGGAGATTAAGGCGTCAGGCGGTGGCAACAGATGACAACATTAAAAAGGTGGGTATCAACCTGGCCTCTCGCTGAAACTATTGCAGATTTCCGAAGGAGGAAAGCACGCCTCACTTTTATTTCAAGGCGAGTGGGCTCAAGCAGTCTGGTCATCCTTTGGTGGCTTTGATATGTCCATGGTACATGCCTACGAAGGGGAGTCCTTCCTGGACAGCTGGTTTCTGGGGACTGCGGAAGAGAGTTCAGGTCGGGCGGCGAGGTCTATCCTTTTCAGCGACACCTGCTGGTGCTTGTGGCAGGCTAGAAATCAAACCAAATTTTAGAGCACCCATCCAACTCCAAGAATCATCATGGTTAGGATCAAGAATCTAATGATCGACATGTCCACTTAACTAAAAGGCTGCGACTATGCTCATATGTGTAGCTTGCTCAAAATTCCATCCATGACTGCCCAGGTCTCCAGGAACAATACAGCGGGTCAATGGGTCTGCTGGAACCCCCCGAGAGTCAGTTATAAACTTAACACGGATGGATCCTGCATCACGGGTAGAATGAAAGGTGGGGGCGTGGTGAGGGACACTCGAGGAGAAGTTATTCTTGCCTTCGCTGTGACGTACGACAACAGATACCCTCTCCAGGCAGAGGCGAAAGCTATGCACACAGGTCTGTCCCTTTGCAATCAGATGAACATTGAGCTATCCCAAGTGGAGACTGAATCTTTGACCCTCCATGATGTTCTGCTTGGAAGAAGCGCCCCCCTTGGCCCATATTATATATGGTCAGAAAGTGCAAAACTCTTTTTAACAGCAATATTCAGGTGGCACACACGTGGAGAGAGGGAACAATGTGGCGGACTATTTCGCCTCCATGTTGGATTCGTGGTTAAATATTTTCCCCAAGACACATCCTTTCAAGCCTGAGGGTGCGAATTTGTTTAGAGGAGATTCTCTGGGCCTCCATTACTTTAGACCCCCAAAGGCTTGCTTTTGTTTTTTCTCACCCTTTGCTCTCTTCCTCTTTTTTATTGTTGAATTTTCTTTAATAAAAATTTGATGTTGGATGGATGGGGATGATCAGGGTGCTAATATATAACCTATTGGTACTATGGGTCAGGATTATTTTGAAGAACATCCTGAATATGGTGATTATAAAGGGGAAGTAGTTAATGTTTATTTTGAAGTAGAAGTATTGGTATCCCATGTACCAATATTATTTTATACTAAAATGAAATATCAAATTGAGAGGGATCCTCAATCCAAGAATGTGAGTGTTGATACACTCACTCCTTTTCATGCAACAATTGTATATGATTGAGAATAACATCCTTGTTATTCTACTCTCAGTTTTGATTATTATGATTTCGAGGCTAAGGATGTTGTAGTTATTCCAAGGAAACTGGTTGTTGAGGAACCTCTTCATTCTGAGACACCTCAAACAGTTGCATCTTATTATACACTTGAACTTCAAATGACATCAGTACCAAGTGACAATATCACGAAATATGATTTTGAATTGTCTAAGGTATATATAATATCTCTTATTAGAACTTCATATCATCCTCAAAATTATCAGTTTCCTACTCTGTGAAAGATATATTTCTATTATGCTAGAATGAGTGGTTTATCATGTGGATCCTTGGATGATCTCAGTTTTTTAACTTATAAGTAAAGGTAACCAGAGAATAAGGCAAGAGTTTACTGAAATTTTTTCATCCATAAATAGACTGGAAATTGATTACAAGACATCAATGTAAAATTTTCTAAATAATTTTGAGGTTTGTTTACTAGATATGATGATGCTCAACCTTAGACCCCTGATATTTATATGAATCAGTTGAGACAAAAACTCAGAGATATAGTTCATAGTGCATCCAGCTTAGCAGATCTAGTTTCAAACCGTCATGAAATTAAGATGGTCATATATGTGATCATAGGTGAGCTTCAAACAATTATTGGTGAAAATAACATGGAGAGAGAATCCAATATTAGGAAAAACAATGATCAGATCCATGACATTTTGAGATTATATACCAAAGGTTCTATAAATGCACAATAATAAATAATTAAGAATGTGGATTTTAATTTCAATATAATATACACAAAGAATCATCTCACTATTCACATCAAGTATTTATTATAGAATCTAAGACATCTTCCAAGAATGGTGGATTTTAGAGATCAGGTGAATCTAGATAATGATTTTACTCCTACCCAGGAGATGTATTTGGAAAAAAAAATTATATTTCACCTTTGATAGGGAATATGTTGGGATGATTATCAGGTATTTCATTAACATTATCAAGGCTTATCTACATTTCCATAGTATGAATGTTGTTGTACCAACTACATCACCTATCATAAAAAATATCCAATATTCTATCTCTCCTTTTGTCTTCTTACCTTATCATGTAATCTCTCAACCTCAAGATTTCGGGTATATCTTTACTGTAACGTTTAATTATCTTACTAGACCTCCTTTCACCTCTATCCCAAGCACGACCCTTTTAGTTTTTATAGAGATCCACTTTCTCCCATTATAATTCATTATTCCCCTATAACCACTACTTCTACATTAACTACTCTTAACCCTATATCATCTGATAAGGGAAAGACAGTGATCGCATCCTCTTTGATAAAGAAGTAGATTAGATCACTAGTTTGATAGGGATTCATTTTTTTACTATTATTATGTTCTTATATAATGTAATTTCACTTGATTATAAAATTCAGTATCTCTTAATTCCTTTCATTGTGCTCTTATTATTTTTATTCTTTTCTAGTTTTTACTCTTTTATGAAATTTACTCAATTTTTGATAATCCCAAAAGGGGGTGGATTCATTATGCATTATTTAATCGTTGGATAATATGAAAACATGAATGGAGAGCATGATTTTCATTTTTCATGTATAATTGTAACAAGGTTATAATAAGAAGAATAACTCCATCGATCAATATGAATCAACTGATTGTGCTTCCTAATGCATTGATTTGGGATCCTCAAAAATGAGGAGATTGTCGGACCTCGTTAGATTTAGTTCTCAAAAATCATGTTACATCATGTTTAATCATTTCATATGTTTTAAGATAAATATAATTAAATATGATTATCTATGTTAAACTATAATTTTAACATATTCTATTACTATTTATAATATAAGACATGAAAACAAATAAAAATGGAAATGTGTGAGTCGCCGATATCACGACACACAGACAAAAGTTTGAGCTACCAATAAATGAGTCACTGAAATCAATGACTCACTAACACATAAACCTATTGAGAGGTTGAGCCCCATTACATGTTTGAGTCACTGATCGTCTGACATACTAACATAACAAATCACCGACATCAATGTCTAACTGACACAACAACCTATCGAAAGAAGAACCTACAGATATAATGTCACGACCCGTCCAAGTGGGGCTCGAACCACAACTCTCCAAGCCTGCCTCTAATAGGCCAGGGTCTGGTGACTAGCACCGAGTAGTCATACTACTAACATGGGAGGCATCACCTATAAAACTGTACACATGCTCACCCATCTCCAAGCTCACAAAGCTGAAAAGTAAAAACTACTAAAAACGGGAGAGATGCATGCATACACTAAAACCCAACAGAGTACGACAGGAAAGTAATGTGCAAAAAGGTAAACCCTGGGCCAAAAGTACAAGACCACCTGAAAGAAAGTCTGTAACAAAGTCCAATATGTAAAGAAAGGTGTTGAGACTGTAGTATGTAGCCGTAGGAACACACCTCGGCCTGTCTGATCTCACTGTGTACCATCTAGTCCCGGTCTGCCTAAAATCCTGTCAAAGGATCGCTCGTCTGCACAAGACATGACACGTGAGGGAAAATCCCATGTAGGGGTGAGTATAACAATACCCAGTAGGACACCCCGAAACCACAAAGGAAATACAACAAGGAAATACCACAATGGAAAGATACAGTTAGCTCCACACAGTATATGTCTAAAGAACATACCACATGAATATCCAGATGTACTCATGCACAATCTACTATCGCGAATACCACCACTAGGATCCCGCTCAAATATTCCACTAAGCATGCAACTGGGATAACACACTCCTAGGTCTAAAGAGAGAGGTACGAAGTACTCATTCTGGGATAACACACTCCACATGTACCTTGAGAACATGATGCTCAGATGAGGATCACAACCAATTAATGGGGTTATTCCAACAACTCAGTCTAAGCTAATCCGCTAAGCAGAGGATCGGTACCCGGGTAAAGTTGGTCACGTCGATACCAAGAACTCTTCATAGGGTTCCAGGAATGAATAGAGGATCCGGCTATAAGTCTCACAGAGAGGATTCCAACAACTCTATTCCGGGAGTTCTGCTGAAGGAATCAGCCTCCTGTGTAAAGGAAATGATACCAGAACCTTCAGGGAAACGACCAAGGGTACGAACCCTAAGAGAACTAGTCCAAGTCACAGAAGACAAGTGACTCATGTCAACAAGAAAAGGTTAAATATCGTGTAGTATGGTTACACTCCGTGTTCATTGACCCCGGGTACTGCCCGTGTAAATGGCCCGTGTCATTCGTTCAAGCCGTGGAAAACCAAACTACACGGCGTGTAGAAAAGGTACACGCAGTGTTCCTTGACCCCAGGTACTGCCCGTGTAACTGACACGTGTCATTCGGATTGTCGGATAGAAAGAAACTGCATGACCTGTAGAAGAATCACATGCTGTGTCCGTGCACCTGGGCTCGCTCCGTGTACGCTGGCCATGTGCCCGTACACGGCCTATGTCTGTGTCCCTGTCACCTGCCCGTGTACCAGTACACGGGGTATCCCATGTATCTGGCCGGGGAGGGGTATACACGGCGTGTCCATGGCCGTGTACCCTGCCCGTGTCCATGTACTCCCGGAATACACGTTATGCAATCCCGCCAATGAACACATGTTGTGTAGCCTATACTACATGCCGTGTAGTTGGGAAATTTACAGAAGCGTCGTCTTCCTCCGCGCGCCTCGGCTGTTGCTCCGAATCTTGATCCAACCATCCGATCATCACAAAAATCCGGATTTGGGGTTGTCCCACCCCAACTAAACTGATTCCTCCAGTTTCAGGATTTCGATCGGTCTTGAAAACACATCCCGATCCATCCACATGAAATGCTCAAAGAACGAGAAATTCCAAACTGCAACGATTCATCTGCTGCCGTCACCGTCGTACCTCCGCTAGGTCGCCTTGACGTTGGATCTTTGATTTCGGATCGTTGCGTCAACAAACGAATGTGCAACGATCGATTTCCTCCAAGAATGCGTAGAACACAACGATGAATGCGAGGGAAAAAAATAAGAATCAACAAGAGGGGCGAACCTTGATCGTTGTTTGTGACGATCTGGGTTTGCAACTGTTAGATTGAAAACCAAAACAATCTCAAGAATCAAAGCCTCAAATCCTCGCATGAACCTGTCCCGCAAGAACGATCGACCCGTGGGCTAATCTGTACGTGGATTAGTCTGCATTCGTCATGGAAATCAAAAATGGGGAAGGAAAAATCAAGACAAACATCCTACCTGGATTTAGAGGCGTTCGTCAGTGATGATCTGGTCACTGTGTCATCGTCACCGCGTTGGGAGGTTTCCTCCAGAGCCTCTAGAGCCGCCAAGGGTTTCAGGGTTATGGAAATTGTAACCCTAATCCCCTGCGAAATCTCCATTTAAAAGGATAAGGGATTTCCCTCTAACAAAGATTTAAATAAAATATTTTAATAAAATATTTTATTACAGTTGCGTCCAAAAACCGGATTTTACTACCGGCCTGCGTCGGCTGATGTTAGGCCTCGCCTAAGGTAACTACGATGTTCTGAACGCAATAGTGCCCTTGAATTTCTGATCCGAGCACCTGTTTAGGAGTTATTCCACTTTTTCAGGAAAACCGGACGCGCGTGTTATTTAATTATTAAATTAAATTCAAACATTTGTTCCAGGCTCACCGGGCCTCAGAACTGCACGCCGTCTTAGAGCTTGGTCTCAAATTAATTCCCATATAATATTAAAAATAATACATGTAGAAAATCTGGGACATTACATCACACCCACCTTAGGGCTTTTACATCCCCGAAAAGCCAAAACAAAGGCTACTCAAAAAGATGTGGGTACTGCATGCAAATCTGAGACTCCCGCTCCCACGTGCTCTCCTAGAGATTCTCGTGCTACCACCAGACACGCACCAAGCGAATAGCTCACCCATGAAGGATCTTCTCCTATCGATCCTCAATCTCCATAGGGTACTCATCAAAGGTCGGTCTATCATCGATGTCCAGCTCGCCCCATTAGATGACGTGCGATGGATCATGCACGTACCTTTGTAGCTGCAACACATGGAAGACGTTGGGTACCCGGTCCATATGAGGAGGTAGATCCAAGAAATACACTACCTCTCCAACTCTACTCTGAAACTGAAAAGGGCCAACAAACCTCAGAGATAGCTTGCCGTGTCGGCCAAATCCCTGCAATCCCCGTCGAGGTGAGACCCAAAGGAACACATGGTCTCCCTCCTCGAACTCCAAGGGGCTCCGCCTCCTGTCGGCATACGACTTCTACCGACTCTTTGCAGTCTTCATCCGCTCCTAGATGACCTGTACCTTCTCTGTAGTAGCTCTCACCATCTCTGGGCCCATGAGGGCTGACTCTCCCAGGTCAGTCCAACAAAGTGGCGACCTGGAAGGTCGCCCGTACATAGCCTTGAATGGTGCCATACCAATAGTGGAATGATAACTGTTGTTATAAGTGAATTCCACCAGTGGTTTTTGATCCTCCCAGCTACGACCGAAGTCAAGTATGTAAGCTCGAAGCATAACTTCTAGGACCTGAATGGTCCGCTCTGTCTGACCATCAGTGTGGGGATGGAACGATGTGCTCAAGTGTAACTGAGTCCCAAAAGCTTCCTGTAATCCCTTCCACAACTAGGATGTGAAATGAGCATCACGATCTGGGATGATCATGGATGGAACTCCATGAATTAGTACTATCTCCTGCACGTAGAGGCTTCCCAAGCTCTCCACTGAACTCTGCTCCTGTATTGCTATGAAGTGGGCCGACTTGGTGAGTCGATCAAAAATCACCCAGATGGCATCGTGTCCCCTGGACGTACATGGTAAACCCATCAAGAAGTCCATGGATATCCAGTCCCACTTCCACTCTGGCACCTTAAGGGGCTGAGTCAAACCTGCAGGCACCAGGTGCTCAGCCTTTACTTGCTGACAAGTAAGGCACCGAGAGACAAACTATGCCACACCCTTCTTCATTCCTGGCCACCAGAACTGACATCAAAGGTCCTGATACATCTTTGCTACGCCTGGATGAACCGTAAAAGGGGATGTATGGAACTCCCTCAGAACCTCCTCCCACAATGTCGCTGGTACTACCGTGTGCCCTCTGAAAAGAACAACGTGCTCCCCCACTACGAGAAAACCGCCGCGAAATGCGTTTCGGGCTGGCATTTCGCGGCGGTTTTTAAAACCGCCGCGAAAAAACCGCCGCTAAACGGCAAAAAAAAAAATTATTTTTTTAAAATTATTTTTTTTATTTTTTTTTTAATTTTATTCAAGGATTAGCGGCGGTTTTTTAAAAAACCGCCGCGAAATAGCGGCGGTTTCGGTAAAACCGCCGGGAAATAAAATGAAAAAAATAAAAAACGTGAGAAACCCCGAAAACACTAAAACGATCATAACTTTTGATCCGGGCGTCCGTTGAAGCGCCACGACCAGTCAAATCAAAGCTCATGAAGAGATATAGAGGCACATATAATCAAAACCGTGAGACGTTCTAAGGTGTGGACGATATTAGAGTTATAAAAAAGTTGAAAAAAGTTCTCCAACTTCAAATGGCCATAACTTTCGCTCCGGGTGTCCTTTTGGGCTCTACCACATATCAAATCGAAGCCAGCGAAGAGAGCTACGCACCATTTCAACAGAAGCTAGATTCTGTCCAGTTTTTCGACCCCAAAAACCCCTCCGAAGGCCTCCAAAACCCCGTTTCTGTCACCGGTGTCCCGTCGAACTTGTCTTCAAACGGACCTAACTTTCGATCCGCGTGTCAATTCGGCCTCCTCCACCTGCCAGATCATAGATCGTTCCATGAGCTTCAGTTTGACTGGTTGCGGCGCCCACATGCACTCATAGATCATATGTTATGGCCTTTTTAGTGGGTATCGGGTTTGTTATGTTTTTCAATGCCTCGTTTCTAGCACCCGTTCCCCGTCAGCTTTTTTTTAAATGGTCGTAACTTCCGATCCGCCTGTCCATTCGGACTCTTTCACCTTTCAGGTTGAAGATCGTTTCGGGATCTTTGATTTGACAGGTCGCGGATCTAAAACGGACTCTCGGATCTTAAGTTATCTCCGTTAATGTGAGTCCAATGTTTTTGTCTCTTTATGACCGTTTTGACGAGTTTTAACGGTAGCTCCATTTATTACTGTTTATTTGGGTTTCCATGACTTGTTATCTTTATCAATGGTTTTTTGTGGGTTATTATGATGATTATGTTGAATTATTAAGGAGTTTTCCAGAGTTGTCACGAGTTTTCATGCGTTCTCATTCTTTCTAATAACTCATTCTTCAAATGCTTCTCCATCCTTTTTCATGCATTTTCATGATTTTTCATCCCTTATCACGTCTTTTCATACTTTTTCATGTGTTTCCTTTATTATTTATTATTTATTATTTATAATATACTTTAATTTATTTATTATATATTATTTGTAACTGGTTATTTATTATTTATTATTTATTATTTATTATTTATTATTTATATTTATTTATCATTTATATTTATTTATTTATTATTTATTATTTATTATTTATTATTTATATTTATTTATCATTTATATTTATTTATTATTTATTATTTATTATTTATTATTTATATTTATTATTTGTTATTTATATTTATTTATTATTTCTTATTTCTTATTTATTATTTATTATTTATTATTTATTATTTATATTTATTTATCATTTATATTTATTTATTATTTATTATTTATTATTTATTATTTATTATTTATATTTATTTATTATTTATTATTTATATTTATTTATTATTTATTATTTATATTTATCTATTATTTGTTATTTATATTTATTTATTATTTATTATTTATTATTTATTATTTATATATTATTTATATTTATTTATTATTTATTATTTATTATTTCTATTTATTTATTATTTATAATTATTTATTATTTATTATTTATTATTTATAATTATTTATTATTTATTATTTATTATTTATTATTTATTATTTATTATTTATTATTTATTATTTATTATTTATTATTTATTATTTATTATTTATTATTTATATTTATTTATTATTTATAATTTACAATTTATAATTTATAATTTATAATTTATTATTTATTATTTATTATTTATTATTTATTATTTATTATTTATTATTTATTATTTATTATTTATTATTTATTATTTATTATTTATTATTTATTATTTATTATTTATTATTTATTATTTATTATTTATTATTTATTATTTATTATTTATTATTTATCTTTATTTATTATTTATTATTTATTATTTATTATTTATTATTTATTATTGTTTATTGTTTATTGTTTATTGTTTATTATTTATTATTTATTATTTATTATTTATTATTTATTATTTATTATTTATTATTTATTATTTATTATTTATTATTTATTATTTATTATTTATATTTATTTATTATTTATAATTTACAATTTACAATTTATTATTTATTATTTATTATTTATTATTTATTATTTATTATTTATCTTTATTATTTATCTTTATTTATTATTTATTATTTATTATTTATTATTTATTATTTATTCTTTATTCTTTATTGTTTATTGTTTATTGTTTATTATTTATTATTTATTATTTATTATTTATTATTTATTATTTATTATTTATTATTTATCTTTATTTATTATTTATTATTTATTATTTATTATTTATTATTTATTATTTATTATTTATTATTTATTATTTATTATTTATTATTTATTATTGATTATTTATTATTTATTGTTTATTGTTTATTGTTTATTGTTTATTATTTATTATTTATTATTTATTATTTATTATTTATTATTTATTATTTATTATTTATTATTTATTATTTATTATTTATTATTTATCTTTATTTATTATTTACTATTTATTATTTATTATTTATTATTTATTATTTATTATTTATTATTTATTAGTTACTATTTATTATTTATTATTTATTATTTATTATTTATTATTTATTATTTATTATTTATTATTTATTATTTATTATTTATTATTTATTATTTATTATTTATTATTTATTATTTACTATTTACTATTTAGTATTTATTATTTATTATTTATTATTTATTATTTATTATTTATTATTTATTATTTATTATTTATTATTTATTATTTATTATTTATTGTTTATTGTTTATTGTTTATTATTTATTATTTATTATTATCGAGATTATATCTATTATTTA
The DNA here is from genome assembly GCA_963277665.1 of Viscum album. Classification (NCBI taxonomy): domain Eukaryota; kingdom Viridiplantae; phylum Streptophyta; class Magnoliopsida; order Santalales; family Viscaceae; genus Viscum; species Viscum album. The sequence goes on along the minus strand of OY728152.1, from coordinate 1,555,221,648 downwards.
TGTATTATTTGTTTTTTCAATTAATATATATAAGTATATTAATTTCTGTTTATTAACCACATGGCGAGCTTGCTGGAGTGGTAAAGTCTTTGGAAAATATGCAAGAGGTTAGGGGTTCAAATCTCACCAGACGCAGGATTTATTTATATTGCATGGGCATGCATGTGCATGGGCATGGGAGATGCATGCATGGATAAATAAATAAAATAAATAAATAAATAAATAAATAAATAAATAAATAAATAAATATAAAATTAAAAAAATTAAAAAAAATTAAAAAAAAACCCCCACTGAATCATTTAGCGGCGGTTTAAACCGCCGCTAAAAAACCACCGCGAAACGTTCCGACGGTTTTGAAAACCGCCGCGAATAGTTTCCCGACGCACGACTTAGCGGCGGTTTTTGAAAACCGCCGCCAATCAATTTAGCGGCGGTTTAAACCACCGCGAAATGAAAAAAAAACCGCCGGTAAATGCCTTTTTTGCCGTAGTGCCCACCTTCTGAATATCCATCAGCAGCATCACCTGTGGATATCTGATCACGTAGAGTCTCACAGCTAGCATCCTCGTGTTGTGCTTCCCTGACTCGCTGTAAGAGTGTAGGGGTAACAACCATCTACTGAAGGTATGCACCCTCATCTCCATCCACGAAGGATAACTGTAATGATGAAAACTGCCTTGTCGCCTCATCTAGCAACTGCGAACTGGATTTCCTGCTGAGAGCATCCGCCACTAAGTTCCCCTTCCTAGGAGTATAAATGATCTCAAAGTTGTAATCCTGGAGGAACTCAAGCCATCGCCTCTGTCTCAAATTAAGATCCTTCTATGAAAAGATATATCTGAGAATCTTGTGATCAGAGTAGACGGTAAACCGCTCTCCCATCCGGTAGTACCGCCACATCTTCAATGCGAGGACTACCGCTACTAACTCAAGATGATGGGTCGCGTAGTTCTTCTCATGTGGCCTCAACTGACGTGAGCCATAGGCAATCACTGCTTGCCTCTTCATTAGGACACAACCAAGCCCAATTCCTAATGCATCGCATCTTGTCAAACTCTGTCTCAGCTGCTGGAAACCTTGCTGGCATCTCTCCATCCACACAAAAGGCTGCCCCTTTCGGGTCAAAGATGTCATGGGTGCATCAATCCTAGAGATATCAAGGATGAATCTCCGATAGTAGCCTGCCAACTCAAGGAAACTCTGCACCTCCATCACGCTCTGTGGTGGCTCCCATGATAGCACTTCATCCATCTTGGCTGGGTCCACTGCTACACCATCTATTGAGATAACGTGTCCTAGAAAGTGGACCTCTTATAACCAGAACTGACACTTCGAGAGTTTCTCATACAACTGGTGCTCTCAGAGTGTGTCCAGAACCATCCTTAGGTGTCTCGTGTGCTCCTCCTCAGAAACAGAGTACACAAGGATATCATCGATGAAGACCACTATAAACCGGTCTAGATTGGGCTGAAAGATCCGGTTCATGATCCCCATGAACACCGCCGGGGCATTCGTCACGCCGAAGGGCATCACCAAGTACTCATAGTGACCGTAGCGACATCTGAAATCCTTCTTCGGTATATCCTCTCCCGTACTCGCAACTGGGGATAGCCTGATCGTAGGTCAACCTTTGAGAACCATCATTCCCCTCTCAACTAGTTGAATAGTTAATCGATCCTTGGTAGGGGATACCAGTTCATTATGGTCACCTGATTCAAGCGCCGGTAATCCACACATAGCCTCATGCTCACGTCTGCCTTCTTGGCGAACAACACTGGGGCCGCCCAGGGTGAAACACTGGGTCTCACAAAGCCTTTCTTCTGCAAGTCATCCAACTGCACCCTCAGCTCACGAAGCTCTATAGGAGCCATCCGATATGCTGATGCTGATATCGGTGTCGTCTCGTGTTGCAACTCAATGCATAAATCTATCTCCCGACTGGGAGGTAGCCTGTGGACATCCTCCAGAAAGACGTCCTCATACTCAGCCACTACTTCTGGAAACTGGACACTCTTAGAATTTACTGCGCTAAGGGCTAGGCTAGCCAACTGATGTGAAATTAGTTGTGCCCTCCCATGCATGAGTCCATCATGCGATTCCTGGGTCTCTCTCTCACCGACAAAAGAGTACCTCATTCCATCACTGCGGACACAGCGCACCCTTCGCCTAAAACAGTCGATCTGGGCATGAACTGTGGATATCCAATCCATTCCAAGAATGACATCGTAATCCCTCAATGCTACCACCAAGAGGTTCCAACCGAAACTCTCGCCTCCAAGGGTTAGGTCACACTGTCTACAGAGGTGTGTGATCTCTGAATCTTCTCCAGTCGGTGTCTCTAAGCGTATGGGTCGAATAAATGGCTCAACTGGAATCTCAAGGTCTCGAATAAGATAAAAAGTTAGAAAGTAATGACTAGAACCTATGCCTATCAATACGGAAACCAAGGTAGAAAAGACACAGATAGTACCTCTAATCATTCCAGGAGTACCTGGGTCATAAGCCTCTGCCGCCTGCAGCTGTCCCTGCCTCTGTCCACCATCTCCCTGAGCCTGGGGTGGACCTCCTGGGTGTGGTGGTGGTAAAAGATCAAAACGCCGACCACCTCCGGCTGCTCTCCCAGCTCCCCTACCACGTCTGAAACCCCACGGATCTTCCTGATCCACACGTTGCATCTGCCTTAGTGGTCCATCCACTGCTCCTGTGTCAGTAGTACGACGGGTCGGACAATCTCGAGTGAGATGTCCCCTACCATCACATGAGAATCATCGCCTCTCTTGATGCTGACTGGATGCGCCCTGAGAACCCTGTACGGAAGATCCCCTGTCCTAGGATCTTCTCTAAAAACGTCTCCCCCACCTGGGTCCCTGACGTCGGCTTCCTGCTGCCGAGTTCTCTGCTCCAGCTTGCCCACTACTAACATCTGCTGTCTGTCTCTACTCTGCCAAGAATCTCTCAACCACCAAAGCCTGATTGAGCACCCCAGTATAATTTGGAATGCTTATAGGGACAATGCTAGCTTGGATATCTCTATGCATGCCCCGCTCGAAAGTCTGAACTCGGAAGTACTAATCTCTAAACATATCCATCGAGTACTGTGAGAGGTCGGTAAACCTCGACGAATAGTCATCCACTTTCATGGTTCCCTGCTGAAGCTGAAGAAGATCTTGAATGCGTACTACTCTCAGGGTAATCGGTGAAAACTCCTCTCTGAAGAGACTCTCAAACTCCGACCAAGCAAGTGTCGCCTCATCGTGAGTCTGGATAACCAAACCCCACCATCATCCTGCCGAGCCCTGCAGAAGGCTCGCTGCCAGGATCACAATCTGGTCTGCTGGTGTCCTGACCAAATAGAAGACTAGCAACCGCCTCAAACTAGTCCTCAGCTACCTGAGGGTCAGGCTCACCTCGAAACCTGAGGGGTCTCTGTCTCTGAAACAGGTGGAGTGCGCTCATCCTACGCTCCTCCACCACTGGTAAAGTATGCACTAAACACTGTTCCACAGGTGGCGGGATAACTGGCACACCATCTGGTGGTAAAACTAGGGGATCTGGACCCTGTATCGAAGCTTCATCACTGAGAGGGTCATCCTCGTGATCGAGCTGCTGGATCCTAGCAGGTGCACATCGCAGAGGCATCCTATAAGGACACAATATGTATCTCATTTAGTGAGTATATCTAGAGAGCTGACACAAAAAGGACATGGAAACCACAACCCATTCCTATATGGTTCATGTACCATTATTTTCCCTCAAACTAGTGTTCTCAGGTTCCGAGTCTAAAAGCAAGTTATCAGAGTCTTGGTGTATGGATACGTCGGCCGCCCACACCAACACTGGGGTCCCTGGCCTGAAAGACGAACTCGAAACACTTAACCGTGTTGCCCCAGACCAACTCACAGACTCTCGGTCCTAAGGTAAAATCGACCACCTCTGATACCACTCTGTAACGACCCGTCCCAGTGGGGCCTGAGCCGCAACTCCCCAAGCCCGCCTCCAATAGTCCAGGGGCTAGTGACTAGCACCCAGTAGGCATACTACTAACACATAAAGAATTGCATATAAACATATACACACGCACACCCATATCCAAGCTCACAAAGATGAAAAGTAAAAACTACTAAAAACAGAAGAGATGCATGCATATAGTAAAACCCAACTACAGAGTATGACAAGAAATTAATGTGCAACAAGTTAAACCCTGGGCCAAAAGTACAAGCCCACCAGAAAGAATGTCTGTAACAAGTCCAACCTATAAAGAAAGGTGTTGGGACTGTAGTCTGTAGCCATATGAACACACCTTGGCCTGTCTGATCTCACTGTGTACGGTCCAGTCTTGGTCTGCCTAAAATCCTATCAAAGGCTCACTCGTCTCCACAAGACACGACACGTACGGGTAAATCCCGTGAAGGGGTGAGTATAACAATACCCAGTAAGACACCCTGAAACCACAAAGGAAATACCAAAAAGGAACGATACAGTCAGCTCCACACAGTATATGTCTAAAGAATATACCACAAGAATATCCAGATATACTCATGCACAATCGACTATCGCGAATACCACCACTAGGATCCAGCTCGAAGATTCCACCAATCATGCAACTGGGAGAACACACTCCTAGGTCTGAAGAGAGAGGAATGATGAACTCGTTAGAGGTGAACAAACTCCACAAGTACCTTGAGAACATGATGCTCAGATGAGGATCACAACCAAGTCATTGTGTGGTTCCAACAACTCAGTCTGAGCTAATTCGCTAAGCAGAGGATCAGCGCCTGGGTAAAGTTGGTCACGTCGATACCAAGAACTCTACCTAGGGTTCCAGGAATGAATAGAGGATCTGGATCTAAGACTCACAGAGGGGATTTGAATAAATCTATTCAGGGAGTTATGTTGAAGGGATCATACTCATGTGTAATGGAAATGATACCGGAACCTTCCGGGAAATGACCAAGGGTACGAACCCTAAGAGAACTAGTCCAACTCACAGAAGACATGTGGCCCAAGTCAATAAGAAATTGTTACACGGTGTGTAGTATAGTTACACGCCGTGTTCCTTGACCACGGGTAATGCCTTTGTAAACAGCACATGTCATTCATTCAAGTCGTGTAAAACCAAACTACACGGCGTGTAGAAAAGGTACACGTCATGTTCCTTGACCCCGGGTACTGCCCATGTAACCGCCCCGTGTCATTCAGCTTGTCAGATAGAAAGCAACTACACGGCGTGTAGAAGAATCGCACGCCGTGTCTGAGCACTTGGGCTCGCTCTGTGTATGTTGTCCATGTGCCCGTACATGGCCTCTATCCGTGTCCATGTCGCCTGCCCGTGTACAAGTACACGAGGTATCTCGTGTATCTGGTCGGGTCTGGTCGGGGAGGGGTATACACGGCGTGTCCATGGCCGTGTACCCTGCCTGTGTCTATGTACTCCTGGAATAAATGTTATGTAATCCTGCCGACGAACACACGCCGTGTAGCCCATACTACATGCAATGTAGTCAGGAAATTTACAGAAGCGTCGTCTTGCTCCGCGCGCCTCGGTTGTTGCTCCAGATCTTGATCCAATCGTTAGATCATCACAAAACTCCAGATTTGGGGTCGTCCCGCCCCTACAAAACCGATTACATCAGGTTTGGGCTTCTGGTCAGTCATGAAAACGCATCTCAATCCATCCGCACGAAACGCTCGAAGAACGGGAACTGCCGAACCACATCGATTCATCCTCTGCGGTGGTCGTCACACCTCCTCTAGGTCGCCTTGATGTTGGATCTTTGATTTCAGATCGTTGCGTCAAAAAACGAATGCACAAAGATTGATTTCCTCCAATAATTCATAGAACGCAACAAAGAACACGAGGGGGAAAACAAGAATCAACAAGAGGGGTGAACCTTGATCGTTGTTTGTGATGATCCGGGTTTGCCGCCGTTAGATTGAAAATGAAAACAATCTCAAGAATCAAAGCCTCAAATCCCAGCATGAACCCATCCCGCAAGAACGATCGACCCGCGGGCTAATCGGTTCGTGGATTAGTCCGCTTTCATCGTGGAAATCAAAAACAGGGAAGGAAAAATCAAGACAAACATCCTATCTGGATTTCGCGGCGTTCGTCGATGATAATCTGGTTGCTGCGTCGTCGTCGCCGCGTTGGGAGGTTTCCTCCAGAGCCTCCAGAGCCGCCAAGGGTTTCAGGGTTATGGAAATTGTAACCCTGATCCCCTGCAAAATCTCCATTTTAAAAGATAAGGGATTTCTCTGTAACGAAATTTAAATAAAATATTTAAATAAAATATTTTATTATAGTTGCGTCCAAAAACCAGATTTTACTACCGACCTGTGCCGACCGATGTTAGGCCTCTCCTAAGGTAAAAATGCTGATTTGAACGCAATGTTGACCCCATATTTCTGATCCGAGCACCCTTTTTGGAGTTATTCAACTTTTTCAGGAAAACTACACGCGCACGTTATTTAATTATTAAATTAAATTCAAACATTTTTTCCAGGCTCACAGGTCCTCGGAACTGCATGCGGTCTTAGAGTCTGGTCTCGAATTAATTCTCATATAATATTGAAATTAATACAGGGAGAAAATTCGGGACATTACATATAAGGACCTACCTAATGAAGGACGTACCCAAAGAAGGACCTACCAAAACAAGGACCTATCGATATAAGGACATAATGGCAGAAGGACCTACTAAAAGAAGGACATACCGATAGAAGAACATACAAATAGAATGACCTACCGACAAAAGGACCTACTGAAAAAGTACCTACCAATATAATGAACTTCTCATCAACACTTAAAACATTTTCTTTACTCATAAATTAAATCTTTTGACAAATTTTTATATTGTGTTATTTGGTGATACATATTACCTATATGACTTTTTGCATACATCATTATCTCTAATCTCAATGGTACGAGGTACACCACATATTCAAAACATCCCTATTTTTGACTTCAATAGTATATATAGAAATCACTTGAACAAAAAGGGAAACCACCATAGTTAGCGAACATACAATGTGGAGAAAAGTATATAGGATAATAAAACTCATTATTTATTATTGTGAATAATGAAGGATTTTATGATAACAAAAAAATCTCGGCATCCTTGAAGAAAAAAATCCTAGAGAAGATAACCTTTGTGGAGCATATTAGATCACTCAAAACTAGAACTCAATGTTTCTATAACACTCTATTTTACTATTTTTTTACCAAAGGGGACTCGAGATTCACATCTACTACGCCTATGAAGTCCCAATGCTTCACGAACATCACACAGAGTATTATAAATATTTTCAAATTATTTATTATTTGTAGTGCACGTTCATATTACATTTCGATCAGTGCGTGTATGTATAAAAAACATACATTATCGCCATAACATTGATGGAATATACAACATATCATAAATCTCTCAATTGTTTTTTCCATTTTTCTCCCACGTATAAATATTGAAGATGTCCATGTGTGGAATGGTTATATTTTTTTCCCACAAATAACTATGTTAGAGGTATAGTTAACCTAGATATCTTTGTGTGATATTGTGAACCTAGGTCCATGTTGTAGATAATGATTATTAATAAAAACTACTTGGTGGTAGGTGATTATTGAGTGAAGAGGAATAAGTCTCTTCTAGAGAATAAACCTCAAATTTTAACTACATTAATTTTCAAATATATTTTTCTCAATGTTATCAAATATTTCTAGAAAATGAATGTTTCTAAATTTTTAATCATAGTTAATGTTTATATGTCTTTTTGATTTATTTAGTTACTTCACAAAGTTATACAAATCTTCCAAATTATTATAACTAAGAATTAATAAATATTTTTTAAAATTAAATTAACATTCAAAAATATTATAAATCAACTAAATTTGTTAACAGTGATGTTTATATTTTAAATTTTGGGTATTTTTAAAAAAAAATTTTAAAAAAAATTATAGGAAATCAATTCGCCCCCTCATGAGTGTCTTACTTCGACCAAAAACAATCATCCATGCATTGTAATAAACATTTATTTTTGAAAACTACCATATGAAATGTCAATAATTACCCCATACGTAATAATCAATACAGAGTATCTAATAATAATTTATATTTTGCATGGAAATATATTTGACATTAAAGTTTCCCAATTCAATAAATGGGATATAATTCACAGAATACCCCCTAATCAAGACTACGTAAAATGTGTTGTTTAAATTGTATAGAGTATTTGGTATATAGTTAAGTTAATATTATAAATTATATTAAATAAATATATGATAACAAAGATAATGGACATAGTGGAGACCTTTATTTAATAAAAAAATGTGTAGCATTGAAGAGAAGTAATTTGGAAAATATATAGGAACATTAGTTGGAAGATTTTAATAAATAATTTCCATTAAATATTTTAAATAGTCGTATAAAAATTTAAAGAAAATGTAATTTAAAAAAAATTTTCATGATATTTCATGAATACTTAAAAATAAATTTCTAGAAAATAATGTAAAAAAACGTAATCATGAAAATAAACAATACAAATTTAACTGAATGAGGATCGAATGATATGAATATAATCAATTGAAATTAAATCCTTTTTAAAAGAAATTACAAAATTAATATCCAATTCATTTTAATAATTCATAAGGTAATGGTAATACATATTTATTTTGAATAACTAATAAAAATATATAGAGGAAGATAGATAATAAAGAATGAACCTAATTTCGTGATAATTAATTCATGTATAAAATGTTTTAAAATAGATTAGTTTCACAGTTTGGTAAATAATTAAAAAAATGAACTGCTAAAAAACATTTCATACTGTAAAATATTAATATAAATTCACATATAACATTACATCATCTTAATATATTATTCAAAAAAAGATATTAGCTTTTTAGAAACATAATAAAAAATATGTTTATGAAAGAGAATGTGTTTTGACCAAAAGGGGAGATATTATGGGTTTTTATTAAAACCCATCATTTTATCGATTCGAGTTAAAAAAGGTAAAATAGAATGATTAAATGAAAATAAAAAAAAATATTATAAAAAAATATTGTGTTTATGAATGTAATATTATATGATACCCTAATAGAAATTAGAATATAAAAAATCTCAATAAAGAGTTATATTATTCCAAAACCCTATAAAAACAGCACATCATTTGAATCAAAACCTCATTATAGAGATAATAAAAAATTGAAAAATTAAATCATTGATTAATATGTACATTAGGGTATAAATTTTAAAATCAACAGAATATACACCATATAATAAAAAAGGGGGATAATTCAAAAAATATATCAAAAAGGATGATTGAGATGATAAGATGTTATAGATCACAGAAAAAATTAATCAAAATCTATTAAGAGTGATATAATAAAATTGGAAATTATTTACCATGATTTAATAGTATAACAATATATAATATTGCAAATAGAAATCTTATCCACCTTATATTGGAAATATGTGTATAATTCTATTGATTTATAGTGAAAGATGCTTGAGATGAAAAACCATACAATAAGTTCTATATTTGGAAATAATCCAACCTTATATATAATAATTTTATAATTATTTTATATCTATAATGAAAATATATTCATCATTATCTTATAGTATATCACTTTATTATAATTTCTTATTACAAATTTAATAGCATTCCATTGGTAAATTTAATATTTTTTGTTAAACATTCATTTTTCTATGCATGTTATGTTTCGATGGATCCAATTCGTTCACCTTAGTAATGTTTTCATAATCTAAATATTTTTATTGAATATTAAAATCATGATTCTAATACATTTATGTTTCATTATAATTTTATATAAAATAAATTATTGGTTTGATGGAATGAATTAAAATTCAATTTTTCTTTGATTGTTAAAATTAACAAATGATATCAAATTATAGATAAATAAAACATTTAATATTGACACTAATTTATTATGATATAACTTTAATTTTTTTATTATAACATAATATTTCCATTACATGACATTAAATAGTCATTCTCACATAAAAAGTATAACAATTTTCTTCTAGACTGAGTAATATAAAGGAAAACAAGAAGATATTTTAATGACTTAATGTGTAAGAAAATGTTATTGTATAATGATAAAATATAATTGTGTGAATCATAATAATTTTATTTAAATTATATTTATTCATTTAAAAAATCTATATTATTGTCATTATGCAACAATATTGAAAAATTATATTCATAATTCATTCAATTGGTAGTCCGTATATACACAAGAGTGAGGTTTTGATTTTCCAACGAAAGTGGGGGAGATGTTAGATAATATTTTATAGTTCAAAAATAATAATAATATCCTAAATAAAATATATATCAATTGTACTAATATTTAAAATAATCCATGTGAGGCTATGGTGCAAAAAATTAAATATATCACAGTATGAATTTGATATCCCTCACTTATACATGAGAGACAATTTCATTTTCCATTTAATGAAAAAGAGTTCGAATGTAGTTTTTTCAAAAACATAATAATATATTGTTTTATTAATTCTAATAATGTCATTATATTTTTATAGATATAATATATTTATAGGAGGTAAAATATGAAGGTAAACTGAAAGAATTTAGTTACTATGTATACCTTCTCATTGGATATCTTAAATTTTCATACAACTTATTCCAAGAAGGATTGGTCTTTTGGGGGTACTAAAATACATTGTAAATCATTAGAAAAAGTTTTGAGTTATTTGGGAATGGATTTTTTAATATAGGATACTTGATGTATGTGAAAGAGTGAGGGGATGAGGCACCATTTTATATGTGATTGGAGTAAAAATCCTATAGATATGAATACCATTTAAATATAAAAAATGTATATTTTTTAATTGTTTTTAATATTTAGTCCAATTCAAAATTTTGAATATTTAATTGTTTAAATCCTGTAATAATATCATTTATATACATTTCATGCGATATTTTATGACTTATATATTAGTTTAAACCCCCCTATTAAGAATATTTTCCATTACCATGGTTATTGATTCCCCGTGGAAACTATTAATTATTAAATAAAAATAAAATTATTGTCATTAAAAAACAAAATATTCCAATAAATAATATGAAATTCTTTTTTATATTAAATTTTTTGAATTGTAAATGATTTATTATTAAATAATTTCATGTAACATAATTAAAAAAAGAATATTGAAAAATACCCCTTTGTGAATAAAAAATATTTGTATGAAAATATTGTGTAATGATGACTCTAGGATAATTAATTATTATAGTTCTAATAAATAGAAACTTATTTTACCTTAAATGTAGAAGAAAAAAGTAAATTATCCATATGAATACATGACTAAAATTGATAACAAAAAATAGTTTTTATTTGAATAAATAGGTTATGTAGATTTCTAAAATAACAAAAATATATTTACAAGATCGGTATTATAATTTAAAATGAATTATTTTTCAAATATATATTTCCTCTTGAAAAGGTTTCAGAAAATATCAACACATTTTTATATGATGATAATTCCATAATAGTTATACTATTTGTATAACTATTTACCAAATAATCATTTAATTTAGAAAAATCCTAAAAATTTAACCTATGATAATTTTTAGATCATAAATTCAATAAGAATTTTTTTATTAAATCTAATGTTCCTAAATTCCTAAATTCACTTTTAAATGAAAATATGAAATTTAATAAATACCTTATTTTATAAAAAAATGAGACATTATGCAATTAATTGTTTTGACCTTATTTCATATCATTTACAAATAATGGTATATTTATTTGTTTTAAAATTTATTATATTTTTTTGATAATTATTTTTCATTTTAATATTTTATTAAAAAAATAGTTCATTTTTGAAAATATCACTCACTTTTCAACTAGATATTTACATAATTTTATATATACTAATATACCATGTTGTTACATTTTCCCACCAAATTAATTATGTCCTTGAAAATTTTAACTCATGTATAATGTATATGATATTATAAGATTATCAAAATAAATTCTATGGTGTGTAATTGAACTTCAAAAATAATAAATTTAAATGGAATTCCTAATATTATAAACTTTAATCAGAGTTAAAATATGGGAATTATTGTAATTTAGAAAAAAAATATACAAAAGTGGAAAAATAACAATAAATCAAAATTGAATACATTTCCATTTTAAATGAAATTTTTTCTCTAAGTGAATACATAGAAACATATGGTTTCTAATAATTTATTAAGCCATGTATTTATCATTATGAGGTTAATAATTGTGAGTTTATTTAAAAAATCACACCCTAATTGATGAGAGATATTTTCCATATAATACTAATCATATATAAATTACCCAAGATCTATTTTGAAGAAGTATTTTACCATTTCAAAATTAAATTTGTTTAAAAATAAATTTTTTAATTCCATAAGAATAATATTTTTCTTTGGATTTTTTAGGTAGTATTCAATCTCTTATTTATATAATAATTTAATATGAATATAATATTGATGAATTATTCATGCCTAAATCACTTAAATTAACTTGTAATAGATCATAAGATCTGTAAATGAAATAAGATTATATCCACTCTACCTCTATATATTTACAAAAAAAATGTTATCAAATGTAAATATAGTATATAATCCATCAAACAAATAAATAGTACATTAATCTCCTAATCCCCAATAGTAAATCCTATAGTTTAATATAATAAAAAATTAAATAATTTATATACAAATTTCATACCCCAAAAACCTAATATATTTCATTAAAAATTTATCCCAAACATACTTAATATTTATACCCAAATAATATTAATAACCCATAATTTATCACACAAAAAATCCATATTCCCTAATAATATGTTCACCAACATAAATTAAGGATTTATCATACTGAAGTTATTTATCATAAAACCCATATATGAACCCAAATTATAACCTAATTTTTTTTTCCTCAAATAATAAAAAATGTTGAAATGAAAAATTCTATGTAACCCATAATTTTCCATTCACCATAATTCCCATTATGTTATAAAATTATGTTGAAATAATCCCAGAATATATTTTTCTACCTAGCCACCAAAGAAAATTTCAATCAATTGTGTATCAACAATATAAAACTTATGTTCCGAAAACATAAGAACCCATTTAACAAATTATAAAAAACTAATTCAATATCAAATAATTTATTAAACTCAATGGTAATGACAATTATTAAAAAGTTATTCCAAATATAATTCATTTAGAATAACCTTTATAATAAATAACATGTCAATAATAATTGGTAAATCTGCCTCAATAGTCTATTTAAAATAATTGTAAAAATATTATTCATCACCTTAAAATCTAATCAAATAGAACCTTGAATGTTTATCTATTCCTTTTATCATATTATCATCATTAAAATTACTTACATGTTGTTGTGCAATAAACTCTTAAAATATCCATAATTGATAACTTCCAAATCCATAATGTTTTCTAATCCTTTATCTGATATCAGCTATGGAAGCCTAGTCTTGTACACCCCAATTCATTTGTATAATCAAAATCATTACATTCTAGTTTTGATGGTATCTAAAGGGACCCAATTTTTTCAATATATAACTATGAAGTATAAAAATAACTAATAAAATTACATACCAAATACCATTATATAATTAAGTCATTATAGAATTAAAAAAACATTAGAAAGATAACCTATAATGTTACTATCATAAAAATCACCAAAACAATATTCCTAACATGATCCCCCTCTAAAAATATCATATATATTACTCTTATATATAAGCTAGTGAAATTGATGAATAAAAAGGGTGACCTTAGATACTAAGTATGATAATATGTCAGACAAAAACTATCAATAAATAAACAAGGCACAACAAATATGATAGAAATACATAATAATGAATCGTGGAATTAAACATAGTACATAACCATAATTTTTTTCTAAATAAAAATTAAATATAATTGATCAAATAGAATGTAATAACTAATTAAATAGAAATGTAAATTCATAATATTAAATTTCATAATCATACCATCAATTCCTCTATAAAATACATCATGCATTCCATCATGTCATTGGTAATGACATCATAAATAATTAGGAAATCATACTTTGATAACCCAGTCTGGTATGTCTCACAATACCCACTAATACATTGATGGGATACACAATATTGGGCCACACCTATCACTTTTTAAATGTTTTGAACTCATCATATGAAATAAATGAATAATAATACAATATATAATAAACATTACATAGTAATAAACATTTATATTATAAATATAACATAAGAAAATATCAATATTTCACCTGTATATAATCCTCTGAAAACAATATATCATTGTGTTTCATATAAAAATAAAAAAATATTGATTTAAAACATTTCAAAATTCAATAAGTAATCCATCATTTTTGGTAAAAAAATTTTTAATATAAGTTATGTATAATATAGTGTTCACACTATATAGATTAATGGGTTTATAAATAATTCAATACTAAAAACGACATTGAATATATATTTGATAATAAGAACATGAACATAAACGAGACAATAATTTCATACAGAAAACATTATATTATAGTAACATTAATTATTATTGAAAATTATATAGAACATGGATTTTAATCACTTAATAATTGTTTTTGTTTATAGATTTTGGATCTTTATATAAAAAATGATATTTAATGTCACCTTAAAAAACCATTTCACGAGTTGTATGGAAGGCCTAAAATGTTTTAAATGAAATATAATTTGGAATAATGGAATACTATAAGTAAATTAAAAATATGTACAAAAATTCACAGGAGATTTAAAATAAACATAAGTGGGATGAAATACCATTTTATAAAAATTTAGAAATGATAAATACCCATACATATCATACATATCTTCTAAATAATAATAAATGAATAATAGTAACTTAACATAAATACCCTTGATAGAATTATTTATGTCTTGTTCCATTAGAAACATTTACCCCAAAATAATTGGTCCATATGCAATCAACACAATCTTCCTATGTATTATTTGTAACTAGATCCCTTCATAAACAATTAATATAAAATACTTTGCATTATAACCAAGAGAAAAGTATCCATAGAATGTGTTAACTTATAGGACTAATAAGGGTAAAAAAAGGTAGATACGTTAATATAATGTAAGAATAAATGTATGAGAAAATTACCATTATATTTTAGGACCATTCCCTATAAATAACAGTTCACAATCTTGTGTAGTGGGAAAAATATTAGCTATTAATAATACCTGAAACCTAAGGGAATGATTGGACATTAATCATCATATCATGATATTGGAACTAGTTATATAGTAGTGTCATACATGTAAGAATAAAAAATATTTTCCTTTATAGGAAATGCTCATTTTAGAGGCTATTATAGTAGAGTGTGTTCACTCACTAATCCATCACAGTAGTTATGGTTTACTTCCAAGACTATCGTAGTGGATAAATTCCCTTACTGAATTGGGTTCACTCATTTTTCTAGTTTTATATATTTATTGAAATATAAATCATTACTCAATTAATTTGGTCGGAAAAATAGTCCCTACCCATGACATAATGAAAATAAAACATATATGTTCCACAAGATCATAAAAAAGTTATTATAGAAGAACCCATTAGACAAATTTATCTCATAATCCATTCATCATATTAAATCCCATAAAAATAAATGGGTTTAATATAAAATTTCATTATTGAATTACCCATTGAAATGAAATTGGATTCATAAAAATATTGTCTCCATAAACATATACCTCAAATAGAAATAATATATATAGGTTCACTGGTTCATATCCCCACTACTGATTAAGTACGGTCAAATGATTTCATGCTGGATTGAAATAATATTTTGAATGAAAAATCACTTGTAATATTTCTAGAGGGAAAATATATTTTCATTAAAAATCAACATTGTATAATTAAAAATTATTAAAATATTGTTGATGTAATTTTCATTTAAAATAATATTGAAAAGAATATAATGTAATATAAAATTAAAATGATAGTCGTGATGGTGGGAGATTCATTTTATGTCATACACATTAAAAAAAATATTCCATACACGTTTTTGGTAAATAAATAATGGGAAATATTTTTTAAATGATAAGAATATTCATGTAAAAAAATTCTGAAAATCCAATAAATTGTGAAATTGAAATAAAAAATTATAGTGTAATATTTAAACATATGTTAAAACATTTTTAAAAACAATTATATGGATGAAATATGGTTTTTTTCATTGAAGAGGGAAATGATTTTGAATTTCATAAAAAATATTCATTTATAAAATATTGATCACGGGGAGATAAAATTGTCCTAAAAATATATTCAATAGAAATAGATATATTATAAAAACTTTCATAATTTTAGATATATTTAAATGAAATGTTTTCATATTTGTAAACAAAATCATAATTCATCGATAAAAAATGTGATTGTAACATCACTCTCGGGAAAGATATATAACTTTTTAATAATCATCCCCATTAAAGAATTAATTAAAATGAAACCTTAATATCATTAATATAGGGTTATTTATTATATAAAATTTAAAATTTGTAGTATATACCACCCATAGAAGTTGATAGCTGTTTAACATAACATCTATCTCAAAGAAAAAAATTGTGATAATTCATTCCATTACCATAATTCTATTATTGCTTCATACAAATACGGATATTTTATATAAAAATATATTTAATTCTTAAATCTATTAAATAACCATGCTTATATATATATAATTATATATTAGAATTAATTTTGACCATTTCTTTCAATTTATAAATAATTCCATGTTGAAATCATGTTTTGGTTTATAACTAGCTAGTTTTTCATTTATGTTTTTATTTGGTATTTTCGGTACACATAATTTTATCACCATCCCATTATAAAAAAATATCAAACATGATATTATTATCATACATACATAGTATATATTCATTTTGAGTAGTCTATAAATTAATAGATTGAAAATGAAATATTGTATTCTTACAAATGATTGGCCCTATGTACACCTGAACATTATATCCATTTTATCGATGGTCGAAATGAATGGATGTTAAATAATATATTAATATTCCTGAATATTTTTTGTAATATAAAATACACATATTCATTAAATTTACCATAATTAGCTTATATTAAAAGTTTTTGTGAAAAAACGAGTCATATCGCTTCATGAAGCGGTTGTCCACTGTAAACATGAACAACGTCATCATATCCCCCTCAAAATGGAATGAATGATGGTATAAGTCGTATCAGTATATAAAAATATTATAATATTAAAAATATATAATATATATGTATATATTAAATGATTTATTATATCTATCCTTGTATGGTAGGGATATAAAATTAATATCATCGTCCTACGTGGTAGTAGTCCTCCATACACATGAATGATGATTTTGTATCCCATTTGACGGAATATGAGAAGGATTTATATTATTACATTAACATAATAATAAATTTTTGTACGTGATATAATTATGTGTATATATTAGTATTATTGGAGATTATTTGAATGATGTGGATGAAGAAACCAAATAAAGACGTTCAATCAAGCACAATACCTCTTCTTTGGAGAACCTCCATAGGTAAACTCTAATTGTTTTAATTATATGGATTTATTATAATATATATTATTATTACATAATATATATATTCAATTATTCCAAATTTGATTCATATATTTTTTCATAATTTAATTTAAAATTAATCCCACAGACGTGATGAAAATGTAGGTTTTCAAATAGTGTAATTTTGATTCAAATAATGATTTTATATTGATTGTATGAATAATAATAAAAATTAATTAATATAAATTGTTGTTTATTGACGTATAATATATTAATATCTCATAAATCATAACTCATATGTTTTTAATTAATTTACAAATGCAACATTCTGCACTTTAAAATATTATTTATAAGTATCCCTTTTTATTTAAAAGACATATACTAATAACAAATATTGTGTTGACTAAAAATTATTTATGTTGGTAAAATATAATTAAATAATACTTTTATTACATGAAATAATATTTAATACATAATTTGAAAATATATTTAACTAAATAATTATTATGAAATTAAATGTTTTACAAAAAAGGATATATTTCACTATTCACTAATGAATCAATCTTTTCAACAAAAATATCATACATTAAAAATAATTAAATTAAAATAATCCAACATAACAACTATTTTTATAATATCAATAAAAATTCTAAATGTGAAAGTAATTAATTTGATTATTTATTTATAAAATGAAATGAAAACAGTTTTTTTTTGATGAAATAGTATTTTCGAGACAAATAATGCTTTTACTAAAATGGAATAAATTTTTTCAGTAAGTTAAATTTATATAAAACAATTATAATTAATATTTTAAATTTTTTAATCCAAATTCTCCCTCTAATTTTTATGGCTTGGTAGAAATTATCATGTTTAATTAAATTTTTAATTTTTTATTGTGGTTTATTAAAACTCAATGTTGTGTGTAACACAAACTACTAAAGTAATTATATATATTTGATCGAAATATTTCATAAATTATAAATGTGGTCTATTATCACCCCCAAATAAATTAAAATTTTCCATTTAATTTTTTTACACCAATATATTCATAATTTAATTCTTCTACCTCATCATATTCTTAAGTTCCAATTTAACCTCCACAAACTAGTGGTGCTACCAAAAAACATTTGCAAGGTTAGTGGTCTTGTTTTATAAAATTTTATCTATTCTTTACAGAATATCCACTAGTTATTCCTCATAATAATGACCTGCCTTTTATATTACAACATCTGAGTTCAATATATTTGAATTTTCAGGTATGTAAATCCTCAAGATTGATAAACGGAACCCATCCTGAACATAAGCGAGGTATATTAGAAGATCCAAATAATAAGATATTATCCCAAAATGAACAAAAAATTAAAATAGAACATTATAAATAGGGACTTTTTTACATTATTTCCAAATTTCATTTTGGGATTCCATCGTTATATTCATAGAAACACTTTCTCATAGTCAATGTGTTCCACATCATGTTGAAAATTGTTGGCATAACAATTATATTGATATTTTTTCTACCAAATATGATATCAAATGGATGAACCTTCTGTAAATTTTCTTCAAATATGTTAGGTTCCAATGGATTTATTTCTCTAACATTATTTTATTGTGTTATATATATATGCTTCTTTCTATGGAGGGATTCATAAGGATCCATTGGAATAGTTGAGTGAAAGTTATTGATTTATGGAAACTAAACCACATGAAGGTGTTGATCCCAACCCAAATTTAAATCCATGGTATTAGATATTAACATAAACTTTAGGCATGGAATTGTTTTCTTGTATTAGAAATTATTTTAAGGAAGGAAGATAATTTTGAAACTAAAATACTTTTAAAGAGATAGCTGGAGATATCACTATAAAATTGAGGTAAATATTATATCTCAATCAGAACTAATGGAATTTGGTACTCCATGCAACTATACAATACCCTCAATATATATCCTAGAAATATGATTCATAGATATAGCTTATTAAATAAAAAAATCATGATTAATTTATAAAGAGATGAAATACCTCCCATATATCATTATTCCCTTTAGATTCTTTGGGGTGTCTGGTGATAAAATATAGGGAAATTTTTTTGCATTTCTATTTAGGTATGGGTGTTGGATGTAACATCCCCATATATTTTTCTCTATAATCCTTAACTTTCTTGTAAATTGAGAACTAAGATAAAAGATCCATGAATTTTCAATTCACACTATCCCATAAAATATACTCATTCAAATCACTATTCTTTTTCATACTTACAGGTTAGATAGAGAATAAAGAACAAGGAGATTCCAACAAAAAATCCTTCTTGATATATGATAGACACGGAATAAAAACATAGATCATAAACCATACCAATTCAATCAAAATGAATGTAAAATTCTATAAAACTTATAACTATATATCATAGTTCTATATCTTCCTTCTATGATATTTAATTATTCCCCTAGATAGATTATTAAAAATTCCACTCTGAATGATATAATTTCTACATTCCTTTACGATTTCTAGGTCTATCCATTTCAAATCCAAAAATATGGGGTCTTTTATGATCCCCATTAAGGATACTCTAGCCTAATACTTTTGAGTCGCAATATATTCTAACATATTCCCATTCACAGGTTGATAATGTATTAAACATTCATAATCATTAATAAAAAATAACCAGATTCAATGAATCACATTTAACCACATCAGTGTAAATATACACTTTAAAGTATATTTATCAGAATATATAACACATTTATCACTATAAATATAATGAATCCATATTGTTATTAAAAAAATTAATGTAGAAAACTCCAAATAATGAGTAGGGTAATTCTTCTCATGAACCATTGATTATAGTAATGTGTGCACTATTACCATTTTATTCTACATAATAATGCCTTCCAATATATTATTGGATACTTCACAATTTATTTAAAATAATTATCAATATAATGGTATTGTAAGAATGGGTGTGGTTAATATTTTTGTCCTTTTTTATTGGAAATTTTCATACATTCATCTCTCCATAAGAACATGTCTCCCTTTCATGTTAAATTGGTGAGTAAATTTGAGAGTTTAGGCAAAATTTCAACAAATCATGTATAATATCTATAAAAAAAAAGAACACTATAGATCATAATCTCCATGGATTATTCAAGTCTTCATTAAAAATCTTTTTTCATTGATGCATCTAAAAATATTCCATCTCTCTGGATTATATGAACAATGAAGAAATTTTTCTCCCAAATTAAAATATTGTATATTTTTCATATAGTTTCTCATTCATTAGGATCCTTAGTACAATTATCAAGTGATCTTCATGGACTTCTGAACTATATAAATAAATAATAATATCATCTATAAAGACAACCAAAAACTGATCAAATTAATTTATAATTTTCTTATTCATTAATTATATAATGAGAGGATCTAAATTAGTAAGATCATATTGCATCACCATATACTCAAACTATCAGTCCCTTAAATAAAATGATGTCTTAGTAATATCCTCCTTCATGACAATTAATTGATAATATAAGAATGGTGGTTAATGATAGAGTATTATTGGTCTCTATGATGTTGATAAAATTGGTAATCAATGAGCGGTAGAGGATATTTTATATTATTGTGATTTGTTCATATCCTGATAATCATTCCATGGTTGCATCGAACCAAAATTTATTTTTTAAAAATATAACCTGTGAACCCTATGGTATAACTTGTGAAAAATG
Organism: Viscum album; assembly: GCA_963277665.1. Taxonomy (NCBI): domain Eukaryota; kingdom Viridiplantae; phylum Streptophyta; class Magnoliopsida; order Santalales; family Viscaceae; genus Viscum; species Viscum album. The sequence continues at coordinate 1,555,200,330 of OY728152.1, read as the reverse complement.
TAATCCATTATCAACATTATATTGTAACTATGTTTTCAATTCTGGAAACCCAATCTGGTCCATTCTATATAGAGTCTAGGAAATAGGTATAGAACATTTTATGGTTTAAATTGAGAACTCAAAATAATTTCACAAATGGAAGAATATTAATCACTTCATGAAATAGATCAATTTTTTTCCAAAATGATAATATCACTGATGTTGAGTTTCTCCCAAACTGTATTAGATAAATTTCACTTTGAAATAGGAATCAAAAGACATACATTGGATGAGATTTCAATTAGAGTTTCACATTTATCATCACGTAGAAATATTGTCAAATGTGGATTTGAAATCTGAAACTAGAGTTCCATCCATTGTAAAAACCAATTAAAAAGATAACATAATCATATAAATAAATTACATTAAAAGGAAATTTTGAATAATAATATAGTATTTTCACTATTCATTAAAAATGAACTTTACCAGAAAAATACCAAAAATTGACCCCAAATAAATTTTGATGTCCATAATCTAAAGAAGAATATTATTTTGTCAAATATAACATATAAAAGTAACCAAAACTATATTTAAAGAGGATTATCCATTAAACGGTGGTCAATCAAACTTTTAAAGTAAAATATGTTAAAAATTCGTTCATTCACATATTAATGCTCTAAATTTTATTGGATAAATGTAAAAACATTTTACAAAATTATATAATCATTTTGTTTTTTGTTATGTTCATTGTCCCCATTACAACGGCTAAGTTTTAACTACGATTTAAAATAATAATATTATATTATTAGTTTGCAACATGAGATTTCAAAGAAACCCATTGTTGCGTATCGAGTACACGATCCAACATAGCCTCCCCTTTAATGTAGAATTAATATTTACTTCACAAATATTAATAAATATGAAACATTTCATGTTCATTATTTACCAGGTATGTTACATCCTTCCCCCCATTTCGGAATTGCAAGCTCAAAATTTTAAAACTAGGCTTGTAGACATCTTTACAAGTCCCACAACAGAAAAGAGTTAGTTAAACTATCACTTTAAAAGAAGGAATGAAAAGTACAAAAGGTCAACCAGGATAACCCAAACTGGGATTCCATGTAAGAAAAACATGGATATGGAAGATAGAACAAACGATCAAGTTCTGATAGAGAGTGATAGAAAACATTATTAAGATAATGTTATCCACCAGAAAATCACAAACTTATGATGCGTTAAACGGTCTTAGATTACCCAGTATGAAACATAAAACAAAAAAAAAATTAGTTTTACATTCATTTTCATAATTTTGAATAATTCATTACTACATAAATTATGAACATAAGTAAATATACATACCTTCAAGTAGAGTTTCATACTTTAATAAGTTTCTTCCAAAAACTAATTTTTTCTCTAAACAATGAGCATTCTGAAACACATGGTCACATCAAATTACAAGAATCATCATCTAGAGAATAACATAATCCACAAAAGACAAACTATATATTTTTCTTTTCCTTAGACATCAACTAAAATCAAAACATTTTGTGCGAGATCAGATAAAACCCAAAAGGATAATCTTTTACAAAAAGTAAAACTACTCATAATCTCTAAATTTTTTCAAACAATACCCAATATTCAACCAAGACCATTCAATACACAATTCTATTAAAATTATTCAAAATAATCAAAACTAAGATTGAAACCCAAAACACAGAAGGAATTAATCACATAGTCTTCCGAATTAAATATTACCATTTAACGCCACAAACATAGACTAGAGATAAAGTCTCATTTTGAAGTATAATTAACCAAATCACATATTCTATAAGATAGGTTAATCATTTCCATAAATAACCCAAATCACTATATGTCCAAAATAAAAATTTATATTCTTTCAAAATAAAATTTCGACCATTAATCCACAAATGTAATGCCATAATATTTTATTTTTCATTAGCATAAATTATTCCCAAAAGAGAGAATGTATTCCAAAATTAATTTTGTCACATAATCACCAAATCATTTTCTTATACTAAGGATACCCATTTCATAAAACAGATGATCTCAAATCATCTTATTCTTGATCAATGAAATCATTTAACTAAAAATAGTAAGTCATACTAACCAGGGATATCATATAGTCATGTGGTAGGTGATAAATCACAATCACAAATTGGTTTTGGGTTTGATTTATACGGTATTTCTGGATGCGATGGGTTGTCACCCATCCTACGGGTTGTCCTTTTTATAAAACTCAAAAATAACTATAACATGTTTTAACATCATTGGTTTCCTTATACTTATAATTTTCATCCCAATTCATTATGATCTCAACATCTTAATTCTTGAAGACTTATATATATTGTCATTTTTTTATTTCAACACCATATGATAACATAAAACGAACCCCAAAATGAAGAACGTCATAACTTGTTCATGGTGTCCATTTGGATTCATCGTCATCTTGCTCACATCAGAAGAATTTCCATGCATTGAAACAATGATTTAAATATCCTTCAAAATAATTTGCTTCCATCATACAAATACACCTTTTACAACATGTTCTACATGGGTATTCATAAAAAAATAGTTTTGGAAAATAATCATGTATGACATATAATTTCAAAACATCTGATAAAAACTGATTTCTATAAAAATTCAGACTGAATTTGAGTTGAAAAATTCAATTAATGGTCCTTTTAAAATACCATAGGTTTGTGATGAGAGATTATATTATAAAATAAAATAAAAATAGGTTGCTCAATAGATTCCTTCTTCACCCCCTTTTTCAAAATTAGAATATGCCTCAAAATCTAGCGAAAATGTAAAATAATTTGAAATTACTTGATAATATTTACCTTTCATGAAAATATAATAATTTTGTGAAAATAGGATTTGTCTAAATGAAACCCTTGATCCACGATGATAACGAGGCATAGTGGAGTTGTTTGATATCTTAAATAAATGCTTAAAATTGAGTTGTATGCTAGAAAACGTTTCACAATCATCTGAAAATGACTTTAAAATAATTATTGCAAGAAATTCATCAGGAAGTGATAGGATTGTCATTTGAGATCCTCCTCCTTCCATTTGTAACTTAATTTCCTTGATCAAATTTTTTTTATAAAATAAGGATTTAACAGAAATAATAGACATAGGGACTAACCTTGTGTCTAATGAAAACTCATAATCCCTAAAGTTGTCGAAACCGACTTCTAATACCAACTATAATGACCCTACCTTAAACATTACATAATATTGAATTATGTCAATAATTCACATTGAGGATCATTTCAGGTTAAGTGTTTTATAGAATCAGGCCATAAATATTTCATAACAACTTGAATATTATTTGTTGACACTAATACCCAATATCCATTTTATTATAAAATAAAAAGTATTATTAAAAGAGACATGTGTAGTTCCATGTTTTAGACAACATGACTTTTCCTTGATCTCATGCTTGACCCTATTAAACTTTATGTCCTATGAATAAAATTTCAAAAAATTGTATGAGAATAAAAAGCACCTTGAGGTTTATAAAATAAGTAAGAAAAAAATTATCCCATCAATAAATATAAATCAATGAAATCATACTTTTCAATCATAACATACCTAATGAAATCTTTTGATTTATGAATAATTGCAGAAATCATAAATCATAAGTTAAATTATGGAATTCATTTCATAATAACATTGTAGCTATCACATATACATAGTGAGTTACATTGGAATACCCATCAGAGTATATTCTATTGATATATTAGGAGAAACATTCACGTTTACCTCCATCACGTTACGCAATGCATTAGAGGGATATCTCGGGCTCACCAGCCCTATATTTATAACATAACCACTCATATACCTAAATAATTCCCAATAACCATAACATATTAATAAAACAAAACACAAGAATAAATGAAAGATAAAATATCTACATTTTAATCACAATAAATCAAATCAAGATATTGTTATAAACAATACTTTTTCAAATAAATTTCAAAACCATTTAAAACATTTAATAAATAGATTTTTTAATAAAAGTGTCCCATTAAACATTGATTATTTCAAATGAATTTAGATTTTAAAACATTAATGTCCATATAAATAAATCCTAAACCCCATTTTGAAAACATAGACATTAATGTGAAATATTTAGAATAATAAATATTTCAAACATTTAAAAAGTTAATGAGTTTTTAACAAAATTAGAGACGCTTGAATACAAATAATTGATAAATAAAATTTAATTAGAACATAATTATATCATGAGAATAAAGGTGTTCATGATATAATATACCAGATGGATAGTATGTACTCCATAGAAGAGTGAATTGTTTCATTACAACATTGATGTCTCAAGGGAATGTAAATTGAGACGATATCCCTTATAAAGGCGGTATCCATTGATTAAGGATAAATAAATTACATAATTATGTGGGAAGAATAATAATACACTCAATATAAGTTGTTATTAAATGTGAAACAATCATATTTCATTCACACATATTTGTAACATGAAATAATCATTATGTATAAGGTTATCCTAAAGAATTGAAATTGGGTTATGAAGTTCCCTTACAGAAATTCGACAGCCTAACGAAGTCACTTTAAAATTAAGAAAAATAATTTGATGAGATATAAATGGGTATCTCATCAGTTGGAAATAAAATTTACATCATTGTGGATATATAATAACATATCCCAACATTAGATGATGTAAATTAAAATACATAACAAAAATTAGTCTTTTAAAAAGAGGAGGGTGAAAAGTTCACTTACCGATTTGGTAAATTACAAAACATACACCAAATGAAAGAAGGATAAAAAGATGAAGATTTAAATACCAATAAATGGGTGTATATGATAAAAATTGTACAATCATGGTCAGTTTATACGCCACATAAAGGAAATAGTGACAAATATAGCATGAATCTCACGGGAATAAGAAGTGAGATGAAAAAACCTTACGACATTGTAATCAATAAATTCGTATGATCAAAAGTTAATTACAACCAAATGAATAAAAAAATCAGATTAATATAAATATAACAGTTATAATATATATATATATCAAATGTAAGTACACAATAAACCACATGCAATAAATAAGTGGCGAATAATGGAAATATCATGGAATTAAAAGTGAGATAAGAATTCTCCTACCTCATGTCTGACTTGAATAGTTTGTTCCTTGTTATTCATGAATAAAAAACTAAAGATAATTTATACTTTCATAAAAAAATTTCTGGTTTATTATTTTTTTTATATCACTTATTACCATGTTATAATCATTTTGAAATCAATTAAGTTAATAAATTTTGTTTTTTCGATATTTGGTACTTGAGTCAATAATGTACTTTTCGCAATTACAAGTTTTTCACATAGTCAAAATTTCATTATATCCAGAGTTATATTCATGATTTAGTTATCATATATATCATATATATCCAGTATATACCTATATTTATAATTGTACATATCATTTGGAGGTAAGAAATGAAATGCATCGTTCATGGATACGGTAAGCCGTACGTACGCATGAACGCTACTTTCATTTATATTTCATATTTTAATTGAATGAAACCATAATGATACATAATTATATTATTATTACAGTATAATATAATATATAATTTCAATAACTCCCCCTTTATATGTCCCACGTATGGTATGAACGAGTCATATCACATTGAGGGGGCGGTAGTCCGCACTTCCTCAAAAGAAATTATCTTGTTTGACTATTATGGAAACCATAAAGGTAGGATATAAATGTAAAACACAGAAGCATAAAAATTCATAAACATAATATATATACTATATAAATATAGTTCTATATTAATGACCAACATGTGAGGCGGTAGGAGATAATCGAACAATCTTCGTTTCGTGAGGCGTTTGTTTTCCATCCACAGAAACAATATGCTCTTCACCCATTATATAGAGGTGTGTGTAAGTGTAGTTCAAATACATCTCATAAAAACATCCAATTATATTGGGGATACTGGTGTTATTAATAAAAAATAATAAAATAATTTAGGGGTGGGATAAGTAAAATAGAATAAAAGAAGTTAAGAGGAATCATTAACTTTAATTTGGGTAACTCCCTTTGGTTTGAACCAGAAGGACATCTTGAAGTGACTTCTGCATAAGGTAAGGCTTCTAGGTGAAGAGAGGTATCTTTAGAGCTTCTTTGGTCAGGGTATGGATGAGATAAGGGGCTTGAGAGGTGTTTGGAATGATTAAGAAGAGATGGATTTTTATAACGGAAAGGAGAGACTCTTTATGAAAGGGTGATAATATTATGTTATTATATAATGATATTCGGTTTCTAAAGGTCCCAGAAAAATTAAAGTCTAATATAAGATGACTCTTGGTCTAAATAAAAACATAAAATAAGAATTTTATTGGTTTTGTTTGTTATTTTAATATTTATAATCTTATTTATTTAAATCATTTATTAATAAGGTAAATAATGCATCATTTTTGTGTCACAAATAATTTTATATATTCGATGTCTTAAAATTATAAAAAAAATACCATCATGTAGGATATCGTTTTAGATTTTTAATGAATATTTATAGTCTAAATGATAACTTATATAACCTCATGTAAAAATTAATTTACTAAAAGATATTTGTTTGTGTCATTTTTTCCTTTACTTTAAGTTAATTAAAATAAAGTGTTATAATCACCTCCAAGTGCCTCCATGGGGTCCCAAAATAAACATAATGATTATCATGGTCATAAAGGACTCAACTATTAAGGTTATAAAAAATTTTAAGGTTCTTTTGTATTATTATGATTTTTTTTACCTTGAATTACCTTATTTACCTTTAATAGCGATAAATAAAAGACAAAATTTACTATTCATAAAAATTATTTCCATCTTATTGAACCACATTTTACTTAATAATAACAACCATGTATGATGGATTTTAAAATCTCAATTCAGAGAAGAGGTATAATTTCATTTAAATGAAAAATTCAGTTTTGAACTGCTACAAAGTGGTTTCACTATTCATAAAAAATGAATGTTTTCCAGAAAAACACCAAAAAATAAGCCTATGATATATTTGATATTCCAAATTCAAAAATTATTTCTATTTTCAAAAATTCAAAACATTTAATTTTAATTAATCAATTAAAAATTAATTTTCTTTGTCATAATGGATACCGGGATTTTAAGAAAAAATAACTATTAAATGATCGACACTTATTTATGTACAATTTTAAAATGAAATTAATTCCAATGACAAAAATTGGATTAATTTTTATCATTGTATCTAATTAAACATTAAAACCAATTTAAAATATAATATAACCATACTAATAAATTATTTTAAAAGACACTTTTGAATAAAAATACAGTACTTTTCACTATTCATTACAAATGAACTTTACAAGAAAAATACTAAAAATTGACCCAAAGTAAATTTCGATGTCCCGAATCTAAAGAATAATTTTATTTTGTCAAATGAACCATATAAGAGTGACTAAAACTAGATTTAAATAGGGTTCTGCATTAAAAGGTGGTAAATCAATCTTTTAAAGTAAACTATTTTTGAAATTATATTAATTCATATTTGAATCCTCAAACTTTTTTTTGGATAAATGTAAAAACATTTAACCAACATATATAATAATTTTGTTATTAGTTCTATTCATTCCTTCCATTACAATGACTAGGTGTTAATTAACATTTAAAATAAAAATATTATATTATTAATGTGCAATATAATATTTCAATGAAACCCATTATTGCGTATCAGGTATGCCATCGAACATAGAATCCCCTTTAAAGTAGAATTAATATTTAGTTCAAAAATATTACTAAATATGAAAAATATCAGGTTCTTTATTTACTAGGGATTTTGTAATAGTAGGAGTTTATGTGGTCTGATGGAAATGATGAGATATGTGTGCAATCAATAGAGGAACATGATGTCCCTCTAAAAGAAGTTTTGATACATGAGTTTCCCCAGATGTGAGAAATGGAAATCATTCTATATGCTCAAAAGATTTCTTTGTTATATTTTTACAGTGAATTCAATAAGAATGTGAACATTTATTCAAAAAAATCTACAACATGGAAATGAAAAATGATTACGTAAATATTTTTAATTTATTATTTATTATTTGTATGTGTATTAGTGTCTTATTTACATGTGGAAGCATGATACATTCATTTTTGTACTATCTTTATTTTGATAATAGTTTTAGTATCACAAAATTCAATATTATAGAATCTAAAAACAAGAAAAACCAAAATTGTAACATGTTACAAATGGGGGAAGTTAGAAATAAAAGGATTCAATACTAAAATTTTCATATATTATACCAAATATAATTATACATGATTCAATAAACAGACTCGATCATTAATGACAGGATGTAACACTCCGTCCATCCACATGGGGACATCTCTTATGTGTATGTCCTTATGTATGACAAATACTGCATCATATTCTCCCTCCTCATTTTAGAGGCCAGTCCATCTCATTTCTGATTCGAGTAGACTTTGGACTTCCTTGGGGACATAACATGGTAATATGAGGGAAATAAATTAAAAATTATAGACATTGAAATAAAATTACTAAATTAAAACATAAACAAATTATGAAACCTAGAAATATCTGGGATGATGGTTTGCTGATCAGCAGGTAATGAGATAAAATGAAAGTCATCAACAAGAATACAAGCTACACTATAATAGTTAACCAATGTTCTAATGTGATAAAACATGTCAAAATATGGATCCCATGATATATTTAACAAATAAAGAGATGCGATAACATGTGCACATGGATATAAAAATGCATGAAAGTGTCATCAATCATTGTACTTGTTATCTAAAATCACCAAAAACTATTAACCACTACATCATGTAGCTCGGTTGTATAATTGTATTACCAGAAATCTCACCATTTCGTAGACAATGTCTAGAACAATCTATATTGAAGCCTAATTCAGTATATTATCAATTCCAATTTGGAAATACTGAGTAAAACACATTTTATTTTCCATCATTAGACAAGACTTTTGGGATTGGTTTACAAAGTAGTGAACACATCTATAAAATGTATATTTCTCTATCACTGTGATTGAGTGTTTTTACACACCCTTGAGGATCCCATTTATGTACTCCACTATATTAGTTGTCATGTGGCCATATATTCTACCCGCATCCTTGGATAAAGACCGTATTTCCATTGAAATATGCATTATATATTCTTAAACATCATCATTAGAAGTTATAATCACTTCATCTCATCGACCAAGCATTTTTTTGGAGCTTATATACTAAAACCATATAGGAATAATGTTTTATAATATATATTAAATTTTGTTAAAAAAAGAATGTTTACAAAAACAAACCCAACTTGGGGATCGCCTTCATTAGGGCCGCGTCTTTGAAATTCATATGAATAGTAATTTCAATATGTCAACTTCAATAACGATGATAAGTATTTGGATTAGTCCATGAAACCCCATTACTATCCATGACCTATATAATTTATCTATAGTGATTAGATATTAAAGAGACACCCTGGTTTTGTGTGACATGAACACATAAACATTCCAAAAATATAATAAAACATCCAATATTATCCTTTTAATCAATAGAAAAAGTATGTGGTAGATGAGAAATATTACCATCGTGTGTGGGAGCAATGAGGAAAACATTTATATAAATTCTATACAAGAACGTTCCATTGACCTGAATAAACTGATTATAATATGGAAATGCAATAATTCAAAATCTGAATATCTGAATAAACTTGTTGAACTTCACCTATGTTCGATCAACTTGGTAAATGGAGGATACATACTCAAAAGTGTCCAATTGATTAAAAAATATAATTGTGGAGATACAAAAATTCCATAATCTAAGAAAACATTGAATAAGATTCATCCCAAACACCATACAATTTTACAATTGCCTTCTGTTTTTCATTCCATGGTTCCTTGTATGATATATTATAGTTATACAACTATTGAATTCCTTTCTAAACAAGGGAAATATGAACATCCTAACACGTTCATATTATCTCACAAATAACATATGATATAAACTCTGAATCAAGGTGATAGTGATCCTGCGACAAGATATGTTTCACAAAAATGTGTGACCCTTCTAATTTGGTTATCATCCAACATAAAAAAATTATCAAATATTTTCCTTAATCAAAATATATATTCCAACCATTATTTTTCATAGTGAATGAGATACTTTTAATTCATTCACTCATCAACCAAAAATTTAAAATGTCATTAAATGTGGTATTTCTTTTTCAAAATTTTCATGATATTTTATTTTCAAATGCTTGCCCAATATAGAAAGATTTTTCATTTCATGTATACCTTTTATCTACAATGACATGGAATTCAGAAGAAGGGGTAATAAAATCCCACTGAAATTTTTTTTCATGAGACATTCGTTCAACTGAGAAACACAATATTGGAAGATGATTTCCAGTAAATTATGGATGTCGTGGATTCATGTCTCTCAATAAAAATTCATAAGGTTCATTCCCCATATCACCATCACCGACATATCTCAAAGTAAATATAGAAGGTTTATTCCCAATATCCCACTAAACAACATAATATCCTGAAAATATCCCTAGATTTTTCTTCCTTAGATAAACATTCATTCAGATTATCAGCAAAAAAGGGAGTCCATATACATTTCAATCCAAATTTGGATCATCTTATTCAAAATTTATATCTATCAAATGATTCATATAAGAATGAGTTAATGAGAATTTTTGATGTGAAGGACCCAATTATATAGATATCACAAAACACGGGTCTGTAGTAGTTATTTGCGCCATATATGTATTAAAAATCACCACATACAACTCCATCAAAACATTAGTGCATTGTAGTCTAAATTAGGAAGATACATCCATCCAACAATCATAATCTACCAGAGGGTACTTCGTGTTACAGAAATGTTCATGATATTTTTGATGTTGATATATTATAAATGAAATGCATTGATCAATCCTTAGTTTTAATTGATTATGAATTTTATTTCAAACTACATAAAATGTCATACAACCATGAAGATTTACCACTTTGACAGGTGGTACACTATAACTAAATCCATTCTCAATATAAATGGCCTCACTATTGTAATATATTTTTAGACACATTATTACCTATAAAATATAATTAATAAAATATTATATAATACATCCAAATGTTATATTATTTAATTTTTTTTTGAATAAATGACTTTATCTTGAGAATTTTTAATATATTTATTTATCACTACTTAGGTATAGTGATGGTGGTATTATTATGAAAGAAATTTTACTTTCACATTATATATTTTAATTTCTTATGAAATATTAATTACATGATCTTAAGACTTACTATTATTTTATTTTACATTGATAATGTAACCAAAACCTATGGTTAGACTCCTAATGTCTATGTTATCAAATATTTCAACAACAGAATGTCTCTTTTCAAACAACAACACCTCCCGTCAAATTCTTTTTCTCGAACTTCCCTATGGGGACACCCCTTTGTGGTTTCCTTTTATGGGACACCTCTTTAGGGAAACAACTTCGGGGATTCCTCTTCGAGGAAGACTTATGTTGATTTCCTTCTAATTAAAAATTTACTCACATACATGTGAGGGGGTATAAGATTATCAGATAAATAACCTTTTTTAGGAGAACATGCAGGTTCTGACATACATAGTCAGATATTAATTGAAGGTCATCAATATAGAAAAATAAATGAAATTATTACAAATAAAATTACCACAATCACAAAATAAGACATGCTATTTCAATTATGCATTAGTCGTTAATCTCAAGATCAATCATTACACAACTTACCATGTTTTTTTGGTATACTCAAAATATATATTACTAGGTGAAATATATATTTAATATCTACACCACTTTTCTAATAAATTTTTCATTTCAATTTGTATATGTATATATATATATATATTTATTAATAAAATTTAATAAATTTAATTAAAACTAATATAATTTAAAATTATTATGAATACAAAACTATTTTTATAACATTAACAAAAATATTATTCTATAAATTTGTTAATAAATATAAATAGGATACATATAAATGATATATTATTCATACATTATATAACTAGTATATAAAATATTATAATTTTTATTAATATTACTATAAAAATAAATTATATTATAATGTATTTAATTTAATAAACATTCAAAATGGATTCAAACAATATTTTAGATAAATCATAATTAATTTTCTTAAACATTCGATCGGAATTCGTACAACAAACACGCCATTAAAAAATTAAATCTTTCAAAAGACTAATATACACATCAATACATTTGATATAAATAAACCATAAAAAAATATTAATTTTTACATATCACAAATAAAATAAATAAATCATTCAAATGAAATAAAGACACACAATTAAACAATTAAAAATTTAAATAGAAATTTTAACTTCTTAAAACAGTAAATTTTTATTGAGATTGAAATTCTCAAGGTATTTTCAGAAAAATACAGAGGATATGAATGAATTTTGAGGGGGGACACCTTTTATAGATTTTCCCTAGTGAGATCCATGAACAAGGTTTATGCATCCTTCATTAGATCTGTGAAGGATACCTGAATGGCATTCCTGCATCTTTGGTGCTAAGAGATGTGTGAACAGGGTTCACACATCTTTTATCACGTCTATGAAAAATGCATGAACGATGTTCATGCATCTTTTGTGTATTGAAAAATCTATTAACCCCATTAACACATCTCTGGAGGTGGGAAGATGCATGAATGTCTTTTACGAATCCAAAGACACATGTTTAAAAATACTATTAACCCTCTCCCATTTTGATTAAAAAATTATAACCCATATATAAAAATTATCCTTGTAAATAAATTCCTCTGAAATGGAATTCCAGAATCCAATGTGACCAGATACAATGTTCGAGTGATCCAAAAAACCACCATAAAAAATTCATAAGAAGAACTCCAACACTGGAGGGAGACAACCATTACTCTAGAGGGGGAAGAGAAAAAGAGCAGAAGTGGGAGATAAATGACCATGATCATTAATGATCCAAGCATTGAAACAATTAAAAGGGATAGAATCTAAAAAAGGGACCAATGATAGGAAAAAACAAATAATAACCCATATATAAAGCTTGTACCAAAGGGAGAAGACCATCTCCTCAGAGGGAGGGTGGGAGGGAAAGAAGGACGGTAAAAATAAAACTCAAAGAACTCATAACTGGATGAAGGAAACATCACTAATAGAGGAGGAAAAACACAAGATCCCCTAAAAGAACCATCAATAGATAAATAAAAGGTTGGGTGAGAGCAGAGGCATCCTTCACTATAAAATAGGTAATAGAAAAAAAAACATTTTTTAACCAAAACATACACTTATACTAATACTCATCATAATGATTATTAAAAAATAATAAAGGGTATTATATATAAATAAATAATACATAATTTACATGAAATTATATTAAAAAAATGTCCAATATATTTAATTAATTTATTGAAAAGAAATAATATTTTTCCAAAATAGGTATTTTTTACTATTCATAAAAAAATAAATATTATTTGAAAAATCAAAAAAAATCAAACTAATTAAATATAAATTTAATTATTTCCAATTTTATTTTAATATTATTTCAAAAAATCCAAAATCAATAAAAATAACATCTATTGTTTTTGACAAAAAAAATATGTTTTTTAGAAAATATTTTTTTAAGAAATATAATGACTTTACAAAAAATGGGGTAAATTTGTAGTCGTTTGTTTTATTTATATAACCCCATAATACATTATATTTTTAAAAAATTATACAAATTCATTCGGAAAATTTTCATTCTAATGTAATTATGGTCATTCTTAAATAATATTATCAATATATTCCACAGTTCATTAAAATATAGCTGTGTGTTTAATGCTTTCGATAAATGAAATTAAATTTATTTTAAAATAATATTTATTAAATTCTAGGGGGGTCCCAAAAATAATATTCTATTCTTTCACATAAATAATTGAATACTTGGAAAAGGCATTAGTTTTGTAAATATTAATCAATACATATAAAGTATGATAAATAATAGAGAATATCCAGGATGATATGAATATCCACTAATGAGGAAAAAATTAAAAAGTTATTTTGATAGCACATTTTTAATGAAGGTGAATAATGATTTATTTTAGAATTTATTAAAGACAATCCATTTTGAAATTATGAATAGAAAAAAAAACATTAAAATATATGTACCTTATTAGATCATATAACTGTAGAAATAAACTTACTTAAATCAAAATGATGAGTTTGATCATATATAAAAATGGTTACAAAAAAGAAATGACAAATAAGGTTATATATTAATATAATATTATTTAGGTTAGTTTAAGTTCCATAGAGATTAAAATTGAATGGATAATTCAAAAATATAGAAATAAAAATTATAAAATAAAATATAAGGGGATTAATGTATTAAAAACAATTACTCTAATGGTAATTGAAATGTAATCACTATTTAGAAGGCGTGAGATTGCACATTAAATCCTAATAAATTTTATATATGTTCAATAAAAAACTTTTAAATTATTTTATTATTTAAAAGGAACAGTAAAAATAATTATTAAAGTGTCTATCATGTTGTAATATTTCAAAGAGATATCATATAAACTAAATAATATATATTGGTGAATAATTCAAAAAACGCCTAATGAAAAATGGTTGAGATGAGAACCCTTACACATTTTATAACACATAAATCAAAAACTCACCAATGAGAAATCATGAAATTAAATATAAATTACCGTGATTAAATATTTTATATTGATATAATATTTCAAATACATACAATATACATCATATGATGGAAATATAATCATAATTCAAATCACATGGCCATAAAATTGTTTGAGATGAGTGAGTGTTACCATGGATTGCTTATTGGTCAGAAATGTTCTCACATCATGTATAATAAATTAATAATTATTATACATCAATACCATATACTTATTTATAATTATATTACTATATATCAGTCAATTATATTTTCTTACTGCCAACATTATGTTAATTTGTTGTTAAAATCAATATTTCAATGTGAACTATATTGTATTCCATGAATATTTTGATTCTATTGTTTCAATAAATTCACATTTTTAATGAATTAATAGTATAAAAAACGTTTTTACATATTTATATAATTATATTGAAATAATTTTGGAGTTTCATAATCACTTTACGGAACATAAATTACACATTCGTATGTAATGCATAAATTTTTTATTTTGAAGATTATAGAATTTAACAAAATAATTTAATTTACAGGTAAACATTCAAGTAAATATTACAACTAAATTATTTTAAAAACATTAAAAATTATCACATGTAAATATATTAGATAATCCATCAAACAAATAAAAATTACATTAATCTCTAAATCTCCAACAATAAATCCTATAGTTTAACATAATAAAAAATTAATTAATTTATATAAAAATTTCAAACCCCAGAAACCAAATATATTTCATTATAAATTTATCCTGAATAAACTTATTATTTATACATAAATAATATTAATAACCCATTATTTCTCACACAAAAAATACATATTCCCAAATAATATGTTCACTAATAAAAATTAATGGTTTATCATACTAAAATTTATTTATCAGAAAACCCATATATGATTCCAAATTATAACCTAACATTTCTTCCTCAAATAAAAATAAACATTAAAATAAATAATTCCATAGTAACATATAATTTTCCATTCACCATAATTCCTATTAGGTTATGAAATTATGTTTAAATAATCTGAAAATATATTTTTCTACCTAGACACCAAAAATAATTTCAATCAAATGTGTATCAATAATATAAAACATATGTTCCTAAAAAATAACAACCCATTTACCAAATTATAAATAACTAATTCAATATCAAATAATTTATTAATCACAATGATAATGACAAATATTAATCTATTATTCCAAATAGAATTAATCCAGAATAACCTTTATAAGAAATAACATATCAATCATAATTGGTAAATATACCTCAATAGACTATTTAAAATATTTGTAAAAATATTATTCATCGACTTAAAATCTAATCAAATATAACCTTGAATGTGTATCTATTCCTTTTATCATATTATCATTCTTAAAATTACTTTCTCTTTTTTGTTCTAGAAACTCTTAAAATATCCATAATAGATAACTTCCAAATTCATAATGTTTTTTAATCCTTGATCTGATACCCACTATGGAAGCCTAGTCTTGTACACCCCAATTCATTTGTACAATCATAATCATTACATACTAGTTTTTATAGTATATAAATGGACCAAATTTTTTCATTATATTACTATGAAGTATAGAAATATCGAATTCTAACACATACCCAATACCATCATATCATTAAGTCATTATAGAATTAAAAAAACATTACAATGATAAACTATAATATTCTTATCCTAAACATTACCAAAACAATTTTCCTAACATGATATCCATCTAAATATATCTTATATATTACTCTTATATATAATCTAGTGGAACTGATGAATAAAAAGGGTAACCTTAGATACTCAGTATGATAATATGTAAGACAGCGACTATCAATAAATAAACAAGGCACATCAAATATGATAGAAATAAATAATAATGAATCATGGAATTAAACATAGTACATGACCATATATATTTTTTCTAAATAAAATTATAATATAATTGATCAAATAGAATTTAATAACTAATTATATAGAAATGGAAATGCATAATATGAAATTTCATAATCATGCCATTAATTCCTCTATAAAATACATCATTCATTCCATCAAGGCCTTGGTAACAACATCATAAATAATTAGGAAATCATAATTTGATAACCCAGTCTAGTATGTCTCATAATACCCACTGATAAATTGATGGTATATACAATACTGGGCCACACCTATCACTTTTTAAATGTTTTTAAATCATTATATGAAACAAATGAATAATAATACAACACATAATAAACATTACATAGTTATAAACATTCATATTATAAATATAACATAATAAAATATCAATATTTAACCTGTATATAATCCTATGAAAACAATATGTCATTTCTTTTCATATAAAACGTAAAAATATATTGATTTAAAACATTTCAAAATTCAATAAGCAATCCATAATTTTTTGAAAAAAAATGAATATAATTTATTTATAATGGAGTGTTTACTCAATATAGATTAATGTGATTATAAATAATTCAATACTAAAAATGAGATTAAATATATATTTGATAATAAATAACATGACCATAAACAAGAAAAAAATTTCATACAGAAAACATTATATTATAGTAACAATAATTCCTATTTAAAATTTTATAGATCATGTATTTTAATCACTAAATATTTTTTTTTATAGATTTTGGATCTTTATATAAAAATGATATTTAATGTCACCTTAAAACCCCATTTCACGAGTTGTATGGAACTTATAAAAAGTTTTAAATAAAATTTAATTTTGAATAATGGAATACTATAAGTAAACTAAAAATATGTACAAAAATTCATGGGGGATATAAAATATACCTAAGTGGGATGAAATACCTTTTTATAAACATATGGAAATGATTAATACCCATACATCTCATACATATTTTCTAAATAATAATAAATGAATATTAATAACATAACATAAATACCCTTGATAGAATTATTTTTGTCTTGTTCCATTAGAAACATATACCCCAAAACAACTGGTCCATATGTAATCATCACCATCTTCCTCTGTATTCTTTGTAACTAGATCCCTATATAAACAACTAATATAAAATACTGTGCAATATAACCTATAGAAAAGTAGCAATAGAATGTGTGAACTTATATGCCTAATAAGGGTAAAAAAGGTTGATACATTAATATAATGTGAGCATAAAGTTATGGAAAAAATTACCATTATATTTTAGGACCATACCATATATATAAAAGATCACAATCCTCTGTAGTGGAAAATGTATTGGCTATTATAAATACATGAAACCTAAGGGAATGATTGGACTTTAACCATAATATCAGGACATTAGAATTAGCTATATAGTTTTGGTAGACTTGTAATAAAAATATATATTTTCCTTTATAGGAAAGGATCATTTTAGAGGCTATTATAGTAGAGTGTGTTTACTCCCTAAAACATCACAATATTAATGGTTTACTCCCAAGACTATCATAGTGGATAAAGTCCCTTACTAAATTGGGTTCACTCCTTTTTCTAGTTTTAAATATTTATTGAAATATAAATCAATACCCAATTCATTTTGTGGGAGAAATAGGCCCTAACCATCACATAATGAAAATAAAAAATACATGTTCCACAAGATCATAAAAAAATCATTATAGAAGAACCCATTAAATGAAATTTATCTTATAATCCATTCATCAAATTATAACCCATAAAAAGAAATGGGTTTAATATAAAATTTCATCATACAATTACCCATTGAAATGAAAAAGGATTCATAAAAATATTATCTTTATAAACATATACCTCACATAGAAATAATTTATATAGGTTCAATGGTTCATATCCCCACTATTTATTAATTAAGATCAAAGTATTTCTTGTTGGATTAAAATAATTATTTGAATGAAATATCACATGTAATATTTCTAGAAGAAAAATTTATTTTCATTAAAAATCAACATTATATAATTACAAAATAATAAAATATTTTTGAATTAATTTTCATTTAAAATAATCTTGAAAAAAATATAATGTAATATAAAATTAAAATGATGGTCGTGATGGTGGGAAATTCATTTTATGTCACACACGTTAAAAAAATATTCCATACACATTCTTGGTAAATAAAAAATGGGAAATATTCTTTAAATGATAATAATATTCATGTAAAAAAGTTCTGAAAATCCAATAAATTGTGAAATTGAAAAAAATGATAGTTAAATATTTAAACTTTTGTTGAAAAATTTTTAAAAACAATTATATGGATGAAATATGATTTTTTTATTAAAGAGGGAAATGATTTTGAATTTCATAAAAAATATTCATTTATAAAATATTGATCACGGGGAGATAAAATTGACCTAAAAATATATTCAATAGAAATAGATATAGTATAATAAATTTCAAAATTTTAGATATATTTAAATCAAATGTTTTCATCTTTGGAAACAAAATTATAAAAACATCGATAAACAATGGGGTTGTAACATCACTTTTGTGCAAGATAGATAACTTTTTAATAATCACCCCCACTAATGAATTAATTAAAATAAAACCTTACTATCATTAATATATGGTTATTTGTTATATAACATTTAAAATTGTTAGTATATACCACCTAAAAAAGATGATATATTTATAACATAACATCTGTCTCAGAGAAGGAAAATTAAAATAATGCATTCCATTACCATTTTTTCTATAATTGTTTCATACAAATATGGATATTTTATAAAAAAAATATTTAAATTTTAAATATGTTAAATAACCATGATTATATATATAATAATATATTGGAATTAATTATGACCATTTTTATCCATTTATTAATAATTCTATGTTGAAATCATGTTTTGGTTAATAAGTAGCTTGTTTTGCATCTATGTTTTTATTTGGTATTTTTGGTACAATTAATTTTATCATCGTCCCATAATAAAAATATATCAAACATGATATTATTATCATATATACATATTATATATTTATTTAGAGTATTCCATAAATTAATATATTGAAAATGAAATATAGGATTCTTACAAATGTTTGACCATATTTACACCTGAACATTATATCTATTTTATCGATGGTTGAAATCAATGGATGTTAAATAATTTATTAATATTACAGAATATTTTTTTTATATACAGTACATATATTCATTAAATTTAACCTAATTAGCTTATATTAAAAGTTTTTGTGAAAAAATGAGTCATATCGCTTCATGAAGTGGTTGTCCACTATAAACATGAACAACATCATCATATCCCCCTCATAATGGGATGAATGATGGTATAGGTCGTATCAGGATATAAATATATAATAATATTAAAAATATAATATATATATATATATTAAATACTTTATTATATACATCCTTGTATGGTGGGGATATAAAATTAATATCAGCATCCTACGTGGTAGTAGTCCTCCATACACATGAACGATGATTTTGTATCCCATTTGACGGAATATGATATGGATTTATATTATTACATTAACATAATACTATTTTTTTGTACAAGATATAATTATATTGATATATTAGTATAATTGAAGATTATTTGAATGATGTGGATGAAGAAACATAATGAAGATGCTCAGTCAAGCATGATACCTCTTATTTGGACAACCTCCATAGGTAAACTCTAATTGTTTTAATTAGATGGATTTATGATAATATAAATTATTATTAAATAATATATATATTCAATTATTCCAAATTTGATTAATATATTTTTCATAATTTAATTTAAAATTAATCCCACAGACGTGATGAAAATGTAGGTTTTCAAATAGTGTAATTTTCATTCAAATAATGATTTTATATTGATTATATTCATAGTAATAATCATTAAATTAATATAAATTGTTGTTTATTGATGAATAATATTTTAATATCTCATCAATCATAACTCATATATTTTTTAATTAATTAAAAAAATGAATAATTTTTCACATTAAAATATTTTTCATTAGTATCTATTTTTATCTAAAAAACATATACAAATATCCAATATAGTGTTGAATAAAAATTATTTATATTGGTAAAATATAATTAAAATAATACTTTTATTATATGAAATAATATTCAATGTATAATTGGACAATATATTTAATTAAACAATTAATATGAAATTAAATGTTTTACAAAAATGGATATTTCTCACTATTCACTAATGAATCGATCTTTTCCAAAAAAATATCATACATTAAACATAGTTAAATTAAAATATTCTAACATAATAATTGTTTTTTAAAATTAATAAATATTCTAAATTTGGAATTTTTTTTTATTATTTCTTTATAAAATGAAATGAAAACATTTTTTTGATAAAATAGTATTTTCGAGACAAATAAAGCTTTTACTGAAATGGAATACATTTTTTCAGTATGATTAATTTATATAAAAAAATTATAATTAATATTTAAAAAATTTACTCCAAATCATGCTTCTAATTTTTACAGCTTGGTAGAAATTGTCATGTTTAAATTAAAATGTTATTTTTTTTGTGGTTTGTTAAGACTCAATGTTGCGTGTAACACAAACTACTAATGTAATTAAATATATTTTATTGAAATATTTCATAAATTATAAATGTGGTCTATTATCACCCATAAATAAATTAAAATTTTCTATTTTTTTCACACCAATATATTCATAATGGAATTATTCTACCTCATCATATTCTTATGTTCCAATTTAACATCCACAAACTATTGGTGTTGCGACAAAACATTTGCAAGGTTAGTGGTCTTGTTTTGGAAAATGTTATCTATTCTTTACAAAATATCCACTAGTTATTCCTCATAATAATAACTTTTCTATTCTATTACAACATCTGAGTTCAGTATATTTTAATTTTCGGGTATGTAAATCCTCAGGATTGATACACGGAACCCATCATGAACATAAGAGAGGTATGCTATAAGATACAACTAATAAGCTATTATCCCTATATGAACAAAAATTTAAAATTTAAAACTATACATAGGGACTTGTTTTACATTATTTACCAATTTTATTTTGGGATTCCATTGTAATATTCATAAAAACACCTTGTCACAGTCAACATGTTCCATATCATGTTGAAAATTGTTGGCATAAAAATTCTGTTGAAATTTTTTATACAATATATGATATCAAATGCATGAACCTTCTCTAAATTTTCTTCAGAGATGTTAGGTTCCAATTGATTTATTTTTCTAACATCATTCTATTATGATATATCTTTACGCTTATTTATATGGGGGGATTCATAAGGTTCCATATGAATATTTGAGTGAAAGTTATTGATTTATGGAATCTAAACCACATGAATGTGTTGATCTCAACCCAATTTTAAATCCATGGAAATGGATATTAACATACCCTTTAGGATTGGAATTGTTTTCTTGCATTAGAAATTATTTTAAAGATGGAACATAATTTTGAAACTAAAATCTTTTTAAAGAGATAGTTGGAGACATCACCATAACATTGAGGTAAATATCAGATCTCAATCAGAACAAATGGAATTTGTACTCCATGCATTTATACCATATCCTCAATATATATCCTAGAAATATGATTCATAGATATAACTTCTTAAATAAAAATAAATCATTATGAATTTATAAAGAGATGAAATACCACCCATATATCATTATTCCCTTTAGATTTTTTGTGGTGTCCGGTGATAAAATATAGGGTAATTTTTCCCATTTCTATTTTGGTATGGGTGTGGGATGTAACTTCCCCATATAGTTTTCTCTCTAATCCTCAACTATCTACTAAATTGAGAACTAAGATAAATGATCCGAAATTTTTCACTTCACACTATCCCATCAAATATATTCATTCAAATCACTATACTTTTACATACATACAGGTTGGATAGAGAATTATGAAAAGGATATTACAAAAATAACTCATTCTTGATATATGACATACATAGAATAAAAACATAGATCTTAAACCATATAAATTCAATCAAAATGAATGTTAAATTCTATAAAAATTATAACTATATTTAATAGTTCTATATCCACCTTATATGATATTTAATTATTCCCTTAGATAAAGTTAAAAATTCCACTCTGAATGATATAATTTCTCCATTCCATTACTATTTCAAGATCTATCCATCTCAAATCTAGAAATATGGGGTCTTAAATGATCCCCATTAAAGATACTCAAGCCTAATCCTTTTGACTCACAATATATTCTAACATATTCTCATTCACATGTTGATAATGTATTAAATATTCATAATCAATAATAAGATATAACCAGATTCAATGGATCACATTCAACCACAAAACTGCAGATATACACAATAAAGTATATTTATCAGAATATATAACACATTTATCACTATAAATATAATGAATCTATATTGTTATTAAAAAAATTAATGTATAAAACTCAAAATAATGAGTAGGGTAAGTCATCTCATGAACCATTGATTATAGTAATGTGTGCACTATTACCATTTCATTCTACATAATAATGCCTCCCAATCTATTATTGGATACTTCAAAATTTATTAAAAATACTTATCAACATAAGGGTATTGTATAAATATGTGTGGTGAAAAATGTTGTCCTTTCATAGTGAAAATATTCTTACATTCATCTATCCAGAAGAACTTGTCCCCCTATCAAGTTAAATTGGTTAGTAGATTCGAGTGTTTTGGTAAAATTTCATCATACCATGTATAATATCTAGAAAAAGAAAGAACACTACATATTATAATCTCTATGGTTGATTCAAGACATCATTCAAAATCCTTGGTCATTGATGCATCTAAAAATATTCCATCTCTCACGATATTATGATAAAAAAGGAAATTTTTCTCCCAAATTAAAACCTTTTAAATTTTTCATATAGTTTATCATTCATTAAGATCTTTAATAAAATTATCAACTGATCTTCACGGACTAAAGAACTAAATGAATAAATAAGAATATCATCTATAAAGACAACCAAAACCTGATCAAAATAATTTATAATTTTCTTATTCATTAAGTATTTAATGAGAGGATCTGAATTAGTATGATGGTATTACATCACCATATTCTCAAACTATCCATCCATTAAATAAAATGATGTCTTGTTAATATCCTCCTTCATGAAAATTAATTGATAATACATATAATTGTGGTTAATGATAGAGTATTATTGGACTCCATCATGTTGATAAAATTGGTAATCAATGAGAGGTAGATGATATTTTATTTTATCGTGATTTGTTCATATCATGATAATCATTCCAAGTTTGTATCGACCAAAAATTTATTTTTTAAAAATATAACCGGTGAACCCTATGGTAGAACATGTGGAAAATTTAATCAATTTTCAACATTATATTGGAATTGTGTTTTCAATTCTGGGAACCCTATCTGGTCCATTCTATAGGGAGTCTAGGAAATAGGAATAGAACATTGTATGAGTTAAATTGAGAACTCAACATAATTTCACAAATGGAAGACTATGAATCACTTCATGAAATAGATCAATTTTTTTCAAAATCATAATATCACTGATATTGAGTTTCTCCCAAACTGTATGAGATAAATTCCTCTTTGGAATAGGAATCAAAACTCATACATTGGATGAGATATCTATTAGAGTTTCACATTTATCATCACATAGACATATAGTCAAATGTTTATTTGAAATCTGAAACAGGAGTTCCATCGATTATTAAAACCAATTAATAAGATAACATAACCATATAAATTAATTACATTAAATGGCACTTTTGAATAATAATATAGTATTTTCACTATTCATTAAAAATGAACTTTACCATAAAAATACAAAAAATTTACCCCAAATAAAATTTGATGTCATGAATCTAAAGAATAATATTATTTTGTCAAATGTAACAAATAAAAGTGACCAAAAATAGATTTAAAGAGGGTTCTCCATTAAATGGCAATAAATCAACCTTTTAAAGTAAATTATGTTAAAAATTAGATTCATTCACATTTTAATCCTATAAATTTTATTGGATAAATGTAAAAACATTTTACAAACATATATAATAATTATGTATTTTATTATTTTCATTCTCGCCATTACAATGGCAAGGTGTTAACTACCATTTAAAATAATAATATTATATTATTAGTGTGCAACATAAGATTTCAAAGAAACCCATTGTTGCATATCAGATACACCATCAAACATAGCCTCCCCTTTAAAGTAGAATTAATATTTTTTCACAAATATTAATAAATATGAAAAATTTCATGTTCATTATTTACCAGGGATGTTACATCCTTCCACCCATTTCGGTATTGCATCTTCGAAATTTTAAAATTGGGCTTCTAAACATCATTAAAAGTCCCAAATCAGAAAAGATTCATTTAAACTATCAATTTAAAAGAATTAAAGAAAAGGACAAAGGTCACCCAAGATTACCCAAACTAGGATTCCATATAGGAAAACATGGATATGGAAGATAGAAAAAATGATCATGTTCAGATGGAGAGTGATAGAAAACATAATTAGGATAAAGTTAACCACCATAAAATCACAAATTTATGATGTGTTAAATGGTCTCTGATTTACCAATGAGAAACTTAAACCAAAAAAATTTTAGTTTTACATTCCTTTTCTTAATTTGGAAGATTTTATTTACTACAAAGAATATAAACATAAATAAATATACATACTTTCAAGTAGAGTTTCATACATTAATAAGTTTCTACCAAAACGAATGTTTTCTCTAAAAAATGAGAATTAAAAAACACTTGGTCACATCAAAAGAACAAGAATCATCGTCTAGAGAATCACATAATCCACAAAAGAAGAACTATATATTTTTGTTGTCCTTAGACATCAACTAAAACAAAAATGGCTTGTTCGAGATCCGATAATACACAAAAGGATAATCTTTTACAAAAAAGGAAAACTACTCTTAATCTCCAAAATTTGTCAAACAATACCCAAAGTTCAACCAAGACCATTCAATAAACAATTGTCATTAAAATTCATCAAAATAATCAAAAATAAGGTTGAATCCCAAAACTCAGAAGGATTTAATCACATGGTCTTCCGCATTAAATCTTACCATTTAACTCCACAAACATAGACTACACTTAAAGTCTCATACTAAAAAATAATTAACCAAATCACATATTCTATATGTTAGGTTAATCATATCCATAAATAACCCAAATCACTATATGTCCACAATAAAGTTTGATATTCCTTAAAAATAAAATTTCAACCATTACTCCACAAATGTAATCCCATAGTATTCTATTTTTCATAAGCATACAATGTTCCCAAAAGAGAGAATGTCTTCTAGAATAACTTTTACCACATAATCACCAAATCATTTTCTTATAATAAGGATACCCATTTGATAAATCATAAGATCTAAAATCAACTTACTCATGATCAATAAAATCATTTAACTAAAAAGAATAAGTCATAATAACTAGGGATATCATGTAGTCAAGTGGTAGGTGATAAATACCAATCACACATTAGTTGTGGGTTTGATTCATGCAGAATTGATGGATGTGATGGGTTGTCACCCATCATATGGGTTGTCCTATTTATAAAACTCAAAAATATCCATAACATGTTTTATCATCAATGGTTTCCTTATACCTCTCATTTTCATCCCAATTAATTATGATCTCAACATCTTAATTCTTGAAGACTTATATATATTGTCATTTTTTTATTTCACCACCATATGATAAAATAAAATGATCCCCAAAATGAACAATGTCATACCTTAATCATGGTGTCCATTTGGTTTCATCGTCGTCTTATTCACGTCGGAAGAAGGTCCATGCATTGAAACAATGATTTAATGATCCTTAAAAATAATTTGATTCCTTCATCCAAATACACCTTGTACAACATAGGCCATATGGGTATTCACTGAAAAATAGTTTTATAAAATAATCATGTATGACATATAATTTCAAAACATCAGATAAATCATGATTTCTATAAAACCGTCGGACTGAATTTTAGTTGAAACATTCAATTAATAGTCAATTTAAAATACTATAGGTATGTACTAAGAGAGAATATTATAAAACAAAATATAAACAGGTTGCATAAGGGACTCCTTCTTCAGCACCTTTTTCAAAATCATAATATTCTTCAAAATCTTGCGATAATGTAAAATATTTGATAATGACTTGATAATATTTACCTTTCATGAAAATATGAGAATATTGTGAAAATATGATTTGTATAAATGAAACCAATGATCCATGATGATAACAAGTTATAGTGGAGTTGTTTGATATCTCAAACAAATTCATAAAAGTGATTTGTAAGATAGAAAAAGTTTCACAATGATCTGAACCTGGATTTGTAATAATTCATTCAAGAAAGTCATCAGGAAGTGATAGGAATGTCATTTTATATCCTCATCCTTTCATTTGTAACTTAATTTCATTGATCTGAAAAAGTTATAAAACAAGGATTTAATTGAAATAATATACATAGTGACTAACCATGTGTATAATGAAAACTCCTAATCCTTAAAGTTATCTAACCCGACCTCTAATACCAACTATAAGGACCCTACCTTAAACATTACATAATCTTGAATTATGTCAATAATTCACATTGAGGATCATTTTAGGTTAAGAGTTTTATAAAATCAGGCCATAACTATTTCATAACAACTTGAATATTACATGTATACAATACTACCCAATATCCATTTTTCATAAAATAAAAAGTATTAAAAAAAGACATGTATAGTTCTAGGTTTTAGACAACATGACTTTTCCTTGATCTCATGCCTGACCGTATTCATCTTTATGTCCTGTGAATAAAATATCAAAACATGGGATGAGCATAAAAAGCTCTGTAAATGTTATAAAATAAGGAATAAATACATTAGCCCATCAATAAATAAAAATCAATTAAATCATACTTTTCAATCAAAACATACCCCATGAAATCATATGATTTATGAATAACATGTAGAAATCATAAATCATAAGTTATATTATGGAATTTATATCATAATAACATTGTAGCTATCACAGATACATAGTGAATTACATTGGAATACCCATTAGAGTATATTCCATTAATATCTAAGGAGAAAAATTCACATTTACCTCTATCACATTAACCAATGAATTGGAGGGCTATATCGGGCTCACCAGCCCAAGGTTTATCACGTAACCACTCATATACAAAAATAATTGCCAATAATTATAAAATATTCATAAAACATAACACAAGAATAAATTAAAGATAACATTTCTACATTCCAATAACAATATATTAGATCAAGATATTGATATAAACAATACTTTTTCAAATAATTTTCAAAACGATTTAAAACATTTAATAAATAGATTTTTTAATAAAAGTGTCCCATAAAACATTGATGCTTTAAAAAAAATTAAAGATTGAAAACATTAATGTATATATAAATAAATCCTAAAAACCATTTTGAAAACATAGGCATTAATGAGAAATATTTAGAAGAATAAATATTTAAAACATTGAAAAAGTTAAAGTGTTTTTAGCAAAATGAGAGATGCATGAAGACAAATAATTGATAAATACATTTTAATTGGAACATAATAATATCATGAGAATAATGTTATTGTTGATATAATATACCAAATGATAGTATGTACAACATAGAAGAGTTAATTGTTTCATTACAACATTGATGTCTGATTAAAATGTATATTGAGATGAAATCCCTTATAAAGATGGTATCCTTTGATTAATGATAAATAAATTACATAATTATGTGTGAAAAATAAGAATATACTAAATATATGTTGATATTAAATTTGAATCAATAATATTTCATTCACACATATTTATAACATGACATAATCATGAAGTATAAGTTTAACCCAAAAAAATGAAATTGGGTTAAGAAGTTCCCTTAGAGAAATTGGACAGCCTAATGACGTCACATTAAAAATCAGGAAAATAATTTTATGAGAGATAAATGGGTATCTCATTAGTTGGAAATATAATTTACATCATTAAGGATATATAATAACATATCCCAACATTATAAGATGTAAATTAAAATACATAACCAAAATTAGTCTTTTAAAAAGAGTAGGGTGAAAAGTTCCCTTACCAATTTGGTAACATACAAAACATACACCAAATGAAAGAAAGATCAAAATATGAAGATTTAAATACAAATAAATGGATGTATATTAAAAAAATTGTATAATAATGGTCAGTCTATACACAAAAGAATGGAAATAGTGACAAAAATAGCATTAATCTCACGGGAATAAGAAGTGAGATGAAAAAACCTTACGACATTGTAATCAATCAAGTCGTATGAACAAAAGTTAATTACCACCAAATGAATAAATGAATCTGATGAATATAAATATAACCATAATATATATATATATATATATCAAATAGAAGTACACAATACAAAACATGCAATAAATAAGTGGCAAACAATGGAAATCTCACGGAATTAAAAGTGAGATAAGAAATCTCTTACATCAAGTCTGACTTGACTCGTTTGTTCCTTGTTATTCATGAATAACAAACTAAATTTAATTTCTAATTTCATAAAAACATTTTTCATGTTTATTATTTCTTTTATATCACTTATTAAAATTTTATAAACATTATGTAATCATTTAAGTTAATAACTTTTGTTTTTTCGATATTTGGTACTTTAGTCAAAAATAGAATTCTTATAATTACAAGTTGTTCACATAGAAATTTTTTTATTATATCCATAATTATATTCATGATTTAGTTATCATATATATCATATATATTCAGTGTATACCGGTATTTATAATCTCATATAACATTTGGAGGTAAGAAATGAAATTCACCGTTCATGGAGACGGTAAGTCATACGTACGCATGAACGCTAATTTAATTTCTATTTCATATTTTAATTGAATGAAAACATAATGATACATAGTCATATTATAATTACAGTATAATATAATATATAATTTCAATAACTCCATCCTTTATATGTCCCATGCATGGTATGAAAGAGTCATATCTAATTAAGGGGGCGGTAGTCCGTACTTCCTCAAATGAAATTATCACGTATACCCATTATGGAAACCATAAAGGTACAATATAAATGTAAATAACAGAAGAAAAAAGAAAAAATAAACATAATATATATACTATATAAATATAGTCCCATATTAATAGCCAACATGTGAGGAAGTAGGAGATAATCGAACAATCATCATTTTGTGAGGTGTTTGTTTGGCATCAATAGAAATAGTATGTTCTTCACCCATTAGATAGAGCTGTGTGTAAGTGTTGTTCAAATCCTTCTCATAAAAAAATACCTTTATATTTAGGATACTGGTGTTATTATTAAAAATGGAATAAAAGAGTTTAGCGGTTGGAGAAGTAAAATAAAAGAAAAGAAGTTAAGAGGAATCGTTAACATTAATTTGGGTAACTCTCTTTTGTTTGAACCAGAAGGACATCTTAAATTGACTTCTGCATAAGGTAAGGCATATAGTTGGGAAAGAGAGATGTTTATAGCTTCTTTGTTTAGGGGTTTTATGATCCAATGGGCTTGAGAGGTGTGTGTAATGATTAATAAGAGAGGTATTTTTATAAGGGGGAGGAGAGGCTCTTAATGAATGTGTGAAAAAATTATGTTATTATATAATGATATTCGGTTTATAAAGGTCCAAAAATCATTAAGGTGTAATATCAAATGAAACATGGTCGAAATAAAATAATAAAATAAGAATTGGACATGTTTTGTATGTTATTTTAATATTTATAATCTTATTTATTTAAATCATTTATTAATGAGGTAAATACTGCATCATTTTTGTGTCACAAATAATTTTATATTTTTGATGTCTAAAAATTATAAAAAAAATTCCATGATGTAGGATATCTTCATTTATTTTTAATTAATATTTATAGTCTAAAAGATAAATTATATAACCCCGTGTAAAAATTAATTTACTATAAGATATTTTTTGTGTCATTTTTTCTTTACTTTATGTTAATTAAAATAAAGTGTCATTATCGCCTCCATGTAGATCCATGTGGTCCCAAAACAGGCCCAATGATTCCCATGGTCGTAAGTGACTCAACTAATAAGGTTAGAACAATTTTTAAGGTTCTTTTGTGTTATTATGATTTTCTTTTTACCTTGAAATACATTATTTACCTTTAATCATGATAAATAAAATTCAAAATTTACTATTCATCAAAAATTATTTCTATCTTATTGAACAAAATTTTACATAATAATGACAATCATGTATGATCGATTTTAAAAATTCAATTCACAAAAGCGATAAAATTTCATTTATATGAAAAACTCAGTATTGAACTACTACAAAGTGGATTCACTATTCATCAAAAATTAATGTTTTTCATAAAAACACTAAAAATTAAGCATAAGATATATTTGAAATTCCAAATTCAAAAATTATGTCTATTTTAAAAAATTCAAAAAATTGAATTTTCATTAATTATTTTAAAATTAATTCCCATTGTCTAAACGAATACCGGGTTTTTAAGAAACAATAACTATTAAAAGTTCAACACTTGTTTATATACTATTTCTAAATGAAATAAATTCCAATGAAAAATATTAGATTAATTATAAAAAAATATAATGTAATTAAAAATTAAAACAAATTAAAAATATAATATAACCATAAAAATAAATTATATTAAAGGATACTTTTGAATAAAAATATAGTATTTTTCCCTATTCATTAAAAATTAACTTTATATGAATAATACTAAAAATTTACACAAAGTAAATTTTGATGTCCAGAATCTAAAGAATAATATTATTTTGTCAAATGGAACATATAATAGTGACCAAAACTATATTTAAATAGGGTTCTCCATTAAAAGGTGGTAAATCAACCTTTTAAAGTAAATTATGTTTAAAATTAGATTCATTCATATTTTAATCTTCTAACTTTTATTGGATAAATGTAAAAACATTTAACAAACATATAAAATAATTTTGTAGTTAGTTCTATTCATTCATGCCATTACAATGGCTAGGTGTTAAATAACATTTAATATAATAATATTATATAATTAGTGTGCAATATAATATTTCAAGGAAGCCCATTGTTGCATATCCGATATTCCATCGAACATAGCGTCCCTTTTAAAGTAGAGTTAATATTTAGTTCACAAATATTTCAAAATATGAAAAATTCCATGTTCTTTATTTACTAGGGATGTTACAATAGTGGGAAGTTATGTGGTATGATGGAAATTATGAGATATGGGTGCAATCAATAGAGGCACATGATCTCCCTCTAAAAGAATTTGTGATACATGAGTATTGTAGGATGTGAGAAATGGAAATCCTTCCATATTTTCAAATGATTTCATCGTTACATTTTTTCAGTGAATTCAATTAAAATGTAAACATTTATACAAAAAACTCTACAAAAAGGAAATGGAAAATGATTATGTAATTATTTTTGATTTATTATTTATTATTTGCATGTGTATTAGTGTCTTTTTTACATGTGGAAGCATGATACATTCATTTTCATTCTATGATTATTTTAATAATATTTTTAGTATCACAAAATTCAATATTATAGAATCTAAAAACCAGACAAACCAAAATTGATACATGTTACAAATGGATGAAGTAAGAAATAAAAGGATTCAGTACTAAAATTTCCAGAAATAAAAAGAAATATAATTATACATGATTCAATAAATAGACTCGATCATTGATGATAGGATATAAATCTCTATCCTTCCACTTGGGGAAATCTGTTATGAGTATTTCCTTCTGTGTGAAAAATACTGCATCATATTCTCCCTCATCATTTTGGAGGACAGTCCATCTCATTTCTAATTTGAGATGATTTTGGACTTCCTAGGGTACATAACATGGTAGTATGAAGGAAATAAATTAAAAATGATAGACATTGAAAAAAATCCTAAATTGAAACATAAAAAAATTATGAAACCTATAAATATCAGGGATGATGGTTTGTTGATCAGCAGGTAATGAGATAGAATGAAATTCATAAAAAATAATCCAAGCTACACTATAACAGTTAACCAAAGTTCTAATGTGACTCAACATGTCGAAATATGTATCCCATGATATATTTAGCAAATAAAAAGCTGCCATAACATGTGCACATGGATATCAAAATGCATAGTTGTTTCATCAATCATTGTACTTGTTATCTAACATCACCACAAACAGTTAACCACTACTTCATGTAGCTCGGTTGTATCATTGTATTACCAAAAATATCATCATTTCATAGACAATGTCTAGAACAATCTATCTTGAAGCCTAATTCCTTATATGGCCAATAACAAATAGGAAATGATGAGTAAAATACATTCTATTTTCAATCATTAGAGAGGACTTTTGGGACTGGTTTACAATGTAGTGAACACATCTATAAAATGTATATTTCTCTAACCATATGATCGAGTGTTTTTACACACCCTTGAGGATCCCATTTATGAACATCACTATATTAGTGGTCATATGGCCATATATTCTTCCATAATCCTAGGCTAATGACCATATTTCCTTTGAAATATGCATCATATATTCATACACATCATCATTAGAAGTTCTAATATCTTCATCTCCAAATCCAAACATTTTTTTGGAGATTATATGCTGAAACCATATTGGAATAATGTTTTAAAATGGTTATTAAATTTTGTTATCAATGAATGGTTAGAAAAACAAACTCAACTTGAGGATCTTCTTCATTAGGGTTGCGTCTTTGAAATTCTTATGAACAGTACATTAATTATGTCAAATTCAATAACGATGATAAGTATTTGGCTTAGTCCATGAAACCCCATCACTAACCATGACCTATATAATTTATCTATAGCCATTAGATATTAGAGACACACCCTGGTTTTGTGTTACATGATCACATACACATTCGAAAAACCAGCTCAATCATTCAATATTATCTTTTTCAACAATATAAAAAGTATGTGGAAGATGAGAATGATTACCATCGTGTGTGGGAAAAATGAGTAGAACACTTATATAAATTCCATACAAGAAAATTCTATCGACCTGAATAAACTGATTAAAATATGGAAAGGCAGTAATTCAACGTCTGAATGTCCAAAAAATCTTGTTGAACACCACCTATGTTCGATCAACAAGGTTAATGGGTGATACATACTCAAAAGTGTCCAATTGATAAATAATTAATTGTGGAGATACAACAATTCCATAATCTAAGAAAACAGTGAATTAAATTCATCACAATCACTGTACACTTTTACTATTGCCTTCTGTTTTTCATTCCATGCTTCCTTGAATGATATCTTATAGTTATACAACTATTGAATTATTTTCTAAACAAGGGAAAAAGGAACATCCTAACATGTTCATATTATCTCACAAATAACATATGATATATACTATGAATCAAGGGGATGGTGATCCAGCGATAATATATGATTCACAAAAGTGTTTGGCCCTTCTAATTTGGTTATCAATCAACATAAAAAAAGTAGCAAATATTTTCCTAAATCAAAATTAACATTCAGGCCCGTATTTTTCAAAGTGAATAAGGTACTTTTTATTAATGGACTCATAAACCACAAATTTAAAATGTCTTTAAATGTGGTATTTATTTTTCAAAATATTCATGATATTTTACTTTCAAACTCATGATTGATATAGAAATATTTTTCATTTCATGTAGACCTTTTACCTACAATGACATGAAATTCAGAAGAAGGGGTAATGAAATCCCACTCAAAATGTTATTTATGAGACATTCATTCAACATAGAAACTCAATAATGAAAGATGATTGCCAATAAATTGTGGATGTCGTGCATGCATGTCTCTCAATGGAAACTCATAAGGTTCATTCCCCATATATACATCACCAACATCTCTTAAAAGAACTACAGAAGCTACATTCCCCATATCCCACTAACCAACATCATCTCTGGACATATCCCTAGATTCTTCATATTCAAATAAACATTAATTCACTATATCATCAAAAATGGGAGGCCATATACATTTACTTCCAAATTTTGATCATCTTATTCGTAATTTACTCCTATAACATGAGTCGTATGAGAATGAGTCAATGAGAATGTCTGAATTGATGGACCAAATTCTATAGATATCACAAAACATGTGTGTGTAGTAGTCATTTGCACCAAATATATATCAAAAATCACCACATAAAACTCCATCAAACCATTAGTGCACTGTAGTCTAAATTAGGAAGATGCATCCATCCAACAATCATAATCTACCAGAGGGTACTTTGTGTCCCAGAAATGTTCATGATATTGTTGATGTTGATATATTATTAAATAAATGGGTTGATCAAAGCTTAGTTTTAATTTATTATCAATCTTATTTCCAACTAAATCAAATGTCATACAACCATAAAGATTTACCACTCTGACAGGTGGAACACTATAACTAAATTCATTTTCAATATAAATGGCCTCACCATTGTAATATATTTGTAGACAAATTATTAACTATAAAATATAATTAATAAAATATTATATAATACATCCAAATGTTAACTTATTTAAATTTGTTTTGAATCAATTGCATTATGTTGAGGATTTTTTATATATTGATTTATCACTATTTTTGTATAGTGATGGTGGTATTATTACTAAAGAAATTTTAATATAACAGTATATATTTTAATTTCTTATGAAATATTCATTACATTATATTAATAATTGCTATTAGTTTATTGTTATTTGATAATGTAACCAAAACCAATGGTTATACTCTTAATGTCTCAGTTATCAAATATTTCAACAACCGAATGTCTCCTTTCAAACAACAACACCTCCCATCAAACGCTTGTTCTCGAACTTATCTTTGGGGACACCCCTTTGGGGGTGCATTTTTTGGGACACCACTTTTGGGATAGAACTTCGGGGATTCATCTTTGAGGATGCCTTATGTTGATTGACTTTTAATTAAAAATTTACTAAAATGCATGTGAGGGGGTCTAATCTTATTAGATACATAACCATTTTTAAGAGAACATGTAGGTTCCAATATACATAGTCAGATATGAATTTAATTTCATCAATATATAAAAATAAATGATATTATTAAAAAAATAACCGCATTCACAAAATAAGACATTAAATTTCAATTATGCATTGGTCGTTTATCTCAAGATCAATCATTACATAACATACCCTATTTTTTTGGTATACTTAATATATATATTACTAGATGAAATATATATTTAATATCTACATTGCTTTTCCAATAAATATTACATTTCAATTTGTATATGTATATATATATATATATATATTTTAATAATATTTAATAAATTTAATTCAAATTAATATAATTTAAAATTATTATGAATACAAAACAATTTTTATACCATTAACAAAAAGGTTATTCTATATATTTGTTAATAAATATATATATGATACATATAATTGATATATTATTCATACATTATATAACTACTGTATAAAATATTATAATTTATATTCATATTACTATAAAAATAAAATATTTTATAATGTATTTAATTTTATAATCATTCAATATAGATTAATTTTTTTTTAGAAAAAGCATAATTAATTTTCCTAATCATTCAACCGGAATTCGTACAACAAACACACCATTAAAAAATTAAATCATTCAAAAGACACTAATATACAAATCAATAAATTTGAGATAAATAATCCATAAAAAAATATTAATTTATACATATCACAAATCAAATAAATAACGCATTCAAAAGATATAAAGACACACAAATAAACAATTAAAAATTTAAATATAAATTTTTACTTCTTAAAAACACTAAATTTTTATTGAGAATGAAAATGTCAAGGTATTTTCAGAAAAATAATGAGTAGATGAATGTATTTTTAGGGGGGAGACCCCTTTTATATATTTTCCCCAGTGAGATCCATGAACAAGGTTTATGTATCCTTTATTAGATCTGTGAATGATGCCTGAATGACATTCTCGTATCTTTGATGCTAAGATCTGTGTAAACAAGGTTCCCACATCTTTTACCACATCTGTGAAGGATTCATGAACAGTTTTCATGCATATTTTGTGTAGTGGATGATCTATGAACCCCATTAACACATCTCTGGAGGTGTGAAGATGCATGAATGTGGTTTACGAATTCGAAGACACATTTTTTAAAATTCTATTAACCCTCACCCATTTTGATAAAGAAAATTTATAACCCATATATAAAATTTATCCCTGCAAATAAATTCCTCTAAATGGAATGTCAGAATCCAAAGTGACCAGATACAATGTTTGAGTGATCCATAAAACCACCATACAAAAATTCATAATAATAACTCCTACACCAGTGGGAGACAACCATCGCTCGAGTGGGGGAAGTGAAAACAAGCAGAAGTGGGAGAAAAATGACCATGATTATTGATGATCAAAGCATAGAAACTTTGAAAAGGGATAGAATCTAAAAAAGGACCAATGAAAGTAAAAAACAATGAAAAAACCATACATGAAGCCTGTATCGAAGGGAGACGACCATCTCCCAGGAGGGAGGGTGGGAGGGAAAGGAGGGTAAAAATAGAACTCAATGAACTCAGAACTGGATGAAGGAAACATCGCAAATAGAGGAGTAAAATCACTAGATCACCTAAAAGAACCATCAAGAGAGAAAGAAAAGGATGGGTGAGAGTAGAGGAATCCTTCACTATAAAACAACTAATAGAAAAATCATTTTTAACCAAAACGTAAACTTATACTAATACTCATTATAATGATTATTAAAAATTAATAAAGGGTATTATATATATATAAATAATACATATTTTAGATGAAATTATATTAAAACATTCTACAATATATTTAATTAATTTATTGAAATGAAATGATATTTTTCTAAAATGGGTATTTTTCACTATTCATAAAAAATAAATATTATTTGAAAAATACAAAAAAAATCACCATAATTAAATATAAATTTAATTGTTTCCAAATTTAATTTAATTTTATTTAAAAAATACAAAATTTATAAAAATAATATCTATTGTTTTTGTCAAAATAAAAAAAAATATTTTTTAAAATATTTTTCTATGAAATATAATGACTTTACTAAAAACAGAGTAAATTTTTAGTCGCTTGTTTTATTTATATAACCCCATAATACATTATATTTTAAAAAATTTATAAAAATTCATTAAAACAAATTTAATTGTAATGTATTTATGGTCATTCTTAAATAATAATACTAATATTTTCCACAGTTCATTAAAACAAAGCGCTTTGTTTAATGCTTTCCATCAATGAAATTAAATTTATTTTAAAATAATGTTTTTTAAATTCTAGGGGTGTCCCAAAAATAATATTCTATTATTTCACATAAATAATTCAATAATTGGAAATTCTATTAGTTTTGTAATAAGTAATCAATACATATAATGTATGATAAATAATAGAGAATATCCAGAATGATATGAATATCCACTAATGAGGAAAAATTTAAAAAGTTATTTGGATATCACATTTTTAATGAAGGTGAATAATGATTTATTTCAGAATATATTAAAGACAATCAATTTTTAAATTATGAAAAGAATACAAAAATTAAAATATATGTACCTTAAGAGATCATATTAGTGTAGAAAAAAATTACATGAATCACAATGATGAGTTTGAACAAATAAGAAAATGGTCACAAAAAAGATATGACAAATAAGGTTATATTTTACTATAATCATAATTAGGTTAATTGAAGTACCATAGAGAGTAAAATTGAATGGATAATTCAAAAACATTGAAATAAAAATTTTATAATAAAATATATTGGGTTTAATATAGTAAAAACAAACAATTACTCTAATGGTAATTGAAATGTAAATAGTATTGAGAGGGAGTGAGATTGCACATTGAATCCTAATAGATTTTATATAACTTCAATCACAAACTATTAAATTATTATTAATTAAATGGAACACTAAAAATAATTATTAAAAATTATATCATTTTATAATATTTCAAAGAGATATCATATAAACTATATATTATATATTGGTGCATAATTCAAAAAATGCATAATGAAAAATGTTTGAGATGAGAACCCTTACATATTTTATAACACATAAATAAAAACCTTACCAATGGGAATCCATGAAATTAAATATAAATTACCATGATTAAATATTTTATATTGATATAATATTTCAAATACATACAATATACATCATATGATGGAAATATATTCATAATTCAAAACACATTACCATAA
The DNA here is from genome assembly GCA_963277665.1 of Viscum album. Classification (NCBI taxonomy): domain Eukaryota; kingdom Viridiplantae; phylum Streptophyta; class Magnoliopsida; order Santalales; family Viscaceae; genus Viscum; species Viscum album. The sequence continues at coordinate 1,555,161,364 of OY728152.1, read as the reverse complement.
AATTGTTTGAGATGAGTGACTGTTACAATGGATTGCGTATTGGTCATAAATGTTCTCACATAATGTATAATAAAATAATTATTATTATACATAAACACCATATACATATTTGTAATTATATTTCTATATATCAATCAGTTATTTTTTTCTTATTACCAACATAAAGTTAATTTGTTTTTAAAATCATTTCTTTAATGTGAAATCTTTTTTATTCCATGAATATTGTGATTTGATTGTTTCAATACATTCAGATTTTTAATGAATTAATAGTATTAAAAAGTTTTTCCATATTTATATAATTATATTGAAATAAATTTGGAGTTTCATAATCACTTTACGGAACATAAATTTTCTATTCATATGTAATGCATAAAATTTTCTTTTTCGATGATTATAGAATGTAACAAAATAATTAAATTTATAGGTAAAAATTCTAGTAAATATTACAACGAAATAATTTTAAAAACATTATAAAATTTTCATTATTAAATAATGTCACTAGTACATAACATTCATTAGTCAATCATGACATAATAATCATGGAAATTTTCTTGACTGTGATTAAACTGACGAAAACAATATGACTTTATAAGGGATGAATAATTAATAAAGAAAATTATTATATAATAAAAATATCATATTTAAAGAAACATATTTTTTTTAAATACAATATTTCATCATTGATAAAATCATTATGATTATCCATGTTTTATTATAATGAAAAATGAAGTGAGTCATTCATGCAGCGAACAACAAACATAAACCCACAATCTATATTCTAATTTTTCAATGGATTCGAGTGTATGATGGTAGGTATTTTCATATATTTAAGGAATTATTATTATTTTATAAATATCATATATATCATTTAAATCTATATTATTAACTATCAATTATAGGCAGTGATGAAAAATGAAATACAACCCTCTATGGAGGAGGTATTTCACATGTACGCTCAAGTGAAGTGAATGTTTTTTTATTGGAAAGCGCAGAGGAATAATGTAGTTTATAAATTAAGATAATAAAATTAAGTTATATTAATTTATCTAGTTTAATTATATTATAATCTGTATAAATTATTTTATTGAGTAAAATGATGAAATAAACATAAAGAAATTTAGTTAAGAGTTATACTGACTCCTTGGATATCTTCATTTGGTTTACACTTAAAACCTTACAAGATTTGTATTTTTATAATAAAAGGACCATTTAAGCATGGTGATGAAACATGATTAGTTATATATTTAGGTTTTCATTAGTCTATGTTTCTAAATGTGTGTTCACAAATAAGGGTAGGAGGTTTCCTTTTATAAGAGGTGGTAGTGGCACTCATATAGATATTAATAACTTTTAAATATAAAAAATGTATATACCCTCAAAATTCAACTAATTTATCCCAATTAAAAATATATCTTATAATATATTTTAAATACTGTAATAAAATAAAATTTTGATATGTTTATGTTATATTTTATGACTTATCTCTTTTTTCATTCCCCCTGTTAAACCATTTATCCCATATCGTGGTAATTTTATTACTATTATAACTATTCTATATGAGAAAAAAAAGTTGACCTTATTAAAAAATAAATCATGGTAATCCAAAATATGATATCCATTTTATTTGATTCAATTTCCATAAATATTAAAATTATTTTTAAAATATATACATGTAATAGATCAAAACCTGTTTTTAAAATGCTCAATTTTAAAGAAAAAAATGATTTTATACACAACTATTATATTATGTTAATTTATCATATTAATTGAATTATATTTCAAAAAATATAAATTATTTAAAAATATATAAAAAACAAAATTTTTCATTTTAAATACTTTATTAATACATTATAACAAAAAATAGTTTATATTTCATTAAAATCATTACAGAGGTATCCACATTATTAAAAAATAGTTATACAAAAAAGTTTATATATTTAAATGAATAATTTTTCATTATATATATATATATTGGTTCTATAAAAAATCTTTAATAAATTTTCAATTCTCACTAATATCATAAATGTGAAAGTATTGGTAAAATCATGATTTTCACTATTCACCTATAAATCATATTTTTTAGAAGAATCTAAAAAATTCTAACTGATGTAATTTGGGAATGATTATTTCAATATTAAAATCATTTTATTAGTGTTAATATTCTCAAGTATATAAATGTATCTTTCAAATGAAATAGATAATTTAATAAAGACCCCCCTTTATGGAAAAATTATATGTTTGACATTTAAGTGTTCTTATCCATTTTTAATTCCATTTAATAATGTGTTTTAATTTTTTATTTAAAAAATTTATATTCATAATAAATTTATTTTTACAATTCATTTAAATAATTTGTATATTTTTTTAGTTTGGTTATGTCTATATCATGTGCCATTAAAGAAGATATATATTTAATTAAATACAAAAAAACCTCGGTGATTCATATTCCTCCTCCCTAATCATGTAACAATGAATGAACGTATTGTGGTATAATTAAAAAAATACTAGATATATCATATATGAGTGAATATATAAAATACATTCTTTGTTACAAATTAAAATAAGATATTTCAATGGGCTCTGTCTTAGAAATCATTTACAAGACCTCACTCTCAAACTTATTATAATATGTGTGCACCCCATAAAATAGATATTATACTTATTTGAAATACCACTTTATAGATTGTATTATTATCAGTGACTAAAAAATTAAAAATCATATTCATATAAAAATATTTCTCTATAGTGTATATATGATAGATCTATAATCATGTTTTAAAACATCAAGAATACATAATAGTAGTAGTAGGAGGATCCGTAGTTGTAGGAGTAGTACTATTAGTAGTAGTAATATAAGTATGAGTAATATCACCCTTCTTCTTATCAATACTGAGTAACAATATGAATTATGTAACATTGATTTTTAGTTATTTTATATGAAAAATTTATATAGAAAGATAATAATAGAATGTTTTTTTAATTATTTTTAAGGATTATTATTATCCATGCCCTTTTTTATTTTTTCAATATGATATACATAATATTTTTAATCATCTTAAAATTATCGTTGATCATATCATAATATTAATTAATTATCATATACATTAGAATATTTTTTCTTATAGATGTAATAGTTCATAAATATATTGGTTAAACAATTCCTAAAACAGTCCATTATAAAAGGGATATTATAGAGTTGTGTAATCATAAATTTTATACATATAAACCCAAAACATATATACCAAAATATATGATTTTTTTATTAAAATTGATTTATAACATGTTGTTCAATACCTATATCATGTATAAGATCATCCCTTCAATATGTAAGGTCTTATAATTTGAAAAATAACCTAGAAACATGAGGTTTTTTAATCATCTTAATTGAATTGGTATGGTTAAAATCATTATATGTATGTTTCCATAATTTGAAAATTGTCAAATATGTCAATGTAATTTTTAAATTTCATAGTATTCATATGTTTTCATACTTTTAAATATTACAAAACATAAGGCTTACTTATAATTTTCATTATTCTCATATGATTAACATCACTATATGTAATATCCTATACTTGATAAAATTTCATCAATTGAAATATGTTAACTTATAATATATTGATAATAAAAATAATATATAAGTTAATGAAATAAATGTCACATGATATAAAGTCAATACTATGTATAAAAATGGATTTTATGAGAATGAAAACTCAAGATTTTATAGTGTATGTTCGAAAATAATTTATTTCAAAACACCCCCATTCAAAATATTAAAAATACCCTATAATTATGGATCATAATTTTATTATTTTAAAATCATATAAACCATAATGATATATAACATTAAAATAAATAAGAACGTAATTTTTTTATGTTATATCAAATATCCACTCATAATACCAAAATTTATAATGTAAGAAAATGATAAAATTGAAATATATGTCAAAAGATATTTTACACTAAATGAAACTCTTAAAATATAATACTGAATTAAATATGTATTAGGTAGGAAATTATATTACAAATAATAATATAAATATATGTTATACAGTTGGAAGTTCATATATTAATAATTAAAATAAAATGATTATTTTGTTTCAAGATCTGGTTGAGGGGTAACATCAGAATGTTTTTAGTATATAGGTTAACCATATTTATACATATCAAAATTCATGATTTTTACCTATAATTTTGAGTTTCTGTAGAGGAAAAATTGATATGTCCTTTTAAATTCTAATAACATTATTTTTATCTATAAACCTTATCCTATGTTTTTATAGATTTATAATCTGGGATCCTTGATGATTTTTTATTATTTTTAATTATGTTTTCTAGACAGAATCTTCCTAGTCTGAGATAAAGTAGTAGTAGATCATGATGTGGGATATGGTGGTTAAGGCATCAGTATAGTTAAATAGTTAAATGATATGATTGGTTGGATGGGTTGTGATACCACTCATCTCAATTGATTTAATATAAAATCAATGAAATATTAATCTTGGTGTTGTGGGATAATGATATTTGAATATCCATTTCCCCCCTTTCTATAATACCATCATTACACCCATGGAGTATTGTGTTAACAAGGTGGTTATTTTTACTACAACCATTGTAAATTCTCTTTTGTCACTAATGATAAGTGGGAATATTTGGTGGTAAATTGTTGAGATTGAAATGAATCTATTTCCTCAGTATATTTCCCATGCACTTACATGAACTAAGAATATAATATAGGATCAACTGTAGATAAAAAATCATACTTGAATTTTTATCCCAAAATAACGACAAAAATTTATTAAAAATAAGAGAGAATTAAATAAAAAAATTAAGAATGAAAAAGAAACATAATTATTTATAGAGTGAAATTAGAACTACCAACTACTAATAGCACCTCATTATATTTCCAAATTAATAAAGATATTGTACATGGACTATTATAAATAGAATTTAAAGAACTCATGGTTCTTTATAGTGGCTGATGATGTTCGTATCCTGATTAGTCACACATGGAATTTTCACTTCATTCACATATTAATATATGTTATTATACAATTTATTTCATTAAAATATAATAAATAAAATATTTGACTGGGGAGTTTTTAATGAAAACTAAAACGAATGAAAATTTAAAATGAAATTGACTTGTATTCAATTTTATGGTCCATCCACATGATCATTATATATATATATATATATATTAAATACATGCTACAAATCAATCATTATGAAATAAGAATAACCCATCCATATATGAATATTTGAATTCAATATATCATGGAACCATTAATGATCATATATATCCCACCTCCTCCATTATAGGAAAATGAGAAGGACACCTATGAAAAGGAATGATACAATTTCTTAAAAAAGTATTAATTTATACTCATCACCTCATATTTCTCCTAATTATCCCATATCTGAGATTAAACAAGTTTTGGGTGGGAAATAATTTAGTAGAGATCAAAATATGATTATATGATATAAAAATTTAAGATGGGATCCCACTCCACCATCAAATCACAAAACTATTGCCACATTATATATAAAAGAAAATAATATTAAAATGCAATATAAAGATTATAGAGAACCTTCAACCTCCCATGTGGATTATAACCTCTAGTAAGATAATCTATAAACATGTATCAATGTAGTGGAATGTACATGGATATGAAAATTATAATATTAATGAAAATTACTATGTTTCAATAGCACATTACATAAAATAAAAATACATCAAGAAATAATAATTATTTCAATAGAGATCCACATAAGTAATAATCTAATCCAACTATTTAGAACCTAAAGACTATAGAAAAGATACCATTTTATAAATGAATAAGAATATTTTATGTTCTTATTCTTGAACATTATTAATGGATTAGATGTTTCCATGTGTATTTTTTGAGTTTTTTATTACTTTATCTGGATTTTATTTGTAGTATATTGATCATAACTTTACCATAATTAAATAAATTATAGGTAATATTTCTTCCAATACATGTTAAATTACTTTTTGGATTAGTTACTTATATAATTTGGAAAATTCATTCAATAATAAAGCCAATGTCTTTCAAATATAATGAATTTTGTACACTATACAATATAGAAATTAATTTATAATATGTCATCAACATGTCGTACAAATTATCCAATGAATATATATTTTTCTTATATTATCAAGTTAACAAAAAATTTCAATACATGGTGAAATTGAAACAATATAATCCAGAGTTTAAGTTAATATTTAATCATTTTTATATTTTTAACATAACACAACATTGAATATAGTTATTTATATAAAATTACTATTTTCTTCTTGTGTCATATGAAAAATAAAGTTAATAGTAAAATAAAAATACATAATTTTTTACCATATCCACATTGAATGTTGACGTTAGGATACATTACATACAAGAAAATATTTCTTTGATGTCCGGTGTAACACACAGGACCATGTTTTACCCAACAATAATATATTATTAAAAATATTATTAATTAATATAATAATATATAATATAGCTTCTAAATTAAAATTATTTAATATTATAAACGAATTGATGAAATTTCATGTTTGAATTTATTTTTTACAAATTAATTAGAAATTAAAAAAAAAACTATTGAATATAAGGTGAATGATTTTTTTAATGAAAAATACATCTGTATTCAAAAAGTAATTGTTATCATAATAAAATAAATTAATTAATATTTAATAATGATATTAATGAAATATATATTTTATATATTCAATGAAATATTTTTTACATTCATAAAATATATTTGATTGGCATAATATTGGAACAAACCCACTATTACAAATAAAAACAACTATTTTTATAAAAGATGTTTTACCAATTTCGCATAGTGGACCTATATTAAATAAAAATTAATGGATATTTTTAAAGTGTATTTTTAAAAATGATATTAATTTTTTAAAAATAATCATCAATATAATTTTAGGATGATTTACAGTTATTTTCCTATGAAGTTTCATTTCAATGAAGAATACTAAAAAATGGTGAACTTAAATTCAAAACTTCCTTTTCATCTAATTTATTTATAACATAAAATTACATTTATTTTACGTTTTAATGTATAATTATAAAAATTATACATAATTTAATACAATTTATGTTAAGGGCTTCAATTTAAATTTTACATTACATTAAAAAACTCAGAAATGTTTTGAACATTTTTATATTAAATCACTGCATTTTCATCTCACGTGCTTAATTAATTTTAAATTAAACTCTTCCACCACTTTGATTTTTATTTAGAAAAAATTATTAAGTGTCTATTATAATAAAATATTATAATGTGTAATATGTAAGAATTATAATTTGGAAAAAAATTCTAGTGAATGTAATGACAAATAATTACAATGACTAAGAAGAAAATTAGCTTAATATGAGACAAACAATAAATGTAAGGGAGTAAATGAACAAGAAACGTATCCTAATTCCATTTAATGTTCATATATAGAACCTATAATACCTTGTATTCAATTTTATACATTATTTTAACCACATTACTTGCGAAAAACGTGTGTAGAATTCCATTTTAAAAAAATTATAATAATGCCAATACTTCTACACGAAAAAAACTCACCCATCACCATTTTTCAAAACTATGAATACCATATGATTGAATAAATTTGTCTCAAATTATCTAAAAAAACATATATTCCTCCCATTTCCATTCTTTTGGGCCAAAACCCAACCAAGGAATCCCTTTTGTTCATAGAAAAAGGAGTTACCAAAAAAAAAGGTAACATACTTCCTCCAGATCCTTTTTTATTTCCACTCTTCAACATATAAATTCAGAATATTATAATATTATATAATATATATTTATTTAAAATATACTTATATGTTTCAAATATGTGGTTTTTACCTAACCATATAGACACATCCATCTAATGGTTAACCCACTAAATGTTCTTCTGTAAGCTGAACTACGGCCTCATGAAACACGTTGTTCATTATTTTACATTACCCCTATCATCATTGTTCATTATTAAGGATACTATTTTTTAAATTTTATATATTGTATTTATTATGTATTTATTCATCATGAATTGTTATATTTCAAATTAATTTATAATTTTTTTTAGAAAGTACGACAATTTGTATTGGGGAAGTGTGGACTACTGCCTTCTCAAAGATATGTTATCTATTGACACATTACATAGAATGTATTATAGATTATTTAAGTGAATTTAAATGATATATATGAAATAATAATTACACAAGATTTATAATATATATATATATATATATCATTTACGGTTTTAATCAATACAACAGTAAAACATAATCATCATTCATGTATATGTACACCCTACCATATCAAGGAACATGGTATTCCATTTCATAAATTTATCATATATAGATTATAATAAATAAATATATTATGAGTAAATAAGATATATATAACATTATTTACATTATATAAACAAGTAAATCATGATCTATGTAAGAGGATAAAAAATAACAAGTAAATTAATTTTAAAAAAATAAAGTGGATATTAAATGATATATAACATTAACATAGAGTTGATAATAAATGTTTAATATGAAGTAAAAATATATATATTATATTACATATATTTATTTGGTTATATATTATATTTATAAAAAACTTATATTTATTTTACAAGAGATTTTAATGTGTATGATGAATGTAATGACTTATGGTAAGAGAATTCCATCTCACTTTTTATTTCCATGAGATGCATGCCTTATTCACCACCCATTTCTTTTTTGTTGTGTGTATTATTACCATGGAAATATTCTATGATTATTATAATTAAATTTATTGCTACTTAAATATCCATTTTATGATTGTTTTGCATTGATATTATTTTTCAAATGTTACCAAATCTCTAATGTAATTTTATCACAATTTTTTTTCATTGAGACTAATGGAATTTAATGAACCTATATATTTCTACGATGTTTATATAATTTTTTTGACATTTTATATATTAAACGTAAATTTTTAATTATGTTTTTTGATTTATATAATGTTATACATTTAATTTTATTATTATTTAATCAAACCAAACTGGAAAAAGTTTATGGATTTAATTATATGGTGTATTGAGATTGTTTATGAAAATTATTACATTGATAAAATATAATGATCCATATATCAAGAAAATAAAAAAATTATTTCTGAATGGAGATGAAAATAATTTCCAATTAATGATAAAAATTTTCCACTCTTTGGTACTTACGATAATTAATATAATGTTTTTTTAGAAATCGTACTATAATTATCCTTTATGTCAGAAATTCAAGTTCTTTTAGAAATAATTTATCTAAAAACAATTAATTTTTTTTGAATATTATACTATAATTATTGAGTGAAATTTTCACTGATGTGTTTCCTTTTTAAAAATCATTTTAAAATGAATAATCTTTCCATTATTTGATATATTTTATTTTCACGAAATTTAAGGTGAAAAAGGAATGTTTAACATATTTTAACAATACCACCATCATGACCATATTTTCCTTGAAGCATCCGTTTTCTGTTTATATGGTTATTTATTTAAAATAAAATTTTTTCCTCATAATATTGAAATTTTTAGAATTTAATTATGTTTCAAAGAAATACATTTTTCAAAAAATCTTTTTATGTCTAAAAAATGATTTAAATGATTTTAAATAAATCATTTATATGTTTTCAAAGGTTGTATTAAATAACACAATTAAATGATTATAAAGATTATTTTATATGTTTCATATTAATTACAATGAAAATTATTGTGAATTTGTTTTCATGATTCTTTTATATTTTTTTATTTGAAATTGTATTAAAAAGGTATTCAGTATTCCTTTATAAGTAATCAAGAATGTGGTTTTAAATTTTTGTAACTAATTATTTTATAATTTTACATGTAATAGGGTTTTTAATTTTTTTATAATTAATTATATATTTTCATATCATATTTATATAAAAAAGTTTTCAAATTGATTTAGGTTTTAGAAAGAATTTTTTCAAAGAGGAGAATATATTTTTCTTCATGAAATGTATCAAATTAAATTTCCAGGTATTCATTATAATAATATTATTTTTTAAAATGTATTATGAAAGATATTTTCAAAGAAAATTCATTTTCATTAAGATACAGTCCAAGAGAACATTGAATATCATTCTCTATATAATACGTTGTCCATTAAAATATTTTAATCCTTATCAGGGACATGATAAAATAATACTATTCATTTTCTATATTTAATGGTTTCTATTTTAATGTAATTATTTTTCGGACACCCATTTCTCTTCCACGTGGTGTACACTGATAAATACTTTTGAAATGAACATTTTTTCTTGGGTAATTCTAGAATGAAATGATCATGAATCTTATCTATTTATCATAGGTTCTGATATGATAAAATGTATTTAAACCCATTTAATTTCATAGAATGTGTTATTATTTTTATATTAGCTATCTATTTTTATTCATTCTGGCATGAAGAATGTTTATGATCTATTGGAACCCATATTTATTATTTCATTATGATATGGGTTCGACCAATATCTCCCAAAAATTCAATGGATAATGATAAATGTTTTATGAACTCAATATGGCAGATAGGAGGTCATACTACATGAGAGGCATCCCACTCCCAAAACAAGAGGGTACCGATGAGGGAATCCCAATATAAAAAACGAGGGTACCTTCCAGTTCATCCCATGACCCAAACAATGGGGTAAAAAGGAGGGAATTTGAATCCTGAAACAATTGGGGACATGTGAGAGAGTCCCAATCCCAAAACAATATAGCACATAAGAGGGAATATCAAGCCTGAAATAAGGTGTTACATTAGATAGAATCTCGAGACCAACGAAGGGAATACATGGGGGGGGGGGAATTCAAATCCCAAAACAAGAAGGTACACCTGAGGGAATCCCAAGCCAAAAATAGAGGGTGAAAGGGAGAGAATCCCAAGATTAATGATGGTGTATTGGTTATTATCCCAAGCCTAACATGTTATGAATATTTTAGTAGGTTACCTTAGCCTAGTATTTTCTATGATTATGTATAGGATCGAAAATGCCATGTCATATTCTTCTATTATGTTTTCATGGATTATTATCCCATTTCCTGTACGATTCATATATTTGGAACATCCAATATTTATTCCACATATCATTTATATGATCTTTCATATATATGGTATGATCTTAAAATGTTATTCTCATACCCTTTTTCTCATTTAATGCTTATGTATCTCATTTTTTTACCATTTCTGAGAATATGAACTCAACCTATTATTATTTTTCATTCACTCAGTTTATGAGGAATGGATTTATATATAATTATATGAGGGGAAGACATTTATGCCAAACATTATATATATTTCATAGAGATATATGGTTTAGTTCCATGTTTCCAACAAAACTAAACTATTACGTTCCTTTGGAATGTATTTCTAGAATGTGTTGAATATTTATATAAAATGATATGATATCCATTCATGAAAAAATGGTTCCCTATAGTTTGTATTAAAGGAAACATTTAGTCAACCTCTGAATCACATATGAGAATATTTAAGTGAAAACACTATGTATATTTCTAAGAATATGTATTGGGATGTCTCTAATGATAATCAAAAAGATGAATTAATATTTATGAAAATTTATTTTAATTTTTTTAAAGGACATAGTTAGTGGTCTCTTGAAAATAAATCTTTATTTGGATTATTTAATTGGACATTGTTATAGAATATATGTTCCTAGGAGTTTCCACTCTAATATTATGTGTTAATTATGAATCGAACCTATCCTAGTACACAAAAACGATCCTTACTAAATACATAGTTTTCCACTTTTATGGGATATTTTATGGGAATTCACAAATTCATTATGAACCATAATGAATGATTTAAATAAAATATGACTATGAATAACCTAGGATAAAATTAAGGTTTTATTGATTAATTACATATGAGCGATAATTTAGACATTTAATAAGTAATTTATCAACATTATATTCTTCCTCACTTTAGTGGATATTTCCTACTCAATTATTTTTCATTTTAATGAAGAGATGAAACTAGAAGGAACTTTGTTAATAGTTAATGCAATGTAATATTCAATAAATTTACTCTTGAGAAACCAAACGTTATAAGAGATGGAATAAAAACTCGTTTCAATGATCACAAAAATTTCTAATGTTATGAACCATTTTGATCTTCCAAACTAGAAAAGAAGGAAAAATACTCTACTTATGAATTCTTGAAGAAATTACCACATTCTTTATTTGGATCATCATATTTACATGTGTTGAAGAATGGATTAGTACCACTAAAAATATATTCTCCATTATCCAGTGGCTGAAACATGCTAATGTCATTTTGGATGTTTTTTATTTAGAATGTGAAGCAAAAGGGTGGTGAACCCTAATCAAAAATACATGTAAAGAAGATGAAATTTAATCATTTCAATTGAATGAGTCCAAGAACATATACTTCAATATGTACATTCCTTGTGTTCTTCAACCATTAGTTATGTTTCATGTGGCTATCTCCCTCTACATATGGATTACAAATTAATAATATCAATGTTAATATTGTATCAATACAATGATGGAACCATATTTACAATGAAAATGTTTGGGTATAAGATAATATCTTATTTACAGAATAGAAGGTGAATAATAGTTTCAAATTATTAAAAGGATGACCATTTATGGAAAGGGTTCGGATAAACATCGAATGAGGATTTATATAAAAAATTATTATGTCACTATATTATGATATATGCATATTGAAAAAATTATGATAGCCATTTTTATGATAAAAACTCATGGAATGACAGGTCATTCTATTCAATGACCTTATGATATGATAATAATATAAGAAAGAAAAATTCACTAACATTTCATGAAATGAGAGATGAATTAAAAACTAATCAGTGCACAAAAAAGGGTATGGTTGTCTTATAATCATTTAATAATACATTTCAATAAAATTCATCAACATTGGGAAATGTATCTTGAATTCAAAAATTGTTATCCTAATACATTGGTTTTTAATGAATGAATTGACAACTTAGATCATTATGGATTTAAAAATTCAAGATTTTTATATTTCTAATAACCATGTTCTCTATCACCCCACATCAGAAATTGATAGTTAAACAACTTTTCCATGTTTTTTTAACTTCACACATATATTATGCAATGTGGAAACATATTTATGTGTAACATTTGTTAATAGTTATATATCCAACATTGAAATTTTAAAGGATGTTTTAATATTCATTTTTATAATGTGGGTTTCTATGAATATAACTATAAAGTATTAATCCATTGATAAAACAAAATAATATAAATGTTGAAAATATATTAAGGGGGTTATAATGTAACATTGAGAGATATAGGGAAATTTTTTCAAATTAATTTAATCTTTTTGAAATCATTTGCATCCCCCGGTAGTAAATAATTATTTTTATAGAAAATAACTATTATTGGAATGAATTATATGAAATAACATGTTAATATTTAACTAGAAAACATAATTTTTTTTTGACTTTATATTCATTTATCACCAAGGTTAGCATATATTATCTTCCATACTGCCTTTCCTTGAAGGCTTGCATAACATGTATGACCGAGTATTACCAAATAGAAATATGTAAATAAAATATTATTATTTAATATAATAAGGTGCAATGTAGTTGTTAAGTGTGTTTTAATTAAAAGTATTATATAATTTATGAAATTAAATGGTATAATTCAATGGTTACACACTCACTAGAAATTTACATAAGATCCAATTGATTATAAATTGAATGTTTTTATAAAAACCACATTTATCTTCATAAAGGAACATTATCAAAATATATAAATAAAATTACTGTTGGTAAATCATATTAATGATGTGTATATTTTTTTATTAAATAAATTATTATTTACATTCGTCTAATATATTGTATAGGAATAAAAAAGGAAAAAACTAATTATTACACATAAAACAAATATTTTTATAAAATTATTTTTATTTCCATTTAATAAGAAACATATATTAAATATAAAGTTTGTAAATTTTATAAAAAAAATATAACTATATTGAAATAATTTTTTAATGGGAAAGGAAATGATTATGTAAGGATGAATTGTTTTAATTTTTCTATGAAGTTTCAATTTTTTTTATTAGTTAAAAATAATGAATTTTAATACATAACTATGTTTTCAACTAATTTATTTATAAGGATAAATTATATTTATAATTGGTTTTAATGTTTAATTATATTTATATAACATATTTTAATACAATTTAAATCATTTTAATCAATTTCAATTTTAAATTAGATATAAAAACCTCAAAAAAATTGATATTCTTTACATTAAAAACCTTCATAGTCATTCCTCCTATATGATAGATTTCAAATTAATTTATTCCACCTATGTTACGGGAATTATAAAAAATAGGTTACCTACATGTAATAAGATTAATATATAATTTCATTTATCTTCGACATAGTTTTTTTAAAAAATAAAAGTGAATGAAATTAAAATCAATTACAATGATTAAGCGGAAAAATTGTGTAATGAGGGACTAAACCTTTGTAAAGACCATAAAATCTCATGGATTTTTTTTTAAATACATGGGAATTTCATGAGTCTGCAAAAATTTACGGCGCTTAATTCTGAGGCCCAGTGTGCCCAAAATCAATTTCTGAAGTTTTTTTTGGGTACACTTAGTAAACGTGAGAGTGGGATTTTATAACTTTTGAACTGATGCTCACAATTGAAATCTGAGGGAACCGTTGAACTCACAGTACCAGTATTCGCTTAAGAATACTTTCACATCGACGACAGTTGTTCTTGAATGGAAGCTAGATTTTGGGTCTTAATAAATTTAAATAAAAATAAAGTGTTAGCTTATTTTTTATTGATTTGGTGGTTAAAACATCCAAGAAGAGGTTAGAGGTGGGGGCCACTACACCATAACCTCCCATGAAAGGTTATGTTGGTGTGGCCAACCTGAGGTCGAAATATCTCATAACAATTAAAGAGTTGGAGACCACATGGGCTTTAAACCCCTTTAACTCTCCATAAGTGGGGGAAACCCTTGAACATCCCTCATAAATGTGTCAATCCACACAAATTAATTAAGGGAACATTAATTAATTATTTTCAAATCATTTGAATAATTCTTGCCCATAATTAAATAATGGGTTAGCTTAACCCATTATTTTTGGTTGGCATATTCATTTGGTGGAGCATGGAGAAAGAGGGAGTTTGGGAGATAAAGAACTCGCCAATGAAGAACGCCTCTTCCGCCAATGAAGAACGAACATCAACAATGTCAAAAGAGAAAGTGTCAACCGTGGAGAACACCGTCTTCGACTTTGTCACCTCTGAATGCTCATCTGCCAATGACGGATAACCTCTTCTCTTTCCGATAATAAGGAAGGATGTCAGCTTCCTCAACATCGTCAACGAACAAAAATATGAGGTAGGGTTGTTTTATGATTTGATTCTTACCCTCCGTTAATCGTCATTATTTGTACTCTTTGAGGCTGATTTATTCCACCATAATGTGGATGTCTCGGGCCACACGAACATTACCCGACCCTCCCCTTTTGTTTTCTTCTCATTTGTTGACGATGACAGCGGCATAACAGCGCTGTAGGAACAGTGGACCGTGGCAGAGAAATGGCGACCGGTGATGGGCCGACTGCAAAGAAACCAGAAGCGCAAGGGTTCCTGGTTGTAGAAAGGGCGCAGTACCATCGTGCCTGATGAAGGAGTAGAACCGCAGCCGGGGTGGGCTATGGCGGAAGTGAGTGGCGGCGTCGCGTCGCACCGTGTGGAGGAGAAGAGTTGAGGTGCCTTCGCGTTGTGGTGGAGGTGCCAATAGGGCTGGCATCGGGCCAAACATCGGTGGTGCGGAGCGGCTAGCCACTTAGCTAGCTGGGAAGAGTGGGATCCCACAAGCTCGCACGTGAGCTGGACTGGCGCCACCTGGTGCCAGTTGGGACTCAACCTGAATGGCACTGATGTTCGGGAGCCAGGGGTGCACAAATTACCCCCTGGACGCGGCGTAGGTGGACCCTTGTGGGCCGCTGGGCTTCCCACATGGGCCGGTCCACCCCCTTGGGCCGGATCGGACCCGTGGAACTGGTCGGACCTCGGTACATACCCAGGTCAGGCCGGGACAGTCCGACTGGGTCAGACCGCACCCAGACCCACTATGGCATGTTTTCACCTTTTCGCCCATAACATGGGCTACGGGTGTTCGATCGTTGAATCGTCTATGGTGACAATATGTTTAGAGATAAATAAATCTTTTGGAATACCCCACTTGAGGTTTGGACAATTTTGGGGTATGGCCAGGTTGGTTTAAACCTAAAATCCAACAGGGCCCTAAGGACATAAATGCCAATAACTCACAGACCAGGCGTCTTATTGGTGTTCCTTCTATTGCTTTGAGACCCCTATGATGAGGCAAACCTTTGAGATACTTCTACATGGGTTCTTGTGAGAGTTGGATTATCGACTAGTAGCTCATGGAGCAGATCCTTCTAGAGGACAACAGACAGAGTACAGAGACCCAGTAGATGGCTAAGACCTGACGACTGCTTGACCGATTCAACGATGAGTGACTTGACTAGCCCAATGGGGAGTGCCTCTGTGTGTTGTGGTAGAAAAATGGTGGGGAGAAACTCTATGTGAGAGTGGAATATCCACGGTACTCGATAGAAACCGTACCTCAGCAGACTATGAAGCGGAGCGCCTCTGTGTGAGCGCGGCTGACCTGTGGTGGGGAGTGCATCCGTGTGATGTTGTAAACCCACGGTACTCGATATGAGGAGTACCTCATCAGACCAAGGATAGTGGGAACCACCTCTGTGTGATGCGGTAGTCCCACTATTCTCGATAGAGGAGGAGTACAACATTAGGTGAGGTACTGACATTGTGATTGGGGTTGTTACTCGATTCTACCCCCTAGAATAAAATTCTGGTTTGAGCTAAGTAAATGAAGTTTGTGTTTTCATAATGATTTAGATGGGTCACTAAATTACTTAGGTATATGTATGGTAATATAACTAAGTAATGGTTATACATTATTTTCATACTTTGTTATTTATCCTTGTTGGATTTTGTTAGACAAGAGCGTCTCAGGGTCCCCACTGAGTATCGTTATACTCAGCTCGGCACGGGATATGCCCACACATCATTGTGTTGGGTGAATATGATGGAAAAAACTAATTGAGAAAGATATTAGGAGGACTAGACGGTACCCAGATTTGTACCACTCAGCGAGATGGTATTCATAGTGGACAGACACATGTGGAGTGCTGAGGAGGTCATCTGTACCTACCTGTTAAGTAGGAACCTCAGAGGATATCCCAATTTCTTATTCACTTTTCTTCAGTTGTACTTTAATTTTATTTGTATTGTATTTTACTATTGGGATTGTATTTCCGGCCCCCTTTACTTTCTGTAATCTCTTTTTTATATAGTTTTACATTGTATTTTACTTCCAGTTGTGTACTTTGATGTGTTTGTTTACAGTTTTAAAGGCAATGCCTTCCTATTTTAGGGATTTGCGTTATTGGTTCTAGTCACTAGCCCCTGGCCTATGTAAGGCATGCTTGGGGTAGTCACGATACGGGACATGGGGGACAGTTCGTGAAAAATTGGTATCAGAGGGCCCAGTTCTATCGTAGAACTTAAGACACTGATCATTTTTTTTCACTGAAGCAATATTTTTAAGGCCACTAAGTGTGTTTTTTAGTTCCGGGAGTCCAGTGTTGGTGCGGAAGGCCGATGTATCTATACACCAAGACCATGACTACTGATTTCTGACTCAGTTCACGAAAACACTGATTGCGTGTGTGTTTCAAAAGATTTCTCTAAGTCAGATCAACCAGGTCATCTCACTAGGTATAATCATTTAACTATGTCACATATGTTCCTTTCAATATGCCTCCATGCAGAGCCTCGAGAGTCATACGCTCGGACATCCCACTGAAAGACGAGGCCTCGGTGCATGGCCCTTTACAAGTGGAGGCACCAGCGGTACCAAATGCCATTGGGCCAGCGGTGCCACCAGCCGCAGTAGCAGAAGATGCACGCCTCTTGAGCATGTTGCACGAGTTCCAGTGCCAGTGGCCACCCGGTTTATGGGGAGAGACGGACCCACATGCAGCAGAGGATTTTCTGGAGGCTCTGGTGAGAGTCTTCAGGCTAGTAGGGATACTAGTATACTACATGGTGATCCTTGCTGCGAGTCTCTTTCAGAAAGCAGTAGGCAGATGGTGGATCCTGATGCTCTAGGTCCACGAAGAAGCAACACATCTCTGAGTAGACTTCGAATGCTTGTTCTGAGCAAAGTTTGTTTTTGTGACCCTATGAGCAGTATGGATACAGGAACTACTACATCTACAGTAGGGTAACATGATGATGGTGCAGTACTCATCGAGGTTCACCGATCTCTCGCGCTACTCCACAGATATGGTGTAGTACCCATTCTTCAGGGCCTATACCATCGATCATGTGCTTGGGAGAGAGATCAGGGAATCCATGATCTCCCCCAGCATCTTGACGCAGGAAGGGGTGTTAGGGATAGCCGTCCTAGTAGATATTTTCCTTGCTGAGCATTCACTGGGAGAGAGACAAACTTATAGTCAACACACAACAAATTCTTCTATTCCTAGCAGTAGATAGATGCTGCAGAGGTCCAAGAAGACCAGAACCATGGGTGCACGACCTCAGGACTCAGGATCCTTTGTGCGGGGCACCTGGGGCAGCGATATTCCTACCAGGAGCAGGTAGTGTTACTCATGCGGCGGGCGGGTTCACATGTCTCTTGACTGTCCGACCTGCCATTTAGATGGTCACAAGACAGTTGAGGGATCTCTTGAGAAGAGGTAGAGGTTCGATCGAGGCGGTCCACAGGGAAGAGGCAGATGTGGTAGAGGAGATGGATGTGTAGCTGGTGGTGGACGACGTTACGTGGTGATATCACCACCACCACTAGGAGGTCCACCCCAGCCATATGGAACACGTGGAAAAGGGATAGCTCAGCTTCAGGAAGCTGAGGCATATGACCATGGCACTCTGGAGTTGATTCGAGGTATAATATGTGTCTACTCTACCTTTGCTGCAGTTATTATAAACACATCTTCTAGTCATTCTTTCATTGCCACTGCCCTCATTTGGAGCTCAGAGATTCTGATAGAACCGTTGGATCGATCCTTATAGATAGATACTCTTATAGGAGAAAACTCGATGATTAAAAACTTGTTCTGGTAATGTGAGCTTACTATAGGAGGCAATAGCTTTGGCTGGGATATCCTTGTAGTGGCGTTGAGGCCCTGGGACATCATCTTGAGTATGGACTGGTTATCTATAGTCCATGCTCAGATTGATTGTATTAGGTGAAATGTGAATTTTTTCCGCACGGATGGGACCAGGTTCACCTTCACCAGTGAGAAGAGAACCTTTGCATCACAGGACAGACTTACTTGGAGGAGGGTGCAGCCGATCACTCACCATTTGTCTTGCCTTATCCTCGGAGTAGTTCATGTGGAGAGTTCGACTTATCCTGTTGTGGTGGACCAATACATGGATGTTTTCCCTGACTATGTTCCAATACTACCTCCTCGTAGAGGGGTGGACTTATACATTGACATGTACCCCGAGACGACACTGAAATCTACTCCAGCATATCGGATGGATCCTACTAAGCATCATGAGTTGCGGGTACAACTTGAGGATTTGTTTTCAAGGGAAGGGATTCATCTGGCCTACTATTTATCCCTGGGAAGCCCCGATTATGTTCTCTAAGAAGTCAGATAGGAGCATGAGGCATTGTTTTGACTACCGTCGCCTGAACTAGGTGACCGTGATGAACAAGTACCCACTCCCCAAGATGGATGACCTCTTTGATCATCTCAACGGAGAACGATGGTTCACAAAGATATACCACATACCAGGCTATCACGAGCTCAGAGTTCGAGGAAAGGATGTGTAGAAGATGACCTTCAGGTGTCGGTACAACCACTACAAGTTCTTGTTATTCCCTTCGACGTAACTAATGCTCCATCAGTGTTCATGAGTCTGATGAATAGGATCTTCAACCCTTATCTCGATCGATTTCTCGTGGTCTTCATCGATGACATTCTGATTTACATGACTACTGAGGAGGAGCATGACTACCATTTGTAGGTAGTACTGGACACACTCTGAGGGCACTAGATTTATGGTAAGCTCTTGAAGTGGAAGTTTTTGATTCTGGAGGTTAACTTCTTGGGAAACGTTATCTTGGAGGTTGTGGTTGTAGTAGTTTCAGATAATATTGATGTGGTTCATTCTTGGGAGACACCCAAGAGTGTGTCGAAGGAATAGAATGTCCTGGTCTTGGTTGGATACTACCGAAGATTCATTCCAGAATTTTCCAGAGTTGCAGCACCACTATCATCCTTGACGAAGTAGGGGAAACCATTCATGTTGTCGGAGAGATGCCTGTAGAGCTTTCAGGAGCAGAGACAGAGGCTGACTAGTGCCCCCATCATGAGGCTTACAGAGTAAGGATTAGGGTATGTAGTATACTATGATAATTCAGGTACCAAACTCAGGTGCGTCATGTTGCAGGAGCAAGCTGTGATCGCATATGGTTCTTTGTAGCTGAGAAAACACGAGCAGAACTACACTACCCATAACCTGGAGTTAGCAGCAGTGGTCTTCGCCTTGAAGATGTGGAGGCACTATATGATGGGTGAGCATTTCACTGTCTACTCTGATCACAAGAGTCTCAGGTATATCGTCTCCCAGAAGGACCTGAACCTGAGATAGTGTCGATGGCTTAGGTTCCTCCAGGACTATGACTTCGATATAGTCTATACTCTGAAAAAGGGGAATGTTGTTGTAGATGTGCTCAGTAGGAGTATTGGTATTCAGCTGGTAGGATAGGTGACAGAGCAGCAGGATGCCTTAGAGATATCTTTGTTGATAGAGATGGAGAAGCCTATCTACAGTCTCTCACGGTCACTCCCCTACTTCTTCAGCGAGTCAGGTAGGTGTAGAATGGGGATGTTAACTGCGAGACACGGTGTGCTCATATATCCATAGGGTATCCACTTGATTGATTTTCAAAAGGTGGGGACCATGTTGAGGGATTTTCACACTTCCCCTTCAGCGGTACATCGAGGAGTGGTGAAGATGTACCAGGATCTACGACAACAGCACTGGTGGCCAGGTATGAAGAAGGCGGTAGTAGAGTTTGTCTCTCTTTTCCCCACTGGTCATCAAGTGAAGGCAGAGCACCAGGTACTATAGACCTTATTTCAGACCTTAGAAGTCCCATAGTGGTAATGGGATTGGATAACAATGGACTTTGTGATGGGTCTTCCACATACATCCCGGAGTCATGATTCGATATGGGAGATCATTGACCGACTCACCAAGTCATCCCACTTCCTACTGATATGTGAGAAGGGCTCAGTAGAGAGCTTGGGATGGATCTAGTTGCAAAATATTGTGTGTTTACATAGTGTACCTTCTTCTATTATCTCCGATTGTGACGCACGGTTTACTTCCCGGCTATGGAAGGGGTTGCAGGAGGCTTTCTGGACACAGCTTCGCATCAGCACCGCCTTCCATCCTCAGACTGATTTTCAGACCTAGAGGACCATAAAGTCCCTCAAATACATGTTACGTTCATGTTTCCTCGACTTCAGTCGTAGCTGGGAGGATCACATGCCTTTGGTGGAGTTTTCATACAACAACAGATATCACTCCACCATCGGTATGGCCCCTTTTGAGGCCTTGTATGGTCGACCTTGCATATCGCCACTGTGCTGGACAGTCCCAGGGGAGTCAGCACTAGTGGGACCAGAGATGGTATGGGCTACCACAGAAAAGGTGCAGATCATCGAGGAGCAAATGAATACTCACAAAGAAGACAGAATTCATATACTGTCATGAGGCAGAGACCTCTAGAGTTCATGGATAGAGACCATGTCTTCTTACAGATCTCACCTCGAAGAGGTCTATGGAGATTTTTCCATTGTGGAAAGTTATCTTTGCAATTCATGATACCTTTCTAGGTCCTCAGCAGAGTAGGCGAGGTGGCTTACCGACTGGCTCTTCCACCTCAACTGCACTGGGTGCACAACGTCTTCCATGTATCTATGCTGAGGAGATATGTGCATTACCATTCCCACATCATCGACCATGTGGAGATGGACATTGATGACAGGGATACATTCAAAGAGTTTCTAGTTGAGATTGAGGATCGACAGGAGCGGGTCCATCGTAGATGGTCGATACCTCCGGTACGCTCTCACTGGCAGCATGGGAACCTCTAAGAGAGAACATGGGAGCGGGAGGTTCAAATTAATTATCAGTACCCCCATTTTTCCCCATAGTTCTAGTTGTAGCTTACAGGGATGTAATTCCCTAAGGTGGGGAGAATGTAAAGACCAGAATATACCTTGGATTTTTTTAAATACATGGAAATTTTATGAGTCCATGAAAATATACGGTGCTTGATTATGAGGCTCGGTGTGCCCTGAATCAATTTCCAATGTTTTTTGGGTGCGTTTAATAAATGTACGAGTGGGATTTTATATCTTTTGAACTGGTGTGTGGAATAGTAATCGGAGGGCACTTTTGAACTCACAGTGCTAGTATTTTCTTAATAAGACATTCACCTAGATGGCAGCTATTTAATAATAGAAGTTAGATTTTGTGTTTTTAAAAAATTTAAATAAAAATAAAGTGTTAGATTATATTTTATTTATTTGGTGGTTAAAACCTCCAAGAGGAGGTTAGAGGTGGGGGCCACCATACCATAACCTCCCATGAGAGGTTATGGTGGTGGGGCCCACCCGATGTCTAACCATCTCTTAGAAATTAAAGAGGTGGGGACCATATGGTCTTTAAACCCCTTGAACTCTCCATAAGTGGGGGAAACCCTTGAACATCCCTCATAAATGTGACAAAGCACACAAATTAATTAATAGAACATTAATTAGCTAAATTTAAATCTTTTGAATATTTTTGGCCAACAATTAAATAATGGGTTAACATAACCCATTATTTTTGGTTGGCATATTCATTTTGTAGAGATTGTGGAAAGAGGGATCTTGGGAGAGAAAGAACTCCCTAACGAAGAATGCCTCTTCCACCAACGAAGAACAAACTGAAACCGTGTCAAAAGAGAAGGAGAAGACCAAGAATAATTCCATCTTCGACTTCATCACCTCAGAACGCTCATCTGCCAATGACAGATAACCTCTTCTATTTCCAACATCAAGGATTGACATCTACTTCCGCTACATCGTCATCGAACAATAATATGAGGTAGGGTTTGTTTTATGATTTGAGTCTTACCCTTCATTATTCGTCATTAGTTGTACTCTTTGATGACGATTGTTTCCACCATAACGTGGACGGCTCAGGCCGCACAAATACAGACTGGTCCTCCCCCTTTGACTTCTCTTAGTTTGTTGACGATGACGGCGACGCAACGGTGCCTCCAGAAGAGTGGACCTCAGTGGAGCAATGGTGTCCAGCGATAGGCCGACAATGATGAAACCGACGACATAAGGCCATTGGGATGCCGAATGGGCATGGCACTGTTGTGCCGTGTGGAGGAGCAGAACCGCAGCCCCATAGTGTCGCTGTGGAGGAGCCGAGATGGCCGGCCGCCGGCTGTGCAGAGCGGATAGCCACTCGGCCAGCTGGGAGGGGTGGGACCCTGATGAGTCCCGTGTGAGCTGGACTGTCGCCACATGGCGCCAGTTGGGACTCCACCCAAACAGTTCTTCTAGTTAGAAGCTAGGGGGTGCGTAGCTTCCCCCCTAGGGGCAGCTGAGACGACCCCCGTATGCTGCTGTGGTCGACCCAGCATGGGTCGGGCCCAACGCGGGCCGGGCTGCCCCATGGGTCGGGCCGCCCACTCCAGTCGTGCCACCCCCTCAGGCCGGGTCGGACCCGTGATCTGGGACAGACCCGCGGACCGGGTCGGACCCCGATCCAGACCCGGGTCAGGCCGGGTATGTCCAACTCGGTCGGATCAGACCCGGACCCGCTATGGAATGCTTTCACCATTTCACCCATAACATGGGCTATGGATGTCCAATCGACGAACTGTCTGCAGCGACAGAAAGTGATTAGCCACTAAATGAGGCTAATATTCATTGTTAATATATATAATATTCATGTTATTTATTATTCAAAAACACTATTTTAGTGCATTTTACATGTCTATCATCATTTCACATTATGATTGTAATATCTTCATAAAATGCACTATTATGTGGTACATTTTTTAACAACATTTAATGTACCCAATGATTCATCTCATTTTAAGGAGTGTAATTATCCATATTTCAATATTATATTTTGGGAAATTGATCTACACTTCAATATGATCATGTTTCATTTAGGGATAAATGTGGAATTCATGGAAGAAGATGTTGATATTTTGTGATGAAAGGAATCAATTTTAGAGAAGGAAGATTGGACACCATCCCACTGATGAGAATGTGGGAGCCACATTACAAATCCAATGAATCTTAAATTTGGTGGGAGTCTATAAGAAATATAGAGAAAAAAATAATTATTCAGAATCTAGTGCTAATTATTCTTCCATTGTGGTCATTTAGGCGGTCCAATTTAGAGATAAAATTCTGGTCCAGATTCTGCGGCCCAGAAAAATAGCTCACTAATTTAATCATAGATCCGAATATAAAACTCCAAATGGGCCAACATTTTACAGTCTGTTAGGATACATCGGGGGATCCATTTTCTTCTTCTATGGCTCACTCTGAATCGGCTATCTAAAGGTCTTCCATGTGCGTCTGTTTGGTTGATGAAATCTGGATGCCACCTCGGGTAAAGGGTGGAAAAATCAACTCTACCTCATCTTTCCACCCACCTATGGCCTACCAAAATTAATTGAGATGTTTTTTACTATTTAAGGCTCTTCCCAAGGCTCCAAAAATGAATATTTAAGCTAGTGGTGGTGGAGGAGTTGATGATCTATGATTCTTTGTTCAATTGTAATGTTATGTTATGATTTTGTTGTCTCAAGTTTGTCTTTCACATGTAAGTTGTTCAATTCACTTTAGTTTCTTAATAAAATCCCTTCTTTTCCTCTTATTCTGTTGTTCTTAAAATCAAATTTATACAGTTGGTTGAAGGTGTGAATTTATTCACACTAAACCTTGTGAAATTATTCACACAACGGTGGAGTGATCATTTTATTTTTATTGTTTTCTTTACTTCTACATTTCCTCCCTCATGAGTCTACTTTCTGCTTCCATTGAAACCATGAGATCAATGGAGGGATAACCCACTTATGGGTTGATCCAAGGGAGTAGAAATTGGATGGATTGGATGTTATTTATCACCCCATTAATGTATAATCAATTCTGTAATTGATATTTTTATTTGATAATTTTTAAACTCGACCATCCTTGTTGAATTTAAGGCCACACACTTCATGTGCTAATACGAACCTTTACCTTGAAGTGCTCAAAAAATTGATCCTTCAAGTGTATAGGTGATTAGTATTAAAGGGTGTAGGTATTAAACTAGTAAGTGATGATGTTGTTTTATCTTCTTAAATGAATCCATCTCAAATATAAGAAATTGAAATCATTGAACAGAAAATACGTCCAATCCACCCCAAGTGAAAACCTAGGATCAACTCATTCTTTTAAATTGAATTCACATAAGACTCTTAGAGTTCCTTTAAAACCATCTAAAACCAACCCATTTTGGCCACTACATAGCCAAAAACAGTCCATAGAATGTACGCGTCTATAGGTTTCTTCTTAGGTCTCTGAGGATTCGACAACCCAAGCTAAACTACAAGGACCGTCCTACCTTCTTCTCTTGGGTAAATTTGAGCGAGAATTAAATTTTGGCACTGTTTTTTGGGACCCAAGTAAGTCATCTAAACACCCATTCTATTCTCCCCCATTTCTTATTTTCTCATCCAAATTCACTTATCTTGTCCCTTTCTCATTTTTTTTCTTTTGGCGCATGTCCACCTACAACCATGATCAATCAAACCGTCTAGTTAGGGAGGGTAGTACTGGGGTTGGGGAGTCAAGTACACAAAGGGAACTCTTTCCATTAGATCCTAATCTTACTAATACTCCAGAGTCCAAAATTGAGCCTATTTCAATGGAAGGTCTTCAAAGAAACCAACTCATAAACCCTGGTGGAATCCAAAATGGAATCCCAAATGAGGCAGCCCCAAACTTAGGGAATGCAGTCAATCTAACCATGAATAACTACCTCACACCTTCCTGGACAAATGACCCATCATGCATTAGACACAATTCCCTAGGAGATTCCAACTACATATTTAAACCCCATGTCTTAAACCACCTTCCCACATTCCATGGAATGGAGTCAGAGATGCCTTACCTTCACATTAAGGAGTTCAATGACATTGTAGAAACCATGTGTCCCCCAAATCAACTAGAATCTGCTAAGATGAGGCAATTTCCTTTTTATTTAGAGGATTGATCTATAATTTGGCTAAATAATTTGAGACCGTCATCCATAAACTCTTGGTACCAACTGCAGAGATAATGCAACAAAAAATACATTCCCCGCCACAAAACAATTTCACTTAAAAAGAGTATCCAAAACGTTTTTGAAAAAGAGGGAGAGTCATTCTATGAAATATGGGAGAGGTTCAAAGACACTCTAAACATGGTTCCACACCATGGTTTTTCTATACCTGAACAATTTATAATTGTATATGAAGGGTTGGGTCTAGGGAACAAACAATCCATTGACATGATGTGTAATGGATCCTTTAAAAACAAATCCCCAAATGATGCTTACGAGTATCTAGAAAGCCATTCTGAACAAAACCAAACATGGGGAAATTCACCTTATTCTAAAAATCCACAACGAAACACTAGAATTCATACACGTAGAGGAGAGGAAAGCCTTAGTTCTAAACTTGCAGCACTCTCTAGGAAGGTTAAAGAGATAGACCTTAAAAAAGTCCATGAAATCCAAACTGTTGACCCTATTTGCACAATTTGTGACAAACATGACCATAAGACAAACAACTGCCCAACCATTCCATCCATCAAGGATGTTCTTTTAGGAGGACCCCCAGTGTAAGTAAATGCCTTGAACATTCAAAAGCCTCAATACCAAAACAACTTCAACCCAAGGTATAATGACCACCGAGGCTTCTGCTGGAAAGATAACCAATAACCAAGCCAACCAAAGGGACAAAATCATGACCCCCATTAGAACTACCAATCCCATAACCAGTTCCAAACCTAACCTATCCAATACCAACAGCCACCGGTCCATTTTCAACAAACCATCCCACCTCCAAAATATCCACCTGGGATAAACCAATCTACTCAAGCACCAACCCAAACTGTTGCACAAACCCTACCAGAACAACTGTGCAAACAAATGGAGAGGATGAACTCAGAAGTCTCTTCCCTAAAACAAGAACTTCAAACCATCAAAACAAGAAAGGAACCCATGCCTACTCAGGCGGTTCCATCCTCAACTTCAAGGGGAGAGTTAAGTTTCACTCAAAAAACTCATGAATAACTAAAGTCTCTGACTATTTTAAGAAGTGGGAAATCAATTGAGAAACCTGAACAACTAATTCAGAACCCACCTGAAGATTCAAAATTGGATGAAAATTTAAATGAACCAAATGATCAAACTAAAAAAACACGATAACATTTTCAAAGAAGCAACTCTTCAATAAACAACCCCACAACCTGCACCATTTCCTCAACACATAAGGGGGAAAACCAAGCCAGAATTGAGTGAAACAATGAGGGAAATATTCTCACAAGTCAAGTTGAACATTCCCCTTCTCGATGCAATCCAAACCATACCTTCCTATCAAAGTAACTTAAGGACTCATGCACTTTTAAAAGAAAATTTTCACATAAAAACCAAGCCCTTTTGGCTACTAATGTTAGTACCACCATTCAAAGGACCATTCCTCCTAAGTTAAACTACCCGGGTTGCCCTTATTTCAATGTTGAACTAAGAGAGAGCAATGTTTTCAAGGCCTTGTGTGACCTGGGTGCCAGTGTCAATATCACCCCTTATGTTTTGTATTTCTAGTTAGGACTAGAAGAACTCCAACCCACATCTGTCACACTTCAACTTTCTGATCGTATCATTAGGGTTGCAAAGGGAATTTTAAAGGATGCTCTGGTAAAGGTTGACAACATCATCTACCCTACTGACTTCATTATCCTTGTCAACCAGACAAACTTAGGAAATAAGGAAAAAACCCCAATCATCCTTGGTCGTCCCTTCCTTGCAAAAATCAAATCTGTTATTCAAGTCTGAAATTGGAACATGACCATCAACTTTGGGAACATGAGTCTAGACTTGAACATCTATAATGAAAGCTCACAAATAGGGGATGGCGAGGACATTCATGAATTAAACATGATAGGAAGCATTGATAATGAATCCATGGAACATCAAGGAATATTTGATGAATGTTTAAGTCAAGATGAGATTGATTTAATTTGTTCATATGAAGGAAGTTTATCTCCTTGCCTTGAATCATTTTCTAATTTCTCTTATGATGAAGTCTTAGGTCCAACAATAAGTGAAACCTTTAAGGAAACCACTTTAATGGAGACCACTCCAAATTCCTTCCCTAAATCTGATCAATCCAATCTAGTAGATGAAACTTCTACATATGGGGAATCAATCCAAACTGAAACTTTAAAAAAAGAAATTGAACTTGATCCAATGTCCCAATCTTCTGCTGAAATTCCATACCAACCTGATCTTGAATTGAAGGAAATTCCTGCTATACTCAAGTATGCTTTCTTAGGGGACAATAAAACATATCCTATTGTCATTTCTTCTTATCTTGAAGCCAATCATGAGAGGATTCTTCTAGATGTCCTTAGGAAGAATAATAAAGCCATTGGTAGGACCCTTTCTGATATTCCTGGGATTATCCCACTTATCAGGACTCATAGGATTGTTCTGGAATCTGATTCAAATCCATTTCTCCAACCTCAACGGTGACTCAATCCCAATCTCATGGTGGTAGAAAGGAAAGAACTTCTGAAATTGTTAAAAGCTGGTATCATATATCCCATAGCTGAGAATGAATGGGTGAGCCCAATCCAAGTGGTTCCAAAAAAGGCTAGAATCACAGTGATAACCAATGAGGATGGAGATATTCTTCCAACAATGGTGAGTAGTGGATGGAGGGTTTGTATTGACTATAGGAAGCTAAACTCATTCACCAAGAAGGACCATTTCCCCTTACCACTCATTGAACAAGTCCTTGAGAGAGTGGTAGGTCATGCGTTCCACTGTTTCATAGATGGGTACACAGGGTATAATCAAATTGAGGTCTCCCTAGAGGATCAAGGGAAGACTACATTCATAGGTCCATTCCAAACCTTTTCTTTCAAATGCATGCCCTTTGTGTTATGAAATGCCCCTGGAACCTTCCAACGGTGGATGATGGGAATCTTCTCAGAAATGGTAGGGGATTTTCTAGAGGTCTTCATGGATGACTTATCTGTGTTTGGGGATACATTTGAGGGATGTCTGCATAATGTGGAGAGAGTCTTGTCAAGATGTGAATAAAAAAAATCTGGTTTTAAATTGGGAAAAATGCCATTTCACGGTTAAAGAGGGACTAGTTGAAGGCCATCTGGTCTCGGGTAGGGGGATTAAAGTTGATAAAGCCAAGGTTGACATCATTTTTCACCTTCCATCACCCAAAACTATCAAGTATGTGAGGTCTTTCTTTGAACATGCTAGTTTCTATAGAAGATTCATCAAGGAATTTAGTTCAATATCCCATCCCCTTTGTGCTTTACTAGTAAAGGATGATCCATTTTTTTGGATAGAAAGTTGTGATGGTTCGTTCTCAACCCTCAAATCCTCTCTCACCTTTCCTCCCATTATGAAATCTCCAAATTGGAACCTTCCTTTCGAACTTATGTGTGATTTCAGTGACTTTGCTATAGGAGCATTGTTAGGACAATGTTGTGATAAAAATCATTATGTCATTGCTTATGCAAGAAAATCCTTAAATGATGCCCAAATCAACTACAACACCACTACAAAGGAGTTACTTTCTATTGTGCCTTGGAGATGTTTAGGTGCTACCTCTTAGGATCCCCCATCACTGTGTTCACTGACCATTCTGCACTAAAATACCTCTTCAAAAAATAAGATTCTAAGTCTAGACTGATTAGGTGGGTCCTTCTATTACAAGAATTTGACCTCACAATCAAGGATAAAGAGGGTGTTGAAAATGTTGTAGTTGATCACCTCTCTAGGATGGAATTCAAAGACAACTCAAATCACTTTTCTGTGTCTGATTCATTTCCTAATGAACACCTATACTCTATGAGTGACTGCCCTTGGTATGCCGACATAGCCAATTTCTTAGTTACAAGAGTCAATCCAAAATTCTTAGGGACTCAAGCTCGAAGGAAATTACTTTCTGATGTTAGAAACTATGTGTTTGATGATCCATAACTCTATATGTTCTGCCCTGACCAAGTCATTTGGAGGTGTGTTCCAGAATCTGAACAAGAGTCCATCCTTAAATTCTGTCTGAGTGAGGCATGTGGAGGTCATTTTTCCTCTAAGAAAACATCTACTAAGATTCTTCAATGTGGTCTCTTCTGGACCACCCTCTCAAGGGACTCCTACATATTTTTTAAAAGTCATTCTAGGTGTCAACAAGTAGGGTCCATCACAAAAAGGAATCAAATGCCACTCACTCCCATCTTAGTTGTTGAAATCTTTGACTGTTGGGGAATTGATTTCATGGGTCCCTTCTGAAACTATAGGGGATATCTTTACATTCTCTGAGCTATCGATTATGTCTCTAAATGGGTTGAGGCCATTCCTACAAAATACAATTATCATCAAACTGTGATTAGATTTCTTAAGGAAAACATCTTCTCTAGATTTGGAATTACTAGGGATATCATTAGTGATTGTGGAACTCATTTTTGCAATCATCCATTCTCATCAGTCATGGAAAAATATGGAATTTCTCATAAAGTTTCCACTACATACCATCCTCAAACCAATGGTCAAGATGAGTTAGCGAATAGGGAGATTAAGCAAATTCTTGAAAAACCTGTCAACCCCTCTAAGAAAGATTGGTCTGGGAAACTCTTAAATGATCTTTGGGCCTATCGAACCGCATATAAAACCATTTTAGGAATGTCCCCATATAGGTTGGTTTATGGAAAAGCATGCCATTTACCTGTTGAAATTGAGAATAATGCCTTTTGGTCAATTAAGAAAATGGATTATGACCTCTTATTGGCCAGAAAAAAAAGGAAATTAGATCTCAATGAACTGGAGGAACTAAGGATGAAGGATTATGAAAATTCAAGGATTAATAAAGCTAGAGTTCAAGCCTACCAATCTATGAATATCAAGGTCAGTCATTTTGAACCGGGAAAACTTATGCTCTTGTATAGTTGAAAAATTCATTTACACCTGGGAAAGTTAAGGTCTAGATGGTCAGGACCTTTCATAGTGAATCATGTGTACCCCCATTGGGTAGTAGAGATTCAATATCCCGTAAGTGGTTACATTTTCAAGGTCAATGGTCAAAGGTTAAAACCATTCATTGAATCATTCAATAAACAGGAAATAGAGGTTGAGTTAACTAAGCCAACCTATGAACCAGGAAAAAATTGATAGATTTAGGATCTATGTCGGGCTAAAGACATTAAAAAAAGCGCTGCATGGGAGGCAACCAATGGTTTTCAAGTTTCCTATTGTTTTGTTGTTTTAATAAAATTTATATTTTAGTTAAATAATTTTTATATTTTAAAAAAATAGAATGTTGACCTGTTCTTCTATTATGAGTATGGATGGGTATAAAAGGGGACCACCATATTCATTCGTGTCACGTGGTGTGATCCTTGAGTAATGCCTTACCTAGAAATTTAAAAAAAAGACAATGCATCATCATTTGTTTTATTTTAATGTTTTTTGTAGGTTAAAATAAAAATAAATAAATAAATAAATAAATATATATATATAAAATAAGGGACATTTCATGGGTTGTGGGTCAAACCCCATCACAACTGGCGAAACCATGAGGATTCGAACCCGGGACCGAAGGGAGACAGGGGCGCGTGCTTACCACTGACTTGTGACTTTTTGTGCTTCCTTATTCTATAATTTATATATATATACATATATATTACATTATTTATTATATAAATAAATATATATTGTTTTGTTTTGTTTTGATTGTTTTGTTTTTCTTTTTTTCAACTAGGGAACTCTATAAGTGACATGGATATCAAAGGATTAAAAGGGAGCAAAAAGAATTTCAACTTCAACCACCAGGTGACTTCATTCCATGATCCCCATTTTCAATTTCCTTTTTGAACTTTCATTCTCTACCTCTACCCCCTTCTAAATTTTCTTTTCATTAAACACTGGGGAAAGTGTTATTTTATGTTGGGGGGATATAAAATAAAAAATGCTTTCGTGTCAAAAAAATGAATGATTTGAAAAAAAATTTGTGTAAATGGAAGAAAAAATTCCTTTAACTTTGAACATGGTAATACACATTGCACACTTTGAAACTGAATATCAAATAATTTAGCATGCCCTGATTCTGATTTTAATTTTTGTATAATTTCATGAGCATAGATTTTGGAAAGTGTGGCTGTCCAATGTGATATTTCATCGTTTATATTTTCATCCAAATAAAAAAGATCACAATGGACGTCCTTTGGATAGTGGGGTATTAGTTTGAGTTCATAGGGTCCCCCAAATAAATAGCATAGGTTTGGTGATAATTTTAGTTTTAATATCAGTATTTAATAAAAACAATAAAAAAAACATTAAATTTGCACGTAGAGCAATGAAATGACCTAATGAGTGGATTTCGGCACTTGGGGATCGTGACTCCATAGTTGTCTTGCCCAGAGTTAGTAATTTTATCTCTATTTTTGGTAATTCGAATTTGTTTTTGATTGTGTTAACTCGAGATGATGCCCGAGTATGTGGGCTTCACTTGGTTCCCTAAGGCCTTTGAGACTGGGAGTCATCGGCAAAGTCTCGCTACAGGTGTTGACTCTTTTGAGTGCAATTTCAATTACCATGGAAAATTGAAAAAAAAAACAAAAAAAAAAACAAAAAATATATAATAAAAGATTTTTTTTGAATAATAATCTTAATATTGAAATGTGATTCCACATAGATCTTACACCATTTTCCCCTTGAATAAAGTTGAACCCCCCATGTCTATTGTGATGCACAACACATCCTCATACTTAATTGATATTTAATGAAATATGACAATGAATTTGAACAAAGGAATGGGCTTGGGATTGGGATCTGCTTATGAAACTATATTTTATTAAAGTATTTTATGGGTTTCATTATTGTTTGGTATATGTATTTCTGGTGATCATTGTGTATTAAAATGTTTTTGGAAAAGGGAATTCAAATTTCATTTTTGATGAGATATATTTTGCTCGGGACTAGAAAAACTCAAGTTGGGGGGTGTGATTATCCACTAAATGAGGATAATATTAATTGTTAATATATATAATATTCATGTTATTTATTATTCAAAAACACAATTTTAGTGCATTTTACTCTTTGAACATCATTTCACATTATGATTGTAATATCTTCTTAAAATGCAATATTATGTGGTACATTTTTGAACCACATTTAAAGTACCAAATGATTCATCAGATATTAAGGAGTGTAATAATCCATATTTCAATTTGATAATTTGGGAAAATTATCTACACTTCAATATGATCATGTTTCATTTAGGTATCAATGGGGAATTCATCGAAGATGATGGAGATTTTTTGTGATGAAAGGAAGAAATTTTAGAGAAGGAAGATTGGACACCAGCCCACTGATGAGAATGTGGGACCCACGTTACAAACCCAATGAATCCCTAATTTGGTGGGAGGATAGAAGATATATAGGGGAACAAATAATTCATCAGAATTTAGTGCTAATTATTCCTCCATTGTTGTCATTTAGGTGGCCCAAATTAGAGATAAAAGTCTGGGCCAGATTCTGTGGCCCAGAAAAACATCCGACTAATATAATCATATCTCTGAATATACAACTGAAACTAGGCCCAAATTTTACAGACGGTTATGAGAAATCTGGGGATCCATTTTCTTCTTCTATGGACCACTTTGATTCTGCCATATATATGGTCTTTCAAGTGCGTCTGTTCGGTGGATGAAAGCTTGATGCCACCTCGGCTCAAGGGTGGAAAAATCAACACTCCCTCAACTTTCAACCCACCTATGGCCTACCAAAATTAATTGAGATGCTTTTTACAATTTAAGTCTCGACCCAAGGCTCCAAAAATGCCTATTTAAGGCAGTAATGGTGGTGGAGTTGATGATCTTTGATTCTTTGTTCAATTGTAATGTTATGCTGCGATTTTGTTGTCTTAAGTTTGTCTTTCACATGAAAGTTGTTCAATTCACTTTAGTTTCTTAATAAAATACCTTCTTTTCATCTTATTCTATTGTTCTTAATATCACTTTGATACCGTTTGTTCAAGGTGTGAATTTATTCACACTAAACCTTGTGAAATTATTCACACAACAATGGAGTGATCATTTTATTTTTATTGTTTTCTTTACTTCTCTATTTCCTCCCTCATGAGTCTACATTCCGCTTCCATTGAAATCATGGGATCAATGGAGGGATAACCCACATATGGGTTGGTCCGAGGGAGTAGAAAAGGGCTGGATTGGATATTATTTATCACCCCATTAATGTATAATCACTTCTTTAATTGAGATTTTTATTTTAAAATTTTTAAACTCCATCGTCGTTGTTGAATTTGAGGCCACACACTTCATGTGCTAATACAAACCTTTACCTTGAAGTGCTCAAAACTTTGATCCTTCAAGTGTATAGGTGATTAGTATTAAAGGGTGTAGGTATTAAACTAGTAAGTTATGATGTTGTTTTATCTTCTTAAATAAATCCATCTCAAATATAAGAAATTGAAATCATTGAAAAGAAAATACATCCAATCCACCCCAAGTGATAAAATAGGATCAACTCATTCTTTTAAATTGAATTCACTTAAGTCTATTAGAGTTCCTTTAATCCCATCTAAAACCAACCCGTTTTGGCCACTTCATAGCCAAAAATCATTTCATATAATGTACGTGTCTATAGGTTTCTTCTTAGGTCTCTGAGGATTTGACAACCCAAGCTAAACTACAAGGACCGTCCTACCATCTTACCTTGGGTAAATTTTAGTGAGAATCAGAAAGCATAGAGTGAGACAGTTCTTTTGGCATTCCCCACTTGAGGTTTGGACATATTTGGGGTACGTTCGGGTTGGCTTGAACCTAAACTCCAACCTGGCCCCGAGATGGAAATGCCAATAACTCCCAAACCGGGCGTCCGAATGACACGCCGTCTGTTTCGTTGATACCCACAGGATGAGGAAGACCATTGAGATACATCTACATAGATTTTAATGACAGTTGGAGTATCAACTAGTAGCTCATAGAGAAGATCCTTCTAGAGGTGAATAGATAGAGTATAAAGACCAAGTAGCTGGCTGAGACCTGTGGACTACTTCACCAATTCGAGTCGGAGTGACTCGACTGGCCCAGTAGGGAGCGCCTCTATGTGACGTGGCATACTGATGGTGGGGAGCGCCTCTGTGTGAGCACAGCAGAACCATGGTGGGGAGCACGTCTGTGTGACGCAGCAGACCCGTGGTACACAACAGGAGGAGTAACTCAGTAGTCCAAGGATAGTGGGAAGTGCCCCTGTGTGACACGTCAGGCCCACTGTACTCGATAGAGGATGAGAACACCATCAGTTGTTGTTCCGACAATGTTACTGGGGTTGTTACTTGAAACTACCCCCTATAATAAAATATTTGTTTGAGCTGAGTTAATGAATTTTGTGTTTTCCTCATGATTTATATGGGTTACTAAATAACTTAGGTATATGTTTGGTCCTATACCTAAGTAATGGTTATCTGTTTTTTTCTTACTTTGTAGATTATCCTTGTTGGATTTTTGAGACTTGAGGGTCTCGCGGTCCCTACTGAGTATTTTTATACTCACCCCTGTATAGGCTATCCCCGCACCTCATTATGTTGTTTTTAGATGACAGACAACGCTCACTGAGACAGAGAGTTGTAGGACTGGATGGTACTCAGAGGTGGAGCACCTGGCGTGACGGTATTCAGAGTGGACGGACAGATGTGTAGTGCTGAGGAGGCCATCCGTACCTACCCTTCAGGTAGGAACCCTGGAGGACGTACTAGTAGCTTCTTTACTTTTCTTCAGTTATACATGAATTTCAGTTGTATTTTACTTTACTTTTGGGCTAGTATTTTCGGCCCTCTTTACTTTCAGCACTCTCTTTTATATATAGTTTTACTTAGTGTTTTACTTCTAGTTGGGTACTCTAATGTGTTTTTTATAGTTTTAAAGGAAATTCCTTTTCAGTTTAGGGATTTGCGCCTTTGGTGCTAGTCGATAGCCCCTGGCCTATGGAAGGTAGGATTGGGGTAGTCACGATACGGGCCCCGGGGGATGGGTCGTGACAACCATGGACAAAATGAAAAACATGATGATGAAATATTTCCAAAATCCATTAGAAGTTCATATATTGACACTATTCTATGTTGGATATAATTTTTTCTATTATTGGGGATACATCATAATGGAAAAACATTTGTGGAATTCCCTTTTCACAAATATACATCAATGCCACTCCTCATACACTATAAAAGGGTACTCATCCATCCCCCTCAATCATAGCTCTCAAGCATTGGCTATCCCAAATACTAAAAAAATATGATCCCAACAACCATATATTCTTCATATAATCCTTTTTGGGCATAAATCAATCCATAGAGTCCGATTTTTGTAAAAATGTACTTAACCATAGAAGAGGTAACATCCTCCCACCAACTCCATTGTTTTAATATAACTCATATAAATATAAATTATTCTTATTATATGAGTATATAATAAAACAATTTACAAAATATATTGGTATATTTTTATTATAAAAATTTGAACTATAATTTCACTCACTTATATCTAATGGGCAACAAATATACTATAATTGTATTTTTTCAAATACCCCATCATGAAACATCATTGTTTTTTTTCCATGACAACCAATCATGGTTAAGAATAATGATGGAAAATATATTCATATATGTTATATATTATATTTATTGTTTATTTATTGTTTATTTAATTATTATTTAACATATTACTTCATTCATTTAATTTTTTATGTATGATAATTTAGTTTTGAAAAGTGTGGACTACTGCCTTCTCAAAGCAATATGATTCATTCACATCATACATGTATTGTATTAATGTTTACATTAGTGACACATAATATATATATATATGTCATTTAATTTTTTTAGAACAATAATACAACAGAAACAATGTTCATACGTACGTATTGCCTATAGTCTCCAGGAACGATGTATTCCATTTCATACTTCTGTATAACTTATATTATTATAAATAAATATATAATGAATATATATAAAATTAATACCATTTTTTACATTCTATAAATAATTATATAACGTTCTATGTTTGATTATAAATAATAACTAGTAAAATCATATACCAAAAAATAAAGAGAATATTACCCAAAACATAACATTAACCTGAAGTTGTTAATAAATAGGTAATATAAAGACATAAAAACTACTATATGATACTAATTATAATAATATGGTTCTGTATAAAATGAATAATTAACTAACAATAATAATTTCGTATTTTTTGACATGTATGAAAAATTTCAAGACCTATGATAGGGGAATTTCATTGTACTTATTATTTCTGTTAGATAGAAGCCTTATTCACCACTCATTTAATTATTATGGTGTACACAATTCCCATGGATGTATTATATGATTCATATCAGTAAATTTATGAGGGTTTACATATTAATTTTATTATCATTTTTTCATGGGGGTTTTGTTTCAAAAGATATAATATCTGTAATGTAATTTCATCTCAAATTTCCATCTTTGATATACATTCCATGTTATGCACCTAAATTTTTATGCGATGTGTATAAACTGAATTTTGACATATTTTGGCATGATTATAATTCATTTAATGATTCTATAAGGTTAATTTAATTTTATTCATTGTATTTTATTAAGATTTAATGCTACCAATGTGGTATGTCTTTATAATTTCAGTCAAACTGGTTTTTTAGATTCTTTATGATTATGATTCCATGGATGAAATCATTTTATACATATCTCAATAACTCTAATGAAATTTATTACCCTATTTATATGTATGTTTTATCAATTTAATCATATAATTTCTGCACTCTTAGGTAGTTAATATAATTTATAATTTTTTTATGAAAATTAA
Source organism: Viscum album (assembly GCA_963277665.1). Classification (NCBI taxonomy): domain Eukaryota; kingdom Viridiplantae; phylum Streptophyta; class Magnoliopsida; order Santalales; family Viscaceae; genus Viscum; species Viscum album. The sequence continues at coordinate 1,555,122,952 of OY728152.1, read as the reverse complement.
ACTTTATTTCCCCTTTTAGTTGGAGATATTAGTTCTTTCAAAAAGAGTTCTCAAAATTGATTTACAATTATAGTATGATTTTAATGGAAATTTTCACCCATATATGCCTTTTTAGAAAATGGTTTTAAAAGTAATGTTCTTTATGTTTTCATATCAATGATCTTTACTATACAATTATGGTGGAAAATGAATGTTCAGAATGTATGGGAATACCCTCCATTAAGACCGTCATTTCCCTGAATCATATATTTTATGTCCAAATAAGATGTTGTATGGCTTTTTTTCCAAAAATTATTAATTTTTTTATTATGGATTTCAATTAAAAAAGGATTAAAAAAATATTACACACTGTTTTAATAGATTTTTAATGCATCAATTATATGTTTTAGAAATTATGTTTTAAATGAAATGGATTTCAAGGATTTCAAATTTTATTTTATATGTTTTAAATATTTTTTTATTGAAAAATTTTTTCAAATTTTTTTGAAGATTATTTTATAATTTTTCATGAAAAATGAGTTTTAAAATGACTTCATTATTTTTTAATATGTTTTCATGTAAAATGTTCTAAAAAATGTTTTCAAGCTTATTTTAGAAGTTTTCATGAAAAAAGGGTTTCAAAATGTTTTCAGGGTTATTTATAATATTTCATTTTAGTTTAATATAATGTTGTTTTTGAAATGTTATATTTTATATTATATTTTTTTGTGGAAAAGATATATTCCACAAAAAATATTTAAATTATATTTCCATGTAATATTTTTTAAAAAATGAACATTTAAAAGGTTTTATGAAATAAATTTTCATGGAAAAATTATTTTTCATGAGATAAATTACATGTGATCATTATATGTCCTGATACATCGATGATGGAATCCATTGATGGTGTCCATGATTTATTGGGGACATGATACATGAATACATTTCATATTCTTTCTAGAATTGATTTTGTTTTTTGGGATTGTTGTTTATGTTTTCAATTTCTCTTCCATGGGTTATTCGATGATATATTATTAGGAAACCTTCTTCCATAGATGGGGTTTTCAATAATGAAATTATCATGAAATGAATATATTTTTCATAGGTTATGATGTGATTTTTTTTATACTCATATAATTTCTGAGGTCATGATATGATTTTTATGATACCCATACCTTTCTATGGGTTATGATAGTTTGAATTTTTAGGATCAAGTAGAACATACTGATATGATATCATTGTTAGATGCATGGTACATATATCCCCCTTGAATATATTTGGTAAAGATAAATGTTTTATAAGCTAAAGATGGTACACAAAAGGGAAACCCAAGATCAAAACGAGGGGGTACACTAGAGGGAATCCCAAGCCCAAAAATAGAGGGTACAAGAGAAGGCATCCATATCCTGAAAAAAGAGGGTACATGAGAAGGAAATCCCAATCCTCAAACAAGAGGGTACACATATTTCAATCACATAACCTAAACAAGGGGGAAAATGAATGACATCCTAGGACTAACACAAGTGGGTACACAATTGGGAATCTCATTCCCGAAACATGAATTTACACATGAGGGAATCCCAAGCCCAACAAATTATTGTACACAATTGGGAATCCCAAGCACAGAAAAAAATGGATACATGGGAGGGAATTCAAATCAAAATTCAATTACCCATGTTATTATACCATGTGTAAGATGTTATGAATTTTTTGGTTGGTATCCCGAAAATAGTATATTCAATTCTTATGTGTATGTAAAAAATTTTAATTCATATTCTTATATAAAGTTTTAATGTATTATTTTCTTATTTCCCTTATTATAAATGTGTTATGAACTTCCAATATATAATTCATTAATTTTGTATATGATCGTTGATTTTTAGTGTATTACCTTAAAATTTTATTCATGTACCCTTATTCCCATTTAATTCTGATATATCTCCATTGTGTAACCTTACTGAGTATCCCTGATCACCCATTTATTTTGAGTCCTTTACATAAGTTATGACGAATGGTTCAAGGTATATGAACAAGAGGGGATGATATTTGTGTTTAAAATTGAATATCTTTGACTACATTAGGATATTTTATTCCTTGTCTACAAAGAAACATAACTATTATGTCCTTGGAGCATGTATTTCAATAGTGTAATTAGTATTCATAAAAAATAATCCAATATCTATGTATGTTATTCATGGGTCCCATTAATAATTACAATTAACTTGTCACATGATCTTCTAATAAATCCATGGATGAAATAACGATATAAATAATCATGTGGATACCAAAAAATGATTGCATTGTGAATAAATGCATAATTTCAGACATTTCGGGGCCTTATTCCAAGATGATACATATAGTGATGGCATTTTCTAGAGACATTTTTTTTTATAAAAAATACAAGCGAAACATCTCTATAAAATGGATTATATTGACCAAATACCCCTATATGGTATTCCATACGAGACACACCTATGCATCTAGGGTTTACAAAAGTCACCAACCATCACAAATTATCTATAAGTAATTCATAATATAATGAAATTAATAAACTATAAAACACATAAAAAATTCATAGAAATCAACAATCATTTTTGTTTGAATAAAAAGTATACATAAATTATATATTTACCTATTAAATTAATGGAATATATTTCTTTGAAATAATACCTCTATATTTCAAAATATAGAGTAATTTTTATTATATTATGACAAACATTTCTACCACAATATTTATGTCTATAATTTTAATGAAAACCCTTAAATAAAAGGAATAGAATATATACTATTATTAGAAAAATAACATTATATGAAAAAATGCACATATATTATAGATGATTTGATAAAAAAATCTACTGATAGATTAACCATTGGATAAAGAATATGTTTATGAAAGATATTATTTGAAATATTTTTTATAGTATCATCAAAATTTTGTCCTTCAGAAAGTGTAAAATAGGCGAAAATACAGACATATATGGAATAAAAATTAGAAGGAGTTAGAAAATGTTTTATCAAAATAAAAAATATCCATGAAATAGTGACAAAATTTATTAAAAATATTATTTTTTATAAAATAATGATAATATGTATTACATTTAGAACTTATTTATATGTTTATAGTAATATTCATAAGAAAATATAATACACTAAACATATGTTTACACATGAAATCATTTAATATAGATTATTTTTATAATTTTTCAAAAATTACACATATGGAAAGAAAAAAATTAAATTAAATAATTTTCAAATAATATTAAATAGTATAAAATGGCCTTTGAAATATTTATATATAAATAAGGACATATTAAAAATAATACAATGAAAAAGGACACGGAAGAAAAAGATACTATAAGGCCCTGACGATAAACCTTACATAATATTGAATTAAATTAATAATTCACATTGAGGATCTTTTCAGGTGTAGAGTTTTAGAGAATTATAACATAACTATTACATCTCAAAAGATTACAAAGTAGAAACTTCTACTAAGTTTACATAGAATAAAAAAACTCTTAAAAAGAAACATGTCTAGTTCCATGTTTTATATAGAATGACATTCCCTTGATCCCATCCTTGACCCTATTCCACATTAAGTCCTGTGAAAAACATTTCAAAAAAACTTGGGGTGAGCATAAAAAGCTCAGTAAGGGATACACAAAGAATGAAAACAGTTAGTTTATCAAAACAACAAGTAAACTATGTATACTTGATCAAAGTAATACTTTTCACCTTTATGAAGTAGTAAAAACTCTTCACTAAAATAAAAGATCATTACCTACCATTTTTGTAACCAAAAGATTACCATAAAACCTATATAAAGATCACATAACATATAAAGGTAACTTGGGACATAAACATACTTAAATGGAATAACCATACGGTCGACTTCCACTCATATCACTTAATGGAATAGCCATACGGCCGACTTCCATACATACTTAATGGAATATCCATACGGCCAACTTCCATACCTAACACATTGGAGTTTATAATGTAACCACCCGTCCTGGTATTCACGGCACCACCCGTCATATGGTTTATCATGTAACCACCCGTCAAATGTCCAAGTACCAATATAAAATCATAAAACATAAAACAAATATAATGGAAAGAAAAAATTTCCACACTTTGATCACAATATATCACATAAATATATTGGCATAAAAAATCCATTATAAAAACCATTTTCAATACCAAAATACATAAAATAGTATATGGTATTTATTTCATTTAAAAAAACATTACGGCTTGTTGAGGAAGCCAAAGACCAAATAATACTCGTGGTGGCGGAAAATTTCGTTATCACCTCGTACGTTAAAAGAAACATTAATTTTTGTCATTATCTAAAACGCTTCGTAGAAAAAGATTCCTTTTGTATAAAAGTAAAGTTCAAATGGTTTTATACACCGTATAAAATAAAGTTGTGTATAAAACGAAATTTGCCTCAATGAAAGGAGATTGAGACGTAGTCCCTTACCTCGGGTCTGACTTGACTCGATCGTTCTTTAACGTCCTAAATAATAAACTTCCGTTAATTTATACTTGATTAAGAACCTTTTTTAAGTTCATTATTCCATTTATATCACTTATTACCATGTTATTAACATTATGTAGTCATTTAAGTTGATAACGGTCGTTTTAACGATCATTGGTACTTGAGTCAAAAATATGCTCCTTATAATTACAATTTGTTCATGTATCCATTATATCCAGAGTTAAACTCATGATGTAGATATCATATATATCATATATATATAGTATATAAATTCATTTATAATGTTACATAATCATTTAGAGGTAAGAAATGAAATGCACCGTTCATGGAGATGGTAAGCCGTACGTACGCATGAATGCTACTTTCATTTCTATGTCATATTAATGGAATTAAAACTAAATGAGATGTATGTATATTTTAATTCAAGAATTATATTAATCATTTAGATGTAACATACATCATATATATCCATTATATATATGTACTTATAATAGTACATTACATTTGGGGATAAGAAATGAAATGCACCGTTCATGGAGACGGTAAGCCGTACGTACGCATGAACACTACTTTCATTTCTATATCATACTTTAATGGAAAGAAATAATAATGATATAGAGGTATATTATAATTACAGTATAACATCATATATAATAACTTTAAATCCATCCTTTATACGTCACACATATGGCATTAACGAATCAAATCACTTTGAGGGGGCGGTAGTCGACACTTCCTTAAATGAAGATATCACGTTTACCCATAATGGAAACCATAAAGGTATGCCAAAAATGAAAAATACATAAGCTTAAGGAAAAAATAAACATATTATATATCATATATAAATATAGTGTCATCTTAATGGCCACCTTTGAAGGTGTTAAAAGAATGTTGAACAATCATCATTTCGGGAGGCCGAAATTCGCCATCCACGGAAACAGTATGTTCATTAACCATTAGATGTAGGTGTGTGTAAGTGTAGCTCGAATACTTCTTATAACAACATCCTAGTATATTTATGATACTGGATTTGTTACAAATTAAATTAATAAAAAGAGTTTAGTGGGTTGGAGAAGTAAAATAAAACAAACGGACTCAAGTGAAGACATTACCTTAAAATCGGGTAACTCTCTTAGATTTGAGCTCAAAGGCTTACTTGGGAAGACATATGCCCAATGTTAGGCATTAAGGAGTAATATAGGGAAGTGTAGAGACAAAATGGGTAGGGTTTGGCCGATCCAAAGGCTTTGGAAGTGTGGGTAATGAGGTAGAGGTGTGGGCCTTTTATAAGAGGAGAGGAGGGGGACTCTTGGAAAGTAAAGAAAAGTTACTTTATTTTAAAATGATATTCGGATTTAAGAGATCCCACATTGATATAATTAGAGGATAATGTGATAAGGGTTATAAATATACCCATCCAATAGGTTTTGGACATGTGTAGGTCATAGATTTTACATTATCTTTTCATTTTATTTAAATCCATTATTAATGAGGTAATCGCTGCATCATCATGATGTCATAAATAATATAATATATTTAATGTCTAAAAATTATAAAAAAACTATCATGATGTAGGAAATCTTTTTATATTTCTAATGAATATTTATAGTAAAAAATCTGACTTATATAACCCCATGTAAAAATTGTTTTAGTAAAACATCTCATGTTTGTGTCATTTTTACTTTAACATTTAATAAAAAGTTATTTATGTCATTTCCCAACCAAAGTGGCTCTATGGGGTCCCCATGTTGACCCATGAGTTGTATTGGTCGGCCATGACACATCCAATGAGGTTAGGACATGTTCCAAGCTCATCTCATTTTATTAAAGCATTATTTTTACCTTAAACTACATTAATTACCTCTAATCGTGATTAAGAACTTAAAAGTTACTATTCACCAAAAAATTATTTTAATCTCATTGAACCTCATTTTAATTCTTAATGACAACCATGTATGTCAGATTTTTGAAATTCAAAACACAGAAGTGGTAAAATTTCATTTAAACGAAAAATCAGTTTTTATAAGTACCACTTAGTGGTTTCACTATTCATAAAAAATTGATGTTTTTCAGAAAAATACAAAAAATTCACCCTAAGCTATATTTGATACTCTGAATTCAAAAATGAAGTATATTTTACAAAATTCAAAACATATAAGTCACATTAATTAATTTAATAATTTATTCCCGCTGTCATGACAAATAGCGTGTTTTTATGAAACAATAAGTATCAAAAGATTGACACTAGTTTAAGTCCGATTTCAAAGTGAAATTAATTCCAACGACCACTATTGGATTTAATGGTAAAAATATTTTCTAATTTCACTTTAAAACCAATTCAAAATATAATATAATCATATAAATAAATTATATTAAAAAGAGGGTTTGAATTAAAATACAACATTTTACACTATTCATTAAAAAATGAACTTTATCGGACAGATACCAAAAATTTCCACAAAGTACATTTTGATGTCCCAATTCTAAAGAAGAGTTTTATTTGGTCCAATAGAATGTATAAGAGTGAACAAAACTATATTTAATTACTGTTTTCCATCAAAAGGCGATAAGTGAACCTTTAGTGAAAACTGGGGCATATACGCCTAAAATTGAATTCTTTTCGTATTTTAAGCCTTTATCTTTTATTGGATAAATGTAAAAACATTTAAAAAACATATATAATCATATCTTAGTTATTTCTATCCATTCCCACCAATACAACGACTACATGTTAACTACCATTTAAAATAATATTACTATATTACTAGTGTGCAACGTAAGATTTCAATGAAACTCTTTATTGCGTATCGGGTACGTTATCGAACATAGCAACCCCTTTAAAGTAAAATTAATATTTAATTCGTAAATATTAATAAATATGAAAATTATTTATTCTTTATTTACCTTGGATGTTACATCCTTCCCCCCTTTTGGGAATTGCGTCCTCGCAATTTTATTCACTTATCAAAATAAGTGGGGGTATTTACCCCTCATAGAATTTTCAGATTCCCATGTTGCCTCTTCAACCATATGGTTTTCCACAAAACCTTTACATGGTGGATTACCTTATTTCTCAAAACTTGCTCTCTTCGGTCAAGAATCTGGACTGGTTGTTCTTCATAAGAGAGATTCCCTTCCAACTGAACTACCTTTGGGCTCAAAACATGAGATGGATCTGGCATATACTTCCTAACATCGAAACATGAAAAACATTGTGTACCTGAGATAAACTCGGAGGTAAATCCACTCAGTAAGAAACTAATCCAACTTTCTCCAGAATTTCATATGGTCCAATGAAGCTTGGAATCAGCTTTCCTTTCTTACCAAATCTCATCACACTTTTCCATGGAGAAACCTTGAGAAAAACATGATCACCTACCTCGAAAGATAAATCCTTCCTCCGGTTATCCGCACAACTCTTCTGCCTACTCTGAGCTGTTCTCATGTGTTTCTGAATCAACTAAACTTTTTCTGCCATCTCTTCAACCAATTATGGTCCCATCAGCTTCCTTTCACCCACTTCATCCCAAAATGCTAGAATTCGACACCGCTTCACATATAATGCCTCAAATGGTGCCATATGTATACTAGAATGAAAACTGTTATTATAAGAAAACTCAACCAAAGAAAGATGTTGATCCCAAATTCCCTGATAATCCATCGAACAACCTCGTAGCATATCCTCCAAGGTCTGAATTGTTCGTTCTGATTGCCCATCTGATTGAGGATGAAAAGCTGTACTAAAATTTAATTCAGTACCCAATGACTTCTGAAGGCCTTTCCAAAAGTTAGAAGTGAACCTGGGATCACGATCGAACATAATGGAGAGAGGAACTCCATGTAACCTGACTATCTCTTTAAGATACAAACGGGATAGTTGATCTAGGGAAAAAGTATCTCGTATAGAAAGGAAATGAGCAGATTTAGTCAAGCGATCAACAATAACCCATATTGCATTATTACCTTGAGATGTCCTCAGTAATCCCACAACGAAGTCCATGGATATGTTTTCCTATTTCCACTCTGGCACTAGTAAAGGATGAAGCATCCCTTTCGGTAACTGCCGCTCTGCTTTAACCTGCTGATAGGTCAGACACTTCACAGTAAAATCAGCAATATCCCTTTTCATTCCATCCACCAGTAATACTCCTGCAGATCTCTGTACATATTAGTACTGCCAGGATAAACTGAAAATGGGGAACTATGAGCCTCACATAATTACTCATTCTTCAACTTTGAATCACAAGGCACACATAATCTCTTCCCAAACCTCAAAACACAATCATTATCAATGTTGAATTCAGGCAACTTACCTTTCTGAACCAGCTCTACCTTTTTCTGCAACTCACTATCTTGCTTATGTACTTTCTTGATTCTATCTGATAGAGAAGATTTCACTGATACCTGAAACAAAATAGAAGAACATCCTACACTAACAACTTCTATGCCAAATTTCATCAAATATTTAACCAAAGGATCACGTTCCAAACGCAACATTTCTAATGAAGCATTACTTTTTCGACTCAAATCATCAGCCACTTTATTTGCTTTTCCCGGATGGTAATGAATTGTACAATCATAATCCTTGATTAATTCCAGCCATCTCCTCTATCTCATGTTCAATTCTCTCTGAGTTAATATATACTTTAAACTTTTGTGATCAGTATATATTTCACACTTTACTCCATAGAAATGATGCCTCCAAATTTTTAAAGCACAGACAACAGCAGCTAATTCCAAATCATGTGTAGGGTAATTTACCTCATGAGTTTTCAACTGACGTGAATCATAAGCAATTACCTGATCATTCTGCATTAGGACACAACCAATTCCTTTCAATGAAGCATCACTATAGACAACAAACTCACCATTCCTGGAAGGAAGTGCCAAAACTGGAGCATTCACCAATCTTCTTTTCAACTCCTGAAAACAATCATCACATTCTTTTGTCCAGATGAACTTAACACCCTTCCGAGATAGCTTAGTCATTGGACTAGATAACCATGAAAAATTTTCAACAAAACTTCGGTAGTAACCTGCCAAACCAAGAAAACTACGGATCTCGATTACATTTGTGGGTCTTGGCCATTCATCAACAACTTTTGTTTTATCAAGATCAACAGTTATGCCATCTTTTGAAACAATGTGACCCAAGAAAGAAATTTGTTGTAACCAAAACTCACACTTTCTGAATTTTCCATATAGTTTCTTTTCTTTTAAGGTTTTCAAGATAACCCTTAAATGACTTTCATGCTCCTCTTTACTTTTAGAAAACACCAAAATATCATCAATAAACATAACCACCATTTATCACCTGAATCAACTGAGCCATCACTACAACAAACTGTTCAATTCTGACTCTGACCATCTACGGTATCTGATTTGGAAGGTCATTTCCCTCAGTATGCCTTCCCATAAAATCTATTCTGTTTCCTCTATGATAAACCATTCTTTACCCAGAAATATCTTAGGCTAAGCAACATGGTAATCTTTAAATGCTATATCATTTCAATCATACCATAAATTAATTCATAATTTAACCATTTTCTAACTCCTAAAGTTGTCTAAACCGACCTCTGATACCAACTATAAGGCCCCGACCTTAAACCTTACATAATATTGAATTAAATTAATAATTCACATTGAGGATATTTTCAGGTTTAGAGTTTAGAGAATTAGAACATAACTATTACATCTCAAAGTATTACAAAGTAGACACTTATACTAAGTTTCCATAGAATAAAAAACTCTTAAAAAGAAACATGTCTAGTTCTATGTTTTATATAGCATGACATTCCCTTGATCGCATCCTTGACCCTATTCCACATTAATTCCTGTGAAAAACATTTCAAAAAAACTTGGGGTGAGAATAAAAAGCTCAGTAAGGGATACACAAATAATGAAAACAGTTAGTTTATCAAAACAAAAAGTAAACTATGTATACTTTATCAATGTAATACTTTTCACCTTTATGAAGTAGTAAAAACTCTTCACTAAAATAAAAGATCATTACTTACCCTTTTGTAACCAAAAGATTACCATAAAACCCATATAAAGATCACATAATATATAAAGGTAACTTGGGACATAAACATACTTAAATGGAATAACCATACGGTCGACTTCCACTCATATCACCTAATGGAATAGCCATACGGCCGACTTCCATACATACTTAATGGAATATCCATACGACCAACTTCCATACCCAATGCATTGGAGGTTATAATGTATCCACCCGTCCTGGTATTCACGACACCACCCTTCATATGGTTTATCACGTAACCACCCGTCAAATGTCCAAGTACCAATATAAAATCATAAAACATAAAACAAATATAATGGAAAGAAAACATTTCCACACTTTGATCACAATATATCACATAAATATATTGACATAAAAAATCCATTATAAAAACCATTTTCAATACCAAGATACATAAAAGAGTATATGGTATTTATTTCATTTAAAAAAACATTACGTCTTGTTGAGGAATCCAAAGACCAAATAATACTCGTGGCGGCGGAAAAGGTCGTTGTCACCGCGTACATTAAAAAAACATTCCTTTTTGTCGTTTTGTAAAAAGCTTCGTAGAAAAAGATTCCTTTTGTATAAAAGTAAAGGTCAAAGGGTTTTATACACCGTATAAAATAAAGTTGTGTATAAAACAAAATATGCCTCAATGAAAGGAGATTGAGACGATGTCCCTTACCTCGGGTCCGACTTGACTCGATCGTTCTTTAACATCCTGAATAATAAACTTCAGTTAATTTATACATGATTAAGAACCTTTTTCATGTTAATTATTCCATTTATATCACTTATTACCATGTTATGAACATTATGTAGTCATTTAAGTTGATAACGGTCGTTTTAACGATCATTGGTACTTGAGTCAAAAATATGCTCTTTATAATTACAAGTTGTTCATGTATCCATTATATACAGAGTTAAAATAATGATTTAGATATCATATATATCATATATATCCAGTATATAAATGCATTTATAATATTACATAATCATTTAGAGGTAAGAAATGAAATGCACCATTCATGGAGACGGTAAGCCGTACGTACGCATGAACGCTACTTTCATTTCTATTTCATAATAATGGAATTAAAACTAAATGAGAGGTATGTATATTTTTATTCCAGAATTATATTAATCATTTAGATGTAACATATATCATATATATCCATTATATATATGTACTTATAATAGTACATTACATTTGGGGATAAGAAATGAAATGCACCGTTCATGGAGACGGTAAGCCGTACGTACGCATGAACACTACTTTAATTTCTATCTCATACTTTAATGGAAAGAAATAATAATGATATAGAGGTATATTATAATTCCAGTATAACATCATATATAATAACTTTAAATCCATCCTTTATACGTCCCACATATGGAATTAACGAATCAAATCACTTTGAGGGGGTGGTAGTCCGCACTTCCTTAAATGAAGATATCGCGTTTACCCATAATGGAAACCATAAAGGTATGCCCAAAATTAAAAATACAGAAGCTTAAGGAAAACATAAACATATTATATATCATATATAAATATAGTTTCATCTTAATGGACACCTTTGAAGGTGTTAAAATAATGTTGAACAATCATCGTTCCGGGAGGCCGAAATTCGCCATCCACGGAAACAGTATGTTCTTTAACCATTAGATGTAGGTGTGTGTAAGTGTAGCTAGTATCCTTATTATAAAAAAATCCTAGTATATTGATGATACTTGAGTTGTTACAAAATAAATGAATAAAAAGAGTTTAGGGGGTTGGAGAAGCAAAATAAAACAAAAGGACTCAAGTGAAGACATTACCTTAAAATCGGGTAACTATATTAGATTTGAGCTCAAAGGCTTCCTTGGGAAGACTTATGCCCAATTTGAAGCTTTAAGTAGTAATAGAGAGAAGTTTAGAGACAAAATGGGCAGGGTTTGGACGATCCAAAGGCTTTGGAAGTGTGGGTAAAGAGGTAGAGGTGGGGGCCTTTTATAAGAGGAGAGGAGGGGCACTCTTGGAAAGTAAAGAAATGTTACTTTATTTTAAAATGATATTCGGATTTAAGAGGTCCCACTTTGATATAATTAGAGTATAAGGTGATAAGTGTTCGAAATATACCCATCCAATAGGTTTTGGACATGTTTAGGTCATAGATTTTACATTATCTTTTCATTTTATTTAAATCCATTATTAATGAGGTAATCGTTGCATCATCACGATGTCATAAATAATTTAATGTATTTAATGTCTAAAAATTATAAAAAAACTATCATGATGTAGGAAATCTTTTTATATTTCTAATGAATATTTATAGTAAAAAATCTGACTTTTATAACCCCATGTAATAATTGTTTTAGTAAAACATCTCATGTGTGTGTCATTTTTACTTTAACATTTAATAAAAAGTTATTTATGTCATTTCCCAAACAAAGTGGCTCAATGGGGTCTCCAAGATGACCCATGGGTTTTCTTGGTCGGCCATGACATATCCAATGAGGGTAGGACATGTGTCAAGCTCAACGCATTTTATTAAAGCATTATTTTTACCTTAAACTACACTAATTATCTCTAATCACGATTAAGAACTTAAAAGTTACTATTCACCAAAAAATTATTTTAATCTCATTGAACCACATTTTACTTCTTAATGACAACCATGTATGTCGGATTTTTGAAATTCAAAACATAGAAGTGGTAAAATTTCATTTAAATGAAAAATCAGTTTTTATAAGTACCACTTAGTGGTTTCACTATTCATCAAAAATTGAAATTTTTCAGAAAAATACCAAAAATTCACCCTAAGCTATATTTGATACTCTGAATTCAAAAATGAAGTCTATTTTACAAAATTCAAAACATATAATTCACATTAATTAATTTAATAATTAATTCCCGCTGTCATGACAAATAGCGTGTTTTTATGAAACAAAAAGTATCAAAAGATTGACACTAGTTTAAGTCCGATTTCAAAGTGAAATTAATTCCAACAACCACTATTGGATTTAATGGTAAAAATATTTTCTAATTTCACTTTAAAACCAATTAAAAAGATAATCTAATCATATAAATAAATTATATTAAAAAGAGGTTTTGAATAAAAATACAACATTTTACACTATTCATTAAAAAATGAACTTTATTGGACAGATACCAAAAATTTCCACAAAGTAGATTTTTATGTCCCAATTCTAAAGAAGAGTTTTATTTGGTCCAATGAAATGTATAAGAGTGAACAAAACTATATTTAATTACTGTTCTCCATCAAAAGGCGATAAGTGAACCTTTAGTGAAAACTGGGGCATATACGCCTAAAATTGAATTCATTCCATATTTTAAGCCTTTATCTTTTATTGGATAAATGAAAAAACATTTAAAAAACATATATAATCATATTTTAGTTATTTATATCCATTCCCACCAATACAATGGTTACATGTTAACTACCATTTAAAATAATATTATTATATTACTAGTGTGCAACGTAAGATTTCAATGAAACTCTTTGTTGCATATCGGGTACACTATCGAACATAGAAACCCCATTAAAGTTAAATTAATATTTAATTCGTAAATATTAATAAATATGAAAATTATTTATTCTTTATTTACCTGGGATGTTACAGATACCCTATTGAAAATTAGATGTGTGGAATATTTATATTACAATATTTAAACTGTGAGAGAGGGATAAAATAAAACAGTGAAGATACATATAAAACCTCGGGAATACTAGAGATGAATAAAATTATATTTTGGTTTAGAATGAATGATAATAAAAATTTGTTATATATATTAACAGTAAAAACAGTCCCTATTTGAAATTGAGATTGAAGAAGAAACTCAAATAGTAATTATCACATAAGAGTCAAGAAAAAATAATATGGTTACCTGGAAATGGTCAATATAATATCATAAAATGAAATATAATATAATATAGTAATTAATACATCATTTTAATTTAATGGTGGGGCATAATATAAAAAATTTATCATGTTATTGAAAATATAGGAAAATAACCCTTAACATATTGGTATATATAAAATTGAAGGCTATATAATGTAAGTAACCAATATGGATCATAAAAATTAATTGATTAATTTAATATAGTAAAATAAATTCATTAGTAATTAATCATTACATTTCAAAAATATCATTACAGGCAATACAAATTATATCTGAAGAAAGCAAATTTTTTCCAATTATCCTCCTTCAAGAAATCACGCCTTTCACTAATGATCTTAAAACTACTTTAAAAATTCATATAAAACAATTTAACAAATATATCCACATATATATATCATTATATATATTTTATTTATAAATATTTTATAGAAGAAAAATCTTTACTTATAACATATATTCAATATCGGGTGTGAGTAATCTTGATCCATTTGCACTAGTTTTCTAATAGTGGGTTTTTATCATTATTATCCCAAATTTCACCATTAGTAGATAAAAAAATTTACAAAAAGTATTTATTAATATTTATTTATAATTATATTATTTCATTAAATGGGTGTTTTTTATCATTAATGTTGAAATCAGCAACGATCAAGTTTCTATGGTTTTTAATAAATGATCGTTGGTATCATAATTAGTTTTTTTAATATCATTGTATCCATAAAATAGGATAAAGAAAATTATTATTTACTAATTTATATTATATATTCATATTAATATTTTTCATATTGTTATATGTTATATTATTTTATACAATTTTAATGGTCAATGATCAGACCAACTCATACAAGAATATACTAAAATTAATAAATGTGTATCGTAATAAATGTGAATTATCATGGAATACTATCATTTTTATAGAGTAATTATGATATTATAAATATTTTTTTAAGGTAGTGAAAAATATATTAAAATATTTAAATAAATATTAATGAAACTAGATGATAAATTAAATATATTACATCATGAAAGTAGTAAACTAAAAAAATTATAAAAAATGACATTTTCATTTTTCATCATGGTAAAGGGAAAGATGGTTAATTATTATTTCTATAATATAAAAACATTAATTATAATATTTATAATTAATTGATAATATTAAATTATGAAAAATCTATTTTAAATAGAAAGATATAAATTAGAGAAAATTAGTGAAATTTTAGTACTTAAATCAATAATGTTGAAATTTTCTTAGAGGGTTCCTTGGAAAGGGAGTTCTTATACCAAACTCTTATTCCAGAAAAATATTAGTTAATTAAAAAAGTATTATAAAAGAATTATAAGAATATGAGAATAAATTGTAAATAGGATTATGGGATTAATCATGATGCGGTGGTAGGTGTTCCATGTTATAATTTTTGATGATTTATTTTTTTACATATTTTATATTATAATAATTATACCACATATTACACGTGAAAAGATGAATATATAACAGAAAATAAAGGGTTTCATAAATGTTTAGGTCAATCCACACCTCAACCACATAAATATTTTTTTTTGACATTTTATTCTTTTTAAGCCTTTTGGAAAACCAATTATACCCCTTTGGTTTTTACCACGATAACTATTTTTTAACCTATGTATTTAATTTTATTCCTAATAATAATTTTCACATTTTTATATACATTGATGCCACTAATTAAAATTATTAAATACATTTATTACACTCACTTTTAAAATATTATGATTATTAAATTTAAAATAATAAATGTGGAATATATTTAAAGTCATTTTTTGAGTAAAATATAATTTAAATTAAAAAATATTTCTATGATGTTTGTAAAATAATAAAAAAGTATATTTTTTAATGAATTTAAAAAAATTAAAATATTATATAAATATCTATTTACATACTAGTGTAC
This sequence comes from Viscum album, assembly GCA_963277665.1. NCBI lineage: Eukaryota > Viridiplantae > Streptophyta > Magnoliopsida > Santalales > Viscaceae > Viscum > Viscum album. Next base: position 1,555,106,621 of record OY728152.1, on the reverse strand, counting down.
TAATAATTTCTAAAGTATTCAAGATATTCTCAAAAGAGGTATTTTCCAATATTCGACTAAAAATAATGTTTTTTAGAAAATTAAAAAAAAAAAATAGATGTAATTCATACACAAAAGAAAATGTCACTTTTTACAATTATAAATTTCAAAATTTAAACATTTTAAAATAAAACCATAAAATTAATATATATATATATATATGTGTGTGTGTGTGTGTGTGTGTGTGTTTTCATAAAAAAATAATCATTTAAAATGATAAATATTATAATTCATATTTTGTATAAATTACTAATAATTGTTTTGTTAATAAATTATTAATATAAATAATACATTTTTACCATAATATATTTATTATATAAAATTAGATACAAAAAACAAGTTTTTAAGAAAAATTAACATTTTACCCCAAAATGATTATGTTAGTCATTTTGGTGTTCTAATTTAATTTCATAAATTCAAAAGTATTAATATTGATATAAAATTTTACTCATACATATGTTTCATAATTTAGTTACCTATATTTTTTCCAATAATAATATGACTACATTTTGAGTGTTATATATTGTTCATTGTATCATTTTAGATTATTGTTATGTATGAATCATGTTGTTGAACAAATTATGATTCAACGGAAAAAATAATTTATAGTAATGGGATATAACATTATCCCTCTTAAATAAATTTCATGATAGCGATATTATTTATCATTTTATATTGGATACATAATAATGCATCTAAATTATAGACATGAATAATGATATATTTCAAATAGAGATATAAACCTAAAAAAAGGAAATTATTATTTTAACTCAATTTTTTTTTTCATAATTTAGACCATTAGCATATATTAAACATCATCCAATTCCATTAAAACATTATATAAGGGTATTATTTATGTTGAACCACCTTTTTAATTCATTTTTTTAGATATAAATCTATAAAAAATATTACATTAATAAATATGATATTCCATTTAATGATTACTGTCTTGGAATTATGTTATATAAAACAAAATTTAATAATGGAAAAAACATAAACATATTGATATAATGAGTCATTATTCCATACTATATCATAACACTACCTGCAATTTCTTAGATACATACATTACTAGAAAATCATTTTAATAAATCCAAGTAATTGGTAGAAATGGATAACGTACATCAGTGATTACAATGGATAAAACATGATTCATAAAATGGGATATTAAGCATATGTATATAATAAATAACATGTATATGTGTATAAATAATAAAAATGATTCATTCATAAGAATAATACTAAAATTTATCATCATGGTTTTGTAATACCTATTTTCAAGGTCATTCACCAGGGTTTCATAAATATGTTATTTCCAATTACTAATTCGATAACAAATTTGTTATATAATTATTAGGGTCCATAAATCGAAAGCCTTAATAAATGTGTTATATATATATCGCATATCATAATAAATGGTTTCATCTATTACTTATAGAGGATGATGATTGGTTTCTAATAAAATAATTGATTACAAGAGGGTTTAATGAATTTATATTTCCATTACTTTTAACCTAAAGGATGAGAAAGTGTTTTTCATACATAAAATTTCTTAATCGATGAAGTAAAATTAGATTAATATAAATAAACATAATTAAATAAGTACCGATAATCATAATATAAATTTTGAGGCATGTGAAAATAAAAGAATGACATGAGAAAAATAATGGCTATAAATAGTTTTTTATGGAATTTGTAGAAGGAGATATAATGAGATATTATAATTTATAGAACATAACATGAACAGTAATGGAATAAAAATATATACATGAAAACAAAATAATTTATAAATTATAAGCCCCACTATAAAAGAAAAATGCGGGAAAAATAAGACAAATATAATCCATTAAATTGTCTATAAAATTCATGATCATATTTTTTATGCTATTATTTCATCCTTATGTATTAATTATATTTTTCTTCAATACCCTTTTTATACACATACCTTAACTATTAAATTATTACCAATATTCATAAATCCCATCAATAATATCGATCAATTGTCATGTAAAAGTCAAATATTTACAAACATATTCATAGTATGCCCTATATATTCTCAACCATCCTCATACCATTACATTTATTACATTTCATATGAAGGTTCTACCAATCCATTACTAATATTTATCATATTAATTACTCATCTATTTTTTATATTTATGTAACTAGAAGAATATCCCTTGGATAATTCAAGCCTATGGTGTTTAAATTATCGTGTCAATTATGTTTTTTATCACTCTCGGTATTGTTTCTATCTATTATTGTTAATATTTTGTCTTGATCTCTATTTCAATTATGAAATTTTATTTTATTTTCATGTGTTAATAATAAAATATTTTCTATAAAATATGTTCTCAAAATAATATAAATGATATTTTATGTCTATTATATTCCACTCCATAGGATTATTATTTATTAATTTCTAATTCTAAATCAAAGCTAATGGGAGTTTTTTAGTTATTATAACTTCATGATACCAATTTACTTTTAAATACATATTATTTCTCCAAAATTATTTTTTCAATCATGTTCTCTTGTTCCCCCAAGAGTTGATCCACATATTAAATTACCATAATAAATTATTTATCTCATGATATGCCAGGTTCCAACTCGATAACATTTGTGTGTTGCTTATGTTTTGGTTGGGAAATATTATTTCCTCATAGTGATATGTGTAATAAATTTTCAACATTGAATAGATTTGGATGAATTTTTACACGACAGGAAACTACTCCAACACAATTTTAAATTTAAACTGGTATAATGTTACTTGGACTAATTTTTTTTTGTTTATATACCTCAAGACCAATTTCTATGGTGATATTTCTAAGAATTAAATCATCACTCACATTAAAATATAATCCAATTATTTTTTTATCATAGGCATGTTTTCATATATTAGAATCATTGATATGTTTTTAGATCACTTGTATCTTCTATTAACAATCCTTGACAATGTCCAATCCCAATATTTTTTTCCTTTAACATCATCCCATCATGTTGCAGTTCTATAACTAATATCATAGTGTGAGTTATAAAGATATTCATGAATAATATGAGAAACCCATTATTATAGGATAATTCAATTATTGGAATTTTTTTCTCCCAAATCCCATTAGAATAATGAGAGAAATCCCAAAACATTTCTTCCAATGTTTAAATAATCCTTTTATACATTCCATTATTTTTAATATTATATATTGTTCTATGGTTTAGAACATTTTTAATAATTATTTTAACGGTCATTTAAATCATATATTAATTTTTGGATCCTAGTTTAATAAAATTTATAATGATTCCTCATGATGCATCAACATTTTATGAATATATATGTGATCAAGGTTATCTAGGGAGAAAACACATCATATGGTGATAAATTGAAAATTATTTTTTAATATATCAATGAATAACTATATTTAATTTCTTTTATTAAATCTATTATGAAGGATATAAACCATATTCATAGTGATTTTGTCACACTACTGAGAAAGTATGGGTTATGGTCCCAACACTCCATTGCATAGTTGTCACTCTATGTTCACTTGATGACTAGAAAAACATATTGCAGTATTTTTAAAAATCAATATTTTCTTATTATCCCAAAAATAATGATCTATCACATCTATTAGAATGTAGTGCTTGAGGATTTAATGAAATTTTTTTTGGTGAGCTTCATCCATTTACCATTTCTTTAAATCTATACTATTCAGATATAAATCCTTGTACCTAACCTTGGAACTCCATCATGATCAAATTTATACTCAAAAATATTCTAAATTTTTTATATATAATATATTATTTTATTACAAAGGTTAATTTCCATGTGAATTAATTATCTTCTTCAGTTATTATTATTGGAAAATAATTTAGGATATCATTTTTAATTTCAAATTTCTTATGAATTCGACGTCTCTCTTTTCCAAGTACCCATTCAATAGGTCTCATTTAATCATCATCATCATAAGTACTCTATGTTATTACCTACTCAATGAATCAATAAAATTATTTTATTTTCTATGATCATAATGTATCAACCAATCATAGTCCATATGATGAACCATCCATACCAAATATATTGTGTTCAATTATATCTGTTTGAATATATACATCGGATACTGGTAGTCAGAGTATATAACATACTTCTCCCTATAATTATAGAGTTTTTATATCATTAACACAATGATAACTCTAGTTAACTAAAAATAATGGGTAGAATAACTCTATACATAAGTATTCATCTTTATTGATTTATTGAAAATCATTTTTTCATTTTTCTTAAGTACACATTGAATCCCATTCAAGTATGAATCACTATAAATGTCAAATCCATCCCCGTTATAGGGTAAATATTTAACACATTCACTAAAAATCCACTTCTTTAATTCCAAGAAACATTATTCACAAGATATTTTCCACATAAAAATAACACTATTTTTAGTAAACATGGAATGTGTATTATAAATATTGGATATTATCTTTAAAAAAATTCTATATTATTACTCTAAACCACAAAACCAATAAGTCTCATAAAATATTGTATTATGTGGCCACTCCTCTATGGAATTTGAAATTGGTGAATCAAATAACATTTCACCATAAGTTAAAATATGTCTAAATAGTGAAACTTTTTTTATATAGAATATATGTTTTATAAAATTTCCAAAAATATTTCCTTTTATTTTATTATGTAATATTACCCATATATTATTCTTATTCTCTTCATTATTGATCTAATTTTACATAATATCATCAATAATAACCCCCCAAAAAATTATAATGGTTTTCCCTAAATAATATATTTATCAAAATACTAAATATTTCTATAGGATTCGTCAATAAAAAAGGAAAAAATAATATTTTAATGTTAAAATCATGTTTAGAATGATGTATTTGGGAAATCATATTAATTTAGGATTTATTGTTGATAACCAAATCAGAGGTCAATCATCAAGAATAATTTAGACCTATAAAAAAATTCAAATTAATAACAATTCATTTGATGTGGGTAGTTTTTCTTCAGTTTTATATATTTAATTTATACATAATCAATTAATAACTACATTGTTGTATCCTTTATCTTCAGAAAGAGAACATATTATCCCCAAGCAGACACATCTGTTTAAATAAAACTATTCATTAGAAGATCTTATTATTTCTTATTTAATTCATATAACTCCCCTTATTTCATTCTATATGGAGTATTTGATATTGGATTAGAGATTAATTATGCATTCAATTGAGAACAATACGTCTCATTCTTATGGAGTCCCTAACAACTATATAGAAAATAAAGCAATGCATTGTTGAATAGCGGTTAAATTTAATTTTTAACTATTTATTATTATTCTAGTTCTTCAAAAATAATATCTTTACCCAATAAAATATGAGGTTGTTCATTTCATGAATCTGGATGGAATATATCTCCTTCGATGATAAAAATTAGCAATTCATTCAATACAATTAATATATCTATTTTCTATAGTTGATCAAGGAATTAATCTATGTTAAACAATACATCCCACATATTGTGTCAAATTAATATAGTGAAACTACCTCTATGGTTTCAAATATATTGTACACAGCAATGATATTTTGTGAATCCATATATATTTTTTATTTTTCAATATATCCTCAAAGAGATTTAATTGATAACTCTACCATTGGATGTCATAGATTTAACATTAATCCCTTTTAAAAAATGAATGAAATAAAATATTATATTGAACCAGAATAAAACAATGTACCTTATATATTTCATTTCACATTGATAATAACATCAAAAACAATATTTAGAGCCTTGCCTTTAACTTTTGTGATTATAACATCATTACATTAATCTGATAGGATCTACTAGTGTTGTTTGTAGTTTACCTCCATTACATTATAATATATATACATATTAGATAAATATATATACACCCCACACCTAAAGAATATTACTACATGTTATATATGCACCAATTTAAATGTTCAATAGGAATTTAAATATTGGGGCTTTATATCCCATTAACATATTAGAACTATATGGTCATCACATCTTCATTTGTAGAACATTCCATATCCTTGGAAACACTACACAAAATACTATTCCGAATAAAATTATGATGTGTTGAGGTTTTTTCATTTTTAATATTCCATACTGAAAATCAATTCCATAATTTGTGTCTATCCTACCTTTATTATCATTCTATCCATGAGAAAATAGAGAAACTAAAAACATCATTTTCACAATGAAGGAAAATCAAACTATTTCTTCCAAACTCTTAATGTCACAGATTGTAAGATATATTAATCCATAATTTCATTTCCCACCAAATAATTTATTTATCATCTAATTTTAAACAATATCAAATCCTAAATCATATTTTCAAATCAATGTAATGTTTATGTCATAATTCCCCAGTGATGAATTTGTTTTTTTTATTTAAATTAATTCCATATCTATTTTTGATTAGAGGGAATGTGGAATATACATTATGAAAAATACTTATTTTAATTTTTCCCACTCTATTTCATTGACCTTGTCCATTGGTTTTATTTTACGATTCAGTTTTATTTATTGACTAGTTTTCCCCAATAAGTGATTAACCACTAATGTAACATTCTCTTCTTTCTCATCTTTTTTAATATAAAATATCATCTCAATAGATTTGATCATGTATTGTGTATAATGTTAATTTATAGTTATATAAGAAACATATATTCATTTTTTAATGAAGTATTAAACAACTATTATTTCCACCCATGCACATGAAATACACGTCACATGGTTTAGTTTGTTACTAATAACATGAGAAAATGGAATCATCATCATCATGAATTTTTCTAAGATAGATCATCGTATATTAAGATGGTCAACATCTGATTTTCCATATATTCTATTATTTACATGAGTCCGTGTATTTCCATAATTGTTTCGTAAAAGAAGAAAACAAAAATAATGATTTTGTTACATTCTTTAATATTATAATAATAATTTTAATAGAATGATTAATCTTAATATTTTTAAATAAATATATTCAAGGCTGATATAGTTGAATCATAATAGAAAATTATATTATATATATCCTTGATAATATGATGTATAATTCTTGTAATAAACTAAATCATATTCTATATTATTTTGCAACCAGTTTTTTAGATCATCCTCTTTGTCATACACTTGGTGAAGATAATGATATTAAATTGTCCTCAATTTCTTGGGTAATTACCCATAGGAACTATATTCTAGATCCACATAAACTTTTACTATATAGAGATTTATTTCATTTCATTTAAATAACTCATGATATACATCCCAAAAAATTAAATATTTTTTCATATGTTTAGAATTAACCCTATAGTTAATAAAACAGTTTTAAATTCCCAATTTCTAAAAATAAATAAAGACTAATTTTTATATAAACTACAGATATACACATTTATAATTTATTTCATTGATAAAAATTACATTCCAAAATATCACATTGTTATCTTATAATGGTTTTCTAAAATTTAGTATTATAGCAACTTGATACATAATATATTAATTACATTTAGTAAATAATAAATTTAAAAAATATAATATCTTATTTAAAATCTGATTTATTATTCCATACTAGGTAACCACAATATAAGTAATTTACTAGGGAAATACATCACATTAAAAGGTTTACCGTGAATCCCAACAGGTATTAAAAATTGATATGATACATGATAAATTATCATAGATAAAAATTGAAGAATAATATTTGGTCATAATGATAATTAAATGATGTGTAGAACTGAAATTTGGGCAAAAATAAAAATTTATAATTCAATAAATTATACTAAAGATTCATCACCAAGGTGTGGAAAATCATATTACCATGGATATCCAACAGATATTGATAATGTTATAATCTATTGAGAAAGATTCTTTGTTCAATGAATTTGGATGATATTGTGGTACGACATTTATATTTACTAACTGAAGCATTACACAATGAAAATATGTCATAAAATATTATTTCATCAATAATACATACATGATAAATAACAAGTTTCCGAAAAAAAATCAAGGAGATTATTTTCATGTAGAGACATTATAATTTCATCATTTTTTACCAAAAAGAATAAAATTCAATTTTCATACAAGAAAATACCTAATAAATTAATAATACTTACATATATATGTATACTATATCAAATGTAAGGTTTTATATTCATAACAAATATTTGAAGGAATTGTAAAATCCAAGAATAATTTTCCATCAAAACATGTATATATGGTCGTTTATGAAGGTATGTTAATTAGAGGTAATAAGTGTCCCTTATAGAATACCCCTTTGAAAATAATTTAAATATCATAAGTTCATGATGAAATAAAAACATTTAAATTTAAAAACAAACTATTATAGAAAAACCTGTATAAAAATGAATTGGTATAAAATTGCTTACCTTCTGAGATAGTGACGTAAAGCATTAGGATAATTTAATGGAAATATAGAAACAATATGTAATGTATCTAGAGAGGTATTATGAGATAATATTTATTCTTAATAACTTTTGAGTGAATTATATTTGGTTCATATGTGGTTATTTATGATAAATGTTTGATGATTGTTGATTGAATTAAAAATAGATGTCTTGAAATTATAATATTTTGAAATTAAAAATCCATGGTATTACCAATGGGATTGGATAATGGTTTATAACATAAAAAAGGGTGTTTTTTGAATTATTAGTATTTTAAAACCGAACGCAAATTCTTTAAATTGCTTATGGAAGGGAAATATTTTTCATTAAATTTAAATTTTTTAAAAAATAATGTGTATTATAAAATTAGAGATGTAATTTAAAGGTATTAAATTTAATTAAAATTCTATAATATTGAATAAAATAATAAAATAATTTGTTTTTTGGTAAGGGATTAATTTTTATCAAATATGAAATCTTTATTAAATTTTAATAAAATCAAAAAACATACTAAAAATAGAAAAATTTATTTTTTCTACTTTCTAAAAAAATATTTATTTTTGAAAAATAAAAAATTATCACAAGTACCAAATTTAAATATTATTATTAAAAATATATTTTTTATTTTATAAATATTAATTTGAAAATATGATATTTTAAAATTTTTTAACCCTAATCCTTATTTATTGATGTATTTTTGTTTTTAATATATATATATAACAAACTAAACATTGTAAAAATAGCATGTAATATTATTATGTTTGATTTTAATATTAGTAAAATAGTATTCTACAATAATATTCCATTAAAGTTTCTTTTATTTATAATACCTAAATGTATCATAATTTTTTTGTTTATATATTTTCCCAAAATACAATTATCTTTTCATTATATCAAAAAATCAATATTTCATATTAATCCATTATTGATGTGTATTTTTTAAAAGAAAATAATAATGAAAATGGAATTGAAGAAATTTCTATTTCATTTTTTAATGTGCATTTTAATTTTTTTATAATAATTTATAAAGACACAATACCATATTATGTAAATAAATTCCTTAAGGGAGAGGTATGTGATAGTGGTACATTCATTGGCTTGATAACAAAAAATATGTTCTAGTGGTGATCTCCTCTAACATGAACATATTTGGTAATAAAATTTGAACAAGCATTACTTATAAAATCTTGGTTTGGTCTTGGTCAATTTTGATCCCCAATGATTATACCTCTTACCATGTTATAATAAATGTGCTTTAAAACCAGTGATCCTACTCGATAAGGACATCATTTGACTCTTCTATATCAATTAAATATAGTGATTACCCTATATATTCATTAATTGTCATACTAACATTATTATAAATTATCGTAATTCTATGATGTCATACTAGCCATTAGTTATTTTGAACAATAGAAAGGTAATGTTCATATCATAATGGTATGTTGTTTTATTAGACCCAATATATACTCCACCATTTACAGACGTCGTATTTATTATCTTACTAACAAATGATCAATGCATTCCTTAATAATGATAATCATATTCCTAACTCTTCTTTGTTTATACTATTTTAGAGATTGATTAGTATTATTTTTTAAATTTAGTACTCTGGAGTTTACATTAGTGGGTGTATTATTATTATTTGTTTATCTCTTTGTAATTTCTCTATATATTATATTCAATGATATTTCTGGATTTTTCATGTTCTTATAAAAGGAAAATGTCGTTAAATGTGATTATAATAAAAATAGTAATTTTTTAATTAGAGACTTGAATCACAAAAAAAGAATTTTTTGGGATATTTCATTATTACCACATTTTCTATATATGAAATTGAATATCCTTTCCTATATCATCCTTTTCACATGAACATCCATGAGACATCATCCTTATATTATTTAGGATGTTTTGAAGAAAAACTAATTTCATGTTGTTAATCATATCACATAATAGATTATTAGGTATAACCACATGGTATCCCAATCAAGATATTATCCAGTTTTTTTTCTCATTAGTAAAATCAATAAATTTTCAATCATATCTATTATTAACATTGTTACTATGAGTGATAATAGCATTGAATAATTCATCCCTGTAAATAAATTTGATGACATAATTTGACCAATTTAATTTATTAAGGAAATAATAGTTTAACATATTGATTCCTAAATTGAAAATGAATTTTAGGAGAATTTGTAAAATTAATTTCCAAAAAGAAATAAAATTAACATTTTGAAACAATTTATTAAAAGTAGAAAAATTCATAAAGCTAGGATAATAAGGATTCCAATTATAAATCATGAAACAATTGATAGTAAGCTCCACAACAAGTGGAAAAATCCAGAACATTTGTGTTCTCACAAAATCTTTTAAAATATATTATTTTAACACTTGAAAAAACAACCCATACATAATAAATTAAAATTTTATAAAAATACATATTAAATATTTTGTAAATTTTATTATATAAAATTGAACAATTGTGTATAAATTAAATAGGATATATTAAAATCCTTTGAATAAATAATAATGGGATACCAAAAGATTCGGGACTTATAATAAGTAGTTGGGTTGTTTTCACAAACAATGGTACATAATAAGATAATGGAAAAAATAGTCAGAAGACATATGAAACACCATCACTAATATAGTAAAATAAAATATTTGGAAACTTATATATGATCAGCTGAAAAAGTTCTTATACATGTTTTATTTTAAAAAACAATCACAATTTGATATTGTTATTTATGATGAAACCCGTACATAAAAGGAAACATGGAAATATAAAGAATATAAGAGTTCATATATAGAATATGAACTTAGATATCATGAAATAAAATATATTTAATGTAAATTAATAAATTAATATAGTGAATATAGCATATAAGAAGAATGATTATGCGTAATATCAAACATGCCTTATAGAATTACATTTAGGTATAAATATCCATTAAAACAATGGAATACATTGAATCAATTACCATTTAATGAAATAAAATGATATTTATATTAAAAACAATTAAATACATTAATATGTTAAATGAAATTCAATCAGTATAAATCAAATCATATTAAAGATATCATCGTGGAAATTAAAAATCATGTATCTTGAAATTAAAATTGACCCAAAGAGCATCTTTCCTTAAATTGTGAATTCCTTTAATGTTCTTGAATATAAGTTACAAAATGATAAATATCATACTAATATATTTAAATCCATTATTCATATATATTATATTTCCTAAATTTCATTTATAATTAATTTCCATATAAATTTTTGTTAGTTATTATAGATTTTTAAAATCATGTGTGGCTACACTTGAACGTTTTGAACTAGTTTAAAAATAATGAAATTATTCACTACTATTCTAAAAAATATCATAATTTTCATATCATACAAGGTACATAAATGTTTTATATAGATATTTTTAATATTAAAATTTAATTTTATAGAATTTATTTTCATATACACAAATATTAAATTCTTGTTGGGCATTTTTCAGTTAATTTTAATGAAAGATTGAGTCTATCTTAATTAATTAGTATAATATAGTAATAAAAAATTTAAAAAAAATTAATTAGTAACATTATTATATATTTTATTACTAGTAATTATATTATCACAGACATCCCAAATATTATTCAATGGTATTAATACAGTAGCTATTAAGACATACCCAAATATGAACACACAATTATTAATGTATGAGTATGATCATAAATTTTTTTATTTAGAAATAATAACATTATTATATAATAAAAATGATATTATATCAATATATTTATGTTGTGGAGTCATATTTTAGGATCTATTAATTAAAAATAAATAAAATAGAATAAAATGTGATATGTTACATTATGGAAGCAGTTGTCAAGAAAAATGATAGAATGATATTTTTCTATTAATAGAAATTATGAATGTTCACATAAGATTATTTATATATGATTTTTATAAAAATTAAAATACTATAAATATTGAATTCAGCATATATTATTAGAATTAATATATTTGAAATGGAACGATATAAAAGAAAAAATATTTGGGAAATGTTTGTATTTATATTGAGAACATTTATCCTTTAATAGATGATTACCTAAAAATAGAGTAATTTGGAAAAAATAATATTTCCATAATCTTTATTAAGTAAAATAGTATTATATCTAAAGGAAAATGGAATAATTTTCAGTAGGAATCCAATATTTTGTTGTGGACTTGTAGGGGTGGTGTCATGTCATTATTATAAGTTGAGGGGTGATTTTTTTTTAAATCATTTATGTTAATTAAATTGGAAAAGATATTTTACATTTCATAGAGAAAAAATATAGAAAATGGAGTGGATACACCTTTTCGTAGATTTAAACCTCATCTAATCAACAATAAAATTTTTATTATGTTAGTCCTTTTACATCTATGGTTAACCCATTTGACCCATTTGGATTTTATAGTAGTAAATAGTTTTTACCAAAGTAATTAATTTTTATTAAAAAAATTAAAATATAACTTATTAAATAATTTATTCCTCTCATTGATATTATGAAATATTTTTTTGTATATTTCTTTTTCTAAAATATATGTAAATTAATTTTGAAAAAATAAATGAATAGTTTTTTAGTTTTTCTTTATTTAAATATTTCAAAACATTATAAATATCATTAATAAGATTGTTAAATAAAGTTTTTATTTCAAAATTTATAATATTTATTATAAATATTTATTTTTCCTATAAAATATTTGCACAAATTTTTAAGTCATTTTAATATAATAATAATGTAATTAAATTTATAGCTTTTCGTAAAAACCTTATTTTACACAACTGACATGATAAGAAATATTTTATGAAAAGTCAAAATATGTATCCATTGATAATAATGATGTTATAAATTAAAAAAGGTGATGATTTCTTCAAGTAAAAACAATAATTTTTTTAATTAAACTTTTAATTTCTAAGACATTAATTTATATTAATAAAAAATAAAAAAAGATGTTTTTAAAATATTAATAATAATTATTCATATTTAATATTAATTAAATATAAAATGGTGTAATTATATTATTCATATAAATAATATAATTTAAACATAAATAATTTCCTTTCAGAAAATTTATTTGTAAGTAGAAAATTATTATATATAATAAAAACTTTTGGATGAAATGATTTTATTTTTTATTCAGAAACACTAAATGAAATTTTCCATAGACATAGTATTAATAATTTTATGTTATTTTATTTCAATATATATTTCATAATCTGGATAATAATATTTTTAAAATATAATAATATAACTATATTTTTTTGATTATATATTGTTTTGTAGTTCATAGTGGTTCGATGTTGTGTGTGCTGAATGTAATCAAACACATTTGGAATCAATGGAATATATAATTTCTTATAATAGGGTGTTAAATTTTCTTATTTATTCTAATATCAATTCCTTGGATATATATTACAAATAAAAATTATCCTTATAAAAATAATTCCTCCGTTAAATGAAACATGCTCTAGAATTTTCAATTATTATCAAATTTTTCAAAACAACAGTACCTGGGTAGTCCATTATTCGGTACATTACCAACATATATACCACATTGTAATTTAATTCATTCAATATTAATCAACTTTATCCATGGTGGTTCTGGATAATCATTTTTATATATTGATCTTTGGATCAATTGGTGAATATAAATTTTATGACTTATGGTTTTGTAAGAAATTGTAAGTCTTGAACTACATTAAAAAAGTATTTTGTCCCATGTTAGAATTATAGATAGTGGAAACATGAATAATTGGTGGTTATTAGATTTTTTAGATTATTTAGACACATATAGATTTAGTTTAATTATTTTTTTAATATACACCACATGATTCCATTTGAGTAATTTCTTTAAAAGTGTTTTTAAAACCTCACATAGATAGTTGGAAAACCTGATTATTATTATGATGGTTTCTATTTATTCTTTCATTTAATATATTTAATATAAATATACCATTGGATGTTTTTATTTAATGATACAAAGGTAAATTCCATCAATTTTTCACATGCAAAGAAGTCTCCCCATGGAGGTTACTCTTAGAAAAATTTGTTACCACATGGTTTCCTCATGTATAAGCATTGGGAGATAAGGGAAATATTACATATATGTAGTAGACACAATATTTTTTCAAATATAAAGGTATATATATCACGATACTCATAAATTTATATTGGAAACCAAAATAACTTATACATGGGAAATATTTAATCACATTCATTTTCCAAAATTTTGATTTAATATTAAATATCCACCTAAAGGAAATTTTAATCACTTATTTCCTAATGAAATCACATAAAACCTTCACAAATTAATGGGTAATGTGTATATGTGAATACCTTGGTGTTGATTACAACCCTAAATATGGTTTATTATGGAATTGAATTCCATTGGTATGTATAGTAATATAATAACACATAGTGATTCATGAGTTTTTCATTAATATACTAGAGATATTGGTTTAGTTAGATGTTAACCATATTTATTATATGTGTAACCCTTTGAAGATGAGATAAAACTAATACTATTATATGTTCAGTATAGAAGTATTGAATTTTGGATGTATTTAAAAAATTGTGTGTAATGTTTGATAAATATTGATAATTATTAAGGATTTATGAGTTACATGGTATATACTTCTTAATTTTCTCATTATATAATTTTTTTAGTGTATGTGTTCATGTGAAATAATAAGAAAATAGGATATTATAACATGAACTCCATTGTGAGATGATCTTTTTAGTATTAAATAGTTATTGATTATTTTAATTAAAAAAATTTATAATATACAATTGTGATCTAAATTATAATGTTGATATGTGTAGTAATCACATGGTTTTTTGTATTAATAACTTTTAAAATGGTGTGAAATTAAGAATTTGATGAATTATTGTTCATTAGATGTAAGAATATTCAGATAATGTGAATACCTTTTAAACTAACCCATCATAAAATTTTATCCTAATGAATATATGAAAATTATTATTTGGTATGAAATTATATAAGGTATTTTAATATTTTTTATTAAGATTTATTTATGTTAAAGAAACCTTAGAGGTGTGGTGAATAATTAATGGGCAATATATATATTTTTTTAAAAAATATTTACGATATTTAGATCATTATATAATGATTTTATGGATGGAATTTTCATGGCATTATGGATAAATTAATGTTTCCTATATAAAATATAGAGGTGAAAACCAATATTTATATGATGGGTTTCACCATAGTGGTTTTACTGTTAATGTTTAACATGTCATGAGTATTCAATTATTTTTATAAAGGCTTCAAATAATGAGAAGTGTTGGAAGAAAATCCATTAATGAGTTCAAAGTGTTTTTTAAGGATTATTAAGGATCAAATGTTAGGTGGAACATTATAATATAACATTCACTCCATTAATGAATAGATTTTTCTCCAAGGGAGAGAATTTTGAATTTTACATTTGAAATCATGAATGTTCAAATTATAAATGATATATTTCATTTTAATTTAATGTTATTTTTTTACTATCAATAGATTTCCAATTTCACTTTTTTGATTCATTCAATAAAGATATGTTGCACTCTAGAATTTTTGGGTGTTAATGGGACACTATATACCCAGGTAGTTAGTCACAGAGTATTATATATAGTTCAAAATGGTTTTTACTCTAGACCAACATTACTATGAATCATGTTTATAAATTAGTGCTATTTTCATTATCACATCAATGATTCATTGTAGTTTCATGTTCTGAAGTATTTATTTATATCATACATAATGGTAGTCATGAATAGAAATTTCAAAAATATATTTAGTTTGGTCATTATTTTACAAGAAGTGGTATTTCGAGTTGATAAGATTCAACCAATCCAATTCACACTTTGGTGTCTGGATTGATAGGAATTTGATGGGTATTTTTATAACTATATTATAGATGATATAAAATTTTATATAATAGTTTAAATATTGTAATTTGGGGAATATATGATCAATATTTAGGTATTAATACTATGATAATCTCAATTATTGTGAGATTATGCATCTATATATATTTTTTATGATATCATAAGAGAATGGATGAATTTTTTTATGAATTAATTTAAGTAGAACATAGTGACAACTATATATTAGTGATTATTGAGGTATAGATTAAAAATATTAATTGATATAGGAAATTTAATATTTGTAAATTTGATAGTCCTTATTTTTTATTATATGATTTATATATAACATTTAATTAGGGATTTAGGTGAAAGATATTTTCCCCAATGATAGAAACAAATATGATGTGTCTAGGCTATATCATATTTACAGATTTTTCAAATTATAATCATATGGAATGTAGAATTCAAAATCGCTAACATTATTAATCATATAATATGATTTATATGAATTATTATGTAGTGTTATGGGTAGAATCGAGTAGAATGATACAATTTAACATCTTAAAATTTAGTGAATTATAATTTTTATTTTGTTAGTATTTTTGAGTGATTATCTATGATAACAATAATTAATGTTATATTTCATAGGATTATAAATTTTCAGGAATTTATCATGTATATGGAGTTTTATATATTATAACCACATGAAATACACTTATATGTCATAAAAGATTTAGTATATACGATGAGAATTAATAATGGATATATAAGGTGGATAAAACAATTGATATTGTTTGTCTATTATTTCATATGAGTAATCTGAATTCTATAATATGTTTCCATATATATATTTATATTGAGTCAATTATATACTACTACATTAATTTATAAAGTATGGTCTAACCCATGTGGTGAATGATTCAGTACAAATCAGGGACAAGTCATGGAGGGTGAATTTTTATAATTTATATTTATTGATTTTTATCAACTAGTAAGGTTGAATAACAAGGATCATTGGTGATACTTAGTTTACGGTATTAATGACCTCATCATTTTTGTATTATATTTGATTTTTGTTTAATGTGTAGTGGATATTGGAAATATGGGTTTCTTGTTCTGTACACTATGTTTCATTAATTTGAACCAATCAATAAATACCCAATAGTGTAATCAGAGAAATTATAGAATTATTGATTCATTAAGTCATTTTAAAAATTAATAATAAAAATATCAAATGTTATTTTCCTATCATTATATATGGAAAAAAGATTATGTTGCACTTGAAAATATGACATAATATATCATAGTGTTTGATATACAATTTTAATTATGCCTTGATTTAGGATATATGTTAACAAAAAAAGCAATATAATTTTTTCATGAAGCTCAAGTTACATTATTCATCAAATTAATATGCTATTAGGAACACACCATATGATATTGGATATCATAAATAGTGAAATTATATGTTTCATTAGCATTGTACATTTTTGTAGAATACAATATATGGGATTGTAGCCAGTGTGTCATAAATCTTTCTGTAAAAATAAATAATTGTATTATCAAGTCAATATCATTTCAATTTATAGAATATTAATCCTCATTTGCTAAATTGATATAATGACCAACTATTTTCAATAATAAAATATGATACATAGTGATTTCATTCTGTGAATTGTGATATATAATTGTCATCATATTCAATATGAAATGAATAAAATTTAATAATTTATAAAATTCTTATAAACTCTTGAAAATGGTATTGTGTAATATTTCATTAATATTTATTTCTTATTAATTAATAAAATATATTATTTTCATAAATAATTATTTAAATATTTCTAAAAATTGTTTAAGTACATATTCTATAACATTAATTAAAAATATTAAAATCAATTATTAAATCATATAGAATGACTTATTATTTAGATACAATTATGAATTATACATATGGAAATTATAAGTTCATGTTTTAATTGTCAACAAATTGATAAATAATGTATATTATATTAGAATAAATATTTATAATTTTTTGTTGTTCGTAATTATTTAATTTAATAATTTTGAATTAAAATTTCTTTTTTAAAGAAATTACTTACACCATATCAATAGTAGTTTTGATAACTGTTTTGAAAAATATTTAATTAATATTAGATGATTTTATTCTAATTATTTTCCTAATATATGAGTAGTTAATATATAAAAATATATATAAATTTTTTATTTAAAATATGACATATTAAAGATAAAATTAAATATATATAATAAATAATTGAGATTACATTGGAGATATATATGAAAATAATTTGTTTATTAGACTATGAAATGTCTTCATTATGTTAATAAATTATATTGTTTTTGTAAAAATATTTACATATAAATATTCATATATAGATTATCTTATGTATTATATTTGAATTGATCATTTATTTAATATATTCTATTTTTTATTCATGAATGTTACTATTTCAATACATATATAATTAATCATTAGTTAAAATAGTTAACCAACTTTTATAAATTAAATTACATGCATATATGAAATTGCATGATAGGTATGATAATTGGTTTTTTATTATCGATTGATATTGGATTATTTTGGGTATTGATAATGAATGAAGAAATTATCTAGGATTTATAGATATTATATTCTAGAAATATGAAGGGATTAAAATCTCTTGTGTTTAATGTTTCTTCGAGGATACATATATTGGTGAGGGGCAAACTATCCTAGAGTCTTATTCATTGTGCATAGAAGTTGTGTTCTGATATATTTCACACTAATATTATCCTAATCACTATGGATTATTTAGTATGACTAAATATGATTAAATGAATGGTATTAATGTACTATATTAATGAAATTAATTTCATTATTTATAAATGTCGAAATATTTTTTTGATTTAGGAAAAAATTAATACGATTAAGCTTTCCCATATTGATTTTGTGGAAAATTTTTTATTACTATCTAAATAACTATACGAATTAATATATTTAGAAAATAAATAGATCTTTGATATAGATATTAAATCCATCTAAAAATAATATTATACGATAGTTTCCATTTAAAATAACCACATTTCTATACCTAGATCTTTTAACAGAGAAGATTCTAAAAAAATAATGGCTTCCATAGAATATGTTTTGTATAAGATGGTCAAAATGGATAACCTTATAACCAAATTACACTATGATTTTAGGGTTATGATTTCCAGATTCCCTATATTAATGATAATATAGGAATAATATTTTCTTTTTCAATATAGTTGATTGAATAAAGAGTTTCACACAAGTTTATCCTAGAGTCATTTTCATATGAATAGAAATATGGACAAACATGATTAATATGTTGTTTGGGGAATTCTATATAGGTCTAATTTAATTATAAAATAGGGATCATGTCCCACCGATTGATATGAGGAATTTTGTAAATGATTTATCATTTTAATAGGAGTATATTTAATACAAGTCTATATACAATAATTCAATAAATAATACTCATATTATAGAATATCTTATTATAGATAAAATAGAATCGTTATAATTAAACATAACATTGATATGAATCATAGATAAATGATAAATTCAATGTAACTAAATTATTAGACTATTATAAGATAAAATAATTTTCCTTATCTTTATGTATGATTTTATTTTTCAGGGGAATACATTTATGAATATAATTTTATTGATTTAGTTAAAAAGTTTGTTCCATATTATTTTTATGGGAACATGTTATTCAATACAAATTAGTACTCGAAGGCAAAAAAATGACTTGAATGTAAAAAGGTAAATAGACATAAATACAAGAATAAAAAAAGGGTATCACCATAAAATTTTTCCTAAAAACATGAGCATTCAAAAAAAATTGATGATAAATAATAAATAGAATTTGATTCACTATTTATATATTCAATATGAATATTTTTTTTAAATAATTGGCGTGAGAAAGTATATCCAATAATGCTTTTCCAAAATATAGAACTCATTATATAATAATATATTTAAATTTTTAGAATTGGGAGTGAGTTCAATATAGGTTTAAATTATATTCTAAATGTGATGTGAATAGAGAAATATTTCATTTAACTTCTAGTTTTTTGTTTTATTTTGATAGTGATAGTCGGTAAAATATCAATCTAGAAGATGAATATATTGTTAGATAGTCAAAAAATGATTTTTCAAATATGTAGTGAGGTAATTAGAACACAGATGTAGATCATGGATGGTAAGTTATTTGTTCAATATAAATGATATTTGGGTAATACCCAAATGATTTTATGAATATATTGAATAACAATATCAATTATAAATTTTAAATAAATTAATTATTTTTTAAATAGTTTTATATGATATAAAAATTATATTTCTCCATAATATTATATATAAAGGTGTTAAAAAATCTATAATGTGTATAGTTGGTTTTTATTTTACTAGCTAAAGGGTTTCTAAATTTTGGTTCTCAATGAGAATAAAAATTTCATGCTCAGATGATTTTTGTAATGATATACCATAATATCATTATACATATACACTAATAGAAGAAATTAATAATAAATTTTCTACTATAAGAAATATGATATTATAGATTCAATAAAAATGGTTTATGATTCATTGGATTCAATAAAATATTTGACCTGAATATAAGAATTTAAAATATTATTTTAGATAAATTTGTTTATATTTATATTTATTAAAATATGAGGGATTTAGTCACACAATCAAAATAATATTTTAATAAATATAGTTTTCTTTTCCGATTAATGATTAAATCACATAGAATTATATATATGATATTGGTACAATGGATTATAAGTTAATTATTTCTAATGGGGAAAATATGTGTTTTTTATGAACAAACATTATTTTCTGTGACATAGTATATTGAGTCCAAGATATTGGTAGGTGTTTGATTAGAATTATAGTAGTTAAAAGAAAACTACTAAAGGATTCACAAAATAAATATAAAATGTGAATAAATTAATGTCCAAATTTCTTTTAGGATTTACATTATAAAAATAATATAAATATTTACATTACTAATATTGCAATATTATGGAAAATATTTTTTAATGTGTTCCAATAATGATGATGATTATAAAAGTAGAATGATCATATATTAGAAAACAAAATATTTTAACATAATAATATTTGATGCTATGATAGAAAAAAATTCAATAGTTTATAAATTATTTGGACATTGGGAATATTATTCCAATGTCACATCATTACTCAAATTATCTTCCTTCCAAGATAAAAATCACTAATTGGAATAGTATGAAGATTTTAAAAGATGGTCATATTGGGATATTTTAGGAATTACGTTGAAATTTAATTATTTATACAGTCACTGAATATAAAAGTAAACATATGTGTGACCATGAAGGCTATTATATATTTTATGAAAATAAAAGATATTATGTTTGGTTTTTATAAGTATTATTAAGAGAATTTATGGTTTTAAAATACATCATTCAATATGAAATTTTTCTCTATTTTTCTATTATGTATTGTTGGAATCATATACTAATGAAGTGAAATAATAATTAAACTCTCAGATTAAGACAATGAGTTAGCCATAATCATTTTCCTTGATTGTGTATTATAGAGTATAATGAAATTTTGATGTAATCGTGAATACGATTCCTTTACAAGGATATATCATATTCCTATGAGAAAACTAATGGGGGTTTTTGGGAAATATTAGCCTATATGTATACTAACATAATTTTACTAAACTATATATTTATTATATTATGGGTTCACGGTAAAAAAATATGTTTCCAAAATACCTGAGGTTTTTTAGATACTCATCATAATAATAATATTACTTGGATACGTTTCCTATTAAGTCCATGATTCATAGATAATTAGTGGTTGTTGGTTATATTTTTTTATTATTTAATTGGATAGATCTTAAATAGTATGATATGTTCTGGCTCATATAATGAATTTGAAATATTTATCCTCAATTGATATAGACCAATGTAGTGTATAAACATACCAAGATAAGTAATATAATTTTCACATGTATCATTTGAGGTAAATTTGAGGTGATCATCCATAAAAGAAAATGACATGAGAAATATTCATTGACCTATTAAATCTATAAATGTATAATTATGAATATATTATTAGATGTATGGGATTGAAATATTGTAGGTCTGATGGTTACCAAATTAATTAAACAATTAAATCATTTGAAAAATTATTATTTTATATGTTATAAATAGTAGTTACAATTAGAGAGAGATATATATTTTATAGATATCTTTCTATATCCCTTTGTTGATTGAATAGTAATGATTATTTTCTAGAGGAAACATTGTTCTTATATTTATTAATTTTACATTTCAATTTTTTTTTTCTAATTCTACAAAGGAAAATAGGGTCTCACATATTGTTTACCTAAACAGGGATTGTGTTTTTCTTAAAGAAATCACATAAAACTATTGTATATGTTAATAAAAAATTGTTTTCAATGGGTATTAACAAGGTATTACATATAATATGACACATGGTGAATTATTTGAAATAATTCTAATGTTTTTTGGAAACACCATGAATTAGTTTTTGTTATGGTATCATATGTTGGGGTACATGATATGATATTTTGTTAAATGGTACTGCATCTACCTAACTTTAGTAAAAGTGATATATTAAAGGAGATATTCTTTAATTCCTTGATCATATATGATGTCTTTATAATTTATAATATTTGATAAAATGGGAATGTAGTATGTATGATATTTATAATTTATGTAACTACCTAAAATAGTAATACTATACTATTGGGATGAATTATACGCCAACATTATGAGTATAAATTTATAATTTTTTATTTTCCAAGATCCTATAAATCAATGGTGTTGCTAATTAATATTTTTAAATTTTATTCACTAACCAAAATATCATTAATTAATATTAAATTTCATAAAATGAATAATCCGGGATATGTTATCATTTTTGGGGGTTAAAATCAATGTATCTTCACTGAATTTACTCAGAAGTTATAAACCAATTAGTAAACTTATTTAATTGTAGTGAAAGATACATTAAGAGGCTACAGACCTCAATCTAGTTGGTTTTAGATTGTCTGATACTTGCATTGATTAATTTTAATCATGTATTCATTCTTATTCTATATCATCCATTTGATGCTAGAATATCCTGGAATGAAGGTTAATCTTTTACAAGTAATGGTTGATTCAATATAATCAATTAATATACAGTGTAGGGGGATTCTCATTAATTTCTACAATTGGATTAGTATAGTCCAAAGGTGTTCAAAAGAAGGATTAATGGGGGTAATCTGTGTTTGGTACACAAGTATAATTCATTTTATTTTTTAAAAGGATATGTTTTCGGGGATGGTATATCCTGACGAATAGTGATTTATGTTGTTTTTTATACCGTTTTATGTGTAAATCAGTCTATTGAAACCAAAAAATAGCACTTTATCTTTTTATGACCATAGTGAACAAAATCATCATAAAAGATGTGGTGAGTTTTTGTGTGTTAGTTTCATCAATGGATGAATCATTTAATTGTGACATTAAGAACACCTATAAAAGAACCCCATTTTTCATATGAGGTGTGAATTACTTTAATTTAATTTTTAATGTTTAATTGAAACATTATGTGAATACCCATTGGGGTTATCATGGTATCAGTGGTGTATGGGGATTTTTAGATTCCTCTAAGACATGTTATGGAGGAAAAAATTAGGTCCACATTGTTTGTACTAAATGTTCACCCAAGCTACATGGTTTTTTGAAATAACGTGGTCATGGATAGTATACTGGTGAAGCCCGTATAGTTTGAGGAAACCATGAATATAGAGTATCACACACTTTAAAGGGCCTATGAATTTTTTTTTCAGTTATTTGAGACACAATTTGTGCATCGTTTGGAAAATCATTTGAGTTCCCCTCCTAACAGCGAAGGAGGCACTGTTGGAACATTGTTTGGCCAACCATGTGGCCAAAATATGCAGCCTAATATTTTGAGTATAAATTAACTGGTATCCCTTAAAATATTATAAAATGTAAATTTTTTCTACACATTGTTTTGAAAAAAAACCATATAAAGCTCATCCTAGATCCAAAATCATGGCTTAACTACTAATTTATCATCCATGATTGTATTAATGTGAAATCATCTCATTGGTTCTACGATAGTTATTACTCAATAAGTTTTTTACCATTATCTGTTTATCATTGGATTGAAGAAGTTATTTTATAGAAAGATAATATTCCAAATTTCCCAGTTTTTCATTCATTCTTCAGCATTATCCAAATCTAAGTTGAATCAAGGGATGATACCAAATGATAATTTTATGACTGGCCAATATTAGGTGTTATCATGTATATCCATTAATTTCTAGGGGTTTTTGTACATGTAATTCTGTTGTCTGCCTCATTTTTTAGTGATTCACATGAAATGGAATTTATTCCTTCACTAAATGGATAAACATGACATGTGTAAATAGGGAGACTCATTGATAAATATTTAATGTAGAAGGACCCAAAATAAAAACCACCCATTGGGTGAGATATTAAATTAATTGGACAAATATGAGTGTAATGATTTAATAAACTTATAAATTTTACTTTTACCCCAGCCATTGGATGTTACATAATGAATTAATTTTAATTTTTTTATTTTAATTTGTTTCGGATAAATAAAAGGAATGGAATACCATGTACATGGTCACTTATTACAAAATTACCTCTTATAGTGAAATGATCTTATGACATAATTTAGAGGATAATATACCTAACCAAATCCCATACAGGAGACCTCTTTTGGGATTAGGATAAATTTTAATGATCACAGTAATGAAATTTGATATCATTAAATTACTTTTATTGAATACTTATCATACGCATTGGGTGACACATGGGTTCTGTTATAGATTATATGGATGAAATTATATGTTTGTTTCTCTACAAATGTCGAGTGATATAAGGATTCCATAGTGGACTTATATGGATAGACTTTAAGGATTTACTGATATGAACCAAAGGGAAACATGGAAGGCTTATATAATATAAAATGGTTTTACTTACCTAGAAAACCTTATATACAAAAAGAGTGAGATTGGGAGACCCATATTGGTCTGAAAAGGATGAATTCATATTGAAATTATTTTATACCACTCCTAGAGAAATACCAAAATTCCAATGATGAATGCCTTGGATGGGATTGTGAGGTTCTCCGTTCATGTTATACTAGACAAATAAATTGATTCCAAATAATGAATTCCAATGATGAGATTTGGTTCTTAATTGAATAGTAAATTAAAATATTTATATGGGGTTTTCTCAAAGGCAAAGAGAAATAATTTATTTGGATAGATACTTATACGTTGTTGATGGCCTGGTTTGGAAATTCATGATCACATGTCATTATGTGGGATGATGGTAAACATTTCAGGTCTTGAGACATGATTAACATTTGATAAATGAATGACAATTTATTTAGAGTCTTCTAGATAATTCCAATGTAGGTAGCAGAGGAAAAGTGTCACTGGGAACCCGAAAATTTATGGGTTGTTTACATTCATAACATTATTTAAATATTTTTTTACTACATGCACACTGTTATTATTATATATTACATCAGTTTATGTAATTATACCCTATTGGTTGTGGCCAAATGGGATATTTTCTTAGACCCTAATCTAGTTTCCTTTGGTACCATATAATATTATATGTTTGCAGGTATGTATAATATAAATATCCTTACTAAAGGTTTCTGATTGATATATGGGAGACAAAAAGTACACAACTGAGCTACTGATCATGGTGCTATTCTAACATAGTGATTTTCAGTTTTTTTTGGTATTTTGATGCATGCATTTTACCATTTTATATATAAATTTTGTAGAATTTTTTTAGTCATATGATGGGATAAACATTGTTTATGAGATTCTTTTTTGTATTTTTTATAAATCTTCGATTATATGTTATCAATAGTATGACTAATTGACGACATATTTTACTTATTTTAAAATGTATATCCACTGTGCTACACTCTGTTGATGATGGGATTCCCCCCCCAAATGACAAAACCAAGGCCTTCACTCCTGGTCAAATGCATATAGAGATTGGGGAGTTTCTCTTGAGTCTATGAGATCCCTGTAATCAGGGAATTGTTTAGTGGAATTTGGGTTGAAAAGATACAATTTGGTATGATAGTGTTTTTTATCCACCTAATTGGTAGTTGAAATTTAAATGGGATTATAATGTCAGGGAATTTTTGAATGGGATGTTATTGAGAGTAGCTATCCTATGTACTATGAAAATAAAAATTACTACGAATTAAAAGTGTTGTTTTCTGGATGATGTGATATTATATTTCATTTCATTCCACAATTATATTTTGTTATCAATGTTGATAAAATTTAGGGTTATATTTTTTTAACTCAATGTAATCAGGGTATTCTATCTCATTAATCATTTTAGGATCATATAATAATAAAAAATTTGTGAACTATTCTATGCCATATGTGATGCATTTCTTGATTTCATGATGTTGTGATTTGGTCCATGATTGATATGATAACTTCTTGATAAAGGATTATGTAAGTAATATGTAACAAACAAATATTTTTTAATGTAAATTCATATCTTATAAATATCTCATCATCACATTAAATCACAACAAAATGAACTAATAATTGCTAAGTGGCCTTTAACCATATTTTTTTCACATATGTGTTTGGAATTTCAAAAATCTAACTTACACGGTTGCATTCAGTAAGTTATTTGGAGTCCAAAAAGAAAAAATTAATTTTTTTTGAATAGTATCACACCCTTATGAATAGTGACATAAACTTATTAATAGTGATATACACTAATTAATAGAAACCATACATATGATAGTATATAAATAATATTCAAGTGAAAGTACAATATACCTATGCTATGGAATGAGTAATTAAATGATTTAAAACAGATGTTTCTAGAATAATTTATGATTATAATTAAATATTAAATTAATCATATTTAATAAATTAATTTTTTAAAATGGAAATCATTTTTGGATTCTACACGTCAAAAAATGGTTGGGGTGAATTTTTGGGATTTTCCTGAAATATCATAATTTTTGATGAATAGTGAAATACCATAATTTACAAAATAAGCTAAATAAGATAATTATAGAGACATGGATGATGTTTTGATGATGTAAGCCCAATTGGATTGGTTTCACATGAAAAAATAACTATTATTGGTCATGGGAAACTCATTATTCCTTATCATGTGTGGAAATAACAAATTAATGATTTTTATATTGAGAAATCCCATCTCTCCACTATAAAACCCCCCAAACTCCCTCTTCCCTTTACTCTTCTCAATCCTTGTGCCTTATCCAAATTTTGTTCAAATATCCTCCCAAGCTCCTATCCAATGTCCATTAAGCATTGGTATCATAAAAATACCAAAACCTATCCCTTAAAGAGGATCTCAACGAAGATTGGTTCAAGAAGTAAATTCCTCTTTTCAATTCATTGTCTTTCCTTTTTAGTTAATTTGTTTTATTTTTATATTTTTACCATTCCTTAAGAAAAATGTTAGGATGACTCCATTACCTTTCATATACTATATAATTTTTTATGATAGTGGAATAATTTATCATCATCTCATCCTTTTACCTTCTTTTATACTTGTAGCAAGAACACCATACAATATGTGTCAATTTACTACCTTCAAAGATGATGGGATTTTGATTTCTATTATCATTCTCAATTCTGGTCATGAATCCATTATTGTTATGGTTGAACCAGATTATCATATATTTAAAATACCCTATGTAAGGTTTTGTAGTCCCTTAGTACAAATGGTATTATTTTATAAATAAAAATGAATTCATTGTAATCAGACCCCACAAATTAACCAAAACAGTTATCATTGAACTTATATATAATAATTCATAATAATTCTATGTATCCAAGTTATATAAATAACCACTAACCCTAATGGATGATCATAAATAATATTTTAATTCAATTCTGGAGATTTACATCTGTTCCACATGAACTCCATTACTTAAGAACAAGTGAACCGATTATGAAAATAATAAAAATGAACACTCCGGAACATTGAAATTCTATATAATAACATAACAATAATAGAAAAAATTAACTAAAAAGAATTATGATAATTTAATTAAATTTCTAATAGTATCTTTATTAGGTTATTTATTATTATAATTTAATATTCTAGGAGCTTATGTTCAAGAGTGGAACACGTTCAGATTTAAGGTAAGGGTTTTTCCACCAGAACATCCATTTTCATTGGGGTTATTTACATTTCCAAATTACCTCAATAAAATTATTATTTAATATTATATAATAATAATAAATTATGTGTGAGTGTTATATATATTTACACCAACCATAACCCTTCATTATTTTGTGTATAGTTACACTTTTTAAAAGTAACGGTCAAAATTGTTTTTGAAATACAAGCCCAATCCAAGGAAATTTCTGTAATTCTTACCTATTTTCAAGAGAACTATATAATATGATTTTAAAACAATTATCATTATAAAATTACTCATTTTATTATGAAAAATAATACCTTACTTCCCATATGGATTTATACAAAAAAAAATTGAAATATCTCATATTTTAAATGTAAATGAGTCTTTATCACAATATTTACTCGAAGATTTTATACAAGTATCTTCATATATTTCAACACTCTTGTTGATTCCTATGTATTATTGGGATTAGAACTCCATGTTATAATATATCATAATAAATTTATTGGTTTATAATTATTTTGGTTATTGATGTGCTATCTGAAAACCATTCATCAGTTTACGTCGAATTGGTATGTTTATGCTTAATGTTTGGGGAAACATATTTACTATTAATATATTTGTTTCAATATGAATTTTTATGTAGTTTTTTTATCCCCATTCATATGAGGAAATAATTAGACATTGTAAGTGTTGGGTGGGACCCGATATATCCCCTCAGTGCATTGGTATCTCTCATTAGACAAACTACGGTCATGGTAGAAGGCCTTGAAAAAATGATTATTTATGGTCTTGGCATGAGGCCCTAATGGTATGGTTATATTGTCCCACATTATGCATTAAATCATTATGAATATAGTATTTATGGTACATGTTTTTATTTAAATAGTATAATTTCTATGATTATGTTATATTTTGGTAATACATACTCAGATAATATTTCTGCCATATTATGTTCAAGTTTATTTTTAAAGTCATGTGTTTTAAATTATTCACCATGTCTAATGTTTATGTTATCTTCTACTATATGGATTACCCTTACTGATTGTATGATATCACCAATTTATTATGTTTCATTTACTAAGGACACGAAAAAATTTATTATGAATGACATGCTGATAGAACCTATGAGTTATGGATGTTGTCTAAAAATATTATATGATGGTTTTATTTTCAATTTGTAATATAGAACATACGTATGTATCTTATATCCAATTATATAAAACTATATGGTATATCAAGATTCTTGTTCCTTGTCTATATAACAATGTAAACAAATAAAGAACTGGATCAGGAAAACTGAGGTTGGGTCCTTACAGTTGGAATCAGAGAAAGATTAATAGAAACCATGGAAACTAGATTTAAAAAAATAGATTAGGTAAGAGTCCATAAGATAGTATTTGAATATAAAAATAATATATTGTCCTATTATTTTGTAAAGTAATATATTAGGTGGATATTTCAAGAAAAACATCCATGTTCGGATACGAGAAGGTAGAGGCAGTTATGGAACAAATGTACCTAGGAGTGAATGATCGGACAAGGAGTTTCGGGCTCAACCTGGGGTATCCTGGTACATGACAATAGGCCTTTATACAATCTAGGTTACTAAACTCTTGGGGCATATGCTTATGATAATTCAAATGTTCTTTAGAATCCATTATGAATGATTTAAATGTAATTATTTCCCCAAACGTACCATGTTTTTCCTTGAAAAATAGATATGCATAGAAATTTGATTTATGCTTAGTATTTTTATAAATTATGATTCATACCCTAATTTAGTGTATGAATTTATTTAGAAATTTCACATAGTGGAAGGAATGGAAATCTCAAGAACGTGCATGCCCCCTATAAAGATTTCCAACCGATGCAAGATAATGAGGTTAGATCAGGTGTTGTGACTAATACTGGGAAACATATATCTATACTGGGACATCATACTCATGTTATGAATAATAACCATACCCTTTTGGAGAATCCCGATCCAACATGTGGAGGAGCTATGTAAGATTCCTTTCAGCGACAACAACCTCCGTCATTCTATGGGACTACAAACCGGTTTGTAGCAGAGTTGTGGATATGTTCCATAGAGAAAATATTTCTTGTTATGGGATATAACCAAAGAGAGATTGTTTTCATGTCATTTTATCATCTAATGAAAGATTCGGATTAGTGGTGGTCATTAATCCAAAACAAAAAGGATAAGGATGAAATATAAGAGATGGAATGGAGGGATTTTAAGTAAATATTATTTAAAAAATATTTTCCTCGTGCACAACGAGTAGATTGGAGAGACAATTATTGAATCTAAGGCAGAAGGAGGATTGAAAGGTTTCCAAGTATGAATCCAACTTTACATGGCTGGAAAGGCATGCTGCAGACTACATACAAAATCATATGTGTGAAATTGGTCGATTAATTGATGCTTTGAAACCAATCTTATGAAATGCTCTAATCTCCTAGAATTTCTCATCGTATGAAGACATAGTTCCATGTGCTATAATGGTGGAAAAATAATTCTCTATGCCTTTATAACCTTAAGGGAATGCAAGAAAAGAATATGGATGCATAATACTCTGGGAAATGAAATAAGGAAATGGGGAAGAAGGGATGATTTGAATTTCCATCATGCAGTAATTGTCGGAAGAAACACCCTACCACTTTCTTGAAGGGAATGTGGTTCTGTTACATGTCCAGTGAAAAAGTCCACATATCTTTGGATTGTATGGGGAATAAATAAGCTACCAATGTTCAATGTTACATTTTCATAGATATGGAACATTATGCACATGAATTTCCCCAGCGTTAGTGAAATTTTCCCCAATAAAGGCCAATGGAGTAAGGCCAAGAAAATGTGGTCACAGCTGCAGATGTTGAAGTTCCAAATGAAGTGGTGGAAGGTACATTGATCATTTCATCAAACATAGCCAATGATTTATTTGATTTTGGATAATCAAAATCATTTATATCTTTATAGTTTTCCAAGAAAATCAGATATGTGAAATTTGATTTAATAAAGGAGTAATCTATCAAACCCCCTAGTGGAATTAGAATTATAACAAAGGTGTGTCAATTAGTCCCCCTTATTACACATAAACGTGCTTTATTTTATAACCATATCATCTTACTAATACTGAAGTTTATTTAATTAATGGTATGAATTTGCTGTCAAAATATGATGTGATGATCTATTGCATGAAGAAGGAAGTTAAATTTTTTTCTAATGGTGTGGAATCCCTTATCTATATGGAAGAAACACCACCATAAGATTCTCATATAGATCCGCCCCCAATAGTTGTACAAAATTCAATTATTAGGGAGGAAAGGATTTAAATAACTATTGGTGAGGAGATTAATGTATAGATAGAGTACATACCTATTATATATGAATATGTTGATGTAATTCCATAGGATTTACCTAGACATCCTCCGGAGTGGGAAATTGATTTTTCTATTAACATAATTCTAGGTTAAGGCCCATATCAAATACCCCTTATAGAATGGCTACTGTGAAGTTAGTGGAATAAAATGAACAACTACAGGAATTGAGATATAAATTATTTATTCGACCTATTGTCTCTCCATGGGGATCCCATGTCCTCTTTGTCAAGAAAAAAGATGTATCCATGAGACTATGCATGGATTACAGTTAAATCAACGTTATTATTAAAAAGAATAAGTATCCTCTACCAAAAATTGATGACTTATTTAATCAACTTCAAAGAGAAAATTATTTTTATGAGATTAATGATTGATCTAGATATCATAAGTTTCTTGTGGGGATGTATGACATTCCAAAAATAACATTTCAAACTATGTTTGGTTATTAAGTGTTAATAGTAATGCCTTTTGGACTAACTAATGCTCCATCTGTTTATATGGATCTAATGAATATAGTTTTCAAGGAATATCTACATGACATAGTGGTTGTGTTAATTTATGAAATCCCGGTATAGTCTAAAAGACATGAAGATTATGAAAATCACTTGGGCAATATTCTAAAGACTGTGAGAATAAATGAATAATATGTTAAGTTTAGCAAGTGTGTTTTTTGCTCCAATATGATTCCTTTCTAGGCCACATTGTATCTATGGATGGAATATATGTAGATAATTTAATAACAAAGGCTATGAAAGAATGGAATATTGTAACAAACATAACATAGATACATAGTTTTATTGGTTTAGCAGGTTATTACAAGCGTTTCATTTAGAACTTTGCCCATTTAGCCAACCCAATGACCATGATCACATAAAAAGGGGTTAAATTCATATTTAAAACAGAATGTGAAGTTTTTTTTGATGAATTAAAGATAAGTTTAGTGGATGTAATGTTCATAACCCTACCATAAGTGAATGATGGGTTTGTTATCTATAATTAATCATCAAAGAATGGATTTGGTTGTGTCCTTATGAAGAATGATTGAGTGATTTCCTATGCTTCTTGGCAGAAAAAATTTTATAATCAAAACTATCCAATTAATGTTCTTGAGTTAGTGATGATAATTTTTGCTCTATATATTTGTAGTAATTACCTATATAGTAAAAAATATGAGATATATACAGATCATTAAAGATTAAAATATATATTCTCACAGAATGAACTCAACACGAGACAAAGAATATGGATTGAGCTACTCCAAGATTATGATTTCACAATACACTGCCACATAGGGATGTCAAATAAGGTAGAAGATTCTTTGAGGATAAAGGACCACAGAATTGTGAACTTGATGTCTGTAACACCCCAACCCTAGTTACCCAGAGTCAGTGAATTATTACGTAACTTTGGCATGATCACAAAAGATCAAGTCTCTAAAGACCGATTAGTTTAGTAGCCTTAGAAACACTAGATACATTGAAAAATGTTACATTGAATCATAAAGTGAAAAACTAAAATAACATAGTCTCTATAGTCCACACCCATATCCCCTTTAGACTATCCCTGTAGGTCAGTCATAAAATATTTCATCACATCCAGGGAAAAATAAAACTTTGAAAGGGGTGAGCTTCGATGCTCAGTAAGGATAACAATATAGAGGAAGCTTTCATAAATAAACATAAACATGTAATGCAATTTATAACTAAAACAAAATCCTTTTAAACTTCAACTTCATGATAATATGGAAAAAGTAAAATGAGATAATTCCATTTACTTATTCACATTGATATTCTACTGGTCGAATAATCACATGAAATATCAATAACCACTTTCATAATGATGGAATGCATAATGCCAGACTATCATAACCATGTAGCCAAGGCCTCCTGTCAAGACTACAAATAAGATTTTGTCAAGGCCTCATGCCAAGACACTAGTATGTCTCATGAGACCTACCGATGCATCAAGGAGCTATAACGGAATCCACCCGTCACTTATTAAGTCCAATGCATTCCTCATATGAACAGGTTTAAACATATCATAAACCATAACATAATGGTATCACATAAAACATACATAAAGGAAACATAATATTTCCAGATTTCAATCACAATATATCAATACAACACATTGATATAATAAAAACATTATCAAATCCATTTTCAATACCAAATAAAATAAAATTAAAACTTGGTATTTATTTTTCATTTAAAAAATGTTATGGTTTGTAGAGGAATCTGAAACTCAAATAATGGTCACAGAGACGGAGAAGTCGTTGTCGCCGCATACGTAACACAAAATAATCATTTTTATCATTTAGTAAAAATGATTCTTATAAAAATATTCTTTTTTAATAAAATTCAAAGCCAAAGGGGTTTATACACCGTATAAAAGAAAGATGTGTATAAAACAAAATATTCCTCAATGAAAGGGGATTGAGCCGAAGTCCCTTAAAAAGTTAATTTTTTAAATAAAATATATCATTTATGTATATTCAATATATTTACACATAATTAAATTATAAATACAAGATAGGACATAATAATATCATGACATAATTTGAAAGTAGGAGTTTAACCAAAAGAACTGAAATTGGGTTAAGAAGTTCCCTTACATCATGTCCGACTTGACTCGATCGTTCTTTAATCTCTAGAATAATAAACTAGATTTAATCTATAATTTCTTAAGAACATTTTTCAAGGTCATTATTCCTTTTATATAACTTATTACCATGTTATGAACATCATGTAGTTATTTAAGTTAATAACGGTTGTTTTTTCGATCTTTGGTACTCGAGTCAAAAATAAACTTCTTCTAATTACAAGTTGTTCATGTGGTAAAATATCCATTATCTATAGAATCATATTTATGATGTATATATCATATATATCATATATATCCAGTAGATACATGCATTTATAATATTACATAACATTTTAAGGTTATAAATGAAATGCACCGTTCATGGAGACGGTAAGCCATACGTACGCATGAACGCTACTTTCATTTCAATTTCATATTAAATGGAATGAAATCATAATGATATAAAGTTATATTATAATTAAATTATCATATCATATATAATATCATAAACTCCATCCTTTATACATCCCACATATGGCATTAACGATTCAAATCACTTTGAGGGGGCGGTAGTCCGCACTTCCTAAAATGAAATTATCGCGTTTACCCATAATGGAAATCATAAAGGTATGCCATAAATGAAAAATAAAGAAGCATAAGGAAACATAAACATAATATATGTCATACATAAATATAGTTACATCATAATTTCCAGCATGAGAGGTGTTAAAAGAAGATTGAACAATCATAGTTTCGTGAGGTAGTAATTCGCCACCCACAGAAACAGTATGTCCTTTAACCATTAGATAAAGGTGTGTGTAAGTGTACATAAAATAATTCTCATAAAAAAATACTAGTATATTTAAGATACTGGTTTTTTTACAAAATAAAGGAATAAAAAGAGTTTAAGGGGTTGGAGAAGCTAAATAAAACAAAACAACATAAGAGAAGACATTACCTTAAAATCGGGTAACTCTTTTTGATTTGAGCCAAAGGATTCATTGGGAAGACTTATTCCCAATGTGAGTCTTCTAGTAGTAATAGAGGAATGTTGATAGAGTATTTGGGAAGAGTTTGGCTAAGCCAAATGGATTTTATGGTGTGAATAAGGTGGTAGAGTTCAGGGCCTTTTATAAGAGGAGAGGAGGGGTACTCATGGAAAGATTGAAATGTTACTTAATTATGAAATGATTTTCAGATTCTAAAGGTCCGACAATGATATATTTCAAGGATAAATTGATAAGGGTTATAAATCCACCTATACAATAGGGATTTTACAAGTTTAAGTCTTATATTTTACATTATCTTTTCATTTTATTTAAATCGTTAATTAATGAGGTAATCGCTTCATCTTCATGGTGTCATAAAAAAATTAATTTATTTAATGTATAAAAATTACAAAAAACTTACCATGATGTAATAAATCTTTTTATATTTCCAATGAATATTTATAGTGGAAAAGTTAACTTATATAACCCCAAGTAATAATTGTTTTAGTAAAACAACACATGTTTGTGACAATTTTTTTTTACTTTAAATAAAAAGTTATTAATGTCATTTTCATACCCAAGTGGCTCCATGGGTTCCCCAAGTTGACCCATGGATTTTCTTGGTAAGACATGAATCATCCAATAAGGTTAGGACAATTGTAAAGGTAATTTCACATTATTATAACATTATATTTACCTTAAATTAAACTAATTTCCTTTAATCATGATTAATAGAACATAAAAGTTACTATTCACCAAAAATTATTTTAATCCCATTGAACCACATTTTACTTCCTAATGAACATTATTTATTTCAGATTTTTGAAATTCAAATCACATTGGTGGTAAATTTTCATTTAAACAAAAATTTAGTTTTTTAACTACCACTTAGTGGTTTCACTATTTATTAAAAATTGATGTTTTTCAGAAAAATACCAAAAATTCAACCTAAGATATGTTTGATATTCCTAATTCAAAAATGATGTCTATTTTAAAAAATTTAAAAAATATAAGTTGAATTAATTAATTTAATAATTAATTCCCACTCTCACAACAAATCGCGTGTTTTTAAGAAACAATATATATCAAAAGATTGACAATTGTTTATGTCTAATTTCATAGTGAAATTAATTATAATGACAAGCATTGGATAAAATTGTAAAAATATATTCTAATTATACTTTAATACCACTCAATAGTATAATTTTTCACTATATATTATTCTGATTAAAAATGTTGTTTTTAAGTATTTTTTTCTATTCATAGAAAATTGGAAGTTCTCAGAAAATTACAAAAAAAAATTAACTTGGGATAATTTCAATATTCCGAATACAAAAATGAAGCGCATTTTGAAATATAAAATTTATATAATTTCAAAAATTGGGTATTAATATTCATAACGGCTACTTTGATTGGTCGTGGTGTGTTAGAATCTCGAACTTGCGTACAATGAAAGCTATTGCATTATTGAAAGAGAAGCGTATCGTGAAAGCTTGGGTGTTACATTATCCCCTCATTCAATAAATTATGTCCTTGCAATTTGAAATTTTTCTTTGAAAATAAAATGTTTAAAATAGAAAATTCTTTTTTGGAAAACCCACATTGGATATAGGGTTAATAAAAATATAACTTTAAAAGAAATAAAGATAAGTACAAAGGTCACCCGAGATAGCCCATACTAGGATTCTATGAAAACATGGATATGGAGGAGAAACAAACCATCAAGGTCTGATTGAGAGTTATAGAAAACAAGATTATGATAAATTTAACTACAAGAAAATCACAAACTTGTAATTGGTTAAACGGTCTTTGATTCCCCATTAAGAAAAGTTAACCGAAAACGTTTTTGTTTTAAATTACCTTTCATAAAGTTGAGGAATTCATTTTGGAGATTTAATAAGAACGTTAGGAAATAAACTTACTTGTCATGTAGACTTTCATTCTTCAATAAATTTTTACCACAAACCTATCTTTCGCTCCAAAAGGTACTAGAATTCAAAAATATTATATTTTTCCTAATCGTATAAGGTTCCAATTATTAACACATGCCATGAGGAGAAATATTTTTTTTATAACCAGGGACTTCCTATAGGCTAGTGGTAGGTAATAAAGGTCTGTCGCACTATGGTTGTGGGTTCGATTCCTGCATATTTTTCCGACACAAAGGGTTATCCCAAACCTACAGGTTATCCTTTTCCTAAAACTATAGGTTTACAATATTCAAAAAATAATCTTCATAAATGTTTTAACCTTAAACAATACTATCCAAAGTTCAACTTAATCCATTCCAACCTTATAGTTATCCAAAATACCTCTGTACAGACTTTCTCTAAAAGTTCTCTAAATTCAAAAAATCAATTGTAACATCAGATTCCCCAAACAAATTAATGTTTCTCTTATTGTCACATACTTAAAATATGATTACCTTCATCATATTAAAACCTTAATGAAACTGACAAGTACTGTAGTAAAATCCATATATATATCATATTATTTTTATAACCATAATATAGTTCTTGAGTCCAAAAACACAATTAAAATAATTATTCAACTTCATCTGTAGTAACATCATAAGCTTGGCCTCAATCCCTTTTCCTTTTCTGAGGTATGTTTACCTGAAGCTTAGGACATTCATTTGCATAATGCCCCATTTTCCTAAAATTGTATCATTCAACATTGATATCCTATTTCTTTCCCTTACAATCACAAGCCTGGTGACCTTTTTCTCCACATTTGTAACAAACTCACATTCCCTTTAGGCATGTAATGGGGTGATTCTTCCCATAATTATCACATAATAGGAAATCCTTCTTTCCTTCTTTCCTTTATCTGTCTCTTGTACCACCGTTCTCTTATTCTCTTTCTTTACTTTGTTGTCATAAGACTTAGAGAATTCCTTTTCTTTCTTGATAACACACGAGACAATATCTTTGTATGATGAGAAGGATTGTGATACTAAAGCTCGAGAGATAAATGGTTTTAACCCATCAAAGAAAAGATCAATCTTAATTCTTGGGTTACGTATATAATCTGCAGCATGTCTCGCTAACCTTATATAGATGGACTCATACTTTGTGACATTGTCATCCTCCTTTTGTCTCAGACTCAGAAATTACCTTTCCATATCTGCTCGATGGTCACAAGGAAATTATTTTTCTAAGAAAATATTTTTGAACTCTCTCCATACCATACTTTATACTTAATCATCTCCCTTTAAATTTTGAATCAATTACCACCATTGATCAGCATCTCCAGTGAGGCGGTAAACTACCATGATAACCTTTTCCCTTTCCCTACTCACCAAGGAATGAAATATTTTCCCTAAGGAATTTATCCATTGCTCATCTACTAAGGGATTAGTACTCCCAATGAATTTTGGTGGTTTTTTGCCTCATGAAGCGGTCTAGAATTGATCCTCCAGGTTGCGGATTAGGGTGCTCCATATGAGTAAGGTTATTATTCATAACCTGAGTGAGTTGTCCCAGTACGGTGATAAGCTGATCAGCACCAATTGTATCACCAACTCCATTATAATTATCATGAGAAGGAGGGAAATCCCTATATGGAGTGCGTGCATTGATACAGTTTCCATTCCTTCCACTGGGTGCCATTTCTAAACAATGTCATAAACTAGATTAGTTTATGAATCGAAATACATAATTCCATAATTGTAAAACACTTAACTTAAATTAAACTATTTATGGATATAATCTATAAAAAAATGTTTTCTTTGAGTAAGTATATACTCATAAAACCTTCATAATGGTTTGTAAATAAATCTTGAATTATCCTAAGCATATCCCCCGAGAGTGTCGTAACCAAGAGTGCAGCAAGGCCCGTTGTCGTGCACCAGTTCCCATTCGAGTCTAGCTCAAATCGGTGTTTTCGGGTAATACCCCTAGGTACATTTGTGCCAAATCCTCCTCTACCTTCTCATATACAGATAGAGATGTCTTTCTCCGAAAACACACAAAATCTCTATAATACCCAAATGCTAGGAAGTTCTTCTATACTAATCCTAAAAGTCTATCATAGGTCTATGTGATCTAATCAGAGTTTATCTAAATCTAGTTTCCAAGGTTAGTACTAAACTACCTCTAATACTAACTTTAACGCCTTGACCCCAGTTACCCAGAGTCGGTGCATTATTACGTAACTTTGGTATGATCAAAAAATATCAAGTCTCGAAAGACCAATTAGTTTAGTAGCATTGAAAACACTAGATACATTCATAAAAGTTACATTAAATCATAAAGTGAAAAACTACAATAACATAGTCTCCATAGTCCACACCCATATCCCCTTCAGACTATCCCTGCAGGGCAGTCATAAAATATTTCTTCACATCCTAGGAAAAATAAAACATTGAAAGGGGTGAGCTCAGATTCTTAGTAAGGATAACAATATAGCGAAAGCTTTAATGAATAAACATAAACATTTAAGGAAATGTATAACTAAAAGAAAAGACTTTTAAACTTGAACTTAAATATAATATGGCAAAAGTAAAATGATATAATTCCATTTACTTATTCACATTGATAATCTACTGGTCGAATAATAACATGCAATATCAATAACCACTTTCATAATGATGGAATGCATAATGTCAGAATATCATAACCACGTAGCCAAGGCCTCGTGCCAAGACTACAAATAAGATTTTTCCAAGGCCTCATTCCAAGACACAAGTTTGTCTCATGAGACCTACTAATGCATTGAGGATCTATAGCGGGCTCCACCCGTCACTTATTACGTCCAATGCATTCCTCATATAAACAAGTTAAAACATATCATAAACCATAAAATAATGGTATCACATAAAACATGCATAAAGGAAACATAACATTTCCACATTTCAATCACAAGATATCAATACAACACATTGATATAATAAAAACATTATCAAAACCATTTTCAATACCAAAATAAAAGAAAATTAAAACATGGTATTTATTTTTCATTTAAAAAAAGTTATGGCTTATAGAGGAAGCAGAAACTCAAATAATGGTCACAGCGGCGGAGAAGTCATTGTCACCACATATGTAAGACAAAACATTCACTTTTTCATTTAGTAAAAACGCTTCATATAAAACTATTATTTTTTTATAAAATTAATAGTCAAAGGGGTTTATACACCATAGAAAAGAAAGTTGTGTATAAAACAAAATTTGCCTCAATGAAAGGGGACTGAGGCAAAGTCCCTTACAAAGATCATTTTTTAAATTAAATAGATCTATTATGTGTATTAACTATATTTACACATAAATAAAGTATAAATACAATATAGGATATAATAATATCCTGACATAATTTGAAAGTAGGAGTTTAACCCAAAGAACTGAAATTGGGTTAAGAAGTTCCCTTACCTCATGTCCGACATGACTCGATCGTTATTTAATCTCCTGAATAATAAACTAGAGTTAATATCTAATTGTTTAAGAACCTTTTTCAATTTAATTATTCCTTTTATATCACTTATTAACTTTTTATGAACATTACGTAGTTATTTAAGTTAATAACGGTCGTTTTGTCGATCTTTGGTACTCGAGTCAAAAATAAAATTCTTATAATTACAAGTTGTTCACGTGGTAAAATATCCATTTTCTACATAATAATATTCATGATGTAGATATCGTATATATAATATATATCTATTAGATACATGCATTTATAAAATTATATAACATTTAGAGGTAAGAAATGAAATGCTCCGTTCATGGAGACGGTAAGCAGTATGTACGCATGAACACTACTTTCATTTCTATTTCGTATTAAATGGAATAAAATCATAATAATATAAAGGTATATTATAATTCCAGTATAATATCATGTATAATATCATTAACTCCATCCTTTATACGTTCCACATATGGAATTAACGATTCAAATCACTTTGAGGGGGCGGTAGTCAGCACTTCTTAAAATGAAATTATCGCGTTTACCCATAATGGAAATCACAATGGTATGCCATAAATGAAAAATACAGAAGCATAAGGAACACATAAACATAATATATATCATATATAAATATAGTGACATCATAATGGCCACCATGAGAGGTGTTAAAACAATATTGAACAATCATCATTTCGTGAGGCAGTAATTTGCCACCCACAGAAACAGTATGTTCATTAACCATTAGACGAAGGTGTGTGTAAGTGTACATAAAACAATTCTCATAACAACATAATAGTATATTTAAGATACTGGTGTTATTATAAAATAAAGTAATAAAAAGATTTTAAGGTGTTGGAAAAGAAAAAGAAAATAAAAGAACATAAGAGAATAGATTAACTTAATATCGGGTAACTTTTTTTGATTTGAGCCAAAGGCTTCCTTGAAATGACTTCTGCCCAAAGTGAGGCTTCTAGGAGTAAGATAGGGAAGGTGGTAGAGTATTTGGGTAGTGTTTGGCCGAGCCAAATGGCTTTGAAGGTGTGAATAAGTTGGTAGAGTTGGGGGCCTTTTATAAGAGGATAGGAGGGGCACTCTTGGAAAGATTGAAATGTTACTTTATTATGAAATGATTTTCCGATTATAAAGGTCCCAAAATGATATAATTAGAGGATAAGGTGATAAGGGTTCTAAATACACCCATCCAATATGATTTTTACAAGTGTATGTTTTAGATTTTACATTATCTTTTCATTTTATTTATATCTTTAATTAATGAGGTAATCGCTGCATCATCATGGTGTCATAAAAAGTTTAATTTATTTAATGTATAAAAATTATAAAAAAATTACCATCATGTAGGAAATATTTTTATATTTACAATGAATATTTATAGTTGAAACTTTAACTTACATAACCCCATGTAATAATTTTTTTAGTAAAACAACACATGTTTGTGACAATTTTATTTTAACTTTAAATAAAAAGTAATTAATGTCATTTTCTTACCCAAGTGGCTCCATGGGGTCCCCAAGTTGACCCATGGATTTTTTTGGTCGGCCATGACTCATCAAATAAGGGTAGGACATGTGTAAAGTTAATTTCATATTATTATAACATTATATTTACCTTAAATTACACTAATTACCTTTAATCGTGATTAATAGAACTTAAAAGTTACTATTCACCAAAAAATATTTTAATACCATTGAACCACATTTTACTTCATAATGACAATTATGTATGTCGGATTTTTAAAATTCAAATCACATAGGTGGTACAATTTCATTTAAATGATAAATTAGTTTTTTAACTACCACTATGTGGTTTCACTATTCATTAAAAATAGACGTTTTTCAGAAAAATACCAAAAATTCACCCTAAGATATATTTGATATTCCTAATTCAAAAATGATGTCTATTTTACAAAATTCAAAACATATATGTTTAATTAATTAATATAATAATTAATTCCTATTGTCACAACAAATAACGTGTTTTTAAGAAACAATATATATCAAAAGATTGACAATTGTTTATATCCAATTTCAAAGTGAAATTAATTATAATGACCACCATTGGATAAAATGGTAAAAATAAATTCTAATTATACTTTAAAACCACTCAATAGGATAAGTTATCACTATAAATTATTCTGATTAAAAATGTTGTTTTTAAGTATTTTTTCTATTCATAGAAAATTGGATGTTCTCAGAAAATTACAAAAATTCAACATAGGATAATTTCGATATTCCAAATACAAAAATGAAGTCCATTTTGAAATATAAAATTTATATAATTTCCAAAAGTGGGTATTACTATTCATAATGGCTACTTTGATTGGTTGTGGTGTGTTAGAATCTCGAACTTGCGTACAATGCAAGATATAGGATTATTGAAAGAGAAGTGTATCGTGAAAGCTTGGGGTGTTATAATGTCATTTTAAAGAGATCATATGTTCACTGATCTAGTAGTGAAGGATATAGGAATTATCAAGTATGGTAACATGTTACTACTTTTCCAAATGGTTTCCAAACCTTGTTTGCTGGAAATGAAAAAATATTCTTTGACTGATGATGGGGAGTTTCAAATGAAAATTGATGCTATAAATGATGGGAATTATACTAATTTCGTATATGATGGTTGTATTTTGAAATTCTGAAAGAGGAATTGTGTTCCCGGTATTCTTGAGTAAAAGAGGGAACTATTGGATGATTCCTATAGCTCTAGTTTCTCTATATGCCCTGGTTTCCCAAAGATGTATATAGATCTAAAGATATATTTTTTGTGGGAATTAATGGAGAGGGATATTACAGATTATGTGTTGGAATGTTTGGTGTGTCAACCGGTGCTGGCTGGAAGACAATATCCGAGAGGATTCATGAAACCCCTTCCTATTCTTATGTGAAACGGGGATGATATTATGATGGACATTATCATGGGGCTACCAAAGACTCTATG
The DNA here is from genome assembly GCA_963277665.1 of Viscum album. NCBI lineage: Eukaryota > Viridiplantae > Streptophyta > Magnoliopsida > Santalales > Viscaceae > Viscum > Viscum album. The sequence continues at coordinate 1,555,062,659 of OY728152.1, read as the reverse complement.
AAAGAATGAAGTGATATGGGTCATTATTTATCATCTTACAAAATCAGTATATTTTCTTTCTATAAGAGAAGATTTCCCACATGATCATTTAACAAGTCTATATATTAACGACGTTATAAGACGTCATGGTGTACCCTTATCAATTGTTTTTTATCGTGATCACCGTTTTACATCACAATTATGGAAGATTCATTTGATGGCCCAAGATACGGATCTTCGTTTGAACACATCCTACAAACCAAAAATTTATGGTCAATCAGAACAAACTATTGAAACATTGGAAGTCATGTTGAGGTATTTTTTCACTTGAATTTAAATGCATGTGGCATCAATATTTACTTCTCATAGAATATTCCTGTAACAACATCTTCCCTTAAAGTATTTTGATGGAACCGTATAAAGCGTTGTATGGAAAGAGATGTCATACACCAATATGATTGGATCATGTTGGGGAAAGAAAGCTCGTAGGCCAATAACATGTTAAGGAAACAACTGAAAATGTAAATATTATCCAAAATCATATCAAAATACCTCAAAGTAAGAAAAATAGCTATGATGTTAACCATAGGAAGGATTTATAATTTCAATAAGGATATCTTGTTTTCCTAAATGTATCCCCATGGAAGGGTATTATAAGATTCATTAAGAAGGGAAAATTATGTTTGAGGTATATCAGACCTTTTGAAATTATGAATCTATTCGTAGTTATAGCATATCATTTTGGAAATCCCTCCATGTCTCTCTAAAGTACACAATGTGTTCCACATATGAATGTTAAGGAAATAAATTCCAGAACCAAGACATTTACTCACCTAAGAAGAAATTTAACATATTCCTAATATGTCTTATTGTGAAGAGACTATTAAGATTCTTGATACCAGAGAACAATTCTTGAGAAATCAGACTACTTATCTAGTAAAGGTTTGTTGTAGGAACCATAAGATGGAGGAAGAAAACATGGGAGCTTAATGAGCATATGTCTAAGACATAACCAAATATTTTTTGGAAACAATTTTGTAAAATTTGATAATGAAGTTTTCGTAAGGAGGGGAGAATGTAAAGACCAAATATTTTTTCAATGGAAATTAATTTCTTATATATATGCCATTATCACATGAAATCAAAACATAATGAACTAATAAGTGCTATGTGACCTATAAATATAAGTTTTTCACTTATGTGTTTTGAATTTCGAAAACCAGACATACGTGGTTATAATCAATAAGTTATTTAGAGAGTAATAAGGAAAAAATAATTTTTAGTGAATAGTAATCCAACCTTAGGAACAATAAAAACCCGTATGAATAGTGATATACCCTAATTAATAGTAAATTTATTTTTGATTGTATATAATTAATATTCATGTGAATGTATGATATACCTATGCTTTGGAATAAGTAAATAAATATTTTCTAAATATTGTTTTTAGAATAAATAATGATTTTAATTAAATAGTAAATTAATCATATTTGGAAGATAGTTTTATAAAAATGTTCTTAATTTTTGGATTCTACACATCCAAAAAAGTTTGGGGTGAATTTTTTGGATTTTTCTGAAATATTTGAATTTTTATGAATAGTGAATTACTATAATTTAAAAAATAAGAAAAATAAGTTAATTATACAGTCATGATTGATGTTCTACTGATTTTTTTCGGGTTTACATGAAAACATTACTATTATATGTCAGGGAAGTCTCATTATTCCCTGTCTTCTAGGAAATAATAAATTATTGAATTTTATATTGAGAAATCTCCTCTCTCCACCATAGTAAAAAAACCCCTCACCCCTCTTCCATTCACTCCTCTCAAGCCTTTTGACTTCTCCAAATTCTATCTATATATCTTCCCAACCACCTATCCCACGTCCATCATGCCTTGGTATTATAAAAATACCAATACCTCTCCATTTAGGAGGCTCTCAAGGAAGTTCGGTTGAAGAGGTAAATTATGCTTTTCAATTCATTGTTTTTCCTTTATAGTTCATTTGTATTATTTTTCTATTATTATATATCATTTTACAAGTTTTGTGTTGATTCTAGTACCTTACATGTACTGGATTATTTTCTTCACAGTGGATTAAGTTATCATCATATCTTCCTTTTACATTCCATTATTCTAGTATTAGGAACACTATCCGAGATGTGTCAATTTACCACATTCAAGGACGATGGGCTTTCGATTTATATTATCATTCTCAATTCTGTTCATGAAAACATTCTAATTATGGTTAAACCAGATTACTATATATGTAATATAACATATTTAAGGTTCTGTAATCCCTTTGTACAAATTTTATTAAGTTATAAATAAAAATGATTTCATTGTAATCAAACCCCACAAATGAACAAAAACAGTTATCATTAATGTTCTACATAATAATTTATCCTCATGCCATGAAAACAAGTTATATCAATTACCAATAACACCTATGGATAATCATAAATAATATGTGAATTCAATTCTGGAGATTTACATACATTCCACATGAACATCATTACTTAAGAACAACTAAACCTATTATGGAAAATAATGAAAACGAACACTCCAGAACGACGAAATTATATATAAAAACTTATCAATAAGGGAATAAATGAACTAAACCAAATTGTGATAAACTAAATATAGGTATATTAAGTTTATATGTAGAGTTTTAATAATTATAATTTCATATTTTAGGTGCTGACGTTCAAGATCAGAACACATATAGATTTAAGGTAAGGGTTTTTCCACGTGAACATCCATTTTCATTCGGGTTATTTTCATTGCCTAATTACCACAATGAAATTATTATTTATTATTATATACTAATAATAAATTATGTTTTAGTTTTATATATATTTAAACCAACTAGATCCCTTCTTTATTTTGTGGATAGTTAAATGTTTTAAAAGGGATTTTCAAAATATTTTCTGAAATACAAGCCCGATCCCAGTGAATTTCTATAATTCATACCAATTTTCAAGGGAACAAAATAATATGTTTTTTGAAACCATTATAATTATAAAATCCCTAGTAATATTATGAAAATAATATCTTACTTCACTTATGGTTTTATAGAAATATTTATACCGAAGAACACTTCTTTTCAACGTAAAAGATTATTTATCTGAAGATTTACTTGAAGGATTTATAAGAGTATCCTTACCTATTTCAACAATCTTGTTGATTATTATGTATTTTTGAGATTTTTATTCCATGTTATCATCTTACATATTTATTTTAATGGTTTATGATTATTTTGGCTATTGATGTGTTATCTTAAAACCATTCATAATTTTTCTTCGAATGGTAAGTGTTTACGATTTATGTTTGTGGAGATCTATTTACATTTCATATATTAGTTTCACTATAAATGTGTATATTGATAATGTTTATCCCTGTTCATATGATTAATTAATTTGACATAGTATGTGTCAAGTGGGGACCGCTATAACCCCATAGTTAATCGGTAGGTCTAATGAGAAAAACTATGGTCATGATACAAGGCTTTGACAAAAAGATTATTTATGGTCTTGGAACGAGTCCTTGACGGTATGGTTATGTTGTCCAACGTTATTCTTTCCGTCATTGTGAAAATATTATTTATGGATCATGTGATTACTCTACTATTATAATACCCATGGTTATGTTATATTATGGCAATATTTACTCATCTCATATTTCTAGCATATTATGTTCAAGTTTATTTTTAAAGGCATGTGTTTTCAATTATTTAACATGTCTAATGTTTATGTTATCTTATGCTATATTGAATAACCTTACGTAGAGATTGAGCTCAACCATTTCTTATGTTTAATTTTTTTTAGGACATGAAGAAGTTTATTATGAACAACATGTTGATATAATCTAGGAGTTATGGATGTTGTTTAAGGAGTTATTATGTTTTTTTTTCAAGTTGTATTATTGAACTTATGTATGTATCATGTTTCCAATAATAGTAAACTGAATGGTTATTCGGGATTCTTTTTCCTTGTTTATATGCCAATGTAATCAAATAAGGCACTGACTTCGGGAAACTTGGGTCAGGTCTTTACTTAATATGAGGACATGGATGGTACATATATTAGGTTCCTTAACATGAGTAACTTTTTACAAATATAGATACATCATAAAACTAATGTATCAAATTGTGTCACATTGAGTCATAAACCAAGAGTTTCATGTGATATAAGGTAATCTGGTATCAATTAAGGGGATATCATATTTCAGTTCACGAGGTGTATAAAACCATATGAATTAAAAGCGATGAAATTTTTTTTTTCAATATTTTAAAAATGAATTGTGAAAGAAATTAAATTATAATATAAATTTAATTTCATATATAAGAGAAGTTGACCCAGACTCAAGAAAAGTAGTGTGTAGTAGGTTGTATCTCCTGTTTTCATATCATCAGTATGTTACATAGTCCTGACTCAAGGGAAAGAAATAGATGTTTCATTCTTACATTAAATCATTTACCTATACCATTTTAAATATATAATCATATAGTTGGTATTGAATCTTATAACGGGGTGTGTTGTTGGTATTGAAGAGATATTCTAGGGAGACGTCCTCTAGTAACCTTCCAAGAGGGTAACAATGACCACAAATTGATGGAAATGGGTCATAGAATAAATATAGATACTCTATTAGTTCTAGCTGAGGAACTTATGATAGTACCATCCACTGGTAATGATGAAATGTTCTGTGAAATCATTATGCATTTCATACATACTGCTCACAAAGAACCGAGACCTACCCCAACTATGGAAGAGTTGACCTATGAGTTCCTAATGTAGGATCCTCCAATGTTTTTGGTTGATGGTGGAACATAGTATGTGGATTAAATGCTACTAGAAATATTATCTATATTCATGAATATTGAGTCACAATACAATTGGTGGGTATCCTCACTACTTATAAGTTGTGTAATTCTTCTAGGAGATGGTCAGATGTCAGTTCTCAAATGGATAATCATGAAGAGATGAGTGGAAGTTATATTATGATGGACCCATATGATTACTGATATCCTTCCATGATGGGTGATGATGTATCATTATATTTCAAGCACTTGGAGTTGGGTGTGTTATCAGTTATTCATTATTCAGTCCAATTTACAGAGCTCCTACACATCGCTCCAATTCTTATAGGCTATGAGTTATTTGAAGACTTGTGATTCGAGGATGGTATCTAGTAAGACAATTGATCATATTTGAATTTATTTCTAGTGAATAACAATTTTACAATATTTAATCAGTTGCTTATCATAGAGCATAACCAGAGAGAGGATTGAGGTGCGATCCAGGGTGGTTCAACAATGGGAACCTGTGATACATCAGATAATAGTAGTAAGCATCATCTAGAGAGGAAGCATTGTGATATTAGTATCCAAGTCACATATATTGGTATCATGGTTGGTAACATCATGACAATATACCTTGACATACATGTCCTCAGTGAATGAAAGACCTGCTCGAGTGCCGAGCAGGTGGAATGATGGGAAATCTACATCATTTTTGCATAAAAATTCCTCTATCCTCAAGTGACATAGGGTCTGCACTGACTCTAAATATAATAGAAGGGACATATCTTAATTCCAGGTAGGAAAATGGAGTACATAAACCCAATCAGGACAAGTTAGTGGTTGTGGTCTTGGAAGTATGATCCTAGAATTATAGTGAAAGAGGATAATGTATAATTAGAGTATCTAAGTTGAAACATAGGGATGTGGATCAGGCCCGATATAAACTATAAAATATGTGTGAAAGGATAATAATACTATATCGTCTACTATGAGAGTAACTATTCTATTATCCTCTATATTAGCATATTATCTTCTTGATATAATCACTTTTCTTAACTTTATAAATTTACCTGTTGTTGAGGTCATTGGGTTTAGCAACCGTCGTTATGATGGTTTTATGATTCATGATAATCCATTAAACTTAAAAACAATGAATTTAAAATAGTTCAAGAGTTCACCCATGAGGTTGGATACTGTCACATTATCTTGGACCCCATTTCCCCAAAGATGATATGATTTGAAATGATAATAGGAATTGAATAGTATATTTCCATTCATGATTTCTTGGAATTTTTATCACCAAATGGTGACACTGACAAACCAAATGGTGGATATATTATTATCAATGGATAATGGGATGTCAAAGGGATCAATGTTGGGCCAGAGCATCATGGGCTACATGGGATGACATCGAAGAGTACAAGTTTATATCTTGATTATTAGGTAATACATTAGGTAGATTTCCCTCCATTGGATGATCATTTAAAGGGAGTTATTTATAATGAATTTTCAGTATTAACTCTAGTGAGAGAGGTGGAGTTCCCTGTAAATATATTGCTAGGATCCATATGGGTATCCAATCCTCCTTACATGATGAAAACTTATAAAATGAAAGTGCACAAGTGGAAACTAGATGATTTATATGATCGATGGTTTATACATCACAATACTTCTCATTGGGGTTCATTGGTTTTTTTAATAAAAATTATGATGTTACACATAGACTATCTATGGATTACATGAAATTAATTTAACTAATAGTTATGAACCATTATCACATGACACTAATATATGATCTCTTTGACTAGATATGATGTGCCCATGTGTTGTTTATTTTAGATCTTTTTATTATCACGTCCATGTTATACCATTAGAAATACCTCACATAGCATTTTTTAAAAGTAATATTCTATATGTGTATATCGTTATGTCATTTTGTCACACAAAAATGTATGCTATTTTCATGGCACCAATGAACTTAGATTTTTTTCCTTAAATGGAAAAATTTGTTGTGGTATTAATAGATTATAACTTGTAGTTTCTCACATTAGCATTGACCATTCCAAAAATATTAATATTATAGTAGAAACAATAAGATAAAGTTTTATATAAACTATGATTAGAACCATCCACATCTTGAGGGATCTGATTCAATTTATGGGTTACATTTTCTCGGAGTGATATGTATTAATTGACATAGTGAATCTGGTATTGGTATATTCTTATTAGCATCCCAAGAACAACACTAATATTTAAAGTATTATTGGGATAGTTAGTCAATACATGCTCTTTATACATGATTTATCATTCCTAGTAGTGATGCTCACGTGCATTGCAATGAAGGTTGTGATCTTGATATAGTAAAAAACCTATGAGATAATATTTAATGAATTGAATTTTAGATTGAATTAATTTCTTATAATAATTTATCCTAAACCAGGTAGAATTTACACAATTTGCTGTGATGGAATAGGTATCAGTATTGGAGAAGTTATGATGTATTATGAAAGAGTCGTGGTGTATGGTTCTTATCCGTTAAGGCCATATGAGAGTAAATTCTCCATGCACGATCACGATCTAGCCAAATTTGTACATGCCTTTCAAAATTAGAGTCAACATTTACCAAGACAACATTTTATTGTGTACAAAGACTACAAAATACACCCATACATCTTAATACAGTGTGACACAAATTTTAGGTGTCATAGGTGGGTTTCTTACCTACAAAATTTACATTCGAACATTCCTATAATCCTGGTAAAGGAAATTATTTTTCTGATATACTTAGTATAAAGACTCGGATACATGAATTTAGGTGGAAATTATTGAGTGGATCATTACTAATTTTTATCAGATATTACCTAGGAGGTTATAGATAATATGGGGGAGGATTTTATTTTATTCTTGTGTGTCACCTCTATCTATATTGATTAAGTAAGTATGAATCATGTTTCATATATGGAGGGTCTATTCCTATAAGAGTTTGTGGAAGTAGAGGGCCCTCCGCCTGGATGGACCATAGGGGTGGATTAAAATTTGAAAGTATGTTCTCTCGTATAGGGTTTATAAGACGTTCTTGAGGACATGATGAATGACTCCCAAGTTTCATATTGGGAATATCATCATATTTTTACCAATATTTATTAGGATTTATATCACCAAAAAATGATTGATGTGTGTGAAAAGATATGTAGTTTTTTGGTCATGGGTTTTTCCACATTTCAGTAGGTTAAGGAAGAACACCAACAACCACCTGGCCATTTAAAACATATTCCCATTCACATGTGAAAATTCAAAAATGTATGGATGTATTTGGTGACCATGTTATTGTGGTCACTATGGGGAAATGATACCATTTGAGTTATTGTTGACTAGATCACAATGGTATTTCATTTCCTACCTATTAAAGAATCCATCTTAATAGATGGCATTTAGAGGTTTTTATATTTTTGAGATAGTATAACTTCATGGGGTCTAATATGCTAGAAATTTAGATATGAATGACTAATTTTAAACTAATTTATGGAAGATTTTATAGAGGGATTTTGGTAAATTTTTTCTTCTATGCACACAATACCACCCTATAGCTAATGGACATTCAGAGCATATTATAATTGTACTTTAGGATAAGCTGCAACCATTTTCCTTGCTTTTTGGGGGACCTTCCAAGAGGAAAATACCCTATTTTGAATTATCCTAATATAATAGATTTCAAGATACAATTTATATTCTTCCTTATATTGACTTGAATTTTAGGCCATGCTGATCAACTTAGTGCTAGTAAGAGGAGGGATAAGAAACTATGCTTGGATATCATATAATATAGGATACTATTGACAATATTCTGTTGATTTAAAAGTAGATGGATTGTAACATCCCAAGTAAATAAATTATATGAAATTTTCATATTTATTAATTTTTAATTAAATATTAATTTTACTTTAAAAGGGTTTTCATGTTCGATATCTTACCCCATATGCAACAACTGGTTTTTTTGAAATCTTAAGTTGCACACTAATAATATATTATTATTTTAAATGGTATTAAAATCATAGACGTTTTATTGGTGGGAATGAACTAAACTAACTACAATATGATTATACATGTTTGTTAAATGTATTTTCATTTATTAAATAAATTTTAGAAGCTTAAAATGTGAATGAATCTAATTTTAAGCATAATTTACATTAAAAGGCTGATTTATCACCTTTTAATGGAGAATTCTCCTTATATATAGTTTTTGTTTCTATAATACATTCTATTTGACCAAATAAAATCCTTTATTAGAATGGAGACATCAAAATTTAATTTGTGTAAATTTTTGGAATTTTTCCGATATAGTACATTTTTTAATGAATAGTGAAAATATTGTATTTAAATTCAAAACTGTGCTTTAATATACTATATTTATATGGTTATATTATCTTTTTTAATTGGTTTTAAATTGTAATTATAATATATTTTTTTCCATTTAATCCAATTTTGGTAATTTTAATTAATTTCCCTTTGAAATGGGACATAAACAAGTGTCAATCTTTTGATAGTTATTGTTTCTTAAAAACACTCTATTTGTTTTAACAATGGGGATTAATTTTAAAATTAATTAATGGCACTTCTGTGTTTTGAATTTGAAAAAATAAACATAATTTTTTGAATTTGTAATACCAAATATATCTTAGGCCAAATTTTTGGTATTTTTCTGAAAAACATCAATTTTTGATGAATAGTGAAACCACTTAGTGGTAGTTAAAAAACTGAATTTTTCATTTAAATAAAATTTTACCACTTCTGTGAATTGAATTCAAAAAATCCGACATACTTGGTTATTGTCAATATGTAAAATGTGGTTCATTAAGATGAAAATAATTTTTGGTGAATAGTAACTTTTGACTTTTATTTACCGCGGTTAATGGTAAATAAGGTAATTCAAGGTTAAAATAATATTGTAATAATTCAAAATTACCTTAACACTTGTCCAAAACTTATTGGATGAGTTGTGGCCGACAATGGGCATCCTTGGGTCAATTATGAGACCCCATGGAGCTACTTATGAATGACAATGACACTTTGGATTAATTAATTTAATGTAAAGACAAAATTGACATTAACAAAAATCTATTAGTAATAAATTCTTATATGGTGTTATATAAATTATCATTTGACTATAAATATTCATTGTAAAGCTAAAAATATTTCATATATCATGGTATTTTTTATTACAATTTTTACACATCAAATAAATTAAATTATTTATGACAAAATAATGATGCATTATTTACATCATTAATAAATGATTTCAATAAATAAGATTATATTGATTAAAATATTATCCAAAACCGGTCCAATTATAATTGGATGATTTTATTTCGAATATGAGTCATCTTATCTTCAGCTATAATGATTTTTGGTCCATTAGAAACTGAATATCATTATATAATAAAATAATATTTTCACACTTTCCAAAAGAGCCCCTCCTCTCCCTTATAAAAGAAGTCCATTTATAACCAATTACTCACACCTCTCAAGCCATTTTTATCATCCAAAAAACAACCAAATTACTCTTCCTACAACCCTATCCTCCTCCTAAAAGCCTTACCTTAGGTAGAAGGCACTTCAAAAAGTCCTTTGGTTCAAACCAAAGCGAGTTACCCAAATTAAAGGTAACGATTTCTCTTAAATTGTTTTCTTTTATTTTACTTCTCCAACCCCTAAACTCTTATTATTATATTCTTTTGTAACAACACCAGTATCCTCAATATACTAGGATTTTTTTATGATAAGTATTCGAACTACATATACACGCACCTCCATCTAATGGAATAAGAACATAATGTTTCTGTGGATGGAAAACTAACACCTCACGAAACTATGATTGTTCAATTACATCTTACCACCTCTCATGGTGTCCATTATGATGGAAATGTATTTATATATGATATATATTATTTTTATGGTTTCCTTATCCTCTTTTACTTCCCAATTATATGATGCATTTATGTTTTCCATAGTGGGTAAATACGATAATCTTAATGGAGGAAGTGCGGACTACCGCCCCCTCAAAGTGATATGACTCGTTAATGACTTATGTGGGATGTATAAAGGATATAATTAATTATATTATATATTATATTATACTTTAATTATAATATACCTATGTATCATTATGTTATAATACCATTAAAATAAGAAATAGAAATGAAAGTAGCGTTCATGCGTACGTACGACTTACCGTCTCCATGAACGATGCATTTCATTTCTTACCTACAAAAGTTATGTACTATTATAAATACATGTATATACTGGATATATATGATATATATGATATCTAAATCATTAATATAATCTTCTATATAGTGGACTATTTACCACATGGACAACTTATAAATATAAGGAGTTAATTTTTGACTCAAGTACCAAATATCGACAAAATGAACGTTATTAACTTAAATGATTTGATAATGTTTATAACATGGTAATAATTGAAATAAATGGGATAATAAACTTGAAAAATGTTCTTAAGCGATTAGAAATTAACTTTAGTTTATTATTCATGAGATTAAAGAACGATTGAGTCAAGTCGTACATGAGGTAAGGTATTTTCTTATCTCATTTTTAATTCCGTGAGATTTCCATTATTCACCACTTATTCATTTCATGTGGTGTATTTTGTACTGACATTTGATATATATTATCATGATTCTAATTATATTCATGGTATTCTATCATTCGTTTGGTAGTTATTAACTTTTGGTCATACGACTCTGTTGATTACAACGTGGTAAAGGGTTTCGTCTCACTTTTTATTCTCGTGAGATTCATGCTATATTTGCCACTGTTTCCTTTCGTGTGGTGTATTTACTACCCATGATTGTACCCTTTATGTAATATACTTTAATTTATGAGTATTTACATATTTATTGTATGATCCTTCTTTCATGTGGTGCATGTTTGGTAAATTACCAAATCGGTAAGGGAACCATTCACCCTCGTCATTATAAAAGTATTCCTTTTTATTATGTCTTTTAATTTACATATTATTATGTTGGGATATGTTCTTCTATAACCTTATTGATGTAAAAATAATATAAAAGTGATGATATTCCTTTTTTTATCTCATCAACTCATTTTCTGAATTATAAAGTGATGTTGTTAGGCTGTCAAATTTTTACAAGGGAACCTCTTAACCCAATTTCAATTCTTTGTGTTCAACTTGTACTTCTTGAATATGGAATCCTATGAATATGTGTGAATGAAATCTGATTGTTTTACACTTAATATACCCTTATATTGGGTATATTTATACTTTTCACACATAATTATGTGATTTATTTATCCTTAATTTAAGGATATCGTCTTTATAAGGGATTTCATCTAAATTTTCATTTCCATTGAGACATCATTGTTGTTATGCACCAATTGACTCTTATATGATGTATATACTGTCCTTTGTCATATTATATAAATAATATCTATATTCTCATGATATTATAAGTTTCTGATTAAAATTTATTCTTAAATTATTTGTAATCATGAGTTTCTCATTTGGTAAAAAACTCTCTAACTAAAATATCATTTCAAATTTTTTAAAGATTTATTATTCTAATATTTCTCATTAATTTCCATATTTTAAAAATGTTTTTTAGGATTTATTTATATTGACATTAATTTTTTGAAATGATAATTCATTTATAATCTTCAAAGTCTTATGGGACACTTTTATTCAAAAATCTCTTTTTAAATGGTTATGAAAATGATTTGATAAAACATTGATTATTTCAATATCATGATTTGATATATTTGAATGTGGAAATGTTATCTTTCCATTATAAATGTGTCATATGTTATGATTATTTTATGGTTATTGGGCATTGTTTACATATATGGGTGGTTCCGTGATAAAGCTAGGGTGGGTGAGCCCGAGATAGCTCTCCAATGCACTGGGTAACGTGACGGAGGTGAACGTGATGTTTCCCCAAAGAGATTTAGGGAATATACTGTGATGGGTATTCCAAGTTTAACTCCCTATATAGATGTTATAACTACAATTTATGTTTAATATGGATGCCATATGTAACCTTTAAGATTTATGATTTTTGTGTGTTATTCATAAATCTTATGATTTCATAAGTTGTGTTATGATTGAAAAGTATAGTTTCAAGGAATTGTATTTATTGTTGGTATAATGATTTACTACCTTATTTTATAACCCTTACTGAGATTTTTATGCTCATACCATGTTTTTGAAATGTTTTCCACAAGACTTAATGATGAATACGTTCAAAGATGGGATCAAGGAAAAGTCATGCTATCTAAAACATGGAACTAGACAAGATTCTTTTTAAGAGATTTTATTTTATGAAAAAAATGGATACTGAGTTATAGTGTCTACTTGTAATATTCAAGTTGCAATGTAATAGTTATGGTCTAATTCTTTAAATCTCTAAACCTGAAAAGATCTTCAATGTTAATTATTCATTTAATTCAATATTATGTAATGTTTCAGGCCGGGTCCTTATATGGATACTGCATAGTCTTCATAGAAATATGATGTTGATTAATGTTGATACCATCTAGAGTTCAAGTTTAGTGATCAATTGTTTTTATGTGATTCATCAATGATAGGGCACATGAGGATCAATAGATAAGTTAATATTTTATCGTGATATGTTAGGAAATTTAATATTATATAATGAGTCAGGTCAATATCCTATAAAATGCAGTAATCTCTAATGTTTGAAGCCATTAATGATACCTTTAAGGTTTATCATCTACACCATTATCACTCAAACCCATCTCATGATTTTTAACCTAATGAGGTTGAGTTATTAGTAGATATATCCATCTAAGAACACCCAATTCCTATTGTGGATAGTAAAAATTGGTCATATGAGTCTGAGTTGTTCCTATTGTATAGATGCTATGGTAGCACAATAACAAACATGATGAGGCATAGGATTGGGAGGCCGATGCCTGACCATAGTGGAACGATTTTTTCATAGATTATTCTTCACCTCCATTAGAAGGTAAACTCCTGTAAAAACTGATTTAATTGAGATGTTTATAAGAACCATATTCTTTATATGATGTATGGATCTATATAATTTTAGTTTAAATTCATAATTATGGACTAATGTGAATAAAAGTTGAATTTATGTTGGTATAGGGTCTATCTTGGCATTTTTTGAAGCATGTATCCCATATTGTTTAGAAAACAATTGAGCCTCACAATTAATTATACCTATCCTACCCAAGACACGTGATTTGATGAAACCATGTGGGGATAGAAAATGGGATCGTGGAGTCAAAATTGTTTTGGGAAACTGTGAAGATGGAGGTGAATCCATGATTTAAGGAATCTAAATTGTTTTATAGTAGGATAAGGCATTGATTGGAATACTATGTGCACTATCATTGAGAGGTGATCCTCCATACAATATAGGGTACATTGTTTGTTCATGGTTTGTTTAACCATGTGGCTTAGTGTTTTGAGGGAAAATGTCAGTTTTTTTATAAAATAATAAAAAACAAAAATCAAATTTTCTTTCATTATTTGATGGATAACCGCACCATGGATACCACCTCCTTGGGAGAAAAATTATACACTTCTCCACCTATATTACATCATTGAATAGATTTGATCAACCCTATTATTATTTCATCTATAAAGATGAGTACTCAATTCCTTTTTTGTCATTTTCCATTTAACACTGGATTTATTGAGTTATTTATGTGAAATATCTTATACCCAATTTCTAGGTTCTGCATTTTTTCTTTATTTTTATCATGATCTTATATAAATAAGGAGATGATAATAGATGATCAATATTATATGAGATTATAGTAGGTGGGCTTGTCATTTTTTCATAAAATTGGTTTTTTATATATATTCATTTTAGTCACATGATTGATTTTTAAACTGACCCCATTGAAATATATTTTCTCCCTAGATTAAATTGATATATAATAAAAGATACATTTTTATTATTGTTTAATGGTTAAGGACCAAAAATTATAACTACCCCATGGGTGAGTTGTAAATTTAATTCACCAACCATGGGTGGATTATGATTAAGGTACATTTTATGTGTTATGTCTAGAAATTTATTGTTGGAACTAAGATTTTTATTTACTGTAAATAGAGAATGATTTTTTTTCAATCCTCATACTGAATATTAGTGAGTTTTCTATGAAATGTATCATACAGATCAAGCATAAAACAATATTGAATGTGGTTTTGATTCCTAGTGTTTTCCAAATTATTGGGTCAAAAAATTACAGAATTTGGTAATGGGTTTTGCAAAAGTGATTTTTAACGAGTTATAAGGTGGCTTAAAATTCTATATTACATATTTTTTTCAAGATTAGTGCATCATAATTTGAAAAAGGAATGAAGGGTGAAAAAGTGGTGGAGTTGGCCTACATGGTGAGTTGTGTGAATGAGGCTTGGTCGAATAGAATTTCACTTCAAGGGGAATGATTTTCACAATTTTATTAGGGGAACCAAAATGAATATAAATATGCAAGTACCCCCAATCAGGATGGATAATTTTTTCTAACTAACATGTGTTGTCTTGGAACGCAAGAGAGATGGGAGAGATTCACTTGCACAAAGTAAAACATGAACGCATGTGTTAATATTTTATTTAAAAGAGAAAGTGTTCTTATTGTGTATCTTTATGAAACGTAAGGGTTTTATGACAGAGAACAGATTCCTGAAAAGTAATGGTTTAATTAAAATTTTCACGCACAATAATCCCATTAATTGTGTGCCAGAAGTTTTATTCCACACAATATCAGTGTTGATCCACTAATAGGCTGGGATTATCTGGTATTTTATATAGTGATTTCATGTGAATAATAAGGAATTCAATGCGAGCAGAGTCTCGTGTTAGAAATAGACAATGACTTTATTGGAAATGTATTTAATGGACCTAAATGTCGATAAGTGGAGTGAGACTTCACCCGTGATAGTGAACAAGGGGGAGTCAAGGAAAGTGGCCCAAGGGACATAGTGTGCTATCACTAAAATATTGTTATGGTAGTGTTCCTGAACATTGTGAATTTGTCTAAACATTTTTACTCCAAATCTAGTGATTAATATACGGTTTTTGTATAGAAATCCCAATGTTTGTGCATAATCCATGGACTAGACCTATGTAGTGAACTAAGTAATGTTGAGGTGTCAAATATTTACATGTGATTATTTTTTTCTCCATATCCACTTTTGGAAGGTTCAACAGGTTCGTACTAATCTGGGAATAAAATCCATCTTCTTATAAGAAATTTTTAACACCCTGATTCTCCCCTCCCCTATCATTGTCTTTTACGATCCTTTATTGATATGGGATTATAAATAAGGAATTTAACAGTATAGTTTTAATTTTAATATCTATAGTATAAATAAATTAAATGTAAGACCGTGTCCTTTCTTACCCATTCATTGGTTACCTATTATAATGAATTTCCCACATGCGATAATTACGAGGAAATGCCTCAAAACATATTCCCAAAATTGAGCCACCTTATGAGGTGAGGTAAAATTAAAATTATCTATGTAATTAATTTTGAAATTATTAAATGTATTTGATTAAATGACTATGATAGACCATGGGTGGGACATGGGATCTCATTTAGACTCCATGTACAGACTCGTTTTAATGTGTATCTACTAATGTTGAGTGATAATTGGACTCCATAGAGAACAACCACAACTGGACATAAAATATTACTGATATGTGCCTGAGTGAAACATGCACTCCTAATGTGGATTGGAAATGACAGACATAGGTGGATGTCAATATATACACTAACAGTGAGACATGGGGTCCCTTAGTAGACCACCAAGGAGAAATTCATAGGTAAATAATGTTATACCACACCTAGAGAGATAATATGATTACAATGGGGCATACTTAAGATGATCTTGTATGGTTATTATTTCATGTTATTCTAGAGTGATATCTTGATTCAACATAAGGAATTACAAGGATAGCCTTCCGTTCTTAATAAAATAAATAAGGAAATGATTTATATTACATGTCTTCCATGCCAAAGCACAAGTTTAGATATAGTAGGATTATTATACCATATGATGGAGTGATTAGGAATTTCATTATCACATGTCGTTAGGGGGGATTCTAGGTTACGTAGAAGGTATCCCGACTTTATTATAAATTGATACATGACTATTTGTTTATTTTGAGACTTCCTTCTATTGTCGATGCATGTAGTAGATGATGGGTATCCATGTGAAAAAAACCATTATATGTTGTTTTCTTTCAGTACATCATTTACATATTTTTTTACTACTTACATGATATTATTATTATATATTCTTTGATTGGATGGAATTTGACAACATTGGAGGTGGCCTGTAGGGATGTTATCTCACACCCTACCTGGTCCACCTTTGGTACCAAATATGATTATATGTCTTTAGGTATAAATAATGGTATGCATCTGGATACATGTCTTTGATATTTTCTTATGAGGAGGGGAGATATGGAATGAGCTAAATATAATAATGTTATATTTGGATAGTTGTTGTTTATATTTCAGAAACATTGGACAATGAATTTTACTATTTTATGTATACCTATTTGGGATTATTTGTAGACTTATGAAATGGTCATCATTGTATATGAGATTCCTTCCAGTATTGTTTTTATATAATTTTGTTAGGATGTTTTTTTATTTCTTAACAATATACTATTTCTTTTAGTTATCTATTATTTTATATTAGATGTATTATACTATGGTGATGAGGGAATAGTCTACCCAAATACACACCATATTCCTTTGATACTAGTCAGAAGCCACTGACATATTGGGAGAGTCCCTTGAAGACATGTGATAGACCAGGTCAAGAACCATTCATTAACATATGAGTAGGAATATTTTAGATCGAAATTTACAAAATAGTCTAACAAAAACCAAATTTATTGAAAATAATAGATACATGATTATTTTTACGTTGGTTAACCCAAAAGGTGTACTCCCTATTAGAATAAATTAATGGTGGGTTGATGTACCAATAGAATCATTAACTAACTATTATAGTTTAATTTTTTATGATCATATCACTAATACATCCAATGTTCACTCTCACTACATATTTCAACATTAAATTGATCGTGTTATAGTAAACAAATTAAATCGTACATAAAATTAAAATGAATATACTAATTGAAAATCCATACAGCTATCCATTATGGTATATCTCTTCTTCTTCAAATTTTTCTAAACATATAAATCTATATGTAAAAAATATTAAAAAAATCATATCATCACATGAATTATAGAAACAAAACAGTTCCCATTTTTTCATATTCCTCTATCCCCATTTCATCATTGTTCATTCCATAGTTATAACAATATTATATATAATTCATTATAGATCATAGAAGACTTTATAACATTTTTGAAGACATTTTTGGATTTTAAAACCCCTCTATTGTCAATTGAAACCCACAATAATACTTCTCACATTTGATTAAAATATCATAAAATAAAAATTAATTATAAAAACCCAATTTTATACACATATTACCATGAAATGAATTCTTAGTAAAATATTTAATAGTGAAAATTGTATCCGCCAAATTTCTACTACTACAGTTCACTAATTTTCATATTCATAATTTCAAAACACTAACAAAAAGAAACCTAGTTTTGTCATTATTATTTCATGGTTTTTTTATTTTAATACACGTATATAAATATTATTTATTTAAAAAAACAATTTATTATAATAATTACATTAACTATAATGAATTCATTTTGAAATTTATTCACATTAGACCATCTCTATTTTCCTTCTTCTCCTTATTTAAAATTGACACACAATCTAAAATTAAATGTATCTATGATGTATGACTATTTATTTTTTTCATTCATTTGGTCATATTCCACAAAAATATACACAATAATTATATGATTATCTTTAAACATTATTTTAGATATATATCTTTTAAAATACAAAACATAAACAAGATATTTACTTTCACATTGTTAATCAATCATTGGATAATGTTCCATCATCTAAAAAATATAATATAAATAATATGATATGATACTAGAAAATTAATCCTAAAATATTCATATATTCCCTTAAAACCATGGTCATATTACACATTATCAAAGACATGATCTTTCACATAATGTGGTTTAGTCATACCATGGTGACTAGTGATTCTATTGGATAAACATGCTTAAAAATTATATCCTCTTGGATGGTGGTTTTTGTTACTTTGATAAGTAATATTATAAATCCATTTTACCCAGTAAACTCATAAATCGATTATTTATTTTGTAGTATAATTATATATAAAACCCCTGTACTATGAATACTATTATATTTGGGTCTTAATTAGTTCACCAAAAAAATAACCAATATTAATTAAAGAAAGTCAAAATTTTGTATAAAATTCAGTAGAAATATATCATACCCTTTAACTGTAATTGGTAATAAAAAACCCATTCTAATAAATCATTAAAATTATTTTATATTGATAAAATAGATTTTCACTATTCTTTAACTTAATAACATTGGTGATAAAATTATGATATATAGTATTAGTTTTCATTCTAGTGTGGTATTTAATTCATAATTGTATTTGTTCCCTTTAATGGGGAAGTTGGTTATGGATTGTTCTGTTATGTAAATATGAACCCTCTAAAAATATAATTTGATTGATTTTACAATGTAGACACTTATTTCTTGTGGGAAGATGTTTTAGAAACACCTAATGAGGGGATATCCCATCCAAAATATTTTTTTCAAGAA
This sequence comes from Viscum album, assembly GCA_963277665.1. Lineage (NCBI taxonomy): Eukaryota > Viridiplantae > Streptophyta > Magnoliopsida > Santalales > Viscaceae > Viscum > Viscum album. The sequence goes on along the minus strand of OY728152.1, from coordinate 1,555,043,090 downwards.
CCATATTGTTTGATTAAAATAATTAATGTAATGGGGGAAAATATAGGGTGTTTTTTGCTATGTATAAAGTATAGTAAATGGAGTGATCAACGAATAGTTTATGTACAATTAAATAATTGATAAATTAGCAGTATAATTAGTCTTAATCATTAAAAATTCAGGTATTGTCTAGATAGTCAAGTGACACTTTACAATGTTATAGAGTAGTCATTATTCTTAGAATTCCAAGACACCCCCATCATTAAAGGTTTACATTATTAAATGAAAAATAATATTAGGATAATGTAGATAAAGATAATATCATTTCAAAAATTTACAATTGTTAGAATGTAGATTGATGGGACCAAGTACATTCATATGAGAGAGATATTATATTGTATCAATTTTTGATTTCATTGAATATTATTTATGGTAGTGATGTTGATTTATAGGTTATTTTCATCATTAAATAAATAAACATTATAAATAATTTATTAGAGTATGTTTCCCCATCAAAATAGATATATTAATTATTAATTTTGCGATATAAACATGTTAATATCTAGTGGAAGAACCATAAGTGGGATAAAAATATGAGATCTGTATGGAAGGTACAGTTCAATAATGATGCAATATTATTCATATATAGCATGATAATCTGTATGGTGGGTATTTTTTGACTACTTAAATTGTTCATTGTTGGTGAAATTCATTAACATAGTTTTTAATATGAAATTAAACATTTTTATATACCTTGAGGATAGTAATTTTTAGTGTTTCCTAGTTTCATAAATTGAATAATTTGAAGTGTAATGAATGGTAAAACAAAACTACATTAATAATTTTGGTTATAATATAGTTGATGGATTTATTTGGGACATAAAAATAGAAATTTTAGTCCCAATGGTAGTCTATTTGATTTCTGGTGGATGGTGAACTGAAACCATTTTAATTCCCAGTCACTAAATGGATAGTGGAGGGACTCTTGAATCCTAGTACCCAACTATAGACCTTTTGGTGGTCCAGTAAGAGTATTTTGGAATACTAATTTTTTTAATGATGTATATTTCATTATTTCAACAAATAATTTTAATAAAAGCCCAATATAAATAGTTATTTTTAGATAATACATCAAGACATGAATTCCCTATGTCCATTAAGTTTAATTTTTCCTCACCTTATGACATGCCTATTATTTATAAAACATAATTTTTTGGGGCTATGTTCATCTCTTACTATAGATATGGTAATTTTCCATTTGATCATATATTAATTATAACATTTGATGTATAACCCATAAAAACCCGTAAAAAATATTATAGGAATTTATAACTTCATGTAATTAATGAATTATTGGGATATAATATCAAAGAGTAGTTTTATATTATAGAAAGGTGGATTTAACATAATATATATTATTATACATTATGTTATTTGTATGAGGTGCGGTATGTGGGCATGAGTTTAAAAAATAGTGTGACTATAATTAGAACCAATAAGTGTCAAAATTTTGTGAAATAATATTTAGAAGCTATTAGGGATGAAATATAAAATTTTTATATAGGGGTTTAATTTTAGGTTAAATCATTAAATATGTCTTTTTCAGATCCATTGGATTTTAATGAGAAAAAATAGTGGTTTGGTTTTGAATTCTAATAATTATGATCGTGTTTCTATTAATAAACTATAAATTTTTTGAAAATATAATAAAAAATTAGACAACCAATACATAGAAATAAGAAAAAAAGAATGAAACAATTTACAAACAAGATGGGACCAATATAAAATTATGGAACATCCTCAAACATACCATCAAAAAGCATGATATGTTGATCCAGCTTAAAATATGTGTAGAGGTCATGATTTCACCTATTCAATGAATTTAAGGATTTAGGGTGTTATAGTTTTTAGATATGTGTCTATAGAAATAATTTTTTTTAAATTTTCCATTTCACCAAATAACCATGATCATTGCACTGTTATTGTAACACCTTGTGTTTTTAAAAGAGAAACCTATGTTTGATAACAACCATGATATGAAAAACGAACCCAAACCGACTATGATTATTTAAAAATGATTGTTTAAACCATTATATTCAATTTTAGAATTAGAGTAAGATTATACACATTATAAAATATATATAATTTATAAATATATTATATTATTATTATATAAACATGAAAGTTTTGATAATTTCATTTTGTTCATCAAAATAAATTTTGATCAAAAATGTTTTTTATTTCCTTTTTTAATTATAAGAAATATTTTTTAGAAAAATTAATAAACTTTTTTTGTAAAAAATTACAATTTATTATATAATCATATCAATTTTAACTTAGGGCATAAATTTGAGAATGTTTTTAGAAAATGCATATTTTCAGTGAATAGTGAAAATACATTTTTTTTAGAATTCTCACTTATATCACTAAATTACATAATATAAAAGGATAATTATTTTTTGAATATAATTTTGATGTAAAATTATTATTATTTAGATATATTTATTTAATAAATTAAATTTAATGACCATTAAAAAAGATTTTAAGACAAGTTTATTTTCTAGATTATTTGGATAATTTTTTGAAATTTTTTTACAATGAATAATGTTCATACATTATAATTAATAAAATTAACCCCTAATGTGAAATTATTATAAAAAAATTTATATTATTTCTCTATCTATATGAAGATAAATACATATAATTAAGATTACTTGTTATAGAGTTAAAGTGAAATGAACTATTCCTTAACAAATGTATTTTAAAAAAAAAACTATAATCCACCAGGCCAATGGGTTTCTTTTGAAATAAAATTCCTCTAATAAAAGTAATTTATTTAGAAAATATTTATTCCATATTTTTAATCATCATTATTAATATTTGTAAATATTCCCAAATTAATTTTTTAATAATATGAATTGTAACTATAGTAAATATGTATTAACTCGTTTAAAGGAAATCAAATAATTTGATGGTAAAATAAATTTAACAAATACTAAATAAAAATTAACTATTATAGTATTAATATGTATATTTATTTTTCATTTAAATTATTATTTTATATTTTATTTATTGTTTTTACATTATAAATGATCTATATTTTGATATAATAAAACAAAAATAGTATATTTGGGTAATATTCAAATTCTATTTGGTAATTAATTTTGATTAATTAATTTATTTTTTAAATAAATATTAGTTTAATAAAATTATATTATTATGTAATTTTTATTAAATACATATTATCACATAATTGTTATGAATTCAACTATATTTTTTAAGGGTTTATAAACTTTTATTTAAAAAAAAATTGCATTTATCATTAAAGGATGATACATATATTAAAATATAAAAAAATTATTTATAAAATTATTTTGATAAAATGAATATTATTATTCACTGTAGAACATAAAAATTATTCAACATTTATGTTTTCATAATTTTCTGAGATAATCGATTATTTAGGTAAAAAGCAAATACTGTATAAATATATGGTGAGTATTAGGACATAATAATGACCTAAAAATGATATAATAAATAAAATAATTTCTATAATAGAGATAAAATTAGTTTTCCATTAAAAATAATGTGATTTTATTTTTATTCGGTTAATTTTAAAAATCCTTTATGAATCCTCCAAATCCATTAATATATATTTTTGGATTAAAATAATTTTGTAAAGAGTATGACTCACATCCACTGAAGAAAGGGTATTATGTTATTAAGTTCTTCAATTGAACTTATAAAATAATTAAAAATACCATTTGGATAAAACCATATTAAATATACATGGTATGGTTTCTAGTTTTGGTTACTTTATTATATAGAGTCCAAAACATTTGTTTGATAAATAATAATGAAATCCCCACTCATTTATTATATTAACCATCCAATTCTCCTTTTGATCATCACACAGAATCAATGAATCACATCCATACTCTAACCATGTCTATATAGTTTCATCAAATGTTTTCCACAATATATCAATAATAACCTCACATCATTTGTATTCAAACCCTCAAAGTAAGGGACCTCTCTCTCTCTCTCTCATATTTTCAATTCAAGCATTTTGTTCATTTTATACCTTTTTTTAAATTCTTAATGTGTGATAAATTCTTTCATTTAACGATTAATTTACATTTAATTTATAATTTATTATACACTCCATTCAAAATAATTAATCCATACCATGAACCGTAATGTACACATGTTACTATATTGATTTTTTTATATGATTTATCACTTCTCATTTCAATTCAACTACCTCTTTTATGTTAGTATTCTTATTTTCAATTTGTGGGTTTCTGGTCCTGTTTTAATAAACCTAAATAAATTAAATTATATTTATATATGATGAGATAAAATTTCAATCTCATTAATCCCTCCAGTGAACTTTAATGTACACCCTTTACATTGGTGAAATCTAGTAAGGTATCCTCACCTTCTCATTATTATTAATGTTTTTTTATTATATTATGACTTAGTATTTAAAATTCATGTTGTTCAGATATGCCTTTATATGATCCTAATCATAAAAATTTATTTCCCAATAATGAGATAACCAATTATCTCTCATCAAAACATTTTATGAATATTTATTTGATGTTGTTCTTCTGATAGAATTTCACCACCATTTCTTCATGCCAAATATTTTTTTGTGAAAATCATTATTATTTTCTATCAAGGGTTTTAACATTTACACTCATTTATTTATTTCAATTTTAAATTAAATTTATATATTCTAAAATATTTGATCTTAGAATAAAATATAATTATTAATGAATCCAGTCTGTATGATTTATGTGGCACACATAAGCATTTGAATAAAATAAAATTGACATAAACACCCTGAATTATATATTTATTCGATGCATTGGTTAAGGTTTGGTCTCATTAGTCCTCATGTTGGGACATGGAGTGTAACATCCCAGGTAAATAAAGAATATTAATTTTTCATATTTATTAGTATTTATGAATAAAATAATAATATTACATTAAAAGGAACGCTAGGCTCGATGGTGTACCCAATACGCAACAACGAGTTTCTTTGAAATCTTACGTTGCACTCTAATAATAAAATAATATTATTCTAAATGGTAGTTAACACGTAGCAGTTGTATTGGAAGGAATGAATAGAAATAACTAAAATATGATTATATATGTTTGTTAAATGTTTTTACATTTATCCAATAAATTATAAAGGCTTAAAATAAGAAAAGAATTCAATTTTAAGAATAAATACTCTAATATTCACTAAAAGGTTGATTTATCACCTTTTGATGGAGAACCCTATTTAAAAATAGTTTTGGTCACACTTATACATTCAATTGGACCAAATAAAATCCATCTATAGAGTCAGGATATCAAAATTTATTTTGTGTATGTTTTTGTTATTTTTTTGATAAAGTTCATTTTTAATGAATAAGTGAAAAATGTTTTATTTTAATTCAAAACCACTTTTTAATCTAATTTATTTATATGATTAGATAATCTTTTGAATTGGTTTTAAACTTCAATTAGAATATATTTTTACCATTTAATCCAATGGTGGTCATTGAAATTAATTTCACTTTGAAAGTGGACTTAAACTAGTGTCAATCTTTAAATAGATATTGTTTCTTAAAAACACTCTATTTGTTTTGAAAGTGGGAATTAATTATTAAATTAATTAATGCAACTTATATTTTTTGAATTTTGTAAAGTAGACATAATTTTTTTAATTCGGAATATTGAATATAGCTTAGGGTGGATTTTTGGTATTTTTCTGAAAAACTTCAATTTTTGATGAATAGTGAAACCACTAATTGGTAGTTAAAAAAATAATTTTGCGTTTAAATGAAACTTTACCACATTTGTGATTTTATTTTCAAAACTCCGACATACATGGTTATCATTAGGATGTAAAATTTTGTTCAATGGGATTAAAATAATTTTTTGGTGTATAGTAACTTTTAAGTTTTATTAATCACGATTAAAGGTAACTAGTGTAATTTAAGGTAAAGATAATGTTATAATAATATTAAATAAACTTGAAAAATGTCCTACCCTTATTGGATGAGTCATTACCGACCAAAAAAATCCATGGGTCAACTCGGGGACCCCATGGAACCACTTGGTTAAGAAAATGACATTAATAAATTTTTATTTAAAGTTAGAATAAAAATGTCACAAACATGTATTGTCTTACTAAAACAATTTTTACATGGGGTTATACATGTCATATTTTTACTATAAATAATAATTGGTAATCTAAAAAGATTTCCTACATCATAGTATTTTTTTTATAATTTTTATACATTAAATAAATTTATTTATTTATGACACCATGATGATGCAGGGATTATCTCATTAATGAACGATTTAAATAAAATGAAAATATAATGTAAAATCTAAGACTTACACTTTCCTAAAACCTATTTGATGTGTATATTTAGAATAATTATCACCATATCTGCGAAATATATCAATTTGGGACCTTTAAAATCCAAAAACCATTTTAATATTAAGTAACATTTCTTTACCTTCCAAGAGTGCCCCTTCACCCTCTTATAAAAGGCCCCCACCTCTACCTCCTTACCCACACCCCTCAAGCCATTGGCTCAGAAAAAATATGATAATTTTATCTCTCCAAATCCCTCTCTTCATCATATAATCCTTTCATTAGTTAGAATGCTCTTCATGAAACCCTTTTGGTTCAAACCAAAGGGAGTTACCCGATTTAAAGGTAATGTCCTCTCTTGTGTTCTTTTGTTTTATTTTGCTTCTCCAACCCCATAAACTCTTTTTATTACATTGTTTTGTAACAAAACCAGTATCTTAAATATACAAGGATGTTTTTATGAGAAGTATTCTAGCTTCAGTTACACACACCTCCGTCTAATGGTTAAAGAAAATACTGTTTCCATTGATGTCAAATTATTGCCTCACGAAACGATGATTGTTCTATCTTCTCCTACCACCTCTAATTGTGAACATTATGATGGAATTATATTTATTTATGATATATATTATATTTATTTCCTCTCTATTCTTATGTATTTTATATTTAATACATACCTTTATGGTTTGCATGTTATAGAAATGCGATAATTTCATTTGAGGAAGTGTGGACTACTGCCCCCTCAAGTGATGTGACTTGTTCATGCAATACATGGAATGTATAAAGAATGAAATAAATGAACTTATGTAACTTATATAACATATATATTATACTTGAATTATAATATATTCATATCTCATATAGTTTTAATTTCATTAAATATGAAATAGAAATGAAAGTAGAGTTCATGCGTACGTACGGCTTACTGTCTCCATGAACGGTGCATTTCATTTCTTACCTCTAAATGTTATATAATATTATAAATGAAGGTATGTACTGGATATATATGATATATATTATATCTACATCAAGAATATAATTCTGGATATAATGGATATTTTACCGCATGAACAACTTGTAATTATAAGAAGTTTATTTTTGACTCAAGTACCAATGATCGACAAAACGATCGTTATTAACCTAAATAATTACATAATGTTCATAAAATGGTAATAAATGATATAAAAGGAATAATGAACTTAAAAAAGGTCTTTATGAATGTATAAAATAACTATAGTTTATTATTCATGAATATAAAGAAACGAACAAGACAAGTCGGACTTGAGGTAAGGGATCCTACCTCTCTATTTCTTTTTAAGAACTCTCTTTTATCTCATTTATTTTAAGCTCCTCTATCTTACATTGGGGGATGTTATTTTATATTACTATCACTTTAATTTTATGTTCATATGATGAGAGACCCTATTTGATCTCGTCAATCCATTTTTGGAATTTTTATGTGGCGTCGTTAGGTTGACGAGTTTTCGTAAGGTATTTTTTATCTCACTTTTATTCAAGTGAGATTTATGCTACATTTTCCACTATTTACTTTGAGTTGTGTATGTAATTCCCATTATTATACTCTTTTTGTAATATAATTTCGTTTATGAGTATTTACAACAATGTTCTATAGTCCTTCTTTCATGTGGTGTATGTTTCAAAAGTTACCCAAATGGGTAAGGGAACCTTTCACCCTCCTCTTTTTAAAGGACTTATTTTTGTTAGGACTTTTAATTTACATCTTCTTATGTTGGTATATATTATTATATATCCTTATTGATGTAAATGATATGTACAAGTGATGAGATTCCCTTTTTATCTCTCGTCATCTCATTTTCTAAATTTTAAAATGATGTTGTTAGGCTGTCGAATTTATGTAAGGGAACTTCTTAACCCAATTTCAATTCTTTGGGTTAAACAACTACTTCTTGATTATGTGATTGATTTATCCTTAATCTTAGTATACCGTCTTTGTATGGGACTTCGTCTCAATCTCCATTAATTGAGGAATATTTTGTTTTATACACAACTTTCTTTTATACAGTGTATAAACCCCTTTATATTTTACTTTTATTCAAAATGAATCTTTTCTGTACGAAGCATATTACTAAATAACAAAAAGTATGTTTCTTTTTAACTTACATGGTGACAACGACCTTTCTGTCGCTGTGAGTATTATTTGGTCATTGGCTTCCTCAACAAGCCATTATGTTTTTAAAAGTAAATAAACACCATATACTATTTTATGTATTTTGGTATTGAATTTTTTTTGATAATGGATTTGTTATGTCAATATATTTAAGTGATATATTGTGATTGAAATGTGGAAATGTTTTCTTTCCATTATATTTGTTTTATGTATTATTATTTTCTATTGGTATTCGGACATTTGACGTGTGGTTACGTGATAAACCATATGATGGGTGGTGTCGTGAATACCAGGACGGGTGGTTACATTATAACCTCCAATGCATTGGGTGTGGAATTTGGCCATATGGCTATTCCATGTAGTGATATGTGTGGAAGTTGACCTTATGGTTATTCCATTTAAGTATGTTTACGTCCCAAGTTACCATTATATGTTATGTGTGCTTTATATGGGTTTTATGGTAATATTTTGGTTACAAAAGGGTATGTATTGATATTTTATTCAGTGAAGAGTATTTACTACTTCATAAAGGTGAAAAGTATTATATAGATAAAGTATTCATGGTTTACTTGTTGTTTTGAAAAACTAACAGTTTTCCTTCTTTGTGTATCCTTTACTGGGATTTTTATGCTCATCCCATGCTTTTGAAATGTTCTCCATAGGACTTAAAGATGAATAGGGTCCAGGATGGGATCAAGGAAAGTCATGTTATCTAAAACATGGAACTAAAAATGTTTCTTTTTAAGAGTTTTTATTTTATGGAAACTTAGTAGATGTGTGTACTTTTTAATCTTTTGAGATGTAATAGTTATGTCCTAATTCTCTAAAACTCTAAACCTGAAGATATCCTCTTTGTGAATTATTCATTTGATTCATGATTATGTAATGTTTTAAGGTTGGGTTATTATAGTTGGTATCAAATGGAGGTTTAGATAAATTTAGAGGTTAGAGTGTTGTTTAAGGATAAGTGACAAGTTGTGTATAAACACAATGGCTAGTATATTAGATGGAGTCATTGTTTTTTTAAAGTTATAATGAGTTTGATATAACATGGATAACTATATCTTAGTGTTTATCGTCCTCATTATTATATGATTATTTTACAAATATTCTCACACTGACATTTTTGGTTTTAGTAAATGGATGGATTTAGCAGGAACCAAAGTGACAATGGGTTTGAAGGAAACTGTGGTGGTTCTCTGGTTAAGAGACTTGATGAAATGGGGGATTCAATGAGAAATCTAGAGGTTATTCTAAAACAACTATCAGGAGTCATGATCAACCACTTCAACCTTGGTGAGTTCTCTAATGCATCATGTATGAGAGAACCAACTTAATGTGGAAGTTCAGGTAATAATTATAAAGGTAACCATTAGGGTTTATATGATCCTTACTTTTGAGGTAATTATGGGTTACTATATGATATGATGGAAAATGAAAGGAATGAGATAAACTTGAGGTTAAATTATGTTATGGTTATTTTTGATGATTTTATCTCTTTTTGGGGAATGTTTTAAGAATTATATTGTTTTGGAAAAAGGACAATACGCAGACCGTGTGACAACCCGTCGCGTCGGACAAAGCTATGCGAATCGAACCCACAACCAATGTGCGACTGGTATATATCACCTACCACTGGACTACGTGAAGTCCCTGGTTAGTATGACAAATTATTTTTAGTTAGATGGTCTTATGACTCAGTAATAAGTTGATTTTTGGGTTATCTATGGAAATGATTAGCCTATCGTGGAGAATATTTGATTAGATTAGTTACTATTCAGTATGAGACTTTAAGAGTAACTGATGTTATTTGGAGATAAATGTTAAGATTTATCATGGAAGACAATGTGATTAAATTCTTCGAAGAATTGGGTTTAATTCTTAGTTTGGATTACTTTGAATAATTTTATGGATAGCTGTTTATTTAATGGTCTTTGATGAACTTTGGGTTTTGTTGGACAAATTTTGGATACTAAGAGTAGTATTTATTTTTATAAAGGATTATCCTTTTTGGGTATTATCTGATCTTATTCTAACAATTTTGGTTTGGGTTAAGGTATAAAGACATGGGAAATATATAGTTCTCTTTTTTGGATTAGGTGATTCTCTAGAAGTTGATTATAACTCTCTTAATGTGAACAAGTCATCCTAAATACTCGTCTTTTGGAGGAAAAAATGAGTTTGTGTAAGAAATCTAGTAAGAGATGAAAGCCTAAATGATAAGAATGTATGTATCCTTGTGATTTAGTTAAGATCATAAATAAATTCTTTAATGAAAAGTAACTTGAAACTAAAATGTTGTCTGTTAACTTTTCATACTGGGGAATTAAATACCGTTTAACCCATCACAAGTTTGTGATTTTTTGGTGGTTAAATTTCTCCTAAACATGTTTCTATAACTCTCCATAAGAACTTAACCCTTTGTTTTTATCTTACATATTCATGTTTTCATGGAATCCTAGTACCTGTTGTCTCGGGTGACCTTGGTACTTTTCTTTCCTTCTTTTAAAGTGGTAGTTTAATTTACGCTTTTTCTGATGTGAGGCTTTCAATGAAGTTTCCAAGCCCAATTTTAAAATAGTGAGGATGCAATTCCCAAAAGGGGGAAGGATGTAACATCCCAGGTAAATAAAGAATATAAATTTTTCATATTTATTAATATTTGTGAATAAAATATTAATATTACTTTAAAGGGAACACTATGCTCGATGGCGTACCCAATATGCAACAACGAGTTTCTTTGAAATCTTATGTTGCACTCTAATAATAAAATAATATTATTCTAATGGGTAGTTAACACGTAGCCATTTTATTGGTGGTAATGAATATAAATAACTAAAATATGATTATATATATATTTTAAATGTTTTTAAATTTATCCAATAAAAGATAAAGGCTTAAAATAAGAAAAGAATTCAATTTTAAGCATAAATACTCTAATATTCACTAAAAAGTAGATTTATCACCTTTTGATGGTGAACCATCTTTAAAAATAATTTTGGTCACTCTTATACATTATATTGGACCAAATAAAATCCTTCTATAGAGTCGGGACATCAAAATTTATTTTGTGTATGTTTTTGTTATTTTTCCAATAAAGTTCATTTTTAATGAATAAGTAAAAAATGACGTATTTTAATTCAAAACCTATTTTTAATATAATTTATTTATATGATTAGATCATCTTTTTAATTGGTTTTAAAGTTAAATTAGAATATATTTTTACCATTTAATCCAATGGTGGTCATTGAAATTAATTTCACTTTGAAAGTGGACTTAAACTAGTGTCAATCTTTTAATAGATATTGTTTCTTAAAAACACTCTATTTGTTTTGATGGTGGGAATTAATTATTAAATTAATTAATGAAACTTATATGTTTTTAATTTTGTAAAATAGAAATCATTTTTTAATTCGGAATATCAAATATATCTTAGGGGGAATTTTTGGTATTTTTCTGAAACAGTTCAATTTTTGATGAATAGTGAAACCACTAAGTGGTGGTTAAAAAACTGATTTTTTTGTTTAAAAGAAAAATTACCACTTCTGTGATTTTATTTTAAAAAATCTGACATAAATGGTTTTCATTAGGATGTAAAATTTGGTTCAATGGGATTAAAATAATTTTTTGGTGAATATTAACTTTTAAGTTTTATTAATTGCGATTAAAGGTAATTAGTGTAATTTAAGGTAAAGATAATGTTATAATAATATGAAATGACCTTTACACTTTTAATACCCTTATTGGATGAGTCATGTCTGAGCAAGATAATCCATGGGTCAACATGTGGACCTCATGGAGCCACTTGGGTTAGAAAATGACATTAACAACTTTTTATTTAAAGTTAAAATAAAAATGTCACAAACATGTATTGTTTTACTAAAACAATTTTTACATGGGGTTATACAAGTCATATTTTTTCCTATAAAAATTAATTGGAAATATAAAAAGAGTTACTACATCATATTATTTTTCTTATAATTTTTATACATTAAATAAATTAATTTATTTATGACACCATGATGATGCAGTGATTATCTCATTAATGAACGATTTAAATAAAATGAAAAGATAATGTAAACTCCAAGACTTAAACTTATCTAAAACCTATATTATGAGTATATTTAGAACCCTTATCACCATATCCTCTAAATATATCAATTTGGGAACTTTAAAATCTGAAACTCTTTTTAATATAAAGTAACATTTCTTTACTTTCCAAGAGTGCCCCGTATCCCTCTTATAAAAGGCCCCCACCTCTAACTCCTTAATCACACCTCTCAAGCCATTGGGTCGGCCAAAATATGATAATTTTATCTCTAAAATTCCCTCTATTCATCATAGAATCCTTCCTTTAGGCAGAAATCTCTTCAAGAAACTCTTTTGGATCAATCCAAATGGAGTTACCCGATTTCAAGGTAATGTCCTCTCTTATGTTCTTTTGTTTTATTTTGCTTCTACAACCCCCTAAACTCTTTCTATTCCTTTATTTTGTAACAAAAACAGTATTTTCAATATACTAGGATTTTTTATGAGAAGTATTTGAGCTACACTTACACACACATCCATCTAATGGTTAAAAAACAAACTGTTTCCGTGGATGGCTAATTACTACCTCACGAAATGATGATTGTTCTATCTTCTCCTACCACCCGTCATGGTGGCCATTATGATGGAACTATATTTATTTATGATATATATTATATTTATTTCCTCTCTATGCTTCTGTATTTTATATTTAATACATACCTTTATGCTTTTCATGTTGTGCAAATGCGATAATTTCATTTGAGGATGTGTGGACTACCTCCCCCTCAAGTGACGTGACTCGTTCATGCAATATATTTAATGTATAAATAATGAAATTAATGAACTTATGTGACCTATATAAAATATATATTATAATGGAATAATAATATATACATATCTCATTTAGTTTTATTTTCAATAAATACGAAATAGAAATGAAAGTAGCGTTCATGCGTATGTACGACTTACCGTCTCCATGAACGGTGCATTTCATTTCTTACCTCTAAATGTTATGTAATATTATAAATTCACGTATTTACTGGATATATATGATATATATGATATCTACATCATGAATATAATTCTGTATATAACGGATATTTTACCACACGAACAACTTTTAATTATAAGAAGTTTATTTTTGACTCAAGTACCAATGATCGACAAAATGATCGTTATTAACTTAAATAATTACATAATGTTCATAAAATCAAATTAAATGATATAAAAGTAATAATTAACATAAAAAATGTTCTTAAGAAAGTATAAATTAACTCTAGTATATTATTTAGTAATATAATGAAACGAACAAGACAAGTCGGACTTGAGGTAAGAGATCCTACCTCTCTCTTTCTTTTTAAGAACTCTCTTTTATCTCATTTATTTTAAGCTCCCATTTCTTATTTTGGGGGATGTTATTTTATATTCCTATCATTGTAAATTTTATTTTCATGTGATGAGAGACCCGATTTGATCTCTTCAATCCATTTTTTGAAGTTTTATGTGGCACCATTAGGCTGCCAAGTTTTCGTAAGGGATTTTTCATCTCACTTTTATTCAAGTGATATTTATGCTACATTTTCCACTATTTACTTTGAGTTGTGTATGTAAATTACATTATTCTACTCTTTTTTTAATATAATTTTTTTATGAGTATTTACATCAATTTTTTATAGTCCTTCTTTCATGGGGTGTATGTTTCGAAAGTTACCCAAATCGGTAAGGGAACATTTCACCCTCCTCTTTTTAAAGGACTTCTTTTTTATAAGACTTTTAATTTACATATTCTTATGATGGGATATGTTATTATATATCCTTATTGATGTAAATGATATTTCCATGTGATGATATACCCTTTTTATCTCTCATCATCTCATTTTCTAAATTTTAAAATGACGTCGTTAGGCTGTCGAATTTCTGTAAGGGAACTTCATAACCCAATTTCAATTATTTGGGTTAAACCTCTACATCTTGATTATGTGATACTATGAATATGTGTGGATGACCTCTGATTATTTTACAATTAATATCCTCTTATATTGGGTGTATTTATATTTTTCACACATAATTATGTGATTGATTTATCCTTAATCTAAGGATACCGTCTTTGTATGGGACTTCATCTCAATCTAATTTCATTGAGGCATATTTTGTTTTATACACAACTGACTTTTATACGGTGTATAAACCCCTTTTACTTTTAATTTTATTCAAAAGGAATCATTTCTGTATGTAGAGTTTTACTAAATGACAAAAAGTATGTTTCTTTTTAACGTATGCGGTGACAACGACCTTTCCGCCGTCACGAGTATTATTTGATCATTGGCTTCCTCAACAAGCCGTAATTTTTTTAAAAGTAAATAAATACCATATACTCTTTTATGTATTTTGGTATTGAAAATGGTTTTGATAATGTATTTTTTTATTTCAATATATTTAAGTGATATATTGTGATTGAAATGTGAAAATGTTTTCTTTCCATTATATTTGTTTTATGTGTTATTATTTTGTAATGGTACTTGTACATTTGATAGGTGGTTACGTGATAAACCATATGATGGGTGGTGCCATGAATACCAGGATGGGTGGTTATGTTATAACCTCCAATGCATTGGGTATGGAAGTTGGCTGTATGGCTATTCCATTTAGTGATATGTGTGGAAGTCAACCGTATGGTTATTCCATTTAAGTATGTTTATGTCCCAAGTTAACGTTATACATTATGTGTTCATTATATGGGTTTTTTCGTAATCTTTTGGTTACCAAAAGGGTAATTAATGATCTTTTATTTAGTGAAGATTATTTACTACTTCATAAAGGTGAAAAGTATTACTTTGATAAAGTATTCATGGTTTACTTGTTGTTTCAAAAAACTAATATTTTTCATTCTTTGTGTTTCCCTTACTGGGCATTTTATGCTCATCCCATGTTTTTGAAATGTTCTCCATAGGACTGAAAGATGAATAGGTTCAAGGATGGGATTAAGGAAAGACATGCTATCTAAAAATGGAACTAAACATGTTTCTTTTTAAGAGTTTATATTTTATGGAAACTGAGTAGAAGTGTGCACTTTGTAATCTTTTGAGATGTAATAGTTATATCCTAATTATCTAAAACTCTAAACCTGAAAAGATCCTCTATGTGAATTATTCATTCGATTCATGATTATGTAATGTTTTAAGGATGGGTTGTTATATGGAGTGAACTATATTACATTATGGGAATTTTTTATTCATTATTCCTGATAATTTAACCTTGAACTATATTTATGAATCAATGTTTTATATTTATTACACACTTCCCATGTTATCATTATCATGGTATATTGTTCCTTATTATTCATGATTACGATTCCATTAAATTATGTTGCACTATGATATTATTATTGTCTAGAATATATCATCGTATGCCATGTTTATTCCCTTACTGCGCTTTATAGCTCACCCATTTCATATGTATGTCCCTATGTTATCTCATATTGTTTAAAATCCGTATATCTCCATAAGCATGTTATGGAGGATTTTAATAATGTTTGTTATATCCAATGATCAATATGATATTCTATGTACCAAATTCTAAAATAAACTAGACATATTGATATATAGTCTTTTATTATGTGTAATATTATGTAATGAAGCATGTTTTAATTTGAAAAAATATATATGATTTGTTAAAGTTTGAATCAAATGAAATGTCTAGTTTTTTATTAGATTATGATTTGAAAACTCTAGTGAAAGCCTCTGGGATAAGACTATGAATATGAAAAAATTCATAAATTTTTGTAATAATATATAAATTGTATTTTCTAGAAAATAAATCCATGTTTGGATATTAAAAGTTGACATGGTTCGGGCATAGATATATCTTTGGTTAACAACTCTGATAAGGTGTGGCGGGCCTGACTCGGCGTAACTCGGTACTTGACAATGGCCCTTAGTGGGCACCTGATGTGACATCCCAGGTAAATTATGAATACGAAGTTTTCATATTTAATAATAATTATGAATTATATTTTAATTTTACTTTAAAGGGGATTATATTTTTTTATGGCATTCCTAACATGCAACTATTGGTTTCTTTTAAATCTTATGTTGCACACAATGATGCGTCATACTAAAAAATTATAATATTATTTTATTAAATGGTAGTTACACCTAGCAGTTGTATTGTAAGGAATGGATAGAACTAACGAAATATGAATATACATTTTTTAAAATGTTTTTACATTTATCCAATAAATGTTAGATGCTTAAAATAATAAAAAATTCAATTTTAAGCATAACTACTCAAATATTTATTAAAAGGTCGATTTTTTGGCTTTTGATGGAGAACCCTCATCAAAATAGGTTTTGGTCACTTTATAATTTTTTATTTGAAAAGATAATATTCTTGTTTATAATAGGGACATGAAAACTTACTTTGGATAAAATTTTGGTTTTTTCTGATAATATTTAATTTGTTATTAATAGTAAAAAATACTGTATTTTATTTCAAAACAACCTTTTAGTCTAATTTATTTATATGGTTAGATTATCTTTCAAAATGGTTTTAATGTATACATAGATTATATTTTTACCATTTAATCTAATGTTGGTCATTGGAAGTAAATTAACATTGAAATTAGACATAAATAAGTTTCAATCTTTTGATAGTTATTATTTCCTAAAAACAATTTTTTTTTCAAAATAATTAATTTCTGCCAAAACTATGTTTTGAATTTGGAAAAATGGATTCCATATTTTTAATCATGAGGTTCAAATTGTCTAGATAAGTAACTTTAATTTTTAGACATTATGAATATTTACTTCAGTCAAAATTTTATTTACCTTTGTTAAAGGGTAAATCTGGTAAATAAGGGTAACAAAATATTATTATAATAATTTTAAATTACCCTTATATTTATACTAATACTATTTTTTGATAAATTTCTGATGATGGGATTTATTGGGTCGATTTTGGGACCCCATGGAGCCACTTGGTAGTGATAATGTCACATTATATTAATTAATTCAATGTAATGAAAAAAATAACATAACCATATATCTTTTAGTAAATAAATTCATACATGGAATTATAAAAGTTATATATTAGAATATAAATATTAATTTTAAATCTAAAAATATTTTTTTAATCTTGATATTTTTTTAAAAATTTTTGACTTCAAATATATAAAATTATTTATGACACAATAATGATGCAATGTTTATATCATTAATTAATAATTTAAATAAATTAGATTATAAAGATTTAAACATCATCCATAACCTATCCAATTCTTATTAGATGATTTTATTTATAAAATGATTCATCTTATATTTTAATTTAATAAGTCTTGGTTTTTTAGATTCTTAACCTCATTATATTATAAAATAATAATTTTAAACATTCCAAAAGTGCCCCTCCTCCACCTTATAAAAATCCCTCACTTCTAAAAAATTACAAACACTTACCAAGCCCATAGGATAGACCAAAATCTGACCAATTAAGTTTCCTACATCCCTATCCTACTACTATAAGCCATATCTTAGGTAGAAGGCACTACAAGTAATCCTTTTTGTTCATCCCAAAGAGAGTTACCTGATTTAAAGGAAACGTCTTATCTTAAGTTATTTTCATTTATTTTACTTCTCCAACCCCTAAAAACATTTTATTACATTATTTTACAAAACAATAAGAATCATAACTAAACTATGTAGTTTTTATGATAATTATTCGAACTATACTTACACACACCTCCATCTAATGGTTAAATAACATATTGTTTCTGGGGACGGAAAACTACTGCCTCATTCAAATGATGATTGTTCAATTATCTTATACCACCTATCATGGTGGCCATTATGATAGAAAATTATTTATATGTTATATATATATTAGGTTTATATTGTTTTTATGTTTCTATATTTTTTATTTATTTCATACCTTTATGGTTCCATATTGGGTAAACGCGATAATTTCATTTGAGGAATTACAGACTACAACCCCCTCAAAGTGATATGACTCATTCATGCCATATGTGGAACATATAAAGCATGAAGAAAGTTAAATTATATATTATATTATACTGTAATTATAATATTCCTATGTATCATTAATTTTTCAAACCATTAAAATACTGAATATCAAGGAATGTAGCGTTCATGCGTACGTACAGATTACCGTCTCCATAAACAGTGCATTTCATTTATTATCTTCAAATGTTATACACTATTATAAATAGATATATATATATACTGGATATATATATATATGATATATATTATATAAAAATAATTAATATAATTTTTTAGATAATTTAATTTTTGACCACATGGACAATTTATAATTATAACAAATTCATTTTTAACTCATGTTCCAATCATCGACAAAATACCCGATTTGAACTCCAATAATTAACTAATTGTTATAGAAATATAATAAATGATTCAAAATTAATAAAAAATATGAAAAAATTTCATATTCAATTAGATATTTAATTTTTTTTTATTATTCAGTAGATTAAATAATGATCGAGTCATGTCGGGCCTGAGGAAAGGGGTTTCTTATGTCACTCTTAATTCTGTGAAATTTCCATTGTTCACCAATTATTTCATGCATGTGGAATATTTTGTAATTCAAATTGATATATATTATCCTAATTATATTTATATTCATGGTATTATTTAATTCATTTGGTTTTTATTAACTTTTTTCATACGACTCCATTGATTACTACGTGGTAAGGGGTTTTCATTTCACATTTTTTTCACGTGAGATTCATGCTATGTTTTCCACTCTTGATTTTTGTGTGGGGTATTTACTTACAATGATTGAATTATATGTATAATATAATTTATTTTATGGGTATTTACATCTTCATTTTATTATACTTCTTTCATGTTGTTTATGTATCAAAAGTTAACAAATCGGTAAGGGATCTTTTTAACCCCATTTCCATTCCTTGAGTTAATCTTATAATTCATAATTATGTGATGAAATGATTATGTGTGGAATCACTATTTGTTTATTTCTGTTTTAACTTCCAATCCAATTTCTGTGGATATAGTTTTGATACATATAATCATGACATTGATAAATTCTCATGTCATCGATATGAACTTAATTAGTGTATTTTTAAGTCAATTTATATTCATTGAGTTAAACATCCTTGTCATATGTGTTGTTTTTACAGAAATATGTTTTAATGTTCTATAATTTATTTAAATTGAATATCTAATCATATTGAGTGTATTTATATTTCTCACACATTATTATGTAATTTATTTACCCTTAATTTAAAGATACAATTTTTATAAGGGATTTCGCCTCTATTTACATTCCATTCAGACATCATTTTTTTATGCACCAATTCACTCTTATATGGTGTATATAATATTGATTGGAATATTATTACTAAATACCTCTATTTTCATGACATTATAATGTTCAGATTAAATTTTATTCCTCAATTATATGTATTTAAGGATCTCTCATTTTGTTAAAAATGGTTTAACTAAAATATCACAAAAAATTTTCAATAATTTATTCTTCTAAATATTTCTCATTAATGTATATGTTTTCAAAATGGATATTAGGATTTATTTATATAAACCATAATGTTTCCAAATGAAGATTCATTTAGAATATTCAAATTGGTATGGGACACTGTGATTCAAAAATCTCTTTATTAATTGTTTTAATTTTTTTTGAAAATGCTTCGATAAATCATTGTTTATTTCAATATCAGAAAATGATATATTGTTATTGAAATGTGGAAATGTTACATTTATGTTATTATTGTTTTGTGTGTTATGAATATGTTATGACTATTGGGCATAGTTTACATATTTAGGAAGTTTCGTGATGAACCTTTGGCCGGTGAGCCTGCTATAGCTCTTCAATGCCTTGGGTAACGTGACAGAGGTAAACGATAATGTTTATCCAAAGTGATTTAGGTAATATACTGTGATGGGTATTCCAACATAACTGCATATGTAGTTATGATAGCTACAATGTAAGTATATTTTTTATTCCACAAGTAACCTTTATGATTTATGATTACATTGTGTTTTTCATAAATATTATTATTTCATAAGGTATGTTATGAATGAAAAGTATGGTTTCATTGAATTTTATTTATTGATGGGATAATGTTTTATTTCCTTATTTTAAAACCCTTACTGAGCTTTTTTCACAACCCATGTTTTTTAAATTTTTTTCAAAGGTCATAAAGTGGAATAGGGTCATGGATAGGATCATGGAAATGACATGTTTTCTAAAACATGGAACAAGAAATGTTTGTTTTTAATATTTTCTATTTTTGAAAAAATGGATACGGATTAGTAGAGTTTATATGTAATGTTCAAGTTGGTATGTAATAGTTGTGGCCAAATTTTCTAAAACACTAAACCTGAAAATATCCTCAATGTGAATTATTTATTTTAATAGGATTTTGTATTGTTTTAAGGTTGGGTCCTTCTAATTGGTATCAAAGTTTGGTTTAGGCAACATTAGGGATTTTGTATTTTTGTTAAACACATGGTTAGTCCCTGTGACTATTATTTCAGTTAAATCCTTTTTTTATATATTTTTCAAATCAAGGAAAGTATATTACAAATGGAAGGAGGATAATCTAAAATGGAATTCCTATATCTTCCTGATGACATGATTGCAATAATTATTGTAAAGTCCTGTTATGATGATTGTGAATCTTTTTCTATCTTACAACTCACTTGCAAGCATTTGTTTGAGATATCAAACACCTACATTGTACCATGATATCATTTTTTATCATAGGTTATATTTAATCAAATCATATTTTCTCAATATTTTTATATTTTCATGAAAAGAAAATATTATCTGGGCATTTTTAAATATTTTACCTTAACACAAGTTATTGATGAATATTATTATTTTAAGAAGGTGTGGAAGAAGTAGACACTTGAACAACCTATTTATGATTGCTTTTATAATACATTATACCAGTACATACTTATTTTATTTTCAAAGGTCAATTGATTGAATTTTTTAACTCAAGTATGGGCTGAATATTTAATAAAAATCATGTTTTATCAGATGTTTTGAAATTATATTTCATACATGATTATTTTCCGAAACTGTTTTTCTATAAACACCCATATGACCCATGTTATATAGGGTGTATTTGGATGAAGAAAGAAAATTAATTTGTAGGTTATCAATGTCATTTTTTCAATCCATGGACCTTCTAACTACGTGATAACGAAGGTGATGAAAACATATGGACACCATGATCAAGGTATTATGTTCATTCTATTGGGAATAATTTTATTTTATCATATGGAGGTGAATAAATAATGTCAATATATAAGATGTTGAGGTCTTAATGTATTAGATGAAAATGAAAGGTATTATAAAATCATTGGGGTTAAAACATGTTAGGGTTTTTTGAGTTTTATTAAAAGGATAACCCAATAGTCTGGTGACAACCTGTTTCATCTGGAAAGGCCGCAAGAATAAATTCCACAACCAAAGGGCGACTAGGGTGCATCACCTAACATTTTCCTACATGAAGTCCCTGGTTAGTATGAATTATTCTATTTAGTTAAAACATTTTATGGATCAAGAATAAGTTGATTTTGGAATATTATTTTTTATCAAATTGATATCCTTAATATAGAAAAATTATTTGGTGATTAAGTGATAAATATTATTTTAGAAGATGTTTGCGTTTAAGGAAATATTAAAATCTTAATGTAAATAGAATACTATGGGATCTCATTTTTGAAGTAATGGTTGGAATTTTATTTTGGAAGAATCTTTGTTTTTATTGTGGAAAAATGACGATTTGGTTCATTTATAGAAATGATTAACCTATCATGGAGAATATGTTATTAGCTTAATAACTATTTAAATTGAGACTTTAAGAGTAACTGATGTTATATGGAGATAAATATTAAGATTTGACTTGGAATACTATGTGACTAAATCCATCTGAGATTTGGGTTTCAATATTAGTTTGGATTACATTGAATAATTTTATGGGAAGTTGTTTATTGAATGGTCTTTGTTGAATATTGGCTATTTTTTAACAAATTTTGGAGTTTAAGAGAAGTATTTATTTTTATAAAGGATTATCCTTTGGTGATTATCTGATCTTTTAATAACCAATTTTGGTTTTGGAAGACGTCTAAAGATATGGGAAAATAATAGTTCATATTTTTTTTATTATGTGATACTCAAGATGTTTATTCATGAACTTCATGTGTGACCAAGTCATCATGAATACTTCCCATTTGGAGAAAAGATAAGTTTGTGGTATAATTTTATTAAAGGATGACACTCTATATGAAAAGTAAGTATATTTACATACAATATTAGTATATTTTTTAATAAACTTCTTCAACTATATGAAAATGATCTTGAAGCAAAAAGGTCATAGGCTCTCTTTTATCATCAGACTTTTACCCAACCACAAATTTATGTTATTGTGGTTGTAAACATTTAGTGATCAATTTCTATATGTGTAGAGACCTAGAGCTTGACATACATGTACATTACATTAATTTTGGGGAATTCTTAATACATAACAAAAAAATCCACCAAAGGACCGTAATAGTTAAGTATCTTTGGAAACATGGAACATAATCTTCTAATCATGGTGACAGATCTTCAACATCTCCCATAAAGATCTTCCAATTGTTTCTTACCTAAAACCATTCTTTAAATCCTGGGGAAAAGAAAACATATAAAGGGTGAGATCAAATTCTTAGTAAGGGTAAGCATGTAGAAAATAAAACAAATCATATACATTTGAACTTAAAAAAAACTTGAACATAATGTTTAAACATAAAAATCTTGAGCAATGACATAAAACATGGCAGTACGTAAGGCATAGATCATAAATGAACATTAATCATGATAAAATATCATGGGAATAAAAGATGTAATTGTGGCAACCATTAAGCACATTATATTATTTCTATATTAGCCAAGGCATTACTTCCAAGACCATCTTAGTGGACAGAGTCCCTTTTTGAATCGAGTTTACTCCTCACTCCAGTCATGTATCACCGAACCAGATTAACTTACCATTCCATCCATGTCTATCTCATGATATATATATATTTACCCAATGAATTAGAGGGAGATATATGTCCCACCCATCTCATATTTAAATCATTATTACATGTGCCACAATATAAACATAAATCATTCATCATAACCCAAAGAATAGAATTGGTTTCATAAACATCATCCCATCATAACATAATCCATATAAAACAAATGGATATCATTTCATAATAAGAAAAGTGAAACCATGTAAATCCTAGAGACATTATACTTGAAACATACACATATGAAATATTGTCATCATAGATGAAAAATGGTTTTGATAAAACACTTGAAATGAATTCTTGAGGAAAATATCCTTTCTTCTTCAAAATCATTTTCTTTTAACAAAATTCCATGAAATTTTAAAAGAAAATGATTTTGTTGAAAATAGTCATGAAATCATGTAGAGGAAGCTTTTTGTAAATATGGAATTATGAAAATGTAAAAATCCGTTCATGCCATATAAGTTAAAAAACATTATTCTCATACATTTGCCGGAAAAGTAAAAAAGTACCTCATATGGTAAACAAAAGAATGATTCCTTACATACAATGTAGTAGAGGTTAAAATTTGGTAAATTGACTTTAAACATACATGAACAATTTTTAGAAAACAGGGACATGGATGATAAATATAACCCCAGTAAATACTTACGAATAAACAATCTGGGGTAAAAATGAGATTGGAAAAGTTATCCATTACCTTAGGTCCGATATGTTTTGTACATATCTTAACTTCTTGTATAATAATTTAAATAATTTAATTGATTTATTAGAGAATCATATTAATTGTTATGATATCATATATGGTTCACTTATGACTTCATATTACCCGTTCTTTTGTAAATTCATTGTTAAAGCAGTGTTTTGGGTAAAATCATTTTATTTGTCGTACGTGTTTGGACTTGTTGTTTTTGATATTATTAAAACATATATCATGATTTAATTACATCCAGAATGTAAATCATGATTTATATATCATATATATTCAGTATGTATATATATATATATATAATAGATAGATAAATGAAATGAAATACACCGTTCATGGAGATGGTAGGCCGTACGTACGCATGAACGCTGTTTTCTTTTCCTTATTGACTTGAACAGAAGTAAATGACATATATATATAAACATAAATAAAGTAGCTTTATCAGGTCATATATTTAATTATTATTCATTATATATAATTTATAATAATTCATGAGTGGTTAACATGGAGACTGAATCTCATCTTGTCATGGAGACGGTAATCTGTACGTATGCACGAGCTATGATATCGTTCCCATAATTATTGAATTGAATTGGAGTGGATGATATAATAACTAAGAATCAGTATGATTTTTTAATAACTATATATAGTTATTAATTACACCATTATACCCATCCATGTAAGGTGGTGGGGGAAAAACATATTACATCATGGCGTGGAGACGGTATTCCATACTTACGCACACGCGGTGATTTCATTTTTCATCGGATGGATAGAAGGTGAAATAGGGTTGTTTTATATTTATAATAACATATCATTATATGATTGATACTTATGTTATTAATTTATGATGAAACAAATAATGAATAAGAATTTGAAGAAGAAAGAAACTTGAATGAATCGGTAGAAGAGATTACCTCTTCTTCGACGCACCCCTTTTAAGCTTCCTCTTAAGGCACTAGAGTTGTTCTATTGAGAAGAACAAAACCTCTATAATGTTTATAGGGAAGTTGAGAAGGGAAATGGGTGGGTTTGGACGAGCTTGAAGGCTATAAATTATGTAAAGGGAAGATGGAGGAGGTGCCCTTTTATAAGGGAGGAGAGGGGCACTTTAGAAAAAACTTAAAATATTATTTTATAATAAAGTCATATTCAGTTTATAATGGCTCCAAAGTGACTTATTTATAATATAAAGAAGGGTATGGGTCTAAATCTTCTAAAACAATATGTTTTAGGCATGTTTAGGATACTAATTTAACCTTAACATTTAGATTTAACTCTAAGTTAAATAATTTAAATTTTACCATGTCTTCTTGTTTTCTTACATTATATGGTTAATAAACATACTATAAAAATCCAAAAGAACCCCAATTGGTTCATTAATAATATATATAACCTTATCTAATTCATTTTGCCGAACCTTATAGTTTTAGGAATATAATAACAATTAATAATATAATATTTGTTTTAAAAACTATTTTATGACAATTTTGACACTATTTGGTAATTGATTTTTGTGAAAATCATAAAAGAATGATTAGTTCGAACAAAATTACTTAAATGAATACTAACATGTTGTCACGACCCATCCTCAGGGCCCGTGTCGTGACTACCCCAAGCCCGCCTTCCATAGGCCAGGGGCTGGCGACTAGCACCAAGGCGTAAATTCCCGATAAAAAGGGAAGTCATTGCCTTTGTAAAGTAAACAAACACCACAGAGCAAGCAAGCAGTAGAAGTGAACACTAAGTAAAATATGGTACAATAGTAAGTTCGGAAAAGTAAGTAGGCCAGTATACAAACCCAAACTGAAAGTAAAGTACAACTGGAAGGGAAAACAACAACTGAAAAGTAAAGCCGCAACACCGAGCTGTCCACTGGAAATCCCACCTGAAGGGTGAGTACAGATAGCCTCCTCTACTCCTCGGGTCCAGAAGACCGCTCCGAGTACATCCCGTCCAGTGGTCCACCTCCAGGTACCATCCTTCTCCGCAAGTCTCAACCACGATAAGCGTTTTACGTCGTCTGCAACCAACACAACGTAGTGCGGGCATAGCCCGCGCAGGGGTGAGTATAATCTACTCAGTAGGGACCTCGAGACCCCTGAAGGTCTCCCTAAATCCACAAAGTAAAGATGAAATCACGAAAAAACATCCGAAACTGCTTAGGTATATGACCATACATATACCTAAGTCATCAATTCTCGTTCGGCTCCAACATCCGAGCCCGAGTACAACCCAGTCCACACAGGGAAGCAAAACGTAAATCCACACAGGATAGCACAACACAATCCACATAGGAAAGCAAAACGTAAATCCACACAGGATAGCACAACACAATACACATAGGAAATAAAAATGTAAATCCACACAGGATAACACAACACAATCCACATAGGAAAGAAAAATAGGATTCCGCTCACATAGGTATACTTCTTCGTAAGATGATAGAGATGATCAGATATATCCACTAATTCATCTAAGTCGTCGGACCCACAAAGGATCGATAGGTACTAACCCACACAATGACCCAGGAAGGGTCTGACCCACAAAGGATCGATAGGTAACTAACCCTCGCAATGACCCACATAGGATCGGACCCACACAGGATCGATAGGTAACTAACCCCCGCAAAGACCCACACAGGATCGGACCTACACAGGATCGATAGGTAACTAACCCCTGCAAAGACCCATACAGGATCGGACCCACACAGGATCTGTAGGCGTTGGCTCACACAGAACCGCTGAGTGCTGACCCACACAGGATTGAACCCACACAGGATCAGTAGCACTGATCCACATAGGATCGATGAGTGCTGAAGTCGTCGCCGTCGAATCCACTGAGGATCTCTATACAGTCGTCGTCGTTGTCACAGTCGCAACACAGCCATCACTAGGGTTCCCGCACACAGCAAGCTCGTTTGGGAGGGTCCTCTCCATGAGCCGAGAGGCTGATATATCAACTAACACATAGTCCAGAGTTGATGTATCCAAAAGTTCCGTATCGTCAACAAGAACTCAACGTCGCAGACGACGCGTCAATCGAACGCCCGGTCTGAGAGTTATTGGCCTTTTCATCCCAGGGGCCCAGTTGGTTTTTAAGGAAAAACCAAACCGACCGTACTCCACCTGTGTCCAAAGCTCGGGCGGGTTACGCCAAAAGATCTGTCTCACATAGAGGAATCCAACAAAGTCGGCGGCACGTCATTCAGACGTTCGGAGCTTAAGATATGAGCGTTTCCGCTCCGAGGGCCCGGTTGGTTTCGTGTACGAACCAACCTGGACGAACTCAAAGTATTCTGAAACCTTGAGTGTGATATACCGAAATTACCATCTCGATCCGAGGATCGCATCGCCACTGACAGCTCATCGATCGGAGGTCCGTAGCCCGAGATATGGGCAAAAGACCAAAAAGGTTCCGAAAACGGGGGTGTCGGGCCCAGACCGACCCGGCCCGAGACCCCCTGGGTTGGCCCGACAGTGTGCGGCCCGGCCTGGAGGTCCGGAACACTGGCGTTCGGTGCCAGCTGGCACGGCCGAATGGCCGGGCCGTTCGGTTTAGCGGGGGGGGGGGGGGGGGGGGCGCTGCCCCCTGCGGTTTGTAACCACGACCCCCTTAATTGGGGCCGATTGCTGGCCGGTCGGGGGTTTGAACCCCCGACTGTTCTCCTGTCCGACCTGCCCACCCCGGCCTGCCGGTTTCTGCCACCACGGTACCGGCGACGGCTGGTCCCCTCCCTGCTCCGACATCGGCGGCCCGGAACCGGCCGCCGGTCACCCTACTCAGCCGCGGCCCAGAACCAACCTCAGCTTGGTTCGTCCGGTGTGGCGCGACGGTGCCACGCCCCTCCACCACGGCCCCGCTCCGGCCGTGGTGTCTTCGGTTCTCTTCGACGCAGTGCGACGACGTCACGTCATTGTTGGATTTCACGGCGCGGCGCGACGGCGCCACACATTCCTTACCGC
Source organism: Viscum album (assembly GCA_963277665.1). NCBI lineage: Eukaryota > Viridiplantae > Streptophyta > Magnoliopsida > Santalales > Viscaceae > Viscum > Viscum album. The sequence goes on along the minus strand of OY728152.1, from coordinate 1,555,014,805 downwards.
ACGATTCCGCGTGGTGCGTCGGCACCACACCATTCCGTTCCAAACCAAAAAATAACCAAAAAGGATAAAGGAGGTGGGTCGACCGTGTTTGTGCGGTCCGGCCCCCCTCTCGTTAATCGATAGCATTTGGTCATATTACATGAATAACATCAAGTAATATTCACGAACAAAATAAAATAAACAAACCCCTACCTCGAGCGTAGCTTGAACGGAGGTTCGTCAAACGAGGATTCGTCACAGAAAAAGATGCCGCAGAAGGTGATGTTGCGGAAGGATACGTCGCGGAAGAAGACGTCGCGGAAGAACCGTCGCGGTCTACGGCGTCGTGTAGTCGGTCTCCGAGGACTCCGTGTTCTTCGATGGAGTCCGATGTGTTCTTCGCGTTCTTCATCGAAGATGAAGAAGTTCCTCAATCCTTAGCCTTTTCCTCCCCATGAATCCACCACAAGAAACTAACCCAAAATAAATTAAGCCATAACTTAATTTATTAACTAGACATGAGTTTGAAATTCAAACCTACACACACATTAAACTCACACCATTAATAACATAAGTTATTAATACTTAAGTTATCAAAATTAAAAGGTGAGTTGAGGGGGGTTGAGGAATATGAAGGGGTGGGGTTCGTTTGGGCCCCACCACCCTCATAACCTCCCTTGGGAAGTTGGGTAGTTACCCAACTTCCTCCCAAATCCTTAAACCACTTAAAGAAAATAAAAAATTGTAATTAAAATATAAATTTAAATTCCACAATTTTTATCATCTTCTCTCGTGAAAATGCAACCCCGGAACAGGTGTTCCTAAGAAATTACCGGTGCTATGGTTCCATCGGTGCCATCTGAATTCGATTCCGAGCACCGGTTCAAAATTTAGAAATTCCCGCTCATTCGTTCACTAAACGTACCCAAGCTAAACTTCAGATAGAAATTCCGGGCACACCGGGCCTCAGAATCATGTGTCGTTAGAAACTGCGTTCTTGTAAAATCTCAAAGAAAATTAGGAAAAAATTTTCCTTGACTTTTACGGGTCTTTACATTACTCCCACCTCAGGTCTTTACGTCCCCGTAAAGATACATCATAATCTAGGGAAACAAATGTGGATACTGAGCACGAATCTGAGCCTCCCGCTCCCATGTACTCTCCTGGAGGCTCTCGTGCTGCCATATGATGCACACTAGAGGAATCGACTGTCCACACAGGACCCGCTCCTGTCGATCCTCGATCTCCACTGAGACCTCCTTAAAAGTCACCCAATCATCAACGTCTAGCTCCACATGGTCAAAGATATGCGTCGGGTCATGCACGTATCTCCTCAGCTGAGATACGTGGAAGACGTCGTGCACCCGGTGCAACTGAGGTGGTAGAGCCAGGCGATAAGCTACCTTTCCAATCATGCTGAGGACCTCGAACGGTCCGATGAAGCGTGGAGACAACTTGCCGCCTCGGCCGAATCTCCATAATACATGTCGAGGTGAGACACACAAGAAGACGTGGTCGCCATCCTCGAACTCTAGTGGCCTCCGCCTCCTGTCAGCATAAGACTTCTGCCGACTCTGAGCTGTCCTCATCCGCTCCTGGATGACCTAGACCTTCTTTGTCATGGCCTGGACCATCTCCGGTCCCACAACTGCTGACTCCCCAGGGTCTGTCCAGCACAAAGGAGATCTACAAGGTCGGTCGTACAATGCCTCCTATGGTTCCATCCCGATGGTGGAGTGGTAGCTGTTGTTGTGTGCAAACTACACCAAGGGTAGGTGGTCCTCCCAGCTCCGACCAAAGTCGATGACACATGCGTGGAGCATGTCCTCGAGAGTCTGAATGATCCTCTCCGTCTAACCATTTGTCTGAGGGTGAAAGGCAGTGCTCAAACATAGCTGCGTCCCGAATGCCTCCTGCAACCCCTTTCAAAGCTGGGAAGTAAATCGAGCATCTCGATCAGAGACGATAGATGATGGCACACCGTGAATCCGTACAATCTCTTGAACGTAAAGTCGTCCCAAGCTCTCCAATGAGCCCTGCTCTCTGATGGGTAAGAAGTGTGCCGACTTGGTGAGTCAGTCGAAAATCACCCAAATGGGGTCGTGACCTCTGGAAGTGCGTGGAAGTCCAGTCACAAAGTCCATAGATATGCCATCCCACTTCCACTCCGGGACCTCCAAGTGTTGTACCAAGCCTGCTATTACCTGGTGTTCTGCCTTCACCTGCTGACAGGTGAGGCATCGAGAAACGAACTTCGCCATAGCCTTCTTCATGCCCGACCACCATTTCTGTCATCTAAGATCCTGGTACATCTTAGCCACTCCAATATGTATCACTAAAGGAGAAGTGTGAAAATCCCTTAGCACCTCCTCCCGTAAAGCAACTGGTACCAAGGTACGTCCTCTGAAAAGGACGTCGTGCTCTGCTTTAAAGGAGAAACCATCAGGTGCCTGTCCTGAGGATATCTGTGCATGCCACGTCTCAAAGTCAGTGTCCCCACACTGTGCCTCTCTGACCCACTGCAGTAGTGGAGATATGACTGTGAGAGACTGAAGGAAGGCTGCCCCATCTCTATCCACGAAGGATATCTGCAAAGAGGCTAGCTGCTCTGTCGCCTCCTCAAGTAGCTGAAAGCCCGTCCTCCTGCTGAGAGCATCGACTAATACGTTCCCCTTCCTCCTTAATGTTCCGCAAAGCTGCAAAGATTTCTCCTTTTCCGAAAAGGGAAATATGGTCTCATCCCCTGGATGAACCACGTTCCTTTCCTAATATAGTCAATCCCATCATGATTAGTTAATTCATGGCATGGGTGACGTCATAAGGCCTCGACGCTGCTACCAAGAGATCCAACTGTTACTCTCGCCTCCAAGGGTTGAGTCAAACTGTCGGCATAAGTGTGTGGCCATTGGGTCTCCTCCAGTAAGAATCTCGCAAGTGAGGGTCAAGTCAACAGTTTTTAACCGGCACCTCTTAGAAATAACAAACAAAAGACAAGAAAGAAAATTTCACCATTGCAAGTGTCTTTTATTACTTCAACTCAAAGTACAAGGACACAAGGCAACACAAAATATGAAGCTAGAGGCATTATGGGCAAAGGACTCTAGGCCTGGAGCTAGTCCCATACTAGTCCACCCGCTTCCGGAGCTCCATGATTGTAAGATTCAGCTGCCTGAAGCTGTGCTCTCCCCTGAGGTCGGGGTGGACCTCCTGGTGGTGGTGGTGGTGGTAGAGCCTCAAGGCGTCACCCACCACCTGCTGCTCATCTTGCTCCTCTGCCTCGTCCACCTGCTCCCTGTGGACTGCCACAGTCGAACCTCTAACTCTTCCTAAGTGGTTCCTCAACCGTCTACTGCTCCTCTGCATGGCGGGTCGGGCAGTCACGAGCCATGTGGCCCTGCCCGCCACATGCATAGCACTGTATTCCACTCGTAAGACTGGTTCTGCTGCGTGTGCCCCACACCTCCGAGCCAGTATTTTGTGGTCGTCCACCCGTTGTCCTAGCCCACTTGGACCTCTGCGACATCTGTCTACTGCTGGCTGCAGAAGACTCCGCCACGTGTCGCCCTGCGGTAGGTCTTGCCGCTGGTGAAGGCTCAAAAAGAAATCTCTCGATCAAAAGGGCTCACTCGAGTACTCATGCCTGGGTCGGAATGCTGAGGGAGATTAGCGATGCCCAGATCTCATGCCTCAATCCCTGCTCAAAGGTCCAGGCCCGGAAGTATGGGTCCCGTACCATGTCTGTCGAGTAGCGCGAGAGATCAGTAAATCTCACCGAGTACTGGGCGACTGTCAAGCTGCCCTGCCGCAGCTGAAGAAGCTTCTGGATGTGCACCGTATGGAGGGTGGCTGGTACGAACTCCGAGCATAAGAGGCTCTCAAAGTCCGTCCAGAGAAGAGATGCCTCAACGTGCACCTGGAGCATCAAGCTCCACCATCGGCCTGCTGTCGCATGCAGTAAGCTCGCTGCGAGGATCACCATGAGGTCTGCTGGTGTCCTCACTAACCAAAAAACTCGTACCACTGCCTCCAGCCAGTCCATGGCTGCCTGGGGGTTCGTCTGCCTATGGAACCTGGGCGGTCACTGGCACTGAAACTCATGCAGTGCACTAAGGCTACGTGCATCATCAGCAGCTGGGGCTGGAAGCATCGGTGGCTCGGCGGGTAAAGGTACAACCGGTGCCTCAACTGTCAAAGGGCCCTGCACCGAGGCCTCGTCGCTCAGTGGGATGTCATCACGCTCAACTCTCGGAACCCTAGCTGGATGCCGTCGTGGGGCCATCCTAAAAAGAAACAGGTGCGCCATGGTCAAACAGTATACCTGGTGATCTGACACAAGTAATCACATAGAAAACTTGAAACACACATGCAATCAATGTTTTCCTGCATTAAGTCGGAAATCAGAAGTCAGGGCCCTGGTGTACAGATACGTCGGCCGCCGCACCAACACTGGACTCCCTGGACTGATAACCACAACCAATACGCTTAACACTATTGCTTCACATAGAAAAATATCAGAGTCACAAGTTCTGTGGTAGAACTGAACTCCTCTGATACCAATTTTTCATGACCCATCCTCGGGGCCCATGCCTTGACTACCCCAAGCCCTCCTTCCATAGGCCAGGGGCTGGCGACTAGCACCAAGGTGTAAATTCCCGATAAAAGGGAAGGAATTTCCTTTGAAAAGTAAACAAACACCACCGAGAAATCAAGCAGTAGAAATAAAAACTAAGTAAAAGCTGGTATAATAGTAAGTGTGGAAAAGTAATTGGTCAAGTATAAAAACCCAAACTGAATGTAAAGTACAACTGGAAGGGAAAACAGTAGCTGAAAAGTAAAGCCGCCACACCGAGATGTCCACTGGAAATCCCACCTGAAGGGTGAGTATAGATAGCCTCCTCTGCTCCTCAGGTCCAACCGACCACTCCGAGTACGTCCCGTCCAGTGGTCCACCTCCAGGTACCGTCCTACTCTGCAAGCCTCAACCACGATCAGCGTTGTATGTTGTCTGCAACCAACACAACGTAGTGCGGGCATAGCCCGTGCAGGGGTGAGTATAAGCTACTCAGTAGGGATCCCGAGACCCCCGGAGGTCTCCCTAAATCCACAAAGGAAAGATGCAATCACGAAGTAACATCTGACACTACTTAGGTATATTCCCATACATATACCAAAGTCATCAATTCTCGTTTATCTCCAACATCCGAGCCCAAGTACAACCCAGTCCACACAGGGAAGAAAAACGTAATTCCACACAGGATAGCACAAAAAAATCCACATAGGAAAGCAAAACGTAAATCCACATAGGATACCACAACACAATCCACATAGGAAAGAAAAACGTAAATCCACACAGGATAACACAAAACAATCCACATAGGAAAGAAAAATAGGATTCAGCTCACATAGGTATACTTCTTCGTAAGATGATTGAGATGATCAGATATATCCACTGATTCATCTAAGTCATCGGACCCACAAAGGATCGATAGGTACTAACCCCCGCAATGACCCAGGAAGGGTCTGACCCACACAGGATCGATAGGTAACTAACCCCCACAATGACCCACACAGGATCGGACCCACACAGGATCGATAGATAACTAACCCCCACAAAGACCCACACAGGATCAGACCCACACAGGATTGATAGGTAACTAACCCCCGCAAAGACCCACACAGGATCAGACCCACAAAGGATATGTAGGCACTGGCTCACACAGAACCGCTGAGCACTGACCCACACTAGATCGGACCCACACATGATCGATAGCACTGATCCACATAGGATCACTGAGTGCTGAAGTCGTCGCCGTCGAATCCACTGAGGATTTCTGTACAGTCGTCGTCGTCGTCACAGTCGCAACGCAGCTAGCACTAGGGTTCCCACACACAGCAAGCTCGTTCGGGAGGGTCCGCTCCATGAGCCGAGAGGCTGATATATCAACTGACACATAGTCCAGAGTTGATGTATCCAAATGTTCTGTATCATCAACAGGAACTCAACGTCGTAGACGGCGCGTCAATCAGACACCCGGTCTGAAAGTTATTGGCTTTTTCATCCCAGTGGCCCGGTTGGTTTTTAAGGCAAAACCAACCTGACCATTCTCCACATGCGTCCAAACCTCGGGCGGAGTATTCCAAAATATCCGTCTCACTTATAGGAATACAACAAAGTCGACAGCACGTCATTCAGACGTCCAGAGCTTAAGATATGAGCGTTTCCGCTCTGAGGGCCCGGTTGGTTTCATGTATGATCCAACCCGGCTGAACACAAAGTATTCCGAAACCTTGAGCGTGATATACCGAAACAACTTTCTCGATCCAAGGATCGCATCACCGCTGACGGCATGTCGATCGGAGGTCCGTAGCCCGAGATATGGGCAAAAGACAAAAAAGGTACCGAAAACGGGGGTTTCGGGCCAGGACCGACCCGGCCCGAGACCCCCTGGGTCAGCCCGGCAGGGCGCGGCCCAGCCCGGCCTGGGTGCGGCCCGGCCCGGCTTCTGGCCTGGCAGTCCGGCACGCTGGCGCGCGGCGCCAGCTGGCTCGGCCGATCGGCCGAGCCGTTCGGTTTAGCGGGGGGGGGGGGGGGCACGCGATTTGTAACCGCTGTCCCCCTTAATGGGGGCCACTTGCTAGCTGGTCGTGGGTTTGAACCCCCGGCTATTCTCCTGTCTGATCGGCCCGCCCCGACCGGCCGGTTTCTGCCACCACGGGACTGGCGATGACCGGTCCCCTCCCTGCTCCGACACCGGCGGCCCGGAACAGGCCGTCGGTCACCCTGCTCAGCCGCGGCCCGGAACCAACCGCGGCTTGGTTCATCCGGCGCGGCGCGACGGCGCCACGCCCCTCCGCCACGGCCCCACTCCGTCCCTGGTGTCTTCAGTTCTCTTCAACGCGGCGCGACGGCGTCGCGTCCTTGTTCGATTTCACGGCGCGGTGCGACGGCGCCGCACATTCTTTACCACATGATTCCGCGTGGTGCGTCGGCACCACACCATTCCGTTCCAAACCACAAAAGAACCAACAAGGATAAAGGAGGTGGTTCAGCCGTGTTTGTGTGGTCCGGCCCCCATCTCGTTAATCGATAGCATTTGGTCATATTACACGAAGAACGTCAAGTAATATTCACGAACAAAATAAAATAAACAAACCCCTACCTCGAGCGTAGCTTGAACGGAGGTTCATCAAATGATGATTCATCGCGAAAAAAGACGTCGCAGAAGGATATGTTGTGGAAGGAGACGTCGCGGAAGAAGACGTCGCAGAAGAACCGTCGCGGTCTACGGCGTCACGTAGTCGGTCTCCGAGGACTCGGTGTTCTTCGATGGAGTCCGATGTGTTCTTCGCGTTCTTCGTCGAAGATGAAGAAGTTCCTCAATCCTTAACCTTTTCCTCCCCAAGACTCCACCACAAGAAACTAACCCAAAATAAATTAATCCCTCACTTAATTTATTAACTAGACATGATTTTGAAATTCAAACCTACACACACATTAAACTCACACCATTAATAACATAAGTTATTAATACTTAAGTTATCAAAATTAAAAGGTGAGTTGAGGGGGGTTGAAGAATATGAAGGGGTGGGGTTCATGTGGGCCCCACCACCCTCATAACCTCCCTTGGGATGTTGGGTAGTTACCCAACTTCCACCCAATGCCTTAAACCACTTAAAGAAAAAAAAATTGTAGTTAAAATATAAATTAAACTTCCACAATTTTTATCATCTTCTCTCATGAAAACTCCACCCAGGAATAGGTGTTCCTAACAATTACCGGCACTACGGTTCCATCGGTGCCCTCAGAATTCGATTCCGAGCACCGGTTCAAAAGTTATAAATTTCTGCTCGTTCGTTCACTGAACGTACCCGAGCTAAACTTCGGATAAAAATTCTGGGCACACCGGGCCTCGGAATCATGTGCCGTCAGAAACTGTGTTCTTGTAAAATCCCAAAGAAAATTAAGAAAAAATTTTCCTTGACTTTTACGGGTCTTTACACATGTCATAGTAGCATAAAAAATAATTATAATTCATAAAAAGTCTAAAATTACATTTATTTGGGTATTTATAATATCAATTATGTTAATATTTCATTAATAAGGTAATTACTACATCATCATTATGTCATAAATAAATAAATTTATTTAATTTTTAAAAATTATAAATAAAATACTATTATGTAGGAAATATTTTTATATTTCTAATTAATATTTTTAGTCCAATTTATCTTCTATATAACCCTATATTAAAAATGTTTTAGTTATTACACATTGAGTATAACTATTTTAACTCTTTTTTAAATAAAAGAATAATAAATGTCATAATCTAATCCAAGTGGACCTAAAGGGTAATAGTTTATTCCTAATATTTTTTTTGGTCTAATTACATTTGTCAAAGAGAATTAGGACACGTTTTAGGGTAATGATAATATCATTTTTACCCTTAATTACCATATTTACTATTAACTGTGGTAAATAAAAGTAAAAAGTTACTATTCACAAAAAATTATTTTTATCTTATTGAACCACGTTTTAATCTTTGATATTAACCATTTCTCTCGTATTTCTGAAATTCCACTCACAGAAGCGGTAAAATTAAGTTTTAAGTAAATTTTTAAATTCTCTATGGAGGTGGGTTAAAGAAAGTGAAAAGTACAATAAAATTTTTATTTATCTAAAATTATTATAAAATGACTCCAATGAATTACATTGAGCTTATATATGTATTATGTATCAATTTTGACCAAAAATAAATTTAAATAAAATAAAAAATATTTTAAATAAAAAGCCGATTTTTAAATAGTATCCCAGGGTTTTCACTATTCATCAAAAATTGAAAGTTTTCAGAAAAATACAAAAAATTCACCCTAGGATAATTTCGATATTCCGAATCCAAAAATGAAGTCCATATTGAATGATAAAATTTATAAAATTTCAAAAAGTGGGTATGACTATTCATAACGGCTAGTTTATATAATATTTTAATAACATATCATTGTTTAGTGAAACTCGGTATTGCGTACAACACACGCTATCATGGAAGGTCGCGATTGCGTGTAATGAAATACAAGTCAGGGTTGCGTGTAGGTAAATATTCCTTTATTAATGTGTATAATAGAATCCAGCCGTATTACATTTATACATTGAATATATATATATATATACACTCAATGTTGCGTAGAATAACTTCTATCAAACGAACTTGAAATTTTGTGTAACATGATCCGAGAATAGTGTTGTGTATACTGCAATCTAATACCATGATGTGTATAGTGAAAGATAATCTTGGTTTATCATAAAACACAAGACATAAAATAAATTAAAAAGAATACTTCTCATAAAATCTCGGGGTGTTACATTCTACCCCCCTTAAAATGAATTTCTCCCTCAAAATTCATCGTGGTTATAAATCATTTACTACTTGAAAGTTTCTTTCATAGAAACCAACATTGTAAAAAGGAATGCTAAAACATAATTTTAAAGACTAATTTATGAAACGTAATGGTTATCCAAATTAACTCATCACTGGGTTTCCACATAGAAGAACATTGGTGAAAATATGGATATGGAAGAGAAATGTAACCATCAAGTTCTGATGGACAGTGGTTGAGAACATGGCTATGAAAAAGCCAAAAATCACAAAGCTATAAATTTTTTGATTATCTAAGGTACCATCAGATTCATCAGATATGAGGACACTAGGACAAACATTTTTTGTTTTCAAGATCATATCCCTAATATTGATGAATTTTTGAATTAAAAGAAATAATTAATTGATTTTGGTACAATATCATTGTTGTTCATGCCTTGAACAATTTCCACTTCATCTCATAAATAAATGAAGTTGAATTTGTCTTTTGTGAAGTGTTAGCAGATCATGCGATAGAATGATAGGTCATTCCATCTATCTCAAACATAAGGTTAGAAAAAGATCTATACACAAGTACATTTGTTGTGAGATTAATCGTATATGGTTCTAAAAATGGACTTATACTTCATCTATCATACCACTTAATAAAATAAAGCTAGTTTCTACTAAATAGGGACCACTTGTAGGCCAGTGGTAGGTGATAAAGGCCTGCCGCACTTCGTTTGTGGGTTCGATTCTCACAGCCTCGTCCGACGCGACGGGTTGTCGCCGGTTCTGTAGGTTGTCCCTTTTTTTAAACTACAATATTACAACATTCCATCAATAATATCTAGAAAAAAAATTCTATCCTTAAACAATACTAACTTATGTTCAACATAATCCATTCGAATATTTAGGCTTATCAAAATTACTTCTTTCCAAACTCATTGTATAAAGAGAACGATTACTAAAAAGGTCATATAACAGGCATGTGAATACCATCATTAATCCCTCATATATCACATGATATATCTTGTTGATCTCATTACAAACATGTGAATACCTTAATCTTGTATTCTCTTGAAAAATGAATAACTATTGAACCTTAGTGAAAACATGAATTCTATCAAAAGTTAACTCTTTCCACATACCAAAATCCCAAAAATTCAATATACTCAAAACATGATATCACTTTGTCCTTATATCAATCATGAGCTCCTGAATACTATCAAACATATTATTTTCTCCTTATCCCTTCGTTATGTGCATATCATCTGTTTTCCAAAAATATTTCATTCACTTTTCATGGTTACCAGTACAATATAATTATTTAAATCCACAATGGAAAAATACATAGATATTCAAATATACCATAAAATTACCTCAACAACATTCTTCTTGAATACCAATACATAAACACTTCAATCCATTCTCTTTAATGATTCTCATGGAATAAGTCCTTACTTGATTTAGAAGTAACCTCATAGGTCAGGGCATTGAGTTGGGTAATTCCCATTTTCTCCATAGATAAGACATTGGACTCCATAACAGTCTGACACTCTATGACCCTTATCTCCACACTGATAACATCTTCCCCTCCATTTGATGTATTCATCAAGGTTCTTCTTCCCATCTTTAGAAATATCAATCTTCCTTTCTCTATGCTCCTCACCATGCGAATATGCATAAAATTGCATCTACCGCTTATTTTATGAATTAGAAATAACACTAAAGTTCACCTTGTTAATCATATATCACGATGACTGATTCAACATAATCACAAAATCTTTGTTTCTAGGAATTACGCAATTCCATTTATCATAGTCACCGATTTGTCCGTTGGATTCAATATTGACCCAATTCGTTCTGGTTCCATCCATTTACTAAAACCAAAAACCATGGTGTAAGAAACATTTAAAATAAAAAGGAACCACATAATCATAAAAAGTCACTTATGGGATGTCTAACTTATCACACATTCTTTAATCCATGACACCCTAGGTTCACCCTAGGTTATTCATTATCGTTTACATAATTCTATGACTGTAACCTATAGTTATACTAGGCCATAGGTACAGACCTAGAATTAAATTAGAAATATATCTAGGGATCTCTCTAAAGTTCTGGCATACTAGTTTCCAAAGATTGACTAAACCTTCCCTCTAATACCAACTGTAGAGACCCAGAGCTTGACATACATGGAAATTACATTAATTTTGCGGAATACTTAATACATAACAAAAACAGACACCAATGTACCATAATAGTTTAGTGTCTTTGGAAACTTAGATCATAATCTTCTAATTATGGTGTAAGATCTTCTAAATCTCCCATAAAGATCTTCCGATTTTGTTATCTTACCTAAAACCTTTCATTAAATAATGGGGAAAAGAAGATATATAAAGGGTGATCTCAAATTCTCAGTAAGGGTAAGCATGGAGAAAATAAAACAAATTATATATATTTGAACTTAAAAAAACATGAACATAATGTTTAAACATAAAAAATCTTGGGCAATGACATAAAACATGGTAGTAGATAAGGAATAGATCATAAAGGAATATTAATCATGGTAAACTAGCATGGGAATAAAACATGTAATTGTGGCAAACATTAAGCACATGATATGGTTTCAATGGTAGCCAAGGCATTGCTGCCAAGACCATCATAGTGGACAAATTCCCTTTCTGAATCGAGTTCACTCCACGTTCCATTCCTGTATCACTGAACGAGATTAACGTACCATTCCAGCCATGTCTATATCATGAGATATAAATCTTTACCCAATGCATTGGAGGGAGATATATATCCCACCCATCTCATATTGAAATCACTCTTACGTGTGCCACAACATAAACATAAATCATTCATCATAACCCAAATAATAGAAAGGTTTTCATAAAAATCATCCCATCATAACATAATCCATATAAAAAAAATTGATATCATTTCATCATAATAAAAGTGAAACCATGTAAATTATAGAGACATTATACATGAAACAGACACATATGAAATAATGTCATCTTAGATGGAAAATGGTTTTGATAAAACACTTGAAATGAATTCTTGAGGAAAATTTCCTTTCTTCTTAAAAATCATTTTATTTTTACAAAATGCCAAGAATTTTTAAAAGAAAAGTATTTTTTTGAAAATAGTCATGAAATAATGTATAAGAAGCTTTATGTAAATATGGAATTATGAAAATGTAAAAATACTTTCAAGTCGTATAAGTTTAAAAAAACATTTTTCTCGTACTTTTGCCGGAAAATTCAAAAAGTACCATGTATGGTAAACAAAAGAAAGAATCCTTACATACCATGTATTAAAATTAAAAAATGGGTAAAAATTACATTAAACATACATGAAACCATTTTTATAAAACAGGTACATCGATGATAAATATAACCCCAGTAAATACTTATGAATAAACAATCTCGGATAAAAATGATATTGGAAAATTTATCCCTTACCTTAGGTTCGATATGCTTCGTACATATCCAAACATCCTGTATAATGATTTAAATAATTTCATTGAATAATTAAAGAATCATATTAATTGTTATGATATCATATATGGTTCACTTATGACTTTATATTACCTGTTGTTTTGTAAATTCCTTGTTAAAGCAGCATTTTGGGTAAAATCGTTTTATTTATGGTACGTGTTTTGAATTGTTGTTCTTGATATTATTACTACATATATCATGATTTAATTACATCTATAATTTAAATCAAGATTTATATATCACATATATTCATTATATATATATATATAATAGATAGATAAATGAAATGAAATACGCCGTTCATGGAGACGGTAGGTCGTATGTACGCATGAACACTGTTTTCTTTCCCTTATTGACTTGAAAGGAAGTAAGTAGATGACATATATATATAGATACACACACACATAAATAAATTAGCTTTATAATGTCATATATTTCATTATTATTAATTATATATACTTTATAATAATTCATGAGTGGTTAACATGGAGACTGAATCTCATCTTGTCATCGAGATGGTAATCCGTACGTACGCACGAGCGATGATATCGTTCCCATAATTATTGAATTGAATTAGATTGGATGATATAATAACTCAGAATCTGTATTATGTTGTAATAACTATATATAGTTATTCATTTCCCCATTATACCCATCCAAGTAAGGTGGTGGGGGAAAAACAGATTACACCACAACGTGGAGATGATATTCCATACGTACACACGCACGGTGATTTCGTTTTTCATCGGATGGATAGAAGGTGAAATAAGGTTGTTTTAGATTTATAATAACATATCAGTATATTAGTCACACTGATTTTATTAATTTATTATGAAACAAATAATTAATAAGAAGTTGAATAAGAAATAAACTCGAATGAATCATTAGAAGAGATTACCTCTTCTTCGACGCACTCCTTTTAAGCTTCCTCTTAAGGCACTAGAGTTGGTCTTTTGAGAATACCACAACCTCTATAATGTTTATAGGGAAGTTTAGAAGGTAAATGGACAGGTTTTGACTGATCTTGAAGGCTATAAATTGTGTAAAGAGAAGAGAGATGAGGTGCCCTTTTATAAGGGAGGAGAGGGGCACTTTAGAAAAAACATAAAATATTATTTTATAATAAAGTCATATTCGGTTTATAATGGCTCCAAAGTGACTTCTTTCTAATATAAATAAGGGTATGGGTAGAAATATACTCAACCAATAAGTTTTAGGCATGTTTAGGTTATTAATTCAACCTTATCATTTATATATAACTCTAAGTTAAATAATTTAGCTTTTACCGTGTCTTCATGTTTACTTACACTATATGGTTAATAAACATACTATAAAAAGCCAAACAAACCCCAATTGGTTCATTAATAATATATATAACCTTATATAAGTCATTTTACTGAACCATATATTTTTAGTAATAGAATGACAATTAATAAAATAATATTTGTTTTAAAAACTATTTCATGTCCATTTTGAAACTATTTGGTAATTGATTTTTGTGAAAATAATAACAACATGATTAGTTCGACAAAAGTTACTTTAATCAATACTAACATGTCATAGTAACCTAGAAAATTATTTTAATTCATAAAAAGTCTCAAATTACATTTATTTGGGTATTTATAATATCAATTATGTTAATATTTCATTAATAAGGTAATTACTACATCATCATTGTGTCATAAATAAATTTATTTATTTAATGTCTAAAAGTTATAAATAAAATAATATTATCTAGGAAATATTTTTATCTTTGTAATGAATATTTTTAGTCCAATTTATCTTCTATATAACCCTATATTAAAATTTTTTTAGTTATTACACATTGAGTATAACTATTTTAACTCTTTTTTAAATAAAAGAATAATAAATGTCCTAATCTAATCCAAGTGGACCTAAAGGGTAATAGTTTATTCCTAAGATTTTTTTTGGTCTAATTACATTTGTAAAATACAATTAGGACTTGTTTTAGGGTAATGATAATATCATTTTTACCCTTAATTACCATATTTATTATTAACTGTGGTAAATAAAAGTAAAAAGTTACTATTCACCAAAAATTATTTTTATCTTATTGAACCACGTTTTACTCTTTGATATCAACCATTTCTCTCGTATTTCTGAAATTCCACTCATAGAAGCGGTAAAATTAAGTTTTAAGTAAATTTTTAAATTCTCCAAGGAGGTGGGTTAAAGAAAGTGAAGTACAATAAAATTTTTATTTATCTAAAATTATTATAAAATGACTCCAATGAATTACATTGAGCTTATATAGGTATTATGTATCAATTTTGACCAAAAATAAATTTAAATAAAATAAAAAATATTTTAAATAAAAAGACGGTTTTTAAATAGTATCCCAGTGTTTTCACTATTCATCAAAAATTGAAAGTTTTCAGAAAAATACAAAAAATTCACCCTAGGATAATTTCGATATTCCGAATCCAAAAATGAAGTCCATATTGAATGATAAAATTAATAAAATTTCAAAAAGTGGGTATGACTATTCATAACGGCTAGTTTATATAATATTTTAATAACATATCATTGTTTAGTGAAACTCGGTATTGCATACAACACACGCTATCATGGAAGGTCGCGATTGCGTGTAATGAAATCCAAGTCAGGGTTGCGTGTAGGTAAATATTCCTTTGTTAATGTGTATAATAGAATCCAGCCGTATTACATTTATACATTGAATATATATATATATATACACTCAATGTTGCGTAGAATAACTTCTATCAAACGAACTTGAAATTTTGTGTAACATGATCCGAGAATAGTGTTGTGTATACTGAAATCTAATACCATGATGTGTATAGTACAAGATAATCTTGGTTTATCATAAAACACAAGACATAAAATAAATTAAAAAGAATACTTCTCATAAAATCTCGGGGTGTTACATTCTACCCCCCTTAAAATGAATTTCTCCCTCAAAATTCATCATGGTTATAAATCATTTACTACTTGAAAGTTTCTTTCATATAAACCAACATTGTAAAAAGGAATGCTAAAACATAATTTTAAAGACTAATTTATGAAACGTAATGGTTATCCAAATTAACTCATCACTGGGTTTCCACATAGAAGAACATTGGTGAAAATATGGATATGGAAGAGAAATGTAACCATCAAGTTCTGATGGACAGTGGTTGAGAACATGGCTATGAAAAAGCCAAAAATCACAAAGCTATAATTTTTTTGATTATCTAAGGTACCATCAGATTCATCAGATATGAGGACACTAGGACAAACATTTTTTGTTTTCAAGATCATATCCCTAATATTGATGAATTTTTGAATTAAAAGAAATAATTACTTGATTTTGGTACAATCTCATTGTTTTTCATGCCTTGAACAATTTCCACTTCATCTCATAAATAAATGAAGTTGAATTTGTATTTTGTGAAGTGTTAGCAGATCATGCGATATAATGATAGGTCATTCCATCTATCTCAAACATAAGGTTAGAAAAAGATCTATACACAAGTACATTTGTTGTGAGATTAATCGTATATGGTTCTAAAAATGGACTTATACTTCATCTATCATACCACTTAATAAAATAAAGCTAGTTTCTACTAAATAGGAACCACTTGTAGGCCAGTGGTAGGTGATAAAGGCCTGCCGCACTTCGTTTGTGGGTTCGATTCTCACAGCCTCGTCCGACGCGACGGGTTGTCGCCGGTTCTGTAGGTTGTCCCTTTTTTTAAACTACAATATTACAACATTCCATCAATAATATCTAGAAAAAAAATTCTATCCTTAAAAAATACTAACTTATGTTCAACATAATCCATTTGAATATTTAGGCTTATCAAAATTACTTCTTTCCAAACTCATTGTATAAAGAGAACGATTACTAAAAAGGTCATATAACAGGCATGTGAATACCATCATTAATCCCTCATATATCACATGATATATCTTGTTGATCTCATTACAAACATGTGAATACCTTAATCTTGTATTCTATTGAAAAATGAATAACTATTGAACCTTAGTGAAAACATGAATTCTATCAAAAGTTAACTCTTTCCACATACCAAAATCCCAAAAATTCAATATACTCAAAACATGATATCACTTTGTCCTTATATCAATCATGAGCTCCTGAATACTATCAAACATATTATTTTCTCCTTATCCCTTCGTTATGTGCATATCATCTGTTTTCCAAAAATATTTCATTCACTTTTCATGGTTACCAGTACAATATAATTATTTAAATCCACAATGGACAAATACATAGATATTCAAATATACCATAAAAGTACCTCAACAACATTCTTCTTGAATACCAATACATAAACACTTCAATCCATTCTCTTTAATGATTCTCATGGAATAAGTCCTTACTTGATTAAGAAGTAACCTCATAGGTCAGGGCATTGAGTTGGGTAATTCCCATTTTCTCCATAGATAAGACATTGAACTCCATAACAGTCTGACACTCTATGACCCTTATCTCCACACTGATAACATCTTCCCCTCCATTTGATGTATTCATCAAGGTTCTTCTTCCCATCTTTAGAAATCTCAATCTTCCTTTCTCTATGCTCCTCACCATGCGAATATGCATAAAAGTGCATCTACCTCTTATTTTATGAATTAGAAATACCACTAAAGTTCACCTTGTTAATCATATATCACGATGACTGATTCAACATAATCACAAAATCTTTCTTTCTAGGAATTACGCAATTCCGTTTCTCATAGTCACCGATTTGTCCATTGGATTCAATATTGACCCAATTCGTTCTGGTTCCATCCATTTACTAAAACCAAAAACCATGGTGTAAGAAACATTTAAAATAACAAGGAACCACATAATCATAAAAAGTCACTTATGGGATGTCTAACTTATCACACATTCTTTAATCCATGAAACCCTAGTTTCACCCTAGGTTATTCATTATCGTTTACATAATTCTATTACTGTAACCTATAGTTATACTAGGCCATAGGTACAAACCTAGAATTAAATTAGAAATATATCTAGGGATCTCTCTAAAGTTCTGGCATACTAGTTTCCAAAGATTGACTAAACCTTCCCTCTAATACCAACTGTAGAGACCCAGAGCTTGACATACATGGAAATTACATTAATTTTGCGGAATACTTAATACATAACAAAAACAGACACCAATGTACCATAATAGTTTAGTGTCTTTGGAAAATTAGATCATAATCTTCTAATTATGGTGTAAGATCTTCTAAATCTCCCATAAAGATCTTCCTCTTTTGTTATCTTACCTAAAACCTTTCAGTAAATCATGGGGAAAAGAAGACATATAAAGGGTGATCTCAAATGCTCAGTAAGGGTAATCATGGAGAAAATAAAACAAATTATATACATTTGAACTTAAAAAAACATGAACATAATGTTTAAACATAAAAAATCTTGGGCAATGACATAAAACATGGTAGTAGATAAGGAATAGATCATAAATGAATATTAATCATGGTAAACTAGCATGGGAATAAAACATGTAATTGTGGCAAACATTAAGCACATGATATGATTTCAATGGTAGCCAAGGCATTGCTGCCAAGACCATCATAGTGGACAAATTCCCTTTCTGAATCGAGTTCACTCCACGTTCCAGTCCTGTATCACTGAACGAGATTAACGTACCATTCCAGCCATGTCTATATCATGAGATATAAATATTTACCCAATGCATTGGAGGGAGATATATATCCCACCCATCTCATATTGAAATCATTCTTACGTGTGCCACAACATAAACATAAATCATTCATCATAACCCAAATAATAGAAAGGTTTTCATAAAAATCATCCCATCATAACATAATCCATATAAAACAAATTGATATCATTTTATCATAATAAAAGTGAAACCATGTAAATTATAGAGACATTATACATGAAACAGACACATATGAAATAATGTCATCTTAGATGGAAAATGGTTTTGATAAAACACTTGAAATGAATTCTTGAGGAAAATTTCCTTTCTTCTTAAAAATCATTTTATTTTTACAAAATGCCAAGAATTTTTAAAAGAAAAGGATTTTTTTGAAAATAGTCATGAAATCATGTATAAGAAGCTTTGTGTAAATATGGAATTATGAAAATGTAAAAATACTTTCAAGTCGTATAAGTTTAAAAAACATTTTTCTCGTACTTTTGCTGGAAAATTCAAAAAGTACCATGTATGGTAAACAAAAGAAAGATTCCTTACATACCATGTAGTAAAATTAAAAAATGGGTAAAAATGACATTAAACATACATGAAACCATTTTTATAAAATAGTTACATCGATGATAAATATAACCCCAGTAAATACTTACGAATAAACAATCTCAGATAAAAATGAGATTGGAAAATTTATCCCTTACCTTAGGTCCGATATGCTTCGTACGTATCCGAACATCCTGTATAATGATTTAAATAATTTCATTGACTAATTAAAGAATCATATTAATTGTTATGATATCATATATGGTTCACTTATGACTTTATATTACCCGTTGTTTTTTAAATTCCTTGTTAAAGCAGCATTTTGGGTAAAATCGTTTTATTTATGGTACGTGTTTTGACTTGTTGTTCTTGATATTATTACTACATATATCATGATTTAATTACATCTATAATTTAAATCAAGATTTATATATCATATATATTCATTATATATATATATAATAGATATATAAATGAAATGAAATACACCGTTCATGGAGACGGTAGGTCGTATGTACGCATGAACACTGTTTTCTTTCCCTTATTGACTTGAAAGGAAGTAAGTAGATGACATATATATATAGATACACACACAGATAAATAAATTAGCTTTATAATGTCATATATTTCATTATTATTAATTATATATACTTTATAATAATTCATGAGTGGTTAACATGGAGACTGAATCTCATCTTGTCGTGGAGATGGTAATCCGTACGTACGCACGAGCGATGATATCGTTCCCATAATTTTTGAATTGAATTAGAGTGGATGATATAATAACTCAGAATCAGTATTATGTTGTAATAACTATATATAGTTATTCATTACCCCATTATACCCATCCAAGTAAGTTGGTGGGGGAAAAACAGATTACACCACAACGTGGAGATGGTATTCCATACGTACACACGCACAGTGATTTCGTTTTTCATCGGATGGATAGAAGGTGAAATAAGGTTGTTTTAGATTTATAATAACATATCAGTATATTAGTCACACTTATTTTATTAATTTATTATGAAACAAATAATTAATAAGAAGTTGAATAAGAAAGAAACTCGAATGAATCATTAGAAGAGATTACCTCTTCTTCGACGCACCCCTTTTAAGCTTCCACTTAAGGCACTAGAGTTGGTCTTTTGAGAATACCACAACCTCTATAATGTTTATAGGGAAGTTGAGAAGGTAAATGTACAGGGTTTGACTGATCTTGAAGGCTATAAATTGTGTATAGAGAAGAGAGACGAGGTTCCCTTTTATAAGGGAGGAGAGGGGAACTTTAGAAAAAACATAAAATATTATTTTATAATAAAGTCATATTCGGTTTATAATGGCTCCAAAGTGACTTCTTTCTAATATAAATAAGGTTATGGGTAGAAATATACTCAACCAATAAGTTTTAGGCATGTTTAGGTTATTAATTCAACCTTATCATTTATATATAACTCTAAGTTAAATAATTTAGCTTTTACTGTGTCTTCATGTTTACTTACACTATATGGTTAATAAACATACTATAAAAAGCCAAACAAACCCCAATTGGTTCATTAATAATATATATAACCTTATCTAAGTCATTTTACTGAACCATATATTTTTAGTAATAGAATGACAATTAATAAAATAATATTTGTTTTAAAAACTATTTCATGTCCATTTTGAAACTATTTGGTAATTGATTTTTGTGAAAATCATAACAGCATGATTAGTTCGACAAAAGTTACTTTAATCAATACTAACATGTCATAGTAACCTAGAAAATTATTTTAATTCATAAAAAGTCTCAAATTACATTTATTTGGGTATTTATAATATCAATTATGTTAATATTTCATTAATAAGGTAATTACTACATCATCATTGTGTCATAAATAAATTTATTTATTTAATGTATAAAAGTTATAAATAAAATAATATTATCTAGGAAATATTTTTATCTTTGTAATGAATATTTATCGTTTAATTTATCTTCTGAATAACCCTATATTAAAAATGTTTTAGTTATTGCACATTGATTTTAACTATTTTAACTCTTTTTTAAATAAAATAATAATAAATGTCCTAATATAATCTAAGTGGACCTAAAGGGTAATATTTTATTCCTAAGATTGTTTTTGGTTGAATTACACTTATCCAATAGAATTAGGAAATGTGTTAGGGTAATAATAATATCATTATTACCCTTAATTTCCCTATTTACTTTTAATAGTGGTAAATAAAAGTAAAAAGTTACTATTCACCAAAAATGATTATTATCTTATTGGACCAAATTTTACTCCTTGATATTTACTGTGTCTCTCTTATTTTCGAAATTCCACTCACAGAAGCTGTAAAATTATGTTTTATGTAAATTTTCAAATTCTTCTAAGAGGTGGGTAAAAGATAGTGAAAAGTTCAATAAAATTTTTATATATCTAAAATTATTATAAAATTACTCCAATGAATTACATTTAAATTATGTTGGTATTTTGTATCAATTTTGACCTAAAATAAATTTAAATAAAATAAAAAATATTTTAAATAAATAGTCGGTTTTTAAATAGTAACCCAGTGTTTTTACTATTCATCAAAAATTGAATGTTTTCAAAAAAAAATACAAAAAAATCACCCTAGGATAACTTCGATATTCCGAATCTAAAAATGAAGTCGATTTTGAAAGATAAAATTTAAAAAATTTAAAAAATTGAGTATGCCTATTCATAACGGCTAGTTTATATAATATGTTAATAACATATCATTGTTTAGTGAAACTCAGTATAGCGTACAACACACGCTATCGTGGATGGTCGCGATTGCGTGTAATGAAATCCAAGTCAGGGTTGTGTGTAGGGAAAGATTAATTTGTTGATGTGTATAATAGAATCCAACCATATTTTATTTATACATTGAATATATATATATATATATATGTATATACACTCAATGTTGCATAGAATAACTTCTATCAAACGAACTTGAAATTTTGTGTAACATGATCCATGAATTGTGTTGCGTATACAGCAAGCTAATATGGTGCTGCTTATAGTGCAAGATAATCTTGGTTTAGCATACAACACAAGACATCAAATAAATTAAAAATAATACTTCTCATAAAATCTTAGGGTGTTACATTCTACCCACCTTAAAATGAATTTCTCCCTCGAAATTTGTCAGGGTTATAAATCCTTTACTACTTGAATGATTCTTTCATATAAACCAACATCGTAAAAAGGAATACTAAAACATAATTTTAAAAACAAATTTATGAAACGTAAAGGTTATCCCAATTAACTCATCACTGGGTTTCCACATTGAAGAACATTGGTGAAAATATGGATATGGAAGAGAAATATAACCATCAAGTTCTAATGGAGAGTGGTTGAGAACATGGCTATGAAAAAGCCAACAATCACAAAGCCATAAATTTGTGATTATCTAAGATAACATCTGATTCATTAGATATGGAGACACTAGGACAACATTTTTTTTCAAGATCATTTCCCTAGTGTTGATGAATTTTTGAATTAAAATAAATACTTACTTGAATTTGGTACAATCTCGTTGTTGTTCATGCCTTGAACAATTTCCACTTCATCTCTTAAAGAAATGAAGTTGAATTTGTCTTCCGTGAAGTGTTAACAGATCATTCAACAGAATGATATATCATTCCATCTGTCTCAAAGATATGGTTAGAAAAAGTTGCACACACAAGTCCATTTATGGTGAGATTAATCGTATACGGTTCCAAAAATTGACTTATACGTCATCTATCCTACCACTTAATAAAATAAAGCTAGTCTCTACTAAACAGGGACTAGCTGTAGGCCAGTGGTAGGCGATAAAGGCCTATCTCACTTCGGTTGTTGGTTCGATTCTCACAGCCTCGTCTGATGTGACGGGTTGTCGCCGGTTCTGTAGGTTGTTCCTTTTCTTAAACTACACTATTATAACATTCCATCAATAATATTTAAAAAACAATTCTAGACTTAAACAATACTAACTTATGTTCAACATAATCCATTCCAATCTTTAGGCTTATCCAAAATACTTCTTTCCAAACTCATAGTATAAAGAGAACGATTACTAAAAATATCATATAACAAGCTCGTGAATACCATCATTTATCCCTCATATATCATAAGATATATATTTTTGATCACATTCCAAACATGTAAATACCTTAATCTTGTATTCTCTTGAAAAATGAATACCCATTTAACCTTAGTGAAAACCTGAATGCTATCAAAAGTCAACTCTTTCCACGTACCAAAATCCCAAAAATTCAATATAATCAAACCATGATATCACTCTGTCCTTATATCAATCATGATCTCATGAATAATATCTAACATATTATTTTCTCTTTATCCCTTCATTATGTGCATATCATCTGTTTTACAAAATTATTTCATTCAGTTTTCATGGTTACCAGTACCATATAATTATTTAAATCCACAATGGACAAATACATAGATATTCCAATATACCATAAATGTACCTCAACAACATTATTCTTGAATACCAACACATAAACACTTCAATCCATTCTCTACAATGATTCTCATGGAATAAGTACTTACTTGATTTTGAAGTAACCTCTTAGGTCATGGCATTGAGTTGGGTAATGCCCATGTTCTCCACTGATAAGGCATTGACCTCCATACCAGTCTGTCACTCTATGACCCTTATCTCTACAGAGATACCATCTTTCCCTCCATTTGATGTATTCATCAGGGTTATTCTTCCTATCTTTAAAAATCTCAATCTTCCTTTCTATATGCTCCTCACCATGCGAATATGCATAAAATTCCATCTTCCTCTTATTTTATGAATTAGAAATACCACTAATGTTTACCTTGTTAATCATATATCACGATGACTGATTCATCATTATCACAAAATCATTCTTTCTAGGAATTACGAAATTCTGTTGCTCGTAGTCACCGATTTTTCCATTGGATTCAATATTGACCTAATTCCTTCTAGTTCCTTCTATTTACTAAAACCAAAAACCATGGTGTAAGAATCATTTAAAATAACAAGGAACCACAAAATAATAAAAAGTCACTTATGGGATGTCTAACTTATCACACATTCTTTAATCCATGAAACCCTAGGTTCACCATAGGTTATTCATGATCTTAAACATAATTATAGGACCGTAAACTATAGTTATACTAGACCTTAGGTACATCCCTAGACATAACTTAGAAATATCTCTAGGGATCTCACAAAAGTTCTGGCATCCTAGTTTCCAAATATTGACTAAAACTTTCCTCTAATACCAACTGTAGAGACCCTGAGCTAGACGTACATGTAAATTACATTAATTTTGCGAAATACTTAATACATAACAAAAACAGACACCAAAGGACCATAATAGTTTAGTGTCTTTGGAAGCTTGGATCATAATATTCTAATCATTGTGAAAGATCTTCAACATCTTCCACAAAGATCTTCCTCTTTTGTTTTCTTACCTAAAACCTTTCATTAAATCCTAGGTAAAATAAAACATATAAATGGTGATATCAAATGCTAATTAAGGGTAATCATGGAGAAAATAAAACAAATCATATATATTTGAACTTAAAAACATGAACATAATGTTCAAACATAAAAATCTTGAGCAATGACATAAAACATGGCAGTACGGAAGACATATATCATAAATGAACATTAATCATGATAAGCTAGCATGGGAATAAAATATGAAATTGTGGAAAACATTAAGCACATGATATGATTTCTATGGTAGCAAGGCATTGATGCCAAGACCATCATAGTGGACAAAGTCCCTTTTTTGAATCGAGTTCACTCCTCGTTCCAGTCCTGTATCACTGAACCAGTTTAACTGACCGTTCCAGCCATGTCTATATCATGAGATATAAATCTATAAACAATGAATTTGAGGGAGATATAGGTCCCACCCATCTCATATTGAAATCATTCTTACGTGTGCCACAACATAAACATAAATCATTCATCATAACCCAAATAACTGAAAGGGTTTCATAAACATCATCCCATCATAACATAATCCATATAAAACAAATGGATATCATTTAATCATAAGAAAATTTAAACCATGTAAATTATAGAAATATTATACATGAAACACACACATATTAAATAATGTCATCTTAGATGGAAAATGGTTTTGATAAAACACTTGAAATGAATTCTTGAGGAAAATATCCTTTCTTCTTCAAAATCATTTTCTTTTCACAAAATGAAAAGAATTGTTAAAAGAATTTTTTTTTTGTTGAAAATAGTCATGAATTCATGTATAGGGAGATTTATTTAAGTAAGGAATTATGAAAATTTAAAAATCCATTCAAGCAGTATAAGTTAAAAAAACATTCTTCTCGTACTTTTGCCGGAAAATTCAAAAAAGTACCTCGTATGGTTAAAAAAACGAAAGATTCCTTACATACCATGTAGTAAAATTAAAAAATGGGTAAAAAGGAATTTAAAATATATCAATAAATTTTTATAAAACAGGTACATGGATAATAAATATAACCCCAGTAAATACATACAAATAAACAATCTCAGATAAAAATGAGATTGGAAAATTTATCCCTTACCTTAGGTCCGATATGCTTCGTATGTATCCGATCATCTTATATAATGATTTAAATAATGTCACTGACTTATTACAGAATCATATTCATTGTTATGTTATCATATATGGTTCACTTATTTCTTTATATTACCCGTTCTTTTGTAAATTCCATGCTAAAGCAGCCTTTTGGGTAAAATCGTTTTATTTATCGTACGTGTTTGGACTTGCTGTTCTTGATATTATTACTACTTATATCATGACTTAATTAATTCAAGAATGCAAATCATTATTTATGTATCATATATATTCACTATATATATATAATAGATAGATAAATGAAATGAAATACACCGTTCATGGAGATGGTAGGTCGTACGTACACATGAACGTTGTTTTCTTTTCCTTATTGAGTTGATCAGAAGTAAGTAGATGACATATATATATATATACATAAATACATTATATTTATCTTTTCATATATTTAATTATTATTCATTATATATTCTTTATAATAATTCATGAGTGGTTATCATTGAGAATTAATATCATCGCGTCGTGGAGATGGTAATCCGTACGTATGCACGAGCGATGATATCGTTCCCATAATTATTAAATTGAATTTTAGTGGATGATATAATGACTCATAATCAGTATGATTATGTAATAAATACATATAGATATTTGTTACACCATTATACCCATCCATGTAATGTGGTGGTGGAAAAACATATTAAACCACCGCGTGGATACTGTATTCCGTACGTACGCACGCGCGGTGATTTTGTTTTTCATAGTATGGATAGAAGGTGAAATAGGTTTGTTTCATATTTATAATAACATATATGTATATTATTGATACTTATGTTATTAATTTATGATGAAACAAATAAAGAATAATAAGTTGAAGAAAAAATAAACTTGAATGAATTGGTAGAAGAGATTACCTCTTCTTCGATGCACCCCTTTTAAGATTCCTCTTAAGGAACTAGAGTTGGTTTTTTGAGGAGACCAGAACCTCTATAATGTTTATAGGGAATTTGAGAAGGGAAATGGGCAGGGGTTGGCCGAGAATTAAGACTCAAAATTGTGTAAAGTGAAGAGGGATGAGGTGCACTTTTATAAGAGAGGAGAGGGACACTTTACTAAAAACTAAAAATATTGTTTTATAATAAAGTCATATTCAGTTTATAATGGCTCCAAAGTGACTTATTTAGAATATAAAGTAGGGATGGGTCGAAATATTATCAACCAATAGGTTTTATACAGGTTTTTTTACTAATTTAACCTTATCATTTAGATTTAACACTAAGTTAAATAGTTTAACTTTTACAGTTCCTTCTTGTTTTATTACACTGTATTTTAAATAAAAAAACAATAAAAAGCCAAACTAACCCCAAGTGGTTCATTATTAATATATATAACCTTATATAATTCATTTTTACTAACCTTAGATTTTTAGGAATAGAATAAAAATTAATAATATTATATTTGTTTTAAAAATAAGTTTATGTCACTTTTGACACTATTTGGTAATTGATTTTAGTGAAAACCATAACTGCATGATTAGTTCAAAAGAAGTTAATTTAATTAATAATAACATGTCATAGTAACCTATAAAAGTATTGTAATTCATAAATATTTTCAAATTACATTTATTTTCATATTTACAACATCAATTATGTTAATATTTCATTAATAAGGTAATTACTGCATCATCATTGTGTCATAAATAAAATAATTTATTTAATTTCTAAAATTATAAATAAAATACTATTATGTATTAAATGTTTTTATCTTTCTAATGAATATTTATAGTCGAATTTATCTTATGTATAACCCTATATTTAGAATGTTTTAGTTATTAAACTTTAATTTTAACTATTTTAACTCTTTTTAAAATAAAATAATAATAAATGTCCTAATCTAATCCAAGTGGACATAAATTATAATATTTTATTCCTAAGATTTTTTTGGTCGAATACAACTTATCCAATAGAATTAGGAAATGTGTTATTGTAATAATAATATCATTTTTACCCTTAATTACCCTATTTACTTTTAAAAGTGGTAAATAAAAGTAAAAGTTACTATTCACAATTTTTTTTTATCTTATTGAACCATATTTTACTCCTTTATATTAACCGTGTCTCTCAGATTTTTGAAATTACACTCACAGAAGTGGTAAAATTATGTTTTATTTAAATTTTCAAATTCTCCTAGGAGGAGGGTAAAAGACGGTGAAAAGTTCAATAAAATTATTTTATATCTAAAATTATTATAAATTGACTTCAATGAATTAATTTGAACTTATATATGTATTGTGTATCAATTTTGACCTAAAATAAATTTAAATAAAATAAATAATTATTTAAATACAACGTCGGTTTTTAAATTGTAACCCTGTGTTTTCACTATTCATAAAAAATTGAATGTTTTCAAAAAAATACCAAAAATTCACCCTAGGCTAATTTCGATATTTCGAATCAAAAAATGAAGTCCATTTTGAAAGATAAAATTTATAAAATTTCAAAAAGTGGGTGTTACTATTCATAACGACTAGTTTATATAATATTTTAATAACATATCGTTGTTTAGGGAAACTCGGTGTTGCGTACAACACACGCTATCATGGAAGGTCGCGATTGCGTGTAATGAAATCCAAGTCAGGGTTGCATGTAGGGAATGATTCCTTTTTTGTTGTGTATAGTATAATCCAACCATATTTTATTGATACATTGAATATATATATATACACTCAATGTTGCATAGAATAACTTCTATCAAAGAAACTTGAAATTTTATGTAACATGATCCATGAATAGTGTTGCGTATAATGCAAGGTAATAAGGTGTTTCCTATAGTGCAAGATAATCCTGGTTTAGCATACAACACAAGACATCAAATAAATTAAAAATAATACTTCTCATAAAATCTCGGGGGTTACAATATGACTCTCTTTTAATCTATGAGAGTTAGTTTCTCTTCTATATCCATGTTTCCATTGAATCCTAGTATATGTTGTCTAAGTTAACCTTTGTACTTGTCTTCCTTTATTTTAATGTGATATGTTTGTTGACACTTTTTCCGATATGGGATTGTTAATGATGTATCCAAACCCACTTTTAAAATTGTGAGGTTGCAATTTACAAAAGGGGGAAGGATTTAAAATCCCATGTAAATAAAAAATATGAACTTTTCATATTTATTAATATTTATGAATTAAATAATAATTTTAATTTAAATGGGATGCTATGATTGATGGTGTACCCGATATGAAACAACGAGTTTCCTTGAAATCTTATGTTGCACACAATGGTGAGTCCTTCTGAAAAATAATACTATAACATTGCTTTAAATGTTATTTAACGCATAGCCACTATATTAATGGGAATGGATAAAACTATATAAAATATGAATATACATGTTTAATAAATATTTTTACATTTATCTGACAAATGTTAGAGGCGTATATAAGAAATAATTCGACTTTAAGTATAAATACTCTAATATTCATTAAAAGGATGATTTACTGCCTTTTAATAGAGAAACATCATTAAATCTAGTTTTGGTCAATTTTATGTGTTCAATTTGAAAAAATAAAATTATTCTTCAAAATCAGGACATCATAATTAACATTGGATTAAATTTTGGTATTTTCTTGATAAAGTTCATTTTTTATTAATAGTAAAAAATATTGTATTTTAATTTAAAACTTCCTTTTAATAAAATATATTTATATGGTTTGATTATATTTATAAATGGGTTTAAAGTATCATTAGATTATATTTTTACCATTTAATCCAATTTTGGTAATTGGAAGAAATATCACTTTGAAATTTATCATAAATAAGTGTCTATTTTTTGATAGTTAGTTTTTCTTAAAAACACGCTTTTTGTTTTGACAACATAAATTAATTTTACATTAATGTTCTCCACTATTATGTTTTGAATTTGGAAAAATGGATTCCATATTATTAATAAGGAGGTATAATTTGTGCAAATAGGAATCTTTTATTTTTATACATTATGAATATTTACTTCAGTAAATATTTTATTTACCATGGTTAAAGGGTAAATCTAGAAAATAAGGGTAAGAAAATATTGTTATAACAACAATAAATTACCCTAACATGTGACCTAATAATATTGTATGATACATTTCCAAAAACTTGGAATCCTTGGGTCGATTTTGGGGCAACATGGAGACACTTGAGAGTGATAATGACACTTTATATTAATTAGTTTAAAGTAAAGAAAAAAATGACTTAAAGATATATATTTTTTAAATCATTTCTTACATGTGGTTATATAGGTTATCCCTTCGAATATAAATATAAATTTGAAATATAAATATATTTCCTAAATAATTATAATCTTTTATAATTTTTATACATCAAATAAATAAAAGTATTTATGACACATTAATGGTCTTGTGTTTACTTCTTTAATGAATGATTTAAATAAATAAGAATATAATGAATAAAATATATATCCAAGCATAGTCCAATTACTATTGGATGATTTTATTTAATAAATTATTAATCTTATATACTACTTTAATATGTTTTGGAAGTTTAGAAACTAAAAATAATTATATAACAAAATAATATTTTTAAAATTCCTAAACAGACCCTCTTCCACCTCATAAAATGCCCCCACTTCTAACCCATTACTCACACATCTCAAGCCCCTTGGCTAATCCAACCTCTGCCCAATTAGTATCCCTACATCTATCTCATTATCCTATAATCCTTAACTTAGTCATAACTAACATCAAGTAATCCTTTTGGTTCAAACCAAAAAAGTCACCCGATTTATAGATAATGTCTTCTCTTATGTTATTTTCGTTTATTTTACTCTTCCAAACCAATAAATGATTCTTGTTTATATATTTTATAAAAAAAACAGTATCCTAATTATACTAGGTTGTTATTAGTATTAATATTCTAACTAAAAAAACACACACCTCCATCTAATGGTTAAAGAACATACAGTTTCTATGGACGACATACTACTACCTCAAGAAACGATGATTGTTCAACTATCTCCTCCCACCTTTCATAGTGACCATTATGATGGAAATATATTTATATGTGATATATATTATATTTATATTTTTTATATGTTTCAGTATTTTTTATTTATATAATACCTTTATGTTTTCGAAAATGGGTAAACGCGATAATTTCATTTAAGAATGTGCGGACTTCCACCCCCTCAAAATATTATGACTCATTCATGCCATATGTGGAATGTATATGGAATGTATATGGAATGGAGATAATTAAATTATATATTATATTGTACTTTAATTATAATATACCTATGAATCATTAAATTATCAATACATTAAAATATGAAATAGAAATAAAATTAGCCTTCATTCATACATACGACTCACTGTCTCCATGAATGATGTATTTCATTTCTTAACTCCAAATGTTATGTACTATTATAAATACAAATATATACTGAATATATATGATATATATGATATCTAAATCATGAATATAATTCTATATATAATGAAATTCCGACCACATGGACAATTTATAATTATACAAGTTCATTTTTAACTGATGTTCTGAACATCGACAAAATGTCCGATATGAACTCAAATAATTAACTAATTGTCACAGCAAGGTGAAAATTGATATAAAAGGAATAATAAATATGAAAAAGTTTATTATACATGTATAAATTTACTTTAATTTATTATTCAGGTGATTAAAGAATGCTCAAGTCCAGTTGGACATGAGGTAAGGGGTTTCTTATATCAATTTTAATTTCGTGAGATTTCCATTGTTCGCCAATTATTTCTTGCATGTGGTGTATTGTGTAATGCCATTTTATATCTATTATCATGATTATATTTATATACATGGTATTATAGGATTAATTTTGTGGTTTTTAATTTTTGGTCATAAGACTCGATTGATTGCAACTTGGTAAGCAGTTTTCATCTCACGTTTTATTCTCGTGAGATTCCTGCAATGTTTACCACTATTTCCTTTTGTGTGGGGTATGTACTGCCCATGATTTTATTATTTGTATAATATAAATTAATTTATGGGAATTTAAATATTTATTTTATTATCATTCTTTCATGATGTTTATGTTTCGTATGTTACCAAATTGGTAAGGGAACTTTTGAACCCAATATCCATGGATTGGGGTAATCTTCTAATTCTTAATTATGTCATGCTAGGATTATGTGTGGAATAACTGATTATTTATTTATGTTGTAATTTAAAATCCCCTTTGTGATACATATAATCACTCCACTGAGAAATTCTCATGTCCTTGATATGAACATGAGAAGAGTATTTTTAAACAAATTTCCATTCATTGAGATAAACATCCATCTAATTGGTGTTGTTTTAAAAAAATAGTATGAATGTTCTTATAATGACTTACACTGAATATCCAATAATATAGAGTGTAATCATATTTTTCACACATTATTACTTAATTGATTTATCCTAAATCCGAGGATATAATTTTTATGGGATTTCTTCTCAATTTGCATTCCTTTGTGACTTAATCATTGTTATGTACCAATTCACTCTTATATGGTATATATAATATCCTTCATAATGTTATATCATGAATCCCTTTATTATAATGATATTTTAATGTTCTCATTAAGTTTTATTTCTCAATTATTTGTATTCAACTGTCTCTCATTTTGTTAAAAAACCACTAACTAAAATATCGGTTAAAATGTTTTAATGATTTATTTTTATAAATATTTCTTATTAATGTCAGTGTATTCAAAATGGTTTTTAGGTTTTATTTATATGGCAATTAATTTTTTTAAATGATGAATAATTTAAAATTTTCAATGTGGTTTGGGACACATCAATTCAAAAATATCATTATTAATTGTTTTAAATGGTTTTGAAAATGGTTTGTTAAATCATCGTATATTTCAATATATTGAAATGATGTATTGCGATTGAAATTCAAAAATGTGATACTTCGATTATTTTTGTTTTATATTTTATGAATATGTTATGATAATTGGGAATTATTTTTCGTATATGGGTAGTTCCATGATAAATCTAGGGCGGTTGAGCCTGAGATAGAAATCCAATGAATTGGGTAATGGGATGGAGGTAAATGTTAATATATCTCCTAAGAGATTTTGGGAAAACACTATGATGGATATACCAAAATTACTCCCTATGTAGCTGTGATAGATAAAATTAAATTATGTTTTGTATGCCACAAGATACCTTTATGATTTATGATTTTTTCAATACCAAAAAATGGTGTAATGAATATTGTAAAAATTTTATATCAAGGGTGTTCACCATTATACACAAATAATTATTTTACATGATACACAAATTTATTTATTTTACACTCCCTAACCAATGAATGAAACATGATGATGAATGAATCTATGATGTATAATATATGGACACACTTGAGCGTCACAATGAAATGAAAGTGACATGTGGGATCAGAATTATATATTGATCTAATTAAATGGTTATTCATTAGTCTCAAAAACATCATGATGTCAAAGTGAGTGAATAAGATTCCATTATGGGAATTTTTCCATCATGATGACATGGTAGTTAACCTTCACCTTTTGTTTATGATTCAGTGTTTTCCGATGTTAACACATTTCCCATGTCAGGATTATCATGCTATATCATGAATTATGATTCAAGTATATGATTTTAAAAAATCTTATTCACCTTTAAAATACCTATTTCATAACATATATCTACACATCCAATTTTTATTCCCATATTGGGATTTATATCTCCCCCATTTCTTATGTCTGTCCCCAGACTATCCCATGAGTTTTAAAAGCCATTGAATTTTTTTGGCATGTTAAGGAATTTTTCAATAATATGGTTATATCAGTTGTTCATGATATAATTCTATGCTAAAAATTATTAAAGACACTATACATCTTGATATTATAGATTGTATTATGTGTTATTTTATATAATAAATCTTGAATTAATGTGAAATAATGAGCATGGTTGTTATAATGATTGGTTTCATGATGGTATAGAGTTATTGAAACTTATATGGGTTATTCAATGGTGTAATGTTTGGCAGAATTATATGTGGTGTATCTCTATATTTTATTGATTCCTGATGTTATGGAATTTACCTTTATAGACTTTTTGTTTAAATCCATTCATAACTATGTTTTGTGTTGGTGTACTGGCCCGGACCCTCCTGGTCCAGTACATTTAAAAAAACTATGTTCCACCAAAATAGTAGCCCTGGGAATTGTGGCACCGGTCATGGTGGCAGTGTGACGGTGGAACCGGTAACGGAATAACAAGTCCTGGTATCACCGTGATGGTGGTATCGGTCAATAAAACGTTGTGATGGTGGCACCATGATAGTGGCACCATAGCGGGTGCACCATCATGGTCGCACACCGAAACGGTGGCATTGTTTATGGTGCCCCACCAAACCGGTGGCACCGTGATGGTTTCATTGTGATAGTGGCACCATAATATTGTCTCACAATATTATGTCCCATCCATTGTTTTTCCCCAATTTACTGAGTTTTCCCTGTTCCACCCATGCAACGTTTGTTTTGACGTTAAAGAGTTTCAATACACCCTTTCAATGCAATTTAATGAACATAAATGTTATCTAAAATCCCCCAAGATTTGATCAACCCTTAACATACCAAAACGTGTTGATTTTCCATTGGTGTCATAACCTTTTTCCAGTACATTCATGTTCTTCCCCTATTACACGATTTCCTCTGTTTAAAGGAAACTCGTTAACTCATAATCGTTATGGCCACCTATCTGATGAGAATTATTAAATGATAATTAATTCCATCAGGTGTAACCAGTCAACTAGATGGAGAAACTATAATCATACATTAAATCCATTCAAGATATCATATCTTGTTACTCTAGGATATCAACTTTTATCGCACGATATTCTTTCTTCTTCTCGAGTATTCTCATATAATTTTTTGGTGCGTTGGAATCCCCCCTTCTGGTCGTTGGTGGTGTGCCTGTGTTGGAGCCATTCCTACTAATTCATGGAGCCCTTATAATTCCTCCCATGCATGTCACACATCCATAGTTCATGTCCTGAGGATAAAATCATCGAGCGTTGATCACCCTGGTGGGGGTTTTTCTTAGTCTCTCTTTACAGTGTATCATGTTGGTGGGGAAAGGATGAAAGCAAACCCAAAAAAAGATAATGAATGGTTTTTAGAGAATGAATGGGTGTGTTTGATAATGTTGTTTTAATATTTTGTCCTTTATTATATGTTGTGAATTTTATGAGCTTATGTCCACTGAAAATCATATTCATTGGTGGTCCTTTTTTACACACTAATGAACCTATGTTTTTCTTCTCTTATGTTATTTTCTTTTATATTAGTCTTCTAACCCCATAAATGTTTATTATTTACTTATTTTATAAAAACACCAGTATCCTAAATATACTAGGTTGTTTTTAAGAGAAATATTCAAACTAAACTAACACACACCTCCATATAATGGTTAAAGAAGATGCAGTTTCTATAGACGACAGACTACTGCCTCAAGAAAAGATGATTGTTCAACTATATCATACCACCTTTCATGGTTCCCATTATTATAGAACTATATTTATATTAGATATATATTATACTTATATTTTTTCTATGTTTCAGTAAGTTTTTATTTATAGAATACCTTTATGGTTTCTATAATGTGTAAAACATGATAATTTCATTTGAGAATGTCCAGACTTCCACCCTATCAAAATATTAGGACTCATTCAAGACATATGTGGAACGTATAGGGAAGGGAGATAATTAAATTATATATGTTATTATAATTTTATTATAATATACCAACAAATTAATAATTTATCAATCCATTAAAATATGAAATAGAAATTAAATTTTCCTTCATTAGTACGTACGACTCACCATCTCCATGAACAATGTATTTCATTTTTTAACTCCAAATTTTTTGTACTATTACAAATACATATATATAAAGGATATATATGAAATATATGATATCAAAATAATGAATATAATTCTATAGATAATGAAATTTCGACCACATGGACGATTTATAATTATAACAAGTTCATTTTTAACTCATGTTCTGAACATCGACAAAATGTCTAATATGAACTCAAATAATTAACTAACTGTTACAGAAATGTATAAATTTATATAAAAGTTATAAAAAATATGAAAAATGTTATTATTTATGTATAAATTTACTTTAATTAATTATTCATGTGATTAAATAATGCTCAAGTCCAGTTTGACACGAGGTAAGTGGTTTCTTATATCACTTTTAATTCCGTGAGATTTCCATGGTTCGCCACTTATGTCTTGCATGTGGTGTATTGGGTAATTCCATTTGAAATATATTATCATGATTATATTTATATACATGGTATTCTAGGATTAATTTTGTGGCTATTAACTATTGGTCATAAAACTCGATTGATTGCAACATGGTAAGCGTTTTCATCTCACTTTTTATTCCTATGAGATTCATGGAATGTTTTCCACCATTTTCTTTTGTGTGGTGTATGTACTTTCCATGATTGTATTCTTTGTATAATATACATTAATTTATGGGAATTTAAATAATTATTTTTTGATCAATAATTCATTTAGTGTATGTTTCGTATGTTACCAAATTGGTAAGGGAACATTTGAACCCAATTTCCATTTCTTGGGGTTATCTTCTAATTCTTAATTATTTCATGATATGATTATGTATGTAATCACTGATTATTTATTTATGTTTTAATTTACAATCCCCTTTGTGTGGATGTAATGACCCACCAATTCTCATTGTCTTGAGAGTGAAACAAGTCATTACTAGCCCTTAAGCGACATCTCCAAGACGCCAAAGGCTGGTAATAAATGCCGATGGGTTTCAAATAGAAGTGGGGCACGATTTAACCTTTAAGAAATCAACCCATAAATTAACCATTCACTATATGATGCATGAACAAATGAAAGACCAAACAACAACTTCATTTATATTAAACCACATCAGAGTACACAACAGTGGAAGACTATACCAAACATCAAAGTACACAGAAAAAATAGAACAACACAAGACTCCCAAAAGACACCACGACTCAATGGTAGACAAGCTCCAAGCTCCACAACATCTCCCAAACATCAACACAAGCCACTAGTAATGATTTTCATTACCTTTACTTGTGTCTCAAAATACAACATATGCAAAATTAGCAAAGTTCCAAAGCATGGGTGAGTATAAAACTCAGTAGGTTTTCCCCAATGACTTCCCTACACATTCCACAAGGATTGAAGAGTTAGCCACATTTCTATAAAACAGTTTATATAAAGCATTTTCACCAAGCAGTTTATAACTAAATATAAACTATTTTTCCAAAACCATCCATGCTCAAAAGTATCAAAGTGCTATTTAAACCAGCTTTTCCAACACATTATTTTTTCAGAAAAATAACCAAACAAGTTTCCAAACCATTTCACAAACATCCCATTTTGGCATTCCCAACCATTTCACAAACCCATGAAATCAACCATGCATACATCTTTATGACAGTTCCATACTCATGAGCAGTCTCTCGTCGATCTACCAAGTCGTCACAAGGTAATTATTTCCCATGTTCCATTACACTTTTGGCACCAATCACAAGGTCATATTTCAACTAAGAATCGTACATATATTTACCACATGCCATTAAACATTTGGCACCGAGCATAAGGTCATATTTCAACCAATCCTCGTACATGAAATATGAACACAGACCAATCATTCCCTACAATCATGCCAAAATCATACTTTCAATAAAACACCTTTTATTGAAAACCATTTCCATCAAAACCAAGTGTCTTCAACCAATTCAAACGATTTCAATAAAACTCCATTTTTATTGAAAACCAATCCATCAAACCCATTTCAATAAAACACCATTTTTATTTAATAGCCATTTCTCATCAAACCATTTAAAATTTCAGAAATTTAAAAATTTAAAATCAAAATTTTAAATTCAAATAGCCAAGTCACATTGCACACAATACACCAAGATTTCACAATTTCATCAAAACCATAAATCATCACTAAAGAAGATTTATTCCATGATTTTCACAATCAATTCCATTCAAATAAAAACTTTAAAACTAATCCAACCAATTCTAATAAGAGGAGTCGATATTGAAGCCACCTACCTCAACAAAAAGGTGGAACCAATCAACGGACGAAGAACGCTCAAGAACACCTAGTCAAATCTCCAAGAATCTTCTATAGATCTCTTCTCCTAACACAACCAAGACCAAATCTCATCATTTTTGGCATCCACACACTTAGATCTACCCA
Source organism: Viscum album (assembly GCA_963277665.1). Classification (NCBI taxonomy): domain Eukaryota; kingdom Viridiplantae; phylum Streptophyta; class Magnoliopsida; order Santalales; family Viscaceae; genus Viscum; species Viscum album. Next base: position 1,554,976,873 of record OY728152.1, on the reverse strand, counting down.
TAACAGGCATAGATCTAGGAAACCGAGAGAAGAAGAGATGTATATCTCTTTAGATCTAAGAAACCATTCAAGAAAGAAGGAGAACGAACACATACCTCAAGAATTTGGCTTCTATTCTCCAAGAGTAGCCTTCAGATCACCTTCGGAACGATGGGAGAAACCTCTTTGAACTTAGGAGAAACAAAATCCTGATTTAGGGAAACTTAAGAGCATTATTGATTCAATTAGAGGCAAAACGAATTAGATCCAATATTTAAGGATCTAATTTTAAGTGACCGCACAGTTTGTCCGCACGGTTTGACAAACCGTGTGCTAACCATGCATTGGCTACTGCCTCGGCCACCCCTTCTCGCACGGTTTGGCCGCACGGTTAGACAAACCCTGAACCGAACATGCGGAATCCACTACCTCCTCAGACGGCCACACATGGTTTGGCCGCACAGTTTAGACAAACTGTGTGCCTCCCGTGCGACTTTCCCTTTGCCTCACAACATCATTCCAAGTTCTCCTGACTCTTCAATTCAACACCCTTAAATTTTAAAATAGTTAAAAGCATCAAGAAAGGGTTACATACCAGAAACCGAGGGTACTACATTCTCCCCACCATTGGCCTTTCCGTCCCCAGATAGTCGAAAACCAATGCTTGTCTGAAAGAGTTTTCACCACTGCTCTCTCATTTCTTTCTCGCGTTCCCAAGTCTCTTCGTGAATCTGACCATGTTGCCACAAAACCTACACTAGACCAATGCTTTTCCAACACAAGACTTTATCCTGCCTATCCACAATCCGCACCGGGATATGTACCAATGAGGCATCTGGCACTAGGTCAACATGATCTCATCTGATCACATGGTCAGGATTGGGTTGATACTTATTTAAATGAGATACATGGAACAAATTGTGCACCAAACTAAATTGTGGTGGTAATTCCAACCGATATGCCACCTCTCCAACCCTTTCCAGTATCTCAAAAGGACCTATATATTGAGGAGATAATTTTCCATGTTTCCCAAAATGACAATGTCCAAGTCTTTAAGAGATCCTCAAGAAGACATGGTCACTCACAACGAAAGCCAACGGTCTGTGACGGTGATCTGCATAAGATTTCTGATGACTCTACGCCATCTCCATCCTCTTTGTAATCTACTAAATCTGCTTGGTTGTTTCTTGGACAAGGCTCGGCCAAACTAGTGAATTATCACCAGTTTCCACCCATGATAGTGGAGAACAACAAAGACGCCCATACAATGCTTCAAACGGCGTCATGTGTATCAAAGCCTGATAACTTTTATTGTATGAGAACTCCACTAAGGGTATATGATCCTCCCATGTGCCACCAAAGTCCATTACACAAGCCTGCAACATGTCTTGCAATGTCTGTAGCATCCTCTCGGAATGTCCATCCGTCTGGGGATGATACGCTGTACTCGTAGTCAACTGAGTCCCAAGGGCTTGTTATAAGGATTTCCAGAAACAAGATGTGAAATTAGGATCTCTATCTGAGACTATAGACACTGGTACACCATGCCTCTTTACCACTTCTTGGATATAGATTTTTGAGATATCTTCCACCGTATGGGTTTCACGTATAGGTATGAAATGGGCTGACTTGGTTAGGCGATCCACTATCACCCAAATGGCATAGTGTTTCCGGACTGTTCGTGGAAGACCTATAACTAAATCCATTTTATCTACCCCCATTTCTACAATGGGATAGCAAAAGAATGTAACATACCATCTGGTCTATAATGCTCAACTTGAACCTACTGAAAAGTTATGCATCGTGAGACGTACTTGGACACCTTTATTTTTCATGCCGCTTCTCCAAAACTGCACCTTTAGCACCTCATACATCATCTGTATACTAGGATGTACATCCCATATTGAATGGTGGTAAGCATGAAAGAGTTGTTCCTGAAAAACCATGGGTACAACCATATGATCTATGAAACACAAAACTAAACCTGCTTCTAGTTTCCAGCCATCAATGGTCTCCCCACCATTGAGTTTTGAACTTATTACCAGACATTCCGCATCAGATTTTTGTGCCTCTTTGACCACTTTTACCAGATCAGGAACAAGCATAGCTAAAAAGAAAACTACAACATCACCTCGGTCTTCACATTCCACATGCATGTCGGCCAAGACCGACATCAACTGCCATTCATCTGAAGCTTCCTTTTCCAGCTGAGCAAACGACTTCCTGGTTAATGCATCAGCCACTGAATTTCCAATACCTGGTGTATAATTTAAGTGAAATTCGAACATTTAAAGATACTCCATCTATCTCCACTTCCTCAGATTCAAATCTCACTGTGAGAAAATTTGTTTCTAGCTTTTTGATCTGTAACACATTAAATTTCTCACGAAGGAGATAATGTCTCCATGTTTTCAAAGCATGGACGACTGTAGCCAACTAAAAATCATGTGTTGGAAAATTTTTCTCATGCACTCTCAAATTCCTTGAGCCATAAGCAACCACATGGTCTCCTTGAATGAGAAAAAAACCCAAACCAGTTCCAAATGCATCACAATACACCATGTACCCTTCCCCTCTATAAAGACTTTGAAATTTCAAGGAACGTTTTTTTCTTAAATACCATGGAATTTTACAAGACTGTGGCTTCTGGCGGCACTTGATTCCGAGGCCTGGTGTGCCCAGAATCAATTTTTGAAGTTTAACTCAGGTACATTCAGTAAACTAATGAGCGGGTTTGTTTTATATCTTTTGAACCGGTTCTCGGAATTGAAATCTGAGGGCATCGATGAACTCACATCACCAATAATTGCTTAAGGGGACCTTTACCACAGTTTCATTTTAAGTAGGTTAAAGATTAATAATTAGGGAATTAGTTTAAAATAAATAAAATTGTTAGAACAATTTTATTTTATAACTTTGGAATTCAATCCCTCCCATAGGAAGTTGTTTGTGGGACCCACAATCATCCAACTTCCCATGTGTGGATATTTTAAAGGTGGGGACCACATGAGCCCCAACCTTTCACCTTCTACTAAACTCCTTAAACCCCCTTCTTTATATTTTTTAAATCTTCCTCTCCCCCTCCATAAATGAGACCTCTCACCTCTCTCTCTCCCTAATCAATTATTCCAACACATTTCAATCAATTAATTTGAGAGTTTGAATTAAATTGAATTGTTCAGGACTTCCTAAAAATGGGAGATCCATTTTATTAATTTGGGTTGGCAATATTGGTGGCAGAGCTCTTGGGAGAATTTAGATGGAAGTGTCCTTCTATGATGAAGAACACCATCCTTCCATGAAGAACGACACATCTTCGACAAATAACTCCACCGAAAAAGAACGCGAAGTCACCAAAGATGTCCCTTCTCTTCTTCTTCCTCTGCATCAAGGGAGGAGACACCACCATAGGGAACATCGCCATTGACAACGACCCTTCCTCTGACGTTAACGGAATTGACACCGTTCTTCTGCGACATCCGACCACTACGACGTTCGTCTCCCATGGATTGATGATGTGTGACATCATTTCAAGGTAGGGGGTTGTTTGAATATTTTCAAATGTGTGACTTGTAACCACATGAAAGGGGGTTCCTTTGTGATGAATTATGATTTGAGCCTCTATCGCGGAGGGCACGAGCTAACGAACAAGACCAGACCCTCCCCTGGTTGTCTGTTTGTGCGCGGATTGACGGGTGATGATGAAATGGGACTGCAACGGCATTTGGAAGCCATATTAGTGAAGAGCGGATTCCGGGTGAGCCACAGGCGCAAGAGGTCAGTGAATCAGACCACCAAAGCACGTCCGGTGGTCTGCGGAAAGCGATGTCGGCATGGCATTAAGCCACGGCGGTGGGATGAACCAGAATGAAAAATCCATTCCGGATGGTAACCAGCATGGCATTAAGCCGCGCCTTCTGGGGAGGTCGTGCCCCTCTGCCCGGCCAGGCCGGCCGAGCCGTGGCCGGCCGCGTGCTGGGCCGCGCCGCGCTAACCGCGTGTCGGGCCGTGCCAGCCTGACCGGGCCTCACCCAACCATGCCGGACCTGCACCCGGAATGGGTCAACCCAGTTCGGGCTGACCGAGGGTGGGTTGGGACGGGTTGAACCAGGCCCATACCCCCTTTTTGGACCATATTTGTTTAAACGCCCATAACATGAGCTACGAACGTATGATCGACACACTGTCAGTTGCGTATGATTCCTTGCATCAAGACGGTAATTCTGGTATATTACATTCAAGGATTCAGCGATGTTTTTTTTACGGATGGGCTGGTTCGAACCCGAATCCAACCGGTCCCTCGGAGCGAAAATGGTTATACCTTAAAGACCGGACGTCTAATTGAAATGTTGTCAACTATGTTGGATTCATATTGATAAGACAGTTCATTTTTGAATTCTCCACATGAGGTTTGGACACAGTTGGAGTACGGTCTGGTTGGAATAGTTTAAAAACCAACAGTGCCCCTGGAATGGAAAATCCAATAACTCTCAGACCAGACTTCTGTTTGACGAACCGTCAGCAGTGTTGGAAATCTAGTTGAGAAGAGGTTCCTTTGATTATACCCCATGGGAGTTCGATGTACAGTTGAGATATGGTTGGGTTGGTTCGTACACGAAACCAACTGGGCCCCCGGGTCAAAAGGCTAATAACTCATAGACCGGGCGTCTGATTGACACGGTGTCTGTTACATTGAGATCTCTATGACGTGATGGATCTTTGTGATACTTATTTTTGGAACTTCGTGACCCATGGAGTGTCGACCTGTATCTCACGGAGTGGATCCTCCCGTAGATGAGCATACGGCATATGGTGACCTTGTAGTTGGATGAGTCTTGATGACTGCTTGTCCGATTCGTATCGGAGTGACTTGACTAGACCAGTGGGGAGCACTACTGTGTTGGGGTGGCAGACCCATTGCGGAGGAGCACTACTGTGTTGGGGCGGCAGACCCGTTGTACTCGATAGGAGGAGTACCTATGTAGGCTAGTACGGGGAGCACTACTGTGTTGGGGCGGCAGACCCATGGCAGGGATCCCTACTGTGTTGGGGTGGTAGACTCACGGTACTCAACATAGGAGGAGTACCTCAGCTATATAAGGTTAGTGAGTAGCACCTCGGAGTCATGACATGACTACTGCGCTCGACAGAGGAGGAGTACCTCAGCAGTCTAAGGTTAGTGAGTAGCACCTCGGAGTCGTGACAGGACTACTGCGCTCGACAGAGGAGGTGTTCTCCAGCAGCCATGTTTTCATCATCGAGAATAAAAAATCTTGGTTTGAGCTGAGTTAATGACCTTTGTGTTTTACTAATGATTGAGATGGGTTACTTGATAACTGAGGTATATGTATGAGCATATGACTAAGTAAATGTTATCTGTTGAGATATTTCATTGTGGTTTATCCTTGTTGGATTTTTTGAGACCATGAGGGTCTCAGGGTCCCTACTGAGTATCGTTATACTCACCCCTGCACGGGCTATGCTCGCACCTTGTTGTGTTTGATGCAGACGACAGATAGCGATGACTGAGGTAGAGTGTATGAGGTCTAGACGGTACTCAGAGGTGGACATTAGGTGTGACGGCACACGGAGTGGACCGATATACGCGGGGTGCTAAAGAGGACATATGTATCTACCCTTCAGGTAGGAACCCAGAGGACGAACCAGGAGCTACTTCCATATTCCAACTGTTTGTTTTATCAGTTGTACTTTATTTAAGTTTTTGTTGTGCCTTTTTGTTGGGTTTGAATTTCTGGCCCTTTTGTACTTTCAGCACAATTGTTATACTACTTTACTTAGTGTTTTCTTCCGCTTATACTCTGGTTGTGAGTGTTTACGTTTCATAAAGGCAATGCCTTCCCTTTTTATCAGGATTAACACCTTTGGTGCTAGTCGCCAACCCCTGGCCTATGGAAGGCGGGCTTGGGGTAGTCACGACACAAGCCCTGAGGATGGGTCATGACACCCTGATTCTGGCAAGATTAAGATAGGTGCAGATGTAAGGCGAATTTTCTACTCTTGAAAAGATCTCAGACATTCTTCAGTCTATTTAAATGCACTGTTCTTCTTTTTCAATGCTATCATAGGCGAAGCTAGTCCTGAGAAGCCCTGAAAAAATCGTCAGTAATAACCAGATAGACCAAGAAAACTTTTTATTTCAAAGACATTCTTCGGTAGTTTCCATGAACGAACAACTTCTATCTTTTCTAGATCCACTAAAACGCCTTTCTTAGAAACAACATGGCCCAAAAAAGTACCTCTTGTATCCAAAAATCACACTTTGATAATTTGTCATACAACTGATGGTCTCACAAGATTTCCAACACTATTTCCAAGTGTTTCTCTTCCTCAGCCCTTATTCTTGAATAAACCAATATATCATCCACAAACACCACAACAAAATAATCCAAATATTGTTGAAATGTCTGATTCATCAAATCCATGAACACCACTGGTGCATTTGTTAGACCGAAACACATGGCTATATATTCGAAGTGTCCATATCTGCTTTTGAAAGATTTTTTTGGAATATCCTTCTTCCGAACTCGCTATTTATGATATAATGATCGCAAGTCAATATTAGAGAACCACTAATCTCCCATTAATTGATCGAACAGATCATCAATGCGTGGAAGTGTATATCTATTCTTTATCGTAACTTGTTTAAGTTTACGATAATAAACACATACCTGAAGAGTTCTATATTCTTTGTTTACAAAAAAAAACTAGTGCTGCCCAAGGAGACATGCTTGGCCAAATAAAACCCATGGTTTCTAGCTCCTCTAACTACACTTTCAATTCCTTTAATTCCGTTGGTGACATCCTATAATATGGAAGTGAGATAGGACTGGTCCCCATAAGGAGATCCATTGTAAACTCCATTTCTTTTACAGGAGGTAATCCTGAGAAGTTTTCTGGAAAAACATCAGAAAATTGATCCACCACAGCTGGAAAACTATTTTCCTATGTCTTTTACAATGATGCCAAAGTCAACGATGCCAATTGGTAAGAGATCATTCCCACCATTGGTGCCAACAAGCTCTTTACACACTTCATTACCATTCACTATCCTCTAAAGAGATGGTTGATGCTGTCCTCAGTCGTGAAGCTAACTGTTCTCCTATAACAGTATATGTGATCCTTAAACCTTGTCAACCAATCCATACCTAGGATTATATCATAGACATCCATATTCAACATAGTGAAGTACCATTTCAGCTCAACTCCATCAACAATTATAGCAAAGGCTCTACAAACGAAGGCTTGACATTCTCTTTCACCAAGAGGAGTTTGCAGTTTCAAGACAGAAGGCATCATTTCTAGTTTTAAACATAGCAAATCAACAATACGAGAAGAAATAAAGTATTATGATTCACCATTATCGAACAACACTTGCATGAGGGTAGAATTCAAAAGAATCGTACCTCTCACCGTAGATGGTCCAGACTGGTCATCTGCCATCATCATCTCGGCTCCATACAATTTCTTTTTTTGCTACACTTTGCTCCCTTTTTACTTGTTTACATTTCCATGCTTGGGGAGTCATGGTATTTAAAGAATCACCATGGCTAGCTCTGTTATGTTGATGAGAGTGATTCTTATGTCCTCGTCCTGTCGAAGCATACGATGCTTGCGACACCTTGGAAGTATCCCGAACACCAGACTGTGGAGCACTGCGACAATATCGCTGAAGATGTCCCATCATGTTTTTATTGTGGCATGATCTCAGTGGTGCTGTACACTCTCATTTCAAGTGATCAATCTCACCACATTGAAAGCAACCTACTTTGCTCTGGGTCATGGAGGAATATTGACTAATCCCGCCGTCTGGTTCTGAATCGCACTCCCACCTTGGAAGTAGGTGTCCCTCTTCCGTTTGTTCCCACCATTTGAGTTCCAACCCATTCCCATGGGTATCATCATGCCTCCTTCTATCGATCCTGAGATATCACGTTCAGCAACTGTTGCTCTATTCAACATCTCTGTATAATTCATAATACAAAGGACCATAATCTTCTATCGAATCTTCCACCTTAGCCCCGATTCGAAGATGTGTTCCTTCAAAGAAGCACTTACCACAATCTTAGATCGAATCTCCCACAATAGCCCAGATTCGAAGATGTGTGCCTTCAAAGAAGCACTTTTACCCAATATAGCATGCACCACTAAATACCACCACTGAAGTGCAAGATCTTCGAGCATATACGTCGACAGCTTTACTTTCAGCTCCACTATTGTGTCGATGAAATCGAATATACGACTCATCCTACTTAGCCACACCTCCGCCTTCTCGGGTTCAACATCACTCTTAATGTTCAGTGGATTCTGCATCATGAAATGGATGGTATGATCCACATGTTGTGGCCCATTCCACTAGTTCCCTATATCCACAACTTGAAAATCTTGGACAATACTCTGAACCGGCTCTTGGTTCACATGTGGTTCATGTGCAACCACGTTCTATGCAGCTTTTCAGGTTGGTTTCGACAATGCCTACCGAGTGCCATTTTTTAAACCAACAACAAACTCCGTCAATATCGCTCTCTAGCAATTGTTGGATTATAATTTCAAATTCTATCACATCAAATCTCACAACATTGTTCTCAAAATAACTTTTTCCCATGTTAAAACATTTTTGAAAACATTCAACATGCTCGTTGAAAATCAATACATTTTCAAAATACACTAAATACCTTGTTTTCAAAGTCTTTTGGTTGTAAAAACTTCCCGAATTTTTAAAAAATTAGCACCATGCACAAAATACTTACTCATTGCTCACAATGAGATATGCAATCCTAGTGGGAAGTCATTCATCTTCAATGCATGTCATGCTCCTCTCATTGGCTAAACCCATGACAATGATATTTCCAACATTCTAGTAGTGTATCCAAAACACATAGGTATCCAACACCCTGGTAACATGAAATTCAGTATAAATGGGTTATCTACGTCCTTTAATGGTATAAATTTCAAGTTCCGACAATCCTACTCCTCTCTAAGATGACCACTCAAGGAATAGACAAGAAGGAATTTCAACTCCAAGACCAAGAACATTGATGACCACATCTTAGGCAAGGACTAAACAAGCTAATACCATTTGTAATGACCCACCAATTCTCATTGGCATGAGAGTGCAACGAGTCATTACTAGGCCTTAACCGACATCTCTAAGATGCCAAAGGCTGGAAATAAATGCCGAAGGGTTTCAAATACAAGTGGGGGACGATTTAACCTTTACGAAATCAACCCATTCATTAACCATTCACTATATGATGCATGAAAAAATGATAGACCAAACAAAAACTTCATTTTTATTAAACCACATTAGAGTACACAACAGTAGAAGACTAAACCAAACATCAAAGTAAACAATAGAAAGAGAACAACACAAGACTCCCAAAAGACACCACGAATCAGTGGTCCATAAGCTCCAAGCTCCACAGCATCTCCCAAAAATCACCACAAGCCACTAGTAATGAGATATATTACCTTTACCTGTGTCTTGGAATACAACATCTGCAAAAGCACCAAAGTGACAAAGCAGGGGTGAGTATAAAACTCAGTAGGTTTTCCATAATGACTTACCTACTCACACCACTAGGATAGAAGATTTATCCACATTTATATAAAACATTTTATATAAAACATTTTCACCAATGTAGTTTATAAATAAATATAAATGAGTTTTCCAAAACCGTCCTTGCTTGAAAGTATCAATGTGCAATTTAAAGGGGCTTTTCCAACAAGTTATTTTTTTAGAAAAATGACAAAACAAGTTTCCAAACCATTTCACAAACATCCCATTTTGGCATTCCCAACCATTTCACAAACCCATGAAATCAACTATGCATGCATTGTTATGACAGTTCCATACTCATGAGCGGTCTCTCGTTGATTTACCAGGTCTTCACAAGGTAATTATTTCCCATGTACTTTTACACCTTTGGCACCGATCATAAGGTCATATTTCAACCAAGCCTCGTACATATAGTTACCACGTGCCATTAAATTTTAGCACCGAGCACAAGGTCATATTTCAACCAAGCCCCGTACATGCAATTTGAACACACATCACACATTTCAAACAATCATGCCAAAATCCACCTTTCAAAATAATACCTTTTATTGAAAACCATTTCCATCAAAACCAAGTGTGTTCAACCAATTCAAACAATTTCAAAAAAACTCCCTTTTTATTGAAAACCAATCCATCAAAACCATTTCAATAAAACACCCTTTTTATTGGAAACCCATTTCTCATCAAACCATTTACAATTTCATAAATTTCATAATTTAAAATAAACATTTTAAATTTAAATATCCAAGTCACTTTGCACACAATTCACTAAGATTTCACAATTACATCAAAACCATAAATCATCACTTATGAAGATTTATTCCAAGATTTTCACAATCAATTCCATTCAAATATTCAATTTGAAACTAATACAACCAATTCTTACAAGAGGATTTGAGAGTGAATCCACCTACATCAACAAAAAGGAGAAACCAATCAACAGACGAAGAACACTCAATAACACCGTGTCAAATCTCCAAGAATTCTCCATAGATATTTTATCCTAACACAACCAAGACCAAATCACATCATATTTGGCATCCAAACACTGATATATACCCATAATGTGCATAGATCTAAGAAACAGAGAGAAGAAGAGAAGTAGATCTAAGTAGATCTAAGAAACCATTCAAGAACGAAGGAGAACGATCACATACCTCAAGAATCCAGCTTCGATTCGCCAATAGAAGCCTTCGGATTGCCTCCGGAATGATCAGAGAACCCTATTTGACCTTAGGAGAACCAAAATCCCGAGTTAGGGAAACATAAGAGCTATAATGAATCAATTATAGGCAAACCGAGTTAGATCTACAATTTAAGGCTCTAATTTTAAGTGACTGCATGGTTAGTCTGCACGGTTTGACAAACTGTGCGCCAACCGTGAATTGACTACTGCCTTGGCCAACCCACCTTGCATGGTTTGGCTGCACAGTTTGAAAAACCGTGCACCGACCATGTTGAAGCCACTACCTCCTCAGACAGCCATGCACGATTTGGCCACATGGTTTAGACAAATTGTGTGCCTCCCATGCAACTTCCCATTTGCCTCAAAACATCATTCCATGTTCTCCTGACTCTCCCATTCAACACCCTTAATATTAAAACCGGGAAAACCATCATGAAAGGGTTACATACCAGAAACCAAGGGTACTACTGTGGATATACTTTTGATACACAAAATCACTCCACTGAGAAATTCTCATGTACTCGATATGAACTTGATTAGTGTAATGTTAAATCAATTTCCATTCATTGCGATAAACATCCATGTCACTGGTGTTGTTTTTACAAAAAATAATATGAATTTTCTCAGAATGACTTACACTAAATGTCCAATAATGTTGATTATAATCATGTTTTTCACACATTATTATGTAATTGATTTATCCATAATCTGAGGATATAGTTTTTATGAGATTTTGTCTCAATTTAAATTCCATTGTGACTTCATTGTTGTTATGCACTGATTCACTCTTATATGGTATATATAATATCCTTCATAATATTATATCATGAATCCATTTATTATAATGATATTATAATGTTCTCATTATGTTTTATTCCTCAATTATTTTTATTCAAGCGTCTCTCATTTTGTTAAAAACCCATTAACTAAAATATCGATTAAAATGTTTTAATGATTTATTCTTCTGAATATTTCTTATTATTGTTTGTGTATTAAAAATGGTTTTTAGGTTTTATTTATATGGAAATTAATGTTTTCAAAGGATGATTCATTTAAAATTATCAATGTGGTATGGGACACATCGAATCAGAAATATCGTTATGAAATGTTTTAAATGGTTTTGAAAAAGATTTGATAAAGTGTTGTTTATTTCAATATCTTGAAATGATGTATTGAGATTGCAATTAAGAAATGTGATCCTTCCTTTATTTATGTTTTATATATTATGATTATGTTATGATAATTGGGAATTCATTATGTATACAGATAGTTCCTTGATAAATCTAGGGAGGTTGAGCCTGAGATATCTATCCAATGCATTGGGTAATTGGACGGAGGTAAATGTTAATGTAACTTTTAAGAGATTTAGGGAATACACTATTATGGATATTCCAACGTTACTCCCAGGGTAGATGAGATAGATAAAATGTAATTATGTTTTGTATGACACAATATACCTTTATGATTTAGAATTTTTTTGTGTTATTCATAAATCTTATTATTTCATAAGTTATGTTATTATTGAAAAGTATGGTTTCATTGAATTATATTTATTCATGGGATAACGTTTTATTTATTTATTTTAAAACCCTTACAAAGCTTTCTTCCTCATCCCAATTTTTGGAAATGATTTTCACAGGACATAAAATGGAATAGGTTCAAGGATGAGATCAAGGAAAAGTCATGCTATTGAAAACACGGAATTAGACATGTTTTGTTAGGATTTTTTTAAAAAATTGAATACTGAGTAGTAGTGTATACATTTAATTTTCATATTGATATGTAATAGTTATTTCATAATACCCTAAAACTATAAACTTGACAATATCCTCAATGTGAATTATTAATTTAATTCAAGATTATGTAATGTTTAAAGGTCTAGTCTTTATAACTGGTTTGACAATCTAGGGTGACATTCTATGTTAAATTAAAATTGTAATAATAAATCATTTTAATGGATAAAAAATTCGAATACTAATATATGTTGGTAAATATATAATTGATAACATATATTGATGAAAAAAAATTCATAAGTTATTGATTAATTTTCATTTTTAATTTATCCCTTTAATGCCACTAGATTTATATTTTTGTTTTTAATATTTTAAATATACACATCCTCAATTATCCCTTTATTATAGTATAAGGATAAAAATTGGAGTATTATCTTGTTATTATTTGTTGTATTATATGTTCTATTATATTTTTATTCTACTTCATCATGATTATAAAATTTATCTTCATTTATACTCATTTAGAGAAAAAGAATAGATTATAGTGATAATTAATTAATGGATGTAATTATATTTTTCATGAATCTATAAATACCTTTTTATAGAATAGATGATATAGGAATTACTTTTCCCAAGGAAAGTAATATTTAAAAAAAATATTACGATCACCTTCGATGAATTGATGGTCATATTAGCCATACAAAATTTATGGTTTGGTGGTCATTGACATTCTATTGGCTATGTTCTATATCAAAATAAATCAGTTAATTTTTTTTTATCTTGAATTTACATTTTTTTATATCCCACTAATGTTCCCCTACTAGGAAACCTAGTTATGTGAAGACCTTAAAACATCCTTTTCACTCTTTTGAAGAGGATATTTTATTAATCATTATTACAATGTGCATTTTAATAAAGATATATTCATTATTCAAAACATTTCTAACCAAATTAATGATATAATTATATTTAGAAAATTTATTAAATAGGCGAAGAATGTAACAACCTATATATTTGAATGAGGAAACTTCATCCGATAGTGTTTGGGATATAAAATAACAAACCCAAAAAAACAATGATTATTTAAATATTCGTATTTTATTCTTTCCATTAATTTTTCAAATATTAGTAAGATTAATTAATCTGTAATAAATAAGTATTTCCTAAATATATAATATATTTATTAAATGATGAATTATATTCAAAAAAATTATTGTTGTTCTTAAAAATAGGTTTTCTTTAGAAATTATTATTATTTATTTTCATAATTATTATAAATATATTTAAAAAAAATTATAAAATATAATTTGATAAAAAAATCTCCATTTTTGATATCAGAATATCAAAAATAACTTTGGTAGAAAATTTGGGTTTTTTTGGATAATGCATATTTTTCCATGAATAAGGGAAAATATATTTTTTATGAAAAAAAACCATTTCTTTTGATAAATGAAATAATTCTGATGTAAACTTATTATTTTAATCTTTATTAAATGAAGAATTATTGTTATTCATATATATTTAATTCAATTAATTTCATTTTAATAAATTTATTTTATATATCAATACAAGTTTATTTTTTGGATTAATAATTCATTTTTTGGAATTGTACTTAGAATGAATAATCTTTATCGCTTATAATTAATTAAAATAACTCATAATGAGAAATTATTTGAATGAAATTTTATTATTATATATCTATATTTATTTCTTTAAATTCATATAATTAATATTACTTGTTATTGATTTAAATTGATATTATATTTTTCTTAAATAAATGTATTTTTTGGAAAATATCTTTCCATCATGCCTAATGGTTTCATATTAAATTATATTCATCCACATATGTAAATTTATTATTAAAAATTATTTCCATATTTGAAATATTCATAATTAAAATTTTTATATAAGAACAGAATTTTTGAAAATATGAATAGTAAATGTGGAAAATATTTATTTCATAGGTAAAGAAAAATTAGGTTTATTAGTCATAAAATTAATTTAAAAAATACTTAAAAAATTTAAAAATAATAATATGAATATTTAATTTTCATTTTAATTATTATTATTATTATATTTCTTCTTTTTTATTTTTACATTATAAATGTTTTTTATTCTGATACCATAAAACAAAAACAATATTTTTGGGAAATATTAAAATTAAATTGAGGAATATATTTTGTGGAATTTATGTAATATTGAATTTAATAGTATTTAAATATTATATTTTTACTAAATATTTTTATCAAATATAAATTATAATAATATTTTTATGACTTCAAATTAATTTTTGTAATGTTTCAAAACTCTTATTGTCAAAAAATACATTATTTCTCAATAAATATTTATTTTTATTCTAAATGTGATAATTATAGTATTTTTTAATATGATATAGATAAAATTAAAATTAATTTATGAATTATAATTTAGAAATTATCTTATATCTAATTTTTCATAAATTTCTAAGAGATTATTTTTTTAGGTAAAAATTAAATACTGTATAAATATATAGTATGTATTATAACATAATAATGAAAAAAAGTTAATTAATAAATACTATAAAGGGTATAAAAGAAAAAATATAGTTTTTCCATTTAAAATAATTCAATATCATGTTATTAAGTTAATTTTATAAAGAATTTAGAAATCATCCAAAACCATTATTATATTTAAATATTTTGAAATCATTCCATTATGAGTATGACTCTATTCCACATTAAAATGGATATAATTTTTCTAATTTCAGACCATTCGGTTTTAAAATTAGGGAAAAAAATCCCTTTTGGTAGAGTCCTTTGGAAAAAATCATGGTGATGATTTTGGTTGTCGTTATTTTATTATATAGATTCAAAATCCTATGTTTCATAAATAGTAAAGAAACACCCACACAATTCTTATATAAAACCACAAAAGCTACAATTTCTATTTAATCATAATATTTGTATAACTTCATTAATCGTAATTTCCCTCCCTAGGGTCTTTTAAAAATTTCCACAATATATTAATAATGGACTACAAAGAATTTTTAATCACACTCTCAATGTAAGGGACCTCTCTATCCTCTTCCCAATTCAAGCATCTACTATATATTATACGTTTTCATTACAATTTCTAATGATGATATATGTTCTTACATATTCCAATTACTATCCATTTATGTTATTAATAATTATATAACCCTATCACTCTCATTAATCAATCCTATGATCCATAATATAAAGCCATTAACATCCCATAATTTAGTATGAGATTTCTCTTTTGTCATTTCAATTCAAGCACATATTTTAAGTTATATTTCTTAGATTAAATTTGTGTTTTTTGGTGTGTTTTACTACAAAAACATTATTATCAATTTTATTGATATATTAATAGACACCTCTTAATCTCTCATTATTTCCATCCATGAACTTTTATATACAACCATTACCATATCATAATTTAGTAAGGGATCCTCACCTTCTAATTTTTAGTCATGTTTTATTATTTTCTTATGATTTTCATTTCCAACTCCTAATGATTGGATATATTTTTCCATGTCAGTATTATTGACCATTTCATTTTTAAATTTTTATAGGATCCATTATCTCTCATCAAACTATATTATGAATTTTTATGTGATGACAACATATGGCCGAAATTTCAAAACATTTTGTCAATGCCAAAAAATTGTGTAATGAATTTTGTACAAATTTTCTATCAAGGGTCTTCACCATTATACACATATAATATTTTACATGATACAAAAATTTATTTATTTTACACTCCCAAACCAATGAGTAAATCATGATGATGAATGAATCTATGTTGTATAATATATGGACACACTTGAGCGTCAGAATGAAATGAAAGTGACATGTGGGATCATAATTATATATTGATCTAATTAAATGGTTATTTATTAGTCTCAAAAGACATCATGTTGTCAAAGTGAGTGAATAAGATTCCTTTATGAGTATTGTTCCATCATGATGACATAGTAGTTATCCGTCACCTTTTGTTTATGATTTAGTGTTTTATGATGTTTCCACATTTCCCATGTCATGATTATCATGCTATATCATGAATTATGATTCAATTATATGATTTAAAAAAAACTTATTCCCTTTTAAAATACCTATTTCATAACATATATCTCCATAGGCCATGTTTATTCATATATTGGGATTTATATCTCACCAATTTCTTATGTATGTCCCCAAACGATCCCATGAGTTTTAAAAGCCATCGAATTTTATTGGCATGTTAAGGAATTTTTCAATAATATGGTTATATCTTTTATTCATGATTCAATTCTATGTTCCATATTATCAAAGACATTATACTTCTTGATATTCTAGATTGAATTATGTGTTCTTTTATTTAATAAATCATGAATTAATGTGACATAAAGAGCAGGGTTGTTTTAATGATTTGTTTCATGATGGTATAGATTTATTGAAACTTATATGGGTTATTCAATGGTGTAATGTTTGGCATAATGATACGTAGTGTATCTCTATATTTTATTTATTCATGATATTATGGAATTTACCTTTAGAGTTTGTTTGTTCAAAGCCATTCATAATTATGTTTTGTGTTGGTGTAATGGACCAGACCCTCCTGGTCCAGAACATTTACAAAAACTCTGTTCCACTAAAACAATATCACTGGTCATTGTGGAACCGGTCTTGGTGGCAGTGTGACGGTGGAACCCGTAATGGAAGAACATGTCACGGTATCACCGTGATGGTGGAATCAGTCAAGAAAACATTGTGATGGTGGAACCATGATAGTGGAACCATAGAGGGTGCACCATCATGGTCGCACAACAAAACGGTGGCATCCCTTAAGGTGCCCCACCAAACTGGTGGTTCTGTGATGGTGGAATTGTGACATTGGCACCATAACGGTGTCACAAAATACAATGTCACACCAATTTTTTCCCCAATTTACTGAGTTTTTCCAGTTCCACCCATGAAACATTTCTTTTGACGTTAAAGTGTTTCAATACATGCTTTCAAATCCATTTGATGAACATAAATGTTATCTAAAATACCCCCTGATTTGAGAGAACCATAACATACGAAAACATGTTGATTTTTCATCATTGTCACGACCTTTTTCCTGTACATTCATGTTCTTCCCCTATTACACGATTTCCTCTATTTAAAGGAACCTCATTAACTCACAGTCGTTATGACCACCTATCTGACGAGAATTATTAAACAAAAATTAATTACATCGGGTGTAACCAATAAACTAGATGTAGAAACCATAATCGGCCTTTAAATCCATTCATTATTTAATATCTTGTAACTCTATTATATAAACTTTTATAGAATGATATTATTTCTTCTTCTTGAGTAGTCTCATTTGATTTTTTGGTGCGTTGGAATCCCCCCATCTGGGCATTGGTGGTGTTCTTGTGCTGGAGCCTTTCCTACTCATTCTTGGAGTCCTCATAATTCCTCCACAGCATGTCACACATCCATAATTCAGGGCCTGAGGACAAAACCATCGAGCATTGATCACCCTAATGGGGGTTTTCCTTCGTGTCTCGTTACAGTGTATCATGTGGGGAGGGGAAAGGATGAAAGTAAACACACAAAAAATAATTAATGATTTTTAGAGAATTAATCGGTGTGTTTGATAATTTGTTTTAACTCTTTTGTCCTTGCTTATATGTTGTGAATTGTATGAGCTTATGTCCACAGAAAACCATCTTCTTTGGTTGTCATTTTATACACACTAAGGAACCTATGTTTTTATTCTCTTATGTTCTTTTTGTTTATTTTACTCTTCCAAACCCATAATAGATTATTATTTATTTATTTTATAAAAACACCAATATCCTAAATATACTAGGTTTTTATTAGGGGAAATATTTGAACGAAACTAACACACAACTCTATCTAATGGTTAAAGAACATACAGTTTCTATAGATGACATACTACTACCTCAAGAAACGATGATTGTTCAACTATCTCCTACAGCCTTTCATGGTGTCCATTATGATGGAACTATATTTCTATGTGGTATATATTATATTTATATTTTTTTGTTGTTTCAGTATTTTTCATTTATATAATTCCATTACGGTTTCTATAATGGGTAAATGCGATAATTTCATTTGAGAATGTGCACACTTCCACCCCCTCAAAATATTATGACTCGTTCAGGCCATATGTGGAACTTATAGGGAATGGATATAATTTAATTTAATTTTATATTATAATTTAATAATAATATACATATGAATCATTAAATTATCAATCCATTAAAATATGAAATAGAAATTAAAATCTCCATTATTCGTACGTATGGCTCACTGTCTCCACGGACAATGTATTTCATTTATTATCTCTAACTGTTATGTAAAATTATAAATACATATATATACTGGATATATATGATATATATGATATAAAAATAATGAATAAAATTATGTAGATATTGAAATTTCAACCACATGGACAATTTATAATTATAACAATTTCGTTTTTAACTCATGTTCTGAACATCGGCAAAATGTCCTATATGAACTGAAATAATTAACTAATTATTACAGCAAGGTAACAATTGATATAAAAAGAATAATAAACATGGAAAATAATATAATTAATGTATAAATTTACTTTAATTTATTATTTAGGTGATTAAAGAATGCCCATGTCTAGTTGGACATGAGGTAAGGGGTTTCTAATATCACTTTTAATTACATGAGATTTCCGTTATTTGCCACTTATTTCCTGCATGTGGTGTATAGTGTAATTACATTTGATGTATATTATCATGATTATATTTATATACTTGGTATTATTGGATTAAGTTTGTGGTTATTAACTTTTGGTCATAAGACTTGATTGATTACAACATGGTAAGTGGTTTTCATCTCACTTTTTATTCCTCTGAGATTCCTACAATGTTTACCACTATTTCCTTTTGTGTGGTGTATGTACTACCTGTGATTTTATTATTTTTATAATATAAATTAATTTATGGGAATTTAAATATTTATTTTATTATCATTATTTCATGTTGTTTATGTTTCGTATGTTACCAAATTGGTAAGGAAACATTTGAACCCAATTTCAATTTCTTGGGGTAATCTTCTAATTCTTAATTATATCATGCTATGATTATGTGTGGAATCACTGAGTATTTATTTCTGTTTTAATTTACAATCCCCTTTTGTGGATATACTTTTGATACACATAATCACTCCATTAAGAAATTCTCAGGTCCTCGATATGAACTTGATAAGAGTAATTTTAACTCAATTTCCATTCATTGAGATAAACATCCATGTTATTGGTGTTGTTTTTACAAAAATTAGTATGAATATTCCCAAAATGACTTAAACTGAATATCCAATAATGTTGATTGTAATCATATTTTTCATACATTATTATGTAATTTATTTATCCTTAATCCGAGGATACAGCTTTTATGGGATTTCGTCTCAATTTACATTCCATTGTGAATTCATTATTGTTATGCACCAATTCACTCTTAAATGGTATATATAATATCCTTCAGAATATTATATCATTAATCCATTTATTATAATGATATCATAATGTTCTCATTATGTTTTACTCGTCAATTATTTGTATTCAAGAGTCTCTCATTTTGTTAAAAACCCATTAACTAAAATATCGGTTAAAATGTTTTAATGATTTATTCTTTTGAGTATTTTTTATTATTTTCTGTGTATTAAAAATAGTGTTTAGGTTTTATTTATATGTAAATTAATTTTTTCAAATGATGATTCATTTAAAATTTTCAATGTTGTATGGGAAACATCAATTCAAAAATATCATTATGAAATGTTTTAAATTGTTTTGAAAATGGTTTGATAAAGAATTGTTTATTTCAATATCTTGAAATGATGTATTGTGATTGAAATGCAGAAATGTGATCCTTCATTTATTTTTTTATATGTTATTAATATGTTATGATAATTGGGAATTCATTATGTATACGGGTAGTTCCATGATAAATCTAGGGCGGTTGAGGCCGATATAGCTATCCAATGCATTGGGTAATGGGATGTAGGTAAACGTTAATGTATCTGTTAAGAGATTTAAAGAATACACTATGATGGTTATTCCAAAATTACTCTCTATCTAGTTGTGATAGATAAAATGTAATTATGTTTTGTATTCCACAAGTTACCTTTATGATTTATAATTTTTGTGTGTTATTCATAAATCTTATTATTTCATAAGGTATGTTATTATTGAAAAGTATGGTTTCATTGAATTATATTTATTGATGAGCTAATGTTTTATTTACTTATTTTAAAACCATTACAGAGATTTCTTCTTCATCCCAAGTTTTTGAAATGTTTTTCATAAGGAAAAAAATGGAATAGGTTAAACAATGGGATCAAGGAAATGTCATGCTATCAAAAACATGGAATTAGACATGTTTTGTTATGATTTTTTTAAAAAAATGAATACTGAGTAGTTGTGTATACATGTATTTTTCATGTTGATATGTAATAGGTATGTCATAATACCCTAAAACTATAAAACTGTAAAAATCCTCAATGTGAATTATTCATTTAATTCAAGATTATGTAATGTTTAAAGGTATTGTCTTTATATCTAGTTTGATAATCTAGGGTGACATTCTATGTTAAATTAAAATGGAAATAATGAATCATTAATAATGGATCAAAAAATTCTCATCCTAATATGTGTTAGTAAATATATAATTTATAACATAGATTGATGAAAAAAAGTCATAATTTATTGACTAATTTTTATTTTTATGTCATTCTGTTAATGCCACTAGATTCATATTTATGTTTTTAATAGTTAAATATGCACATCCTCAATTTTCCCTTTGTTAAAGTATAATTATATAAATAGGAGTAATATCTAGTTATTATTTGTTGTATTATGTGGTCCATTATAAGTTTATTCTACTTCCTCATGCTTAAAAAATTTATCTAGATTTCTATTAATTTAGAGAAAACAAATAGATTATAGTGAAAATTAATTAATGGATGTAATTATATTTTTCATGAATCTAAATATACATTTTTATAGAATAGATTATAAGAATTACTTTTCTCAAGGAAATTAATATTTAATAAAAAAAAATTATATTCTGACTCCCTTCAATGAATTGATGGTCATATTAGCCATACAAAATTTAAGGTTTTGTGGTCATTGACATTCTCTTGGCCATGTTTTATATCAAAATAAATTAGTTTTTTGTTTTTTTTATCTTGAATTTACATTTTTTTATATCACACTAATGTTCTCTTACTAGTAAACCTAGTTATGTGATTACCTTCAAACATCCTTTTCTCTCTTTTGAAGAGGATATTTTATTAAACCCTCTTACAATGTGCATTTTAATGAAGATATATTCATGTTTCAAAACATTTATTACCAAATCAATGATTTAATTATATTTACAAAATTTATTTAATATAAGAAGAATGTAACAAACTATGTATTTGAATGAGGAAACTTCAATCGATAGTGTTTGTGATATGAAATAAAAACCCAAACAAACAATGATTATTTAAATATTCTCATTTTATTATTTCCATTAATTTTTCAAATATTAGTAGAATTAATTAATCTATAATATATAAGTACTTCCTAAATATATTATATTTTTATTAAATGATAAATAAAATTCAAAAAATTCATTGTTGTTCTTAAAAATATGTTTTCTTTAGAAATTATTATGAATTATTTTAATAATTATTATAATTATATTATAAAAAATATATAAAATTTATTTTGATATAAAATCTCCATTTTTGATATCATAATATCAAAAATAACTTTGGTAGAAAATTTGGGGTTTTTTGGATAATGCATATTTTTACCTGAACAGGGGTAAATATGTTTTTTATGAAAAAATTTATTTCTTTTGATAAATGAAATATTTCAGATTTAAAATTATTATTTTAATATTTTTTAAATGTAGAATTATTTTTATTCATATATATTTAATTCAGTTATTTTCATTTAAATATACATTATTTTATATATCAATACAAGTTTATTTTTTGGATTAATAATACTCTTTTTGGAATTCTACTTAGAATGAATATTGTTTATCACTTATAATTAATTAAACTAAACCATAATAAGAAATTATTTGAATCAAATATTATGATTATATATATATATATTTATTTAAATTATTATAATTAATATTACTTGTTATTGATTTAACATGATATCATATTTTTCTTAAATAAATCTATTCTTTGGAAAATATATTTCCATCATGCCTAAAGGTTTCATATTAAATTATATTCATCAAAATATGTAAATTTATTATTAAAAATTATTTCCATATTTGAAATATTCATAATTAATATTTTGATATAAGAAGAACATAATTTATAAAAATATGAATAGTAACTATAGAAAATATTTATTAAATAGGAAAAAGAAAATTATGTTTATTAATAGTAAAATTAATTTAAAATATACATAAAATGGATAAAAATAATAATAAGAATATTTAATTTTAATTTTAATTATTATTATTATTATATTTCTTCTTTATTATTTTTCCATTATAAATGTTTTTTATTTTGATAAAATAAGATAAAAATAGTATTTTTGAGAAATATTCAAATTAAATTAAGGAATATATTTTGAGAAATTAATGTAATATTTAATTAAATAGTATTTAAATATTATATTTTTACTAATTTTATTTATCATATATAAATTATCATAATATTTTTATGACTTCAAATTAATTTTTCTAAGGTTTCAATACTATTATTGTCAAAAAATACATTATTCTCAATAAATATTGATTTTTAATGTAAATTTCAGAATTATTATATTTTTTAATATGATATAGATAAAATAATTAATATTTTATGAATTATAATGTTGAAATTATCTTAAATCTAATTTTTCATAATTTTCTAAGAGATTAATTTTTTAGGTAAAAATTAAATACTGTATAAATATATAGTTAGTATTATAACATAATAATGAAAAAAGGCGATGTAATAAAAACTTTAAAGAGTATAAAAGATAAAATATATGTTTTCCATTTAAAATAATTCAATTTCATCTTATTTAGTTAATTTTATAATGATTTTAGAAATCATCCAAAACCATTATTATATTTAAATGTTTTGAAATCATTCCATTAGGAGTATGAATCTATTAAACATTAAAATGGTTATTATTTTAATAATTCCATACCATTCCGTTTTATAATTATGAAATTAAACCTCTTTTGGTAGATTCTTTTGGAAACAATTGTGGAAATGATTTTGGAAGTTGTTATTTTATTTTATAAATTCCAAATCCTATGTTTCATAAATAATAAAGAAATACCCACACATTTTGTATATAAACCCACAAAAGCTACACTTTCTCTTCACTTATAATATTTTTAGAACTTTAATCGTTATTTCATTCCCTAGGGTCTTCTAAAGGTTTCGATAATATATTAATAATGGACTACTAAGAATTTTTAATCACACTCTCAATGTAAGGGATCTCTCTATCCTTTTCCCAATTCAAGCATCTACTATATTTAATACATTTTCATTCCAATTCATAATGATGGTATATGTTATTACATATCCCAATTACTGTCCATTTACATTATTAATTATTATATACCCCTATAACTCTCATTAATCAATCCTAAGATCCTTAATATATACCCATTAACATCCCATGATTTAATATGATATTTCTCTTTTGTTATTTCCCTATCAAGCACATATTTTAAGTTACATTTCAAAGTTTAAATTTGCATTTTTTGGTGTGTTTTACTACAACCACATTATTATAAATTTTATTGATATATTATTAGAGACCTCTTACACTTTCATTATTCCCATCCATTAACCTTCATATACAACCATTACTATATTAAAATTTAGTAAGGGATCCTCACCTTCTATTATATAGTTACTTATTATTATTTTCTTATGATTTTCATTTCCAACTCCTAATAATTGGATATATTTTCCCATGTCAGTATTACTGACCATTTCATTTTCAAATTTTGAAATGCTCCTTTCTCTCTCATCAAATTATTTTAAGAATTTTTATGTGATGAAAATATACGGCCAAAATTTCACTAATTTTTTTCAATTCCAAAAAAAATTGTGTAATGGATATTATACAAATTTATAATAAAGGGTGTTCACCATTATACACAAATAATTATTTTACATGATTCAAAAAAAATTATCTTACACTCCCTGATCAATGAATAAAATGTGATGATGAATGAATCTGTGTTTTGTAATATATGGACACACTTGTGCGTCAGAATGAAATGAAAGTGACATGTGGGATTAGAAATATATTTTGATCTAATTAAATGGTAATTTATTAGTCTCACAAGACATCATGTTGGAAAATTGATTGAATAATATTCCATTATGGGTAATTTTCCATCATGATAAAATGGTAGTTATCCTTCACCTTTTGTTTATGATTCAGTGTTTTATGATGTTTCCACATTTTCCATGTCAATATTATCATGCTATATCATGAATTATGATTCAATTATATGATTATAAAAAACTTATTCCCATATAAAATACCTATTTCATAAAATATATCTCCATAGGCCATGTTTATTCCCATATCGTGACTTATATCTCACCCATTTCACATGTATGTCCCCTGACTATCCCATGAGTTCTAAAAGTAATGAATTTTATTGGAATCTTTAAGAATTTTTCAATAATGATGTTATATCTGTTGTTCATGATGAAATTCCATGTTCCAAATTATCAAATACACTATACTTCTTGATATTCTAGAATTTATTTTGTGTATTTTTGTTTAATAAATTATGAATTAATGTGAAATAAATAGCATCATTGTTAGAATGATTGGTTTCATGATGGTATAGAGTTATTGAAACTTATTTGGGTTATTCAACAGTGTAATGTTTTGTAGAATTGTATGTTGGGTATCTCTATATTTAATTAATTCATGATGTCATAGAATTTACCTTTAGGGTTTGTTTGTTCAAATCCATTAATAATTATGTTTTCTGTTGTTGTAATGGCCCGGAACCTCCTGGTCCAGTACCGTTATAAAAACTCAGTTCATCCAAAATAGTAGCACTGGACATGGTGGCAGTGTGATGGTGGAACTGGTCATGGAGGAATATTTCATGGTAGCACCATGATGGTGGTATCAGTCAAGACAACATTGTGATGGTGGCACCATGACAGTTGCACCATACCGGGTGAAACAGCATGGTCGCACACTGAAACTGTGGCATCACTTGTGGTTCTCCACCAAACTGGTGGCACCGTGATGGTGGAATTGTGATAGCGGCACCATAACAGTGTCTCCCAATATGGTGTCCCACCCATTGTTTTCCCCCAATTTACTGAGTATTCCAAGTTCCACCCATGCAATGTTTCTATTGACATAAAAGTGTTTCAATACACTCTTTTAAATCTATTTAAAGAACATAAATGTTATCTAAAATCCCCCAAGATTCAAGAGACCCTTAACATAACAAAACGTGATGATTTTCCATCTGTGTCGCAACCTTTTTGATATACATTCATGTTCTACCCCTATTACACGATTTCCTCTGTTTAATGGAAACTCATTAACTCACAGTCGTTAAGGCCTCATCTCTGATGAGAATTATTAAATGAAAATTAATTCCATCGGGTGTTACCAGTCAACTACATGGAGACACCATAATCGGCCTTTAAATCAGTTGAAGATTTCATATCTTTTAACTCTAGGATATAAACTTTTATCTCACGATATACTTTATTCATCTTGAGTAGTCTCATTTAATTTTTTTACTGTGTTAGAATCCCCCCCAACGGATGTTGGTGGTGTGGTTGTGCTGGAGCCTTTCCTGCTCATTCTTGGAGTCCTCATAATTCCTCCCCTGCATGTCACAAATCCATAGTTCATGGCCTGAGGATAAAATCATCAAGTTTTGATCACCCTAGTGGGGGTTTTCCATCATATTTCTTTACAGTGTATCATGTTTGGTGGGTAAAATATCATATCCTTCGGGAAAGGATGAAAGAAAACCCAAAAAATGATAATGAATGGTTTTTTGAGAATGAATAGGTGTATTTGATAGTTCTATTGTACTCTTTTGTCCTTGCTTTTATGTTGTGAATTTTATGAGCTTATGTCCACTAAAAATAATCTTCGTTGGTGGTCCTTTTTTATGCACTAATGAACCTATGTTTTTCTGTATAGTTCTTTGTTATAATGGTTAGAACATGGGAAACTGTTAATCACTTAAACTCTGTAGATAAAATGGATTTCAAATGAATAAGAATCCTTTTGTGGTCACCACAGTTAACCAAACCTAAAGATGGAACTAAATAAATGATGTGTTTCATTATGAAAGTACTTTTAATTTGTCTTGTTTATGTGAACAATTATGTTTCTTGTCCCATTGTGAGGGATATATTTTTGGAAAGTATAAGGAATTGTATTTCTTAAAATGGTGTAGTGAACTAATAGATAAGAAGATATAATTGGTTGACATAGATGTTTAGGGGCATGCACTAGTATATTCCCTTATAGGGTAAAAATATTGTCTGACATTTATTAACGACTCAATAAGGATTCTTTGAGTATACTTCCTAAAAATAATATATGATATATTAAATATGTTTTAGATGTATAAAATCATAGTGGAGAACAAGTTACAATCAAATATTGAATGATTGAGTTCTGAAAAGAGTATATATCTTCTAGGTTAATAGGTCAGAGAATTACTTTTCAATAATTGAATTTGGTGAGATATGTTTATCCATAAAACACATATTCTTAACAATGTTGCTAAAATGATTAATATGAAAATTAAAGAACTTTAAAATAGCATGAGGCTATTTTCAGGGTAACCCATGACCATCTGTGCTGATGAGATGAAGATTTCATCATATCTTATTATTAGTAGTTGATATGTTCCAATATGAGAATGTATCTCAAAGGAGATATGTAATATTATGGATGCATAAAATTAACATTTTTGAGACTTTGGAATTTTTTAATATGTACATATTGAAACTAATTCAATATAGAATCTCGATTCTATGTCCAAGACATGTTCCTTCGCTACCGATGACGATGATGAGTTTGGTCACCACTTTTGGGATGTTCATAGAAAGATGTTTATCAAGAGAAAGTACATGATATTTAATAATGTTTTCAAGTAAAATTATTTCCAATTAGATCATATTAAAAATAGGAACCAATAAACTGAGTGAAAAGAGAAATTGGATCTTGAAGGTGTATCTAAGTGTAAGATATCATAACGGATGGAACCTACTACTCTAGTGTAATTGAGTAGATAAATAACGGTGAGATTGTTTATAAATAGGTATTCATCATCCTTACATCATTTTCAATTTATTGATGGTAGAGAACATGATTGTTTTGAATAGTAAATTTAGTTGAAAGAGTCAAGAAAGTTTTATCTAGATATGAAGGATGAGATTTCCTCTTTGCAATATTAAAACACTTTGGAGTTGACACTGATACAAAGGTGAATGACATAATTTTAGAACAATTGGATATACTACGTCATGATATAATAAAATTAAAGGGAGATATTTCACGTAAGGCTAGGGGTTGAAAGGTTTCCAAAAGAAGGGTGTTGTGGATTTCATTCAAATTTACTCACATTTAGCGAACCAAACCCCCATAATGTTGGTTCTCGAAATTTTTACATCATATGACCAGTGTACTGAGAATATTAAAATGAGGATATATTTCTTTCATAGGGAACCGATTTAGAATATCTATATGCATAATCATGAGTGATACATTGTGTCTTTGAAGGATGACCTGGTTAGAAAACATCAGAGGATCTTGTATGGGTTGCAGTAAGAGCCCAAGCAGTACAAAAAAAGTTTGATTAATTTATTTCAAAAAATTAATTAAAATGTTGTGGCATGGGTATGTTTTTCTACATCAAGTCTTTTCATGATGAATATATTATTTTTACTTCACTTTGTGGATTATATACTCATTAATGGATCATGTAAATAGAGGATTGATGATTTCAATGTGTTATTGGCTGAAGTGTTCAAGATGAAAGATCATGGAGAAGCTTGAATGATTTTAGGGATTACGATAAAGAGGGACCATGTAGATGGAACTGGGATGTTATCACATGGTGACTTCATTTTAATGATATTTTTTAGATTATGTATTATGGAAGAAAATCTATTTTCTATTCACATGGAAATTAATTTCAAATTATGAAGGGAGAAATACTAGATAACGGATGAAGAGGTTGATTACATGAAATTTTTTCAATATGCATCACCTATTTGAAGTGTGTTGTATTCCATGGCATGTACTCAACATAAAATTTCTCATGCATTGGGAGTTGTGAGGTGGTATATGGATAACCCTAGAATGCATCATTGGAAGGTTGTGAAAAGTATAATGAGGTATCTAAATGGAACCAATGAATTATCCCTATGTTTGTGGAATGTAAAATTATTATAGGGGTATATAGATGATAAAATTTGAGTTGATGTAAATAAAAGGTCAAGAACCACATGTTATGTTCTTAAATGTGGTGGAATTATAGTGGGTTGTATATAACAATTACAAAAGGTGGTATCCATATCCACCACATAGGCACAATACATTTCTAGAAGAGAGTTTTGGAAATAGATGGTATGGATAAAGAATATTTTGGATGATCTGGGTATAAACCAAGAGGAAAAGGTTTAGCAATATGATAAGCAGAGTGTTATAGATATTTTAATGAACCAAGTGCCTCATGCACCATGAAAAAAAATATAGTTAATGAACAATTTCATTAAAGGCTTGATATATGATTGGATTTTTACATTATAGAAGATTTGTGGAACTACAATCCTTGAATAAATGTTGATGAATCTAGTTTTAATACATAAGTTGTGGTATTTATATCATTCTATTGGTATCTATTGATGAATGGAGGATGACAGGTATAATATGGGAGAAACAAATCGGATATGAAAATGAAAAAAAGTTGTTATGTCATGAATCCTTAGCTTTAAATTTATTTTTTGGAATTGAAACAACGTACTCTAGTGAGTGATGAGGTTGAGTTGATTAGATTATGTAAGATGTCTTAATCAGTGGCATCGATGCGTGAAACCATTAAAGTCCATGCCCTACTGTGATATATTATTAGATTGTTGTAGCCTTCTGTGTTCTGGATGATAATTAGGATGGATGGTTCCAAACCATACAATACACCATGCCACAACTCCACATAATTGTAGCTACTGGCCATTATAGCAGCTTGTACATTAGTGGCCACATATATGTAGTGATGCAGACTTCTCTCCCCCATTCATTATAGAATAACTGGATTTCTATATTGTTATTGGATGATTTTTTTTCACATTATAATCAATATTTCAGGCTAAGGCTTATGTGATATCTTAAACCCTAAAAATCCCTATAATTTTCCCCCTAACTATAGTGATATTTCTACCTCTCCTAAAATATAGTTTTCATTTACTGAGCTACATAAATATCTTTTTCATTTTTGATTATTCCTTTGGTATTTTCTTCATCTAAATACCATTTCATTCAATATAACTCCATTATTTTCAACAACATTCATTTCATCAATTACATTTCAGAGAATTAGATTTCATTGGATATTATCTTGTTATAAAAATAATCTACTAAGTGGTGGATCTTATTTAATAGGATTATGAGGTATTATAATGGTATTTTATAGTAATTTTTTGGGGGTGTAATTTTCTTTAGAGTTTAATTCCTGTAGAGGAAAGAGGTTCTTTCTATCCAAAATGGAATCCTTTATTTGTGGGAGTTTTGAATTTGATTGAAGTAACATATTTATTATCATTACAAATATTATGTAGATAAATAGGATTGGGTGTCACATTTTAGAGAGGTTTTACATATAGAGATTCATTGTTGTGTTATGCCATTAAAATTATTTACTATCATAAGGTGATTATAAGGTTTAGGTGATAAATAAGATGGTAGTAAAGACTATTTCTTCTCATTAAAAATTTAATGATACCTTTTAATGAATAATTATATGGGATAAAGTTTTCAACTATCATGGATGTAGATATTACCACCAACATAGAGGTATTCATTGTCCTCTTATTATTACTTGTTCAATGTTTTAGGGTCTATATTTGGAGTTTTTTCATGGTTTAATTCACATATATAGATAACAAGAACTAGTTTTTCAGTGTCTCTTTTCTTAGTTATCAATATATAACATGATTTATTCTTTGAGAAAAACATTTATAGATTTTTTCTCTAAGGACATATTTGTATCAATAATAGGGTCATCTTGCTTTTGAGAATTAATAGGGAGATGGATTTCATGGAGGAAAAACTTATAGTGTTCATGCTTCATAGATAGATATTATAAAAATTGGCCACAATGGTTGTCATCTCGTACCTTGATAGTTAATGGATTTGGGTTTGTTAAGATTAATAAATTTTAGTTTCCAATACTAGGTATAGGAAAATTATTTGAGTTACTATATAATTATTATTAACATTTGTATATAATAATTTTATTTATTAAGATTATATCTTTGTTATTTTATCTACCTTGTTTTTTGAAATGGTACCCAAAAAAGAGACACTTCTAGTTCCATTGATTTTTAAATGCACCCTTTAGGGGAAATTATAGCTATTTCTAATTGTTTCTTGATAGTTATTCAATTATTAGTGAGAATAAATATATAGGATATTTATAATTGACAAAAATTACCAAATATAATTCCTTCCCTAGAAATTATTTATTATATGCATTTTTTGAAATTATTTATTTCTTCAATATGATAATTTTTTTGAATTAAATGTTTGGCTTGAAATTATTATTAGTGATTGGTATCATTAAATTTATATGGGGTATTTGGAGCACCATTATTATTAGTTATAGTATTTAAAATAAGTATTTTTCTATGATTTGGCATCTATTTTTCTGAGTACTATGTAAGTTTATCTAATGTTTTTTTTGACGATGTTATGAAATTATCCCTACTATTGGGTATCATATTTTCTATAGAGATGTGACCTTGTGGTTATTTTATTTATATTTATTAATTATAAAAAATCTTCAAGAGTATTTATTGGTTTTATTTGGTGAAAATACTAGTGTCATGATACATTTATAGAATGATCTAATATTGATATTATTGATTTATTGAAGTAGATAAAATGCGTAATAATAGATTTATCAATAGAAAATAAATCCTATAACAATATTTAAATTCTATTGCATCGAATTATAAATTCAATTAATGTTTTATGGAAAATGGAATAGTTACATTGTGTTGGATAGTACCATTTTATGATGGAAAACATTATGTGAAAATGATTCTGTGTAGGATTAACACATGGTTGTAGAAGATTAATTTTTTGATGCCTCAAGGGATAAATTTTTTAGATCAAATTTTAATTTATATGATATAATAACCTATTCATATTATTATAGTATAATTATTTATTCATATTTCAATGTGTATCTATGAATATATGTTTTTGATTAACGTCAGGCTTATTGATTTATTAGGATATGCAATCATGTTTCATGATACGATACATAATTCATGCGATTAAATTTAATCAATATATAAAATTATTCATGTACAGAAAAATATTGATCATGTACTTAATCATGTAGGTTTTTCATGAATAATAATGGGTTATTTATATTTTTATACAAATGAGAATGTGTATGTTCAGTGGGAACAGACTCTAAAAATGGTGAGTCGATCATAGGTGGATATCTATTTTCTCAAAACAATATGAATGTAGGAATCTATGACAATATTCATAAAAGATATTTTATTTTATTTTAGAAAAAAATGGTTCTCACATAGTGTATGTTTTAAAGTTGATCGTGAAAACGATTTGGGAATTCGAGTGATGAAAGGAATTACGTAATGAAGTTTGTGGTAACACTATAATAGAGTAGTTCCATGTAGAGTAATTATAATTCAATGTTCATTTCTGTTATAAGTATTATATAATCTGTTCATTCTTTATTTGGACTCATAATTTATGGACAAATTTAAAATGTTTTTTCTTTATAATCATGTTTTATTGAAGAAAATTAAAATATGAAAATAAATATGAAACTAATATTTAAGAGAAATAAATCCCAACAAAAAGAGACTTATGATCATAGATTACAGTAGTTGAAATATCAAAACAATTTTAGAATTTTATACAATAAAAATATGGTACAAATTGTGGTCTATCATTTAAAAAACTCTTTTATGTCATCATATTGATGATGTTTGACATGGTTAGTAAATGTTTTATTGAGTAATATCAAAATCAGTTCCTTAAGATCAATATTATTTCACTTCAAGAATCAATGATATTTTTGATTTATTATATGTAATGAACACTCAACATAATGAGAGTTTTAATAATAGATGGTCTGTTAAACATATCTAAATTGTGTGAAAAAATAAGTGCACTTAGGGATTCTTTCTCATCGACAAATCACTATTTTATGATCCTTATATAATACATATTTGGGTGAACCCACAAAAATTTAATTGGGAATATTTTTTATTAGTCACATATTATTTATTTTTATGTATATAGTCATAAATATAGATGGTTGAAAACTATTGTTCCTCTGTGTATTTTTAATAGACCAACATATATTGATTTACCCATGAACCATAAGATAATTTCAACAATTTATGGAAATAATTTTCAATTAATGATGAATTAAATGGAAAATAATTTTTTTCATTAGTAAATGATGAATACATGGTCTCAATACATAATAAATTGATCGAAATAGATGTTGGATCATTTACCATGAAATACGAAAGTGAGATTCTTCTTTATGAAAATGGAGAACTGGTACCAACTATGAGAAACCCTAAATGATATCAAAATAATAAATGGGGTAATAATAATTTTAAAACTTCATTTCATCAATAGTTATTAAAGTCAATCACCCAATTGATATGACTCTAGATAGTGCTCGCTGAACTCTCATTACATAAGAAATAATAGAAACTCATAACTATTCATCGAAAAGATGATTTCTCAAAACATGGTATTCAAGGAAATTGAGAAACTCACTATAAAAGATGATAGTAAAGACATAGATATTGATTAGGAGATTTATTTCATTATTGAGAACCAAATATATGGAAAATTAATAGTAAACTAAAGGGCACTAGGTGGATTGTTTAAGACATGAAATAAAAAAAATAATATGTTACAATTTTATAAATATTAGGAATAAGAAAAATGATTAGTCAATTTAAAAGTGGTGCGTAATGTCCAAAATAAAAAAATAGCTTCATACATTTTGATACATTGTATATTTTTTACAATTATTTTTTTGGTATGATGGTTATAAACTAGAAACCATAAATTCCGAATTAAGTTTATATGGAGATATTCTAATGGACACCTATAAAATTAAATTCTAGTTGTATATTGATTTATCAACTATGTACAAAACTCGTAATATATATTTATCTGTTAATTTTTTGTATTTTAAATATATTTTAGTATGGAACAATATCATCAATCATTCAATTTATTTATTGTAGCGAATGTGGGATAAAAAAGGCAAACACGAAAAAATATAAATAAAAATTTGTTGAGAGAAATATATTGATCTATAGTATGGATTATGAAAATTGGTTTTACTTAAGCTATTATTTGAAATAATGGATCTTTAATGGTTTTCAATATTTATAAATATGGAATCCACACTTTCATAAATGATTCAGGTTTTATGATCATTGGATATAGGAGTGAAATAAATCATAAAATAGTCATGATATGCATTGATTTATTCATAGTTAAAGGCCTTCTTCATAATTTAATAATAATAATTCTATTATATAACTCAACATTTTCACTAATTTCAATGATAATTATTTTATTATTAATGTAATAATATTTTACCACTATAATTCTAGAAATTTAATGAAAACTGAATATATACCAAATTTGTGGATAAAATGGTGTGTCATTTAGGAATTGGGAAGAAGAGAACAAGTTGTTCCAAAAACATCATCTATAATTTATCCAAATTCTCTTTAATGATTATTATAATAACGAACCAATTTATTATATTCTTATACTTTGACATGATCTCTCAATCACATTTGAAACTTTTTAAAATGGAACAATTATTTGGGTAACTTATAGGCTAATGGAAAAATATCATTGATGATTCTTGATTTCGTGTTCCAGGATGTGTATGTGTTGTTATAAACCAATTAAATATATTTTAAAATATTCCATGATTAATTCATTACAAATTATTGAAGGTTTTTATGGATTATAGAAATAATTAAAAATGTGAAGTGTTTATTTTTATTAAACGATATCATTGAACAGAGGAAAATAAATTGGGTTGAGATTTCAATAATTTATCACTAATAAGATCACATAATAAACTAATAATAAATTTGGATAACATATAATGAATCTTTATATAGATCACAAAATTTTATTGGTAAGGAATCCTTAATACTGGGGTAATTTTTGGGGAAACCAAATCATTTAAAATATAATTAATTTAGTTATCATTTTAAAATATATATTGAATATGTATTTAAAAGAAGAAATAAATATATTAGTATATTAAAATAATGATGATTTATCATAAAAATAGAAAGATAAGTTACCCTATGTGATATCGAACAACAAGAATAAAATAATTAATTACTTCAGGATTTTCTAATATTTTTTTTAATCTCAATTAAGAGGATAAATTCTGGTTTAAATATCAAGGGGTTGAACTTATTATATAGGAAAAATTAACAAAAATAATTGTGAAAAAATTAAACAATAATGGAATATATAAATATACTATATTCAATACATAACAGTTTTGGAAGATAAAAATAATATTATATCTTGTGATTATTTAATCAAATTTTATATTCATAAATTATAGAAGAAATTGATTAAAAATATGAGTTTACTAGGTGAGAAAATTGTACTGAAGTTGATTAAAAGACGAAAATAGTGTGGAAATCCTGAATGTTTATCAGCTACAATGGATGTCAGAATTAGGGATAAAATTAATGACTAAAATAATATTAGTGATGTATTTTATCACAGGTCTAAACAAATAAAATGATTTATATACAAAAAAATCGATCATATATCACGTAGAGAATAAGTGATTTGAATATGTAGTTAATAATGAAATTATAAACAAATTCCATGAAGATATATAGTTGAGAATATTAAATCATTGGAAATTTTAAATTGGTCAGATAAAAAATTCATTACATCCATTATGGTATTCAGTATCCAACTAAATTATGAAAACAAGATTACTTATGAAAGTGCATGATTAGTGTGTAAGGGGGATTCTAAAATTGGGGGATATATTTCAATGTAACATTTTCATCCATGGATTTGTTTGAATCTATTAAACTATTCATGGTAGTAGTGGTGAAAATAAAATTGATGGTCTTAAAAATATAATACAAATTATATTTCATCAATGTATTCTATGTGGAAGATTAGTACATAAAATAAAAAAGTGGTATTCTTATTGATTTAGATTAGATTTGGGTATACCCATTTTAGAATCTATTGCATATACATAAGAATTAACCATGATAAAATAATTTTTTGTGTATTCAAAAATGAGAAGTCATGAATTCTAGTCTGGTGAAGTAGATCAATATCTAAATATCTTTATAGATAATGATAAATGTAGTTTGTTCTTAGTTATTTGAATGAAATGTTTTTTGGATGATCAAACATAAAATATTTCTTGTTATTTACAAAATACAGGAGGTTTTTGTTTGAAATCTCTTTGATCAGGTGGTTAATGTTATTACATGGTATGTATGTTATACAGTAATGGTATGATGATTTTATTTCATAATCCAAAGATCGAAATGTTGTTGTTAATAGATTTGGAATAGGGGTTTAAAATGTGATAAATATATCAATAGAAATATGGATGAAATTAAAATGTAATTGTGATTGGAAAGATGTTGATGTAAAAGACTAAAAGGAATTTATTGAGATAATCTTGCTCTTGATAGAAGCAAAACCCAATATTGTGTTTTCTACATTTCACAAAACATGGTAAAAATTTATTTCCCTAAAAGACACATTATATTAATACATATGATTCTTCTTTAAATAAATATAATGATTTTCTTCACTTATTTTTTTATTATAAGACATCATATAAGAAATTTTTGTGTATTAAAAATATAGATTAGGATGTATTATATATTATTCACATGTAGATATTTGGTGATTAAATTTACATTTTTTTGTTTCTTGGATAAGTATGATGAAATTATTAATATTGGTAAACACTATATTAGTTGTTTTTGTCCTGGGTACTCATGTATGTATTAAATTGGTATAGATAATGTAATAGTTTTAATGTTTATGAGTTGATTTGAACTCTTTTATTTTAATCCATTGTGATAACATCAATGATATAAAGATTATAAAAATTCATCTTTATTTTCAAACACAAATCACATCAATATTAATTATTTCTTAAATTTAATCACTAATTAAATACTATTTTAGGGGTATGTCTGAATTAGAGGGATTTGTTATTCTACATATTTTTGGGACTTTTTCTTAGAGTTTAAATAACACCATAGAAAAATCAAAAATTAATAAAACATATTATGTAGATATTTAATTTAAATTTAGGTACATGATTATTTTAATGTGGTCGCCAAATTCTCTAATCCATGTAAAATTCACTGATAGTGTATTGATGTACCATGGGATAACACTACAAAATGAATGTTTTACAAGTGTTTATAAATGTAATATTAGTTATATAATGGGAAATACCACTTCTTATATATATATATATGATGTACTTATATATAAGGAATAAAGTAAAATGTGATATGATAATTTTTTATAGTGATTCATTATAGTTGAGAACACATGTTCTATAAGGGTACTTTTATTTTACTTCTCTAACTTATTAATATGATTATAATCAACATCACTTCTAATTATAGAATCC
The DNA here is from genome assembly GCA_963277665.1 of Viscum album. Classification (NCBI taxonomy): domain Eukaryota; kingdom Viridiplantae; phylum Streptophyta; class Magnoliopsida; order Santalales; family Viscaceae; genus Viscum; species Viscum album. The sequence goes on along the minus strand of OY728152.1, from coordinate 1,554,939,419 downwards.
ATTTCATAGATATATATTCATTGTATAATTCTCTTCCAATAAATGGTATATTTTCAATTGCGTCAAATTAGAATAATATTAATTTCTAGAATTCTTTTATCCCTAAATATTTTACCCAATGTATCAACAACTTTTTAGATATGTAAATGATTAAAGAATTAGTTTTTATTGAAGTATTGTTAGATAGTTGGGGGGTAGATTTAATATCCCCTTAATAAATAGTGATGACACTAATAAAGATATTATTTTTTCAACAGTAAGGACTCATTCTGTATTGTTTATATGGTTTTTCATTTATTTTGAACAGATATTCATGGTATGGTAGAATAGGAATAATATTGAACACATAACCCCTTTATATTTCTATAAAATGGACTCCCATTTTCAATAACCCACCATGATTATTCATGAATAATGAGTTGTGGAATTTGGATTCATTTCCAAAATAGATATGAGATAGACGATACCCAAAATATAATATCATAAAACAATTCTCTCTATTATACTTTAAAAATAAAACATTTATAATTTCTTCAAGAAAAAATTCTGAAATAAAAGAAACTATTATATCTTTAAATAAAATGTCACTATTACAATTAACACTTTAAATTACTAATCATAATAATAAAAAATCATATTATTAAATCTGTGAATAAAATAGGATGGAAATTGCACTTAGTAGAGGATATATCCCTTATGAGTCAAATTTATATGAGTATCGGAAATCAGTCCCATCAATATTTTTTTCAATATAATGGGAACAATTCAATCAGATGCAATTAATGGTATGAATACAATAACATTTGATAGAAGTTTATGCTCATGTATATTTTTGTGAGTTATATGCTAGAAGAATCACCATCCTCAATATCTACAAGAGAGTAAATTATAACTATATTTTAAATTAATATATTATGGGGATATATAAATAAAAAATTGGATGATATAACATGATACTTATTAATATAATATATTATTAATTACATGTATTTTACATATTTCATAGTTTAGTATTTCAATAAATTGATAATTTTTTTCTATAAAACACTTTTCTATATATTTCATAATTTTTGGAACATTTATAAATTTTAGAATTTTAATTTAATTAATGTTAATTAATTTTTAAATTTACACTATTAATAAAACCTTGTAAATATTTTTTTAATTTCTCTATAATAATATATTTTATGGAGAATAGTGATAAATAATAATTTTTCTAAAAAATGTCACTTTTTTGAAATTAAAATGTCCTATAAATTTATGAAACCATTTTTCAATATATTATATATATTAAATAATTAATAATTATATAAAATTATAATATTAAACTCATAAAATCTATTTTTAATATTTCCTAAAAGGAGTAATATTTTACACTAAAACTATTTTTATTCATTTATATTAAAAATATGTCATTATCAATTTTAGAGAATAAATATAAAAACAGTGTCTCATTTATGATATATACATGTTCATATTATGAAATAAGATAAATTAAATTTTAAAAAAATGTTGATTGATTTCCAGAATTATAGTTAATTACAATGATATTTGTAAAAATCTTATATTCAATGAATTATTTGTCACGACACGTCCCCTAGCGGCCATGTCGTGACAACCCCAAGCCCACCGTTCAAAAGCATGGAAATGGGGACTAGACCTAAGTAGGTATATCCCAAAAAGAGAAGACATTGTCTTTATACCCATAGACATGCACAAATCTCAAAATGTGGAATCTAAACCCAAAGTAAAGCACAAATATCATAGAGACAACAAATGAGAGTGAAATACAAACATAATGTACAAATGGTTCAGAATGAAACCCCCAAACTACAAAGGAAAATAAAAATACCGAGTTACGTCCTCTCGAGACCCTACCTGAAGGTTATGTGAAGGGTAGCTTCCACTAGGTGTTGTAGTATGCCCATCCATTCCATCACATTGATCACCTCTTGGTCATGAACAAATAATGTATCTGTCGAAGCGTCGATCACCTACATAAGACACGACACGTTTGCGTTAGGACGATGAAGGGGTGAGTAAAACAATACTTCATAGGGAACTAGGACCACAAAGGAAAGACCATAATGTGAGACCACATAGAAAGTCCACACATCAAGACCACACAACATGACCAAAATTCCAAGAAATCTCACACTATGTAAAACTTAATGTAATTAGTGTAATATTATAAGTCGTAGTGTTGAATCATCCCCTACTGCTAAGAGACTCATCCCTGATGAATCATTCTGGTTCATTTATATATTGGACCCCTGAGGATCGCTCAGCTTCATGATCAATCAGGTCTCCTCGGCTGCTTTACCACTAAGGTTTGCTCCACTACTAGACCACTGAGGTTGAATGATCTACAAGACCCCTGAGGAATACTCAGTTGTTGGACCACTAACTTCCGCTCATCTGCTAGACCACTATGGTCTGCTCAACTACTGGACAAATGAGATCAGCTAAGCTACCAGATCAATGAGGTCTACTCGACTGCTGAACCACGGAGGTCTGCTCATATTCTGGAGAAATGTGGTTGCTCCGGTAATAGATCACTAATATCCACTGAGATACTAGGCCAATGTGGTACTCTTGGATACTGGACCACCATGGTCCTTTTCTTCATATCCTTTGTGTCATAGTTGTCAATAGTATTCCTACTCATAGTGTGCTTAATTAAAGAAAATATAATCCTCCCACCATTGGTCGCATATCAAATACCATTAAAACTCACGTAGAGTATAATCAAAATACCATCTCTCCTTAAGGACCCAAAATTCGTAGGGTACACTTTAAAAGAATGCCCGGTCTGAATGATAATACAGTTTTAGTTAACATGGGCCAGTAATGTATGGTCCCGGTCCAACTTGGTCAGACAGACCCAACCAACTTAGCCCTGGGTTCTGCATGAACCAACCTGGTCCAGCCGACCCGACCCGGAATTATTGTGTATGGACCATCTCTATTCGAACTAGACTATTGTCATGGCCCAATAGGCCTTTCTTGAACTAGCCCAATTCAGCTGTTGGTCCAGCCTGCGGGGTTCGCCCTGTGACCTAGTAAGAATTCCACTTCCTAGTATGACCTGGTCGGACCGGTACTGCCCCATCAGCCAATCATGCATCTTGGTTTACTATCCAACCTGTCTCGTAATGTTAGACTAGTTATCTTCTTGTCGGGGCCACCCAGAATCTCTGTTCGCTCCATCGGCCCGACCCGCATCGACATGCCCGTTATCCTCCAACCCAAATGTCGTGTGTTTTCAGGTTCATAGAGCCAAATGGAACTAGGGTGGCACCGCCTCTTCATCCAACAATTTCTCTCATGATGATCAGGTCTCCCATGTTACCTCATGTATGCCAACGGTCCAGCTCACTTCTGTGATCTGCGGTATACTGCATTGGGCTGCATGGTTACTCCAATGAAATCGGGTAGCCAAATCCACATACCACTAGACATCATACTGGCATCCCCTTTCATTGACGTGGAATAATTCCATGGTGCCACCTATATCTTACGGCCTTAGCGGCTTGGGATTTGGATCCCAGGGTTGCGTCTACAGCTAGGGTTCTGTGGCCTTGTGTAGCTGTTGTGGGAGGGTATTGCGACCTCTGGTCGATTTCGCGTACCGATTCATTGTCGTAGTCCCTTCTTGTTGTGTTGTTTGTCACTGCCGACCATGGAACCACAAAAAAAGGTAGAATAGAAGATTAAATTGGTGAAGGATTCATAACAGAATATAACCTAAAGAACTATACATGTCTTTGTTCGCGTTGACCTAGATGCATTCTGGTTAGCACGATCACGATGAACCAAAATAAAGAGGAATAATCACAAATATAGTATATCTTTTCTTCTGCATCTTTCACAATCACATATTAACAGTAAAACTATATATCAAAATGTTCATGGGATGTTCTATATTCATCATTAAACATTATGTATGGAGGAAGGAAAATCACTCAGAAAACCTTCTTACATGGGAATGGAGAATTATTGGTAATGATTGTTCAGCGTCCGCAATTGATCTCTGGTACTACATGCACTCTCCAATGGTGTCATCATCATTGTCTAATTATCCAGTTCTCATCCTTGTATATGTTTCCATCATAACACATAGGAGTAATTCTAGAGATTTTATCCAATAAATTTCCACCAGAGCCTCATTGAAATCTCTTTGTCCATCCCCTGATCTCATTTATCTGTTAATAAACATAATACAGAAAATAGGTTATAGCATGTTAGTATTACTCATTCTCAATTTTGATACACTATTTCATTTATGAAATGAAATATATGCCTAATCATTATGATGTAGGAAATCATTTTTGAATAAAATAATCTTTTTTTAGAATATTTTATTTTTTCTTCAAATGCCTGAAAATTAACATCTACCATCGGCTCGCGCCTGCTCAAGGTTAGGCCCCATCTATGAATAGTGCACCCTAACGAGTTCATCAATACTATAAAAATTCTAATCCAAGTTACATATTAGTAGTTATTGGAAATGTAATAATATTTTTTTATTACATTATTTACGGTCACATCAAAAACTACATTCCACAGTTAGAATGCACTGGTGAATGTTTGTCTCCACATAAGAATAAAACACCCTTAAAAACTTATTGTTGGTCTCCAATTTTCAATCTGAATCACCATTTTTTATTTTTCTACATTTAAAAAATAAAATAATTTTATTTAAAAATTTTATTTACAGTTAGGACATTTTTGGGTTTTTTGACTATAAACATACACTAACTAATATTATGTTTCACCTATTATAAACCCACTACTCTCAACAAAATGGTCCCATCATATTTATGATCTAGGAACTGTATTGAGAATTAGTCTACTTTAAAAAAAACATCTAATTTTCCCTATTTAAAATTTAATATTTTTTGAAGGATCATTCTAAGAACTATGGGCCTTAGAATCATTTTTCTTCATAGAACATGGTCTCTAAATAATCTCATATAAATATATAAAAAATATATGGAATTCTGGGACAGTACATTACCCCTTCCTTTGTGGATTTACGTCCTTGTAATCCAAAAAAGTGCTAAACAATCAAATGGGGGAGTGTAAAATGGTGTAAAAATCATTTATGTTGTTTTTAAAAATGTGATTATTTCATTAATATTATATAAATGTCATGTATGTAACATATTTTTAATTAAATATTTCCTTAATTTATTCCATGTAATGTTAAAACATATTACATTGATTCAAGGAGGCGGTAGTCCACAAATCCCTAAATGACGTTATTGTATTCTTAAAAAATGGAATGCATGACTGTAATTGTTATATAAAATATAAATAGGTTTTAATGCATCATATATATAATATTTTTCATACAAAAATATCATGTATATGATAATTTCTGACCATAAATGGTGGTAAGGTTGAAAAAATGAACTGCGCCATTTCATGATGTCGTAGTTCACTGTAAACAAAAACATTATGTATGACATTCAATTGATTAGATTTTGTGTAGGTGTATTATAATATCAAAACATAAAAACATATAAGTATATTTAAGATACTTATTTTATTATATAATCATTATATAATTTGAAATTTAGTGATTGGAGAAGGAAACAATGTAAAAAATTCATATATATGAAAGTTACCTATTCTTTGAGTAACATCATTTGGATTACAGTATAAGATTTATTGGAATTATTTCATCCAAATGCGATGCATATATGGTCAAGGTATGGTTTTATGAAGATTATTTCTGTAGTTTTTTTATGAACAAATGGAGATTTATAGGCATGAATATGTGGGGGTGAGTGCATTTTTATAGTGTAGGGGGAGTGGCATGCTTGTAAATATAAAAAGGTAAACACTATTTAGAGGTATGAGACATATATATTGAAACCAATAATTAAAAAAATTAGAAAAAATTGGTGATATGGTGAAATCATGGTAGTAAAATTGGTTTGGGGCTTGTTTCTAGGTCAATTGGTCTCTAAAGATTAATGTTGAACTACTAAGTATGCAGATTTTTACCTTAATCACTATTGTTAATTTTAATTATTTCCACTAATCATTTTGGTCAAAATAATAGTTATACATATTATAAATTATAAATTATTCCAATTAAAAATTTGGTATCGATTTTTTATAAATTAAAATAATATAATTTGAATAAAGATTCTTAAAAACAGTCCCACATATGGGACGATGTAGCATGTTATTAAAGTAAAAATAATAATAGGTTTCCTATATTATTATATATATATATTCAATGTGACACAATTTCCAATGAACATATTACGATTAAATGAAATAAAACAAATCGTATTATACACTTAACACAAGCATTATTATAATTTTACTATAAAAATTATTTAGATGAAAATGTTGTTTTTAATCAAATTTCATTATTATTTACTATTCATTAAAATATTAGTGTTCTCAGACAATGATAAAAATATAACCAAATTAAACTATGATATCCCATTTTCAAAAATGAAATTTATTTTTATATATAATTAAATTGAACGTGTAAAAATTTTTCCTTAAAAAAAGGATCCCCAATAAAAGGTTCTCAAAATTATTTTAATATAAAATAGATATTTAAAGACAAAAACATGATTTATTATTATATTATGTATATAAAATATATTGGATGATTATAAAAACATTTATAAAAAACATTAAACATAATATAGATTGATATATTTTCACATTCAATTTTAATGTGTAATGTCCTGGACCCACTGGGAACATTAAATTATCAAATCCAGATGATTGAGGTATCATAGAGACTGTTGGTGACTCATTGATGAGTTCGCCAAATTTCAGGCTGAAAGAACTATAGAACTGATCTTCATTGGTGAAACTGATTTTCCATATGTGGCACCGATAGGCATCGGTGACACCGATATGCCATTAGTGGCACTGAATGGCAGTGGGGCCACACCCAACGGTTCAAGGGAATATGTGTCAGGGTGTCAGTGACTCACTCATCGGTGATTGACTTCTAGCTTCTCCATGAAATTCTAGTTTCACTCCTACAACATCTTAATCGAAGTAAAAGTGTTTTAATACCACATTTAATGTGTTTCAAGGCAGTTTTAAAGCCCATAAATGCTATCATAAATACCTAAAGTGTCAGGAGACCCTTGAATTGAAAAAATGTGTTGCTTTTTTATTAGTGTCGCACATTTTTGTTGAATTTTCTAGTCTCCAATATTATCCAGTGATACCCATGATATGTGTTTTTCTCCATTTAAAGGAAATATATCAACTCACAATCGTTCGCTGGTCTATCTCCTCTATTTCCATGGGGAATTATTAAATCTAATTTAATTACAATGTGTTAATCTTCCAAGCTGTGTGGTCAAGACACGATCCTATATTTATGTACTTCAAAATTTTCTCCCTGATTTAAGGATCTATCCTCTTCTTAAGAAGTGATCTTATCTTCCTTCTTCATTTTTGTTTTTCTAAGTGCAGCTCAAGAATTCTTTTCGAGATGAATTGAATGCCCATGTGGGATCCCTTTTAATTCAACTATATAGTTTATCTTTATATTCACATAATCCCCTATTATTGGTGTAATTAGAAAACTTAGATCCTTGTTTATCTAGGAAGGGATTCATATTTTTTCTCTATTTGATGTGCATCATGTGGGGTGGGTATTATGATGTTCCCCCATGATGTAGATGAAACTAACTTTAATGAAGATAATAAATGGACTTTTAAATAATCAATGGGTGGTAAATATAATGATGTTGTTTTATTTTTATTTTATATTTACATTGTGAATTATATGTGATCATGTCTACTGAATTTTTTTTCCATTGGTGGTTATTTCTTTCACACTAATGAAGCTGTGTTTTTTGGAAAATATAGTGATTGAATGACATTAACATGGAAAATGATTTTCCACACAAACAATGTTTATTAAATGGAGAACTTATGAATAAGACCCCTTTTGGGATCACCCCAGATAACAAAATGGAAATAAGGAACATAATGAATGTTTTTTGATAAATATCAAAACATTTATTCTTTATTTTGGTAATATACATGGTTTCTCTGTTTGATTATTTGTTGGGTGACATTGAGAAAAATGGAATCTGAAGTTGATAAATTGTTGGTTTGTGAATGTGAGGACATGTAAAGTCGATGGTAAATGTTCTCGACCTAGTAAGTTGGGGGCTTGTTTCTGTTACAATACATCGAGGGATCTCACGAGAACCCATTTTGATGTTGTTATTTAAAGGGGAACCTAATGTGAATTCTTAAATGGATTCTTGGCTATTTTAATTCAGTTATTGTTTTAGATTGTGGTTATTCCTATTTTGGTGCTCGATAGTGATGGATTTGTTAAATTTTATAACTCGAATATGATAAAGAGAACTGGTACAATGGGGAATTGTTTTTCAGAAATGGGATTTTCTCTATTTGGGATTGTTGTGTACATATGCAAGTATTGGTAGTAGCAAGAGTGGCTATGTGCAGGTTGGTTGTAGGTTTTGGGAATTTTTGGTGGGAATAAGTACTTGATTATCTATATATATAAATTTTATTTCCCAGGATTCTTATCTACACCCCACCCATGTTGATATCATCATTCTAAATACCCCTATTTAATGTGGAAGGCTGTTTTTACCAATATTTTTTGAGTGGCTATTTATTATCTTTTTTATTCTCCCTCTCCAAGGCTACCAAAGACTCATTGAGCAAGCTGTGATGGCCTTAGGTTCATTATATCCCAAGACTCTTTGACCATGGTGTGTTGTGGGGGGTTGGCCCAAGTGTGTGCAAGTAGCTTTTTTTCTCAAGTGTCTTTGAGAAGAGGCCTAGTTGTATGTGTGTGGGATATGTGGTTGTGGTGGCCCATTTTATTGCGTGTGGGATAAACATGTATTTGTGATGAAACATATGGTTATTGTTACAGGTGGTAGTTGTACTGTAATTGGATGTGATGGAGTGGTTTTGATGTGTAGGATGTTCTAAATAACTAGTGGGAATGTTGTGCGGGGTACACAAATATCGATGTCAAATTACTATTATTTTACCCATCTTGCGTTATTTGGGGAGTGGGCCATGGTGAGGCTAGGTGGATAATTTTTCTTTTCCAGGTGTTTTGGTTACCACTATTTCTAACGAGTCATTAAATTGTCTCCCCTATTGTGCATTAGAGGTTTTAGTTTCACTACTGTGTATAGATTTATACTCACCTTACATATATAAAACTACTTTTATGTTTCCATGAGGGCTTGGAGGACTGTGTTAGACCTTACTAGCATAAAAATGGGGATAGTTTTTTTTCTCATTTTCTTTATATCGGTGATTTCCTTAATGGTTTTCATAAACCTTGTATCATTTTATTTTGAACATGAACATGGGAATGGAATATTGTGTTTAATTTTATCTTTTTTTAATGGTGTTGTTGGGATTTATCATATTATCTTATATTCATGTACTATAAAAAGGGTAATTCCTCACATATTATGTGAGATTCTATACCCTTGGTGGTAGTCACCACTCTAGGGCCTATTGAATTTGGGGCATAGGGATTTATTATATCTCATTCAAGTTGAAGAAGGAAGGGTTTGGAAGTTTTTTGTTCACTCACTCATCTTGGAGAAGGGAGGTCGTGATAAAATAATATCAATTCCAGGTTGAGAGTTAGGATGTAGATATGGGTTAGTCATAGTGAGGATTTCATGGTCAGTAGGGAAACACTATTTTGAAATCATGGTGTGTGTAATAGTCCATGGAAGACCAGCTAGGACATAGGATTTTAGGCTCCCTTGTGATTGAATGTAAGGACTCTAGACCTATTGAATGACAATATGAGGCTACTCTAATTGTCATGTACGTTCCTAGGAATGGTACATGCATCATAATGACTTATGATCCAATGTTTCTTGGGTGTTTGTGGAATCTAATATAAATGAAAAAAAGTCAAACAGAAAATTATAGGAATACTCTACACTACCCCAGTTAAGGAATAATTTCATTCTCCTTTCAACAAAGTCACCCAGGCGTCATCGACGAGTAGTGCATGCAGTCAAGTACCAATAGGTTGATCTGGTTGATCAGTGGAGGGATGATGGAGAAGAATAGGAAGAGTAGTGGATGAAAAAACTTCATACCTTATGGCAACCAACTCTCATAATGTATGATGACAAAATCTCATACAAGGATACAGATTTCATGACCAGTCCCCCATGGCATGTTCCGTGACTACCCCAAGCCCGCCTTCCAAAGGCTAGGGGATGGAAACTAGAACCAAAGGCATATTTTCCTAAATCTGGGATCCCATTACCTTTATAACTTGAAACACACACAACAGAGCACAAAACTGGATACCAAACACTATGTAAACTATATAACAAATGTGTGCTGAAAAGAAAATGGTAACAAAAATACAAGACCAACTGTAAAGTACTAGGAACTAGAAATACAAGTACAACTGAAGAAAGGAAAAAACAGATGTTGGGTCATCCTCCAGGATTCTTACCTGAAGGGTAGGTACAGATATGCTCCTTAGCTCTCCATTTCTATCAGTCTCCTCCGTGTACCGACTCTCTGAAAGTTCCACCTTCAGTTACCATCCATTTTAGGTACTTTCAGCATTAGTCAGTGATGTTTGTCATTTGCAACCAACACAACGAGGTGTGGGCATAGCCCGTGCAGGGGTGAGTATAATGATACTCAGTAGGGACCCCGAGACCCTCAAGGTCTCACAAAATCAAACAAGGATAAACCACAAGGTAACAAATCAAAAGATAACCCCACATAAGAATATTCCCATAAATATATGTAAGTTAACAAGTAATCTTTATCAATCATATGGTAAACACAAATGATACTGACTCAGATCAAACCAAGATTTTAAACTAGGGGTTGTATCAAATAACATCCTGAGTAACATTTTAGAAACCTCAGCTGCTGGAGAACTCCTCCTCTATCAAGTACAGTGGGCCTTCATGACACCAAGGTGCTCCCCACCAGGCTAATTGAATTAATCTGAGTCGAATCCGTCAAAAATCGCCAGGTCTCAGCAAGCTACTAAGTCTCCACATGAAAAAGTTGTATTATCACTAAACTATATAACCAAGGGTCCCTATCTAGAAATAATGGTGAAAAGTCACTGAATTGCCTCATATAAAGGGTTGTGAATGAAAGAAGACACAGGGTAACCCACTGCCCAGCCCACCTGGAGGGTAAACCCTAAGAGGTTGTCGGTAACCCACAGCCCAACCCAGCTAGAGGGTAAAGTCTAAGGTCAACAGGTAACCCACTTCCCATCACACCTAGAGGGTAAACCCTAAGGTCAATAGGTAACCCACTGCCCTGCCTAGTTGGAAGGTAAACCCTAAGGTCAACGGGTAACCCAAAACCTAGCCCAGCTGGAGGATAAACCCTAAGAGGTCGTCGGGTTACCCGCTGCCCAGCTCAGCTGGAGGGTAAAACCTAAGGTCAATGGGTAACCCCTTGCCCAACCCAGATGGAGGGTAAACCCTAATAGGTTGTCGGGTAACCCACTGTCCAGCCTAGATGGTGGGTAAACCCTAATGGTCTACGAGTAAACCATTGCCCATCCCTACTAGAAGGTAAACCCTAAGATCAATGGGTAACCCACTACCCTGCCCCATGGGAGGGTAAACCCAGAACTGGTCTGATAACTCTACCCTATGCTCGCTTGTCTCCGTGTGGATCTTCTCCATGAGCTACAAGTCAATACTTCAACTTTCACAAAGTCCCACATTGAAGTATCTAAAATTCCTACCACATCGTAGTGGGGTCAGCGTAGCAGACGACGCATCAATCAGACGCCTGGTCTGTGAGTTATTTGTATTTTAGTCCTGAGAGCCCGGTTGGATTGGTGCATGATCCAACCTGAGCGTATCTCAACTTTACCCCAAACTTGAGTTGGGTATACTCAAAGTGAATGTCTCGATTGAAAAAAAATAGTGTTGCTGATGGTTCGTCAAATTATCGTCTAGTGCCAAAGGTATGGCCAAAAAATGTAAAGGGTCTGTAGTGGGCCTAGGTCCGGTCTGACACAGTCTTGGCTGACCCGGTCTGGGATGAACCGGTCATACCTATTGGGTCTTGCTCGCCCCATTGAGTGGGCTAGCCAGTTAGGTTCAGGCTGGAACGCGGGGCCCGGCCCAGCAGGCAGCATGGGTGGTTCGGCCTAGGCTCAGGGCCGGATAAGCCCGGAGCACCATAAGGGTGAGCCCCGACATGGCTCATCAAAGAGGGACCGAGAAGGCCAGTTCGGCCAGGGCGCCGTGTGGTGGGCCGCATGCCGGCTCAGGAGGCTGGGAGTCGGGAGCCAGGAGGCGGCCAGGAAGGCCTGCAAGCGGGCCAACGGGCGGCCCGACAGGCCGACGGGCAGGTCGACAGGGGCGTGGCCACAACCGGTTCAGCCAGTGACTGTGAGGGATGCCACGGGGGCAGCGTGGGTTATGGAGGTCACAGATAGAGAAACCTTTTTCTTCGTAACCTTAGCCACCTCGTTGCTTTGTCTCCACGATGAATGACATCACAAAATATATTGATGGAGGGTGTCGATCCATGTTAGTTTGTCCCACACCCTCCGCATTTAGAGTGATAGCAATCGGTCCAATAGAACGAACCACAATAATCTTCCCACAAAAAGAAAGCATCCTTATTCTTCATTTTAAAGGAAATGAAGAACATGGATCTTAAATGAAATTAAACCCCTACCATTGATCGTTGTTCGTTGATGGAGTCATGGGGAAGAAGACGATGTTTTCGTCGTTCGTTGCGTCCACCAAACACTTCCAAATCGAAGCACATGTGTCAGTTCGTTGATGACGATGAGGAGGGAAGGTCAGTCGAAGACATCCCACGTCGGTAGGAGTCTGAGGAAGAAGGTCAAAGGAGATCGTTATTCATAGTCGAAGGTGTTCTTTGCTAGGAGCGTTCCCCGTTCTTCATAGGGGATATCTTTTCTCCCTAAGCACTCTCTCTAATCCCAAGTTCCACCCAATGTAAAAATTCCATGCCCAAATAATATATTATGATTAATCTATTATTTAATTGTTGGAATAAAAATTAAAATTGTTAATTAATTAAGATGGATCCACTTAATTAATGAAGAGGAATTGGAACAATTAATTTGTGATTGTTGGCATAATATAACGTGGAGGAGTTGAAGAGGGTCCCCCAACATTATTAGGGAGTTGATGATGCTTTCCCCACATTATAAGGGAGTTGAGACGATTCTCCTAATTAATGGGGGTTTCATGGGGTTAAAAACCCGGGTGGTCCCCACCCTAATAAACATGAAGTGGAGGTTAGGTTCAGGTGGGCCCCACCACCATAACCTCTCATGAGTGGTTAAGGTGTGGTGGTCTCCACCTCCAACTTCCACATAGAGGTTTTAATTCAGGTGGACCCCACCTCCATCTTCCACATGCTGGCTCAAAAATAAAATAATGTGTAGATTATTTTAATTAATTATTTTCCACGAAAAACTCAAAAACTAACATTCACCATCAACCAACAACTATTGGGGTGAAAGTCTTCTTAAGTGAATACTGGTGTTGTGAGATCAACGCTGCCCTCAGATTTTAATTCCGACCACTGGTTCAAATGTTATAAAACGCCCCTCGCATGTGTACTTAATGTACCTGAAAAAAAAGATCAGAAGATTATTATCAGTCACCCTTAACTCGTGCAGGTCAAGGTTAGGATCTGCCTAGGTGTAACACGCCCCAAATAACCCAACAGTTCTCTTATATTTTCAATCAGAGTTACCGTTTAGATGTTATGAATTTTAAAATAAAATAATTGTTACTTAATTATTTTATTTGCGGACAAAAACTAACTTTCTATGGTGGCCTTTATCGTCCAATGTTAGTATCTGCATAATGAAATCATACACTCATGAGTTCAGTAGTGGTGTCAGATTTTTAATCTGAGTTACCGTTTGTGAGTTATAAATATTTGAAAAATAAAATAATTTATTTTGTTATTTTATTTATGATTATTCCATTTTTGGGGTTTTTCACTGGAGGCCCACGCCGACTAATATTATGTAGAGCCAAGGGTAAACCTTCCATATTGAGTGCAATGATGCCCTCATATTTCTACTCTGAGTTACCATTTAATAGTTGTTCCCCTTTTTCTGGAAAATTTCTTGCACACATTAACTTAATCATAAAAAAACATCAAAGAATCATTCTGGGATCTCTGAGCCACGGAATCGCCCGCCATCAGATTTTGCAAACTCGTAAAATTCACATTGAATTAAAAAATATATTACATGGAAATTATGGGTTCTTATATTCTCCCCACATTAGGTCTCAACATCCCTGTAAGCCACAACTCACAACTAAGGGAACAAGTGGGGGTACTGAGCACGCATCTGAGCCTCCCGCTCCCATGTGCACTCTATAAGGTTCCTGTGATGCCAGAGAACACGCACCAAAGGATTTGACCATTAAATAAGGAACCAATCCTGTCGATCATCAATGTATACTAATGCCTCTGTAAAAGTCTCCCCATCGTCAACATCCAGCTCGCCATTTTCGGTGATATAGGAAGGGTCGTACATGTATCTCCATAGCTGGGATAAGTGGAAGACGTCATGCACCTGATGCAACTGAGGTGGAAGATCTATAAGATAATCCACCTCACCAAACTCTTCTAAGGTCCTAAAAAGGTCTGATGAACCTCTGATATAATTTTCTTCCTCGGCCAAATCTCCGTAAACCACATCGAGGTGAGAACCCTAGAAAGACATGGTGTCCATCCTCGAACTCCAAAGGTCTCTGTCTCCTATCAGCATACGACTTCTACCAACTCTGTGCAGTCTTTATCCACTCATGGATGTACTACTAGAGGGGATGTGTGAAAGTACCTCAACAATTCCTCCTAAAGTGACACATATACCTTGGTACGCCCTATGAAGAGAATGACGTGCTCCCCACCTTCAGAAAATCCATCTGGTGTATGCCCTGTGGATATCTTATCACGTAGGGTCTCGTAGTAATTGTCCCCACGATGCGCCTCCTTGACTCACTAAAGAAGTGGGGGTGTGACTGTAAGATACTGAAGGAATAATGCTCCATCTCTATCCACAAAGGATATCTGTAAAGTAGCGAGCTGCTCTGTCGTCTCGCCTAGTAGCTGTATACCAGATCTCCTGCGGAGAGAATCTGGAACAATGTTCCACTTCCATGGTGTATATACTATCTCAAAGACAACTTCTGCTGCCATGAGTGTATGGTTGGATGACTCATGAGTGATTGGATGAACCCTCCTATCCATGAGTTTATCTTGTGCTTCTTGGGGTTCGTTTTTTTCCTACCAAGGAAAACCCCATCCCGATGTTGTAGGTAAACCACAACCACTTTTCCTAATACAGTCAACCTGAGTGTGAACTTTGGATGTCAAGTCCAAACACAAACTAATGTCATAAGGCCTTGATGCTTCCACCATTATTTTCCAACCGAAACTCTCACCCCAAGATTCAGATCACACCATCGGTTTAAGTGTGATTATCGAGTCTCCTCCCAATGGTATTTCATGATGTGAGGGTCACGTCATTTGTTTAACCAGAAACTCTAGGTCCTGGACAAGATTATTGGAAGGAATGATGGGTACCTATGTCGATTGATATGGTAGCTAGTAGTAAACATAGAACGTACCTCAAATCATTCCTGGAACTAATGGTTCAAATTCCTTGACCGCATAAAACAAATCATTTCCTCTGTCCTCCATCTCCGTGATCCTGGAAGGGTCCACAAAAAGGGGTGGTTGTAACATGTTGAAAAGTACACCACCACATGTTGCTCTACTAGCTCTGCTTACACATCTTCTTCCCTACAGAATCATCTATCCCTAACACATCCTCTTACTGAAACGTTTTACACACCCAAGTCTCTGAGACTAGTTCTAGTTCTCTGCTTTCCCAATGCTAACATTCACTGGCTATATCCGTTAAACCAAAGAACATTCAACAACAATGGTTCTCTCTAGAACCCTAGCATAAGTATGATTTCATAGAAGAATAGAGTTGGCTCAAATGTACTTTAATCACAGCTCTCATGGAAGTTAGAGCCCTCAAGCACTGATTGTATTTTATTCATCGAGTACCAGGAAATATCAGTACGCCTCAATGAATAATCCACTACCGACATGTCGTCCAGCCGAAGTTGTAGAAGTTCTAGAGAACTCACAACTAGCTCCTCGAGCCAGTTCTTTTCCATCTGTTAGTC
This sequence comes from Viscum album, assembly GCA_963277665.1. NCBI lineage: Eukaryota > Viridiplantae > Streptophyta > Magnoliopsida > Santalales > Viscaceae > Viscum > Viscum album. Next base: position 1,554,923,190 of record OY728152.1, on the reverse strand, counting down.
AGGCTCGGATCGGAAACTATGGGGTATTTGATGCTAAAACACATGTAAGGCACTAAGCCTACATGTGTCCTCTATCGGTACTATCGATTGTAACTTCTGACCAATGAGAAGTGATATAGTTGGCACACTACCCGATGGTAATATCTCAAGAAATGGTCCACGTACCAAAGCCTCATCACTAATCTGACTATCCTCATGGACACACATTGGAAAAGACTAGCATCTAAAATCACCGTCTTCCCTACTTGTGTCTCAAAAAGACGGGAAACTCTAGCAATCGCCTTCAGTTAGCCCTCAGCTATGTGGGAATATTCCTCACATCGAAATCTTAGAGGCCTCTACTGCTGGAACTCATGAAATGCACTCAGTCGGTGAGCACCATCCGCCATTATGGCTAGTGGTATATTCTTACAAACGGGTGGTGGTGCGGCTAGTACACCACCTGAAGGTGATAATATAGTAAGAGGGACTTACACCGAAGCCTCATCGCTCAGTTGGCTATCAATGCGAACAACTATCAGAACAGTAACTGGCTGTCTGCGTTGAGCCATCCTAAAAGAAAGAGATGCGACATGGTCAAAAGATTACACCACGTGAGGTGTCATGGTAGATCCGACTTAGAGAAAAAATTCTACAACACACACGTAATCAGTGTTTTTGTGCATCGATTCATAAATAAGTAGTCAGGGTCCTGCTGTATGGATACGTAGGACACCGCACCAACATTGGACTCCCTAAACTGAAAACCACACTCCTTACCCTTAACACTATTGCTTCACAGAAAAGATCAGAGTCCTAAGTTATGTGGTAGAACTGACTCCTCTGATACCAATTTTTCATGACCCATACCCTAGGGCCCATAAAGTGACTACCCCAAGCCTGCCTTCCAAATGCATGGGGCTGGTTACTAGCACCAAAGGTGTATTTCCCTAAAACTAGGAAGGCATTGCCTTTATAACCTGAAATGCACACAACAGAGCACACAACTGGATACAAAAAACTAAGTAAACTTCATAAAAAATGTGTGCTGAAAAGAAAAGGGGCCTCGAAATACAAGCCCAAATGTAATGTACAAAAAACTAGAAATACAAGTACAATTGAAGAATGGAAAAACAACTGTTGGGTCATCCTCCGGCATTCCTACCTATAGGGTAGGTACATATTTCCTCCTCAGAACTCCATGTATTTCAGTCTCCTCTATGTACTGACCTGTCATATGGTCCACCTCCGGGTACCATCCAGTCCTGGTACATTTAGCCTCAATCAGTGATGTCCATCATCTGCAACCAACACAACGTGGTGCAGACATAGCCCATGCAGGGGTGAGTATAATGATACTCAGTAGGGACCCTGAGACCCTCAAGGTTTCACAAAATCCTACAAGGATAAACCACAAGGTAAGAAATCAACAGATAACCCCACATAGGTATAACCCCATTCATATAACTAAGATATCATGTAATCTATCTCAATCATGATGTAAACAAAAAATTTACTGACTCGGCTCAAACCAGGATTTTAATCTTGGGGTATTGTCAAATAACATCCCTAGTCACATTGTTAAAACCTTGGAGGCTTGAGAAATCCTCCTCTATCAAGTACAGTGGGCCTACCACGACACCAAGGTGCTCCCCACTGGGGTAGTTGAATCACTCCAAGTCGACTCAGTAATCAGTCGTCAGGTCTCAGCTAGTTAATAGGTCTCCGCACGTCAAAGTTATCTTATCGCTGAACCATACAACCAAGTGTCCCGCTCTGGTATTCATGGAGAAAATCCATTGACTATACTTATAGAAAGGGCTCAGTCTAAAAGAAGTGGTCGAGTAAGCCACTACCCAACCCAGCTAGAGGGTAAACCCTAAGAGGTCACCGGGTAACCCACTACCCAACCTAGCTGGAGGGTAAACCTTATGGTCAACGGGTAACCCACTGCCCAGCCTAGTCGGATGGTAAACCCTAGGGTCAACGGGTAACCCACTGGCCAACCGAGCTGGAGGTCAAACCGTAAGGTCAATGGGTAACCCACTACCCAGCCTAGCTGGAGTGTAAACCCTAAGACGTCCTTGGGTACCCCACTGCCCATGAAAGCTGGAGGGTAAACCCTATGGTCAATGGGTAACCCATTGCCCAGACCAGCTGGAGGGTAAACCCATAGAGGTCCTCGGGTAACCCACTGCCCAGCCCAGCTGGAGGGTAAACCCAAAAGGTCAACGGGTAACCCACTGCCTAGCCCAGCTGGTGGGTAAACCCTAACATCCACAGGTAACCCACTACCTAGCCCCACTAGAGGGTAAACTCATAAATTGTCTGATAACTCAGCACTATGCTCACTCTTCTTCGTGAGGATCCTCTCCACAAGCAACAAGTCAATAAACCACCTGTCACGAAGTCCCACGTAGAAGTATCTCAATGGTCTGCCACGTCATAGGGGTCTCAATGCAATAGACGACATGTCAATAGGATGCCCAGTTTGTGATTTATTATCCTTTTAGTCCCGAGAGGCCGGTTGGATTCGTACACGATCGAAACTAACTGCATCACAACTTTACCCCGACCTCCAGTGGGGTATACTCAATGGGACCATCGTGCTCGATGAAAACCAGTGCGGCTGATGGTTTTTCAAATGCTCGTATGGTGCCAAAGGTATAGCCAAAGAATTTAAGGGTTGGTAGTGGGCCCATGTCCAGTCTGACTCGGTTTGACAAAGTCTTGGCTGACCCGACCTTGGTCGACCCGGTCAGACCTGTTAGGTCTAGCTCATCCCATTGGGCGGGCCAGCAAGTTAGGTTCGGTTGGGCCCACTAGGCCCAGCCCAGTAGGCCGTGTGGGTGGTTCGGCCCGGGCTAGGGGCATCTTCGGCATGGAACGCTGTGAGGGTGTGGCCTGGCATGGCTCGGGCCGGAGGGTGCAGCCGAGTCGGTTCGGCCAGGGCATCGTGAGGGGGGCTGTTTGCCGGCCCGGGAGGCCGGGTGGTCAGGAGCTAGGAGGCAGCCGGGAGGTGGCTAGGCAGGCTGGTGGGCGGCTAGCTTGGCCGACATGCGGGCCAGGTGCAGGATGGGGCGGGCAGCCAAAGGGTCAACAGGGGATCAGCCGGGGTAGGTTCGGCCGGCAGCGGGGTGGGATTCCACAGGGGTAGCGCAAGTTACGGAGGCCGTGAGTAGCGTGGCCTTTGTCTTCCCCACCATCGTCGCCTCGTTTCTTCATCACAATGTCGACGGACATCACAAAAGAGATTGAAGGAGGGTGTCAGGCCATTTTATTTTGGCCCACACCCACCACATTTAGGGTGATAGTAATCGTTACTTAATTTGAACCACAAAAATCCACCCACAAAAATAAAGAATCCTAATTATTAGTTTTGAAGAAAAGGATGAACATGAAACATAAATGAAATTAAATCCCTAACTATGTTCATTGTTCGTTGACGGAGTCATGGGGAAGAAGACGATGTTGTCGAAATTCATCACGTCCACTGCACACATCCAAACTCGATCACGTGTGTCAATTCATTGAAGACGATGAGGAGGGACGGTCTGTCGAATACGTACCATGTCGGTAGGAGTCCAAGGATGAACGTAGAAGGAGATAGTTGTTTTTTGTCGAAGGCGTTCTTCGCTGGGATCGTTCTTTGTTCATCATAGGTGATATTTTTTCTACATATTCTCTCTCTCTTCTCCCATGTTCAACCCCAAGGAAAAAATCCAAGCCCAAGTAATAGATTATGTTTAATCTATTATTTAACTGTAGGAACAAAAAATCAAATCGGTTAATTAATTAAGTTGGCTTCACTTGGAAAACTTAAATTGTAAGAGTTGGAAAAATTTATCCTGGAGAAGTTGAAGAGCCTCCCCCCACATTATTAGGGAGTTTAGAGGATTCTCCCAATTAATGGTGGTTTCATGGGGTTAAAAACCAGGGTTTTCCCCACCATAATAAACATGAAGGGGAGGTTAGGTTCGGGTGGGCCCCACCAACATAACATCTCATGAGAGGTTAATGTGTTTTGGTCCCCACCTCCAACTTCCACATTGAGTTTTAATTCTGGTAGACTCCACCTCCAACTTTTACAAGGTGGCTCAAAAATAAAATAACATGTATAATATTTTATTTTATTATTTTCCATGAAAATCCCAAAAACTAACTTTCACCCTCGACCAACTGCAATCAAGGTGAAAGTATTCTTAAGTGAATACCTGCAATTCGATATCAATGGTGCCCTCAGATTTCAATTCTGAGCACCGATTCAAAATTTAAAATATGCAGCTCGTGCATTTACTGAACGTACTCAAAAAAGATGTTTGGAAAATTATTATCAGTCACCCTCGACTCGCGCTAGTCGATGATACTTTCTTCCTCGATGAAACATGCCCCAACGAATCCAATGGTATTCTCGTATTTTCAATCTGAGTTATAGTTCAGAAGTTAAGAATTTTACATTAAAATAATTTTCACTTAATTAGTTTATTTACGGCCAAACACTATCATTTTCTGGTGGCCAGTGCTAGCCAAAGTTAATATCTGAATAAATAAATCATAAATAAACGAGTTTAGCGGTGGTCTCAGATTTTTAATCTGATTTACCACTTGTGAGTTATATGGATTTGAAAAATAAAATAATTTATTTAATTGTTTTATTTACAGTTATTCCATTTTTTTCCCACAGGAGACACATGCCTACTAATCTTAAGTCGCGCCAAGGGTAAAACCGCCATCCTGAGCGCAACGGTGCCCATGGATTTCTTATTTGAGTTACCGTTGAAGAGTTATTACACTTTTTCAAGAAAAATGCTTATGTGTGATAAATTAAGATTATAAAAATATTCGACGAATCATTCCGGGAACTCCTGGCCTTGGAATTGCACGCCATCAGATTTCATGGACCAGTATAATTCTAATTTAATTAAAAAAAATTAGATAGAAATTTCGGGTATTTACAACAGAGGGATGGTACGAAGAGATGGTAATTTATTTAATCTTGTTCCGAGATCCAGAAATGTATTGGGTTCCACTGGTAGTGCTCCATATGTGGGGGGAGGTGCGACAGTGCTTGATTATTTATCGTGGGGAGATGAATGAAGTTTAGGTTTCATGAACTAACTTTGAGAAATATTTCTGGGTGAAATTTCTTTATTCTACTATGAATGATGAAAAGTGGTAGAAGCTATTATACCTTTAGAATGGGAGTATGTGGGTAAGGGAGTTGGGGATCATGTTCACATATCTTCTTTATTTTTCTCTAGACCTCCTTTTGGATGAGGAGTCAAGAGAAAGACCCTTAAAAGAGGAAGTCTGACCTTCCCTTCAGTAATATATTACTCCCTTCACTCTACCGACGTAATTGGAGGATCAGAAGAAGGATGAAATAGAGGAGAGGATGTACACGTTGGGAGATGTGCTATGAGAGGGGATCCATTTGAGTTCTTAAAAGGGGAAGGCTGTTAGAAGTATGCCACCAACATCAAGGCCTTCATAGTTTCATCTGGTTGGGAGCAGGCCTAAGATGTTCCAATTTTGATCCCTTGGTCCCTTCCCTTTAATAATGGGACCGGGACTGAGGTCTTTTCTTCTGGTGGTTTTGGGAAATTTTCTATTCTTTGGTCAGTTTGATCTTAGTATAGTTGGTGTGGGCAGGTTCACCACCCACCTCAGCATGAGTAGTTGTCATCAAGATATTTTCAGCAGTAGTAGTAGGCCCCTACCCCCATGAGAGTAGGCGTTCCAGGAGGAGGCCAACCTCAGGGCTCTCATCAGGGACCTCATCCAAGGCATGGATGGTGAGTTGGATGACACTCAATGGGTATAGAAGTTAGGAATGGGTTGTGGCACACCACAAAGGCAGTGGTTCCATTAGTTCTAAAGGTCATTCGAGGTATGATGAGTCTGTTTAGCACACATTCAAATGCCGTGTTTGATTCAAGAGCATTGCACTCTTTTTTTACATCCAGTCTTGCCCATGCTTCGGGTCTAGGCGTAGAGAAATATTCAATGCCCCTGGTGTTTTGTACTCCAGTTGGAGGGCAGATCAGCTGGTTTGATATTTCCTGAGGATGAAGTCTAATGTTGGGGTTACATCAGTCCAGTGGGGATCTCGTTATACTGCAAATATAGTCATATGATGTGATCCATGGAATCAACTGACTATTTTTTATACACCTTGTTGTCGAATTCTTCTAAAGTATGGTTGTATTCTTAGATATTGGTGGCCATCATGTAGCTTTTGATGGAGATCGAGGTTTCCTCGAAGGAATCTGGTGTGTGGAGCTTCATCTATCTATTCTATCTATGTTTTCTCTAGTATCGGTAGACTCAAAGATGGTGGATGTTACAAGGATTTTCAGTGAGTTCTAGGGAATCTTCCCCAAATAGGTTGTGACTCTATCCCCTCAATGTAATGTTGAGTTTGGTATATAATTATAACCCAGTGACCATCTGAGTGCAATGGTTGTTTGTCGGATGATGACTTTTGAATTTCAGAGAGGAAGATTCAAGATGATGACAAGATGAAAACGAGTTTTATCCAACCAAATATGTCACCATGGGGTTTTTCAGTTATGTTCTAAAATAAGGTAGACAATAGTCTCATGCTGTGCATATAATACAGAAGACTAAATCAAGTGATGATAACAAATCTTATCCCCTCCTGATGATCAACGACCTTTTTGACCAGTTAAGGGAGTGGGTTGGTTCTCTAAGATCGACCCAAGCTTATGATATCACTAGTTGAGGGTGAAGGAGGTTGAAATCCCAAAGACTACTTTTATATTCAGGTATGGGAACATTGAGTTCATGGTCATTATTTTTAGCATTATGAACATATCGACAGTCTTCAGGGGAACACAAACAATTTTTTCATGAGTATATACAACACTTCATGTTCGTTTTCATCGACGACAGCCCGATCTTCTGAAGATCATAGTAAGATCATGTCGAGAAGCTAATGAAAATTTTTGCAGTCATCATACACCACCATCTATATAGTAAGTTATCCAAGTGAATGTTTTGGGGATGAGAGGTGCTCTTTATTGGACATGTGGTGTCACAACAAGGAATTTTAGTGGACCCATTGAAATTCTAAATGGATTTTTCTAAGGAAAATGCCAAAAATGTGGTTGAGATTCGTAGTTTCCTTGAACCAGCAGGTTACTACCAAAGGATCATACCCGACATCTCTCAAGTTTCAGCACCTTTGGAAGCCTTGAACAAAAAATAACATGCATTATAATGGGGTGAGTAGTTCCAAGAAGCATTCAATTATATAAAGGAGAAGCTATTATATTCCCCCAGGATGAGGTTGTGGGAGGAAGGGGTAATGTTTGATATTTTCTAGGATGATTCGGGTCTAGGATTGGGGTGTGTGCTAATGATGCAACATGGAAGATCTGTTATGTGTCAAGTTAGTTACATCCTCACAAACATAGTTATGCCACCCTTGACCTGGATTTTGTAGGGGTGGTGTTTTTACATTAGTTTTGGTGACAATACCTCATCATGGAACACTTAGGGGTCTTCGTATATCATAAGAGAATGATGTTTGTATTATACCAGCTAGACATGAACTTGGAACCATAAAGGATGATGGAAATTCTTTTGGACTACAACATCAGTATCTCAAATACCTCAAGAATGTTGATTATAGTGGATGATTCCTTGACCATGTAGTCTCAAAAGGATGTAGTTTAGGAGTCAGTAGTTCCATAGATGGGGATACAAGAGTTAGTTTCATAACATCAAGGCAGGAGATTGGGGGATGGTAGAGGCTATCTATTTTAGATGGAATTTCAATCTTCCTTGGTATGAATGTGGAAGAGTCTTAGTGGGGAGAATCATATGTTGAAGTGATGTGTGAGTGCTTTAGCTAGGGGGATGTCCTGGAGGGATGGTTGGAGTATAGTCATAATTGGATGATGTTCCATGGGAATCTCTTTGTCATTATGGTGATGCATGAGGCAGTTATCTATGAGTACCATAACTCCCCCTGGTTGATCATGTATGATCTTGAAACATGTAGCGGGGCATGCAAGGATAATTTTGGTGCCCTGTAGTGAAGTGAGCTATGGGGGAGTTTATGGAAAAGTGCCTAATGTTTCATCATGTAAAGGATGGACCCCTTGTTCTGGGTAGTCTATTTCATCCCTTATATGTTGTAGAGTGGATGTGGGATGACATGTCAATGGATTTCATCCCATTACTACATAGGGCTCTGGTAGGTTTTGATGCCATTGGGTAGTGGTGGACTGATTGAAAAAATTGTCCCACATCATAGAAGTTCTGTAGTCATGTACAATGTATTATTTAACATATATGTATGTGGGTGATGTTGTGAGTTTGAAAAGTGGTCCATGAACCATAGTTTCATATCAGGATACACACATTACATCATAGGTATGGAAGGGATTACAACCTGATCTTGGCACCCAGCTATGCCATAGCATTTCTTTCCACCCTCAAATAGCTGGGAAGACTGAGAGGACTATCCAAATTTTGGATGATAAACTAATAGAATGGGTATTATAAATTGAAGGATCATTGGTAAAACAATTTCCCCTGGGTAATTTTTCCTAAAAAATAGATATCACTCTACCTTTGGCATGTAACCATTTGAATCATTGTTCTAGGACCATGTTTTTTTCTTGTGCACTGGAAAGAGGTTGGGGAGGCCAGTATTCATGGACCATAGTTAGTATAGATCATGATGAAGAAGGTTAATCTTGTGTGTGAGATGATGAAGGAAATTCAAGACTTGAAGAAGTTGTATGCCAATCATTGTAGGAGGCCCTTGGAGTTCAAGTTTGGAGATAATGTGTTCTTGAAGGATTCCTCTCAATTTGGAAAGCAGTGGTTTGGCAGGGGGAGTATTCTTTCTCCTCAGTTCATTAGACTCCTTGGGTTTTTGTAATGAGTCAGTGTGGTTTAATAGTAGCTGGAATTAGAACCATGGTTATAGAGGATCCACAACATATATCATATATCCGATCTTTTTAATATCTACATGATGACTACCACATCCTCGACCGAGGGGAGTTGGATATCAAGAATGATGTGATGTTCATGGAGCGACCATTGAGAATCAAGGATCTTAAAGACAAGGTGCTTCATGGAAGGACCATTCCCTTGGTTTTTGTGTTGTGGTGGCATGGTGGCCTTAAGGAGTGTACCTAAGAATGGGAGGCACACATGTGTGACCAATACCCAAAGTTGTTTTGATTTTTGATCATGTTTTTGTTGATGCCTTGAATATTATGTAATGATTGACACTATTTAGTTTATGATATGTTTATTACATGTTCCTTGAATATGTGTGAAAATTCCTGACTGTGGGGAGGGGAGGACCTGATCAGTAATGAATATGCATTAATGCTGGTAGGATTAAACCCATGTAGGAGAGTCAGTGCAGCCCACATCAGACAGTATCTGGACATTGATGAAGGAACTACCTAATACATATCTCTCGACGGTGTGAATTATTTGTTTTTATTGTTACTTAGTGTTTTAATTGTTGTTCAAGATATATATGAGAGAGGTGTGAATGGATGATGATGGATTCCCCTCCAATTTTCAATAAAGTGCAGTTTACAATTGAAAGCAATCTTAAGGGATAGTTGATCAGATCTCTTTTCATTGGATTTACACTTATATTCTCAATAGTGAGAATAGGTTGAGTTGTATCAGATGTAATTGTTCGGACCCACCTGGTCCATTACATTGTCAAATCTAGATGTTTGATGTATCATAGAGGCCATTCGTGACCCATTGAAGAGTTTAACAAATTTTAGGTTGAACGAATGGTGCCACAGATTAGAAATGGTGCCACACCCACCAGTTCTAGGGAAACAATTCTATGGTATCGGTGACACACCCTTTTGTGAGTGATTTCCATCTTCTCTAGGACTTTCAAGTTTCACTCACACAATGTCTCATTTAGCATAATAGTTATTTAAATACCTCTTTTAATGTGATTTAAGGCCATGTAAAAGTGCATAAATGCTATCTTAAATCCCCATAAATTTAGTTGACCCTTGAATTACAAAAAGGTGTGGTGATTTTATCAGTGTAACACCATTTTCCATGTTTTCCAATCTCATGTGGTTTTTAGTTAGGCCCATGTTTTGTGTTTTTCTCCATTTAATGGAAATCTATCCAGTCACACCTGAACATTGGTAAATCTCCACCATTTTTAAGGGGAATTATTAAATCTAAATTAATTAAAATATGTTAACCCTCCAAGCTTCCTTGTCATTAAATGATCCAAATTTTAAATACATTAAAATGGCCTCCCTGATTTTAGTATCTGACCACTTCATATGTTGAGATCATCTCATCCTTATTCCTATTAATTTTTTTGATTGCTCCTCGAGACATCCTCCAGTGACGAATCATACACCTGTGTTGGAGCCATTTCTGCTCATCCTTGGAGTTCTTCCTGTATGTCATGTCATTCACTGTTCATCTCACAAAGAGAAAACATCGATACATGGTCATATGTTTAGGGGTTCATCCTTCATCTCTCTTTACAATGCATCATGTGGGGTGGGTATAATGATGTTCCCATGAGACGTAGATGAAAAAAAATTAACAATGATAATAAACAGACTATTAATGAATTTTGGTGTGATGAAGATTATGATGTTGTTGTATTTTACAATCATTTTATTTTTTGAATATTTTGGGATCATGTCCACTAAAAATGGTGAACATTGGTTGTCCTTTATTGTGCACTAGTGAAGCTCAGTTTCCTGTAAAATCATGTGATTGAATGATTGTAATAGGGAAACTAAGAAATCATGTATACCTGGTTGAGTAAATGGATTCAAGATGAATATGAACCATTGTGTGATAACCCCAATTAACCAAACTGAATGAATAAACATAATGAATGTTTTTGGATAAATATAAAAACAGTCTTTCTTTGTTCTGGTTATATTCAAGGTTATTTATATTTGATGGAATATGGGGTGACATAGAGAGTAAGGGTATCATTGGTTGATAGGTTGATTATTTTTTAATTTGAGGATGTTTGAAGCTGATGGAAAATCTTCCGAACCCAGTAAGATGGGTCTTGTTTTGTTTATATCACTTTTAATGATTACACAAGATCTCATTTTGATGTTTTTAGTTACAAGAGAACAAAGAGTGAATTCTTAAAAGCATGCTTGTCTTTCATTTCTTGTTTTGGATTGTGTTAATGCATGTTAGTTTCTCAGTTGTGAAGGAATATTCAAATGGAATAACATGAACATGATATAGAGAAACGGTAAAATGGGTAAATATTATCTACAAATGGGTTATTCTATGGTTTTGGTTATTGTGTACTTGTGCATGTAGGAGTTTCAGTATGCGTTGTTTTGTGGGGGTTGGTTGTTGGTTTTTGGAACATTCTGTTGGGATGAGTGCATGATTATCTATATGTATAAAACTTAGTTCTTGTGTTTCATATACCCACCCCACCCTTGTTTAGAACTTCATGTTGAACATCCCCATTTCAAGGGGGAGGGTATTTTTTCCAAAATTACTATGACTGGATGGTTATTATCTCTTTTCATCTCCCTCTCCCAAGTATCCCAAGACTCATTAAGAAGGTTGTGAAATCTTGTGGTTTGTTATAGACTAAGAATCTTATGTAAGGGTGTGTTATGGTGGGTTGGAACAAGGGTGTACAGGCATGTTTATTTCTAAATTTTCTTCTGGATGAGGCCTACGTGTCTGCGGGTGGGATGTGTGGTTGTGGGGGCCCAGGTGTCTGTGGGCGGGATGTTGCTCTGTGGTTTCCCAGGTGTTTGCTGGTGGGATAAACATGTGGTTGGGAATTCCCATAAGGTTATTATTGGGGGCTGTAGTGGAAATATTGTGGGATTTTTTTGGGCGTTCTAATGACTAGGATGTTCTAAATAACCAGTGGTCAAAGAGGTGTTTGGTACCCAAATATCGTAGTTTTTTAATATTTTTTTACCTGCATTACATAATTTTGGGGAGTGTTCCTTAATGAGGATAGGTAGATAGTTTTCATTTCTAGGTGTTTTGGTTACCTTTATTTCTCATGGTGCATTAGAATGTCTCCCCACATGTGCAATAGATTTTTTTTTGTTTCCCTACTGAATATACCTATACACACACCCTATATATATAAAACAAATTTCAGGTATTCAGGAGGCATTTGAGGACTATGTAGTACCTTACTAGCTCGGGTGTTGGAATAGTTGTTGTGGCGTTTCTTTTTTTGGAACATTCCTTCGAATTTTTATTTTGATTTGTAACATTTTTATTTGAACATGCACATGGGAATGGATTCTTGGATTTACAATTATCTTTATTCCTAGGTGTTGTTGGGATTCACCATCTTATATCCTGAACTTGTTCTATAAAAAGTGTAATTCCATCCATATTACATGAGATTATATACCATTGGTACTAGCCACTCTTGGGAATTATGATGGTGGGAATCAGGGGTAATTATCTCTCCATTAACATGATTATGGAAGGGTCTGGATGTTTATTGTAACCTCCCTCATATTGGAGAAGGTGGTTCGTGACAGAACAAACTAGGTGATAGCTACTGTAAGGAATTGACCATAAAACATTAAATAATCTTGAGTTATGTCAATAATTTTACTTTATTTAAAAATATAAATATTTTTATATTTATAGATTTAGATAATTGGTGAATAATTCATACAAAATAAATCAAATATTAATTTTGAGAAACATCTCATCAATATCTATTTTTCTCATAGAACGGAAAATTTCAAAAATGAATCATGGTTTATTTTCATGTTCTGACATCACCCATGATATTATTCTAATCTCTATTATCACTTAAATCTTGGGGTAATTTTTTTAAAACATGTGTTTATCTCAAAATTATCAATAAGAGATTCAAAAAGAATAAAAAATGTTAGTTTTGTGAAAACATGAAAACCCATGAACACATTAACATAATGTAAATCATTTCACCCTTAAGCTATAGAAAGTACGTTCATTTGAAAATGAATTCATTTATTAAAATTTATGTTATAAAAAGACTATCATAACACTCATATAAATGATATATAACATAGAAATTTATCTTGGTAAATAATTATAAATAAATGGAATAATCATATGAAATAATTCCAAAAATGTCACTTTTTCAAAATGGAATAACCAAATTATCTACTTCCCTAGATGTCAAACTTAAAAAATGGATTAACCATATGGTTGACTTACATAGACAAGGAAATTGAAGATATAATGTAACCACTAATTCTTAAATTATCATGAAACCACCCATCCTTGGTTTATTATGTTACCAACCATCAAATTTTTAAGTACCATTATATAATCATTACCAATAAAATATTGTAGTTTTCATCATTTCACAAATATATATTTCATTTTCAATCAAAATAAATCATTTAAATATATTAAAATAATCATTACTTTTTCGAAACCATATTTAAAAAAAATAACCCCCAAAAATAGAATAACTTATTTCTTTTTATTTCAAAAAATTGACGCTTGAATTATAATCAGAATATCAAAAAATTATAACGATGATAGAAATTGTTTTCTCACTATATACATTAAAAACATTCATTTATTCATTTATAATGAAATTAAAACATGTCGTATACAATTATTAATTTTTAGAAAATTTTTGAATAAAATAAAAAGTAAAATCGGTTGTTTATACACCTCATATACGTAGGTGGTGTACAACATTATAACATACCTGAAATAAACGATAATGAGATGATGTCCCTTAACATGAGTCTAATTCATTAGGTATCTTCATTATATTCACGAATAAAAAAATTATTTTACATATTTAATTTCTTGGAACTATTTTTAAATTTTATTATTCCTTTTACATCAGTTATTATACTTTATAGAATAATATTTGTGAAATAATAGTAACTTTCATACATAATTTATACTTAAATGTCAATTTATTAAATATAGACATGAAAAATTAACATAATAACATCTTAGTATATTTAGGATACATGATTTGTTATTTTATCAGTGGGTAATATGATTTGAAGAATGTGGAAGAGGAAAAAAAAGAAACACATAATTAAAAATTATGCCTCTTCCTCAGATGATCTCATTTGATTTATATCGTAACACCAATAAAGAGGGTTTAAGGCTTAATATAATGACATTAGACTATTTTTATGGATTCTAGGAAGAGATTTTGGTAGTTCATGGCTGAAAAAATGGTTTTTATGTGTGAAGAAATAATGATAAGTAGTTACCTTTAATATGATAAGGGAGGGGCACACTTGGAATTCATCAAGAAATTAAATTAATATAAATTAGTATTCTCAAAAAATGGTTCCAAAGTAATTTCTATGTATATATGATTAATTTAGGTTAAATTACCTTCATATAATAGAACTTATGTAAGTATATAATATTTTTAATCCTTATATTTTTGTTTTATCCTATGTTAATTCATACTATAATGTCATATAATTTACACTTCCTGTATAAATATAATTACTATAACATAAAAAAAGTCCAATAATTGAGTGCATTATTAAGATATATAAATTATCCCCAATATTTGGAAATATATTTTAATTTTATAAATTCTATATCATTAAAGAAAATATTTTATATTTTAAAATTTCATTATTGGCAATATTGACAGTAATAAATAATGGACTTTTTAAAACTATCTTAACTACCTCATATCATCAGATACACTTCATTAAAACATCACTAATATTTCTAAATTAATCAAAAAAATTATATGACATAAATTATATAAAATTGTATTTATTTTAAAATTTTAATATCATTTATTTTATTCTTCTATTAATAATGAAATTAATGTATCATCCCTAAGTCACAATTAAATTTTATTAAATATTACATAAAAATATAAATAAATTATAATGATATATGTAATAATTTTAAATTTCCAATAAATAGTTTTATTCAAATATATCCCATGTATATCACCATTTTGAATATGGTTTACTTGTCAAAAGAAAGGGTGTTTAAAAAATTTACACACTATTAATATTATTAATTTATTAATCACACCTAAGGGGCATTCTAAGGGGATAAATTTAACCCAAGGAATATTTGGGTCGTTACACCCACATAAAATTAAGTATGGACAACTGTAATGGTGATTTTATATTAACTATAATATAATTTTGACACTTATATACCAAAATTTTACTTAACTATACTAATAAAAATAATTACTTAAGATAAAATTCATAATTTAAAATAATTAATTTGAATATATTAAATTATAAATATCTTACATATTAAGACCATCAATGTCTATTTTTCAAAATTAAAAACATAGAAGTGGCTAAAATTAATTTAATATTAATCATGTTGGCATATAGAGAAAACATGTATTTAAAGTAAAAACATTCAAAAGTTACCAATGTTTTTATATACAATTTCAAATTGAAATTGATTCCAACAAACTATATTGGATTAATTAATTAAAAATTAATTATATATAATTTAAAACAATTTATAAACCTCACTAGATAATATAAATAAATTTTATGAAAACAATGTTTTATAATAATATTTGAATTATTCAGTATTAAAGAAAATATGAACGTACTTAGAAAAATACAAAAATTTCTACCAAACTGTATTTTGATATTTTTATTCTAAAGAAGAAGTTTGTTTTTCTATATAGAACTTTTAAATGAATAAAAATCAATATTTAAAAGGGGTACACCATCAAAAGGTGGTAATGATAGATTTTTTATAACTATTTTTTTGCATAAAAATGAATTTATTTTTATGTCTTGTATTTAAATAAATAAGATTAATTTAAAAATTTAAATTAATTATGATTAATATAAATATCATTCATATAATCCAACAAGAGTGATTTTTTAATTTATCGGTATAAAACACGCTTTCTTATATTTAAAGATTTTTATAGAAAAACATTCCTTTTATCTTAAATAGGATTTGACATTCATTTATAATTAATTGTTCATAAAATAATTATTCATATATACATATGTAAAACATATTGTTACAATTAAATAAATAATATTCATTCCAGCTATTATAATTGTTATATTTTTATGGTATCATTTATATATTTTTTAGTTATTCGATTAAGATTTCTGTGGCATATCATATATGCTATCAAAAATAGTGTTTCCTTTTAAAATATTTGAATATTATAGCTACCCCTTAAAATAATAACAATAAAATAATCTTTTTTTAGTATAACATTATTTTTTCAACTATATAATGTTTTTATGAACTAATTATTATGTGTCGGGTTTTCTATAGGACATAACATCCAATTTAAGGTAAAATTACAATCTAATTTTAAGATATTATTAAATATAAAAAATAATTATTCTATCATTACCAAAAATTTTACATCCATCACCACATTGGGAAAGTGTGTCCTTTAAATTTTATTATCTTCTCAAATAAGTGGATATGTTTTTTTTCATCATATAATTTCCAATTTCCCATGTTTCATTTTAACCATATAGTATTTCCATAAAAATTTAATCTAATGAATCAACTTATTATAGAACACTTTATATATTTGATCAACAAACTCACATATATATTCTTTAAAAGGACTCACTTCCATTTTAACTAATTAAAGAATTAATATAAGAGATAAATATGTTTCATACTTCATTAATATTGAAAAATAAAATACATTGTGTACATGGGATAACGTTGAACATAAATAAATTCTACAATAAGCTGATCCAAATTTATCTAGTATTTAGTGTGGTCCAATTAACCACAGACTCATGATCCCCTTCATACAAAAACACCTCAAAAAATTCCATGTTGGGACATTGAGAAATACACGATCACCATTATAAAAAGAAATTTCATTCCTCTGTCTATCTACATAAACATTCTACCTTATCGTAGCTTCCCATTGTTGTTGTTAAATAACCTAAACATTATCTTCTATTTCAACTACCAAATCTGGTCCCAAAAATCTCTTTTTATTGAATTATCCCAATAATCTAGTTTCCAACATCACATTCCATGTAATTCCTCAAATGGTACCATAAATATATTAGATTTATATTTTTTATTATAAAAAACACAACATTAAAAGAGGATGATGCAAACATTCCATGTAATTGATTGATCTAGAATGAATGATATCTTCAAAGGTATGAATCATCTAGTTATAGAATCCAACATATTGAGGACAAAAATATGTACTAAAAATTAATTCAATACCCAATGACAAATTATTTCCTTTAATAAATTCGATGTGAACATAGTATCATGGTCACATACAAGGGAGAGAAAAAATCCATTTGACTAGATAATATATTTTAGATATAGTGTATAAATATGTACTAAATTCATCATATCTCGAATGGGAATAGAATTTGTATATTTTGTAAATCGATCAATAATAAACCAAATCACATTTTTAAAAATTGATTTCATTATAAATCCTATCACTAAATAATTTGATACTTTCTCACATTTACAATACAACATTAGAAATGGTTAAAGCAACACCATCAATAAATTTTGTTCCTCTTTACCCATATGAAAGGTAAAATACACATTGGTAAATTCAGAAGTGTCATTTTTTATTGCATCCCACTAGTAATACTTCATATGGTAAAAAGGATAACTATGTTATTTATTCAATAATTATTTCATTAATTGTGTATCACAAGGCACATGTAATGGAATTAAAAATCATTGAACACAATCTTTATTAATATTAAAATCATTTACCTTTCCATTTTTCCACAAATTACAACTTTACTTTCATATTTTTGTCTATGTTATAAGCCATCTAAATTTTTATGGGTCAAGGTAGTTACATCCTCACAAACATAGCTATGCCATCCTTGACCTGGATTTTATAGGGGTGGTGTTTTCACTTTATTTGTGGAGACATTACCTCATCGTGGAACACTTTGGGGTCTTCATATATCAGAAGAGAATGATGTTTGTATTCTACCAGCTAGACATGAACTTGGAACCATAATGGATGATGAGGATTCTTTAGGACCACAACATAAATATCTCAAATACCTTAGGAATGTTGATTATAGTGGTCGATTTCTTGACCATGTAGTCTCAAAAGGATACAGTTCAGGAGTCAGTAATTCCATGGAAGGGGATAGAGGAGTTAGTTTCATTACATAAAGTCATGAGATTGTGGGATGGTATAGGCTATCTATTTTAGATGGCATTTCAATCTTCCTTGGTATGAAGGTTGAAGAGTCTTAGTGGGGAGACTCATATGTTGAAGTGAAATGTGATCTCTTTAGCTAGGGGATGTTCTGGAGGGATGGTTGGAGTATAGTGATAATTAGATGAAGTTTTGTGGGAATCTCTTTGTCATTGTGGTGATGCACGCGGGAGTCCCCTATGAGTACCATAACTCCCCCAGGTTGATCTTGTACGATCCTGAAAGATGTAGTGGGGCATGCGAGGATAATTTTGGTGCCCTGGAGTGAAGCGAGCTATAGGGGAGCTTATGGAAAAGTGATTAATTTTTCTGCATGTAAAGGCTGAACACCGTGTTCCGGGTAGTCTGTTTCATCCCTTATATGTTGTAGAGTAGATGTGGTATGACATGTAGATGGATTTCATCACATGAATACCTAGGGATGACGGAGGTTGTGATGCCATTGGGTTGTGGTGGACTGATTGAAAAATTCTTCTTACTTCATAGAAGTTATGTAGTCAAGTGTAGTGTATTATTTAACACATATGTATGTGGGTGATGTTGTGAGATAGAAAATAGATCCTTGAACCATAGTTTCATATCAGGATACACACATTACATAAAAAGTATGGAAGGGATTACAACCTGATCTAGGTACCTAGCTATGCCATAGCATTTCTTTCCACCCTCAAATAGATGTGAATACTAGGAGGACCATCCAAATGTTGGAGGATATACTGAGAGAATGGGTATTAGACATTGAAGGATCATTGGTAGAAAAATTCCCCTGGAGAAGTTTTCCTAAAAAATAGATATCACTCTACCATTGGCATGTAACCGTTTGAATCCTTATTCAAGGACCATGTTGTTTTCCTGTGTGCTGGAAAGAGGTTGGGGAGGCTAGTATTCTTGGACCATAGGTAGTATACATCACGATGAAGAAGCTTCATCTTGTGTGTGAGATGATGAAGGAAATTCATGACTAGAATAAGTTGTATTCCAATCATTGTAGGAGGCCCTTAGAGTTCATGTTTGGAGATAATGTGTTCTTTATGGATTCCCCTCAATTTGGAAAGCAGTAGTTTGGCAGGGGGGTATTCATTCTCCTTGGTTCATTAGACCCCTCGAGGTTTTGTGATGAGTCAGTGTGGTTTAATACTAGATGGAATTAGAAACATGGTTAAAGAGGATCCACAACATATTTCATATATCCGAGATTCTTTAATATCTACATGATGACTCACACATCCTCGACCGAGGGGAGTTGGATATCAAGAATGATGTGATGTTCGTGGAGTGACCCTTGAGAATCAAGGATCTTAAAGACAAGGTGCTTTATGGAAGGACCATTACCTTGGTTTTTGTGTTGTGGAGGCACGGTGGCCTCGAGGAGTGTACCTATGAATGGGATGCACAAATGTGTGACCAGTACCCAAAGTTGTTTTGAGTTTTGATCATTTTTTTGTTGATGCCTTGAATATTATGTAACGATATACCCTATTTAGTGTATGATATGTTTTTTACATGTTCCTTGAATGTGTGTGAAAATTCCTGATTGTGGGGAGGGGAGGACCTGATCAGTAATGAATATGTATTAATGTTGGTAGGATTAAACCTATGTAGGAGAGTGAGTGCAGCCCAAATCAGATAGTATCTGGACATGGATGAAGGAACCCCCTAATACATATGTCTCGACGGTGTGAATTATTTATTTCTATGGTTACTTGGTGATTTTATTGTTGTTAAAGAGATAGATGAGAGAGGTGTGCATGGATGATGAGGGATTCCCCTCCAATTTTCAACAAAGGGTGGTTTACTCCGGAATGAAATCTTAAGGGATAGTTGTTCAGATCTATTTTCATTGGATTTACACTTATATTCCCAATATTGAGAATAGGTTGAGTGGTATCTGATGTAATTGTTCGGACCCACCTGTTCCATTACATTTTCGAATCTATATGTTTGATGTATCTTGGAGACCATTGGTGACTCCTTGAGGAGTTTAACAAATTTTAGGTTGAATGAATGGTGCCACCGATCAGCAATGGTGCCACACCCACCAGTGACAGGGAAACAATTCTATGTTATCAGTGACACACCCTTTTGTGAGTCATTTACATCTTCTCCAGGACTTTCATTTATCACTCACGTAACGTCTCTTTTAAAATAAACGTTATTTAAATACCTCTTTTACTGGGATTTAAGGCCATGTAAAAGCACTTAAATGATATCTTAAATCCCCAAAAAGTTAGGTGACCCTTGAATTACAAAAAGGAGTGGTGATTTTATTAGTGTAACACCTTTTTCTATGTTTTCCAATCTCACGTGTTTTTTAGTTAGTCCCATGTTATGTGTTTTTCTCCATTTAATGGAAATATATCCAGTCACACCCGACTATTGGTCTATCTCCACCATTTGTAAGGGGAATTTTTAAATATCAATTAATTAAAACATATTAACCCGCCAAGCTACCTTGTCAATCAATGATCCGAATTTTAAATACATTAAAATTGCCTCCTTGATTTTATTATCTGGCCTCTTCATAAGCTGAGATCATCTCTTCCTTCTTCCTTTTAATTTTTTTGATTGATCCTAGAGACATCCTCTACTAAAGAATCGTACGCCTATGTTGGAGCCATTTCTACTCAGCCTTGGAGTTCTTCTTGCATGTCATGTCATTCACTATTCATTTCACAAAGAGAAAACTTAGATACATGGTCATATGTTTAGCGGTTCTTTCTTCGTCTCTCTTTACAATGTATAATGTGGGGTGGGTATAATGATGTTCCCATGAGACGTAGATGAAACCAACTTTAACAATGATAATAAATAGACTATTAATGATTTTAGGTGTGATGAATATTATTATGTTGTTGTATTTTACAATCATTTTATGTTTTGAATATTTTGGGCTTATGTCCACTAAAAATGGTGGACATTAGTGGTCCTTTCTTGTGCACCAGTGAAGCTTAATTTCCTATAAAATCATGTGATTGAATGACTGTAACATGGAAACTAATAAATCATGTATACTTGGTTGAGTAAATGGATTCAAGATGAATCATAACCATTGGGTGATAACCCCAATTAACCAAACCGAATGAATAAACATAATGAATGTTTTTTGATAAATCTAAAAACAATATTTCTCAATTATGGTTATATTCATGGTAATTCTATTTGATGGATTATGGGGTGATGTAGAGAGGAATGGTATCTTTGGTTGAGAGGTTGATTATTTTTGAATTTGAGGATGTTTGAAGCTGATGGAAAATTTTATGAACCCAGTAAGATGGGTATTTTTTTTTGTTATAGTACTTTTAATGATTATGCAAGATCCCATTTTGATGTTTTTATTTACAAGAGAACAAGGAGTGAATTCTTAAATGCATGGTTGTCTTTTTTCTGGATTGTGTTAATGCATGTTATTTTCTCAGTTGTGAAGGAATATTCAAATGGAATAACATGAATATGATATAGAGAAATGTTATAATGGGTAAATATTATCTACAAATGTGTTATGCTATGGTTGTGGTTGTTGTGTACTTGTGCATGTAGGAGTTTCATTATGAGTTTTTTTGTGGGGGTTGGTTTTTTGGTTTTTGGAAAATTATGTTGGGATGAGTGCATGATTATCTATATATATAAAACGCAGTTCATGTGTTTCATATACCCACCCAACCCATGTTTAGAACTTCATGTTGAACATCCCCATTTCATGGGGGAGGGTCTTTTTTCAAAAATTACTATGACTGGATGGTTATTATCTCTTTTCATCTCCCTATCCCAGATATCCCAAGACTCTTTAGGAAGGTTGTAAAAGCCTGTGGTTTGTTATAGCCTAAGACTCTTCGGGAAGGGTGTGTTATGGTGGGTTGGCCCAAGGGGGTATGGGAAGGTTTATTTCTAATTTGTCATCTGGATGAGGCCTATGTGTCTGCGGGTGGCATGTGTGGTTGTGGGGGCCCAGGTGTTTGTGGGCGGGCAGTCGGGCTGTGGTTTCCCAGGTGTTTACTGGTGGGATAAATGTGTGGTTGGGAATTCCCATAAGGTTAATGTTGGGGGCGGTAGTGGAACTATTGTGGGATTTTTTAGGGCATTATAATTCCTACGATGTTCTAAATAACCAGTGGTCAAAGAGGTGTGGGGTACCCAAATATCATAGTTTTTTACTATTATTTTACCTACATTACATAATTTGGGGAGTGTGCCTTAATGAGGCTAGGTAGATATTTTTCATTACTAGGTATTTTGGTTACCTTTATTTCTCATGGTGCATTAGAATGTCTCCCCACATGTGCACTAGATGTTTTTCCCTACTGAATATACCAATACACACACCCTATATATATATAATAGCTTTCTGGTTTTTAGGAGGTATTTGAGGACTATGTAGTGCCTTACTAGCTCAGGTGTTATAATAGTTGTTTTTGTGGCGTTTCTTTTTTGGTAAATTCCTTCAAATTTTTCTTGTAATTTGTATCATTTTTATCTGAACATGCACATGGTAATGAATTCTTGGATTTAAAATTATCTTTATTCCTAGGTTTTGCTGGGATTTACCATCTTATATCCTGAACTTGTTCTATAAAAAGTGTAATTTCGTCCATATTACATGAGATTCTATACCATTGGTACTATCCCCCCTTGGTAATTTTGATGGTGGGAATCGGGGGTAATTATCTCTCCATTAACATGATGATGGAAGGGTCTGGATGTTTGTTGTTACCTCCCTCATCTTGGAGAAGGTGGTTCTTGACAGAATAAAATAGGTGATAGCTACTTCAATGACTTGACCATAAAACATTAAATAATCTTGAGTTATGTCAAAATTTTTACTTTATTTAAAAATATCAATATTTTTAGTTTTATAGAATTATATAATTGGTGAATAATTCATACATAATAACTCAAATATTAATTTTGAGAAAAATCTCATCAATATCTATTTTTCTCATATAACAGAAAATTTTAAAAATGAAACATAGTTTATTTTCATGTTCTGACATCACCCATGATATTATCCTAATCTCTATTATCACTTAAATCTTGTGATAATTTTTTAAAAACATGTTTTGATCTCAAAATTATCAATAAGTGATTCAAAAAGAATAAAAAAATATAGTTTTGAGAAAACATGAAACCCCATGAAGACTTTATCATAATGTAAATCATTTCACACTTAAGCTGTAAAAGTACTTTCCATTGAAAGTGAACTCATTTATTAAAATTTATGTTATAAAAAGACTACCATAACAATCATATAAATCATATATAACATTGAAATGTATCTTGGGAAATAATTATAAATAAATGGAATAATCATATGACAGACTTCCAAAAATGTCACTTTTTCAAAATGGAATAACCATACGATCTACTTCCCTAGATGTCACACTTAAAAAATGGGATAACCATATGGTTGACTTACACAGACAAGGAAATGGAGGATATAATGTAACCACTAATTCTTAAATTATCATGAAACCACCCATCCTTGGTTTATCATGTTACCAACCATCAAATTTTTATGTACCATTATATAATCATTACCCATAAAATATTGTAATTTTCATCATTTCACAAATATATATTTCATTATTAATAAAAATAAATCATTTAAATATATTAAAATAATAATTTCCTTTTAGAAACAATATTTAAAAAAATATCCCTAAAAAATAGAATAACTTATATCTCTTTATTTAAAAAACAATTGATGCTTGAATTATAATCAGAATATCAAACAATTTTCACGATGGTAGAAATTGTTTTGTAACTGTATACATTGAAAACATTCATTTTTTCATTTATAATGAAATCAAACTGTTCATATACAATTATTCATTTATAGAAAAATTTGAATAAAATAAAAAAGTAAAATGGGTTTTTCATACACCTCATAAATGTATGTGGTGTATAACATTAAAACATACCTGAAATAAATGATAATGAGATGATGTCCCTTAACTTGAGTCTGATTCATCATGTATGTTCATTATATTCATGAATACTAAAATTATTTTACATATTTAATTTCTTGGAAACCTTTTTAAATTTTATTATTCCTTTTACATCAGTTATTATACTTTATAGAATAATATTTGTGAAATAATAGTAACTTTCATACATAATTTATACTTTAATGTCAATTTATTAAATATAGACATGAAAAATTAACATAATAACATCTTAATATATTTAGGATACTGGATTTGTTATTTTATCATGGGGTGATATGATTTGAAGAATGTGGGAGAGGAAATAAAATAGAAACCCTTAATTAAAACTTATGCCTCTTCCTCAGATGATCTCATTTGATTTACATCGTAACACCAATATGGAGGGTTTAAGGCTTAATATAATGACATCAGTCTATTTTTATGGATTCAACAAGGGATTTTGGTAGTTCATGGCCGAAAAAATTGGTTTTTATGTGTGAATAAATAATGATAAGTAGTTACCTTTAATATGATATGGGAGCGGCACACTTGGAATTCAACAAGAAATTAAATTAATATAAATCTGTATTCTTAAAATATTGTTTTAAAGTAATTTTTATGTATATATGATGGCTTTGTGTCTAATTACCTTCATATAATATAATATATTATTGTATATAATAATTTTAATCCTTATATTTTTGTTTTATCCTATGTTAATTCATACTGTTATGTCATATAATTTACACTTCCTGTGTAAATATAATTACTATAACATGAAAAAGGCCAATAATTGAGTGCATTATTACGATATATAAATTATCCCCAATATTTGAAAATATATTTTAATTTTATAAATTCTATATCATTAAATAAAATATTTTATATTTTAAAATATCATTATTGGCAATTTTGACACGAATAAATAATGGACTTTTTAAAAATATCTTAACTACCTCATATCATCAAATAAAATTCATTAAAACATCACTAACATGTCTAAATTAATTAAAAAAATTATATGACATAAATTATATAAAATTTTATTTATTTTAAAATTTTAATATCATTTATTTTATTCATCCATTAATAAAGAAATTAATGTATCATACCTAAGTCACAATTAAATTTTATTAAATATTACGTAAAAATATAAATAAATTACAGTGATGTATGTAATAATTTCAAATTTCCAATAAATAGTTTTATTCAAATATATCCCATGAATATCACCATTTTATATATGATTTACTTATCAAAAGAAAGGGTGTTTAAAAAATTTACACTCTCTTAATATTATTAATTTATTAATCACACCTAAGGGGAATTCCTAGGGAATAAATTTAACCCAAGGAATGTTTGGGTCGTGACAGACTCATGAAATTATGTATGGACAACTATAATGGTGATTTTATATTAACTATAATATAATTTTGACTCTTATATACCCATTTTCTACTTAACTATTCTAATAAAAATAATTACTTGAGATAAAATTCATAATTTAAAAAAATTAATTTGAATATATTAAATTATAAATATCTTACATATTAAAACCAGAAATTTCTATTTTTCAAAAATTACAAACATAGAAGTGGATAAAATTAATTTAATATTAATCATGTTGGAATATCGAGAAAACATGTATTTAAAGTTAAAAATTGAAAAGTTCCTAATGTTTTTATATACAATTTCAAATTGAAATTGATTCTAACAAACTATATTGGATTAATTGATTAAAAATTAATTATATATACTTTAAAAAAAATTATAAATCTAATTTTATAATATAAATAAATTTTATGAAAACATAGTTTTCTAATAATATTTGAATTATTTACTATTAAATAAAATATAAATGTACTTAGAAAAATACCAAAATTTCTACAAAACTAAATTTTAATATTTTTTTCTAAAGAAGAAGTTTATTTTACTATATAGAACTTTTAAATGAATAAAAATGAATATTTAAAAGGGGCACACCATTTAAAGTTGGTAATGATAGATTTTTTGAAAACTATTTTTTTATGCATAAAAATGAATTAATTTTTGTATCATGTATTGAAATAAATATGATTAATTTAAAAATTAAATTAATTATGATTAATATAAATTTCATTACTATAATCTAATAGGAGTGATTTTTTAATTTATCGGTATAAAACATGCTTTTTTTATATTTAATGATTTTTATATAAAAACATTCCTTTTATCTTAAAAAGGATTTGACATTCATTTATAATTAATTGATCATAAAATAATTATTCATATATAAATATATAAACCATATTGTTACAATTCAATAAATAATATTCATTCCTAGTATTATAATCACTATATTTTTATGGTATCATTTATATATTAATTAGTTGTTCGATTAAGCTTTATGTGGAATATCATATATGCTATCAAAAATAGTGTTTCCTTTTAAAATATATGTATCTTATAGCTAACCCTTAAAATAATAACACTAAAATAATATTTTTTAGTATTACATTATTTTTTCAACTATATAATGTTTTTAAGAACTAATTATTATGTTTCAGGTATGCTACTGGACATAACATCCTATTTAAGGTAAAATTAAAATCTAATTTTAAGATATTATTAAATATAAAAAATAATTATTCTATCATTACAAATAATGTTACATCCTTCCCCACATTGGAAAATTGTGTCCTCTAAATTTTATTATCTTCTCAAATAAGTGGATATGTTTTTTCATCATATAATTTTCAATTTCCCATGTTTCATTTTAACCATATAGTATTTCCATAAAAAGATAATCTAATGAATCAATATATTATAGAACAAATTATATATGTGATCAAGAAATTCACATATATATTATTTAAAATAAGGAATCACTTCCAATTTAACCAATTAAAGGCTTAATATAAGAGATAAATATGTTTCATACTTAATTACTATTGAAAAGTAAAATACATTGTGTACCTGGGATAAAGTTGAACGTAAAGACAATATACAAGAAGCTGATCCAAATTTATATAGGATTTAGTGTGGTCCAATTAACCACGGACTCAAGATCCCCTTCATACAAAAACACCTTAAACAATTCCATGTTGGGACATTGAGAAATACATGATCACCATCATCAAAAGAAATTTTATACCTCTGTCTATCTAAATAACCATTCTACCTTATCGTAGCTTCCCATTTTTGTTGCTAAATAACCTAAATATTCTCTTCTATATTAACTACCAAATCTGTTCCCAAAAATATCTTTTTATTGAATCATACCAACAATATAGTTTACAACACCACATTCTATGTAATTCCTCAAATGTTACCATCAATATATTGTATTTATATTTTTTATTATAAAAAACACAACATAAAAAGAGGTTGATGAAAACATTCAATGTAATTGACTGAACTAGAAGGAATTATATCTTCAACTGTATGAATCATATAGTTATAGAATCCATCATATTGAGGACAAAAAGATGTACTACAAATTAATTCAGTACCCAATGACAAATTATTTCCTTTAATAAATTCGATGTGAACATAGTATCATGGTCACATACAAGGGAGAGAAAAAATACATTTAACCAGATAATATATTTTAGATATAGTGTATAAATATGAACTAAATTCATCATATCTCAAATGGGAATAGAATTTTTATATTTAGTAAATCGATCAACAATAACCCAAATCACATTTTTACATATTTATTTCATTAGAAATCGAATCACTAAATAATTTGATATTTTCTCACATTTATAATACAACATTAGAAATGGTTAAAGCAACACCATCAGTAATTTTTGATCTTATTTACCTGTATGAAAGGTAAAATACATAATGGTAAATTCAGTAGTGTCATTTTTTATTCCATCCCACTAGTAATACTTCATATGAAAAAAAGGATAACTATGTTATTTATTCAATAATTATTTCCTTAATTGTGTATCACAAGGCACATATAAAGGAATTAAAAATCATTAAACACAATCTATATTAATATTAAAATCATTTACCTTTCCATTTTTAACAAATTCCAACGTTACTTTCATATTTTTTTCTATGTTATAAGCCAACTAAATTGTTTCTAACCATTTCAACTTCATTGAAACCAAAAAGAAAAAAATAGGATTTCCCTACATCCCCAAATCCTAGCCCAAAATTCGTCAAATAATTAATAAAAGGGTCATACAACACACATAATATGGTTTATGTAGCATTACATTTTTAACTCAAAGCATTGGCCATTTTGTTTGATTTTTCTAGATGATAAGGGATTGTGCAATAACAATCCTTGATTAGTCCCCAATATATTCTATATATCATGTTTAGTTATTTCTTAGTGAATATATACATAAAACTTGTATGATAAGTATATATTTCACACATTACATCATTTAAAATATTCCTCCAAATTTTTATAGAAAAAAGCATTAACTAATTAAAAATCACGGGTAGGGTAATTTATTCAGGAATTTTCAAATATCGTGATGCATAAAAAATTAACTAATCATTTTTTATTCATATAAAACCTTGTCCAAACAATGAACCATCGCTATAGATGAAGAATTATCTAATTCTAGAAGGAAATCCAAAAATAGGACCATTCCATAATATTCATTTCTATTCCAAAAAACAATCACTATATTATTTTATACAGATTTACATAATTAATTTTCGATTTATCATATTTAGTGGGCTAGAAAACTAAAATTTTCTCCCAAAAAATTTCTATTAGTAACCCAATAATCCACAAAAAATATGATTATCATGGATATTTTTTTGGTATCTTCCATTTTCCAAAATATTATTTTTTTAGGATCAACATTTATGCCGTCATTCAAACAATATGGCCATGAAATGAAGTTTATTAAAAAAAATCACAAATGATAAATTTCAAATTCTATTTATATTCATTTATCAATCTTAATACATCCCCTATATTACTTCATGTTTATATTCAATAATATTAAATACTATAATATCATAAATAAATACAACCATTAACATTTCCATGAACATTTGAAAAATTATATTCATAAGATCCATGAATACATAAGGTGTATTAGAGAATATAAAATACATAACATCATGTTTATAGTGGCCATACATACATCAACATTATGCCTTTATATTGATTTCTTCCTTTACATTCAACTGATGTTACCCCAATCTCAGTTCAACATTTGTAAAGAAATGTGTTCCCTCAATTTGATTAAATAAATCATCAATATGGGTAAATGATAATTTTTATTAGTCTTGAGGTTATTCATCTCTCTACAATAATTACGTTTTATCGTTGATAAATATTTAGATTTTCCATACAAGGAGGGTTCACCCCATTGTGACATGATAGGTAAAATGAAAAACTTGTCTAATAAATCCTATAAATTTTTTATCTCTAGAATTTCAAATTGATCAATTGGATAATGGAAATTTTAAATTTTTTATAGTGAACTAAACCTCATGAGGAGTTATAATACAAGTCAAATCATCCTAAAGAACATCCATGTTTTCATTTACTAGTAGAACATGACTAATTGGAAGAATTTTAATGTTTTTAACAATATGAGATAGCTAAAAATCTTTCTCATATATAATGAATTTCTCTGCTTCATGAAAAGTTATCAAAGGTATGAAATCAATTATCATGACATTATTTTTATTAAAATCTATATTATTAGGGTAAACTAACAATCAATCCATTAAAAAATGAAATAAAATTCAACTACAAGTAGTACAATATAATTCTCCTAAAATATGATGGCATTAGTGATATAACAATTGTTCATATAATTCATGGTTTCACTAATAATTCAAACCAAAGATTATAAAAAATGTTCTGTCGTAATTTCATTAGGTTATATTCATAATTAACATGAAAATTTATCTAAAAATAATAAATGTGAATACCAATAGTCAAATACTGTATTGGTATAATTCGAATACACATGTAACATACCAATAACAACATTATTTTTTCCCCAAAATCAACTATAGTATTAGGAAGTGTCCTCACTACCCCTGTTTGTTTCTGATCAATAATATTTCAAAATATTGTAACTTACTTCATAAATGAAGTAACATAATGACCCATATCATTTCTACTAAAAATTGTACTATTTTATGGATATAGTTATCTCATTCTTTGATTCCTCAAAATAATTTTCCATGCATTCGTGGGTAATGTGGAAAAACATTCAACTTTGGTAACACTTCCCTATATTTATAATACATTCTCTATGGTGATTTTTATAATATTTACTACAATACATTAACATTATTTTTGTTACTCCACATTTATATATTGTATTTCCCCGTCAACTACAATCATGACCACTTCATACGTTCATTAACATGAGGAAAATAAGTGTCATAAAACTCCATCTCAATATTATCCCCAAAATGTAATACCCTCTTATAGATTTTAAATTTTCATATGGATAAATCAATTTATAGAATTGGGTTTAATCTTGAGTAAAAATGATTAATGTTTCTATCATTATCTCGAATAAATATTGGTAAATACCTAGCCAATATTATGCGGTTTCATTCATATGTAGCTATATAATAATCATAAATTTCACTAAATTGTATGAATTTTTTTGGTTTGGAGTCAAAAACATAATGAAAGTTTTCAAATGAAAATGTTCCTCAAATGTTTCTTTTTTACTTGGATTTCGGATAATCATTCACTTTGGTATTCTTAACCATATAACACCATCAATCAGATTTACCTTAATAATGATAATAATAAATGGTTTCATTTTGATTTTATAAACATCCCATGATATTAAATATCATTTCTAGATCATTAATATTTCATTAGTATACCACTGAGTTATATAATCCACCAAATGATGCTAGATATTGCCTCTTGAAATTATCAACAAAATATAATTTACTTTATGATAGATTAGGATTTTCTCTAGTATGGTGTCCATGGAAAATTAAATCCCTTACCATCTGAGGCATAGCTAGATCGAATTAATCTATTTTGATTCCAATCAAATTAGGATTCTTACTTGGAAGGATATATTCCTTTTGGTTCCTTCACAATGAAAATTCCTTGATTCATTTATGGAAAACCATTCTAAATATAAATATTTTTGGAAAATAAACATGGAAATAATCAAAGTAAATAATATTTTAACATTAACATAATGTAAAATATTTAAATTCAATGTAATTAACAATAACATAACCTCTATAGTTATCAAATACAACTATTTATACCCACTATAAATCCCAATGATAAATATTAAATTTTCATCAGTTTTCGTGAAGAATTTACATTATTAAACATTAAGGATATTTTAGGTATAGATATTTAATGAGTTATTATGTATCAAAAACATAAAAACTATATAATAAAAGGAGGAAAATTCTAAAAAGTAATATTTATTCCACCATGTAAAACTTTTAAAAAAATAATCTTGATCTGTTCCATGAAAAATCTTCAAAATATTCAACATGATATCTTCCATTCCCTTAACCATCATTAAATCATGTGAAAAAATAATTTAAAATGATATATTATTAGAAAATCTAATTATGGAATATATATAGAAGGAAACTATTATTCCATTAATAAAAAATAAAACTAATGAAAAACCATTAAACTAAAACATAACATTTTACCCAAAATGATAACATCATTAATTAAAAAATACTATTTATTATACCGTAAAACATTTGTTTCAATGATTAATCATTATAAAATATATAAAATTCATTAAGGTACCTTGGGACATAATCATATGGAATCCTTACATGTTGGAATAATCAAAAATTAAACTTCCAGTAAAATTTCTCAGAGAATATAATTGTTACCCAATGCATTCGAGCATTATCTAGGGCACTTATCATTTAAAATGTAATGGGAAAACCTGATGTTATATGATTGAACTGATAATTTATAATGTCCAAGAACTGAAACATGATATAAAACATTTCATCAATTGAAAAAAAAATTAAAACTCTTATAAAAATCAATTTTAGATTTTAAAATACCATTTTATTTTAAAAATCCAATTATCAATACAAAATACTCCTTCATTTTGAAAAACCATCATCCAAAAATAAATACCCAAAAAAGGAAATATGGTTTTTCATTTAACAAAACAAGAAAATTTTCAAAGGATATAAAAAGAATAATTTCCCACGATGGTGGAAGTCTCATTATCACCATATAAATTATGAATAGAACATTCATTTTATCATTGGTCAAAACATTCCATATAAAAAATGTAAAAATGATACTTATTTAATTTTTTAAGGAAATTAAAAATATATATAATTTATTTTATAATCCCTTTATATAGATAAAGACATTATATTATATCATGAATATCAACATGGAATAGATGATTTTCAAAGAAAATTTTAAAATATATATAATATATATATTTTTAAATCAATGTCTCCCATTCAACATTGGAATATTTGGAAAACAATAATTAAATAATAAAATTAAGAAAACATTGAATATCATGATAATAGTGTAAATTCATGATAACCCATGTCATATAGGATGTATCTAGACCATATAAAAGAATAATGTTTTCCAATATCATGATATGCCTCGAGGAA
Organism: Viscum album; assembly: GCA_963277665.1. Taxonomy (NCBI): domain Eukaryota; kingdom Viridiplantae; phylum Streptophyta; class Magnoliopsida; order Santalales; family Viscaceae; genus Viscum; species Viscum album. The sequence goes on along the minus strand of OY728152.1, from coordinate 1,554,890,508 downwards.
AGGATATTGAGACAAAATCCCTTACCATGAGTATGACATGTCACATTTGTCTTAATCTTAACTAATGATAGACATATGTTAATTATTTACTTCCTTAATAACATTTTCCAGGTTCTGAAATACTTTTATATGAATTATTATAATCATTTGAACCAAAATAAAAAAAATAATGTTTATATTGGGAGTTTGGTCGTATTCGATTTATGTGTGAAAAACGATTTTGGTAGGAAAGCATGGTCAAAGGTGTCCTTATATAACATATAAATAATAGTAATAATGAAATAATTATTATATTTATAAAACATATATATATTTTAAACCAATCACGAAATATGGTTGTGAAAAATTAACTAATGTTTAAATACTGGAGACAGTAGGTTGTACAAACGTAAGAGTACCATTCAAAATTTTAAACAATCATTATGGAAAGAATTTGTGATACATTTAAATTTAATTTATGATAATTAAATCATAAATACCATTTAATTTTATCATACTTAATTATATTTATAATTATTTTGATTTAAAACGAATCATTTAGAGTGGGAGAGGCAATAGCCCACACGTCCACAAATGATGTTATCACATTTTTTATATGTTAAAGGTTGTTCAAAAAAATAATGTATTTTATTTCCATAATGTTGATTATGTAACTAAAATAATATATATTTCAATTATGGGACATATTTTTAATTAAAATCATATTCAATACATTCCATGTAATTTGTATATGTATCAAATCGCTTTGAGGTTGTGACATTCCCTCCTTCAGAAACGATGTTATCAAAGACCCACAAAATAGCATTCGTGAAGTGATGTTTTATATTACAACACCATATGTATAATGAAAAAATTATTATAATAAAATAATTTAATAATATTTTTGACATTATAATTCCCATCCATGATAGGTGGTAAAACTAAATGGAATGACATCATATCACAAGGTAGTAGTTAATTGTACACATGAATTGTACGTTTATTACCAATTTGATGGATGTGTGTGTAGTTGTAGTTAAATCACTAAGAATAAAAAAATAATAGTTTATATATCATTATTATATCATTATATAATCATGATATAAATTCAAACTAATTTAGGGGAGAGGTTAAAATAGTAAAAATTAATTTTGATGCAAGTTACCTCATCTTCTGGAAACTCCTTTTAGTTTGAACCAATGGACTTATTGGTTTAATTTATTACCAATGTTAGGCCTCTATGATGAGTTAAGGGATGTTGGAATATTAATTTGAATGTTTTTTATGTGAAAATGAGTCTTTAGAGGTGTGAATAAGTGAGGGGGAGAGTAACTGTTTATATTGCAGGGAGAGTGGAATTCATGTAAATATAAGACGGTAAACAATATTGTGAAGTATCCCTTACATCATGGGATATAAATAACGAAAAAATTATATAAAATTGGATATATCGTATAATCATGCCTATAAAATATGTTTTTTTTACATTTTTATAGGTCATTTTTACAGTTTAGATTAAAATTTGACAACTATGTAAACACATTTTTACTTTAATTATGGTAATTATTTTTAATTACATTCACTAATCATATTAGTAAAAAAATAAGTTTAACTGTAATAAATTATAAATTAATATTATAACAAATAAGGAATAATATTTATCAAATTCTAATCACCTAAGTGGATGATATAAATAAAAAATTATCCATGCATACATGATGACCAAACTAGTTTTTAAAGATTAAATGTTTTTAAAATTTTCTATGTTATATATCAAAATTCAACTTTAAATTATTTAAAATGAAATAAATTTTTATAAATGATATAAATTTTTTATTAATTTTTCTATAAAACCAATTTAAAACATAATTTATTTATATAAAAAATTTATATGAAAAATCAGTTTTAAATTAATATTAAGTATTTTTTACTATTCATCATAATCTGAATGTTTTCAGAAAAATAAAAAAATACACCCAAAGTAGAATTTGATATCCCAATATCAAAAAAGAATCCTATTTTTTATATATAATTAATAAATTATTTTAATGTTAGTATTAAGTCAGTTGTGACACTAAAAAGCGGTAAAACTTCTTTTTTGAAAAATTTTTGTTTTTAAGTGTAGAACTAGATTTATTATTATATAATTCCTAAAAAATGTAATATATGAATGTGAAATTTTTTTAATCATATGTATATATAATATATGTATTTATATTCACACCTACAAATGTAATTTCTATGATGTAGCTAACACATAATATAATAATATTAATCGTATATTATTGTTCGGTATAACACAGTCCTGCATGCAACACAAAATGTTGAAGAAAACATTTTTGTTAATCTCATAAAATATTATAATTGTAAGACATTATAATCTAAAAGTAACCAATAATTAATAAATATTAATTAATAAATATTAATTAATAATCAAAAGATTAATTCTATCATTACTTTTTATGTTACAATAATTATTTGTGATTGAGGTTAATTTTTGGCTTACTATAGATCTGGATTGAATTCTAGAGTGTGTTTGGAAAATTTTATTCATTATTATTATGGTGGGAAGTTTTCAACATTTTATATAGTTTTTATAAATATTTACATCTCAATATGAATGTGGGTGAGAGTTTTTTATTGTTGAAGTTTTTATGTTATCAAATAGACTATATGGTTTTTTATTGATGTAGCAGACACCTTATTAGGGGAGTAAGGGTTATATTTATTAAAAATGGTATATCATATAATTGTTATATGGTTATTGGTATAGATTTAATGTTAGGTGAATTTTTATTAATATGAGTTATTTAGGATTTTTTTTGTTTACAGTGACCTTGGATAGTTGTATTTTGGTAATGGTGGTGAGTGTGGTCAATTTTGAAGCTGCTGGGTATGTGAACATAGGTACATGTATAACCAAGATGGGTTTATTAGGGGAAACCCATTGGGAAATAATTATTATACCTTATGTCTGGAATGTTCTAATGGTTTAGTGATGGGTTTTATACTAATATATTCTATATACCTCAAAAATAATTTATGATATATTAATACTGACATTTGTGGACACATCTAGAGTGGGAATAAGGATTGTTGTTAAGTGAACATACATGATAATGGATAATGTGGTCAAAAATTAGTGATAATGATTTCTAAAAGATGATGATTAGTTGAACAATATTTAGTTATATTGTAACACTCCACGGGGATTATGTGAGGCTATGCACAAGGAAGACCATATATATTAGATAATGACGATTGTCTAACCTTGAGTGAGGTAGTTAAGACATAAATGATGATGTGTGATCAAATATATGTGAGAAATTTTGGATTGAGATAATTATTTCCATTCTCTCTTTAGAGATAAGGTTATTTTTATGTACATTATATTTTTCTATACTGATATTAAGATGATGATGATTATATTTTGGGATTTATTTTTTTCACGATATGAATCAACCAATAATTGTAGAGATAAATATGATATGGCCATGTTAGATGAATGATTATTTCTCACCTAATGACATATAATAGTTTAAATATAATAATATATTTATTTTAATCAGATTGCGCAGATTTATATTACAATTTACATTATTTGATGATTTCTTTTTGTGAAAAACAGAATATATTACTTATACCCAGTATAAAACCCCCTATCATAGAAAATAATGTATTATCTGGGATTTAACCAACATTAAGGGTCCAATATTTGGAAACATAAAATGGGTATATTATTAGATATTGAGTTTATTTTACTAATTATACTAGATTAATTTTCTACTATTCCTATTATATTTTTTTTATTGTTTATAAAATTTATCAACGCACCACATATCATTTCCATATTGACATGGATGTTCTTATTATTGAACCTCATTTTAAAATTACATCTTATATTGTTTTCTTTTTTATTATAATGTTTTTCTATTAAGATATTGTTCTATTTATTAATAATTATGGTTTTTCATGTTTAATGGTAACTATATATTGGTGGCAGGTCTACAAACTGTATGAATTAGACCTTCATCATTATTTATTATTCTATTATTATGGAGAGGTTTATATGAGACAATGTGTCAAGTATATCAAACATGTTTAACCGTAATTAATTATTATAAAAAAATTATCAATGAATAATTATACTATTATTATTTTGAACTTGTTATATATGAGGGAGGATGGTTGGTGTTTTAGTATGATGTTATTCATGATTCCAAAAACTCATATATAATTGGAATATGTGATTTTTGGGGACAAGATTTATTTTATTAGATGTCATATTTTATTTTACAATCATTATGCATATATTAATGCAAGCTTTTTAGTAATATTACTATTCCCCATTCCCTAGGTAGTCAGATTTGTTGATTTCATGATTCATTATTCAATAAGATTGTTCATACTTTATTCCAATGATATCCATTTGTTGATATAATTTTAAATTAATTAAATCCAAATAATAATATATTATATGTCATCACTTATATACTACTTTTGGTGTTTTTTAAATTTATCCTAATAATGAAATAATATTATTTTATTTGACTATGAATAAAATAAAGTTATAAGTGAAATGGTCTTGGGGTGTTGGTGTGAAATTGGACCTTAAGAGTAGTTCATTTTTTGATGATCTTATGTCACAGCCCCTAGTTTTTTTCTATACAGGAGAACCCATTATATACTGAAATTTTGTTAGAATTAATTCTATTGAAGGTGTTTTTATGAAAATATGGTTATTTTTTTAATTTGTATATTAATGGGCTATCATATTATAACCTTGTTCCATGTTGAGGTCATTATAAAGGTATGGGATGATCTCATAATACCATTTGATGTTACTAAAGATGAGGTTGATCATTCTATAATATCCTTCCCTTTAGTTCTAATATTGTATCATCATCAATAAGTGGTGTTTCATGCAGACTGTGTGGGTATAAGTGGTGTAAATTGGCGTTGACATATAGTGGTAAAATAATCTATGTATTTTATGTTGTCACCCCATATAGATATTTGTTTATGATTTTCTACAATTGTTTGATTATTGTATTGATATAATCATGAGATTATTAAATTAGTGTTGCCACGTGATGGTTAGTAGGTGATGCTACCATCAAATAATATTTAGGGACCTATAGAATATTGTGATGTTTAATAATTTATACCATGATTTAATATGACTTGTTTTGGGTGGTATGGATTGTCCTTTTTTAACGTGTTCTTTCCCACCTTACAGAATCATTTCATGGAAGAATTTTTCATGGAGATATAAAAGGTAGTGAAGTCCATTAAAAAAATTGACACATATTTTTTATATTGTTGGGAGTTTTTACCGACTACATGGCAATGATGCCAAAAAATAATATTGATTTGTGATCATTCATCGACCCAAAATGATGAATCAAGTTAGGATGATTTACATAACTTCCAAATAAAATGTTTTTTTATTGGGGTCACTATTTACAAGATCATTAAAAGGAATACTTCACATGGGACACTTCCCACTCTCCCAGGGTTCTATGGTTTCCATTTCATCAAATCTATTGGTTCATATTTTAGTGGAAGTAATAGAGGGATTGATTATATGTACTTGGAATGTGACATGTATTTTAGGTGGACAAGGGAATGTCATTCTCCATAAAAAGTGGAGTTACCATTATATGCAATCATTTTTGGTATATAGACAATTTCATGAAATCAAGTATGCTTTCTATAAAAGTGATTTGAGCCTATGAGAGGATCAGACATCTCTACATTCTATGAATGATTATTTATTAATAGGGATCGAGGGTATATTTATGGTGTACATAATCATAAATTAACTGGTAAAATGGACCTCAAAATAAAAGGGGGCCTTGTTTAGTAGTTCAATATTTGGAGAAATTGAAGGATTTCACTAGCAGTAACATCCATACTAACCATTGAAGTTGGTTACTTATATGATATAGGGATCAAATTATTATTTCCAAATTTCATATAAAAGTATGGTATATTCATTCAACTATGTTCTTGATGATGGATTTGAGGGTTCTTGTTCCGTCAAAGGTAATTTTTTTTCTTAATTGACTCATGTTATTTCATTTTAAAAAATAGGGACATATAATGTTTTTTATATTTCTTCGTTTTTATAGTTTTGGAATGGTCATGTAGTTCTCCAAAGGTATGTTGTCTCTTTATACACCTCTAAAAAGGTATTTGGAACATTTTTATAGGTTATTTATATGTTCCATATAAGTAGGTATCTAAATGAATTTTTAGGATTTCATTAAAAAATAATTAGTTTTGATATCATTTTCATGATGGATTTTTTGATGTGATTTTCATCTCACATCGATTTCAACTATAAATGGGTTTATTTTACCTTCATTTGGGTAGATGACAATGTTTATATGGGAGTGTATGATATATGGTTAGGTAGATAGGGGCTTTACATTATTCATATTGGATTCATTATGTCACGGGTGGTTAGTATGGCTGTTGTAGTGGATCAGAGAACAATTCTACATACTATTCATCTAGTAAGGGACCATTTGTCAGTTACATTCATGAATGAAATTTTATAAACCACTTTTAATTATAGATTGAGATATTAAGTGATTCAGTAAATTGAAAGAAATCATATTTATTATTTATTATCTTGTGCAATTGATCCTGCCAATATTATTGAATTTGTATCTTTTGGGACTTGAAATGATGGGATCTATTCTCTCTAGTACATCGCCTCATAGTTCCTTAGATTTATTTTCCATGAACATAGATATCTTTTTTATGTATTCCAAAAATTTGAATAATGTTATGGTAAATAATATGTACCCATTTCCAAGGATATATTACATGTTTGATTAATTTATAGGATCCTGATGGTTCTCTAAGTTCAAATTTACAGTTTTCTACTATTAGATTTTTTTTTTCATGGATGTAGAAGAGAAATTTCCTAGAAGAATGTATGGGTTATATATGTACTTATTTATTCAATTTTCATTGAATAATGTGTCATCATTTTTCATGGATCTTATTGACTATATTTTAAAAATCTAATTAGTTTTTTTCATCATGTTATTTATATAGGATATATTGTCATACTAAAAAAGTATATACTTCCATGTCAATAAAATAAATATTTTATTGAGTTTTCATTGAAAATACTAGAATTATACCATGTACTAACTGTATAATTTTTTTATTTAGAAGGATTAATAAATTAATAACATCATCCTATAAGAAAATGTTGTGATTCATTTATAGAAAGTGGGGGTAATGATGTCTTAGGAACGACTATGAATTGTGTTATGGATCTTGATATTTCAAATGATGGATGGGTTTAAAGGTGGTTCTTCTATGATAGAACTCACATTTCAGTGCATATTTTAGGTTTGAACATGATGGTTATAGAGTTTGAGTAAAATATTATGTATTAATAGTCTTTAAAAAATCTAACGATGAATTTCAAATCTACAGTTATGATTCTTATTGATATAGGGATGTTTTACATTTGTTATTATAATTAATCAGGGTTGATTGAAAAGATGTTATAATATTGGTGGATCATGTGGTCACTAATTATTCAATAAAAGTATGATCCCATGAGAATACCAACAACATCCAATATTTAGACATATATGTTGAGGTATAATCCTTGGAGATTTGGAAATATAATATCTTCGATGAATGATTTATAATCTACATAGAACATAATATCATTTGATACATATCTCCACCCAGTAATCTATAGTTTTGTAGAGGTTTTGTGTTGATTACGATAAAAAATTTAATTTCTTGACACATATTCCCTATGAATTTTAAATTTCATCATAGTTGATCATTATATGAAGTCATAAGTGTATTAATTTATAATTTTTTATTTTTAGTGGTTGTTAATAAAATTTTTCAATAACTTGAAGATTAAGTGTCATATTAATGAGTGGTTATGATTTATGATTCTATGTTCACTAATTATTACATCTTGGATTGTTTGAGAGATATATAGAATCCTAATTATTATATTTGTATGATGTTTTAATAGATCAAGAATTTTGTTCATGTACCTGGGTGTTTTAATGATTTGGATATAATATTATACGTGAATAGTTGGTGGTGATCCCCAATGTTATTAGTAATAATCTTATAATATAACATCATTCAATATTTTTGGTGTTAAATTAATATTATAAGAATATATATCAAGATATCTGTCATTATTTCCAGTGGCTTGGTATGAGGAAAGGGTTCATGATTTTTGTACCTTACATTCTTAACAACAATAAAATAAATGCAGATATGTACCTAGTAAGTTGGTAAATTTTACCCATTTAGTTCACTATATAATTAGTATGAGATGACCATATTATTCATCATTGGAATACAAAATACCATGGTGGGTTTTGATGTAGTGTGGGTGGTGGTTGTCAGTTTGAGGAATATTGGGATATTTTTACCTATTTAGGGTGCTCAGATAGTGAATCACATGTGAATTTTATATGATAATGGCATAAAACATATTTTAGGATATTTATGAATATAGTATTAGATCAGGACATGAATTTCATGTAAAATGTTTTTAGTAGTTATAGATGTCCATGTGGTCTCATCATAATCTATTGATGGTGTATCATCCATAGGGATATGGGAAGTTCAAGATGATTACATAGATATTTAAGGATGTCATTTGGGAATGTGTAGTTTATTTTTCAATATTATTGGATGGGAATATATCCTAGGTATAATGTTCATATAATAACATATTTACTGTTTCAATATAGATGGATACCATCATAGTTACTTATGGTATGATTTTCAAATCATTATTGATTTGGAAAGTTGATGCTGAGATAGAATTTATCAAATTGTGGTTTAAATAAGAGAAAAAATGGGTTAGTTGATCAATAAAAAGTTATTTATCCATTATACAAGGTATCTCTTATATAATGACTAGAGGTGGTCAATTTTATAGTATTATTTGGACAATTAAGTATTTATTCAGGTATCAAAATTGGTAAAACATTATCTTTTTAGAATGCAGGGAATGATCATGTAAATTTATTTTGACTATTCAGTTTAGAGGAGTAGATTAGAAAAGGGGATTAGTAGAAGGTTATTCCTATAAGGAATCAATATAGGCATGGTTCCTTTAATTTTCTTATATCTTTGGAAGTAACAGTTAAACTCTATTCATTTCATAGATAGTGAAGATATAAATCATGTGGAGGAGGTTTTGTATGAGGAGTTCCATATGTGTATAGTATTCATTATTGATATGGTGTTAGAGGGGGAGTTGGTGCATTGTGTGTAGGTATATTCAAAACAGATGAATATACAGAAATAAACAAGGGAGTTGGAGACAATTATTTGAGTTTAGTGTACAAAGCTATTTTGATAGAACATATAAATATTCTCCTCATTGATGTGAAACTCATAGAGGTGGATATCCTAATGCTAGATCCCAACTTTTTATATAGTCAAATCAGGCCCATTTGGAGAAACTTTTTGGTGTTTTAATGTAGCATTGTTTTGGATTTGTGGTTTGGTGTGCATTTGTGTGAGTTTTTAAGAAACAATTAATGAACAAAGGGATGTGAATGGTTTTCCTATGGATTGAATAACCTTGAGCCTAAATATAGGTAATTTTGAGACCATAGGTAGTGGGGTTCTACTCGGTTAGTGCATGGTCTGATAAACTATGAATATATTTAGACGTAACCATGCGAAACTAGACGTAGAGGTCTGCATGGTAGGCACACGGTTTACCATAAATCTTCTCCCCTTCCCAAGAAACCATGCACATGGGGTTTTTTTATAAATTAGTTTTTAAATAAACCAAAACCTAGAAACCACTCTATTTATACCTAGTATTGGGCTTGAAATATTATAGGAAATCCGAGAGCATTATAGAGAGATTCCAACGAAATTCAAACAATGAGTTTTCAGATATAATTCCCAGATTAAAGACCTTCTCTCTTCTCTATTTGTTGATTTAATCCCATTTTCTTCATATAGTAATTCATATTTCATTCTACTATCTTTTCATGGAATATATCCACTATTTCCATAGATCTAAACCAATGTGTTAATATCAAGTTCACGTATTGTAGATCTAGATCTAGAGATGCAAGATCTTGATGCCTTGGATAATAATTTGGCGTTTAAGGATTTGGATATGGATCTTTTTCAGTGTCATTTTGTTACATGGATATTTTGGACATCCATTAGGAAAACATCTATCAAGGAATTGAGGTAGGTGTTCTAAATAAATATCCCACTGTCATGGTTTTGATATGTGTATGTGAGATTATTTATTTTGTAGTTTCTCTTAATAATTGATTTAATAAATAGGATTAATTTGGAATGAGGAAATCACTTGTGGTTTCCTTGGTGATTAAATGGATGATTTAACCGTGGGGAAAAGGGGATGTGAAAATAGATTATTGATATGGGGAAATTGTTTATGATTTGGAATACTGTAATTGAGATATAGAAGGTTGTTTGGTTTGAGATAAATAATCAGGTTGAATAAATTATGTGATGATGTTTGGATTGGGATATAATTAATGGTTAATTAATTATGTTTCATGTTGTTCATTAATATAATTAGTTGTGATATTAATTATGGAAATATGATATTCAGTTTGGATAAAAAAAATTAGAGAATTGGTTATGTAATATGATTTGTGTTCAATGATTAATTAATTGATGAATTAATTAATGTGTTCTGTAATTAGTAAAATGTTTGATTAACTAATGCTCCTTGATATATTTAACTAATCATTAGATTATTAATGGAATGATTTGGATAAGTATAATGAATTACCAAATTATGTGAATTATGGATAAATTAGATTCTATACATGGAATATTAGACCAATTGAGATGTTGCGGCGTGAGATATGTCGTTCTAACTCAATAGTTGATATAGGTGCTTGTGAGGTATAGTGGGAGACATAGAGATGTAAACCGATTGAGAAAGAGGATTGTGATACATGGTGATCCACACCAATTTATATGTTGCGTGTTAGACATAACTTTCCACACCAAACTAATTATAATGATGAATTGTGAGTCGAATTAGAGACATGGATCAAATAAGAGATTAATGTGAAAAGTAAAGAATAAATGAAAATTTGATAACTATTTAATAATGCATTGTATTTTTTTACCAATATATTTTCATACACTAAAATGTGACTGGGCCTTTTTTAGACACCATTAGTGATGGCCTACTGTGTTGTACTCACACTATACTTGGGCCGCCTGATTGGCACCCGAGAACACTTTATTGTAGAGGGACAGGATAAGACGAAGGCCTTGGGATAGGTTGCTATTTTGGAAAAGAACATGGGTAAGGGAAGAAAACATATATCATGACACACATGGGATTCATTGGGTTTTTATTTGTAGTGTCATTGTAGATACATGAAACATTCATTGCCATAACATTCATTCAATTTCAGTTCAGTATTATATTTTTTGTTTTGACAATCATGTGAATTGGTATTATTCTGCTTATATATATACTTCATCAGTTTTTTGTTTTTGTGTTATTTCATTTTTGTTTTCTCTAATAAAATTGGGTATAGTCCCCACTAACTAACATACCAGACCCTATGCACAATTTTGAACCCTCAAGAAAATGGGGATGGTCACGTGAGTGTATGTGACCAACCGACTCTGGGAATAATTTAGTGGAACCAGTGCTAGGATGTTACAAAGTAGTATTAGAGGAGTTTTATTTATTTATTAATATGTTTTCTTACTATTTTGGGAAAATTATATAAGATACTATGTAGTGTCAGGGTATGGTAATGATCTCGTGCATTTAAGTCGCAAACCCATGTACGGGGGAATATGCAGGTACTCGTAGTGGGATTGTTCTGATTCATGTTTGATTTTAAAATTGGATATTACTTCACAATGGGTGATGCAATTCTGTTGTGAAGTGATAATTTTTTTTAGTTTTATTGAATATTGACTACTGACCAGATGAGTAACAAGAGTGGAGTCTGCAAGCATCATTCTAGACACTCGGTGTTTTTGTGATATGCATAATTTTAGGAACTCATTGGAAAATGAGTAATGGGTATGTTGTTGAACAATAACTATTTTAATTACTGTGAGATTGAAATGAGAATGGCTTCTAACATTAATTGGGAGATATTGAAATATGATGAAAATTAAGAACATTTTGGTTTATATATGAGAAAATTTTTATTCAAAATGTGCATAGCCTTGTTAACCATTACCTAGGAGTAGTATGGATAAGGGTAGTGATTGTGACACAATGTTGATCATGTGGTGAGAATTAAAAACAGGACATGTTGAAACCTGTTCTGTTTTTTATCTTCTTATATAAATTTAATAAGGTTGTTTTGTGAGACCTAAGATGTGTGTTTTACATTGTAGTGATTATGCCTCCATGATGCCTGTCGAGTGGAAGACCAGGGGCTATGGCTTGGAAAAAACATCATGATTGGAAACATTAGTAATATTTTCTTCATATAGAGGAGTAGGGGGGTAGTTCTAGTAGAACATTTCATGTTTCATGTAATTCGTAGAGAGAGGCCCAGGGTGGGATCTAAAAAGCATGTCTGTGTTGACCTCGAGGATTCATCTACAACACCCTCTAAATTTTAGTATAGTGGGTAGACATGAGGGAGCGTAATTCTGGATTGAATCCTTAGAGACGATACATGACCATTTGGAGACATAGGTAGACAAGAGAGTCTAGTTTTTCACTTAAATACAATGGGGGCTAGAGAATAACTGGTGGGACATTTAGGTATGATCTGGATAGACTGAAGATATGTTACCGAAGGACATTCTGGAGAAGTTTATGGAGCACTTCAATCCAGTGACCATGATATAAGAAACAGATTTACAGTTTATGTATATGACCCAACTAATCGTGTCCATAATTGATTGTGCACTGAATTTTAGAGATTTATTGTATTTTTCTTGAGTTTTGGAAAAAGAATAGGGAACTTCTGAAAAATGA